>OX336401.1:163648669-164918669 GCA_946902985.2 Meconema thalassinum | reverse complement strand
ATTATACCTTTATGTATGGAGAATCTTTTGACCAAACTACAAGGTCATCAGCCCAATAATTTGAAGATGGAGGCCTTGTTTGTGTGCAAATCGATTCCCCTTATCTATTCAAACACGGTGAAACCGCATTGACCAAAATTTGGTACAGAGGTAACGCTAGCAAAGGGCACCTCAGTGTCATGTTTTATATCGCCGCCATCTTGACGGATACGTAAATGGCGGCCACCCAAATGTTAAAAGCTTCAATCAAATTACGACCAACCTAATCATCAGCTGATCTCTACTAAATTTTGCAACAATATAACCCTTATGTAGTAAGCATCTTATTACCAAACGACAATAGTTTGCAGATAGCAGCCATGTATGTGTGCAAATCGATTCACCATATCAATTCAAACACGGTGAAACCGAATTGAATGAAATTTTGTACAGAGGTAGCACTAGCAAAGGGCACCTCATATTCATGTTTAATATCCGTATGAAAATGAAAATCCACAGGCTGCTTCCAGTCTCCGACCGGGTCAGGAATGGAATGAATGAAGCCCCTATCTAGCGGCGAGCATATGAACTGTGCCGGCTGCCGAGGCCTGACTCACTCCTCTGGGGCAATGATTAAATGAATGACAGATGAAATGAAATGATAGTGGAGAGTGTTGCTGGAATGAAATGTTGACAGGGAAAACCGGAGTACCCGGAGAAAAACCTGTCTGCCTCCGTTTTATCCAGAACAGATCTCATATGGAGTGACCAGGATTTGAACCACGGACCCAGCTGTGAGAGGCCGGCGTGCTGCCGCCTAAGCCACGGAGGCTTTAATATCCGTATAACACGTTGTATTTCAACAAGCTACTACAATCAACATTCAATTATTCTCCTTGAAAAGGACAAAGAGTTATAACAATACCCATGCATTTAGGAGAAAGTAGGCTATATGTTCTTTACTGAACATCTTGTTATTAATTCATTAGATAAAGCATAAAGTATTCAAGCGACACATTTAGACATTTGAGGAGAAATTCATTCACCTAAGGCCTAAGTTCTGTGTGAATCGCAAGACAATGTTTTGTCCCTCTGAGTAATGGCATGTAAAAATGCGGATGACTAATTATAACACTCATGGACATATTCAAAGAATGCGCAATGAAAGACTTACTGAAAGGATATTTAATCATGGCGCCTTACTAAAAGTCGAGAAGAACTGGATACTACAAATTTAAAACGACCTTCAAGAATTCAAGGTAACAGACTAAATTTTATGAGACAGGCCTAACTTGAGAACGTTGGTGGGCAATCATCACTTTGTCACGCTGGAAGAGGAAGTTGATCGTGGAGTGCGGTGTTCTGGGGTGCAGTCAAGTAGGGCTCAGATTCAATGACCGGGGGGCGTATCCACTGGACTATGACGACAGTGCGAAACAGAGCATTGGAAGATACTTCAGTGGCTCCTTCATTTATCCTTGAATCTACCTAAAGCAAGGAGTAGTTTCTAGACATGTTTAATTTGAATAACCCACGGAAAAGAGTTCTTTTTAAATTAAATGCTGGAATAATAATAATAATAATAATATCGTATGGCCTCGGTGCCGGGTGCAAGCTTTGTAATTTGATACCCAGAGGGTAGCTTGCATGTCGAATTTCGTTGCTACTTGAGGCACTGTGAAGATCAAGGAGGTTAGATATCAAAGCCCCTTGAATACTATAGCGTTTTCTAGTAGAGAAATGAGGAACTTTGTGTTGGCGGAAACTCAAGAGAATAATTTTGCAATTATGAACACGGCCTACTGAATTCAAATGGGTTCTTTGACATGCCAACATCGTATGAGATGCGTGTCGTATTTTTGCCGCCTAAAAAAAAAAACACTACCACGGCCAGGAGCGAACCTGCAAGCTTGGAATTGGTAGTCCGATACGCTAACCACTCACCCACCGAGGCAAGCTAATAAATGCAGTAAAATGCACTCTGAGTTAAATAGCTAAAAGCAATATTATTAGTACAGAGGTGTGTAAATTTAGACTCGACACAAGTTTTCAAAAATTTCATTTAGTCTACACCTTTCATGATATTTAGAAGGCGCTGAAGTTATTTGAAATATAGTCTTATTTATTTATTTATTTACATATGTTACGCCCGCATTGGAGCACTTAACCAAAACAAGTATATACATATCTCAAAAGCAATATTAAAGATTCAGCTTCTTATTTTTCTTCTTTTCCCAAAACATTTTCATTCTAGTCGACCTTGCCGCTCTCTCTGCATCGCTTATGGTGTAAGTTTTGCGGGTAAAGGTTTTTAAGGGAAGTCGGATGTTCTTGTTTTTCAAGATATTCTTCTCATCTTTGTTAGCAATTTGGGACATTGTCAAGCCGAGTTCATCCAGATCATTTTGAATTTCCATAAACCAAGAGTTCTTTGTTTTACTTTTGAAAAAATAATTAAATAATACTTTTAATTGTCTGGTATCCGGCAGGCGTGAGATATGACAAAAAAAAAGGCAATTCGCCTTTTTCGCATAGTATCGACTATAGACTCTGTTTCTTTATAAACCACTTCATTTGGTAATAGACGCCATTGACCATCCACCTGATGTTTTTTATTAATTATAGTTCTGAGAATTCTTCTATCAATCTTCTGTAATGTGTCAGTAACTGATCGTGTGTTTAACTTGAAAAGTCTTTCACAAGCATATATTGCTTCCGGTTTAATAACTGATTCGTAATGTCGTAATTTGGCATTTATGGAGAGTGATATTTTTTTGTAACTAGACCAAGTAATATATTGTGCTTGTCTTAACTTTGTTGTTCTATTTTCGATTGACGATTTCTCATTCAAATTCCATGTTATAATCTCCCCTAAATATTTAAATTTATGTATAACTTTAATTTCTTTATTGTTGATCAATGTAATAGCTTGTGTTTCCACATCAAAGGATGCCATTATTTCAGTCTTTTCAAATGAAATTTGAAGTCCTACTTTTGCTGCAATAGACCCAAGTTCTTCAATTTGGTGTTTAGCCTCATCTATACTGGTTGCAAGCAGTGCAAGGTCATCCGCAAAGGCCAAGCAATTCAGTTTTATATTAGTACCAATCTTTACATTTGGAGGACAAGTTTTGTTCCACTCACGCATGATCTTTTCAAGAACACAATTAAATAATAACGGTGATAGACCATCTCTCTGTCGAAGTCCAGTCCGGATATCAAATGGTTCAGACAAGGTGCCTCGAAATTTAACCTTTGATTTAGTATCTTTCAAAGTAACGCCGATGAGGTTGATAAGCTTTTGATGTAACCCAAATTCCCTAAGGATGTTAAGTAATGGCCCTCGATGGATACTGTCATAAGCTTTCTTAAAATCCACAAAAGTAATGACCAAATCCTTTTGTCTCATTCTATGATATTTCATTATCCATTTCAGACTGATGATCTGATCCGGACAGCTGCGACCTGGTCGGAACCCTCCTTGATATTCTCCTAGTTCTTGATCGAGTTGTTGAATTCTTGTCAAGATAATTCTAGATAGAATCTTGTATGTTACATCAAGCAAAGAAATCCCACGGTAGTTGTTCGGGTCTGATCTATCACCCTTTTTATGAATTGGGTGGATTACAGCCATTCTCCATTCCTCTGGTATTTGTTCCGAATTCCATACATCGATGAGGCGTTTATGGAGGTTGGAGATGGTTTGTTCATTTGCATATTTCCATAGTTCTGCTACCAATGAATTCTCTCGTTAATTACATTCTATTTTAAGAAATTTACAGTAAAAATTAGAATTTCCACTAAAAGTGCTTCGTTAATGCAAAATGCCACAAGTTTTGTTTTGATTTTAGAGCTGAGGACTTCAAAGCCTTTTATACTGATGATCCGCTCTTGAACTATACAAAGATTCGTTGGACCATGGATTGAAATCACCTGATTTAGAGGGCACATTCCAAATTCATTGAAACAAGAGAAAACGCGCCCAGCTCAGGTATCCCTTGGAATACCCAATTCTGAAAATTTCCAATCGTAATCTCCTTATGGGAAAAGTCATTAGTCTACAGGGGAGAAAACTTGACTTAATAGGGTGATAAAAGATGTCATCCGTTGTTTAATAAAATGTTTTTTTTTTTTACTGATTCAAATTCTCTAGTTGATTGTAATAATTTGCACACCTCTGTACTTCTACGGTCTGTTTTATCATCCTGGCTGGCTGCGTGGCTCAGCGGTAACGTTCTCGCTTGCTGGGCCCAGGATTGCAGGTTCGTATCCTGGTGTAGTCAGCTGGCATTTGAGGGTACGCATATGTGAGGGAGCCTTGTCAGTAGATTTACTGGCACGTTGAAGATCCCCTTCTGGGCAAAATTCCGGCACCAATAACATTTGTATGTTTTTATCATCCCTCTCAAACACACCCATACCCGTCTACTTGGCGGTTTTTTCGTAAGTTTTACGACTTTCTATACCGAGATGTTTTTCATATTCTCCCAGGACGAGCTTCCGCAAGCCGTCGATAGATGGTGGGTGTGTGACCGGCAAATATTCGATACATCGCTCTGATTTGTTATTTTTCTCGAATGGTCTTTATCAATACGACACCCCCTGATAATTCCTTTTGATATCGAGGTATTGATATTTTATTTATTTATATCGTATGGCAAAACAAGGATACGTTCTAAATACATATATCTTACAATTATATATACAACTTGCAGAAGTACCCATTCTTCGAACGGTCTTCGGTATTAATAACCAGACGTAATCAATTGAGCTACTGTTGCAATGTTTAGAGGCTTGGAACCTGTTTGTGGACAAAGAAAAATTAGTTAAAATATGCTCTGAAACTAAATTTACCTAGCGTGTACTTCCTGACGTGAAAATAAAATTGAAAGCCTCGTAGACGAAACGCAATACACGTCAAATAAAATTGACCTTCACTGTTGTGTCAAGTCCCCGTCCAGAGGAAGACCCCTTTAATAAATTTTAAAGGCTTGTGGTGCATGAAAATTCAGGTTTTTTAGCCTCCAATGTCCCAAATTCCTAAAAGAAAGAAAAAATTGAAAATAATGTTTCTGTTTGGAGATATAATAGACCTTCTGTACGACACATCGCACATTTAAATCGTGTGAAAATAATCTAGGATACCCCTTGACCCCCTTAAGCACATTGATGAATTTTACAGTTTTAATTGATTCCGTGATAACCTTATAGCCATTTGCAAACATTCACAGAAATTTAATAAATGAAGTGGCTTTACTTCTTGCAGAAATAGATGGAAAGTTGCATGTCACCTTTTGAGATACTGTTGTCATGGTTACTGCCTCGCATTCCTTCATTAGTTTATTAAATTAAATTAGTTTTCTGGGAATATCTCAGAAACTGTTGGTTTTAGAGCCTTAAAATGTAGGGTTCGGGGACTCTTTACGGCTATTTAGGGGCACCGAGTTTTGTTTCTGACACCAAGGGGCTGAAAATAAGCTTTGTCTCGTCGTTGTAGGCCATAGTATAATAATAATAATAATAATAATATAACAATATAGGGATAGGGATATAATAGACCTTTCGTACCACACACGCACGTGTAAATCGCGTGAAAAAAATATAGAGTACCCCTTGACCCCCTTAAGCGCATTATATGACATTGATGAATTGTACAGCTTAATTTGGTTCCGTTATAACCTTAAGCCGTTTGTAAACTATCTCAGTAATGTAATAAATGGAATTGTATTGCGTCTTACAGCGATAGACGGACCTGTGAGATTCCGTTGCCATGGTTACCGCCTTGCATTCTTTCGTTATTGTATTAAATGAAATTAGTTTTCTGGACATATCTGAAAAACTGTTGGTTTTAGGGCCTCCGAGTTTCGTATCTCACATTGAGGGGCTGAAAATGAGCTTTGTCTCGCCCTTCTACGCCTATTTCAGCAAGTATTTTTAGGGGGTAGGCCCCCTTTTATGAGAGGTACAGAGAAGAGTTACATCAATGATTAGTGCCGTGCCTCTGAAGGATATCTGTACCAAATTTTACGTTGATCCACCCAGCCGTTCTCGAGTTATAAGGGAACAACTTTGTCCACAGACAGACAGACAGACAGACAAAAAAAATTTTTCGCGCGCATCCGTCATAAAACAGGCTGAAACGCGTAAATAACGCAAATTTCCGTAGAAATTCATAAAAAACGACACATTTTCATTTGTATATAAGTTTATATAGAAATTATTTACCGGTCAACATTTAAAACTTTTCAGCTAGTCCACTGTCTCTGTAAAGGCACTATGTACTTCTTGAACAGATCCATTGAATGTTTTTTGGGCAGTTCATAACAACGTGCTGGATGATCTGGGGCACATCATCACAGTCGCAGAATGGGTCTTCAGATCTTTTGAAGCAGAATTTACACCTGCCATGATTATTATTGTTGTTTTGTTTGGAAAAATCGATTACATTTGCTATGAAATCTCCGTGAATGAATGAAACTGTATGTTCCGTGTTGTTCCAGGACATGGACCTTATCGAGGTGCTGTGGAAGCAGGATGTGGACCTGGGCTTCTCGCTCGATCTGTTCAACAAGTCCCCGGCCCGAGACAAGCAGGACGAGCCGGAGGATGAAATCGACAAGCTCAAGGAGCTGCAGAGGACCGCGCTCAAGGTAGGCATGGTTCATTACAGATTACACAATTTTAAAACACATCAAAGTTGGACCCGCACAATGCGATGGGGCGCTGCAGCTTGACGCTTACCTTATTTCAAGTCCCAGGTGAATCAGCCTCCCCCTAATGCTTCGGTGGTGTAGTCGGTAGCATGCCGAGCTTCTGTGCCCAAGATCGCGACTTCAAACCCGGCCGTAGTCGTCGGATTTTCGAAGAGCGTTAAAATCCTTCAGTATGCCTTCCTTCGGAGGGAAAGCTAAATTTGCCGGTTAGATTTCGTTGAAACGCTCAATCACAGTTCCAACGTTCACCACTAGGTATCAGCGACATCTGGTAGCGAAAGTTGGAACTACTTGAAATTGAACGGTACTTGTAGCTCACCCCATGGGTGTCCACATAGAAGCAGCTACAGCCTCTGGCGAACCGAACATGTTCTTGGACACTCCCGGCACTAAAAGCCATACGCTAAAAAAACGCTGCCCCTAATAATATTGTTTTATGCAGACCAACTAGCGTTGTTATCAGGAAGGTCGAGGTGTCTCTGCTTGCATCCCGGGTGGTAAACTAGTGTCCAAAAGTTAAGCTTAAGTTACGAATAAGCAGGGTAACAGAAAATACACCGCAAATCGCACCACATATGCACCTACCAACCTTACGTGTTCGCTCTGTATAGCGAAGGAGTATTCCCTGCTTTGACTAGCGGCGTAACCGCAAGGTAAACACAGCCAGTGCCTGCGCCCCATATTCCATCAGTCGTGTTTGCCCCGTTACAGTGTGCGGAGTGTAGCCTCGTGGTGAACGTTACGACATAACGACACAACGACGCCATTTGGACCCCGTTTTGTAGGGTAGAATACTCGGCCGCCTGGAAGCAGGCCAGACACAGCGAAGTCGCCCTATCCTTGAATGTGCCACAAAGTGCCATTTCCAGGCTTTGCATACGATTTCGAGACACAGGAGATGTTAGTCATAAGCCAGTACCAGGTCGACCAAGAGTAACCACCCCACAGCAGGACCGATCTGGCCTTAAACGCCCAACGAAATCGGAGTGCACCTGCAAGACAATTGTCGGTGGAGCTTACAGCCGTCTCAGGCGTTGCCGTTTCCCGGCAAACTGTATCCCGGAGGCTCAGATCAGCAGGGCTGTTTGCAGGACGTCCAGCGGTGTGCGTCCCGCTCACTCCAGCACAGAGACGGGCCCGTGTACTGTGGAGCCGTCAACGTCGAAACTGGACCGTGAATGAATGGAGGCAGGCATGTGCTCTTCACAGATGCATCCCGCTTCAGTTTGCAGAACGATTCCCGTCGCACATTAATCTGAAGAGAACCAGGTAGCCGATACAACCAAAGGAACATCGTGGAACGGGACAAGTATGGTGATTGTGGCGTCATGGAGTGGGGCGGCATCATGTTTGTCACCCCCCTCCTCTCTCTACTCTCTCTCAGCTCGACAGACTCCCTAGAGGGCCTGCCAACCTGAAGGAAACTTACCAACGGCGGCCACAAGACATCCTTTACGGGACTTCATGGCCTTACCTCGGCGGCCGGTGTTGACGACGCACTCGGGTGACCCCCTCAGATGTACAAGAGAGGTAGTACGTCGTTTTATCCACAAGCTTGAAAAGTGGAAGACTTACCTGGTGAGGATTCATTCCACCGCAGCTGTCTTGAGGGTGGGGGATGGGACGTTAAAGGCGAAATGAAGTCGTAATCAAAATATAAAAGGGGTCTGTATTATAAGGTATCACAAATATATCAAAATAGGAACTACATTCGGTTACAAACTAGTATTTCATGAGAAATTGGTACTTGAGAGGATGATAAACGTCGTTGACGTCACGTGGCACGACACACCACTTAACATGCTTTTAGGACCTCAACAGAATTAAGAAAAGAACAGGTACACATAGGGTAATATCTTACAATTAATTAAAACACAAGGGGAAGCTATCCCTAGCAATATGAAATGACAGGAGAATCGAACTGGGAACACGTGCACACAAATCCCCTGAACGAAACATAACTTGAAAATGCCACCGTGAGGTTACACAAATGAGAGGACAAATTACAAGTTACACACGTAAAAGAAAATTAGGATCAACTAACACGCACGAACATACCAAGGAATAAACGTAAAAGTAAATAAATAGAAATTAAATGAAAAGCTACATTACTAATTACAGGCTCCAGAAAAGCGGAGCGGAAGGTATCACACGACCGCCATAGGACCCGACGCGAGCTAGACTCTCCTCTTAAAATGGCGGAAGCTAACGGAACACCAAGGTACGATTGCACCATAAGGCGCTACTCCCAAAATTTGGGATTTGAACCAATCCCATAGGTTACGCAGAAATACAAGCCAATGAGAAATGCAAAAATGGAACGCACTAGGGCGTAAAGGAGGAAAACCAAGGCAAAATGTCACGTAAACCACAACGAGCACGTGGACGTAAGGTGATGCAACTTTAGGAACAGGGCCCCCTTAAAACTAAAATAATAAAAATTATACATGGCTGAAATCGGGAAAATTCCAAGAAGCGTGATCACAGGAAAATAAATGAATACATTTGGACCCAAACTAAAGGACGCACATGGTTGCACAACAAGGTAAATCCTCGCCCAAAACAAGAGAGACTTCCCACCATGAAAACTACTTCCGAAGAAGGGAAAATTTATAAACAATTCAGATATTAAACAGAGGGAGAAATCAACCCATTAAATCGGCCGAAGTTCAACCAGTTGCGCCGTACCCACGAGGTACGTAATTCCACGACGCAATACACAGAAGGGAAAAAAAAACAAGGCCCCGAAAATAGGTAGATAAACAACAAATACAATATCACACTTCTTGGAACTTACCTGTGCCACTACATGTTAAGTAAACTAAAAAACGAAATAAATAATATCGCCCCACGAGGAAGCTGATACCTGTCCTATAGGCCCGGGGTATCCGAATCCCCGGGAGATGTTTCCTTTTTGAAAGTCAGGCACCAAGAGGAGGAGTTCGCACGCAAACATTCAACATATATCAAAATGGCACGATAATTTCTAAAGAGCAGTAGTAGCACACACGCACACTAGAATCCCTGGCTTTCTTGAACGTAGTCCATAAGACACTTCCGTGTTCGCTTCCGTGAGAGTTGGCCACACTGGTCGGTCGCTGTGCGCTCGTCACTTGTCATCTCCCGGCGTTCGATACATCTCGCGATGATCCTGGTTGGAACCATCGATACAGGCGATGTTGATTTCATAAATGCGTAAATCCAAAGTTATTTTGAGGTTAGGGAACACATTAATTCCAGAACCAGTGCACATCAGGTCCAGAGTATACCTCGCGTGTTTAGACTGCGAGTGCGACGTTATATGCAGGAAAATTTCGTCGACAAGGTGTCCACAGTTCGAATTTGCAACAGTTGGCATAGGCCACAATGTTCTTCAGATTTGAGGTGAGTGAAGGAATTTATGAAGCGTTCGCTCCAACTGGAAATACAGGGACGGGTAAATTTGGCAGGAAGGAATATCTTAGGTTAGGTATATTTTTATGTCAGCTAAGTGGCGTGGAACACGTCACATCCTCCTCCCCCGAAAGCAAACTGTGGGGTGGACAGCATTTGCGTAGTGTTGATGTGACAGACCTGGAGTGGATCACCTTATGTACGGCTGCAGATTTACTTATGTCCAAACATGTTCGAAGGAATTTTGACATAGACTTCATTGAATGGCAGGCAGAATGTTCAAGGTTCGAATTCACACAGCGACAAGCTGAGTTGATGGCTCTGTCTCGGTGATAGTTCCGCTCCTCATGTTAGCTGGAAGGGTCTAGGTAGAAATGTCCTGACGACGCAGTTACAGATGGAGAACGGGCGATGACGAGCCCAGGTCCCCGCCAGCAGTTTCCCAGTCACGCTACCATCCACATGTCCACCAGGGTATCTTTGACGCCCCGAGCTGCACTGGATCCCGCGGAGAAACAGCACAGTCCGACACATCCACAGGGAGCTCCATTTCCAACGGGCCAAGCACTGAAATGCTAAGCACACGAGTAGCAGGACATACCAGAGTGACAGACACAGTTCATGGTGCAATTACTAGTTGCCAGAAGGGCAGTTACAGTTCTTTTCATGAATAGCTTAAGTTTTCACCAGGTATCAGCTTGGGGTACATCAGATTTGATTTCGAAAACACACAATTTTATTGCCTTTAAAGGCCTCCCCCCCCCCGTTACTATAGAAATCACCTTACATTAACCCAACGGGAAGTTACCATAACTAAAGCCATCCCGAATCCTACCCCTTACACAATATTGCCTCGACAAAGCAGGCATAACCACTTATCACCTCCACATCGAGGTCACCTTAGCTTCAAATAACCAACACAGAGTTCTACTATTAACTAAGTCTTACCAATCTTGGGAAAAACCTGTCACACATCATAAAGACCGATAAACGATCCGTTTGCTCATAAAGGTGCAACACGCTTCTCACAACATTTTGGGTAAGCTACGCCTCCAGAGACGCAAGTTCTCTGTAGATTTGGGGGGGAAAACTATACCAAAGATCACATTACCAGTTACCAAACCAAAGGGGCATGAAAAAAAACAAGGATACCACCAGTTTAGTTGTCGACTAACCCGAGACTCGCTTGGGCGTCTCGTGTGCGGGCTTGCACTGTGAGAGGTGAGTCCTGAAGATCCTCTTCCTTTCAGGGTCGCTCACCAGCACTGAAACAGGACTGACAAAGGATAAAATTTTAAATGGCCCGCGGTATCGCGGCCGCAATTTTCCTGACACTTTGTTTCCTAGAAGCTTAGGTGAATGGTCCTGGGCATATATCATGTCTCCCACGTTGAGGTTGACGGGCTTCCGTCCCTGGTTGTACCTTTGAGCGAGTCGCTCGTGAGAAACCTGAATGGACCTGCGCACCTCCTTCCAGATCTGCTTCACCTTGTCGGCAGACTCACCAACGCTACAATGCCTACAGTACCAGACCATGATACGATTATCACCGTCCGTAAATTTACAGACCGAAACGAGAAGGACAAACCAGAAACACACGACAGTCATCCATGACACATCCAGACAAGAGTTCCCCAATAAACGTTCCCACCCCAAGTAATACATTTCCCCGTCTACGCACAAGTATGCAAAATAAGCAGTCACCAAGACACCATAACACAAGATATACCATAACACAAGCAAAAAATATAGGGATCTACCATGACGGATAGCAACAAGTGCATCCCGACTCTCCACAACTAAGGTGAGCAGAGTGTTCCCTTAAAAAAAAAAACGCTTACAAAATTATCGCCCTCCCGAGTCACTGCTTCGCTGTCCCATACCAGGCGAAGTTGACATCGGAAGGACCTATATACACCCCAACCTTCGCTCGACCTAGTCCCTTTCCATCACACTTGCTTACCCGGCCCAGACGAAGAAAGGAGGAACGAACATTAAGTCCGCCTTCTTGATGAACCATAAGGGAATAACAGCACCTCCGAGGATCGCAAAACCGACTTAAAGCCAGCATCCTCACATTACAACCAAATCGAGCTCTGGCTGGTAGGTGCCCCAGCGTAATCCCAGCCTGCATACTTGGCCTCGGCTAACGGTGAACTAAAATGCACCTTCAAAATATCCGACCTAACCTGAACGTAATCAGCTCAACAACTAGGCTGCATGACCCCACCCACAAACTTAATACATAACAATCTACCGCACAGTACACTCACACACGCAGACCAAATTTTGAATAACGAAAAACCTGACAGATTATATCCAGCCACGATGAACAGATAAACCAGGAAGACCAACCCAACGAACACTAACAGGACAGAAATTTAAAGAAGTCTGCAGCGACCAATTGTCCGAGCACAAATGAATTGACACGTTAACAGGCTTCGAATCGAACAACACATTAACTAAGGGGACGCCCTCTATTAATTAAACTTACTTACGCACACGTCGACATTAAACAGAATAGGAATTTTGCCAAGGAGCGGTGATATGCACCTTAAATGAAATTACACACACACACGGGACAACTGTACGAGACCTGATGACACTTGACACTTGCAAATTAATCGGAAACAGATTTATCACACACGAGAACCACAGAAGATCAACGCCAGCCCGAAAGCAGCTGACCGGATTACATAACCTATAATCCTAGGCCTATCGTATGCACAACACAATCACCAGCACTACATTAAAAGAAACCAAAAAACACTGACTCTAAAACACAACATCGTGGACATCATGGTCACCAGTCCCCTACACTTTCAATCTCCCTAAATTGATCACCGGAAAGAATTATGATAGTTCAAGAAATCGTACAATAAGAAATTTCGGCCAAGATAATAGATGCGACGTTGCATTCTCTAGTACCCAAAACAAATTTGACACTCGGATCCACAGATACTGGACAGAGGCGCACACTGGGCCAATTCGCCCTTACTAGAGCAATGGATTTGCAAGAAGTTACGCATATTAAGCAGATGGGACACGTAAGTACAATCAGGGACTTACCCCGATCAAGATCTTCATCTGAGAGTTCCGGAGGGCATACTGGAATTTCCGAAGCTCCTTCCAGCATTTTCTGGTCTTGGCTTAGATCGCCTGAAGACTGCAGGCCGCGTATGGTCAACTCGTAATTCGCCTCATCTCGTGTCAGACGAGCCGCAAACTGCACACTTCTCGCAGCAGACATTTTTGCATGAAACAGATTAACAGGGCAATTAAGACAGGTTATAGGTGGGACATCTTTACCACCAAAATTGAAACTGACTTTACAGCCAACACTCCCCCCTAGACAGCAGCAAGTGGAAACCGGGAACCACGATGCCTCTGCTACCAAATGTCACTCCCCTCCTACACACTCGCTATCTCGCTCAGCTCGACAAACTCCCTAGAGGGCCTGTCAACCTGAAGGAAACTTACCAACGGCGGCCACAAGACATCCTTTACGGGACTTCATGGCCTTACCTCGGCGGCCGGTGTTGACGACGCACTCGGGTGACCCCCTCAGCTGTACAAGAGAGGTAGTACGTCGCTTGATCCACAAGCTCGAAAAGTGGAAGACTTACCTGGTGAGGATTCATTCCACCGCAGCCGTCTTGAGGGTGGGGGATGGGACGTTAAAGGGCAAGTAAAGTCGAAGTCCAAAATATAAAAGGGGGTCTGTATTATAAGGTATCACAAATATATCAAAATAGGAACTACATTCGGTTACAAACTAGTATTTCATGAGAAATTGGTACTTGAGAGGATGATAAACGTCGTTGACGTCACGTGGCACGACACACCACTTAACAGGTACACATAGGGTAATATCTTACAATTAATTAAAACACAAGGGGAAGCTATCCCTAGCAATATGAAATGACAGGAGAATCGAACTGGGAACACGTGCACACAAATCCCCTGAACGAGACATAACTTGAAAATGCCACCGTGAGGTTACACAAATGAGAGGACAAATTACAAGTTACACACGTAAAAGAAAATTAGGATCAACTAACACGCACGAACATACCAAGGAATAAACGTAAAAGTAAATAAATAGAAATTAAATGAAAAGCTACATTACTAATTACAGGCTCCAGAAAAGCGGAGCGGAAGGTATCACACGACCGCCATAGGACCCGACGCGAGCTAGACTCTCCTCTTAAAATGGCGGAAGCTAACGGAACACCAAGGTACGATTGCACCATAAGGCGCTACTCCCAAAATTTGGGATTTGAACCAATCCCATAGGTTACGCAGAAATACAAGCCAATGAGAAATGCAAAAATGGAACGCACTAGGGCGTAAAGGAGGAAAACCAAGGCAAAATGTCACGTAAACCACAACGAGCACGTGGACGTAAGGTGATGCAACTTTAGGAACAGGGCCCCCTTAAAACTAAAATAATAAAAATTATACATGGCTGAAATCGGGAAAATTCCAAGAAGCGTGATCACAGGAAAATAAATGAATAAATTTGGACCCAAACTAAAGGACGCACATGGTTGCACAACAAGGTAAATCCTCGCCCAAAACAAGAGAGACTTCCCACCATGAAAACTACTTCCGAAGAAGGGAAAATTTATAAACAATTCAGATATTAAACAGAGGGAGAAATCAACCCATTAAATCGGCCGAAGTTCAACCAGTTGCGCCGTACCCACGAGGTACGTAATTCCACGACGCAATACACAGAAGGAAAAAAAAACAAGGCCCCGAAAATAGGTAGATAAACAACAAATACAATATCACACTTCTTGGAACTTACCTGTGCCACTGCATGTTAAGAAAACTAAAAAACTAAATAAATAATGTCGCCCCACGAGGAAGCTGATACCTGTCCTATAGGCCCGGGGTATCCGAATCCCCGGGAGATGTTTCCTTTTTGAAAGTCAGGCACCAAGAGGAGGAGTTCGCACGCAAACATTCAACATATATCAAAATGGCACGATAATTTCTAAAGAGCAGTAGTAGCACACACGCACACTAGAATCCCCTGGCTTTCTTGAACGTAGTCCATAAGACACTTCCGTGTTCGCTTCCGTGAGAGTTGGCCACACTGGTCGGTCGCTGTGCGCTCGTCACTTGTCATCTCCCGGCGTTCGATACATCTCGCGATGATCCTGGTTGGAACCATCGATACAGGCGATGTTGATTTTATAAATGCGTAAATCCAAAGTTATTTTGAGGTTAGGGAACACATTAATCCCAGAACCAGTGCACATCAGGTCCAGAGTATACCTCGCGTGTTTAGACTGCGAGTGCGACGTTATATGCAGGAAAATTTCGTCGACAAGGTGTTCACAGTTCGAATTTGCAACAGGGTGGCATAGGCCACTATGTTCTTCAGATTTGAGGTGAGTGAAGGAATTTATGAAGCGTTCGCTCCAACTGGAAATACAGGGACGGGTAAATTTGGCAGGAAGGAATATCTTAGGTTAGGTATATTTTTATGTCAGCTAAGTGGCGTGGAACACGTCACAATGTTGAATGGCCGTATGGACCTGCACATCTTCAATGGGAGGTCCGAAGAACACTGGGAACGCTCGGGAGATACAGGGATGAGGTACTGAGGCCACATTTTCGCCTCTTCAGAGGTGCGGTTGGTCCAGACTTCCTCTTAATGGACGATAATGCCAGACCGCACCGCGCCGCTCTGGTGGATGAATTTCTGGCTGGGGAATACATTAATCGCATGGACTGGCCAGCGAGGTCTGTGGATCTGAATCCTATAGAACATGCCTGGGATGCATTGAGGAGGTGAATTGCATCCCGTCAGCCTCCACCAAGGACCCTCCAAGACCTTCGCATTGTCCTTTCGGAGGAATGGGATCGACTGCCACAAGAGCTCTTGGACCATCTGATAAAGAGCATGCCACGTCGCTGTGAAGCATGTGTGGCCGTAAGGGTAACCATACACCCTATTAACTGCATATTTTGTTGTGGAAGACATTGACAAGTTTTGTTAGTTTTTGTCGGAGGTGTACCTTAGCTATCAGAACCTTTCTGACACTGTCTTTGTTTTGGACAAGTTGTGTGACATAGGCTATGGTGTGTGAATCAGCTTCCGTTTGTTCAGCAATTCGTCTGACATTCCTATCAGGCGGTATGCCCTCATTTAGTGATCATGCTTAACGTTTGGACACTAGTATAGTAACCATATAAGTACAGGTTATCAAACAAATTTCACACATCCACTGATATCCAAGATGTTCTCCCAATCCGCTATTCAAAAGTTCGGGAGGTATTTGAGGTGATTATCGCACTAAAGTCAATGATCTTAATTGAAATAAGGGAGAACTTCAAATACTCTGTCACTTTTTTTTTTTTTTGAAGTAACTAAATAAAGGACACTGTGCAGAAACGCAACGCGTCAAGATTCCATCAATCAGGAAATTTGCTATCACAGACTCCAACTGTTAAATGGCGTTCATTTAGAACTACTGAATTGTGCTTCAGATAAATAAACTCGTATCGATGTTGGTAGTCTGAATGGTAATTTTAACTTATATCATTTTCCAAGGATTTAACCTAGCTTCGATTTTAGTTATTAAATTGTTGCCAAGAAAATGTAATTCTGGTCTGAGGGCTGAAACGGGGTACATTCAACTTCGTGAGGCAAAATTGGGTCCGATTCCCACCGCAGCCATCCTGAAGTGAGTTTCCGTGCCCCTCCCCCTCCTACTTCTAAACTCCAGGCAAATGCTGGGATCGTTACTAAACATAAGGCCACGGCCGCCTCTTTCTCAATCCTGTCCCCATTTACAAATACACACACCATTGCAGCCATAAAAATAACACAGGTTAACACACAAATTATATATATACACACACACGGCTATATGACCACGATGTCATGACTTAGTGGTTACTTTTGGGGGGCGTGATGGCTCAGCGGTTAAGCTATCTGCCTCTCACCAAGGCCCGTGTTCGATTCCCGGTCAATGCATCTGAGATTTTTGAAGTGAAATGCCATGTCCTGTGGTTCAGATTCCACGTAAGAAAGGAGGTCCCCTGGCTCATGATCGCGAGATTAACGGTCACATTAAACTAAAATCTTCTTTCCTTTTGAAGAATGGAAAAAGAAACCGGGACCAAATCGTGAAAAAACTGGTACGGCGAAATTGGTGAATAGTTAGCTCTGATGGCACCAACTCACCAGGGTGTGTAGCTCGATAACCACACTCAGGAAAGTCATGTTATAGCCTATTTGGGGGCCTGAAGACACCCCGTGTGTTGTCATTGCTCATTCGTAGGGCCCGTATGTTGAGGACACGTCATCTTTTTACTGAGCTGTCTGAAAAAATGTTGAAGTACGGTACATAGAAACTCCGGACGGCCACCTCGTCTTCAAATATATCATTTTTATTTTGCATTTTTTGTGCTATTTTTCTATTAAGAGCATTTTTCTAAGTTTGGTAGATCTTTGTGGTCTTATTTTAGAGAAATTGGCCTTTTGAAGTCTTCCCCCCCCCTCCCAATTTAGTCATGTCACAGCTTTATATGAGGGAGTTACGTGTCTCTGAATTAAGAAGTTAGTAGCTGATACAAGATATTTTGAAATATTGATTCCATTTTCTTAATCATCTGGGTGGAAACTAGTCTTAGCAACAATCGTGACGAAATTGCTGCCGGTATTGCATGAAAACTGAAAAAATAGCCGGACAAAAACATCTGGTATAAAACATTATGCAAAATCTCAGACATTCTTTCTGGTGAAAACTACTGCACGGGTGGGATTGTGGAGGATTTAGCAGCAAACCACCTTCCTCACTTCAAGTACACTCCGATCACATCAGTTGATGTTGAACACAGCTTTTCGAGATATAAAAACTTGCTGGCTGATAACCGCAGATCATTTACATTTGACAACATCAGAATGACATTCGTAGTGCAGCGCAACTCAGACTAAAGTGAACATAAACCTTTTGTTAAGTGCTAGAAATGTATTTTGATTGACTTTTCAGTTTGAAATATTGGTGAGTTTATTATTATAAGATCATTTTCTCCATTTTATAGTGCATTTTTGAAAATTTTAAGTGCATTTTTTTATGGCATCAACATCCGGGCCCTACGTCATTAGTGTCCAGTATCTTTTATTACGTGTCCTACATAACATATTATTCCCTCACAAGCGACCGATCGTGACAAATGAAAGATCATAGACTTTAGCAGTAACGAATTGCACTCTAATTTCAAAAATATCTATAATTTCTTTAAAAAATGACGTTAAGAAAAATGTACGACGTGTGTGATTTACAGAAAATACGCTCCATAATTGTTATCCACTTAAAATTTTGACCGCTTTGACGCCTGTTGCATGTCATTTTATCATTCTGAGATCTTTCCTTTATCACTTTGCATGGATTTCAGAAACAGTAAATCGAAGGGATGAGGAGCCTACTCAAATACTATAATTTCATAAATATCGAATAACCGGCGGGTGTTACAGCTAAGCTGTCAATCAATGGACTCGGCGCACAAATGACATTAGCACTGACTAATTGAATTCTAATTTCATAAATATAGATTTTTGTAAGATGTGTGCGATTTGCAAATACTGATGCTCCAACATGCTGCAATTATGAGTTGTCGCCCTGTGCCCAAAAAATTATCATTAGGAAATAATTAACAATTACATTGTTCAAAGAATAGTTCGAGGCGAAGCAAAATCTTATTACAGCTGTGATTCAATTGTAAGCGAAGGTGTTATGATGATCCAATTTTCAGTGATTGCCTTCGTAAGTTAGGGAACGTAGACCTTGGAATTCTAACTGAAATATAAATAGTGTTCTATAATAATTTGGTTGAAATAATAACATAACAACCTTTCTCCTTAAGTCACTCATTATAAACCTATTGGGGAAAGTGTGGTTTATGAGCATGCGAGATTTCGATTACCTCTTCCTGTAGCTCAGCGGTAAAGTTCTCGCTTACTGTGCCCAAGGTTGCAGGATCGAATCCTGGCGTAGCTAGTTGACATTTGAGGGTGCACAAATGTAAGAGAGCCGTGTAAGTAGATTTAATGGCTCGTTGAAGATTCTCTTCCGGACAAAATTCCGGCACCCTGGCGTCTCTAAAAGCCGCATTTGTTAAAAGGGACGTAATACCAATAACATGATTGATGTTAACGCAATAATGTACAGCGGTAAGGTCCAACTGCAACTGAAGGCCATTTTGTGACGGATTTCAGTTTGTATTCAGGTGTTTGTTGGGATGGAGATGACAAGGGAGCGGAAGTTCATAACATTATATCCGTACTTTAATTCCAGCTTTATTTATCGGTTAAACAAATGAGTAAGAATTGAAAGTACGGTAAATTCATAAAATTTGTAACTTACAGTCTTTCGAAATTTTGTAACGATATTTTAATAATAATAATAAAAATTGAATGTTTCTCATTATTTTAGATATATTTTAAGTCACATATTTGTGTATTTAGATAATTTTCATAATAAAAGTAATTTTTCATAGGTTTTCTTTTGCGATGTATGGTCTTGTTTCGTGCCTACTTTCTGAGAAATAATGCTACTGGTTTGTCTAAGCCTACATTGATTTCGGTAATTGTTCGTATTTTTTACAATTTGTTGAAGTTAAATATCATAAGTTGTTTAGAGCACGTGTTACTTTTAAAACCAGTATTTATTGTTTTGCGTATTCTTTGTGTTCAGACAGCCTTTAGATGGTGGAAGATAAAAATAAAATAAAATAAAGAAAAATTACAACTAATTGCCTATGCACAATAAGCGTCAATGTGGGTGTAGTGACAATATAGCCTATAGACGTCCGAAACGGGGGAGGAGCTTACGGTCAGCTGTTTGCAATATGGCGGCGATATGGTGACGTGAAGTAATTGGGTGTGCGTTTGTTATGGCTTCTAATTTATGATGACAAAATACTACATATTTCCTGTCATTGATAGAAATATTTTTATAATCAATTTAAATGCAGTGTCTAATTACTACCAGTTAAAAATATTACCCACATGTAGATAGTTAATTTACTGTCTGCTGTTACATATATGAAGCCTGTACTTGGGAGCCTAGCGGTATCGATGTTTTTTATTAATTTCACAATATATATATATATATCTCACATAACACAAAGGATGACTCCCTAATAATAAATTGAATCAAGCAACCCTGAATTTGCATGAATGTTTTGGGTTCAAAGAAGCGTTACTTGGGATGCTCAAATCATACTTCAATATTGCAAATATTGACCTACATACTTGCTGTTCAAAGGCAAGAATGTTAATTTATTAATCTCTTGCCACAGGCAAGTTAAAATGGAGGCATCCTCTTTATCAATATATTTAATTAAATATTTAAAATACAGATATTTAACAAAGCTGGAGTCTTCATTTGAACTTGTCATAAGCAAACGGAACAGATCAAAAACTACACTAAAAGCCAAACCAAATTCACTCCTCAGCTCGACATAAACCATAATACCAATTAAAACCTATACAAAACATACTCTCCTTACTGTTGTACAACTTTCAAACCAACTATTCGCACTCAAAACTGTAAAACCCTGAAATGAGAACTAATTAAAGTTAGAATAGCCTAGGCCGATCCGGTCTTCCACTACATTACCGCATATGTAGCCTATACTTAACATCACTATAACTTTAAAATTACGACTAAGTGACCTATCTGCCTGAGTAGTATAGGTGTTACCGGCCTGCCTGGGATGATGGGTCACCAAACCGGTACTTAAAACTAAGATTTTACATTTTAATTAACTAAATTCAACAGTAGGGAGATCATAGCGAAAAACACAATTTAAGCCAAATCATACTTCAATGACCTACATACTTGCTGTTCAAAGGCAAGAATATAAATTCTCTGGCAAATTAAGGCTAGGAACAGCATTTTTCTTAAGTTTTCTAACCATTCGGCTATTGTCAATCGGAAGAACCCCTTAAATAAGTTTACGAAGAGCGGATTACATTCTTTGTACGGCACAGAAGTAATAGGCTATAAGTTTATCAGTATTTTAGATGTAGCTAAATCCATGTGAATACAAATTAGAGACAATAACTATCAATAATCAACAATACCGGTGGAAAGAAGTCGTCTTCACAAAAATGCAGGCTGCACACTGTCATGTAACATGTAACACGTTTTCCAATTGACAGCGACGAAACCCATCTTTCTCTCTGAACTTTTTGTACAGGAAAGTAGTGAAGATATTTCGTAGCCGTTTTATACGTTTTGCAACCTTATACAGAGCAGTACCTCCTCGAATTTGACAAATTTCTTTCTGTTTCCATCACGACGTCAATGCTTCACCATCTAAATAAATCTCACCAATCACAATGTTACAGCTTCAACATTCTGCCGCGTGGCTGCGCCATCCAACTTTTCTGACGTCAATAGTTTATATGGAAGCTTAAAACATTACTACCCCGCGGCGTAGCAGTGCTCGTTATATCGTGCAGCTGCAGCAAGTCCCGAGATCGCAGGTTCGAAACCCGGCGCCGATAGCAACTAGACTGAGTGTGGTTTCTCTCTGGGGTTTTCCACACTCTCCAGGCAAATGCCGCGATAGTATCTTACTTGAAGTCCTCATTCCCGACTCGAATAACTACGGCTACAAACATATTTTCTACAGTCACCACAGAAATAGAAGTTATCGGACAAATTCAACACACACTTATGTACATGGAGCTGATAACCAAAGATGTACCAAGTCCCTTAACAACAAACAAAACTTTTTTTCTTTACAAATCGATACGGCACCAAGAAGTAAAGCCCGTTTTCTCTAGTTTTTGAAGGACAACGATCGCCGGCTAAGGAAACGTTGAGCGGTCATGAGAATGTCTAGTTGTGACTGGGTGACCAGCAGCCGAGTGCTGATTGGATCAGTGCACATTGTGGTTGTTGGCAGGCATTGTGCTGTATGGAGCCGGCAGATAAACATCCCATCGTGACTGAGACCTCTGGAGTGGTTCCCACGAGATAGCATCCTTAGATACTTGCGAATAAAATCAGTCTTTTGTTTCCACTTTTCATCGCCAGAGTAGCGTAGTTGGTAGCATGCTGAGCTTCAATGCCCATGATCGCGGGTTCAAACCCGGCCAAAGTCGTCGGATTTTTAAGAGCGTTAAAACTCCCTCAGTATGCCTTCCTTTGGAGGGAAAGCAAAGCCGGCGGTACCAAGCGTAGGAACTACTTGAAAAAAAAATAACCGTATGCAGTCCTACTACCTGATTTGCAGATAACACACACTAATAAAGCCATCACAATTAACACCGGTTATTAGACAAATTCTACACACACACAAAGTACACGGGGCTACATGGCCGCGTTGTCGCAGCCCCTAAACTGAGGAACCAACATATATTTTCTCATATGCATATTAATGAATTGTACGCCAACTAGTGATGAGAAATCTAGGAAAGAAAACCGGAGGAAAATGGATCCAAGAAATCCAACAAGATCTCAAGATAACAGATGCCGAGGAGAAAAATAAAATTGACACCATTCTTTAAACTCGCAAATTTTCTGCAGAAATGACACATAGAAAGCCTCTGGAGATTTCAGATTAGTTGAGAAAATCCTGATCTGAAAGAATGAAAAAGTACTGGAAAGAGCGCAAGAACCAAGCAGTACTATCTTCAAAGAAGAAGTGACTGTGGAACGACTCAAGTGGTCCAATGGGACCAATCAAGATTGATGATGATGATATGAAATATATTACAGTCTTGTATTTGTGATGTTTCAATCGACATTTTGTGTTTTCAAAGTGTCCGGTCTCAATACTTGTGAATGTATGCGCCAAACCACTCAGACTCGACAAGATCTCTTTAATTAGCAGGACAGACAAGCTCAGAGCATTAATACGAGCAACATAGCAAGCGTGTAACACTTCGTCAGGAATGTTTAGATCTTGCCTGCCTTTCCGATCGGTTACGATAATTACCGAGTACTAACGAACCTTGAAACGCTGAGTATTCAAGTTCCTTGCCTGGTACTGATTGGCGTCAACAGTCAAATTACTTCTTTATATATATTAGTTAGTTATTGAGGATTTGAGGGGTGGAACTACGAGGTCATCTGCCCCCTTTATTTGTATTTTGTGACTTGTCTTTCTAAGTATTAATATATCGTGCAGATTAAGGCTTTCACGGCCCGGAATACGATTAACATTATTCATGTCGTGTGGAAATACAATGTAAAACTCCACACGTTTCGAGAGGAACCTTGCCTCCTTTAAATAGAATTATAATGAATTTTAAATGTTAATAGCGGACCCGTGCGAGAAATCTCGCATGTTCATAAACCACACTTTCCCCAATAAGTTTATAATAAGAGACTTAAGGGGAAAGGTTGTTATGTTTTTATTTGAACCAAATGATTATAGAACACTATTTACGTTTCAGGCTTCCCCACGGCCAAAACGCGAGAAGAACAGCAATGATGTCGCGTATTTTCCTACAGCAACAGTATTTGCAAATCGCACACATTTTACAAAAAAATATATTTATGAAATTAGAATGTCACTGCTAATGTCATTTGTGTGCTGAGTCGATTGATTGACAGCTTAGCCGTAACACTCACCGGTTATTCGATATTTATGAAATTATACGAATTGAGTACTCATTCCTTTAAATTACTGTTTCTGAAATCCATGCAAAATGATAAAGGAAATACCTCATAATGTTAAAATGACATGAAACAGGCGTCACAGCGGCCAAAATGTGAAGTGGACAGCAATTATGGAGCGTATCTTCCTTCAGCAACAGCATCTGCAAATCGCACACTTCGTACAGTTTTATAAAAGTCATTTTTTAAAGAAATTATAGATATTAATGAAATTAGAGTGCAATGCGTCACTGCTTATGTCTATTCTCTTTCATTTGATTGCTCATTTGTCACGATCGGTCGCTTATGAGCGCCGCAGGAGGATCTATACTACTGAAATAATATAGGCTATATGATGATTTTCACATGGCAATATCCCAAAAGCATGAATAATTTTAATAGTATTAATATACTATTTGTATTCTGTGAGTTTTGAACATGGTTGGGTTATAACAATGAGCCCACCCTAAAGGCCTTGGCTCACAGAATGCGGGCTACAATCACGTTCTGCGTCTCCGTCCGCAGCGAGCTGAACGCAAATCAGTGTTTTATATATTGCTTAATCTACACACATCAAAAAAAGTTTTGCATCACCTCGGTTCCCAGATCTCCGGCATATAGACGTTGACTGTGTATATTGTATCCAAGATACAGTCCCTTTGACTGTTCATAGATGTCACTAAAACTGCTCAAAGATGTAAACAACCATGCATGAGCAGGGCCTATTAGACGGAGGGGGTACGACAGCCGATCAGTTCCAGTCATTCCACCAGGACGAAGGTACGCTGCTCATGTTGTCTGTAGTTCTACCATGCCTAGAAGGTCAATACCGCAGTTCGATCGCGTCCGCATTGTTACTTTGTGTCAAGAAGGGCTCTCAACAAGGGAAGTTTCCAGGCGTCTCAGAGTGAACCAAAGCGATGTTGTTCGGACATGGAGGAGGTACAGAGATACAGGAACTGTCGATGACAGGCCTCGCTCAGGCCGCCCAAGGGCTACTACTGTAGTGGATGACCGCTACTTACGGATTGCCGCTCGGAGGAACCCTGACAGCAATGCCACCATGTTGAATAATGCGTTTCGTTCAGCCACAGGACGTCGTGTTTCAACTCAAACTGTGCGCAATAGGCTGCATGATGCGCAACTTCACTCCCGACGTCCATGGCGAGGTCCAGCTTTGCAACCCCGACACCATGCAGCGCGGTACAGATGGGCCCAACAACATGCTGAATGGACCCCACGGAATTGGCATCACGTTCTCTTCACCGATGAGTGTCGCATATGCCTTCAACCAGACAATCGTCGGAGACGTGTTTGGAGGCACCCTGGTCAGGCTGAACGTCTTAGACACACTGTCCAGCGAGTGCAGCAAGGTGGTGGTTCCCTGATGTTTTGGGGTGGCATTATGTGGGGCCGACGTACGCCACTGGTGGTCATGGAAGGCTCCGAAACTGCTTTACGATACCTGAATGACATCCTCCGACCCATAGTGCAACCATATCGGCAGAATATTGGAGAGGCATTTGTCTTCATGGACGACAATTCTCGACCTCATCGTGCACATCTTGTGAATGCGTTCCTTCAAGATAACGACATCGCTCGACTACAGTGGCCAGCATGTTCGCCAGACATGAACCCTATCGAACATGCCTGGGATATGTTGAAAAGGGCTGTTTATGGACGTCTTGACCCACCAACCACTCTGAGAGATTTACGCCGAATTGTCGTTGAGGAGTGGGACAATTTGGACCAACAGTGTCTTGATGAACTTGTGGATAGTATGCCACGGCGAATACAGGCATGCATCAATGCAAGAGGACATGCTACTGGGTATTAGAGGTAGTGGTGTGTACTGCAATCTGGACCACAAATGCTGAAAGTCTAGCTGTATGATGGTACAACATGCAATGTGTGGGTCTCATGAGCAATAAAACGAGCTGAAATGTTGTTTGTGTTGATCTCTATTCCCTTTGTATTTAACGGTTCCGGAACTCTTGGAACCGAGGTGATGCAAAACTTTTCTTGATGTGTGTATGTCGAATACACACCGGTCTGCGATGACGATCTCAACCAGGATGTAACGGACAGCGATCAGTTGAGTTTCGAGTCTGTTGCCTGCACATTGTGAAATGTTTTTTCTTGAAATGGACACTAGAAAACTCAATGAAGAGGTGAGGAACTACCCATCGTTATATGATCGAGAACATGTTCTGAATTACTTTATAGTCGGTTCCTTGTAGTTCTTCGTAATACTCGTGGGGAATTCAAAAGTAAATGAAAAATCTATCTTCAAATTCTCTAATTCTTGACACAATTTGTGATATTCGCCTAATTGTAAATCCATTACGCGGACCCACTTCCGCCTTTTTCATGAGCAAAAACATTGGGCTAACATTTGTTCTTCATCCGAAGAACACCACATATTGCTTTATGTTTCTGTTCTGCCACCTTATTAGTACCTGCCGCCCTACAATTCCGTAATGTGTGTGACATTTCCGAATCACATCCCGCCTTGAGTTTCGCGACATCTTGCCCGTAACCGTTGCCCACATTCGGTGTACCAAGGGGCAAGGCCTTTGAGTTTAAGCACGGACCGGCACGCAGTATTTTATTTGCCGTATTGGTCCAAAAATAAGGCGCACCGTTAGGCCTATAATTCGAGGGAGGGAGGGTGGGTGGGGGAGAAGGGAGAAAAAAAACACTTTACGAGCCTTACAGTAGTCGCATATGATGTGTAACATCTGACATAGAAGAAACATCACGTGAAATTGTTGATACACCGGTATTTTATAATATTATTGCCACAAATATGAATCTATTTTAAAAGGGAGTGTTTTACAGATATTGTAGTTTATAATACAGAACTCATTTTATTAGATGATATGTAGCTTCCACCAGCACTAGCCTAAATAAAGAATACGATATGGATCAACTAGATTAATAGACACGACACCGCTCATAACCTTAAATACCTTATAAATAGGCCAACTTGCGAGTAAATCCAATGTGCACAGCAGTAGATCAGTTCCCGGACCTCTTGATTCACAGACCAACACGTAATTTCATATGGATTCTGTTAAAATGAGTCATATTGATATGATTAGCAGCAGAGTATCAAGAAGGCAGTGCGAGAACAATCAAGAAGGCAGTGCGAGAGTAGAAATATCAAGTAGGCAGTGAAGAAAAAAAAGAGTCTTGGAATTGTTATGTATTGTTAGTGTGTGAAAAAAAAAATGTGTGGTGATGAATGTCCAGGAGGAATACGATCCAGCTGGCAGTGCATCTTACACACTTCCGTCCGATCCACTTCCGTCCCATTTTTCAAAATCACTCCCACAAAAATATCCAGCAACCGAGTGGAAAGATGTTACACATCAAAAAAGTAAAGGAAAGCCAGAAAGCAGAGAGACAATTACAATTCAGAAAAAAAAAAAAGACCAGTACAGCTTCATTTGTGCTGAATGAAATAAAATAGACTTACTCTTGTCCCACAAACAGCTTTACATTGCACATAAAGAAAATATATTTTTACGAGGATAGTTAAAATAACCTTTAAAAAACCACCTTTTGACTTAGTCTGTTTTTTGCCGAAATCTTAGTTGAATACAAAAATGAAAAATACTGTAATCCTCAAATACGATTATTTATTATGTAAATCATAACAAAGTACAAATCATTATTGAATGTCAAACATTCCAGGTGATTAATTATCTTGGAAAGCATTGGACTTATCTTATGCTTGTAGAATCCCCAACCCGACCTGTCTGCTTTCTGGAGACAGCAATAATATCTATACGTAGAGCTGAGCTTGAAGAGGAACAAGATGTATTTATCTCAAAAAGTCAATGTTTGGACTTGTCCGATTTTTGGAGTGAACCCTTCAATTTTATATTACGGAATCTGCTTTTAGTATAATGCACAACTGCTAGTTTGAAACTCGCTTCGTAACTACGCCGAATTCCTAGGCTTGTTGATGCCTTTAGCTTCAAGTACCGATCCGATAATCAACTTAATGGTTTATAGAGCGATAATTTTAACGTAATTTACTGTTCTATCACTGTATTAGAATACCGCTTGCCACGGTGGGTGAGTGGTTATCGGGCCGGACTACCAACCCCAAGCTTGCAGGCTCGCTCCTGGCTGAGGTAAGTGGTTTTTGAAAGGCGACAAAAATCTCGGCACGCATGTCAAAATGTCATACGTTGTTGGCATATTAACTTTCTTTGGTGGATGGTCGATTGACTGGAGGGACATACGTTTGCAAATACCGACAGCGGTAGCTACGCTCGCTAACGCGCAGCGCTAGACCTTAGAAACAAGCTACCTACGGACTCGTTAGACGTGGGTTCGAGCCCCACCGTCTGCCATCCATGAAATGATTTTCCGTGATTTCCCAATTTTCAAATCCAGGCAAATGCTGGGACGGTGCCTTCTGGCAGGCCACGGCCGCTTCCCTCCACACCCTTGCCTAGTTCAATTCAATTCATCTCTCATTAACTCCCTTCTTGAGGTTAGGGAGGGCGTCCGGCCGTAAAACATCCACCACAGCCTTACATCGCATTTCATCCCCGACCCCGTTGAAAACGGGAAAGAATAATAATATATACATAATTTTGCAAATGCAAATTTGACATAAAAATGATCCACTCTTTTAGGATTAACAAGCGACAGCCTCTGGATTGTTTTGTTCCTAATGTATACCTCCCTCCTCCCTTTAGATCTGGTTCCAATTCATCCTTGTTGTGTTTTTCAGAAATGAAATGTCAAAGGTCTTCCAAAATGTTGGGGGATAGTCCTCAGTTTGAGGATGCTGCATGTGTGTGCAAATTATGTGTTATTCTCTTAACTCTGTCTATACCATGGGCTTCTTTTCTTTTTGTAGAAGAAGGATGATGAGGACGGGTCATGCACCGAGGACAGTTTGGACCCCTGGGCTGGCCTGGCGTACACCGTCGACCTCGAGACCGGTGAGTTTGATATTGTTACTTTCATAGGGCGAAGCCACGTGTCACATGTGCTTCTTCAAACACTGATAATTTCAGAGCATTTTCGTGCGATGGAAATTGCCATAGCCTACATGCTGAGATATGTATCAAAAGAGTGTCTTATGAAATGGGTATCTGATACCCGTGATATCGTGTGTAGTGCTGTCACAACTGATCTCACGCAACGGAACTGGTATCTCGTCTCTCACCCTGGGCAAGACCGACGACAGTGAGGAACACGATACAACAAGATACAAGTCTCAACATGTTAACAAGTGTTTAGGAAGGTATCGCGTGTTTCACATTGCTTTTACAGAGTATTTCTTGAGAAATAAATCACAGTACGCATATCATACGATGTTGGCATGTTAAAGAACCCATTTGAATTCAGTAGCCGTGTTCATAATGGCAACATTAATCTCGGGATTTTCCGCCAACACAAAGTTCCTCATTTCTCTACTAGAGCTGCAGGATTATTACAGATTGCTTGAGGCCAACTCTCATCAGTAAAGTGCACTGCTCCGCCTGATATCAGAAGAGAAGTGGCTGCAAACAACTAAAGTAAATCATCTGCTATGACCTCACACCTACTCTTCGGATATCGACCTGCTGAGAGGAGATTAAAATCAAGAGAGAGCTTCCTAACAACTACTCAACCATTACAAGGTACAACAGCAACAGCTCGAGTTTCCGTGTGGAAGGAGAGGACCAGCATTCTGTCTGAATGGATGGAACCAAAGGTATCTCTACGTCCTGGTCACACAGAGGACTGGCTAATCTGGAACTGAACAGACTGCAAGATCCAGGGACAACTTATATAAGTGGCATTTTCCGACCAAGACAGTCCTGTGTGATTGTGGCGCAACCCAGACAACACAACACCTCTTCTCCTGTCCGCTGTGCCCGTACTGCTGTACAACGAATGACTTGACTGAAGCTAATTCAAGTGCTATTAAAGTGGCTAAGTTCTGGTCAGAAACTGTTTGATAAACACACATTTGTGTACTTGTGTGCAATTTCTGTTTTGTACTTCTGACACAAATGATTAAAAAAATATACTACAGACTCATACTAGATGGTGATCTAAATGGGGCTAGGGGATGGGAGGTGAGCAGTTGGGGAAGGAAACCTAGAGGGGGAAGGAATAATAGAATATGCATTAGCTTATGATCTGGCTATAATCAATACGTACTACGAGAAGAGAGCAAACTACAAGAGTGGCAGATTGATCATATCATGTGCTGCAGACAACATAGGAAGGATAACACAACACCAACTGTTAGTTGCTGATGGTAAGATATCGAATACAGAAATCGAGATAAAAAAAGATAAAGATAAAATGGTGGAAACTAAGGGAAGATGACCCTAGAAACAGGGCTTCCAGCGACTCACTTTTCACACTATTATTCACTATTTTCAAAGCAGCTTCACTTTTCTCACTATTTGATAAAATTACTCACTATTCTCACCTTTTTTTTTTACAAAAATGGTCACATTCTGCGTTAAAAACGGTCTCTTGCACAATCAGATAGCTAGAAACGACCCAAAGTATACGCATGAATGGGTAGTTCATTTTTCTGCCACCGGTGCCTGAGCGCGCTGCCGGCAGCGAGCCAGGCGGCCAGAAAGCATGAAAAGCTTCCATAGTGCAATACCACAGCCGGGCAGCGATCCCCGAAAATTTTAACAAAAGTTCACCTTTATATTTTTGTTTTACGATTTAAATTTCTTGAGTGTTGCATTGATTTTCCTATCCATTATTTCTAAGTGTCCTCTAACTACATGAAAAATCGCAAACAGTGCTCGGAGATATTAACATAGGCGCAATTTGGTTGACATTTTTTGGGGGGCTAATTTGTTTTTCAGATTATTATTCCCCCTGGCACTATACAGCCTATGACGGGTGTCTATTTCAATACAGTTTTGTCACATTTTTTGGGGGCTATGGTTGGTTTTGGGGAGCTTAGCCACCCAATTGCGCCTACAGATATCAACAAATGTTAAAATTATGAACCAGATACACGGCCATAAATGCGAATAATGCTATGCATTTAGTCACTATTTACTCACTTTTTCATACAAAAACTCTCTTCTTTTTCACTTTTTTCAAGAAAAAACACTCACTATTTCACTATTTTTGAACGAGTGAGTGGGTGGAAGCCCTGCCTAGAAATGAATTTAAGGAAAAGGTGCTGACGTAAATGAAATTACCCAATTGTGTGCAGGAGTCGTGGGTGAAAAACAGTACACTGATCAGAAGAATTGGAGAACTTCTGGAAGAAGAGTACTAGAAGATAAGGAGACGTGGTGGTGGTGGTGGTGGTGGAATGATGCTGTCCAAAAGGAAATAAAGAGACGAAGAGAAAGATGGATGTAACTGGTTCTGGAAGAGGAGTACTAGAAGATAAGGAGACGTGGTGGTGGTGGTGGAATGATGCTGTCCAAAAGGAAATAAAGAGACGAAGAGAAAGATGGATGTAACTGGTTCCTGGGAGGAGAAGGAAACTCTTAAATTAGCTAATAAAATGACCAAGCGAGCTGTTGCATAAATAGAGGCTGAGGCTATTAGTGAAGCCTACACAGACATTGAAAAGACACTGTTTAGAATAGCTACAGCAAAGGGTAAGTTTAGTAAGGATTTTACATCAATTAAACAAATTAAAAATGAAGATGGCGAGGCAATGAGAATCCAGGATAAAATTGGACATTGGTGGAAGGATTACTTCAGAAAGTTCCTGAATGAAGAGTACGAAAGTGTGGTCTGTGAAGATGGTGAAAGGAATGAAGGAGTGAATCTACAAGTACCAAGAAGACAGTTGGAATGTGCATTGAGAAAAATTATAAAGCACTAGGTATTAATGTGATTCCAGTAGAGCTATAGAAGAGCCTGGGAGTGGATGGGATTGATATTCTATCTGACCCAAGATTGATAAACTTTGGAAACAAGAAAGATTCCAGGGTAATGGAGGATAAGCATATTAGTACCTATTGACAAAGGAAAATGTGGTAACTATCGAGGAATTAAGCTTATGTCACACACTATGAAGATTTGGTAAAGAATTATTGAAGGAAGATTAAGACAAGAACCATCAATAGAAGGCAAATACTGTAATTTGGGTTTTGCTTGGAAGAGTGACTATTGATGCCATATTCACAACAAGACAGTTAATGGAACGATGCATAGAGATGCACTTAGTGTTAATTGATCTAGAAAAGGCACGCGACAGAGTCCCTTGAAGAGAAGTTTGGAGATGGATGAGAGAGAAGAGAGTGCTCGAAAAGTATACAAGTTTGGTGAGGGAGTGTAACATTGTCATTCTTCGAGGAGTCTCAATTTTTTCTCCCGCACCCTTTTCCTTCTCCTACCTTACTACTCTTTCCACCGTACTAATTAATATGGCGCGTTTTTCTACCAAGGTCCATACAGTAGCTTCTGGCTGCTCTCTGGTGACGAACAGAGGAATTTCTCTAGTTTTTTTGTACGCTCATTGAGACACATTCTTTGCCACATTGTTTTAATTCTACTGAAAAATGAGGCAAGGTTCCTCTCGAAACGTCTTAAATATTATTTCCACATGGCAATATCCCAAGAGTATGGATAATTTTAACCCTGCGTAGGGCGCAGCTGATCTGACAGGCACAGGATTGTTTTTTTTTGTGTGTGTGTGTGCCTTCCCGCAGCGCACCGAGTGGGACCCTTCCTTCCCAGTAGTTTCCTAACTTTGGTAGCTGGTTCCAACCCATATGGTCAGTTTGTCTCCAGGCGTCAAAAGAAGTGCGTCACACATGTTTTGATCTGACAGGCTCACCGCGCCCAATTACGTCACAAATCCAAGGTCCGTGTTTTTTCACTTTTGATAGCAATTTTGATAGCTGATGATCGTCCAACATCACCCCCAGCCCCCCACAAGAGGTCCAGATGCTGTGATTGTACCGTGGAGACAGGAATACGACGGCTCATGAACTATTCCTGTGTGAAATGCAACTGAGGAATATGCCATCCTCATGCGAAACCATTCAGTGCAACATGCTTTTCAGGCTGCTCTTGCGATCCCACAGCGGCTTTGATGGATGACGACTCTGACTGATTTTTGTCCCCATACATCTCAACTTCATGCCTGACCCATTTTTGTAACTTTTTTTTAAGTATAAAAGGTCGCATTTTGATTTATATTCATATCCATGATATGCGAATTCTGCATTTTGACTTGTTTTGGTTTTTGTACCTAAATAAATACTAAGAATTTTTTTAAAAATTGATTTTATATTTTTCCCTTATTGTCAACATCCTAAAGATGATTGGTAAATTTTCGTTTAATTTAATATGGCGTTTTAGGGACTTGATGCTTTTTTTAGCATAGTGTGCCTGTCAGGCTCACGGCGCCCCGATGTTGAGAATCCTTGACCGCGCCCTATGCAGGGTTAATAGTATTCCGGGCCGTGAAAGCCTTAGTCTACACATGAGAATATCCTTTGCTGCTAAACCATGCGATGGTTCTGTGAGCTCTTATAGCTCTGTTATGAAAATAATAATTTGTATCTTCCTTCAGTGTTTGCACATTTCCGATATGCACCAATAAACATTGAATCCAGACCTTAGCAGTGATGATTGTTGCAAAAGATTGGGTCCCTGTTAATTACGCCATCTGATAGGAAGTCTTGGTCGTGTTCCTCGAACCTCGCTGAAGAGCCAGACCTCCCGGCACAGAGCCGCTGTCTGCAGATAACATCAGACCTCCTGCTTGCCCTGTGGTCATCCTGCCAAGTATCCACCTCTTCTCTTCTCTCCCTACAACTACTGCAAGTGTAGCACTGACAATGGCCATCTTGAGTCTGGTTTCTCCTCTGGGTTTATCCACACTCCTTTCAGGCAATTGTTGCCTAATTTTAGGCTATAACCACAGCAGTTAAAAGGGATGTACAATAATTATGGTGACTACTCTTGGAAAACCTGGAAATCCTGGAAAACTCCTGGATTTTTATTAGGTCTGGAATACTCCTGGAAAAGTCCTGGAAAATGACAAAAAAATTTGAAAACTCCTGGAAAATAGCCACTGTTAATTAATTATAAAAATCTTTCCATCTTAAATCATACTCCCGCTGCAGTTTTGGGTGAGCACTCTTATCGTTAACGAAAGAAATTTCCTCAGGCTACCTGTTTCTGTGTGTGAGAACACCCGATAGTATTTTTGTAAAACATATTAAGTATAGACAACTTCACCGCAATAAAATTGCAGGCAGCATTCTTTTCTCTTTTTTTTTATAGCGGATATTTGAGTCACAAAGGATTTTTTAAAACAACAATTAAATAATTTGTGTGTAGGCTTGCGTATCAATAACGCATTCACCACTAATTTTTGTCAACATCTGTATAAGTAAACCAAACACAACTGTTTTATTTTGGTCTTGAAGTAGGCAACCGATAAAGCCCCCCCTACCCGGGACTCGCGCTTATTTTTAAATCTGAAAAAATGAGAATTACTCCTGGAAAATTCCTGGAAAACTCCTGGAAAATCGTTGATCGATTTGAGTGGCCACCGTGAATAATGTATTTGACCCTCGGAAGTTTTGAAAACGAGAATTTTTCTCAAGCGTAATCTACGATCCGATCCAGGAGGGCAACGTCCCCGTGTGCGCCCAAAGAAACGATGGATGGATGGATAGAATCTGTCAAGACCTACTGGTGTGTGGTCTCAAACCTGAAGATGCCCTTGACAGGAAGAAGTGGCGAACAACAACCAAGCACGCGGACCCTGCGACTGCACAGGAAATAGTCTAGGAAAGAAGTAATATTTCTGTATATTTTTTTGTCTTTTATGGGAATATGTGAGTTATTTGGTGTTATGAATTTGTTAATTTGGTTACGTGCCTCCAATTGCTCAGGCCTCGTTGGACTGGCCCGAGTAATTTAGTACGGGACATGAATGTTAAAGTGGCCACTAGATAGGATCTAAGAGCCGGCGGCAGCTGAGCGAGCGAGTGCGTGCATTGCAGCTGGGCCCTTCTTTGTTGCCCGCACCCCAAGAACCGACAGCCAAACCATCATTAGTCATAAACTGGGGAATCCATTTTTCCATTGTGTTCTTATTAAGCAAACCCCTCCCTCCCTCTGGCGTCCCCTCCAAACGTTTCATCAATCTTACGAGAGAAGTATTTTCTCCGTCTCTCTCTCTTTTTATTTTGAAATGGTCGCCGAGTGTGAGCCGAACTGAGGCGAGCGAAGCGAAGCGAGGCTAGACAAAGGAGAGGGCTGCGTTCAGTGTCTCGCTGTACCGTGGCAAAAGACTCGGTAGCTGAGCAAATAATGGAGAGCAGTGACGGGAAACAGCTTTCGATTCGCTTCTTCAGTTTGCACGTCAATATGCTCGGGATTGAGTCGAGTCGGAATTCTGGCTTCATATATTAATAACGTGAGATAAAGGGTGACCGAGGGGTTCAGAGCACATGGTAACCCTTTTTAGGGAGTCCCACTTGAAATAAAACGTTGATTTATTCTGTATTATCGTCACGGTTGTCTGACTGATGCTGGGATTGTAAGACAGCCTCCAATGTACTGCCTGTGAAATCTGTATGATATATTTTCAATTAATTGTGATCCTCTATGCCAGTGGATCAAACAGCTGCATGGTGTCTAGCTATCTCCGGTCACCCTTTTCCATTGGCTGTCCTTGATATTAATATTATAACTTTCAGTCGATCTTCTTCTTTTTCAAGTGCCTCGTCCTCCAAGAACATTGGCGATCAGTAGCATGATCTGCTGTTCTAAACAGTGACACTGTATTAAGTCCAAACCACTGGCTTAAGTTCTTTAGCCAGGATATTAGTCTGCGTCCTGGACCCCTAATGCCATCAATCTTCCCTTGGATAATTAATTTCAAGAGGTGGTATTTGTTGTTGCGCATGAAATGACCAAAGTACCGTATTCTAGTTTTCTCCTTTTGATGATGCTGAGAATTTCAGAGTCTTTGTTTATACGCCTCAGTACTTCCACATTTGTGACTTTTCAGTCGATCAAAAGAAATTAATTCCAATCACTGGAATATGTGAAATATGCCGGCCCCATGGTGTTGGGGTAGCTTGCCTGCCTCTCATTCCTGATTCCCGGCTCTGCCAGGGATTTTACAAACTGACGTGAGGGCTGGAATGGGGTGCACTCAGCCTCACGAGGATAATTGAGTAGCTGTCTGGCAGTGAGGCAGCACCCCGGTCACGAAAACCAAGATTAACGGTCGAGGAGACCCGATGCGCTGACCACACGTCACCCCAATATCTGTAGGCTAAATGGCTTGGTAGGCCTAGGTCCTTCATGGGCTGTAGTGCCAGGGGTTATTTATTATGTGAAAAATCACCTGAAATAAATTACATGTAATTTAGATTTATCTGTACTTTGGAGGTATAGGTATGGTTTTGTAGAAATTTATAACGGTTTACCCAGCGTAAGCTTAAAAGGTGCACGGATGGCAGGTTTTACTTCGACTCGATTCACTGAAATTGCAACTGCTCGGCTTCCTTTGGTCATAAATGAATGTTTACCTACAGAAACCTTCCTCGAGAAATCCTTTATAGAATGGTGAAAACCGCATCAAAATCTATTCAGTGGTTCCCGAGATTACCCGTTACATCCAAGAATCGAGGACTTGGTTTTGTACCAACATATGAACTGGAGTTTCCTCTAAAAAACAAAACAAGTAGAATCCCCAGGTTTCTACACTAAATAGTTTCGAAAATACCATATAATTTTGAAAGTAAAAGCATGCAATTTTGTTTTAATAAAGCCAAATTACTAGTGGGCTGTGGATTCAAAGCAGGTTTTAATGTCTTAAAGCCACAATAGACCGATACACCATTTTGCTCAGAGAACTTACAAAATAAGTTACTTTTAAAAATAAAGCTTATTTTGACCCCCCTCCTTTTTCTCACCTGGACTGACAAACATATTTACAAATAATGAGATATTCTTGTAATGAGCCCAAGAAACATCAATCACATTTTTTTCAAACATTATTCAAAATGTTTAATATTTCAGAAACTATGGAAGTTAATGTCATCACATCAGCATCAATCAGCTGTAATCAAAGATATTTTTCTGTTCAAATTAATTTCCACAAAGCTTGGTATATAATGTGTAGAATCTAGTACATTTCATGAGAATTTGCTGGTTTAATCTTAATTCACTTTCTGAGTTCCCAGGGCTCACATTCATTTTCTTCAATCTTTGTGCATCTCGTGATTTTGCGCAAATTTCTTTTTACCAATCTGTACTTCCTGCAGTTGAGTGTTGAATGTGCTGCGGAGAGGACGTGCCCAACAATGTTACAACTCGTCGTTATATTCATAAGTCAGAAGTGGAGCACAAACTACCCAGGAATGAGAGAAAGTACTATTATTTATGTCATTACAAGATAAAACCAAAGACTGCCTATCTCTGCTGCTCATGTATGAAACCAATATGCCTGTCTTGCTCAAAGAAGATATGCAGACGCTATGTTACAGGCAATTAGTTGAACTCTTGCTGGATCTTCATTTTCATACAAAAACATGTGATATTTTGTTTGTGTTGATTAAAAATGATGCTGATGACCTTTCTAGCTTCAATAGTTTCTGAAATCTTAAACATTTTGACAAACGTCTGAAAAAATGTGATTGATGTTTCTTGAGTTCATTACAAGATTATCTTATTGTTTTTAAATGTTTACGATTTTCTGCATTAGTAAATAAGTGTATTAATAATAAATGGCTATATCAAGTAAAGTGCATTTTCATTTATTTCTTAATTTTGATGTTTTAAGAAGTGAATCCGTTGTGTCAGGGTAGGAATGTACTTAACATGTTCACACTCTGACCTTTTTGTTTACCAGTTTCCTCACTTACCTTTTGTGGTCACTGTTAGATGTCACAAAATTAAACAAAGAAAATATTTAAAAAAATGCCGTTTGGAGTTATATTAATTTTATTTTTGTTTTTGTTTTATTAGATGTAGACTGTCAAGTGTTTTCAACAATCTATGAAGTGTGACTGCGAAGTCATTTGTCTCGCATTGGTTTCAGGCTAATATGATGGTCGGCACGGCATGGGTCATATGACTAATGACATGTCACTATGATGGATGGGAGATAAGTCTGCAGCTAGCAGTAAACATTTTACCTGCTGGTAATGTTTCGGTGTAGTTGCTTGACCCCATCAGGTGTGGGCCACGCATATCAGCCCGCATCATCTCTCGACATGGTGGTTCTGTCGTAACACATGTCTTCGTCCTCGGCGAGATTGTATCTCCCACAGGAATATGTGGACATATTGTAAGGGGGACAATCCCAAATACATCAGCACCGATGAGGTGAAAGCTCTCAGAAACTCGATCTGTATTTTGATTCTCCCATCAGCTGGCCTTAGGCTCATTTTTGGGAAATTCACATTACTTTTTGTTTTGTTTGTTTGATTTTGAATCAACATTTTGTAGAGATTGTGGCTCTTCACCGATGTTTTAGTCTCATTTATGTCTTTTATTTCATTTCATATTTATTTATCAGTATAATCCCTGGCACTACAGCCCATGAAGGGCCTAGGCCTACAAAGTGACCGCTGCCCAGACATTTGGCCTGCAGATATTGGGGTGACGCGTGGTCAGTGCATTGGGTCCCCTTGGCCGTTAATCTTGGTTTTCGTGACAGGGGGCGCTGCCTCACTGTAGGACAGCTACTCGATTGTCCTCATGGGGCTGAGTGCACCCCATTCCAGCCCTCACGTCAGTTTATAAAATCCCTGACAGAGCCGGGAATCGAACCCAGGGCCTCCGGGTGAAAGGGAGGCTCGCTACCCCAACACCTCACCTTACCTGTGCCATACACTGAGGGGTTTGAAGCGATTTTTTTCAGTGTTGCCTTAGTAAACAAGAGTTTAGTGCTTTACAGTCGGTCAACACGAATGTAGCCAAAAGATCTGGGTTATGTCCTCTCTTGGCTTCACGATTTGCCTGACTGGCCGTGAACATTGTGGATTTGAAGCTATTGAGGTATGAGTGGTGCTGAGTAAGACATTTGGGGCGTAGGCAGCGGAAAGGTTTTACTCGTAGGTGTTCGCCTTGTTGCTGTCACCGCCTGACCAAAAAATTTAATTCTGGTCTGAGGGATGGAACGGGGTACGGTCAGCCTCGTGAGGTAAAACTGAGAAGAGGAGGGTTCGATTCCCATCTCAGCCATCCTGGAGGTGGTTTTCCATGGCTTTCCACTTCTACTTTAGGCAAATGCCGGAATGGCTGCTTCCTATCCAAATCCTACCCCAATTACAAATTCACACACTAGTACACACATCACAGTGTCACATACATCCAAGTACACGGGGCTACAAGAGCATGATGTTGCAAAGCCCCTAAAGAATCAACAACAACTCTTCTCGTAGTGTTGGTTTTGCTGTACCAATTTGTTTGAAGGTTGAAAGATTGTACATTTTATTTCATTCTTTAATGATCAAATATGAATCACTAATACAATCATTTTTAATTAGCAATTCCCACGTCAAAAGCATATTTTACTTTCTTCCAACTTTCAAATGATAAGATACCACAGCACATATACAATGGCATTCCTACATCGAGCTGCTTTTCGAGAAACACTTTCCATATTAATCAATTTGTAACAGATCTGTTTTTATTATTATTTTAAAATAATTTAGACAGAAATCATTTTAGAATTATTATTGAATCTCATCTCTTTATTTATTTACATATTTTACGCCCACATTGGAGCACTTAAATCAATACGTTTGAGTAAATTTCTTCCTTTTCCCCTCCCAGAACTTTCTCATCCTCTCCGACCTGGAAGCCCTTGTAGTATATTGTTTCCATTCAACTGTTATTAGTTTGAGACTTATGCTTTTGTTCGTCAAAATCCTCTTCTCTTCTCTGTCTTTGATTTGTTGCCGAGTTATACCCAGTTCTTCCAAATCATCCTGAACTTCTATGAACCACTTATTATTGATTTTATTTTTCAAAAAGTAATCAAATAGTTGTTTCAATATCCTGGTTTCTAGCAGTCTTGATATGTGACAGAAATCTTATTTTTACCCGAACTATTTTTCTCGACAAAACTTAGAAAATTGTTGTTTTACCTCTTAGCATTTAATTTCACGAACTTTACAACTTCATACTGGTTTCAATTTATAAATATTAATTCTACATTGCTGATGAAGGTCATAATGTGACTGGAACCAGTTCTTGAGAACAAAAGTCCCCAATTCTTGGATGTAATGGGTAAGCTCGAGAACCACTGCGGTTTTCACCATCCTGTAAAGGATTTCTCAAGGAAGGTTTCTATAGAACAACATTCATTTATGACCACAGGAAGCCGAGCAGTAACGATTTCAGTGAATCGAATTGAAGAAAACCTTGCTGTCCGTGCGCCTTTTAAGCTTACGCTGGGTGAACCGTTAACAGTATCTATATACTACGACTGTAAGAATTGTCCAGAAAGAAAAGTTCTACTAAAACGTCCGCAACAGCATATCTCCATCTTTAATTCATCACCCACTATATGGGTTTTTACGTTTTCATTTCTTTCAACAATCTCCTTATAATGGAAATTAAAATGACTAGCTTCGGAGCGAGCAAACCTGTCGCTGCAGCTTCGGCCAGCATCAAACTGTCGTGTCGAGTTAAGACTTCAGAGATGAGTATATGTGTTTGGAGTTTCGCTGTTCACCTCGGCTTTTCTGAATTGCATCTGGGACCTGTCGTCCGTGCGCCTTTTAAGCTTACGCTGGGTAAACCGTTAAAGATACTGGGCAAAGCCATTGCGGGTTGCTAGTTAATAATAATTTTATTGGCTGAAGGTATATTTTCGTTGTCTCTTAATATTATTAAAGTAATTAATTTTCAAATAAAACAATGTCCTACAGCACTTACGGTGCAGCCGCCCCTGATTAATCAGGATTCTAAAGTTTTGTTGCATCGAATGTCAACCCTACATGAAGTAAGATCCAGGACTCAAACCTTCAGGCACCCAGACAGAATTACCTGAACATAAGTCGTCACTGGACAGATATTTTGAAGTGAGTGTGTTCTATAAGCTCAAGGAACCTGTGATGGACAGAGTCAAGAGCTTCTGGAGAGTGGTGCCGTATCATTACCACCTGGCCGCCAATTAGAACCCTCCCAGTCACGTCTCCCTCTGAAATAACAGTGGCAGCACAAAGAGGCACAAAGAGCAGTGATGAGACTGTGGGAAAGAATTTCAGTACTTCATAAAGGCAGAGACAACCAAGTAGAGTTTCAAGACAGAGGTTCCCATTGCCCATAACAAGGGATGTCTCCTTGTAAACCTTTTTGGAACCCACAGGCTCTGGAAAACAAGAAATTCTCAGGGAAACTTTGGGATTTATCAGGAGATTATATTCAAGCTTTTTTCCACTTTTCAATACAATTTTTTATTTCTTACACTTGTGTTAGTACCGTACATGTTTTGATCTAAAAGACCTCCTTCAGCTATCGGTGTTGATAGCAGTGATTTTTAATTTACTATGTCGCTCAGAGATGCCAGAAGAAAAATATCAACATTTTGAAGGACTTTCAGTAACTGTAGGAACTTTCACTCCAATACTTTGCTATGGCATAGAAATATGTTGGGAAAATCTAAGCTACAACAACCTGAAGACATTAGAAAACGTAAAGGCACGTTTCCTTAAAGTAGCACTCGGACTATCAAAGTATGCTCCATCAAGGCTGGTGTTTGAACTTGCGAGAGAGCCATTCTTAATGGAAGAACTAAGGCTCAAACCACTGCCTACAGCCAATTGGACGAAACTCCACAGAGAAAGGCAGACGCGATGATAAATAGAGCATGGATGGGACCAAACTAGCATCTTCGCCACATCATCACAAGTTTAGCAGTGCATGGATACCATCACAAGCTATGTAAAAAGAAATCTTTTCACGAACCCATGATTGACTGCGTATGCGAGTTGTGCAATAATCAATGCAAAAGATATCATGTCTTGGGCTGCAACAAAAGAACGAAATCAATAAGTGAATATACCAAACAATAGATATGTATCATTGATCGAGTTTTGTTGTAAATAGTGTTATGTTAATTTATATGGCAATTTTGCTGCAATAAACATATTATTAATAATAGTAAGTAAGATGTTCTTATAACAACTGAACTGAGAGCCTTGTTGCCTTGGTAACCGTCACTCATGCACCTAAAATAACACTCTCGAAGAAATTTAAATTTAGAAAAAAAATAGGATTTTTTGTTGTCACTAATATTTTGTGTTGATAGCACTGATTTTTACATTTTAAATGTCACGTAGAGATGCCAGATCTAGGACTAGATGATGAACACTTGTTGCCATGGTAACCACCGGATATCCGTCACGACCCTAAAACATACGTGCCCGAGTTATCCAACTTAAGCTTCTAACGCTGTTTGTTTTGGTTTCCCTAACTGGTGCAGCAAATTGGTGTAATCTGCTTGCCAAGTGCTGTGTCACTCTGGGGTGAAATACTTGTCCGGCGAGGGAGGAAGGCTAAGGTGAAGGTCGGGAAGGCTGTGCAGGCGTCTGCAAGTTGTCATGACTTTTGGTTGAGCATGACAGCACAACTTTGTGGCCGGCACAATAACCTGGTCCATTGAGGTGTTTTGTGGATTATCATGCAGTGAGATCATTGAACCTCCTGTTTACAAACATGTTCTGGGATCATCAACAATCGGGGGCAAGGTGACTAGAGTTTCTGTGGGGCAGGTCGTTTTTACAGCTAGATGCCCTTCCTGACACCAGCCTCGTGAGGAGGAGGAGGAGTTAACAAGAGATGAAATGAATGAAACTGGGCAAGCAGTAATTGGAAGGAGGTGGCTGTGGCCTGTTAGAAGGTACTTTCCACAGTTTGCCTGTAATATTAATACTATCAGAAGCAACAACAATTGGAGCAATACACAGAGATAACATATGGATGAAAAGACCTACCAAAGAGCTATAAGAGTACACAGACAGACTCAACAAATCCGGCCGAAGTCGTCGGATTTTTTAAGAGCGTAAGAAATCCCTCAGTATACCTTCCTTCGGAGGAGAAGTAAAGCCGGCAGTCCCATGTCATAGATTTATGGCATGTTAAAGAACCTTCCACTAATTACACCTGTGTGAAGCTAAATTGGATAGGTTAAAAATGCAAACAACGCTCTACGTTCATTGCCAGGAGCCGACTGTGGTGGCGTCAGGTAGCTAAGTTCTGAACTAGTAGTCGTTGCGGTGGTGTTTGGCGACAAAAGTAGGAACTATTTGAAAAATTCAAACGTCTGCAGTCATACTTGAATTAATAAACAGAAACACACACTAATACAGTCACCACAATTAACACCGGTTATCAGACAGATTCTATACACACCCAAAGTACACGGGGCTACATGACCGCGTTGTCGCAGCCCCTAAACTGAGGAACCAACCAACCAGACTCACCAATATGATCAGAAAATGCAGACAAACTTTTTACGGGCACAGACAGAGAATGAACAACAATCTTTGATGTATTAAACAGCTCAAGCAGGAAAACTAATTGGTATCATGAAATAGGAGAAGACTTAAGGCAAATGATTGGAGACAGAGGAGAATTCAGAAACAACATTAAGCATACAACATTTAGAGCAAATGAAATGAAGAAGATGGGAACATTGTGGGCATAATGAAGGAAACAGGAACACAGGGAAGAGAAGAGGAAGAAGGGGGAGAAGTGAAAATTGTGTCATTGTGACATATTTAAGTTTAAGTTCAAACACATCCATAAGGGCAAAAATCATGTAATAATAATAATAATAATAATAATATATAATATAATATTAAACTAGAAAAACTCAACTTCTCCGCTAAAAATATATACAACAGAAAGAACCTCTCCCTTTATGCCAAACTACAACACTACAATGCTGTGGTAAAACCAATGATCTTATATGGTGTGGAGATGGCAAACTTGATGAATCTGGAAAAGCTTCTGAAGATTGAAAGGAGGATATTGAGGAGGATTTATGGCCCGAGAGCGGTACAGGGAACCTACAGACTAAGATCCAACAAGAATAAATAAACAAATTTTTGATAAAATATACAATCTGAAGAGCCAAGGGGGTTACGCCTAGCAGATGAAGGAAGAACTCCGGAGGCTCAAAATTACAGATGACGACTGTCGAGACAGAACACAATTCAGGTTCTTGTGGGAGAAAAAAAGGTATGCAGGGGGAGGAAGATGGTCAGCAGAGAGAAAGGCGCAACACTCTGAAAGAATGAAGGAAGTGTGGAGGAAGAGAAAGAAAGAACTACGGGAAGGAAATGAAATGATATTTGTGTGGTCCTTAGTTTTGGCCGGTTCGCATAATTTAATGTAATAATAATAATAATATAGAATGCAAAGATATTTGCCATGTTAGCAAAGTATTTGTGATATCCGTATTGATACATTGAGTTCTCAAAATTTATGCCATTCCATACATAACATAGATATGTTTTAGTTGTGTATTGATTTGCATATATTTCACACATTTTTGAGAATAAATTAATATTTAAAAGAAAATACTTCAAAAATTTAATTTAATATCTATAAATTGTTTGATGCAACCATATTGTATAAAACGCATGTTGTCATACTTTCATACATTTAGATCTTTGATGACCAAAGGTAAAACTCCATTTACGCAAAAGGTTGCTTGCTTGAGGGTGCGCAAGTGCAAGGGAGCCGTGTCAGTAGATTTACTGGCATGTTAAAGATCCACTTCAGGACAAAATTCTGGCACCCCGGTGTCTCTAAAAGCCAGAGTAGTTAAAAGGGACGTAAAACCAATAACATTATTATTATTATTATTTAATATAATCGGACATATATCCCCCCTAATGGGGATTGTGGTAGTGACTTGTTCGCAAACAGAGCCTAGCAGACTACACTGGACGCTGAAAGCAAAACTGTCTCGTATGAAAATTAATTAATTTTTGTAACTGAATGAATGATAAAATACTATTAAATAGTGTGTGTTTGAGTATTCAGTACTTAGACTGGTTTGATGCAGCCCTCCATGTTTCGCTGTCATCTCTACCACGCCCTACAAACTGTTTTAACGTATTCTAACCTGGGCCTACACCTACAATTAATTTAGCTATTCCTGGGTGCCTCAGTTAGTGCCCTGCCAACCTATCTCTTCTCTTCATTACTTCTCACCAGAAACATCTCTTATTCCCCACTAGTCTTAAAGCTCTTCATTCGTTACTCTATCGACACATCTAATGTCATTCTCCTGTAAAATACATAGCCATTAACGATTATGAAATTGGTATTAAATATTATCCATGTTGACTGATATTAATCTCAAATTAGTGCCCGAATTCATCCTTACGCAGTTTATCTCTGGTCATGGAAAGTTTAAGTAGTACTTCGAACGTTTTAAAATCAATGTTGCAGGCGATTACTTGTGCTTGTGTGGCTCTTCTCAAACAGTGGACCATTTACTGTTCGACTGTGCCATGTTTGGCAGGACAGGATTCAATCTTGAGTGTCTCCTGAACAATTGTAATATGGAACTTTCAAAACCATTATTCCACCTGTTTAAGAAATCCTGCTGTTACAAACAGTTCCTTAAGTTCATTCACCACATCTACAATAATCTAGTTTCATAATTTAGTATTAAAGACCAATAATAATTAACTGATCAAAACTATAGCCCTAATACACTCATGTACAATATGGTTCAAACTGTTCGGATATTCAATTAAAAAATGAAAATCCACAGCCTGTTTCCAGTCTCCGACCGGGTCAGGAATGGAATGAATGAAACCCCCATCTAGCGGCGAGGATATGAACTGTGCCAGCTGCCGAGGCCTGATGCACTCCTCTGGGGCAATGATTAAATGAATGACAGATGAAATGAAATGATAGTGGAGTGTGTTGCTGGAATGAAATTTTGACAGGGAAAACCGGAGTACCCGGAGAAAAACCTGTCTGCCTCCGTTTTGTCCAGCACAGTTCTCACATGGAGTGACCGGGATTTGAACCACGGACCCAGCGGTGAGTGGCCGGCGTGCTGCCGCCTAAGCCACGGAGGCTTCAATTAATTAATATATAATCTCATATTATAAAAGCTGCATTGTCAATCACTAGAAAGTAGTTTAATAATTAAATTAACACGGACCTATTTCGTTACATCAGTAATAACTTCCTCAGCGTGAAAAATCTTAGGAACTATCGTAACAAAAACCTAAAAAGAAAGTAGATATCTTTACAATATGTCATTTATCTAAATAATAGATTTTTAAATATCTTTGGAAAAAGAAATAGACAACATCCTGGTGTCAAGAAGTAAAGAAAGATTTAGGACAAAACAATGTATGAGAAGAAGATGCACTAGAGAGAGAAATTAAAAAAAAAAAAAAAAAAAAGGTATTGGGAATGGAAGGACTCCAAGGAAGGCAATATAAGAAAACAGGCTCAAAATGGTCGGAAGAGAGAAAGAAGACACAGCGAAAAGTTGGAAGGAGCACTGGAGGAAGAAGAAAGGTTACAAAAGGAATTAATAAATAATTACAGGCTGTGTGAAATACTTGGTCGTACCGTATCCACCCGAGATATCAAGTCATTTCAATAAATTTTGCACATGGGAAAGGTTTGCTTTAGGACATAGACCTGCTGAAAAACATCTGTCATTTATACGTACGCAAATACATACAGAAGGTCTATGTCCATAAGCAAACCTTTCCCATGTGCAAAATGTATTGAAATGACTTCATATCTCAGGTGGATATGATACGACCAAGTACCGTATATACCCGAATGTAAGACGAGGTTTTTTCCCACTTTTTGTGTTATAAAAACTTGGGCTCGTCTTATATTCAGGGTATTATTTTTTTTATATTTTTATTTTATTTTTTTATCAAGGTTTTTAAAAATTGTTATTATTTGCAAAGTAGTATGTGGTGTTGGCATCTTGTAATTCGCAACGAATCAATGCGTTAATGAAGATTAAAATATGGTTTGTTATGTTTAATTACCATGCATATACGAATAGATTTTGAGGTTAGGATTTACGCATACACGTCATTTCAAGCGGATAAATTATATGTTCGAAAGCATACGGAAATATGTTTTAAAACAATCTTTACAAGAACAACCAGTCAGTTTTACGAGCAGTAATTTTGTGATCAGCGTATCTTAATTTAATAACGTCTCCCATTCCTGAACAAAGAAATTATAGAGTATGTCTTGGAAAAGCAGGCAGAGGGATTTCCGATAACACGAGATGTTATAAAAATGAAAGCACGACCTTAAGGGCATATATTGTGCAAGTTTTGAGTTAGCGAGTATTTTTTTGAAAAAATCTGTAAGAGGCAGTTGATAACTAGGGGTCGTCTTACATTTGGGTATATACGGTATTTCACACATCCTATAATTATAAATTCATTCTTTTTGTGACCTTTCATTTATCCCACCCTATATTATTCTGCTAAGGTCCCATTCCAGTTTTGTACTCAAAATAAAGTCCCAATAACACCATCCTACACGTATGGGGTACCTACAGGTTCAGCATAACCCAATGCGTAAGCGAAACTCACTCACTTACTCTTTAAATGCCTCAGAATTAAATAAATACCTTAAAACATGTATATTTACAATGAAATAATGAAAGAATGTAACACGGTAACCATGGTAACAGAATCTCACAGGCCCATCTATTTCTGTAAGACGCAATGCAATTCCAATTATTACATTACTGTGAAAGTTTCCATACGGTTATAAGGTTATCACGGAACCAAATTCATCAATACATACAGTATAATGCGCTTAAGGGGGTCGAGGGGCACTCTAGATTTTGTTCACGCAATTTTCACATGTGAGTGTGGTACGAAAGGTCTTTTTCACCCGACTATAAAGGGTCTCCGAAAACCACATTTAAAGGCCCTTAAATTAACAGTGTCTGTGATATTCCCAGAAAATTAACTTCGCTCTGATATACCTATGAAGGAATGACAAACCCCTAAAAAGTCTGATTATTCATACCAAGGATAAATCAGTCATAGCATTCATGATTGAGATTTTGCTAAGTGTACTCTTTACAACTAGAATATTCGCGGGCAAAGCCGCGACGGGTAATGCTAGTTTAAATTAATGACTTATTGTGAGGATATCCATTTTCTTTTTAGGTTTTTGTTAAGATACTGTAGTTTCTAAGATTTTTCACGCTGAGGAAGTTATCATTGATGTAACGAAACATGTATGTGTTAATTTAATTATTAAACTACTTCCTAGTGTTTGACAAGGCGGCTTTATAATTTGAGGTTCTCGTGTAACAAATGCTCTTATTCTCCTCTTTTCTGCTAAACCAACAGTCAAGACAAAGTCATTCAAATATAACTTTCTAATACCTAAATCTACATTTGATGTCTATAGATTTCTTTACTGTAGAAAAGCTTTCCATTCATATGCCAACCTATATTTTTTAAATTTTCTTTGCTTTCTTCATCACTGCTTATTTTGCTTCACCAGTAGCAAAATGGTCCTACTTCCTTTAGCTTTGCACCTGCCAATTTAATTTCTATAAAAGTTTCTGATTTCTTCTGGCTGCATTCCATTGAATAGAAAGAATTTTTAATTATATCGATCCAAAAATGTACGAGTTCAAAAGAAACAAACATACACGAAAGATAAAAAATACCAGACAAATTAGTTCTTATAAAGAAAGTGACAAAGAAGGTAAAAAAAAAACTTTAAATAGAAAAAACAATATACATTTAATTTTTTCTAAGTACTTTTTAAATTTGTATAGAATTTTGTCGAGTTGTGTATTTGATTTTAAAGCTTGAATTCAAAAGATTGTGAAGCATGTGAAACTATGGGCTGTGAAAGTTTCTATCAAAACACTCAACTTGCAACAATATTGCTGCTGTCTGGCCATGGAGTTCCTTTTTTTACATCATTGTGTTGAAATGAAGACAGCAGGATGGAAACAAATGAAAAATGGTTGGCAAGCTCTTGAGAGTGCCTTTTGTGTGTGGATTGGTTCCCCTTGTGTCTGTAACCACCCCCTCTCCTGAAACAATGTCCAATGGTGTGAGGGTTCCTCTTCTCTCTATATTATTCATTGAAGCTGTAAAGATGCTTCTAGTAGAGGCTGTCATATTATTAAAATTGGCCACCATTTATTGTGGCTGTCGGCCGGAGAGAAGTTGCGGCAGGTATCGGATCCCCTCAGCGAGGAGGTGGAGTTGGAATCTAGAGGCCGCCATCGCCTGCTTGGTTGCCAGTTGGTGACAGCTCTGGGTGCTGCGGTCCTCGACTATCTCATGCCGGAGGGACTTCAGCGTGGTGGCAACAATGCACGTCTGTTGGGGGAAGGCCTTGGGAACGTGACGGACAAGCAGGCGGATGGTATTCATGGGCAAGACTCACTCGGTGGGGTATCACAGCCGCAAGGGATTATGGGAAATCAAGCTTTAGATACGGTTCTCTCCCCCCTTCTCCATTTAGTCAACCCTTGCCGACACTCGCATGCACATGCCGCAGGCTGCTGCTACCATTGTCTGGTGTTCCGTCGTGGCAACGCGGCAGCCATATTGCCGAGAGAGGAGAGCCTTCTGATTGGCTTCGCCTGCAAGTGTTAAGCAACATACTCAGTGCGGATAGAGGACGCAACCCAGAAAGCCGAGCGTTGTGGAGGCCAGGTGTTTCGTGTGTTGTGTCCAGTGGTGAACAGTGCTGTGAATAAAGAAAGGATTTACACCAGAGAAGGATTTAAATACAAGGTGAGGAATGTTGTTGACCAGGTATGAAATATGGCTTATGACCACAACTATTAATCTTTGGCCTGGAATATTGACAGCCTCAAATCACAAGGGAGCCATGAGATTAATGGTTGTCACTGCCGTGGACCTTCTACTCCTGGCATCTTCTTCAGCCTTGAGCATTGGGAATGCAGCGTTTGCAGTAAATTTGGAAACAGATGGTCCTCTCCATCTCATTAATGAAGCTTTGTAATGGGTTGTTTGATATTGTAAATGTAGTAGTGTATTGGCATTGGTTACTATAATGGCCGATCAAAAACATAAGATCCTCTATTTTTCAATTTTTCTTTTTGATTTTTTTTGTCTAAGAAACATAAGAACAATGCACATTTTTCATAAATTGAAATAAGGGAGAGATATTTCATATCATATGGAACCATGTTGCTGCTCATGGAATGATTGGGACTGAAGGCCAAACATAAAATGATCAACTATCTCTTAAAACATAACAGTGTTATTGGTCTTATGTCCCTTTTAACTATTGCAGCTTTTAGGGACGGATGGGTGCCGGAGTTTTGCTCCGAAGGGGGTCTTTAACGTGCCAGTAAATCTACTGACACTGCTTCCTCACATTGTACCCTCAAACGCCACCAAAGTGGTTAGAAATGGAACTATTAAAATCAAGAGGTTAATTGACTTGTCTTATTTATTGAACTCCTAATTATACCATACTCGAATTATGCTTTGAAGAATTCTAAAATTACATAAAAAGCATACATTTTGTTTATAAAGAGTATGAAAAGCACAAACTTTCTCCAAAATTTACGGTGTATCTCCATTTAATTCTCATCTTAGGGCCAGACAACCTCGGTCTTCTGCCCCCAAACGATCAGCTTATCTTGTCATTTTTGTTTCATCATGACAAGAATAAGATCTTCTTTAGCATTCACTTTTTTCTTTTAATCAACTTGTGAGAAATGAATGACCAAATTTTAAGATACCTCTTAAGAGTGGTTTTAAGAACAATCTCCTATTCGCTGATTCTGACAAGAGAATTAGTGTGTTGAAACTATTCAAAGTAGTGTCAATCAGTTAACTCAAATATTTTAATTGTTGCTGGGGAAGGAACTTACACGAAATTCTTGTCAATTACTAAAACTATGTTTCGTTTATGATGTTCAGAGCACTCTTTTTATTTAAACCTAAGTGATGCTCACTTTAGTTAGAGCTACTTGTTGTTACTCACCCTTCACCTTTAAGTTTATTGTATTGTAGTCTCAGAAACTTACGTGAATGCGCAGTTACAATTATTATGACATTTGACTAGATCTTGGCCAGTGTCAGTGGTCTGATGTAGGACATCTTCCCATGCAGGATGTTGGACACAGTCGACATTGGAGCATGTGTTTTATGGTCTGTTCTTCTCCATAATCATACTTGCCAATCAACCCTGGAATGGCCTTCTTCTGATCTCAAACCTATTCAGAGACCTCCCTTGTCATAGCCAGGTGGTAACTTGTTTCCCATCAGTGGGACAGTTGCAACCTTGCTTTTCCATCGGTGATTGTAACTGCCTTTGATGTTCTTAGAAAACTCTTCCTGGACTTGTGTCTTTGCTGAAGCGGTTCATAGCCCATATAATGGACAAGTTCTTTTTATCATCTTGCTTCCTATCCCCCATCGCTGTCATTTCTCTTCGAATAAACACATTTAGAGTGGATTTTAAACAATCTGTTATGATCCTGCAGGAGTCATTTAACAGTATGAGCTGCAGTTTTAGTTAATGGTATCCAAACGATTTTAGGTCTTCCCCAGAAGTTACTCTAATGTTGGTACCACTATATTTTAAATAATTTGAGAAATGTTGATGGCTTTGGTCAATAAGAAACGAGCTTGGCTCATTGTTGTCATCATATTTATTTTTGTTATTTATTTATTTATTTATTTATTTATTTATTTATTTACATATGTTACGCCCTCATTGGAGCACTTAACCAAAACAAGTATATACATGTCTCAAAAACAATATTAAAGATTCAGCTTCTTATTTTTCTTCTTTTCCCAAAACATTTTCATTCTAGTCGACCTTGCCGCTCTCTCTGCATCGCTTATGGTGTAAGTTTTGCGGGTAAAGGTTTTTAAGGGAAGTCGGATGTTCTTGTTTTTCAAGATATTCTTCTCATCTTTGTTAGCAATTTGGGACATTGTCAAGCCGAGTTCATCCAGATCATTTTGAATTTCCATAAACCAAGAGTTCTTTGTTTTACTTTTGAAAAAATAATTAAATAATACTTTTAATTGTCTGGTATCCGGCAGGCGTGAGATATGACAAAAAAAGCAATTCGCCTTTTTCGCATAGTATCGACTATAGACTCTGTTTCTTTATAAACCACTTCATTTGGTAATAGACGCCATTGACCATTCACCTGATGTTTTTTATTAATTATAGTTCTGAGAATTCTTCTATCAATCTTCTGTAATGTGTCAGTAACTGATCGAGTGTTTAACTTGAAAAGTGTTTCACAAGCATATATTGCTTCCGGTTTAATAACTGATTCGTAATGTCGTAATTTGGCATTTATGGAGAGTGTTTTTTTTTTTGTAACTACACCAAGTAATATGTTGCGCTTGTCTGAACTTTGTTGTTCTATTTTCGATTGACTCTTTATCATTCAAATTCATTTTTGTTATAATTAAAAAAACAAAAAACAAATAAAAAGAACATAACATTATGCCCATCTGTGGAGCTTGATAGATCTGATTTAGCTGATGATGTTGATTTTTTGTTCTCCCAAAATCTCTATGTGGGCATTGAAAATCTTCCCCTGTCCTTCAGTCCTGGGTTTATTAATCAGCAGAGTTGATCACTAGGGACCAGATTTTTAGGTTTTTAAAATTGTCAGTTTAGGTTTCGAAAAACATAACATAGTTTTTAAAAAATGTTTAAATATGTTTTTATGCTTTAAGTGTAGCAAAAGTTGATTAAAGACTGTACAAAGCTTAAAATTAATACCTAATTGTTGGTAGAAAATCTGATTGCAACGATAATGTAAATATTTTACATAATGATACATCAAATTATTACCGAGAACTTCACACTTTTAGGGAATATTTGCTCTACTTAAATATGTTAAATATTCAAATCTAATAAAACCCAGGATGTCAGAGGTGATTTAATTAATTAACTTTGTTTATTAAGGATGTAGGGAACTTGGAAACAATGTATCCCCACTTTCTTGACGGTAAATAACCAAACAATAAGATATAAGCTGAAAAGTGCTGAAAAAATTTTGATTTTCTGGCAGGTAGGTTAGTATTTCTCTCAATCAACTAGAGCTAGAAAATACTATCTTTCAAAAAATATGGACTAAAATTTAAATATACTACAATAAATGAAACAAAACTGCAATTAGGTATTTTTAGGTACTCTCAAATCTTTTTTTTTGCATACTGCAGAATTCATGAATATGGCTCTTTTGAGTGTGATTCGGAAAAAGCATTTTTGTATCTAGTAGTAAGGAAAAAATAGGTAAAAACCTAAGAATCCAGTCCCTATTGATTACTGTTTTGAACTGGAGTCAATCTTGTATTATTATTATTATTATTATTATTATTAGGGCTTGGATTTTTAGGTGCTAAAAATCTGGAAAATATTTATTTTTTATGTTTTAAAAGAACCTGAAATATGTGACAAAAAAGAAAAATTATTTAATTAAGTTATAATTTTGTTTATTAATGTGAATATGAACAATATGCAGTACTCACGGTTGCAATTTATTCTATGTCTCACTGAGTGCTAAAGCATTACAATATACAACGAGATAGGCTGACATCTTCAGGTTGTCAATCACAAGTGACCGACGATTGTCACGAAACACTTCTTCTGAAGGCGCAAAAGTATGGCAATATGCTTCTTGCCCTTGAGGTGTCGTGTTATTGATTGCTTTACCACATGGTTGACAGAACTCAACACCCCCATCAGAAGTAAAATTATCTTTAAATTCTGCAAAGACGATAACTTGTAGTTGTTTTTACTTCAGGCATCATAGAACTGCCTTACACTTCACAGTGCCAGAAATGAACTGCATGTGAGTGACACTGGTTCCAGGTAGCTCTAGCACATGGTGCAATATGGCTATGGACAAGGAAATCCCCGGCTTCCACAGTGAGTGGCAAGTTAAGAATAACACAGTTGCAAGCCGACATATGCTCTGCATGAAGATTAGATAGCTCACAGGTTCTTCCTCGTTGAAGTAACACAGAACAAAAGTGCAATAAACTGAATGATCGAGCATACTGATTATAAAAATGTAAATATTATGTCCTTTTATGTGCTAATAAGTGAAAATCAGGAATTTATGTATTTATAGAAAAAATGCCTAAACTATGAATTTACATTAAAAAAATATTTATTTACCTAAAAAACCGAGCCCTAATTATTATTATTATGACATTCATTTCACCATGTAATTGGGATAAATCAACATATCGTCGGATTGTTTGCAAGACAGTATGACAACTTCTTTTAGGGTGGCACATTGAGAAACGAGCGAACTGTGGAAGAGGTCTCCAAGATGGCGGCCATTATTATTATTATTATTATTATTATTATTAAGGAACTATTAATTAGTGGGGATGAGAGAAAATGGGGGTTGGAATGGGATATCATGACCTCAAAAATAAATCTTCATCACGCCAGGTTAGGAGTGATCAAACCTCCTATTTTTGTTACTTATTTGTATGCAATTAATGCATAACACCCTGGTTGTGCCTGTTAGAGCACCATTGTAGCCTCAATTCTGGCCAAGTAATTTCCATATTTTGAACAAGACAAAACATTTTAAAAGCAACAAGTGAACTTTTGAGGTGGTTTTAGACAGTAGTGGACAGAAACAATTAGCCTTGCAAATCATGAGAATGAGAGTTGAAACATTATGTTAAAGATTTGCCTTTTGTCTGCAGTAGAGTGTAGGGGCGTGCCATAGGAGTTGACAGGAGATGATGGGGGTTAGGAGATAAGTCCATTACCTGCTTCACAAGTGCCCATTGTGTGAGGTAACACTTTAAGAGGAAGAGCTTCTTAAAAATAACACTTCTTGTCTTCAGTGGATAACGCATCTGTGATGGCATTAGGACCAGGGGTGGAGCGTGGGTGTGTAAAAAATGTTGGCAATGTTGGTCAGACTTCTTCCTCCTATCTTGAATGTATTGGTACTGCAGTTACAATAAACCTCGTAAAAACCAAAACCAATCAAACATGTAGCCCAAAATAAATGGGTCAAAATATGAGAGTAATTGAGATAGTTATATATTTCCGGGGTTGGGAGTTATGCCGTAACACGAGGTGATGATGTCTCTTATTAAATTCAGTATCTGGAAATGTAATGCTGTTACAGATAGAGCAATCAATGGTGTTACTTTTCTTTGTTGTTGCCCACATTGGAGCACTTACATCAAACCAAATACTGCACCTCTACGGATTGACAGGGAATTTGGCTGTTATCATCTTCCTCCTCTCCCTGAATCTCTTCATTCTGGATGAGCTTCTTTCATCACATATGACATATGGTTTTCGTTGCTGAGTGTTAGTTAATGTGCTTGTTCTTCAGAAGCCTTTTTTCTATTTGCAATTTGTTTCATTGTATTATTCAACTCATCTAAATTATTTTGAACTACTTTGAACCAATTATTTTTTGTTTTATTTCTCCAAAAGTAGTCAGATAGTTGTTTTAGTAGTCTATTGCCATATCATCATCATCTGTCTTCTACTCCAGTTGTCCGGGTGTAGTTTACGAGCGCCCTCCACTTGCGTCTGTCCATGTACCATTCTTCTTTCAGGATTCTATCCCAGCTAATTCCCCTTGTTCCTATGTCCTCCTTCACGTGGTCTAGCCATCTCCTCCTTGGTCTTCCTACCGGCCTTCTACCAACCACATCTGTGTGTAGTCTTTGTTTTGCTATCCTTCCCTCGTCCATTCGCTTGACACGGCCAAACCATCTCAAACGGGCCGTTGTCACTTTTTCTTTCAAAGTTGGGTACACTCCAGCTTCTTCCCTAATTTTTTCATTTCTTACCCTATCCCTCCTAGTTTTTTGGACCATTGTTCGTAGAAACTTCATTTCTGCAGCTTGTAGTTTGCTGTCTATCTGTCTGGTTGTTGTGCAGGTTTCTAGGCCATATGTTATTATGGGGGTAAAGTATGATTGAAAGAGCGTCTGTTTTGAACTCAAGGGGACTTGTTCGTTCCAGAGTAGGATCCGAACTTGATGATAGAACTGGGTTGCTTTTTGGGTTCGGCTATTGATCTCGTGCTGTATCCTGTTATTGCTTGAAATAATGCACGCAAGATAGTTAAACTGGTCTACTGTTTCAAGCTGTGTACCTTCAAGCCTTATTTCTCCTTTCTTGTTCTGTCTGTTGACTGACATCGCTACCGTTTTTGATTTGTTTATTGTTAATCCGTGTGCTTTTAGACAGTTATTCCAGGTGGCCAACCTGTAATTCTTTCTCTGTATTACCCCAAATTACTACATCATCTGCAAATGCAAATGCGCTGATTTCTGTGTTGTTATTATGCTTTATTCCTTTCATAACTTCGTCCATTACAGTGATAAAAAGTAATGGCGAGAGGGCACTGTAAACTTGGTAAATGACAGAAAAAGGCAATTCTCCTTTTTCTCATCGTGTCTGTTATTGAATCACGTTCCCGGTAGACAACTGCATTAGGCAACAATCTCCATTGTCCATCCAACTGGTGTTCTTTATAAATGATTGTTCCGATTATCCTTCTGCAGTTGATCTGTTGTCAATTTGGTGTTTAATTTATATAGTGTTTCACGAGCATAAATCGCTTCAGGTTTAACGATAAAACAGCAATGTTGAATTTTAGCATTTTTCGAAAGAGATTTCTTCTTGTATGTTGGTCAAGTAATTTGCTTTTTTGTTTATTTCTGTTGCATATATTTTGAAATTAAGTTTTAATTTTCATTGAGATATTGTTAGCTTTTTGTCCAAAGGGAACGTTAACTGGTATTTTAAGTACTTTTTAAAAAAGATCTCTTGTTTATTCCTCTTCAAAATAATATGCCTATCAGTACAATAATTCATGATACATATATTGAATTATAGTACATGTTTAAACCCTTCAGCTTTTATCTCGGTGTAAAAACATAAATTCCGCTACTGGTGGAACGTTATGAAGAGTTGGATATTCATCACACTACACTGGAACATATTGTTTATTGGTATGTGGGCGCAACACGACCCAGTTCTGGCAGGGGCTATTGTCCTTTTGATTTGTTTAAACGTACTTTATAAAGAAATATATTTCCATTGACTTTTCAAGAAATGCAAGATTTTTTCTGTACTATTGAGACGATTTGGAATATTTTGGCACAAACCGCACCTTCTAAATCCCTTTGATGTAAGAGTTTGAGTTTTGTGAAACATACACCTTAACGTTTTAGATATAATGATGATGTAAAATATTGTCAGCATTTCAAACCACCATTTATTTTACTCTTGAGTCATAGACCCAGTCTTAAGACAGCTGTAATTAGTATGGGCTGAATTCAGGATCTTGTTTTGTGAGCCGGTGTCATTTTGTGAAAAGAAGATATCCTTGTTTGTGTTAATTAATTTAAATGCTCCACCAATCAATGTAAATTCTATTAAAATGTTTCGATATCTTCTTCATCATTTATACAATATTAAAATGAAATCAAATGGATATCCTTACTAATTTCATGGTGGGCACTACTCCTGGAAAACCTAGAAAAGTCCTGGATTTTAATAGGTCTGGAAAACTCCTGGAAAATGACGAAAAATTTGAAAACTCCTGGCAAATAGCCACTCTTAATTAATTATAAAAATCTTTCCATCTCAAATCATACTCCCACTGTGGTTTTGGGTGAGCACTCTATCTTTAACAAAATAAATTTCCTCAGGCTACCTGTTTCTGTGTGGGAGAACACGCGATACTATTTTTTTAAATCATATCGAGTATAGGCAACTTTACCGCAATAAAATTGTAGGCAGCTTTTTTTTTTTTTTTTTAACCGCATATTTCAGTCACGAAGGCTTTTTTAAAACAACAATTAAATCATTTGTGTGTAGGCTTGCGTATCAATAACGGAAATGCCACTATTTTTTGTCAATATCTGTATAAGTAAACCAAACACAACTGCTTTATTTTGGTCTTGAAGTAGGCAACCGATAAAGCCCCTCCCCGGAACTCGTGCTTATTTTTAAGTCTGGAAAACTGAGAATTACTCCTGGAAATATCCTGGAAAATCGTAGACCGATTTGAGTGGCCACCATGTAATTTGATTAATTAAAGGTTCTAAATTTTTGAATATAATTTTCAATAATACTCTGGAGATGTTTTCTCCAACTGGAGCCGTGATGGATGTGATTGTGAGGTTGAAAAACCTGACAGATGGAATTGAGACTTCCACTCTCGACATCTACCAAATTTAGGGTTGCGCTAACTGAAGAGTTGAACAAAACAGTTCAGTTTCTTAATATGCTCCACCACACAAACTGCTCACTGTAATCAATGTAATGGAAATGTATCAACATTTACCTTCATAACATAAAATAGTTCAGTTACTGAAAAGGCATTATCATTCACTGATACCAACATTACAATTAATGATTTTTTGAAAACAAAATATTGAGCAAATGGTACATTTATCACCTAGCTATTGAAGTTAAAGGGTTGAAACTTAATACAATTGAAGATGATTTCATGGCTTGAAATCCAAATTAGAATCATGATCCTAGTGCTTCAAACGTTTTATTTGTAAATTTTTCTTTGATAAGTTTAAAAAGTTTTGAAGCAATGCAATTTTTCTCAAGTTACATAAACACTGCAGCCATTAATCGTGGTTAGATTAATGTACATATGCACATACTGTGAATATTTTAAGTAGATCGGTGCAGTAATTTCTAGATACTGTACCACATATGCATAAAAATAAAACTTGTAAGAAATGGCTGCAAAGGTAGTTGAATAAAGATTTGGTAGATGTTTTCCAAAGTTGGCAAACTTCCAAAACCTTATCTTGGAAACTGATTAATACTTTTGCTCCAAACTAACTTCCTCTGATATTTCAATATGCTGACACCCAAAACATGAGAAAGGACAAAATTGAGTTTTTCAACCTTAAAGCCACAATTGCCGGCCTATTTTCTTCAATCAATTAATCAATACGGCAGTTTTTATTACATTTTCCTAAAATGTGCTACCAACCTGTCAGCTGTTTGAGCTACAGAAATATATCTTTGCAAAATATAAAATATCTTTAACCAATCTACAGATTTGCTCTTCGATTGGTCATCACACGAGTGCCCAAATAGATTGGATGGAAGGTGACACTTCTCTGACAAATGGTGTGATAAATTATTCATGTAACATTTCTTTCGTTAACAGGGTGATAAAAAAATCATCACTTTCCACCCAATCTATTTGAGCACTCTTGTTAACCAACCGAAGAGTAATTAAGTTGATAAATTATTATACAGGCAAATTATACATGTGGAAAAAAAAAAAAAAACGATATTAAAAGTGCCCCATCTGAAATTGAAATCCGCACTGACCACATATCTCGTGTGAAGGAATTTAAATATTTAGGTGAATGGATTATTTGAAAATTGTAATGAAAAGAAGTCTTTTGAATCAAGAATTCAAAAAATGAAGACTGCTTTTCAGTTAACTAAAAATACTTACAGTCAAGAGTCTCTCCTGGAAATGCAAAATCTGACACTAGACAACAGTACGCTTTATAAACTGTTGCTCTTGGAATGGTGGAAGGGTGTCGGAGATGAGGGCGGCCAGCATTGAGATGGATCGACTCCATCAAATCCAACATGAATATGTCAGTGAAGGATCTGAAGTATATGGCTGAAGAGCAAATCATATGGAGACAGTCCATCCATGATGTCACTAGGAATCGACGCCGACTTGATGGCGCCTGGTCATCATCATCATCTTCGACACGAAACACTTAAAAGGACAATCGGAAGTGAAAAAACATAAAATAATGAGGAAAAATCTTAGGGTCGAAAATCAAAGATGAAGTTCATCTTGCAAAACCAAATGTATAAATATATAAAACTACCTTAACTCACAGACGCATTACATCTGCAATGAATCCAATTCATGGGGCACTTAGATAGAATGGACCCAGACAGATTAACTTATAAAATTCACACATACCTGGATCTAATTGGTACAAACAGAGTGAGAAAGACTTGACAGAATTAGGATCGCCAAAGAAACTTGGTACTCACACGGGGTTTCGAGGACAAAGAGAGATATGGTCCATGCAACAAAAACAAACTCATTCGTTGTGTATGAAGACATACTGGGCTAAAAGAAAGGTGAATGCACATGGTCCTAAAAGACTGATTCTCAACTCTGAAAAAGACTGGCAACCCCGAAGAATGGCTTCTATATTTCAATAAAATATTTTTATCTTAAATTATGGTAAAAGTACCATGTAAGCCAATATACCATCTTTTTTGGAAGCCTTTGTAGGGAGATGAAAGACTGCTTCAGCTTTTAGCTCTTGCAGTAAAGAAGCACGGGTGCACTTCATAAGAAGGAAGGTACTGCACAGCTTGCTACTCCTGTGGGGGTCCGGGGACGGACACCATGAGCCCGCTGATGAGCCTATCTTGGTGTTCGTAGGTGAAACCCCGCTTAAGACACGGCATAAACCTAGAAAAATTGCTGAGTTTACTAGAAGATGTTACTAAAATGGAGTTGCGATGGATTCTGGTGAAATATAAAGAACATAATATAGGAAAATTGAGAATTGTACCTTACAAACTGCCCACGTCACACCCTTTATGAGGGGCTTATTTACGTAGCTTCAACAGACAACGGTAGATAACATGCATTGTTATAAATCTGTTTTTTTAAATACTTTTTATAAAAAATTATCAAGGAAAAGGAAACCCCAAAGTTAATATTGATCAACTTTGCTCGTAATTCAATTAGCTTTAATTTATATAGAAGACAGTCAGGCCTACTGAAGGAGGCCACAACATAGCTGAAACTATTCTATTATTGTCTAAGGAGGATTCAATACTTATGGTTAGGGCCCAGATGTTGATGCCGTAAAAAAGGTTAACAAATGCACTTAAAATTTTCAAAAATGACTATAGCCCAGTCATTTGGTGCTCAGAAGTGCCTGTTTCAAAAAAAAATTAGGGTAGAAGGTTTCTCGACGGATTCTTATGTTTTTCGGTGTGCTGAATCCGAATCTGAAGTTTGACAACAAAAAAAATGACGGCTTCACTGTGAAAATCGCAAAAAATCCTAAACATTTCGGACTTTTTTCACAAAATTGCTTATAAGATGAAAAATATGCAACCTAGTGAATTTCTCATTATTTACAAAATTAAAGTAGACAAAATTTCTTTCAAAATGCACTGGGCACTTTTAGTTTTTGAGTGCAGGGTATCGCCGCTAGAGCGCGCTGAAAAAGAGCGGCGTTTTGGCACTTAGGCAAAAACGAGAGAAACTTAGCCCTAACTAGCCCCAGACACTTTCTATTCGTGTTTCCTCCATTAATACGTGTTTTATTCATGTTCTATGCTGGTAACATGATTGAAAGTTCGTTGGAAAAAAATTTGATAAATTAATATATTCAAGTTAAGTCCATCTGAACTTATCCACCTAATGGTAAAGTGTGAAAGTGATGAGGTGAGTAATGTAAAACAGTTTTTGTGATTTTCACTCAACATCTCACCATGTCACACATATCTCACACATTCCTAATAGCCCAGTCAAATGGTAGTCTTGACCAAAAAAAATTAGGGTAGAAGGTTTCTCGACGGATTCTTATGTTTATCGGTGAGCTGAATCTGAATCTGAAGTTTGCCAACAACAAAAATGACGGCTTCAAGTGAAAATAGCAGAAAAAACTAAAAATTTTGGACTATTTTCACAAAATTGCTTATAAGTTGAAAAGTATGCTTCCTAGTGAATTTCTCATTAGTTACAAAATTAAAGTAGCCAACATTTCCTTCCAAATTCACTGGTCACTTTTAATTTTTGAGTGCAGGGCACCGCCGCTAGAGCGCGCTGAAAAAGAGCAACTTTTTGGCACTTAGGCAAAAATGAGAGAAACTCAGCCCAACTAGCCCCAGACGATTTCTTATCATGTTTCCTCCATGAATACGTGTTTTATTCATGCTCTATGGTGGTTACAAGATTACGAAGCCCTTGAAAAACATTGCCTACGGAGTGGTAGGAATTCATAAAGGACCGATCAAGCCGTTTTATTATTTATTTAAAAATTAAATTAAATGAATATAATGAAAAGGAATGTAATTGCAATTAACTATTATTACATTACAATTGATTTCAATTCTTTAATTGAGCTTCCTCCTTTTTGGCCTTGATGGAGCAGCCTCCGGTTACCGATCAGAAGGTCCCGGTTGATCGCTACCGGTCGGTAACTCCACTGGAAAAGGAATTGTACAAATTATTGTCCACAATACTTTCAGGTGTCGAGTTGGAAAACTGTTCGAAACCCAGTGAAATAGGGTGTATTACAAACAGGCAGTTTACCTTCTGCTGAAGTCTCCGCTATCGTCGTTGGTGATTCGACCGAGATGGAATCGTCAGGATCCTCGGACAACTCTAAAAAAGAAATCGTACGAATACATTAGAGGGTGAAGTAAGCAGACCGCATTGGAATAAGGTGGTGTACAAACATGCTATTTACCTTGTGCTGATGTATCCAGGATTGTAGGTGGTGACTCAACCGGAGAAGGGTCATCAGGGTCACCTTCATTGTCGATGTCGCATGAGTTGTCAAGGTTCAGACAGTTTCCCTCGCAGATGGTACAAAGCCTAGAGCAATATAGACCCACACGTCGACAACCGCAGGTTCTTCGAGAGTCGCCTTTGCATTTTCAAGAGACCTTGCAGAGAAGCTTGTCAGGAGCTGGGGCCTTAGCTGTTCTCGTGGGGGTGAGGCCGTTCCTCGATGACTTCCACCCCCACTGTTCTGGGTTGAGCTGATTGTCAGCCACTGCTGGATCTGGTGGTAAACTCGCAGAAAGTGCTCACGGGCTGCAGCTTCAGTGGGAGGGATCGAGGCCATGTTTCCGGTGACTTTATATGCTGTACTGAGGTACAGCTTGTACCTCAGTTCGTTTAGACGAGTGGTATGGTGGTCACCACCATATAAGGCCACTAGAAATTTTTCGCCAGCATTCACTAGCTCCTCGACTTGTGCTGTGGGTCCATGTAATGCTCATGGCAGTTTACAAGATCTGGGTTCTTCTTGAGGGTCTTCAAGAATTTCGTCTTACTCTGGTTGAACATGGCGGATGTGGAGTCACAACCACTGACAGCGTGGAGGAATAAAATATGATGGCTCAGGGGCTCCTCTAGCGAGCTGCCAGGGCTATATAGCGTCAGTGGTACTTTTCCTTTTCCTGGTTTCAGGAAGAACACGTTAGGAGAAGTGCGGATGCCTATCATGATGACGAGAAGGTCAACATCTTCTCCCACCACTGCAACTGTGCCATGCGTGTAAGCTATGGATTGAGCCGTTCTTATGATCAGGGCATCAGCATCCTCAATGGCTTGTCGTGATTCAATCCCTGCCTCACTCAGAGGAGCTCTGTGAATCTACTCTTGTTCTTGTCGTTTGAAAGAAAGTTCGAGTTTGATCATCCAGAGGCTCCTCACAAATTGCACATTCACGACGCAACATTTTCGTCCCTCACATATTCACTAATATTAACATTAGTTCACTTGAAAACACTGAACGAACGGCAGAAATCCGAAGAAGAACGCTTAGCAGTCCCACGAGGAGGAGAGAGCAAACTAAACTAAACCCGAATGGCAGAGGAGTTGGCCGGAGGCATGTAGGGGGACCTGTCAAGGACAGATGTGTCGGCAAAAAAGGGACCCTTCCTATTGAGGGCTTGAGGGTGAACATTTCACACAAAGGGGAAACGACTCCGGTTTCACACTATCAATATATTAAATATATCTCTTTAGGAATGTGTGAGATATGTGTGACATGGTGAGATGTTGAGTGAAAATCACAAAAACTGTTTTACATTACTCACCTCATCACTTTCACACTTTACCATTAGGTGGATAAGTACAGATGACTTAACTTGAATATATTAATTTATCAATTTTTTTTCCAACGAACTTTTAGTCATGATACCACCATAGAACATGAATAAAACACGTATTAATGGAGGAAACACGATTAGAAAGTGTCTGGGGCTAGTTAGGGCTGAGTTTCTCTCGTTTTTGCTTAAGTGCCAAAACGCCGCTCTTTTTCAGCGCGCTCTAGCGGCGATACCCTGCACTCAAAAACTTAAAGTGCCCAGTGCATTTTGAAAGAAATTTTGTCTACTTTAAATTTGTAAATAATGAGAAATTCACTAGGTTGCATATTTTTTAACTTATAAGCGATTTTGTGAAAAAAATCCGAAATTTTTAGGATTTTTTGCGATTATCACTGTGAAGCCGTCATTTTTTTTTGTTGGCAAACTTCAGATTCGGATTCAGCACACCGAAAAACATAAGAATCCGTCGAGAAACCTTCTACCCTAATTTTTTTTGGTCAAAACTACCATTTGACTGGGCTACTAATAAATTACCTAAAAATTCGAAATATGCAATGGAGAAAATGATCTTATAATAATAAACTCACTAATATTTCAAAATGACATCTTAACCTCAAACTATAGACTCAATCAAAATAGATTTCTAGCACTAAACAAAAAGTTTATGTTCACTTTAGTCTGAGTTGCACTGCACTACGAATGTCATTCTGTTGTTGTCAAATGTAAATGATCTGCGGTTATCGGCCAACTAGTTTTATATCTCAAAAAGCTGCGTTCAACATCAACTGATGTGATCAGAGTGTACTTGAAGTGAGGAAGGTCGTTTTGCTGCTAAATCCTCCTCATTCCCATCCATGCAGTAGTTTTCACCAGAAAGAATGTCTTGAGATTTTGTATAATGTTTTATACCCGGTGATTTGACCAGCACTTTTTTCAGTTTTGATGTAACACCCACAGTAATTTCGCCACGATTGTTGCTAGGACTAGCTTTCACCCGGTTGATTAAGGAAATGGAATCAATATTTCAATATTTTAAATTATCTTGTATCAGCTACTAGCTTCTTCTTAACTCTGAGAGACTTAACTCCCTCATATAAAGCTGCGACATGACTAAATTGGAAAAAAATGACCTTAAAAGGCCGATTTCTCTAAAATAAGACCCCAAAAATCTACCAAACTTAAAGAAATACTCTTAAAATGGAATAATAGCAACAACAAAAAAGTTGCAAAATTAAAATGACATATTTGAAGACGGGGTGGCCTGAGCGGAGTTTCTATTTACTTCAGCATTGTTTTAGGCAGCTCAGTAAAAAGACAACATGTCATCAACATCCAGGCCCTAGTTATGGTATTTTACTTCTGAGAATTGATATAGTAAATTTCCAGTCGGTCAATACAAAATAATTCCAAAAACAACAACAACAGTGAAGTAACAAATAGAACTAGTAATGCAGCCACCTTCTATGCACAAGTTAGAACACTACTGTGGGATAATAAAGTGCCCAGGAAGTGTTTAAGACATACTACATCCCAATTCTGACTTACGGAGTAGAAACATGCACCCTGTCCAGAAGAGATGAAAGTAGGATTCAGGCATCCGAAATGAAGTTTATAAGAACAATGCTTCAAAGGACAAGGAGAGACAAAGTAAGGAACGAAACAAACAGGACAGAGGCTGGCATAGATATCAGTGCTACAAAATATTTGCAGAAGCAACGATTAGGATGGTATGGGCGGGCATCTTCAAAGAATGGGAGATGAGAGGACACCAAAAGCTTATTTCAACAAGATTATCCCAGGAAAAAGACCTGTAGGAAGACCAAAGAAGAAATGGTTGGACCAAATCAAGGATGATCTTGAAGACAAAGGGCTAGACTGGAGAAGGACCCATGAACAGGACAGGAAAAGGTGGCGAGGGCTCGTTAACAGCACCCGAGCGACTGGAGCTGCAATTTGATACTGAAAAAAACTGTAATGTGCAAAAAAATAAGGTGCAAAATGTAACTAAGATCACATGTAATTTTTTGCAGGTTATTTTCTCATATTCCAGTAATTGAATTATTGACTGAAAATTTACAATTGTTTCTCAGTGAAGCAGAGGATCTTAAACTTCAAGTAGAGATTAATTAAGAATAGAAAGTTGAGAGTCGCAGCTCAGAGCTCTGTGGTGCAGCAATAATTGCTATAGTTACATGTTGGCAGCTGTTTTGATTCCACAAGTTAGGAACCTGTGATCTTCAGTCTTCATGTGAGAGCATTACGGAGATGTGTTAAGACCTGCGGAGAGCTGTGGTCGGAACAAAGGGTGCAGATAGCGGTGACTCGGCAACTAGTGTTTATCTCCACACCATTAATTTAACAGCTCTTGGCCATTATCATCTTATGTATAAAACGATAAGATGTATATTTTACAAAACTCTAGCTCTTAAACCAGAGGGAGTTAGAAGGTGTGGTTTGTACCAAAATCTTCCACATCGTCTCAATAGTACAGGAAAAATCTTGCATTTTTGAAAAGTCAATGGAAATATATTTTTTTACATAAACTTTCCCGACCAATTGTATCCATTATATAGCTTTGGGGATATTTGGTCGAGTGGTATTTTAAAAGCCGACGTTTCGAAACAACTGCTTGTCTCTTTACAAGGTTTGTCAAGAAAGAAAGAAAGAATGAGAGAATTAGTAAACAATGATAAATGGTATAAGATAGGAAGCCATGTCGAAACAAATAGTTACTCCATGAGGAAGTTGGTAATGAGACTACAGAGGGCAGTCATGATTTAGTTAAGGGATAACAATCACCTATATTAAAGCAGTTATCTCAAAACGTCAGCTTTTAAAATTCCACTCGACCATGTAGCCCCAAAGCTAAATAATGGAAATATATTTATTTGTTTATAAAGTGGATGATAGCCCCTGCCAGAACTGTTTGACGTCGAGTCCGTATAACAGTAAAGCCGGGCGGCGCTCACAAGTAATGGATCGTAACAAATGACCATTCAAAAGAAACGTGAGTTACCCGCAACAGTGAAGAGTTGTACTCTGATTTCATACATATCGGTAATTTTCTTAAACAAATAAACCCGACGATAGCCAGCAAAGGCTAGATTTACTAATAATAATATCGTATGGCCTCAGGAGCGTGCAAGCTTTGTTAGTTGACACCCAGAGGGCAGCTTGCATGTCGAATTTGGTCGTTTCTTTGAGCGCTATGAAAGTCAAGGAGGTTAGATATCTAAGCTCCTTGACACTACAGCGCTTTCTAGTAGAAAATGGAGGAACTTTGTGTTGGCGGAAAATCCCGTGATTAATTTTGCCATTGAACACAGCCTACTGAATTCAAATGGGATCTTTAACATGCCAACAACGTATGACATCCATGTCGTGATTTTTGTCGCCTTTCAAAAATCACTTACCACGGCCAGGAGCAAACCTGCAAGCTTGGGGTTGGTAGTCCAGCAAGTTAACCACTCACCCACCGTGGCAAGCAGTAGATTTACTGACACACCAGCATCCTTGCATCTCTAAATCTGCAGCACTGCAGTTAGGAGCAGGTAATTTGCAATAAGGGCATAATGTCCACCACTACTATGTCTATGGTATTACTCAATTATAAAGAGAGGAAATACACTGCAGTATTCATTTTGTTTTTAAATGGGGGAAAGGGACTTGCTTATGTTCTTTCTTCTTTTTTTCATACCATAATTCAATTGTCATTTTCTTTTAAATGTACAGTAGAACGTCGTTTATGCGGAATAATTGGGACCGAAAGTGTTCCGGATAACGATTTTTCTGGATAATCGAACATGCTTTCATTTTATAGGGAGAACCACCAAGTTGCAACGCTTTCTCACATAACGAAGGTCCAGAAATGGGATATCCCTTACTTCTTGTCTGAATAAGCCATAAGTACGCCACTTCTTCCAATTTTTCATCCGTAGCTGATCTCGTGGTTTTTCTCTTTTTATACCCTTCTTTACTATCTAACTTTGATGCATAATTACAAATTTCACTTTTTTGGTTCTTCAAATTATCAATTATGGATTTTCCAACACCGTAAGTTTTCATTAGACACTGCAGTTCATTAATGAACTCCATCTTATTCTCAATCGATAAAACATTGCGATTTTGTTTTTCCCACTCGTAGAAGCCATTTTCACAACGTAATACAATACAGTACAGTTTTACTCACACGTCGAAGCAAACTGTAGGGGACAACAGAGACAACAAGAACCGACTCACTACTGTAGGCAGCGCGCACTTCCGCATAACAACAGTACGTGCACGCTGTTCCATTTTATATTTTTGTTCGTCCGGATAATTGACGTTCAGGTCTTTGACGTCCGGATAAACGACGTTCTACTGTACTTCCTTTAGAAGAAATACAGCCGAGTCCCACTAATTGGGACCAAACCCTGTTCGGCTTACACAGCCAAGGATTTAAAAAACCCGTCAATTTTTCTAGGTTTATGCCGTGTCTTGTGCGGGGTTTAGCATAGGAACAGCAAGATAGATTCATCAGCGAGCTCTTGGTGTTTGTGCCGGACCCCCACGGAAGTAGCGAACTGCGCACTACCTCCCTTCTTATGAACCGCACTTGCACTTCTTTACTGCAAGATCTAAAAGCTCAAGCAGCCTTTCACCTTGGTGCAGGCATGGACACCAAGAACCCACTGATGAGTCTCTCTTGGTGTTCCTAGGTGAAACCCCACACAAGACACAGCATAAACCTAGAAAAATTGCTGAGTTTTATGACCATAAACATTTGTTGTAAATTGAAAGAAGAATATCATCTAGTTACTGTGGGTGTAATGGAATTGGTGGGTCAGCCGACTTGGTTTTGAAAACACATCATTTTAAACTTTGAACGTGCAATCGAGCATAGCGAGTTCTTAATGCAAAAGATGGATTATTGGAACTCCAAAGTCAGTCTATGAACCTTAAGAACTACTTTTAGAAAAAAGTACTAGTGTGGAAGCATTCCGGAGGAGTGTGAGAAGCATGTTATGGAGCAAGGATGTCCCTCAGAACAGCAAAAAGATCATATATCGGACGTACTATGTCCCTATCCTGACGTATGCCTCGGAGACCTGGGTTATGAAAGGAAGGGAGAAGAGCAAAATACAGGCCAGTGAGATGAGGTTCTTGAGAAGCAGTATTGGAGCTACAAAGTTGGTCAGAATAAGAAATGAGAGGACCAGAGAATTAATGAAGGAGGAACCATTACAGGATGGTATAGAGAAATCTAGACTTAGATGGTATGGACATGTAAAACGAATGGAGGAGAAGAGGATACCCAGGAGAGTACACGAGGCGAAGTGGGAAGGAAAGAGACCGGGAGACAGGTGGCTGAAGGGGGTGGAAGAAAGCGTGAAGAAGAGAGGAGAAGAGGATACACGAGACGAAGTGGTAAGGAAAGAGACCGAGAGACAGGTGGCTGAAGGGGGTGGAAGAAAGCGTGAAGAAGAGAGGAGAAGACTGGACAGGGGTGGAGGCTGAGAGATGGTGGGAAGACAGAAGACGTTGGAGAGGCTTGTGTTCCAAACAGACCCGGCCAGTGGCTGGAAACTGTGCAAGATGATGATGATGATGATGATGGCCAATAAAAAAATAATCTCCAACCTTGTTTAGGGTCAAAATTATACAGTTGGTAGAGGACCCCAAAGTAAGTCTGCTATTTAGAGACAGGGAACCAATATTGTCGGAAATGCATGTTTGTTTATTGATTTTAAAGTAACTTGCAACTCGTAGGAACCAGTGATGGGGAAAATACCAAAGAAAAGCGATCGGAATAAATTACAATCACCCGAGAAATATTTAAATTGTCATTGCACATTACTTTTTCAAAAAGTAATTGGTAAATATACATTGACAATTAAGTTACAAATTGGCGTATTTAATTTAATTTGGAAGGGGGGGGCGGGAGAGGGGGGAAGGTATTTTACAATGAAGGATCCATTAAAACTAATTCAGAAAAGAAAACATAATTTAAAAAAAAAAGAGCAGAAATAAAAGAATAATTGCTGGGTGCTATGCAAATAATTTACCATTTCTTTTGCAAAATAACTGGGTGTTTAAAATTGTCATTGTTTTTCAGATAGAATCTTGTATATAATTGGGCATATATTCGTGCTGACCAACTGAGAGCTATCAACACTCTGTGCTCAAACTCTAGAACATGACCAATTTATCTGAAATTATTATTATTGATACGAGGGCTGTCACATAAGTAATGTCATTTTTTAAAGAAAATTTTATTTGGAAAGTTTTCTGACGACAAATTAAACTGTTCTTCAAAGTCAAGACCATCAGATTGTATGGTCTTGAGCCATCTTTTAGCGAGGTTTCTTATCCCACGACGGTACTAGTCTCTGGGTTTTGATGCGAGACCCACTTCCACAGCTTACAATGTTTTCGAAATTTCTTGCACACATGGGCCATGGATAGAAAATGGTGGTAATCTGAAGGCGGAAGATCAGGGCCGTATGATGTATGTGGTAGCAGTTTGACTCCTCCCAATTCCCGAAGTTTTGCCACGGTTTTTCGTGCAGTATGAGGTCTCGCATTGTCCTGCTGCAAGAAAACTCTATTTCGGTTAACTAATGCTGGGTATCTCAGTCTCAAAATTTCATGAATTCGTTCCATTTGTTGAGAATAAATATCCGCATTGAATTCACGCCCGTTTGGAACACTCTCTAATATACCCAGGGCGCCAAGAAACTTACTGTTTACAAAAAATATACAGAGCAACGAAATGTCTTCTTTCTCTCAGAGTCATGAGACAATTATATGTGCTGATCATAACTAACTAACTATTGACTGAAACTATAAGAGGTATAGGGTTTCTTTAACTTTTATTTTCCACTGATATTCCTTTCATATATACAGTAAATCCAAACATGGCCAACTACAGATCAACAACTGTAACCGTGGTTACCTATCCCAAAGACCTCAAAACATGAAAAGAAAAGACTGTCACATAATGCAAAGAATATAATATACCGATACCTATAGATTGGAATATGTCTATATTACAACGCTCCCAGTGAATCACTCCTTCAAAATTCCACCAGACACACATCACTTTGGGGCCGAACAGATCCGAGAAATGACTTTGGCAGGTTGACGGGGACTGAGCCACTGTTTTCAGGCGTGAGTATTGAGATAATTGACCCATTTTTCATCACATGTGACCATTCTCCTGATAAATCTATCATCCATGCAGTTACCGATAAGCTGACGACAGATATCCACTCTACATTGAGCCAGTTCAGGGGTCGATTCATGAGGTACAAATCTACAGCGTCTGTTTGATTTTCCAAGTTTCTTAATCTGGCGATGTATTGTATCTTTTGATGCTCCAAGTTCTTATGACAATCTACAAGTACTTCTTTGTTGATTATCTTTCACAACTCTCCGTGCATTGGTTTTACGTCCCTTTTAACTACTCTGGCTTTTAGAGACACCGGGGTGCCGGAATTTTGCACGAAAGGGGATCTTTAACGTGCCAGTAAATCACTAACACGGCTCCCTCGCATTTGCGCACCCTCAAATGCCAGCTGACTGCACCAGGATACGAACCTGCAACCTCGAGCACAGCAAGCGAGAATGTTACCGCTGAGCCACACAGACAGTCAATATCTCATAGTTTAGGTCTTCCAAAACAGGGTAAATCTCTAGTGTTGGAACCATCGTTGTGCCATAAGCTCGCCAACGACACCTTCTCCTTCCTCGAGCCACAACAGCAGCTTTAGACGGACCCAAACCTCCAACCTTGTGATTGTGTATCAACTGACGACTGATACATTCTAGTCATGGCCTCCTGTAAATAGCATTGGCGAACCAAAGATAACCAGTTCTATCCTAGAAATCACCAATCTTAAAACGATGCATCCTAAATTGTTGAGAATAAGCAAGGGTGGAGCAGGGCAAGATGTACTGGTTTAGGCGCCAGCCCTATGTTAGCAATATTGGAATAGACAGGAATTCCAGGCTGCTGACAGGCCCTTCTCTTACCGCCTCCCGCGTCACCTCACCCCTCAAGTTCATAGAGCTAGGACCCTAGCAGTACTCTAGTCTAATGCAATGGTGGCTGGCGAATAATTTTTCTGGGTGTTGCACTATTTTCATTTGGGGGGGGATCACGAATGCTGCATTTCAGAGAATATCACATTGTCATCAGATTAAATGCACATGAAAACCTTCACGAGAACAAAACAACGTAAGTATGATATAAGTTAATAATAATATCGTATGGCCTCAGGTGCCGGGTGTAGCACTATGAAAGTCAAGGAGGTTGGATATCTAATCTCCTTGAACACTATAGCGCTTTCTAGTAGAGAAATGAGGAACTTTGTGTTGGCGGAGACTCACGAGATTAATTTTGCCATTATAAACACGGCCTACTGAATTCAAATGGGTTCTTTGACATGCCAACACCGTATGACATGCGTGTCGTATTTTTACCGCCTTTCAAAAATCTCTCACCACGGCCAGGAGCGAACCTGCAATCTTGGGGTTAGTACACTGACACATTGACCACTCACCCACCGTGGCAAGCCATCGACGTAAGTTATAGGCCTATACGCGGGCAAGAAAGAACCACGAGTGTCACAAGTACACGCAAATTACATTGCAAAACATGGTATCGGCAGTTGACGGAGCATCTCGGATGTTTCCGTCCGCGCCTCGGCTCCCTTGTTATAATCAGCGAGCAACGACCAGCCGAGTTAACTGTTGGGATAGGACTTACTCTGCCATACCTTTCACTATTGAGATCTAGTCGGAATTCAGACTTCGCAATGACCAAACGGACGTGCGCTCCTTGACAGTTTGCGCGCTTTTTCAAACAGTTCACAGTAACTGACTATAAGATTTCCTGAATTATTAAAGAACAAAATTATGAATTCCTATACATATAAAAGAAAACGTACAGCTTTATTACGGTATTAATTATTTTGTCGTTGTGCAACACTGCAACCTTACTACCGGCCGCCGCTGGTCTAATGTGTGTGTATGTTTGAGGTTGCTCTAACACAGATACTTTGTATGTTGTTCACAGGTGAGTATGTGCTCAAGGACGCTCTGGTGGATGAGTTGAACGACACCAGCACCGGACTCCCCTCCACAGACGAGGAACCATCGGCTCTCATTGACCTTCCAGAGTTCTCCCTCGAGGAAGCACTGCAACTAGTGGGCTTGGACGAGGAGGAGGTTGCTGAGGTTAGTATCTCCAACTACCCTTCTTCTGTCCACCACATCAATATCTGGAACAAAATAGGCTTTATAAAATGATATACGAAGGTGGATCAAAAAGTTAGTTGCACTAACGCGCTGCAGCAGCGCGATGTGTGTCGCAAACGTGGGCACAGTGGAGAAAGGGGCAGACACTGCCCACACGTCTGTTAGGCAGGTCGCTGTGGTGTCTCGTCTTGTATGGTGTGAATAGCGGCCAAATGCAATGGCGCGTCGACTGGACGTTCACTCCAAATATGAGGTGCGTGCGAAAATACGATTCCTATGGGCCAAAAAGGAAGAATTGCACGGACATTCATCGTGAAATTAGTGCTGTGTTTGGGGAGCGGGCCATTTCCCGGCAAAGGATCATAAAGTGGTGTCAGCAATTCGAAGCCGGACGCTTGGATATCACGGACGAATATCGCGAAGGCGGGCCCGCGTTGTATTGTCAAACGTTGCACCGAGCGATTAAAGAGAAGCGCCGGGGTGATTTTGCCGCACGATAACGCAACACCTAACAAGGCCCGCCAAACGAGCGAACTGCTGCAGCGTTTCAAGTGGGAGGTCTGGCAAAATCCATCCTACAGTCCCGACCTAGTGCCATGTGACTTTCATGTGTTCGGTAAGCTCAAAAAGGCGCTCGGTGGTCGACGTTTCCAGACCGATGAGGAGGTGAAGGCCACTGTCTCCGTGTGGTTGCAGAATGCTGGAGGAACTTTCTATGCATCCGGCATTGACAAGTTGGTTGTGCGTTCGCAGAAATGTTTGGAGTCTCTTGGAAACTATGTGGAAAAGTGACGTTACATTGTATGTCGTTATAGGCTTGTTGCTGTTGTATAGGTGGTGTAATAAATGGCCATAACTGGGAAGTGCAACTTCCTGCCCTCGTATGACATACAGAGGATACAGTAATACTACAGTATATACAATATATATGTCATAAATATCTAGTAACTTCCACAAACGAAACTGAAAGTCACGGTTGGATGTCCAGAGCAGTAATCCACTCCACTGCATCATCAGTTGCGTTCTGCAGGTCGTCATATCCTCCCTTGAAGGGCCGTAAAGGCATTCCGACACAATATGATGGACTGTCTGCAGTGAATCGCCACAATCACACTGAGGGCAAGAAATTTCCCCCCATTTGTGGAGCCAAAAGTTACAAAAAAATTATAAAATGATGAAATAATAAGGTGGAAAGACCGACCATGTACTGCACGATACCTCCCTTTTTATGAAGCGCACCTAGGCGAAACCCCACTCCAAGACACGGTACAAACCTAGAAAAATTGCGGAGTTTTAATTCACTGGCCGTGAATGCCAATATACCATCTTCTATGCCCAAGATAGCGGGTTCAAAAGTAGGACCTATTTGAAAAATTCGAAGTTGCAGTGCTTACTTGAATTAAAAATACCAGATACACACACTAATACAGCCATCACAATTAACACCGGTTATCAGACAGATTCTACACACACCTAAAGTACACGGGGCGCAGCCCCTAAACTGAGGAACCAACCATCTTTTTGGAAGCCTTCATAGGGAGGTCGGGACTGCTCGAGCGTTCTTGCAGTAAAGAGGCGTAGGTGCACTTCATAAAAAGGGAGGTAGAGCACTGACTCCTGTGCTCGGGGCGGGGACACCAAGAGCCCGCTGATGAGCCAGCTTGGTGTCCTAGGCAAAACTCCACACAAGACACGGCACAAACCTAGAAAAATTGCCGAGTTTTAATTATATGTATGAATTTTTTATTTTTTTTATTTTCATCTTGGCCTTCTATGGACCACGCTTGACATTATGTTTTGCCTTCTCTGCCAGTATCTTCTCATCCTTTCTTCTACTTCCCTCTTCTGTTCTTCTTTGTAGGTTATTTTCTTTGTCCCTAGCTCCTCCCCGTCTCCTGAAACCTCTGCACACCTTAATTAGTCGTGTCTTATATCTTGCCTAGGTCCGTTCTCACTTCTCGCAACCATTTCAGCTCAGTCTTTCTCTTCCTGAAAAACTCGAAAATTCTTTTTGTCAGTCTGTTGCCATCCATTGTCAGGAGGTGTCCATAGAACTGTTATCTCCTCTTCTTCATCAGTTCAACCACACCTTCAGTTTTCTGGTACAATTCTTTGTTTGGTCTTAGTCTTCTCTCTCCATCTTTCGGGCCCAGGATTTTCCTAAGCATTTTTCTCTTTTTTTTCTGACATTTTCAAGCCCACCTTCTCCAATCATGTCCAATGTATATGTATGAACAAATTTCAAATTGTTTGAAAAAATTATCCATTTAGCTCAAACCAGTATTGGAAGTCTGCAAACCATCTGACAATCGCAATGGTACACACGCATGGTGACCTAATGCAGACTGTCGATGTTATCATTCTTATTACATGGCTGCGTTCATCCTGTTTTGTGTTAAATACAAGTCCATATAATGGAGCACCTGGGGGGGGGGAAATAAAACCATTAATTTAAAAATAAAACTGAAATGGGAGGAATAAAAAAGGAAGGAAACTTCTAAGTGACCGTTAATCATGAGCCACGGGACCTCCTTTTTACGTAGAATCCGAACCACAGGACATGGCATTTCACTTTGAAAATCTAACATGTATTAGCCAGGAATCGAACCCGGCTTGACCGCTGTGCCACCATGTCCCCCAAAATGGGAGGAATGTTAAAAAAAAACAAAAAAAAAACCTGTGAAACAAGTTGTTGGAGAAAATAGGCCAAAATCATGTCAGTGCTGAATAAAGGGCTTGAGCTGAACAGATACAAAATATCATAGATAAAGGGCGTAAAATAGCACGTTAATAGTGATAGTGTGGTTGTGAGAAAGACTTGTTGGTGCGCCAAAACATGTCCTGATTGAAGGATTTTAATAAAGTATTGATTAGGCTGGAAAAAAAATTGATTCTACTTTGTTGTTAACATTCATGTACTCGACCACCTGATGAAGCTCTGCCATGATATTGAAACAGGTTGTGAAACTTATTAAAACGATAAGGAAACAATATCAGGTCATCTCCCTGTCGCCAAAGACAAGAAAGGAAAGTCCTATGACAGAGAAATTTAGGACAGCCTTGCCTTGTAAATAGCTAATAGCGGGGATGTGGTAGCTTTGTCAGGAGTTCTGTGGCTTGCTGGTCTGGGTTTGTTTCGTGTGATGCCCTCTGACGGCGTAATATCATAGAAAAAATGTGTTGCACCAGTTAGCGATTAAAGTGCTATTCTCAGAATAAGTTGACATCCGAAAAAAGACATCACGACCGGCGCATCGTAGAGCTCGGTGAAACTACAGAATAATCTTTATTTAATTAGTTTACGACTAGCAAACGCGTGAGAGAAATGTCGCATGTTCAAAAACCACACTTTCCACAATAGGTTTAGAATGAGAGACGTAAGAAGAAAGGTTGTTATGTTTTTATTTCAACCAAATGATTATAGAACACTATTTACATTTCAGTTAGAATTCCAAGTTCTACGTTCCCTAACTTAAGAAGGCAATCACTGGATCATCATAATGCTCACCGGTTATTCGATATTTATGAAATTATACGATTTGAGTACTCATTCCTTTGATTTACTGTTTCTTAAATCCATGCAAAATGATAAAGGAAAGACCTCAGAATGTAAAAATGACATGAAACGGGCGTCACAGTGGCCAAAATGTGTAGTGGACAGCAATTATGGAGCGTAATTTCCTACAGCACAGTATCTGCAAATCGTACACTTGTACATTTTTTTAAAAGTCTTTCTTTAAAGAAATTATAGCTATTTATGAAATTAGAGTGCAATTCGTCACTGCTAATGTCTATTCTATATCATTTGAATGCTCATTTGTCACGATCGGTCGCTTGTGAGCGCCGCAGGAGGGATCTAGACTACTGAAATAATATATATGATGATATGGCTCACAACTTGTGGGATGTGGGTTGGCAATCACGGGACCCCAGCTGTGTCCTTTCATTGCTTCCACTTACTTTCAGTTATCTTTCCTGTCGGCCTCCCTTGGTAGTAGAGATAACAAGAGAGCAGTCTGGCGACATCTCACCCACCTTCATATGTGCTCTCCACTATAACACAACAGCCCAGAATGTAGGAGATTCGGTATTAGTCGTGATGATGGTCTCATTTTCCACTCTTACGCCCCAAAGGCTGAGACTGCAGCCTGCATTCTGGACAGTCTCTCTCTCCAGTTGGCAGCAGCTCTCCATTCTTCTCGCTTCTCTGCTTTCCTTTTCAGTTGGTAGTAGGAAGTACACCTCTTGTCTTCTATTACCTGCGTCATGTATTCTTGTCGTGGTCTTCCTCTTTAGTTTCTCCCCTCTATGGAAGCCTCGATAATTGTCTTTAAAACCCATCATACCGCTGTATATGTCCAATGAGATAGTCTTGATTCCTTTTTATTCATGTCGTGAAACATCTCCCTTCTCTTGCTCTGCTAAAGACCTCATCATTGGTAACCATTTATCTCCAACCTTCTATAGCACCAAACTTCAAATGCAAGCAGTCGCTACCAATCCCTGTTGCTGATGGTCCACGTCTCACTTCCATACATACGTCTTCAACAGTTGTTTCCCCATGTTAAGATTGATGGGTACTGGCCAGTAAGAACCATAATTGCAGTGACTCATGTAGCACCATCTCTGGTTTACAGCAGCCAGTCAAACTCGAGTCGACGACCTCGGAGCCGTCCCCCAAGTCGGCCACCGAGGCGGAGGCAGAGGCAGAGGCAGAGGACGAGGTCCCGGAGAAGGAGACAGACGCGTCCGATGAGGATCTGGGTATCTTGGGCGACATGATGCAGACCGTGCAGTTCCAGCACCCGGCGGCGCCCCGGCCCTACCACCAGGTAGGTGTTGAGACATACCATATTTGATAAGAAGAACCTACATGGTGGTCACTACTCCTGGAAAATTCCTGGATTTTTATTAGGTCTGGAAAACACCTAGAAAATGACAAAAAAAATGAAAACTCCTGGAAAATAGCCACTGTTAATTAATTATAAAAATCTTTCCGTCTTAAATCATACTCCCGCTGCGGTTTTGGGTGAGCACTCGATCGTTGACTAAAGAAATGTCCTCAGGCTACCTGTTTCTGTGTGGGGAGAACACGCGATAGTATTTTTGTGAAACATATTGAGTATAGACAACTTCACCGCACTAAAATTGCAGGCAGCATTCTTTTCTCTTTTTTTTTTAAAAAACGGATATTTGAGTCACAAAGGCTTTTTTAAAACAACAATCAAATCATTTGTGTGTAGGCTTGCGTATCAATAACGCAATCACCACTAATTTTTGTCAGCATCTGTATAAGTAAACCAAATAAAACTGCTTTATTTTGGTCTTGAAGTAGGCAACCGATAAAGCCCCCCCCCCCCCCCCCTGCACTCGCGCTTATTTTTAAATGAGAATTACTCCTGGGACCGATTTGAGTGGCCACCATGAACCTAGTGTCAGGCCCGGGTTCCATTTGTGTGTAACAAAATTATCATTTAATTACAAAAATAAAGATATTTGTAAGTTGTGTGTGATACTTCAAACCACTATAACTTATAGTATGGCTAGTTCCTTATTCTGTTGTTGTTGTTGTTTGAGTTTTCAGTCTCTTGACTGGTTTGTTGCAGCTCTCCGTGGCTCCCTGTCCTGAGCTAATAGTTTCATCTCTACATAGCTACCACACGTTACATATGTTAACATATTCAAACCTTGGTTTACTCCTACAGTTCTTACCCTCGACCCTTCCACAACTGAGCTTGCTATTCCTGGGTGTCTTAGTATGAGTCCTACCAACCTATCTCTTGTCTTCATTAGCAATCACCAGACATCTCTCCTCTCCCACTCGTCCTAATACCTCTTTGTTTGTAACCTTATCTACTCATCTGATCTTCATCATTCTCCTGTAACACCGTATTTCAAACCATTGGCACAAATGGCATTTGTCTGAGGTCTAGCAAAACAGTTTAGACCCCCCCCTCCCCTTCCAACCCCCTCCCTCATATCAGTTATGCACACATATTGTTTACCAGTGCCAACAACTAACCAGACTTCTCAAGATTCTTAGAAACTTTTAGCGACAAGTCGAGCTAAAAAAAACAAACAAAAAAAGCAACACTTTCATCGAGTACTGGTAAGAGTTTAATTCAATTAGGTGGAAAAACCGTATTTTTACAGAATTATGATATTCTCAAAATTTGAATGGTAAAAAGTGTCTACTGCTCACTTAGTTTTAGATAAAAGATAAATAAGGGAAGTCTCAAAACCAACATTACTCCTCGGCAGACAGTTTTCATTTCACTTAATGCGTTGTCTTCAAGCGGCAATGCTTTGAGCTTAAGGTGGTTGGAGCGCGGCAGTTATGTCCAAAAGTATTGATTTTTCAAAGTGCTCAAATAGGGCCCAAAAGAGTGTTTAGAAGTGTTATGGAAGATCCTATGTATAATGCCAATACAAAATCCTTTGGAAAACTGCTAACTGAAAGCAGCTTTGGGGCATTGAAAATGGCAGAAATATAGGCTTTAGTGTTTTTTGGCGGAAAAACGGCCTTTTGACCTTTGTTTTCTCTGTCAGATGTCAGGTGACCCCGGTATTTCTTAACGTTTTCTTTTGTATCGTGTTGAAATCTTTATTTTTGGAGTTTTTGGCCGGAATCTATTCTCTAGAAGACATTTAAAAACAAACAAAATATTAATATTCACCCTAAAACGGCCATTTTAAGCTAATTTTAATGGTTTCGTTTGTTTTTAAGTGTGTTCTAGTGAATAGATTTCGGCCAAAAACTCCAAAAATAAAGATGTTAACATGATAAAAAAAGAAAACTTCAACAAATACTGGGGTCACCGAACACCTAACAGAGAAAACTAAGGTAAAAAGGCCATTTTTCCGCCAAACAATAAAACCTAATTTTTATCATTTTCAAAGCCCTGTAGCTGCTTTCAGGTAGCAGTTTTCTAAAGGATTTTGTATAGGCATTATACTTATGACATTCCACATCACTCCTAAACTCTTTTGGCCCTATTTGAGCACTTTAAAAAATCAATATTTTTGGACATAACTGTCACGCTCCAACCATCTTATGAATATCTTCGGCCGAACAAAAAACGACATAAAAAGTTTCATTACATCACCTTATTTCTTAGTACAGTAACTGTTTCGAAAGAATGCGACTATATGATGCGAACTCTAATATAACATTATTGTATTCAATATTTAAGTCGTTTTCACAAGAAATTATCATGAGGTCTTCCAATCGCTCACCACCCATAGTCATACGTAGCCCGTTTTTGATTATGCATAACTTCGAAAACGTTCTCTTGGGTGTGGCGCTTGCTACCGGCATTGTCACTGCAATCTTCAGTGTGGTTTACAAAGTAGGGAACACACTTTTCAAGCCTGCCGAGTGCATAATTTGAAATACAGCCATTAAGCTTCCAGTATTACCGGGATCCACTTGATATGGGTTAACATCCCTGTCTTCAATCTCTTCTAGAGAGCTTTCTTCTTCAGTTTTTGATTCCTCCTCGCCTTTGTCGGTCTTCGCGAAATCGTCGTCAGCAGAATCTTCATTGGCAAAAATGTCTATTTTGTGCAGTTTCTCGGGCAATGAAGCTGCCTTCTTGAATTGGGGGTAGACTCTGAATTGGGGATAGACTTTCAAAAAAGCAGTATACTCTTCTAAGAGTTGAATTTTGTCCGCGAATATTCTATACAGTTGACAGAAGTGATCGAATGCATCATCAGGAAGAACGTTTCTACGACCGTTCACCCCAATTAGACGACGACGATGCGGGAAGAGTGACAAATCGCGGTATACCAGTAAACCAACAGTTGTTGCCGAATCTGTCTTCAAAGTGAGAAATTATTGCGTCCAGGCAAACGTTGTAGGTCTCGACTCGAAATTTATTGATGGACTCATCAGTTGGCTCATCTGCAGCTTCCTCGCCATCCATCATTTTCTTGCGCCGCTTCAAGGGATGGGGCAGTTATTGGAATTCAAAGTTGGGAGGTCCTCCTTCGAAAAGAGGAGTGCTGTGAGAACAAAGCGTTCTGATAGCAACTATCTTAAGAGGCCTTGCGCTTCTGTGTCGGCTGATGTAACTTTGTCGGTTGGGTCTTCACGGTCAAGGGTTCGCAGTGGTGTCTGAATTACTTGAAGCAGTGTGTCGATTAGAGCAGCAAATCATGACAGAGCAACAGTGAGTGAAAAAGCGTGAGACATCCAACGTGTCGTGCTGACTCGTTTTAGTCGACGACCTTGCTCTTTCGGATACCGTTTTGTTTGGTAACTTTCGAAAAGTTTGAATCAGCTGGGAAGACTCGGCAACAGCATTAATGTTACGTTCTTGTGAAGCGCGAGGTTGGGTAGAGATATTCGATTCATACGATAGGTTAGAGGATTTCATGTCTCGCTCATTTGTTTGTATGTAAATCGCAATTAACCATCATGAACATTCGGCTGACGATGAATATTGATGAAACTTTTATTTTTGGTTTTATTTTTTTGTTTTATGTTTAAACGAACAAACCATACAATAATTCAGTAACGATATTTTGTGGCCGGTAATGACCGTTCGTACCAGGACCTTACGATCTATTTTAGTAATTTAGTCCTATTCTCCGTCTTTCTCTCTATCTTTCTTTCTTTCTTTCTTTCTTTCTTTCTTTCTTTCCCCCACCCACCCACTTAAGGTCTAGCGGCTGCTAGACATCAACCATGCAGTTGGCGCCACTGTTTCAAACGCTTCAATTCTCCTCTTTTCTGCCGCACCAACACTCCCAAGTTTTACTTTCATAGAGTGCCACGCTCCAGACAAAGGCTTTCAAAAATGACTTCCTAATACCTAAATCTATATTCAATGTCAATAGATTCCTCTTTTGTTAAAATGCTTTCCTTGCCTGTGCTAACCTACTTTTATAGCCTATCCTCTGCTTCGTCCATTACTGGTTATTTTGCTTCCTACTTTGCCTCCTACTTCCTTTAACTTTTTCACCTGCCAATTCTGATTTATTTCGGCTGCATTCCAATATTTTGTTTTACATTTATTAATTTTCATCGTGAATCCTTTCCTCAAGACGGAGTCCATACCATTCAAAAACTCATTCAAATCCTCAGGCGTGTCGGCCAAGATGGCGATGTCATCAGCAAATCTCAGTAAAGTAAAAAAGAAACTAAAAAGTAAGAAATTTCATATTGAATAAAGGTATCCAGATTAGATGCCGAGTTTCAGCAAAACCTATCAGGGGAAACAACTTATTTGTATTTGGATGAATACAAATTGACTATCAAAGTGTTTTCTGCCTGTTATGATAAATGTAATACAAATATTACGGTAGGGAGGCCTACTAGGAGAGAGACACAAACTATGGCTTTTTATGTTAAGATCAAGAATAAAATTGTTATGTTGTCCATATTGTACTCTAGTACGTAAGAGCAAATATTTCAATTTTTACTTTTATATTCCATTTTTCCATATTCAAAATCTGGTCACCCTAGCATAACACCCAACTATAGCATGCTGTAATGTGGCCAACCATCCCACTGGTGCAGTTCCTTGAACAAAGGTTTGTTGTTGTTGGTTTTTCTAATTTTGATGCTTAAAGGAATTATAATGTTGTCGTCCAATCTTTGAATTTATTCCATTAATCTTCTGGCGTCCAATTATAGCCTTGATAGGTCATTATCTCTTGGGAATGATGATCCACTAGGAGGTGTCTTTATTCTGCTGTTTGCATATTGTACAATAGTCGAAACTGAAGATTTTGAAACAATGAGTTGTGCATGTTTCCTTGGCTTAGTTTTGTTGATTTCCCAAGTGGATTTAATGTTTTGCCACTGCTTGTTGTGTAAGGCAGTGGTATTTGGCGGCTTCGGTGGCACAGCTGGTAGCATGCCTAGCCAGGGTGTCTACCGGTAACGAAAGTAACGAAAAAGTAACGAATTTTACAAACAGGTAACGAAAATTTTCTGAAGGCGGGTTGAATCATTTAAGCTCGCGCCGCTAGGCTCAGAGATTGCGATGGAGCGAGTTTCACGCAAGCGGCGCCGTGCCTATTGCATAGTACTAAGCTATATTTCCCCGTGCCCGACCTCAAGGAAATACATACTGAGGATACCTTGAGTGGTATACATCGGTTCAACGTATATTTTCGGCATCATGAAGACTGAAGTTTCGTGTGAAACATTTTTCTGTGTTAATGTATTAGGAAACCTGACTTTTCGCGAGACCTTTATTCGCGAATACTTCCGAAACTAAAAAGAAATTCTCATTTCTGTTATTTGGAAATTATGTCAAATTGAAGTCCAGAAATAACGCGAAACAATTAAATGTCGCAATCTTGCGAAATGTTACCGTTTCGAAAGAAAAAAGCGAAAAATCTTTGAAATACATATAACTTTTTTAAAAAATATGTCTAGTAAATTTGAGACATCCAGTATGGTTAATTCGAAATTCCGTTATAAGTCGATTTTTCCTTCGAACTTTCGTTCCATTGGATATATAATCTAACCGATTATTTCGATAACTTGTAGATAATTCGCGGTTCTCAGTCGAAATAAAACTTGCCCTCTTGTCGTATTTTTCGTGCAATCCTCTCAGAATAATTCGTAATATTCGATACCGTACCTACTTCGAACGTTCATCCTCCAAAATCGCATACACAAGACGGCCGGCTGACCACACGACTTGTCTGCGGGAATCTCGTCAAACGGACCGAGATCGACGTTAGTTGCGTAAAATCATAAAACCCGTCCCCTATCGTGAACTTGTGACCACGAGGACTGCGGGAATCCTGTCGAAGGTGATAGGGCACTTATCACGTATACTCAAATGCGTGCGGGGAGCGAGAAGTGCATCAACCCACTTAAAAATGGCAGCCTACGTAGCATCGAAATACTAAATCCTCCTCGTGATCCACCCTGAACTGATGAACTCCCAACCACAGCCTAGGGAATCACGGCGCCGACCGAACAACGTGTACATAACTACTCGTAAATTTTAACCATGCCCAACCTTGAGCTTGCCTCCGCCATTCTGTCAGGACAGATAGACAGGCAGACAATTGTTGAACGGCCGGGTGTGGCGATGATTTCAGAATATCTCAAGGACAACGTAAAACGGCCGAGAGCGGCAGCGATTGCGATACATCGCGATATGTCTCTGCATTTAATCAAGATTAATTGGAAGAATATCCATTTCGCAAGGTCCGTATTGACGTGTACAATGACAATTTCAATGGGTTGAGTGGTCTCCGCCCAATCAATACAAGTTTATTATTGGCATCTATTAATTTATTGCCATTAAGGACATGTTTCGGGCCTCATGGGCCCTTCTCAGCCGCAAAAATTAATAACATATTCACATCCATCATAATACACAACACACTTGCACTTTAAGAAAAACATTAAAATAGACACTCAATTAATTATAAAATATCAACTTATCATGCTGCAACCCATTGAAATTGTCTGCATTTAATGACGAGGACAACTGTATTCTTGTCAAACGGACAGCAAGTGGCGCCGATTGCGTAATAATGCTATATTTTCTTGTGCCCGACCTCAAGGACAATGGAAATCTCGTCGAATGACTAAAAGTGACACTGATTATATAAATCGCGATTTTTCTCCGTGTTCTATCGTGAAACCTACGGGAAGCTCATCAATCAACTGAAACCAGCGCCGATCGTGTAACATCTCGATATTTCTCCGTATTTGACTGCGAAGACAGAATTCGCGTAACATCGCATACCTTTCTTCGCAACCTACCGCGGGGACGAAGGAAATCTCGCCAAATGGTCAAGTGCAGAGCAACCTCTTGGTACCGTAATTATAACAACATATTGTGCACATGACGACACAACTCATTGGATATTAAATATCTAGTATATATTTATTATTTTTAAATTTTTTATGACATCATGTGAATTTCATTTAAAGCGGCTTCGGTGGCCTAGTTGGTAGCATGCTTAACTGCTGTGCCCAATATAGCGGGTTCAAACCCGGGCGAAGTCGTCGGATTTTTTAAAAGCGTTATAAATCCTTCAGTATGCCTTCCTTCGGAGGGGAAGTAAAGCCGACGGTCCCATGTCATAGATTTATGGCATGTAAAAGATTCTTCCGCAGACTAAACTTGTGTGAAGCTAAATTGTTAGGTTAGATTTCGTCGGAACGCTCTATCAAAGTTCCAACGTTCACCACTAGGTATCAATGATATCTGGTAGCAACTTGAAATTGAACGGAACTTGTAGCTCACCCTTAGGGTGTTCGCTGGAAGCAGCTACAGATTCAGGCGAGGTGAACATGTCCTCGGACACTCCCGGCACTCAAAGCCATACGATAAATAAAAAACCTCTTTAAAAACAGTTCATTGTTGTTTTTCTTCACCGCGTGATGAGCGCCTATGCTTGCAGACTGCAGACGTATCTTGAATTCAAAGGTAACTAAAATTAACTAAAAGGTACCTAAAAAGTAACTAATTTTTACTTCATCCTTACAGTAGACACCCTGTGAGCTTCTATGCCCAAGGTCGCAGGTTCAAACCCGGCCAAAGTCGTCAGATTTTTTAAGAGCGTTAAAAATCCCTCGTGGCATCTAGTAGTAGCCAAGTTCACAGCTAGGTGTCATGGATGGTAGCATTTGGTAGCAAAAGTAGGAACAACTTGAAATTATCGTCTGCAGTCCTTACTTGAATTAAAACAGATAATGCACACTAATAGAGTCATCACAATTAACAGATTCTACACACACCCAAAGTACACGGGGCTACATGTCCGCGTGGTCGCAGCCCCTAAACTGAGGAACCAACAACTCTCTCAATTTTAAAAAAATTGCCTTCCTGGCAGATCCAGCATGTATTGTACTGGCCAGTGTGTGGGTGAGCTGTACCAACTGATGAGCCCAATAGTACATACGGGCAAAATGGATTGAGAAACCTGGACAATTTATTTTTCTTTTCAAGTTGATTTGGTATCACAAAGATTCCACACACACACTGTAGTTCACATGTCCACAGCCCGTGAATATCAGGAGAGGCGGGGTCATCCATAAAATACCATAAGATTTAAACCCCCTCAGTGGATGTCAAAAATAAATCCCCCTCCTGTTCAATGTATTGTGCGCAAACTCTGTGCATGGCCTGTGCTCCAGCACCAGAACAGGAAATATATTTCTGAAATTCCAAGAATACTACACAGGATAAATATTTCCCTCCACAAATCAACCTACAAAAGAATTTTTCTATTAAAAACTCATATGGAAAGTGCCAAAAAGAAAGTTCATTTGGATTTTGGAAATCTGGTAATGACTGAGAGAAAATAAACATGACGAATGTACATATATTTGCACAGATCCATCCCCTCCCCTGATTTATCGTACACTTTTGGATTCCGAAGAGATAGATCAACCTTCGATCTAATCTTTGCTCTCAGAAACATGGTAGATAAAAGATGGGAGTTCAAAAAGAATTTGGCTATGACATATCCAGATATTGAGAATGCATACGACGGTGTACCACGAAGATTGGTCTGGGACGCATTGATAAAAACCAGGGTAGGCAGAGCAGAAATATAAATCATTAATGCCATGTATGAAAAGTGTGTAGGTAGTGTGATGACCAAGCTAAGACAAACAAACTGGTTCAGTGTTGAAACAGGACTTCGTCAAGGAAGTGTGTTATCCCCTATACTGTTTATAACCGTCATGGATGAAATCCACAAGAGTGTGAAACTAAGAATCGGAAGCAAGGAGACTAAGGCCTTACTCTTTGCAGCCGACATAGTAATATGGGAAGAAAATGAAATAGAAATGCAACAACAAATTACTGTATGGAATCAAGAGATAGAGAAATGTGGAATGCAAATACGTGTGGAGACATATGAGTAAGACTGTAGTGATGACAAGAAACAAGAGAGAAGGAAGACAGAATATTGAAGTCAATGGAAATCCTTTGGAAATCGTAAAAAGCTCTAAGTATTTGGGGAGCACACTCACAGAAGATGTTACAATAAATGAAGAAATTGGAAAGAGAATCCAACAAGCTAATGGGTTTTACCAGTGTGTGAGAGGTTTAGTATGGAACCAGGAAGTCCCAGAGAAATGCAAGAAAGTTCTATTCTCAATGTATTACACATCAATTGTGACAATTATGGAGCAGGTACTTGGACTACAACAAAACGCGATGAAAGCCGAGATTAAGTTCCTTAGAGGAATAATTGGGAAGACACGGAGGCATAAAGTCAGAAATGTGGACATAAGGGAGAGAACTGGGTTCCCAAAACTGCAAGACAAGATAGAGACCAGTAAGCTGAAGTGGTACGGACATATGATGAGAATGGAAGAATATTTATGGAGAAAATACCAGGAAGGAGACCACGAGGAAGGCCCAGAAAGAGGTGGATAGATACGGTGAAGGAAAGCATAGAGAAAAGAGGAGTAAAGGAAAAAGAAGTATTGAAAGAAGGAAATTAATGCTGGAGGGATAGACAACTGTGGAGGTCCTTAATTCCCAACCCGACCCAGGGAACTGGAAACTGGAAATGAAGATTCATGTAAAGAATTTGAGCGAGCATATATTATGGAAACGCACAAATCTTTAGATCTACGTGTATTGCATTCTTCCAACTCAAAACTTTAGGTATTAGTTGACATAAGTGATGATATTCATTACATTTTACCATAATTACTTGAAATTGAAATAAATTAGTGAATTTATGGCAAAAATAAAAACAAATAATGTTAGGGAAGGAGGCTTCTTTGAAGATAAATCACCAAAATAACATAGCTTTTTATAACTCTATATGTCTGCTTGTATTTAAACTAAATGAATCATTGTTGTTGTGAGTGTTGTAGCTTTGGTAGAGGCAAATATATTAATGTATTTTTATAATTTACTTTATTCTTATGGGGGGGGGGGGGGGGGGGGGCAGACCCTAGTTTTCAATATACAGTAGAGTCCCGCTCAACCGACATTCCGCGTTATCCGACACGGGTAGACTTCATTGAACGTTTGGTGTACACTAAATTTTTGGACACCCGGTGTGGAGGTTGCAGCCATGGGACAAGCACTGACAAACGAGGATAGTGAAGAAGAAGAAGAAGAAGAATGCAGTATTGTAGAACAAAAGGATAAAATGATGTCTCACAGTGAAGGATAGAGTACATTGGGTATGACATTAACGTACGTAGAGTAACAGCCTGAGGCAATCGCAACAAAGTGTTGATTTTACGTTGATGGCAAGATCTCTCAGCAAGAAAACTTGTATCAGCAGGCAAGCAGACATTGTTGACAAGTTTTTTTTTTTTTATAAGGCATTTGTAGTGGTTTTTTTTTTCTTCAATACTGCATCTACAATTCCGCCCCTTAAAACAACAATAACTAACTGAATTCAGTAAATAGAGCACCGTAAAATATGGCATTGTTTTAGTACAGCCCACCTATTTGTTTTAGTTCATTTTCAAAGTTATTCTATATTATCCAGCATTTTCGGTGATCCGACGTACTCCAGACCCTGTTTAGGTCGGATAATCGAGACTACTGTAATTGCATCATTCTGCCACAATTATTTATCTATATTGTAGTTTTACATGAAGCTAATATCTTAATTCTAAATGGCCATTTCATTATCCAAGTAATGACAAAGGAGTTCTCCTGAAGAATACCCTCTGGTTAGTGCTGAAATTTATCTTCGGACTAGTGAGAAATAAGGCCTTCAAAAGCATTCCGTGCTTTGAATGAAGAATATTGACAAACGGAACAAGGGATGTCAACAACTGCTGAGAAGTATGCAGTCTGATCATTAATATGGGTATAGGTATAGATTAGTTAAACAACAAGAAAATCTGTATAAACTATACATTTCTGTAAACTAGAGAAAACACTCTTTTGTGTAGGGGAATATAATGCTGTATATAGAAAATTTTCTTGAAAATGCCTGTAACGAAAGCTGTATGAATACCTTTGACAGTACTGAATGTAGACAAGTGTCTACATATGAAATGTACACATGCTTCTTACTGCTACTACAATTTGTTGTTCTGTTTGGCCTGTGATTGCCGGCCATCTGGTCAGATTTCTCCTCCTTTGTGCTGGGCAATTGGTGTGCAGCTTTCTCCTCTAATTGAGCCATGTTTATGTCAGGAAAATGTGATGTTGGTGAGATACTCTCTCTCTAGAGGTGCACTAGTTACACCATGAAACTGTAAAATACTGGGTCCTCTTGGCCAAAACAGTTTATGTAAATACTGTACATTGGTAAAAAATTAATCGATTTGTTTCTTTGTTATATTTATGTGTGTGTGTCTGCCTATCAGGGGCAGATGACCTCACTGTTACTCCCCTTAAAGCAACAATAACAATCTTGTCCATCCATTTATTTATACATACATTTCTTAGAAAACAAGAGCAATTTTGTGAGTGGTAATTTGCTGAAATGCTGAATTATGTTAAAAAGAGACTAGCAAACTGGTTATGCCAGATTCTATCAGTAGTAGAATAACTATAATAATAAACACCTACATGTGTAAATAAGAACATGAACTCCATACAAATTTCTGGCATTGTAAGAAGAGAGGGAGAGTAAGTCAAAATCCAAAATTTTGGATTTGTTAAATGATAGAAACAAAACAAAAAAAAAAAGTCAACCCCTGGCACTATCCAGCCCATGACGGGCTAAGGCCGACCAAGCGACCGCTGCCCAGCCATTTGGCCTGCAGATATTGGGGTGACGCGTGATCAGCGCGTCGGGTCCCCTCGGCCGTTAATCTTGGTATTCGTGATCGGGGCGCTGTCTCACTGTCAGACAGCTACTCAATTGTCCTCACGAGGCTGAGTGCACCCCGTTCCAACCCTCACGTCAGTTTTAAAATCCCTGACGGAGCCGGGGATCGAACCCGGGGCCTCCGGGCGAGAGGCAGGCACGCTACCCCAACACCACGGGGCCGGCAAATGATAGAAACACACACTAATTTTCTATTTTATAGCTCATGTTTTGAAATCTAAAATTGGCTGTCAAATCAGTGACTCTAACAACATAATTATGAAGAATCATAATATGATGTTTATTAATATCTAAACAAATATGTTTTGATATTCAATGATATCATTAATCGAGTGAACATTAATAACATAAAATAAAATTGATATCCTTACAATAATTTGATTAAAATAAAATAAAAGTTCCACACATAAATAGAAACCTTCAAGCACTAGACGATCATCATCTTGCACAGTTTCCAGCCACTGGCCGGGTCTGTTTGGAACATAAGCCTCTCCAACGTCTTCTGTCTTCCCACCTTCTCTCAGCCTCCACCCTTGTCCAGTCTTCTCCTCTCTTCTTCACGCTTTCTTCCACCCCCTTCAGCCACCTGTCTCTCGGTCTCTTTCCTTCCCACTTCGTCTCGTGTACTCTCCTGGGTATCCTCTTCTCCTCCATTCGCTTTACATGTCCATACCATCTATGTCTAGATTTCTCTATACCATCCTGTAATGGTTCCTCCTTCATTAATTCTCTGGTCCTCTCATTTCTTATTCTGACCATCTTTGTAGCTCCAATACTGCTTCTCAAGAACCTCATCTCACTGGCCTGTATTTTGCTCTTCTCCCTTCCTTTCATAACCCAGGTCTCCGAGGAATACGTCAGGATAGGGGCATAGTACGTCCGATATATGATCTTTTTGCTGTTCTGAGGGACATCCTTGCTCCATAACATGCTTCTCACACACCTCCAGAATGCTTCTGCCTGCCTCCCCCGCTCATTTATTTCTGTATCGTTTCTTCCATTACTTGTATCACGCTTCCCAAATACTTGAAACTCTCCACTTTCTTCAGCTGTTCCCCACCAATTGTTATTCCCGTTGTGGTTCTTTCCTTCTTCCTTGTTGTGATCACCATCTCACTCTTATTTATGCTAAATTTCATCCCATATCCTTGTATTATTCCTTCCCACACGTCCAACTGTTCCTGTACCTCCTCCTCCTTGTTTCCCCAAATCATCTGCAAACACCATTGCTTTCATCTTTCCTTCCCCAATTACTTGTGCCACTCGGGTCATTATGTCATCCATCACCACAATGAAAAGTAACAGTGACAATGCACTTCCTTGTTTCAGGCCGTTTCTCTGTTCCAACCAGTCTGATCTCTCTCCTCCCACTTTCACACAGCCCACGCTTCCCTTGTACATCTCCTTTATCCTCTTTATAGTCCATTTCTCTACTCCTCTATCCTCCAGGGACTTCCATACTTTGTTTCTGCATACACTGTCATATGCTTTCTCAATGTCCAGGAAGGCCATCAGTAGATCTGTTCCATACTCATAGTGCTGTTCTTGTAAATCAAATCCACTGTGGACCTTCCTGCTCTGAAGCCATGTTGTTCTTCCCTCATCCCTCCTTCTATCCTTGTCCTAATTCTCTTTTCCAAAACTTTTTCAAAAATCTTTGCACAATGACTCATCAGTGTTATTCCCCGATAGTTTCTGCAATCTGTTCTACTACCTTTCTTGAAGATTGGGACAATTATTCCTTTTTTCCAGTCCTCTGGGGGTCTTCCTTTCCTTCCATGCTGTCCTCATCACTCTGTACAACCATTGTATCCCCACCTCTCCTGCTGCTTTCACCATCTCCACACTCAACTCATCCACACCCGGTGCCTTCCCTCCTTTCATCTTGTTCACTGCATCTTCCACTTCTTTCCATGTTAAGTCCTTTTCTGTTTGCAGTTCATCTTCCTCTTCCCCGATTTCTTCGTCCTCACCATCTTTTCCATTTGGGTTCAGAAGTTCTTCAAAATATTCTTTCCACATTTTCTTCAGTTCTTCCCTATTTTCTATCTCTTGTCCCCTTTTGTTCACCATTCTAACATAATCCGTAGGATCCTTCCGCCTCTTATTTTTTTACCATCCCATACAGGACCTTTTTTGTACCTTCACTATCCTCCTTCATCATCTTTGTCCACTCTTCCATTCACTTTCGTCTCTCCTAAGCCACTAGTCTCTTCGCCTCCTTCTTTCTTTCCTGGTACTCTTCCCTTGTCTCTACCGTCCTATTTTGATACCACCTCCTAAGGGCTTTATTTTTTTCCCTTACTATATCTTTTGTCTTCTCATTCCACCATGGTGTTTCCTTCCACCTCTTCTTACTACTTGTCCTCCCACATACTGCTTCTGCTGCACCTACTAGTGTCTTCTTAAATCTAGCCCATTCCTCTTCCACCCCTCTTTCTTCATCTGTTGGAATTCCTTCCTTTACCATTTTGAGGTACTCGACCCTTCTATCCCCTTCTTTCAGTTTCCATATCCTTATACGTCTTTCCTGGTTCTCAGTCCCTTTCTTCTCCTTACTCCCTCTCAGGTTCATTACCAGCAATCGATGGTCGCTATCCAGGTTCTCCGATGGTATAACCTTGATGTCCGTTATGTTCTTATTTAGTTCTTTCTCATACAGTATATAGTTGACCACCGACTTCCTGGTCAAGTCATCACTGTACCATGTGATTGTGTGGCTCTCTCTTTTCTTAAACCAGGAGTTCCCAACTAGCGGGCTGTTCCTCTGGCAGAAGTGGCACTAGAAGATATTTTTACTAAAATGGAGTTGTGAATGATTCTGGTGAAAATGCAAAACAATGCTCAAGGAAATTGAGAAATATACAGTAGACAGCTGCTAAATTCACAACCCTTTATTAGCTGGCTTATTCTCATAGTAGTTGTTCGAATAGCTTCAACAAACTGGACTTGCTCTGAAATGGGGTGAAATTTTGACACCCAGTATCTAAATTTTCAAATGCACATGTTGGTTGAATTATTCAGATGTACGGTAACTGGTAAAATATTGTCACAACTATGGCATGCTTTGTAATGCCTCCAAGAACAGATGCAACGAGTATAAGTCAGCAAATAAGATTTATGACTTTGGATGATATGGAAGGTAGATTTCTCAATTTCCTGTTTTACATTTTCACCGTCATTAGATCAGATCATATAAAGATGTAGGGTTGGCAACATATGAAGATGTAAGAATCAAGGAGTAGATCAGTGGGAATGTTAAATGATCTGTAGGGATGACAACTTTTGAAGGTGTAAGAATCAATCAGTAGAACAGGGGGAATGTAGGGTTGGTAACACTGAGCGAGCTGGTGAAGTAGGGATTACAAATGTTACGCAGATGAGCAGCAAAGTAAGAACCTGTGAATGACACTATGTAAATGAAGTACACAAATGTTGACCTCAGCCTTGACACCTACAAAACGTTTTACTGCCTTTCCGTCGCTCATCATGTGGGATGGGATATTAAACCTTCCAGCCTTGGCTTGCAATTAAGGGACATTCGTTATCACCTGGAGGTAGTCTTAGACATTCATTATGTGAGCAGTTGTGTGAGGTAATTTCACCTCTTACTTGTTGTGTGAGAAGTAAGTATCTTACTGTACTTTAGAAGGTATTGTCATCACAGAGCAGAAGTGGGGTTAGAAGGTATCCATGGGATAGCTGTAGCTGTTTGGACATTGGTGTCCTTGGTGTGTCAGCAGTGGAGTATCCACCTAATGATCCCAGGTTCAATTCCTGGCCATGGAAGTAGAATTTTTGAAGGGCGTCAAAAATCCACAATACCCTAAGTTGTAAGAGAGTTGTTTGAAAATGTGCATGTTGTGGGCTTGTTTCTTGTAAGGGTAAATCAGGTTTTTGTATTCTTGAGTTTTGTATTCAGCTTTATCTTATTTGTGGTGTCGTCTATTGTAAGGCCTATCTCCTTCAGATCCTCTCTCACTTCTGTTATACATGCACATCCTGTTGTGGTACTGTATATTGTGCTGCACTAGTTGTTTTGGAAGTCTCGAATTCTGCATCCGCATAATATGTCCGAAGAATCCCAGTCTCCTCTTACGTATAATATCTGTAATGGGTTCTAGCTCTTTGTACATGACATTGTTAGGTAGTATCCACCACTGGTCACCTTTCTGTTTTTTGTAATGCAGGTTCTTTCAATTTTCTGAAGTTTGTCAGTCTTTGATTGTTTGTTTAGGTGAAAAAGTATTTTTCTGCTCCATATGTATCTTCTGGTTTTATAACTGTGTTTTTCGCACCATCGGTGGAAGACTGCCACAAGTCAAAAAACATGAATTTTGAATTATGTGGTACTTTTAAATGCCTATGATCAAGTCAGTGTCCTATAAAACTGCCACAACTTAGATCCTATAAATAGCAATTCTACGGCACTGAATAGAAAACTGCCATAACTCAAAATGTTTTTTTTTTATTATTATTATTAAAACTCATGATTATAATCCATGAAATAACTTTGTATGTTATTGTATACTAGACAATGTTAGAAGTTAGTGATACGTTACTTTCACTTTAGTTATGCAATTATTTATACCTTTCCTATTAGCTCAAAATCTTTAAATGCTTCTCTTGTAAAAGTGTCCTTTTTGACTTGTGGCAGTCTTCCGCCGGGGCTGGGTAGTGTTTGCATTTTGCATTAATGGATCAACATTTCTTTTTGTGTTCTCTGCATGATTATTATGGTGTTTGAAGCCATTTTCAGCGTTGCCTTAGTAAACGAAAGTCTGATGCTTTCAGTCAGTCAACACTATTGCACCCAAATGAGATGGGTTATTCCCAAATCCTGAAGAAAATTACCTTCAGATTAATAGTCTAGTTATAGCCGATGTGATGTTTTGTTAAAATACTGAAAGTGGTGATTGACCTCCAAACTTACTTGTATAGGCTACTTATCTGATTGAGTCTTCCGAGTTCCGGTGAGAGCCGTTAGTCTTTGTCACCATCTACACTCAACTAACAAATATTGAAAAGTTGAACTATTTCAACTAATACCACAATTAAAGAAGCATAAATATTGTAAATATTTTCACACATACTTTCCGATATAAAAATTTTGTAGCCTAAGGGTAATGGATCCGATGATGATCGCTTGACGATCGAAACTGGTCATCCAAGTGTATTTATTAATCTCATGTAATTTTGTTCAGGATTAGGGAATAACTCATCTCATTTGGGTACAATCTTGTTGACCGACTGAAATGGATCAAACTTTCGTTCTCTACATGAATAAAGACTCTTGGTGGAATGGAGCATAGTTTGGATTATAAATTCATGTTGTTGCTCCAATGGAAATTTTGAAGTGATCCGAGCTGAAACCAACAAACTTAATTGTTTGAGCATTTCAAATTGAACCTGATTCCCATGTGGGTTGGGCCGCATAGAAGTAATCGACTCCAATCTTATTCTGTGTAGTGTGTGTAGATTTGAACTGATAACACTCAACATCCAAAGTGGTGGACCTTGAACCAGACGCTAGGAGCCATTAATAACCTTTCTCTGATTGATCACCTGGTTATCAAGTGTTGCAACAGGCCTTTTCCTTCAATCTCTTCCAATTGATTCTGCCTGAATCTTGAAACTTGAATATTGCCAATATGGACCCAAGAAGCTTGACTTGACTTCCAAGTCATGACAGATGAAGGTGAAACTGTCTCACTGCCCCCAGATGCTCGACTAGCCACCATTAAGTTAATGTGTGCAGCATTGTTGTGCTTTACGACGGTGTTGAGCTGAGTGGGTCAGTTGGCCGGACTCATCTTGCATCATAACCTTGTCCGGAGCAGTCATATTAGTTATTGTCTCGACATGAAATAGATTAATCTCACTACAGTGATGTGAAGGACAAACACCTTGGGATTGCTAACTGCAGCCTCTTTCTTCTCTCTTTTCTCTGTTCCTTATTTTTCTTTTTTCTCTCTCATTTTCTTTGTTCTTGTCTCTTTTCTCTATTTTTTCCATGTTTTCAATTTTACTTTTTTTTGTTTACTCTTTTATTATTATTTTCTTTCCTTTTCTCTTTTATTCCTTTTTTTCTTTTCTCTTTCTCTTCACTTCTCTCTATTCTCTTTCTCTTATCAGTATCAAAAGTTAAATCAAAGTACATGAGGCTCTCAAACATGTCAAAGAAGTAGTTGTATTCTACAATTCTAATTTGAACTCTTACCGTTTGTTGTAAGGGGGCATAAAACGGCAAAATAGACAAAATATCAAATTTGTTAAAGAACTGCTGAGCATAGCTCATTTTATGCCCTTCACTATGAAAAAAGGAAGTACAGTACTTGGTACAATCCAGAGAGACCCCAAAAAACAACCATTTTAAAGCACTAAAATAAACTATTTCTGAGATATTTCCAAGCTTAAACTTAATTATTAATTAATATTGTAGCTTTTCAGTCGGTCAACACAATTTTGTATTTTGTGTCTACCAACTGAAAGGTCTTCATCTGGGTCGAGTGCCTTTAACTGTTTTCTCCAGCCATACTTTTGCTATTCTGTTGGGTGTCATTCTTTTTACATGTCCAAACCACTTTGAACTTTCAATTTTTCCTAGAAAAGATTCCTGTACCTGTGTTGCTTCCCTTGTACTTTAATATCTAACCTTGTCCCTTCTTGTTTTCTGGACCATTGTTCTTAGAAATTTCATTTCTGCTCTTTGCACTCTACTGCCATCCTTCATCAAGATTGTGCAAGTCTCAAGTCCATATGTTGTTATGGGGACAAAATAGCTATTGTATCGGATGTGTTAAACTTTAGCTGGTATTTTGGTGTCCCAGAAAAGATTTCTTACTTGATTGTAAAATTGTGCACCTTTTTGTACTCTGTGTGATATTTCTTTATCACATCTTCCATCTCTAGAAAGTACACAGCCGAGGTACTTGTATTGGGCCACTTCTTCCAGTTTGATTCCGTCTAGAAGGATATACTGTCAAATAGGTACCTGACTCATTGCAAGGCATAAACACCATTAGCAGTAGATTGACAAATCTCAATTAATATTATTAATTGGTGTGCAAAATTCTGGTTTCCTTGGGATAGATACATTTTTCACACATATTAATCTTCTTCTTCTGCTTTTACAGCCTCATTGGACCACTTCAGTCAATCATTTCTTGGTCCTCTTCTTCAGTAAGTTTTCTTTCCAAGTTGCCCAGTAGCTTTTCATTCGCTCTGATCTTCTCAGGCGTTCCTCATCTGTAAATACCCCTTCTACTGTATGAGGTTTGTCTATTTTAGCCTGAAATATTATTTTTATGTCCAGTTTTTTTTAATGTTTTGTTTTGCAAGTCTTCCAAGGTTATTTCCAATTCTTTCATATCTTTTCTAATTTCCTTAATCCATCCTACTTGTTCTTTCATATTCCAAAGTTTCTCAACAATATTCTTTTAGATAATCTGGTTTTTGGTGTCCTCATAATGCGACCAAAAAAAGAAATCCGTTTCTTCCGAATAGTATCAGTGATGGGCTCCAGTTCTCTGTATACCACTTCATTTGGTACTATCCGCCATTGTCCATCTTTTTGATATTTTTTATTTAATCATGTTCTAGCTATTCTTCTTTCTACTTTTAGAATTTCATAGATTCTGTTTTTGTGAGTAACTTTAAAAAGAGTTTCGCTTCCATATGTCACCTCTGGTTGAACCACCGTCTTGTAATGTTTTAATTTTGTTGTGATTGATAAACATTTTCTTTTATATGTGGACCATGTTAATTTTTAGGCATTTATCATTTTATTAGTTCTACATTAGGACATCAAATTACCCACCGTGAACATAAGATATATACATGTAAACGGTGTTTTACTCACTTCGATAATCGATATGGCCAACAAGGGATTGATAAATCGAAAGAACATAGGGCTTTGTGTGTCCTGCATGACATTGCTAGGGTTGAAATGCCTATTAAAAATCCAATTATGAAATTCTTAAATGTGGAAAAAATGCTTAGAATACCTTACGTTATCTATGCAGATTTCGAAAGTATACTCTTCCCATATCGAACATGTCTACCCAAACCAGAGGCAAGTTTTACAGTTCCATACCAAGAGTCATGTTGCAATGAGCTATGGTATATATGTTAAACCCTCACCAGCTGTGGAACACATAATGACAATCCTACATATTCTACATATTATCATTACAGTACAATACATTTGTTATTGACTTATTCTGCAAATGTAATTCGGTTAATTGTAACTTAGGACATTTTTCAGATTCCCCTGAAGGTTAGAATTACTTTGAGTCTGCTGTGTGGTGTTTGTTCTGGTAGCTGTATAAATGATACTGTTCCAAGCTGGTATTTGCTCAGCACCTGGCTGTGTGACGGAGACAGAGAGAGAGAATTCTTGGGAAAGCTTGGCTGGGAGAACACGACCGTAATGCTAATATTGACTTCAGTGCTCTTCAGCGGCGCTCATTAATTCTCTACAAATGCAAATTATTTCCCATCATGCCTGTCTGTTTGTACCGACTGGACACTGTTTGGACAAGACATAATAACAGACGCTTATCTCTCGAGGAAATGAAACTTTTACATGGTGCATGAAACAGTACGGTGCTTGCTGGTGTTTGGACAGTTAGCACGGACAAGGAAGGTTCTCATCTCGACCGGGCACCTGACTGTTGCATTGCGGTGCCCCTTTGAGCGAACTGCACGCAGACATGCATCTTCCATTTGAAGCTGTCCTCATTTGTTCTGACAGCGGCAATGATATATGTTGTTGCGGTGGCATTACCGCCTCTGTAACTACGTAATGAGCACAACCAGTAAAGAAGATTATCCTTTCGTACTTTTGTGACCTTCATCTTCTTCCTGCTGCCTCACTATCAGTTCTTGTTCTTGCCCAAGGTTGCAATTCACAAAATGTTCATAGCATCTCTGCCATGGAAGTTTTTTTTTTTTAACTTGGAATCTTAATTTTTTTTAGGAGTCAGGTATTTGACTATATATCCTCTATGTAAATAGTTAATTTAAAGTTGTTATTAACTGGAAACTGAAGTCAGAACTTGCAAAATATGCTAGAATGATCCACTTGAATCTGTTTATCTTGTATGTTGGTGCTTGCATTCTCGAAATTTATAAGTTAATTACATATAGGACTATTGGCTAAACTGCATACTGCTGCACGACTGAAAGAAACTGGGAACAGGATATGCACTTCTCTATGCATAATTTCAAGTGATGATGGGCCCTTCCCCTCCAATCTGGAGGTCAACTAATCTTCCGTTCAGATTGAGAGGAGGTTAACATGACCCAAGGTAATCGAGTGAAAATCTAACATTCTATGAATCGGAGCGTGGAATACTGGACGTCTGATTGGTAGTGGAAAGTTAAACAAATTGGAAAGGGAAATTGGACAGGTTAAAGTCTGGTTAATTCAAGATTAGTGAAGCATGCTGGCAGGAAGAACAGGACTACAGGTCAGGAGACTACAGGATCATTAGCACTAACAGTGTTCGTTGTAGCTAAAATCTATGTGAAACCTAAGTGTACCACAGTGTCTATGTGCCTACCAGTCAAGCAGGTGATGAAGACATCAAATATAGATTTAAGTATTAGAAAGTCATTGTTTTAAGCTCTATGAAACTTAAACTATGCTAAACAATAAAAGCAGACAAGTTTCCCAACATACTGAGTTGTATGGAGTTTATATCATCTATATATGCTCCGTTTTATTGATCATTAAGATGTGACATGGACTGAAAACAGTGGTGTGGTTTTGAACTTAAGTTAGTTATTGTTGTTTTTAAGGGGAGGAACAGATTTGGACTTAACATGTATTATTGATATACCCATTTAAAATCACATTCTTCTGAACTTTCTTTTATATTGTGAATATTATATGTTTCTCGATTTAAAAAAATCTTTTTTCTTTTATGTATTATTAATTTTCGTAACAAAAAATGTAATATCCTGAAAAGTACGTAACAAAATACAAAAAATAATTGGTTATTGTAGAGATTTTTTCTTTCGTCATGCCCGACTAAGGAGCGTGATTGAACTTATTTAACTGATGGCATTGCCTTTACTGTCTCCAAAAATGTCTTCATCTTCTCGCTGTGGCTTTTCTTGCGACCTTCTGGCCAGGTTTTGTTGGCGATTGTGCTTGGATGGTCTGCAAAGCGGTGATTATCGACTAATTCTTTGAACTTAGCTCTGTCTAGTACAATGTCATGTGTCATGCCTATTTTCTGAAGATCTTTTCCAACTTTAAGCAGCCAGGTGTTTTCTTTTTTTTTTTTTAATGAAAATTAATTTTTGCAAGTTAATATTTTGGCATTTCAACCATTGTACTCGTATGTTTCGACTACATTTTGTAGTTAAAATGTTAGTTTTTTATTTTATTTTATTAAATTAATCCTTCAATGTTGATTACATGTTATCCATTTGAATGTTTTTACCTATTTAAACAAGTCAATAAGGGGCCATTAACCAACTTTTATTTTGATTACTGCCATGTCGATGTATAATTTCTTTAGCCAAGATCTGATCGTTAAATCAGTAAATGTTCCTTCATCAACAGTTACGAAAATTACAATTTTTTGAAATTTTATTTAAAACTGGTTTCTTGCGGAATCCTAGCATTGGAGATGAGAGCTGGAGACCAGGATGCAGGCAGGCCCACAGCCTTGAGTGTATACTATTTGTATTGTTGTAAGATGGCTGGCCTTGCCCCTCGTCACGAGCTGTCCCCTGAGGGGGCAGCAGCCAGTAGAGGCTCAGCTGAGCTGCCGGCAGTGTTAGTAGTGGCTCTGGACAGACATGTCAGGTGTGTGCGTCCGTGTGGATCATGGTGAACTCGTGTGCCAGGCTCCGATACACAGTGGACGCTGACAATATCGCATGGAAACAGCTCTGCACCCTCAAGGCAGGTTCCACATCATCTTTTGAAATTTATTAATATTACTTTTACCTTTTTTAAAAATGATTTTCCAAATTTATAGTAAGGTGATTGACCAACAATTTAGTTATGATTTATTTTAGGGGGGCAGAAGGGAGCTGTGTAGATTTCGACACCCCTCAATGTTGCGAAAATCACACTTTAATTCTTGTCTGCAAGGACACTCCAGAACTCGGCTGACAGTTCTGATTTTCTTTGGGTCGAGGACTGTTTAGCTTTTGTACCATGTGACTGTCTGATGTTGGGTTATCCAACATCAGTTCATATTTCAACAATTGGAGATGGAGACATACACCATCAGTAAAACAATCCAGGCAGGGTGTACCAAAAAACCTGCTGATGGACGCAATTCGTTACACCTGGGAAAAAACCCTCAGCAGACGCTGCAAAAACCTAGATGATTTGCTGGTGTTTAATCCAGTTTCCATTAAGGGGCAAACACCTTTGTACTCGGATGTCTCTTGCCAAGAGAATTGAGCGAATGTTGAAGTTGTTTCTTTTTTTTTTTTTTTTTTTAGCGTATGGCTTTTAGTGCCGGGAGTGTCCGAGACATGTTCGGCTCACCAGAGTTTGTAGCTGCTTCTATGTGGACATTCATGGGGTGAGCTACAAGTACCGTTGCGTGTTGAGTGTTGTCTGGGGAGGAAAGTTTGTAAGGACGAGGAATTGGAAGGTAGCGGCTGTGACCTATAGTTAGGGACCAACCCCGGCATTTGCCTGGAAGGAAGATGGGAAACCACAGAAGACCATCTTCAAGGTTGCCGGCTGGGGGATTTGAACCTCCTCGCCTCCCGGATTTGAACGACTGCCTGCAGCCACGCCGTAATGACCGCGGTTAACTCGCCCGATAATGTTGAAGTGTAGCAGTAAGATGCAGTGTTGGCTCGACCATGCTGACAACCTGGAATGGGACAGCATTATTCTACTGTTCTATCAAAACCTATGTGTTATTATTTTGTTAATATGCCGTAGCAGTTTGATAACTGCTTGATGATATCGAACATGTGAAAAATGGATTTCAAGTGAAACTACTGACAGTACAAGTGAAGGTAAATGGGTTGACATTTGAACATTGCTTTGGCAATTTTGTGAACAAATGCTTCATTAGTCTGTATTTTCAGTCATATTTGGTCAGATGAAATGAATGCCAAAATGTTGGGGCGAGGATAATGTCATAAATACATTTCCTGGGGTTAGTTTCAATAGTTACTTATTAAGACACCCAAATCTTTTCCAGGAAATATAAAACTTGCAAAAACATTGAGGATTACCGGTACACGCTCAGAATTTAATGCAATGTTATTTCAGAATGGTGCTGTAGGCCTATATGTTTATTTATATTTAAAAAATAGTGAGTGAAAATGCGAATTAACTGGTTTTAAATTAATCATAAATATTTTACAGCAGTTGCCTACTTCGAGGATCTGCTTTTCCAACCTATAACCCATGGAACCTGCTTGAATGTCCTGTTTTATCAGTTCCAAAATCTGATCAGCCTATCTTTCTGGTTTGTTTTAAGCCAGATGTCATCGGATAATTGATAATGTGCTAGGCTTTGTGGACTGTTTTAATAAATACAGTACTCATTCTCATCATACATTGTGTTTATACCTCCATGTGATTATTCTGTATTAAAACATCTGGGAATTGATGTTTCCAACCAGAAAGAACTGGGCTATTCTATCAGCTTCAAAAATCAAGGATCACAGACAAAGTTGTGGCATACAGAATGATTTGTTGTCACTTTACTTGCTATAAGCATCCAAAGATTCCATGCTTATGGTAGTACCGGTAATTATTTTATTTTTTGTTAGCAACATGAATCTTTTATTTTTATTTTTTTTAATATACCGGTATTCATGGAATCTTTCAGTGTGGGATGAACTTGGATTAATGACAGTACACATTCAGGATTAAAACTATAAATAAGTGTGCCAACCTGAACATTCCATAATATTTTGTGAGAATTTTGATAAATTCTGTCAGTTTTTCTTCTTCATTGTAGTTCCATGGCCATGGAAGTTATTGTTTGTTTTCTACTTGGTTGAATATTTTTTGTAAGTTGTAACCTTGAGTGAAGCTCTTTGCTTGGCGGGCTGTTAAAGAGGAATTAATTGGGCTGAGGTGCTAACGCTAATCACAAGCACATTCAGGTGGCCTTGCCACAGTCACAGACATAATTAATGGTGGCTTGATTGCGCACGTACTACGTATACAAATTGATGTCAGTGCTATATTAGGACTAGCTGCTAGGATGATTGATTTGAAGGTCTTCTTGACACAATAACAGCGCGACGACAAAAGAAGAGGAAAAAATTTGACCGCAGTTGCTGCTGCTAATGACGGCTGTGGCTGGACAGTAATCGCCCCGCGCGCCGGTTTGTTTGACTTGCGCTTCTGCTGCGCTCTTCACAGGGAATAAGTAAACTACTCTCGGTCCATAATCTGTCATGTTCTTTGGAGTAGTAGGTGGCTGTGGAATGAGCGAGCCGTGGGAAAACTTTTACATCCGAGAAAGCGGGCTTCTTGAACGCTCAGCTTGAAGACGCCTGTTCCGTACATGCCAGTTTACCGGGATTTGAAACAAGCGTTGCGTTTTTCATTTTCTTGGTGCTTGTTGTATAGAGTTTCTCCCGGTTTTATGAAAATATCTAAAGTTTATCGTAAGAATTTTTAAATATTTGCCATACAGCAATGATGTTGTTGTTTTTGTTTTATATCTGAGGGGCTTGTGCATCGTGGTCATTTAGCCCCGTGTTTGGGATTTTGCCTTATAACCCGTGTTATTGTGATAGTGTGTGTACTTGTAATTCTGGTGAGGATTGGGAAGGAGACGGTCGTGGCCTTAAGTTAGGGATCATCCCGGCATTTACCTGAAGTAGAAGTGGGGAACGATGGAAAACCACTTCTAGGACGGCTGAGGTGGGAATCTTAAAATCCGAGATTGGAAGTTCGATCCCGGCTTAGTCCGATGGCATGTTTAAGACATCTTCCAGGACAAAATTCCGGATGCCTGAAGTCTATGAAAACCGCAGCAAGTGACGTTGACATTATTACTTATAACTCGGAAGTAAACTTGCAGTTTTTCGTGGTACGTTACATCCATTAAGTGGGAATCGAGAGATGAGGGACATGCTGACATTCCTATGTCGCAAGCCTAGGAATAGTAATTCTCTAATGAAACGATCTCGTGGTTTTACCGGGATTTGTAGGTCCTGTTAGCCTCCGTTCTAGGTTTTCTATACCCTTAAAATAGGGCTTTTTTTTTAAATCGTTATTACTAACACCAATAATTTTCTATTTTTAATTTTAAGTTACACGCCTATGACCTACGTTTTTATACGCTGAAAATAGGTTTTGTAATAAATTTAATTGTCTGTTTTTCTTATTTTCGTAATATTTATTTATAGCCTGATGTTACAAAAGTGCACCTTTGGGGCAGATGACCTCGTAGTTCCGCCCCTTAAAGCAACAATAACAGTCATAGCAGTAAAGTACACCGTATCAATAACCATTTGAAAACCCACAGAATTTATTTTACTATTTTTTTAAAATATTTTTGTATTAACAACGCAGTAGATAACTAAAGCATGTGCAAAAACAATTGTGTTGCGTGGAAGATAACAGTAGTAAACCGCACTACGCACCGTAAAAACATCAACCTTGACCGGGTTTATTTGCTGCGAATATAAGACTAGCCACGATTTTAGGATATTAGGATATTATATTTCGGGATAAAATATTGTCTTATTCGGACAAATACGCATTTATCATCTTAAGAAGTGAAAACAGCGGTATGGGACATTTTAGGTCGCAACCTCTCATTTAGGAATTTGCAGGTCTTGTGAAATTCAGGAAGTGTGAAATACGAGTAGGCCTATATATAGCCTACTGTATCCTGAAATAGGGCAGAATATTATTTAAGATTTTGTATTAGTTAGTTAATCTTTTTTAAGGAGCGGAACAGAGAGGTCATCTGCCCCTACATTTACTTGTATTTATTTTAATTTCATACTGTATTAATTATTTTAGCCTAATTGTAATTATTAACTTTTTTTAACATTTCAATGTTCATATTTATTTTGATAATTTTTATTTTTAAATTATTTTTATAATCTCAAAATTAAGATTATAACTTTTTATAATTTTAATTTTTATGAGCTGATTTATTTTTATTTTACAAGCATATTTATTTTTCATTTCTAATTTTTATTATCATATTATATTTTTCTATTATTCAAAAACTAATTTTATCAAGCACCTTAGCTCTAATATTAACACTGAAAGATTCTAGCATCAGCATCGTTGACAATATTAATATATTGTCCTTATAGCAGGTGGTTAATATACAGGCCACTGACCTAAGTATAAAGGGTTAAATAGCAAGGGAAAGAAGAGGTTAACCACCACCATAATCGAGCACCTTTAAATCTGCCATTAACTGTAGCAAGAAACAGTGAGAATGCTTAGAGCTGGTTTTGTGGGATTTAAAAGTAACATGGACCTGTTTTTGGGCTGGGGCGACAAATTTCCCACACCTAGTTACCATGGCAACAAGTGCAAGTGCACTTAATTCCCACTCGTTGAAGCGTGTGAAATCGCTAAGGTCCGGAAGTTAAGGAAAAGTCATTGTTAGCCCGAAATTTTAAAATAACTAGCAACCCGCCCCGGCTTCGCCCTGGAACAGTTATGAATGCATTTCCTGATAAGCATTTTTTTTTTTTTTTTGCGACTAGCGGACCCGTGCGAGAAATCTCGCTTGTTCATAAACCACACTTTCCCCAATAGGTTTGTAATGAGACACTTAAGGAGAAAGGTTGGTATGTTTTTATTTCAACCAAATGATTACAGGACACTATTTATATTTCAGTTAGAATTCCAAGTTCTACGTTCCCTAACTTAACAAGGCAATCACTGAGAATTGGATCATCATAACACTCACCGGTTATTCGATATTAATGAAATTATACAATTTGAGTACTCATTCCTTTGATTTACTGTTTCTGAAATACATGCAAAATGATAAAGGAAAGACCTCAGAATGTTAAAATGACATGAAACAGGCGTCAAAATGTGAAGTGGACAGCAATTGTAGAGCGTATTTTCCTACAGCAACAGTATCTGCAAATCGCACTCTTCGTACATTTTTAAGTTTTTTTTTTCAAAGAAATTATAGATATTTATGAAATTAGAGTGCAATTCGTGACTGCTAATGTCTATTCTCTTTCATTTGAATACTCACTGTCACGATCGGTCGCTTGTGAGCGCCGGATGAGGGATCTATACTACTGAAATAATATATATGATGATTGCGAATGAAGGGTCCCAGATCATGGTTAAAGCAATTTTATTTGACCTACAAATGCATATTTTGGCCTTTTTTTTTTTTTTTTTGACGAATTAGCCCATTTTATTTAGTGTTAGGTCATGGGGCCAAGCTCTCTGCTGACTCGGTAGACGCGTGGGTTCGAGCCCCACCGTCGGCTGTCCTTGAAATGGTTTTCCGTGGTTTCTCATTTTCAACACCAGGCAAATGCTGGGACAGTACCTTCTGAAAGGCCACGGCCGCTTCCTTCCACATCCTTGCCCAGTTTCATTCATCTTCATCCATTCCATCTCTCATCCCGACGCGCAGGTCGCCCACGGGCGTTGACTAGAAAGACCTGCACTCGCCCTCTTAGGAGGCTACACGACAAAAAAAATGATATTGGTTATATTTTGAGCCTTGTTTTGTTAAATTTTGAGTGCGTACATATTATCAGGGTGGAGTTTCAAACGCGAAATTTGCAAATGCAGTATTTTTCTCTGCATTACAGGGAACAGGATGATAGCAGGTTTAGATCTGATTCTGAGAAGAAGCTTCTGTACGGATGTCTCATCGCTTCATCCAGTAAGATGTCACCTCAGTAGACAAATTTAGCTCAGAGCAATATTCGTAAACAAGGAAACTCCGAGTATTTTCACACCTAGTCCGGCCTTGTTGGGTCCGGTAGTTGTTGTAGCTCTATCAGTTAGCGCGTTTAAATTTGTCTGCTGTATTATCGCGTTTTATGTTAGTACTGCTCCAAGCCTCCGTGGCTTAGGCGGCAGCACGCCGGCCTCTCACCGCTGGGTCCGTGGTTCAAATCCCGGTCACTCCATGTGCTGGACAAAACGGAGGCAGACAGGTTTTTCTCCGGGTACTCCGGTTTTCCCTGTCAACACTCTCCACTATCATTTCATTTCATCTGTCATTCATTTAATCATTGCCCCAGAGGAGTGCGTCAGGCCTCGGCAGCCGGCACAGTTCATATCCTCGCCGCTAGATGGGGGCTTCATTCATTCCATTCCTGACCCGGTCGGAGACTGGAAGCAGGCTGTGGATTTTCATTTCATGTTAGTACTGCTCCAATACTTGCTACACATCCCAAAATGCATTGGTCATATTTTCCCGTGTTTAGGTCATATTCAGCTAGTTTAAAGGTCATTTTTTATTCTTTTTTTATTTTTAAACACCGAACCATAGTAATCAGTAGAGCTGGGATTTTTATGTAGTATCAAGTGGCATAATATGTACATAAATATGTAACAAAAAGCACCAAAATATGTAGCAAAATATGTAATATCATATAATTAATATAAACCATTTTGTCAGTTACAACACTCTAAACACGCTTTATATTACATTTTGTAGCACAGTGAACAATTATGTATTTTTCAATGTTCTTTGTAGTTATATTAGGCTATATGAATATATCACACACATATTCAAAAGAAACTAAAACCTAATTGAGATATTTCAAAGGAAGACAGCTCTAAGAATAGATTTGGAAATTCCTAAGTACCTAACAAAGAGGTCACAAAAATGTACTTAAAGAAATATTCCTGGAAACTCCCAACATGAAAGTGGCTAGTTGTAAAGCAATTAACTCTAAAGGGGATGAAAGATTTAAGACTGGCACATGTAAAGTAACAGTTTTCCTGCAGCTAATTGGAACCTTTAGAAAAACCTATCATCCTCTCAAATACCTGTCACTCATAATTAACTTAATCCCCCTGTTGAGAGGACAGACAACAGCCCCACATAAAGTGTGAAACTTCAATTCAGCAATTTATTTCACATGAAAACAGGAAAACGCTGAAATATGTAATTTTATGTAATATCACTAAGAATATGTAGAATACCCACAAATATGAAAAAATACGTATAATGAAATTCGGTTATAATAACCCTAACATAGTGTTCGGTAAACATACGACTTTTCCCAGCACCTAAATAGCAAGGAACAAAATATGTAATTACATAGAAATACCAGCTCTAGTAATCAGTAATCACCGTACAGATCCCGGCGAATACCTCTGTACTTGACCTTAAGAGCTCAATGGTAGGAGAGGGGCGGGGATCGTGCCGAATACTTCCCTGTCTGGGAACTTGGACGCGCGCGACAATAGCATGTTCCCTTGGACATTACTAGTTCAGCCAGTGCCGCAATTGTTTTACGCTGCAGTAGTATGTACGAGGAGCGGGGATAGCTGCCGGTATCTGTACATAGTCGAAGGCTGCACTTGTAAAAGTACAAAGCTTTTCCAAGATTCAGAGAAGCACAGAAGTCAAAAAAGTTGTAAACACATCATAATTCTATGCGTTTGCGTATGCCGGAGAATTTGTACGTTTTGTCTTCAATTTATTATTTTATTTTCTATTCATTATTTAATAATGTAATTAATATTTTAATTAATAATTGTACGCCTAGTCAATTGTAGAAAGAAACATCTATTATTATTTCGAGTGTGTTTCAGCTTTCGAAGAACCCATGTGTTATAAACTTGGGAATCTACATGGATGGTTCAACCATACTAATCATTTAGTCTGATAAGTGACTGATTTTCTTCATCTGTTCCGTCGAAATGTACCGTATCTTCCTACATGCAGCTTACGGAGTTAAAACAATAACTATTATAACACTGCCTGTCATAAATCTTGTGCAACAATATTATATACATTTCCAAGGAAACAGTCCAGGGGCGATTTCTCCGAGCATGCTATGCTTGCTGCGCAAGCGCAATATTCTTCTAAATCAGGCGAGTTCAATAATTACTATATGCACCGTATCTGTAATAGATGTGTGTTATACAAATCGCATGTTGCATATATCTTGGTGAGAACAGCGAGGCTTGCTCGTGTCTTCAGAGCTTCAGCGGAGCTGTCGACACAGCGAGAAATGTATGCGCGCGCAGGTCTCTTCTCACCAGGGCTGGCTACAGGCTGTCACGTTTGTATGTGCAGTTGGAAGCTCTGGTCTGAGAGCTACAGTGACAAGTGTACTGTAAGTTACTGTTCATCTATTCTGAATGATTTGACGTGCTGCAATGGGTTCCGAACCGTGCATTATTGACAGCTTGTTATCAAATCCATTTTCTGGGAGGACTATTCAATTCTACAAATTATAAGTGAAATTATAAGTGTCTGTAATCCAAAATGATTTAATAGCTGAAATAAGTTCAGTAATTGTGAGAACAAAAAAGGAGGATCTTGAACGAAACGTCTGATGTTATTAATAAGTCACAACTCTGTACTTTACTCCGTTTTGTAGATGAAAGTTTCTTGGTTTTGCAGAAGCCCTCATACATCATGTTTGTGCTATTTTAAAACAGTTCAGTTGTGAGCAAAAGATTGTGGCTCAAACATATGACTGTGCTGCTTTGTTAGCCGGTCATGTGAATGGGCTCAATAAACTAGTTCAAGACCAGTATCCATGTGCGGCATTTGTGCATTGTTATAGCCACCTTTTGAATTTAACACTACAGCAGTCTGCTTCAAAAATCAAAGAATGTACAATTTTCTTCCAAACAATGTCAGGACTTGCTGCATTTTTTTCAAAGTCTACAAAGAGAACAGCTGCACTTCGAGATTTTGTTCAGAAGAAGTTGCCAACAGTAGCACCAATGAGATGGAATTCTTCACGTCTTATTAATACTGTGATTGGATACAGTATTATGATATGTTGGTGAAATTCTTTCAACATGTAGGCTACAGGATACTTCAGACGAGTAGGATGAAGACACTACATTAAAAGCACAAGAATGTTTGTTCTTCTTACTTAAGTTCAACACTAGATTTCTGCTGGCGGTGTTCTCCATGTTTTTTTCATTCTTCGATACTGTGTTCAATATTTTACAAACAAAAAGTCCGAATATACAGTACTGTGGCAAGAAGGTTGAGGAGCTCTTTTTAAATATCCAGTCTATGAGAGATGAAGATTTCGATAGTTTGTATGGACATGTTGATACTGGAATCAACGTTTAAGGAGGACAGCCATGCACTAAAAGGCGTGAATCAGAGAAATCAAAATACAAACGTCTATTCAATTAAATTATTGACAGTGTACTTGTCCAAATAAGAGAGCGTTTTAAATACATAAAGAAATTTGTGTTCTTCTCGCTGCTGGATTGCGATTTGTTTGAGAAGCACAGAAATAAGTTTCCAGACTGATGTTACTACCCTAGAAAAGACCTATTGGTCATTTTTCGACATTGTTCGCTTTAAAAACTGAATTAAGCGTGAGTTTAAAGAAAAAAGTGTTTCAGAGTTAATGCAGTTGGTGCATACTAATACATTCTACTTGGGTATCTCAGAGATTTTCAAGCTCATCAAATTAATAGATATTATTATTTATTATAGTAGAACAATACCTCTGCAGAACGTTCTTTTTCAACACTGAGACGCATTAATACATATTGCAGATCGACTCAAGGTTAGGAAAGACTATCATCATTACCGTAGCTATGTTGTCGATTGAGATATGATTGCTTGCAAAAATTAATTACAGTAAAAAATAAGAGCCGCAGAGTAGAGTTTGTTTTCAAGTAGGTAGATCTAACAAATCGTTGCATTTTTTCTGTGTATGTACTTTGACGTTTACTGGTTCAAATTATATAATCACTGGTTTGTCACGGTTTGTTAATAATTATTAAATGTGTCTGATTTTGAAAATGTGTTATTTTTTGGCCCTTCTTGAATACAAGGTGTGACGTAACCAGTTTGAATGCATGTTCATGTAACCGATAATTAAAATGTTCATGTCATTTAGCGATTAATGGTTTTATACATATTATTCATTCAGAACTATGCATGTCGCACCCCCACCAACATTAATGAATGGAAGAGCAAGCCTGACTTTCATGACCAGCATTCGCCCCTGGGAAACACATGCATCGTTTATGGGAATTTTTGGTCTTTTCCTTTTTAAAACCTTTATGCCTGTAATGGTCTTTCTATAAAACACTAGGCCTGTTTGCCATCTCTTGATGAATGCAGTACATTTGCATTTGCTACAGTAAAATTTGGCTTTTCACGGATGTCTCAGTCTCAGTCATGGCTGTGATTATATGGAAGCTACTGAGGTATCGGTGGTGCTTAGTAATGACATTCAGGGCACAGTCAGTGCCTGTGGATGCTGTGAAAGGTTCTATTCATAGGGTTAGTACTGCTGTACTGACTCAGTGAGGAAAGCAATAACAAACTACCTTATTTCTCGCCTTGCCTAGTATGCCTCAATATAGTGCTGCCTTGGGTTTGTGTGGGTATCTACCCACATAACCTAACGGCGGTACTTTTTGAGGATCCGACCAGCCTTCGGGCTGACTACCTTACATACATAAAACACTACAATATTTATGAGTTGGCTCAAAATAAAATAAAATAAAATAATTTAATAAGTGGAAATGAGTTAGATTTATTTTGTAGCTGAAGGATTAACACTCATTTAAAAAGGAAAAGACCAAAAATCCCTATAAATGTGGGAGATATGGTGGAGACGGTGGTCAGCTCAAAGCAAGAACCACATTTTGAAAAACTAATAAAAATTGTTGCGATTTGAATTATGAAAATGTAGGACTTAGCTACTAACAGCAAGATGTGTGTGCTTCCTTGGAAATGTATATAATTGTTGTATAAGAATTATGACAGGCACAATTGTATTGTTATAATAGTTATTGTTTTAACTCCGTAAGCTCTGTATATTCCCCCTTAAAGTAAGAAAGACCCTGATCCAACATATATTTCCTATTCTGGATTATGGTTAATTAGTGTACAGCGACATTTCAGATAACTACAACATGAAAGTCCAGCGCGTGCAGCAACATTCGCAAACAATGTTATGTTAAAAGTCAGCAATTCTTCTAGGTTTGTGCCGTGTCATGTGTGGGATTTCGCCTAGGACACCAAGCTGGTTCATCAGCGAGCTCTTGATATCCCCGCCCGGATCCCCACTGGAGTAGCGAACTGCGCGCTACCTCCCTTTTTATCAAGCGCACCTGCGCCTCTTTACTGCGAGAACTAAACGCTCAAGCAGCCATAACCTCCCCATGAACAAATGAGTCAAGTGCATAATTGGAACAATAGGTTCACAGCTACAACTCTCCAGATCCCTCAGCATCGTACAGTGAAATGTAACAAGAGTTTAAAATACAGGATGGATTAGTGGTAAAAATACGCGTATCCTTTAACTTCCTTCCTTTTTTATGTTAGGTAGCAATACGGTTCGTCGACTGCTTATGAAACGGTGGCATGACATAGCGGCTATAAAATTATGGGAAAAGGAAAAATATCAAAAGAAGTATTTAAAAAGATAGTAGAACCTACTCTATAGTTAAAAGTACATGCACTATGGAACATAGTTTTCTTTTGTAAATACTGTTGAGTAGTTTGGTTTTACAGTACTAAAATACTTTCTCAACGTTGCAGTGTACATGTAGCCTATTGTCTTCATTTACTTTCCCATAAACCGTCGGAAAAACTATTCTAAAATGACATTTCAATTATTATCCGAAACTTCTTCTTACACCCCCCTACGTTCTACCGTATTTACCTTTATTTAAAACAATCTGCTCTCTACCCATAATATTTGCGAAATTGACTGCTCGTCGAATGGTCCAGCGGGATGTAATGATGATTGTCGCCGCAGCCGATAAGCGGATGTGTTCAACATATTAGTAGGTTAGGTTTCTACCTGGTGTTGATTGTGTTGCTTGGAGCACACAGCTCTTCCATTTGCATTGATGCGTGTCTTAATGGTGTCTAGCCTTTTACTTCCTCTCGAGCTCGGAGACTTCTTTTCTAGCGATGATTAAATACCTTGGAGCTTTTGTAGGCCAGCTCCATCTGGAGTTAATGCCCTCTTTGTAGGTCCAGCAGGGTTGACAGACGTGCGCTTTCTGATGGTATTGTGCGGCGTATGATTGTCTTCTTTGATCCTCATAATACAGTGCTTTAGTTGGATTTCCTTTAGAGACTTTAATAAAAATATTAATAATAATTGGTATCAACGAAGAAATCATCCACAATAGACCTTTAATCACCAAATTTGGAACTATTTCTCACGTAGATAAAATATGGTATTTAGGAGAAATTATTCAGCCAGCAGGATTAAATCAGGAACCTAACAAGGAAAGAATTGCAAAATTACAAAAAGCACCTAAAATATCACGGAATAGATACTGTATAATTTATAAAAAAAACATATCACAAAACACACAATTACGACACCATACTGTTGTCACACCAGAAGCACGTATACGCGTCTGAAACTTTGATAATTGGGGGCAGATCACAAGTTAAAAACATCGAGAAACAAGAGACAGAAATCATCAGAAAAATCCTAGGACCAAAAATAAAGACTGAGTTTGATTTTTTTTAAGAAGCGACATGAAATCTATCAAAGTATTGAAAGATTCCATCAGAAAAAGGAGACTGTAATTTTACGACCACATGTAACCTACAGAATGGTTGGCAATTGGTTGAGTAATAAATAGGTTGAAAGTTCTGCCTATTTTTTTTTTTTTTTTGCTAAATAAAGATCACTGTGTGGTCATTGGTGGGACATGTTTCAAGGGCTAATTTGTTTGGCCCCTTCATCAGCCGATATGAATGAATAAATAAATGTCAAAGACACAAAAAATGTATAGCGTAACACACCAAAAAGTCCCCTGTTGGTGCACCATAAAGAAGGATTGGCAAATTGAATGCTTAAAACAACACAATATGATGTGGAAAAACGTGGCTAAAGTCTTGAAAACAAACACACGCTTCGCTATGGTCAACAGACGCCAATGAAACATAAAATGTATTGGCTCTGCATGGTTACAATAGCTGTGAACACAATGAAACCTGTTGCTGGAATTCAGCAGTAAAGATGGAAACGTTAACACTTCAATACTTCACCAGTGATGCAGACGTACAAAATCAATGAAGTCAATTGTGTTGAAACAACACCTTGGAAATAGAATGCTCTGGTAAAAGTAATGCTCACGAACTGTACACTGGTAGAAATGGGCCTCTAGTCCGTGTGAGGTTTAAAATTATGGCAATAGGTTAACAAAGAAAATTTGAAACCTAGCACCATCTCTGAGAAACCACTACAATCGGCTGGTAGAAGTAACACAAGGCATTCACAATATACCACAATTTATAAGCCTAATGTCCGGCTCCGTGGCTAAATGGTTAGCGTGCTAGGCTTTGGACCGAAGTGCCCCGGGTTTGATTCCCGGCCGAGCCATCAGGGATTTTAATCTCCTGGGGTTAATTCCCGTGGCTCGGGAACTGGGTGTATGTGACGTGTTCATCATCACTTAATCCTCATTACGACGCGCAGGTCGCCCACGGGCGTCAACTAGAAAGACTTGCACTCGGCCTCTCCGGAGGACACACGATCATTATCATCGTAAGCCTAATAAGAGATATTATTTTTTTAAAGCCAGAAGTGCCTCCTCCCTTTCTCGATATCCAACACTTCTCAGCCTGATAATGTACAAGGGTTTACTCGAACTCCTGTTGATTCTATCCCCCTTGGACTCTGGTCGTGGTTTGAACCTCCATTGTTGGACGTAGTGTTACCAGTCTAGCGACATTTACTAGAATTTGGCGACAAAATATTTAAAATGTTGTATTGTGAAGATAGGGATTTAGAGCTTGGATGGTTGATTGGTTCCTCAGTTTAGGGGATGCGACAACGCGGTCATGTAACCCCGTGTATTTTGGGTGTGAGTAGAATCTGTCTGGATGGCTGTATCAGTGTGTGTTATCTGTAATTCAGGTAAGGACTGCAGACTATCAATTTTAAGTAGTTCCTACTTTTGCTATCAAATGATACCGTCAACGACATCTAGCTGCGAACTTGGCTACTAGATGCCGCAACTGGCACCTGGTGGCGAACTTTGGAACTTAATAGAGCGTTAATCAAATCTAACCTACAAATTTAGCTTCACACATTAGTGGAAGGTTCTTTTACATGCCATAAATCTATGACATGAGCCCGCCGGCTTTACTTTCCCTCCGAGGAGGGCCGGGTTTGAACCCGCGATCTTGGGCATAGAGGCTCAGCATGCTACCAACTACGGCACCGAAGTCGCCATGGGATTTAGCGAGTATTTAAATTCCAGTTAGCCGGAAATAAATAGTATTGTTAAGATATACATTTAGCGACTATTTTAACTTCCATTAGCGGAAACTTCGGTTAACGGCAAAAAATATTTTAAATTTATTATTAAAGAGTTTTAGCGACTTTTTGAACCCATGTTTGCGGAAAATATTTTAAATTTACTATTGTTTTGATGTTGGTTTGGCGAATATTTAAACTCACGTTAGCGGTAAAAATATTTAACTTTATAGTGACAGGGGTCCGATATATCGGCTTAAGGAGCTTCTGCTACAAGAAAAATACCACGAGCCGAAATATCGGCCCTGTTTTTATACATTTTATGATAATTACCAGATACATAGTGTTTTACAGTGTTACACATTTCCCTCAAGGCCTTCTTTACTCGGAAACCGGCCAACAAAACCGGTGTTAAAAGTGTTTTCAATTAAACAAATGGAACATAGTATTAATTATTTAGAATATAGAACTAAAAATATGCACCTGCTACGGAAAAAAATATCACAATTATTTTAAAGAATGTAGGTAGGAGATAATTTTTATAAAACACGTGCAATTTCATCAAACCTAGCTTAATATTATTAACATAACCACTCATAATAGCTTGGCACCGAACGGGTTAAAATTTTGTATTGTTTAGATAGTTTTTGCGACTATTTAAACTCTCGTTAACGGCAAAAATATTTTAAATTTAGTTTTGTTTAGATAGGTGTTTAATAGTAATTTAAACAACTGTTGTGGCAAAAAAATATTTTGAATTTATTATTTAAGAATTTTGGCGACTTTTTAAACCCCTGTTGGCGAGAGTATTGTTTAGACAGGATTTTGGCGACTATTTAAACTATCGTTAGCGGCAAAAATATTTTAAAATTGATTATTGCTTGGGTAGGGTTTTAACGACTATTTAAAATCCCGTTAGCGACAAAAACATATTAAAATGTGGAATTATTTAGAAGGATTTAGTGACTATTTTAACTTTCGTACCGTTTAGGGATTTAGCGACTATTTCAACTTACGTAAGTGACATAAATACTTTAACATAGTACCGTCTAGGGATTTTCTTTCTTGATAACATAGGAATCTTGCGACGTTTGACTACTACTTGGCGACTTTTTAAAAGCTTGAATTGGCAACACGGATTGGCCTTCCTTGAAATGTTTTCCGAGTTTCAACTCCATGTAAATGCTGGGACTGTACCTTCTAATAAGTCATGGCCGCTTTCTTTCAACTCTTCACCATATTTCATCTTTCATTTCATATTTTAACTTCGATACGTTTCTCATTAAGTCGTCTCATGGTGTTGACGTCAGGAAGGGCAACCGACCGTGAAACCATTGCCTTATAGAAACTCGCCTCACTTCACTCCGGAACCAGTGGAAATATTAATAAGGTGTAGACCGCACACAGTTGTAAAAGAGATACATTAAAACATCATGTGCAAACCTGCCTACTTGTAGACTACGGTTTTTACGTAAAATTTACGAAATTGCAGTGTGTTTTACGGATGAACTATACCTAATATTTTATTATTTTACTTACAGAGAACTCCTTATTTAATTTTGCGCCAGTAGGAGCTTCAGCAGACCGCCGATAGATGCTGTGGAACCGATACATCGCTCTGATTTGTATTTTTCTGCGGTCCTCAATCATGATTACGGTGCTCTCTGACTGGACTACTAATTATATTACCGTGGAGATGCATGTGCAACGAATTCTTGTCAGACGTAGTTTAAAACGGCAGGGGGCATGAAACACAAATCCCCCTTACGTCTGCATTTTGCGGAACGAAAAATTCATAGGCGAAATGAAGAAAAGCATCGTTGCACTTCCAGAGAAACTCCAAACATAACCACTCTACTCTGAAGCCTTAACTCAACACGACTCGTCAGTGTGCCTCTAGCTAGCTCGTAAACCGTCGCCTCAGTAATTGAATGGAGATTGTTGGAAGAAATGAAAACATAAAAACACTTATAGTGGGCGATGTATTGAAGATATATTCTCTCGTGGCCTTTTTTGTAGAACTTTTCATGCTGAACAATTCTTACACTCATAGTATACTGGTATTTTTAACGGTTAGCCCAGCGTAAGCTTAAAAAGCGTTCGGACGCCAAGTTTGTTTTTCGACTTTATCACTGAAATCGTTACTGCTTGGCTTCCCTTGATCATAAATAAATTATTTTCTACAGAAACCTTCCTCGAAATATCCTTTACAGAATGGTGAAAACCGCATCAAAATCCATCCAGTGGTTCTCGAGATTACCCGTGACATCCTTAGAATCGGGGACTAAGTATACTAAGTAGTCTGGAGACTAGCAGTACCCGGCATGCGTTACAATGCCAATCAAAGACAGTGTTATGAAATATGAAATCAGAGTAGATAGGCCTAATGATGAACTGTATGTAAATCAACTAATCTCTTAGATAGAGGCAAATAAATGAGTAAATAAATAAAGGAATTGAGCAAATTATTTCACAATCGTTGCAATGCCAAACTAAGAAAGAATGTGTTTGTGTTGTAATTTTGTTTATTGAAGTGTTCTTGGATACTCAATTTTTTTCATCTGGTGCGTACAGTACATGAGTAAATCAGGGTGCTCTCCGACACATGAGCAGGCCACAAACAGCTGTCCATGTGAGAAGCCTGGGTTTTCCAAATTAAGCTACACACCTGTACGGATTGTCCCTGTGCTTTGTTGATGGTCATCGCAAATGCGAGTCGCACCGGAAACTGAAAACACTTGGAAACCATAAACTTCCGCTAAACTGTATGAAATACACTCCATTTCTGTAACGTCTTATGAGCCTCCAATTGTAAATTGGATTTACTAATTCAGAAACCTTCGTGGTTGTGCACAACAGTTGACCAAATTTTGTTTCTTGGAACGATTTGTATTTTCTCATTCAAAAACTTTCGCAACACAACAACTCACCCAAAAAGATGGTATATTGGCTGTCACGGCCGGTGAATTAAAACTCAGCAATTCTTCTAGGTTTGTGCTGTGTCTTGTGTGGGGTTTCGCCTAGGACCCAAAGCTGGCTCATCAGCGGGCTCTTGGTATCTCCGCCCGGACCCCCGCTGCATAAAAAGGGAGGTAGCGTGCATTTCGCTACTCCTGTGGGATTCCGGGAGAGGACACCCATAGGGTGAGCTACAAGTTCAGTTCCATTTCAAGTAGTTCCAACTCTCGCTACAAGATATCAATGATACCTAGTGGTGAACGTTGGAACTTTGATAGTATTCCAACCAAATATAACCTAGAAATTTAGCTTCACACAAGTTCAGTCTGTGGAAGGATCTTTTACATGCCGTAAATCTATGACGTGGGACCGCCGGCTTTACTTCCCCTCCGAAGGAAGGCATACTGAAGGATTTTAACGGTCTTAAAAATCTGATGACTTAGGCCGGGTTTGAACCCGCTATCTTGGGCACAGCAGTTCAGCATGCTACCAACTACGCCACCGAAGCCGCTTCAACCTGGTGCGTCGGTGGGACGAGTGTCTCAATAACCCCTGGCACTACAGCCCATGAAGGGCCTGGGCCTACCAAGCGACCGCTGCCCAGCCATTTGGCCTGCTGATATTGGGGTGACGCGTGATCAACGCATCAGGTCCCTTCGGCCGTTAATCTTGGTTTTCATGATCGGGGCACTGCCTTACTCTCAGATAGCTACTCAATTGTCCTCACGAGGCTGAGTTCCAGCCCTCACGTCAGTTTCTGAAATCCCTGACGGAGCCGGGGCCTCCGGATGGGAAGCAGGCGCGCCCTACCCCAACACTACGGGGCCGGCGTGAGCGTCTCAATGCTCTCGGCGATTTCTCCTGATTGGCATACTGATTCTGAATTGTGCGGCCGTCAAACTGAAACGTTTTGATCGCTCCAATGTATATTGTGTTAAAATTTGGATTCGATCTGATGACGGGTTTGTGAGATAATAATTCTTAAATGTGACGCATGGTTGAAACACGCTTAAAAACGGGCACTTTTTGTGTTTCAACTGCGATAAATATATATATAAATTAAAAATTCCAAACCTACATGAACTAACGTAAAATAGAACGACGAAAATGATGATGTTGTTGGATTTTATGTAGGTCTGTTGATTACTTCACAAACAGCCTTCAAACTAGAGTACACATAATATTTTGGTCGACAGTAGTGGTGAACGTTGGAACTTCGATGGAGAGTTACAACGAAATCTAACCTAGAAATTTAGCTCCACACAAGTTCTTAGTCTTTGGAAGGATCTTTTACATGCCATAAATCTGACATGAGACCGCCGGCTTTACTTCCCCTCCGAAGGAAGGCATACTGAAGGATTTTCAACGCTCTTAAAATATCCGACGACTTCGACCGGGTTTGAAGCCGCTATCTTGGTACATTGAATCAATCATTTCTGTGTGTGTTTTTCTTTTCTTGGTGCCCAGTAAGTTATATCTCTATTCTTTCTGATCTTTTGCTCTCTTCTTCCGAGATGATGGGTTTTCTGTAATGTTTAATAATTCTACTATGTGGGGTTTGTTTTGCGGTTACGGAAGAAATCAAGGATCTGTTTGAGAACCTGACCGTAAAAATGTATCCTCCTTTTTCGCATATCATTTTTTCACATGGTTATGTCCATCTAAGGAGTGCGAGAGAACTTATTCAGCAAATGATGTTGATCTTTTCTTCTCCCAAAATCTCTTCATCTGGGCACTGAAGAGTTTCTTCCGTTCTTCAGTCCATGGTTTCCTGGTACTGAACTGATTTTCTCCGCAAATGATAGTTGTTGATAACTGTTCTGAATTCGGATCTGTCTTGTATGATTTCCTCTACGATGCCAACTTCCTGAAGATCTTCCTCTATTTCCTTAAGCCAGTTGTTTTTGACTTTCATTGAAAATCCTCTTCGTCAGTCTGTCATCGGTCATGCGAAGAATGTGGCCATAGAACTTGAATCGCCTTTTCCTGAATGTGTCTGTGATCCTTTCAGAGTGATGATATAGCTCTTGAGACTTCCGTTTCATCCAGATTTCCTCTACGCAGACTGGACCAAAGATTTTCCTCAATATTTTCCTCTATTGCTTCTCTATGTCTTTAATAAGAGATCTGAATTTTATTATTATTATTATTATTATTATTATTATTATTATTATTATTATTATTATTATTATTATTATATTTTTGAAAGATAGACATGGCTTTAGGTTAGGATATAGCTCTCTTTGGAGCGGTCAGATCTGTTGACATTTCCACGTAATTCCGGAAGCGTCTCTCCATCTAAGACTTGACATTTTGCTGCGGTCGAAACGAGACCCAATTGTTGTGAGTGGCTAAACGTTTCTGCCCGGACAGCAGGAGATCGGGGTTCGAATCCCAACTGTGGTCACATTTTCAAGTCTTACTCATCTGATATGTTTTTGATGTAGATAAATCGATCAAAACTTTCGAAAAACTACTCTTGTGCGGATTTTTTGTTAATTCCATGTTAAAAGCGACGGAGCCCGTGTTCTGGTGCTGTGTGACGGAACGCTATGCGGGCAGGTGAAGGCGCCAGATGTGCTCATCTTCCAGTAGTTAGGACGCGGAAGTGGCGCGCCAGATGCTGTCCTGCACGACTCCCGGTAGCATCAATCATCTCATTTAACTGTCAGGCGCTAGAAAGTCACGGCGTGGGACACTGCTGTCCCTATCCGCCGATCGAACCTACAGCTCCTACAAGCAACACGTTTGGAATGCCAGAAAAAAGGAGTTCCGTGAAGAACTAAATAGCCTATTTTCATATATCCTAATTATGTCAATTGCCTCTAACAACATACAAACTTTCAGTTAGTTTGCTGTAATAAATTCGTAGATATTGAGAACCGTCGGATGGTCGCCCATATTGGATTTGTATATACAGTATGTAGGCCGTAGAGTTATGTACTGTTAGATGAAGATTATTTCGTAGGTTTATTATTCAAACTTGAATCGCATAATTAGGACACAAGAAATAAAAACGAAATTTTAAAATTTCGCACAGCCGTCATCTTGAGGTTATGTAAACAATTGAACTAAATTAGATTACTGTGCATTGCAATGTGTGTATAGACACTTGCTGTACCAAGTTTCACTGCGCTCGGGTGGTTAAATCGCGAGAAACGTCTATTTAAATGTTTCAACTTCGCTTGGCCGCCATGTTCGTATTGTACTTAACAGGTTTCTGAAAGTCACATAGGTGACCTTTTACTAATGCCCTTTATCATCGTACTAAATTTCAGGGTGATATCAGTAGTAGTTTCGGAGACATAGAATGCCGGTGAAATATTTCGCACAGCCGCCATGTTGGGTTCGTGAGACATAATAAAATTTTAAGGGGACTGTCGGGTTCGGACGAAATAGTACTATGTCCTTACCGAGTTTCATTGTAATCGCTCCAACCGTTTAGAAGTTATTAGGGGGACACACACACGGTAAAAGGTGATCTCATAAAACTTTTTTTTTCTTCGTAAATGAAAATAGGCTAATAAGTGCTTGAACAAAAATTTTGCAACGTCCCACGGCAGAAAGCGAACCTGCAAGCTTGGGGTTGGTAGTCCGCAACAAGCAGATGAAAGGTATGGCCACTGTTTAGTGTTGAAATGAGACTTCTGAAGTCCACACCACGGCAGTGCCGAGCTTGTGATGTTCAATGGTTTTGCCTTTTTTCGTTAGGTTACATTGAATTGCTGTTATTGGAATTATTGCTTTCTGTGTTTCAATGATTCTTGCATTAATATAATAATATCGTATGGCCCTGGGTGCCTGGTGCAAGCTTTGGCATTTGGCACCCAGAGGGTAGGTTGCATGTCGAATTTCGTTGTTCCTTGACTATGAAAGTCAAGGTGGTTAGATGTTAGATATCTAGGCTCCTTGAACACTATAGCGCTTTCTAGTAGAGAAATGAGGAACTTTGTGTTGGCGGAAACTCCCGAGATTAATTTTGCCATTATGAACACGGCCTACTGAATTCAAATGGGTTCTTTGACATGCCAACATCGTATGACATGCGTATCGTATTTTTGCCGCCTTTCAAAAATCACTTACCACGGCCAAGAGCGAACCTGCAAACTTGGGGTTAGTAGACCGACACAATAACCACTCACCCACCGTGGCAAGCTATTCTTGCATTATCATTGGTCCAGTGTTCATATTAACAATTGTATTTTTACATTTCAAAAGCAATATCATGGGGCCTTCTGCAATACAAACATCTGTCATTGTATTTTGTAGAGCTAGATTTGTGACGGTACGCCGTGCCGAAACCTCTGATCGGGGGGAAATCGATTTATAACATAGAACGTTAGTTGTAAGTCAAGGTCAACCTTTCTAAACTGTGGACAATTTTATAAATTGTGAGGTAAAACATGTTTAAATACAGTACCTTTTATAATAAATAATTATTTCAAAAAACTGTATAAAAACAAGAAATAAACGATTGTTGGTGAACATTTGTGTATTTTCAAACCGAATGTATTTAATTTTTAAATTACATAAAAAAATAAATTGAAATAATATACATTGTTTGAATGGTGACTTAGTTGGCCCACGGACAATGTTGCTACACAGCAGTCAAAATTAGTTTGCTATTGTGTCCACTGATTAATTTTTAAAGGTGTTCAGAAAAGCGTAAAATTATGGTTTTTCGAACTCTCTATTTCAATATTCCATCAAGTCCCCCCTCCCAGCACAACCTGGTAGTCCACAGTACCGGAACCTCTTTTTTTTTTTTACAAATCAAGCACTGGTATTTTGTATTTTCGTGCACTGAAGTGTGCATTAGTATAGGCGTCATGCACTGGCAGAAGCGTAAAACATAGATCGACATTTTCCATCACCTAGACAGTTTTTTCCTTCTCCTGTAAAATCTAGGAAGTGTCAGACGTCCCCTTTCAACATCAAGCGATTAAAATACCGAGATGTACCGTATATCCTTCCCCAGAAACACAGGTTATCAGACAGAATCACCGGACTGATGACCAAAATGTCCCTAGAGCGTTTAGTGATCCTGGGAATACGGCACATGTTTAACGACACATTTATACGTGCGAGAAATTGGATGCTAATGTGTTGCGTATAAGCGGCACTTCTGTACGTTTTATGAGGCAATCAAGGCTGTTACATAGTTTATAGGTGTCGGCATGGGAAGTCTCGTCAATGGCTTCATTGAAGCTTACGGCCAAGGTGATCCGCGTCTCGCGAGAATATAGGTCACGGAAGAGTTATTGCCCGCTCCCCCCCCCCCCCTCCCCCCTCCCCCTCCCCTCTCAAGGTTTAGGTGCAAGACAAAACTTTTAAGTACCCTTAAAAAATAAAAGTTAACCCGAAACTAAATGATTTAATACTAACGTAGGCGGAAAATCGGAAAAACCATCTTGCCTTGCTTCGGCGTAATTTCTGTATTTCTGCCGAACAAACAGTTCGTTTCCCCTCTCCCGTTTCTCGCCGAGGCGATAAGCCTCGAGTCCAGGCGCTTAGAGCGTTGTCCCCTTACCACGACGATCCGAAAAGATGCATTTTCGAACTATTATTTATGAGTGTCGGTTTAAAACTGAGGTAAGATACTGTGAGACAACACACAAAATCATTACTCCAGCCGGGAAATAAAACCGCGCGCACCTTTCTTCTCTTTTTTTTTTCTCGATATATGCAAGTGAAAGTTGGACTCTGGGTAAATTGGAAAAGAGAGGCAGATGACCTCCTAGTTCCGCACCTTAAAACAATGACTAACTAAATTGTAAAAGAATCAACTTGAAGCTGCTGAAATGTGAATATGGCGGAAAATAACAAGAACGTGTTGGATGGAATGAAAAACCAACCTGGAAGTCTCAAGGGAAGTCAAAGAAGAGAGGAAATTAATGAAGGAAATGGGAAAAGAGGAGAATTGAAGCATTTGAAATGTGGTGTTACAGGAGGATGATGATCAGATGGGTAGATAGGGTGACAATCGAAGAGGTATTAGACGAGTGGGAGAGGAGAGATGTTTCTTGCGACTGCTAATGAAGAGAAGAGATAGGTTGGTAGGACACATACTAAGCCACTCAGGAATAGCAAGCTTAGTTATGGAAGGAAGGGTTGAGGACAAGAACTGCAGGGGTAGACCAAGGTTAGAATATGTTAAACAGATTGCTTCGGATGTAGGGTGTGGTAGCTATGTAGAGATAAAACGATTAGCTCAAGACAGGGAGGCATGGAGAGCTGCATCAGACCAGTCAAAAGACTGAAGACTCAAACAACAATGGGAAAGAGAAAAACAATTATTGGACATGTCATCAGGCACAACATTTTCATCGTTAACATTCTTGAAGGGAAAATGCTGGAAAAGAAAGGAAGAGGACGGCCTAGGACGAAGTATTTGAAAGACATCAAGAATAGAATGGGATGTGACAATTACGTGGAACTGAAACGAACCGCCAACAACAGAAGAGTGTGGTTGCATCGACAAGGCATTAGCCTTTAGAATATGAATTAATTAATAAACCAGGTAAAATAACACTCTCTTCCCTCGCACATCTCCCATTTTAAGGACGCCCTGCGACAGAGTAGTGATGCACGTGACGTCAGAAGTTGGACATTTGGTGCTACGCTTGTGCCATATTTACCCAAATCGGTGGAGCTCATCAGTTTCTGTCTATAACGTTTGTTGGTTGTGAAGTTAGTTCTTTTTCACTGCTTGTCGTGCCTACTTCAAGCTGTTCTGCTGAGAGAAGTTTTTCGGTGATGAGAAGGGACAAATTAGTTGGAATCACTGCTGCCTACTGGCCACCTACTCTGAATGAAATGGTTCACAAGCTTGATGACATGAGTCTTGCTCTACAGTTTGTAAACAAAGATCGACGGCAGTCAGGGTTGGGCTCTTTTTCTCAACGTTGACAAATGTTTTGTATTCATATTCATCATCATCATCATTTCCTCTTTTCCAGTTGACACTGGGTGGGGGCAAATATGGTTCCTCTCCACTTTGTTCTGTCGTTCCACCATTCCTCTTCCGACACAGTATTCCAATCCAGGTTCCGTTTTCTAATACTATTCTCCACCGAGTCCATCCAACGCATTCTTGGTCTTCCTCGTCCTCTCTTCCCTGTCATCCGTCGTTCCAGTGCTCGTCTTGGTAGCCTTACTTCATTCATCCGTTTGACATGTCCAAACCATCACAATCTGTTTTGCTCCAGATTGTCATTTAGTTTCTGTACTCCCAGTTCTTTCCGTATATCTTCATTTCTCACTGTGTCTCTCCTCGTTTTCTGGACAATACTTCTCAGGAATCTCATCTCAGCTGCCTGTACTTGGCTCTCATCCCTCTTAGTCATCGATGTGGCACTGCTCGAACTAGAGCAGCCTTACATCAGTGGGGTTGGATAGACTCGCCTCTTTGTGATTGTGGATATGAAGTGCAAACCATCAAGCATGTCGTGCAGGAATGCCCTCTATATATGTACTCTGGGACCTTTGAAGAGCTCCATGCAGCCACTCCACAAGCTCTTGAATGGATTCAAGACCTGGCAGCCCACATATGAAGGGTACTAATGCTGTAAATTGTTTATTTGAAAATTTATATTTATTAATTACAGTACTGTCTTGTAAGCATCATACGCTAAATAAATAATCGTCCAAGTTTCTGCTGCATATGTCATTATAGGAACATACTATGCTTTGTACATAACTTCTTTAGCCTTAATTGGTGTATCCTTCGTTTATATTTTTAAATATAGCGTTAGGTCTACAATGCCGTGTTATTTCAAGCTTTAGAACTTTAAACTGAAAAAATCCCTGGTAGGAACAATCGTATCTTTCTAGCGGTATACTTATTTCCTTGATCCCCTCAGGGGCTCACGGGTCGTGGATTAGCAACCACTGGGTCCCAGCTGAGTCGGCATTGCTTCTGCTTACTTATGTCGACCTCCCTCAGTCAACCCGCGATCTTGGGAATTGAAGCTCAGCATGCTACCTAGTATGCCACCGTAACCGCCCTCAAATAGATTATAACGATTTAAAAATCAACTACGAGGGCAGATCAAAAAATAAGTTGCACTTCCCAGTTATGGCCATTTATTACACCACCTATACAACAGCAACACGCCTATAACGACATACAATGCAACGTCACTTTTCCACATAGATTCCAAGAGACTCCAAACATTTCTGCGAACGCACAACCAACTTGTCGATGCCGGATATATAGAAAGTTCCTCCAGCGTTCTGCAACCACACGGAGACAACGGCCTTCACCTCCTCATCGGTCTGGAATGTCGACCACCGTTCTGTCTAATGATCGCCATCACACTGTCGGGTCCTGGACGTTGCGGGCCTGCCCTCGCGATATTCGTCCGTGATATCCGTGCGTCCGGCTTCGAATTGCTGACACCACTTTACGATCCCTTGCCGGGAAATGGCCCGCTCCCCATACACAGCACTAATTTCACGATGAATGTCCGTGCAAGTCTTCCTTTTGGCCCATAGGAATCGGATTGTCGCACGTATCTCATATTTGGAGTGAACGTCCAGTCGACGCGCCATTGCATTTGACCGCTATTCACACAATACAAGACGAGACACCACAGCGACCTACCTAACAGACGTGTGGTCAGTGTCTGTCCCTTTCTCCGCTGTGCCCACGTTTGCGACACACAGCGCGCTGCTGCAGCGCGTTAGTGCAACTAACTTTTTGATCCACCTTCGTAGTTGAGACCCGTGAAAACATGACGGTCAATGGGGAAATAATTACTGAAAGATTTCCCTATATGCTTTCTTTGTTAAGATTACTTTTTGGCTCTATCGCAACTTTAAGGGCGTCGAAAGATCGTACTCTCGACATTGCAACAAATAATGACTTGATCAGGTAAATAGAGACCCCAAGCGAATTGGAAATCGGTGCCTCTTAAAAGAAAATGGAAGTGTTTTATCGGATGGTGTTGAATCAAGTTAAAGGATTAATGCTCTCAGCCTAATTTATCTGCACTTACTATTTCCAAATGCAAGCAATTTTCATACAATTTCTTACAATTAATCTGGTTCAATTTAGGAGCCCTTGGGAAACGTTGAATCCTACTGAAAATTCATCCAACATGTGCTCGTTCTCAGTGGCGTACGCAGGATTTCCTTCGGGGGGGGGGGGGGGGGTCATTAATATAGTAGGGTAAGTGTGTACACTATTACATGGACACTCCTTAAAACGACAGTCATCATCATACATTATTTAAATGATATTTCGATTAATATTCCTAAAAGAACAATAGTTAAATAAGCATTCACTTTGCATAAAAATATTTTTTCAGCACGATTTAAAAAAACTTTTTTTTGAAATGGAAAACAGTAACTAAATATTAAAACTGTAATGATGCAGTGGCAACATCACGTGACTGCTTATAATATTGATATTATGTGAATGAGAAATGGTGTTTTGCACTCCATGATCTTACTGCTATTACTGTTGACTCTCAAAATCTGCCTTTCTTGATGGCTTTGATAGGAATACATTGCAGAAACTCCTCGTGTACTGAATTATCTTCAACGAAACGGACACACATAATAGCAACCCGAAGCGACGTGAAAAATATAAAGATTCAAGTAAACTAATGTCTCTGGAGGGGGAGGGGGTGTAAACCCTAATTACCCCGTCGGTACGCCACTGCCTCGTTCTAAAGAAAGAAAGAAAGAAAGAAAGAAAGAAAGAAAGAAGGTGACGAGTGATGTTTGTTCTGAATGATATCTCTGCTTAGTATAAAACAAAGACCCTGATTCTTGCATGTCACGGGTAATCTCAAGAACCACTTGGTGGATTTTCACCATTCTTTAAAGGATATCTCGAGAAAGGTTTATGTAGAAAATAATTTACTTATGATCAAAGGAAGCCAAGCAGTAACGATTTCAGTGAAAAAGTCGAAAAAGAACCTGGCGGCCGTGTGCTTTTTAAGCTTACGCTAGGCAAACCGTTAAAAATATCAATATACTATGAGTGTAAGAATTGTTCAGCATGAAAAGTTCTACAAAAAGTCCGGAAGAGCATATCTCTATCTTCAATACATCACCCACTATAAGTGTTTTTACGTTTTCATTTCCTCCAACAATCTCCATTTCAATTACTGAGGCGACAGTCGACGAGCTAGCTAGGGGCGAGTCTTATCACCCCAGTTACAGCCTAGCTAGCGGGCGAGCCTATTACCCAGTTACAGCCAGCTGCAAACTGTCGAGTCGTGTTGAGTTAAGACTTCAGAGAAGGGTGGTTGTGTGTGGAGTTTCCCTGGAAGTGCAACTCAGCTTTTTTTTCATTTCGCCTGTGAACTTTTCGTTCCGCAAAATACACAGTTAAGTTAAGTTTGGACGGAAGGGGGATTTGTGTTTCATGCAACTCGCCATTCTTAAATTACGTCTGACAAGAATTCGTTGCACATCCATCTCCTTGATTATATAATTAATAGTCCAGTCAGTGATTTTAATCCATCATGCCAAGACGTAAAACGGATATAGGTCAGTTCATTGACATCGGGGAAAAATAGCCCTTATTACGCAATGCATTCATAACTGTTCCCGGGCGAAGCCCCGGGTTGCTAGTGGTCGAATAATTATAAATCATAGAATTGACTTTCTGAGATAAATACATCTTTTTCTCTTCAAGGCCAGCTCTACTTAAATGATGTCTCCAGAAAGCAGACAGGTCGGGTTATATACGAGTGTGAAATATTGGGGTTCATAAGACTGGTCCAATGCTTTTTCAAGATAATTACCTGGAATGTTTGGCATTCAATAATGTACTTTGTTAGGATTAACATAATAAATAATCATATTTGACAATTTTACTAAAATATTTTTCATTTTTGTATTCAACGAAGATTTCGGCCGAAAAAACCAGACTCGTCCAAAGTTTTTATTTTATTTTCTCGACTATCTTATATTTATTTTATGTGCAATGTAAAGCTGTTAGTGACACAACAGTAGGTCTAAGGCAATTTTTATTTAATTCAGCACAGATAACGTGTTTTTTTTTAGTTTCTGAACAATGTAATTTTTGGACTTGTCTGGTTTTTGGAATCACCCCTTCAGGCAGCTCGTAGCCCCTTCGCGACACACGCAATGCTTGAAGTTTGATCCGGACGGCTGTGACAGTGAGGAGTCCTCGAGACTGACTCTGTACCTAGAGTCAATATTGGTGCTGTCAGGAGAAGTGGAGGGTGGTCACGATGCGCCAACAGCATCAAGGTCGAGGACTTGGAGCTCCGTGGGAGCAGGAGGGACACCCTTGATTCAGCAGGTCTTTTTCATAGTTTTGAAGATTTGTTGGCGCGATATCTACCACAAGACTGTTTCTTGGAAGCAAGATGAACAATTAGCATGCTCGGGGAATTCAGTGATTTACGGTATTCCTTCATCACTAGGGACCGGATTTTTAGCCTACTTTCCACATTTTGTAAAAATGAGGAAAAGGTAGACTTATGAGATCGATCCGGGCAAATGTCTGTCTGTCCTTCTCTCTTGTCTTGTCTTGTCTGTGTGTGCCCCCCCCCCCCCCTCCTATCAACTCCTAAACGGCTGCAGCTGTCAAAACCAAATTTGATATGAGTAAAGACCTATTCCTGAATATCTCACGGACATATTTGAAAATGACGTCAATGCTACCAACTCCTGAAAAATCACAAGCATTGAGGTCTATGTTGGATATCTGGGAAGATATGCAGGGCTCCTGTAAATTAGTCTGATGTAATATTATCTATATGTGTGCCTTCCAAATTTGGCACACATATAGATAATATTACATCAGACTAATTTACAGGAGCCCTTACATGAGAGTGTTGCCAACATAATTTCTAAGCCTGCTGATAGGTCCAATCTTTAAATGCATGTAACTTCCATACTATCTATTCGATTTCAACCAAATTTTGTATGTGATGTGAGCACTGGAGCAGATATGATCATGCATTTTGTAGGGTTAACAAGGCTGCCAACTGTAGAAAAATGGACTCGATACATTTTTATCCTAATCTCAATATATCAGAAAGTATGCAGGCCAACAGTTCTAAACTTTGCATCCATATAGTACCTGCAAATGTAGGTTAATTTTCAGTAACCGGTATACGACAATGCTGCCAACATGATTTTACGCGAACTGATAGGTTCAATGTTGAATCTCATGTAACTTCTATACTAATAAATGAAGTTCTTTCAACATTGTCACAAATATAGATCATAATATTTCAATTTAAGTCTGAGCATCCCATTTATGGCAGTGTCGCCAACCTAATTTTACGCATGCTGATAAATTCAATATTTAAATATATGTAACGTGAATACTATCTATTGGATCTCGACCAAGTTTTGCATGAGCATTGTGGACCATAAGAGAGGGAACTAAGAATATAATTAGTCACCAGGTCTGCCAACTTTTGATAAATGGTAGATATAATTTTAAGAAAAGTAGACTCTTTAGTTCGTCACGGAACTACTTGTTAGGTTTTAAGGACACCACGTACTCTTGCATGATGAAAAAATCATTTTTATTTATTTTGGCGCCATAAAATTCTTCATTCTTTTCTGAATCCAAATATATATAGTTTGTTGGGGGGTTCGATGTCTACAACTACCATACATTAGTTTTTTTAAATTAGCGTCCCATGCTCTGAATAATACACTTTTAACTTTGCCAGCTGTTTTCCGTTAATACTCATTTTTCATGTTTAGGTACCAATAACTAGGAAACCATTTAAGATAGAGGGCTTTTTTTTTATATAACTTGTCTAATGGAGTACTTGGATGTTAACCTATTTTCACTTCCAAAACATAGTAGGCATAGATTGGGAAGAGAAAAATTGATACATATTTTTGAATAAATTTAAAGAGAAAGAGTTCGGATTTTTTTCTTGCATTCTGTGCCAATAATAATGAAACAAAGTAGTTACTCATCTGCCATGATCCATTCCAAGTATGTGAACAAAATTTGAGAGTATTTGATTGAAAAACAACTGAGAAATGTGTACCTGAGGCAACTTATACCACTTTTTTTTTGGAAATGTGTCTGTCCAAATTTGTATTCATTTCACACATCCAATAAAAGCAAAGTAGCACTACATGGTCAAAAACAACTCAGAATATACCGCTTCTTATATGTGACAAGAATCATAGCTATACCTTTAGCATAAACGCAGAAAATACTTGATAAAGTGATGCCACAAAAATAGACTTTTTCATCGTGTAAGAGTACGTAGTGTCCTTAAAATTGTCTTTTAGGTTTTCAAAAACATAAGATAGTTTTTTTAAGGTTTTCAAATAGGTTTTTATGTTTAAAGTGTAGCAAAAGTTGTCATAAACTGCGCAAAGCTTAAAATTAATTGTTAGTGGAAAATCTGATTGCAACGATACTGTAAATATTTTACATAATGATACGTCATCAAACTATCACCGAGAACTTCACACTTTTAGGCAATATTTGCTCTCCTTAAATATGTTACTTAATCAAATCCAATAAAACCAAGGATATCAGAGGTGATTTTCACTCTGCAGGCTGTTTAATTACCGTTGTTTATTTAAAATATTGGATTCTTGGAAATAATAAGAGATGTATTCCCACTTTCCTGACATTGTGAGGTTTGAAGCCATTTTTCAGTGTTGCCTAAGTAAACAAAAGTTTAGTGCTTTTCAGTCGGTCAACACGAATGTATCCAAAAAAGCTGGGTTATGCCCTAATCCCGAAATAAATTACATGAGATTAATAAATACACTAGGATGACCAGTTTCGATAGTCAAGCGATCATCATCAGATCCATTACACTTAGGCTATAACATCTATGTTGGAGAATACAAGTGAAAATATTTACAATATGTACAATTATTTAGTTGCAGTATTGGTAATGCAACTGTCAGTGTATGTTAATTGTATGTTCGGTGAAATGCTAAAATGGTGATAAAAATCCGGAGTTTGTCTGTTTGAGGTGATTATATGGTTATACAAAATCAACTATGGTTATACTGTAATAATACAGGCTGATATTTTTCCGGTTTGTCTCCCTGACTGGAACTTCGAGCAGTTTCGTGTTCACTCTGGCACCTGTTTTGGTCGACCAAAACCGGATAAGTATTATTACAGTATAACCATAGTTGATTTTGAATAACCATATTATCATACCAAACAGACAATCTGAAAAGTGCTGAAAATATTTGATTTTTCTGGCAGGTAGGATTTCTCTCAATCAACTAGAGCTAGGAATAAACACTGTCTTCAGGTTTACTTTAAAATAATTCTCTCTCTCTCTCTCTCTCTCTCTCTCTCTCTCTCTCTCTCTCTCTCTCTCTCTCTGAACAACCCTGGGGCTGGTTTGCAGCAACTCGCCAATCTTCTCTATTCTTCGCCATCCTCTTCAATTCGTGATATGATTTTGTGTTCGTGTTTTTGTGTTTTTTCCTTCTAACATCCCTTCGATGACTCTTGCTAGCAGGCTATTATGTCAGAGAATATGTCCCAATATATTCGCTCTTCTTGTTTTCAGACTCTTCATAAAGCTTCTACTTTCTCCTGCACTTCTGAATACCTCTTCATTTATCATATGTTGCATCCAACTGATCTTAAGCATTCTTCTCCAGCACCAAGCCTCAAAAGCCATCAACTTCTTCACTTCTGACTTCCCTATTGTCCAGGTCTCACCACCATACAATGGACTAAAAATTCAAATAAACTACAATAAAGCGGCTTCGGTGGCGTAGTTGGTAGCATGCTGAGCTTCTATGCCCAAGATGGCGGGTTCAAACCCGGCCGAAGTCGTCGGACTTTTTAAGAGCGTTAAAAATCCCTCAGCATGCCTTCCTTCGGCGGGGAAGTAAAGCCGGCGGTCCCATGTCATAGATTTATGGCATGATAAAGAACCTTCCACTAATTTCACCTGTATGAAGCTAAATTATATAGGTTAAGAATGTAAACAAAGCTCTTAATTTTCTACGTTCGTTGCCAGGAGCCGACTGCGGTGGCGTCTAGTAACTAAGTTCTGAACTAGTAGTTGATGATGGTGGCGTTTGGCGGCAAAAGTAGGAACTATTTGAAAAATTCAAAGTCTGCAGTCCTTACTTGAATTAAAAACCAGCTAACACACACTAATGCAGTCATCACAATTAACACTGGTCATCAGACAGATTCTACACACACCCAAAGTACACGGGGTTACATGACCGCGTTGTCGCAGCCCCTAAACTGAGGAACCAACCAACCAAACTACAATAAATGGAACAAAACTGCAACTAGGCATTTTTAGGTACTCGCTTTTTTTTTTTTTTTTTTTTTTTGTAGGTAGCACAGAATTCATGAATATGGCTCTTTTGAGTGTGATTCGGAAAAGTATTAAAAGTGTTTTCGTATTTAGATGTAAATGGGGGGGGGGAGGGGGAGAGAGAGAGAGAGAGAGAGGTAAAAACCTAAGAATCCGGGTCCCTATTTATCGCATGGTGGTTTGCTGGATATTTCGTTCTTGCATGAAGACAAATCAAATGTAGAAATAAGCTTAAAGAAAAAGTACACGCTCATATCTAAATCGATGGGCTTCGTGGCACAACTATATGGTTCTCGCCAGCTCTGCTTAAGCTTGCGGGATCAAATTCACTTCTGTTCAAAATCTCGGCACCCCGATGTCTTTAAAACCCTGCACATGCCCCCCAGCAAGCGCGATTTGAATGGCAAGGAGAATCCAGTCACCAGTCTCGCGAGCGTTGAGGTCAATTACTTTTTGTTGCACTTACTGCACAAACTCGTCAACGACGGGCACGGATGTTGACGGTAATAATAATAATTTTAAAAATTATTACTATCATCATATGTTTTGAAGGTCGACCAGAATAGTCTAATTATGCATGTATTTTTCTAGCTACCGTAGAACAATCTTATTTGCCATTCTAATTAAGGAAGCTGTATTAATGACTGTCAAGAGAGAAGCATTCCAAGCCATTGCTATTAATCATCATCATCATCATCATTGTTGGGAAGGCCTGTTTTTAAATTCTTCCATGACGTGTTCTGGCTGGCGTGCTAATGTCCCGGAGACATTCCTTGCAGTTCTGATTCTATCCCCCCTCCCCCCAGCTCACTTGTGAAGAATTTCCTGAAAGTTTTGGGTCAGAAAGGCTCGTGGGATGTTTATCTTCGGATGGTTCAATATGTCTGGCTCAGGAGCCCAGTGTATGTGATTTGATCATCATCACAACTACCTACAGGTGTCTGTTTGAAAGACTTGCACCAGACCTCTCCGGACGCCTTTATTTATTTATTATTTATTTTACACTGTTTACGCCCACATTGGAGCACCAAAATCAAACCTTATATACAAAGTCTTCAAATACTAAGTTCAGTTCTTAATTCTTGATAATGTTTTCCTTTCTCAACACTTCTTCATTCTGGAAGATCTTGCTGCTCGTTCTTCTGCAGATATAACATATTGCTTACGCTGTGAAACTTTGAATGTTTGAATACTACTACTGTCATTACAGCACACAGTTTATTAAATACTATACTAACAGAATTACATGGGACCTGATCAAAGATCAAAATTATTATATTATAGTTGGGTAGGAATCTAGCGACTATTTAAACTCTAGTTAGCGACAGAAATATTTCAAATTTAGTATTGTTTAGATAGGGATTTGGCGACTATATAAACTCCCGTTAGTAGCAACTAATATTTAAAATTTAGTATAGATAGGGTTTTAGCGACTATTTAAACTGCCGTTAGCGGCAACACATATTTTAGATTCGATATGGTTTCGATAGACATTTAACCTCCCGTTGGTAGCAACAAAAATTTAAAATGTAGTATTGTTTGGATATGAATTTCGCGACTATTTAATCGCCGGTTGGTAGCAACAAATATTTCAAATTTAGTATTGTTTAGATAGGGTTTTAGCGTCTAAACTGCCGTTAGCGGCAACACATATTTTAAATCTAGTATAGTTTGGATATGAATTTAGCGACTATTTAACCTCCCGTTGGTAGCAACAAATATTTTAAATTTAGTATTGTTTGGATATGAATTTAGCGACTATTTAAACGCCCGTTAGTAGCAACAAATATTTTAAATTTAGTATTGTTTGGATATGAATTTAGCGATTATTTAAACTCTCGTTAGTAGCAACAAATATATTATAAATTTAGTATGTTTTATATGAATTTAGTGACTAATTATACTCCTGTCGGTAGCAACGTGTATTTTATAAATTTAGTGTGTATGGATATGAATTTAGCGACTATTTAACCTCCCGTTGGTAGCAACAAATATTTTAAATTTAGTATTGTTTGGATATGAATTTAGCGACTATTTAAACGCCCGTTAGTAGCAACAAATATTTTAAATTTAGTATTGTTTGGATATGAATTTAGCGATTATTTAAACTCTCGTTAGTAGCAACAAATATATTATAAATTTAGTATGTTTTAATATGAATTTAGTGACTAATTATACTCCTGTCGGTAGCAACGTGTATTTTATAAATTTAGTGTGTATGGATATGAATTTAGCGACTATTTAAACTGCCTTTAGTGGTAACAAATACTTCAAATTTAGTATAGTTTAGATAGGGTTTCAGCTACTATTTAATCTGCAACAAATATTTTAAATATAGTATTGTTTGGATAGGAATTTAGCCACTATTTAAACTCTCGTTATTAGTAACAAACATTTTAAATTTAGTATTGTTTGGATATGATTTTAGCGACTATTTAAACTCCCGTTAGTAGCAACAAATATTCTATATTTGATATGGTTTGGATAGGAATTTAGTGACTATTTGACCTCCCGTTAGTAGCAACAAACATTTTAAATTTAGTATTGTTTGGATATGATTTTAGCGACTATTTAAACTCCCGTTAGTAGCAACAAATATACTATAAATTTAGCACATTTCTTATGAATTTAGCGACTTGTATTTTATAAATTTAGTATGTTTTTAATTTAGTATAGTTTAGATAGGGTTTTAGCGACTATTTAATCTGCAACAAATATTTTAAATATAGTTTTGTTAGGATAGGAATTTGGCAACTATTTAAACTCCCATAAGTAGCAACAGATATTTAAAATTTAGTATTGTTTGGATAGGAATATGCTACTATATACAGTAAACTCCCTTTAGTGACAAGAAATGTATTATCTCTTGATAATATAGATTTTTGTACTTGGCGATTTTTTAAATACCCGAGTTAGTAACACTGTTCGATGGACAATCTCTAAGGAAGATGTTACTATTGTGCCCACTGATCTCGCCATATGGCGACCAGGATGCTGTGCTACTTCTTAGCCAAGAAGAACACAAAGTGCTTAATCAAAATGTGACAAGTTGATGTCCCCGAGAGAACAACAAAAACTCGAAAATGCAATGGCCTTCACTCGCATTGCTTGCAGGCATTTGTCTAATCCATCAGCCGTAGCAGCAGTGGGTGACCCTGCATATGCTTAACCCACATGCTCAGGCCTGCCAACAATGCACCCAGTGCACTACTCTATGTGTCTCTCTATTAGTCTAGTTATAAGCTAGTAGTTTTACGTGATTCTTGTGTATTTGAGTCTTCAGTCTTTGGACTGGTTTGATGCAACCCTCCATCCCTCCCTGTCCTGATCCAATAGTTTCATCTCTACATAGTTACCACGCCTTACATTCAAGGCAATATATTCAACATATTCTAACTTCTGTCTAACCCTACAAACTTGTAAATAATTTAAGATTTGCGGACGATACTCGACTAATCGCTGGATGCCTTGAAGATCTACAACTGTTGACGGATAGAGTGGTAGAAGCCAGCGAGAAAAGTGGTTTAACTCTAAATGTTAAGAAAACCAGTTTCACAGTAATTTCGAAAGAGAATAATCCAGGAAATTTGATAATCAAAGGTGAAGCAGTTCAAAGAGTTCAGAAAAACAGATATTTAGGAACCATAATTAATGATACAATGATTGCTGTCGAGAAATTAAGGCAAGGATAGGACAAGCCAGAAGTGCATTCAATCAAATGAGAAATTTATTGTGCAATAGAGACCTTAGTATAAATTTAAAACGAAGATTGATAATGTTATGTGTTCTCGGTACTCTTCTACGGTATGGAAGCTTGGACACTCAAACAAGATATGATTAACAGACTAGAGGCGTTGAGATATGGACATATCGAAGGATCTTACGAGTAAACTGGATGGATAGAATCACAAATCTTGAGATAGTGCGTAGGATAGGTAAAGATAAGTGTCAAAATTAGGAAGTTACAATACTTGGGCCTTATAATGAGAGGAGACCGGTATCGTCTTCTTAATTTAAATTTAATTGGTATTCTGCCCGAAGGCAGGTCCGAGCCTCGGAAGAGGCTACCCCCAGCCGGAGTTTACTTGCGGTAGGGTGGTCAGGGCCTTTCCGCTCCTCTTTATGTTGGCCAACAGCGCGCAGTGCCTGGAACCGGCATACCATCCAAGTTTCGACTGCGCCCAATCGTCTTCTACAAGAAATTATTCAAGGGAAGGTTGAGAGCCGAAGGAGTCGACGAAGAAGAAGGACCTCTTGGTTGGACAACCTAAAAAAATGGTTCAAGTGTAGTTCCAGTAAACTTTTCAATGCGGCTCGATCCAAAAATCGGATTGCTGCGATGATTGTCAACCCTTCCCTTCCGTAACTAAGTTTGCCATTCCTAGGTATCTTATCTCTTCCTGACATTTGTACTTGCCAGAAACAACTCTCCTTTTAGATCATAGGCTTTCACGGCAGGTGTCTAGATTATTCTCTACAGAAACAAACTCGTACTCATGATTAAAGCTGCTGCAATGATAACCGAAACAATCGCACACACACGACGCAGCTCCTTCCTGTAAGCCTAGAGAATAAAGATCTCTCCTCCCCCAACTCGTCTTAATACCTCTTCATTTGTTACCCAACCTGATACCATAACGCTGACTCCCCTCATTTCAAAGATTGCACACCAATTTATTCCAAGTGACTCTGTGCTCAACCCCTTACCCCACCCCTACTCTAACAGACCGGTCTGGTGTCCTGTTCTTCCATGTGTACTTGCCCACTCATCTCGAGCTTGCTAATGATCTGCTTCGGTTAGTAAGTTGTCGTTTGTAGCTCTCCAGTCCATCAACACCAATGACTGGGCGAGGTTCAAAGTATAAATATGTAAATACACTCCTGGAAAAAATGACATGTATTAGTTAATTATCACTATTATAATGGGGCAGTTTAGGATTGTGCGTTATGACCCTCAATCAGATCCTGTTCAGTGTGTTGAGGTTTACATTTACACTAATATTCAAGCACTGCTTTTTGTACTTCTTTTTCGAGGAGTGTACTTACATATTTATACCCTGCACCCCGCCCAGTCATTGGGCATATTAATGTTGACCGACTGAGGAGCTACAAATGGCAACACTGTTAGAATGGTCTTGAATCTTTACATAAGTTATTAAGGGAGAATTTATAGCAATATTTTGATTCGCGCAAGAAGATTCATTATGGACACACACAACAACCAGTAAAAATTTATGGGACCATTTTCAATTATCAATTTAAGACGAGATAGTGGAAATTTTAAACTAAGAATAAGACACGACTAGCCAGATTCCGTCAAGATCATAGAACAACTGGTATGTAAATAATTTGTTTATATTAAATAGTATCTAAAAGGAAAATCAAATGTTATTTTTGCCAATCACATTCAGGTATTACGATATGACGCTTCATCAACTCCAATGTGAACATAAGATTGATTCTTAACTTAAAAAGACCATCAAAAGTTAATAAGAAATGTGTATAATCATTTCAAAATAAATAACATAATGTGTTTCTCATTTAGGTAAAAGAGAAAATATTGTTCAAATGTTACCATTTTAGTCATTTATTTATATTATATTTTTTAGGAATCTTTTATTATTATTATTATTATTATTACATCATTTGAACTCTAAAATCTCACGATGACACAGTTTTCCCTTCTTCCTCTTCCCTTCATCCTTTGACTGTGTTCCTGTTTCCTTTGTTCTGTCCACAATGTTCCCATCGTCTTCTTTTCAGCTACTACACATTTTGTATTCTTAAGTTTGTTTCTGAATTCTCCTCTATCACCTTCCTCTATTTCATGATACCAATTTGTTTTCGTGCTTGAGCTGTTGACTACATCAAAGATCTTCTTTGTAAATAATTACTGTATATTGTTGTTCATTCTCTGTATGTGCCCGTAGAAAGTTAGTCAGCGTTTTCTAATCATATCTGTGTGCTCGTATAGCTATTTGGTAGGTCTCTTCATCCATTTGCCATCTCTGTATATTGCTCCAGATATTTTTCAGAGGATTTTACGTTCTACATTTTCTGCTGCTATGATGCTTGATGCTCAGATTGTGGTCGTTTGTGATGCATACAATGCTTCTGGTTGTACGACTGTTTCGTAGTGAAGTTTGGCCTGTCATGGTATACATTTCTGGTTATAATGTGAGTTTGTATGCTTTCCGGAGTTATTCCGTTCGGTCTATGTTAGATGCCTTGTTTGATCCTCCTATTTGGATATATTCTCCTAAATATTTACTTTTTTTGACTTGTGTTGTGGATCCATATATCATATGCATCTGGAGACCTATTTTGGCAGCTATTTCGTGCAAGTGTTCCAGCACTTTTAATATATTTAAAATTTTTATATCAAAAGTTTTCAATGTATTTATAATTATTTGCTAGTAAATATGCATTGCAGAAATGGCTGATGAAGGGAGCAATAGTTATTAGCCCCGAAACATGTACCATGCTATTTAAATCTCTCCCTTAAGTTAACAGCCCTGGGGCTGGTTTGCAGCAACTGGCCAATCTTCTCTATTTTCCACCATCCTCTTCAATTCACGATATGATTTTATGTCCGTGTCTGTCATTATCTGATGTATGCAAGTGGTGGTCTTCCTGTTGTGTTTTTCCCTTCTAACATCCCTTCGATGACTCTTGCTAGCAGGCTATTATGTCTGAGAATATGTCCGAACATATTTGCTCTTCTTGTTTTCAGACTCTTCATAAAGCTTCTACTTTCTCCTGCACTTCTGAATACTTCTTCATTTATCATATGTTGTATCCAACTGATCTTAAGCATTCTTCTCCAGCACCAAGCCTCAAAAGCCATCAACTTCTTCCCTTCTGACTTCCCTATTGTCCAGGTCTCGCTACCATACACGTACATCTTCAAGAGTCTTTTTCTTTTTTTTAGGTCTATGCTTCTGGATGTGAAGAGATTCTTCTTCCTATAAAAGTCGTTCTTTGCCTGAATAATTCTGCTCCGAATTTCTTGTTTGCTGGTTCCATCATACGTTATCAAGCTTCCCAGATACTTATATTCCTTCACATGTTGTATTCTATCATTCTCGATATAAATTGCTGGTGCTCTTCTATGATCTGCTTGGTTCCGACTGCATGCCCATATTTTTGTTTTATTTTTATTCATCTTTATGTTAAATTCGTTTTTAAGCATGTTATTCATTACATCAAGTATCTATTGTAGATCATCTTCATTATGTGTTGTTAAAGCAATGTCATCTGCGAATCGGAGCATGTCAATCTTTTCCCCATGTATATTTACTCCAAATAATTATAAACAATTTAAAGGCGGACCATTGTTTTTGTTTTGTATTACCCCAATAGTAAAAGGTCTGATGTCTTGTTGCAGGGCCGCATGCCGTTCGTGCGCGCAATGAGCATGGAGCAGCGGTGGCAGGATTTGGCGAGCCTCCTAGCATTACCAGCACCAGGAGACCACCACCACCACCCCTTTGCTCACCATCATCACCACTATAGCGGCGGAGGATATCCGCCCGACAACGGGCGCGGAGTGCTGTTGCACAATGCCACTCTGGCTCCCCCCATGGGCGACCTCAATGCCTCCAGCCCCTACCCAAACATGAGTGAGTACCTACCTTCTATCACCGTAGGAACACACACATTTCTAAGGTACACTCACCCAATGTTCTTGGGTTGTTGATTAAAATTATCCTGGTGTGATGATGCATTCACTAGCAAACTGTTTAGCATGGAACCATTCTTCTTCAGAGCACTGGAAATACACGACAACACCCATAACAAAGATTCATTTATTTATTTATTTAGCATATGGCTTTTACAGAAAGGATTTGGTGATGACCTTGATAGATATTGTGAAGGCATATGATAGTGTGCCAAGACATGTATCGTCAGTGCGTCAGTAGCGTGAAGACCATGATTAGACAAACAAACTGGTTCAATGTAGAAACAGGTCTCCGACAAGGGAGTGTATTGTCCCCCTTACTTTTCCTCACTGTCATGGATGGAATCCATAAACCAGTGAAACTGAAAATTGGAAGTATAGGGACGAAGGCCTTACTCTTCGCTGATGACATAGTGATATGGGGGGACGATGAATTGGAAGTCCAAGAACACGTAAATGTTTGGAACCAGGAGATAGAAGAGCATGGAATGTAAATCAGTGTGGAGAAGAGTCAGACAATGGTGATGACAAGAAATGTGCGAGATGGTAGGGGAATATTGCAGTAGATGAAAAACCATTACAAGTTGTAAAAAGGTTCAAATACTTAGCGAGTGTCCTAACATACGATGGAAGGATAAGTGAGGAAGTTGGTAAGAGGATCCAACAAGCAAATGGGTTTTACCAGAGTGTGAGGGGTCTGGTATGGAACCAGGAAGTTCCCGAGAAATATAAAAGTATCTTGTATTCAACATATTACACTCCTATATTGACGTATGCAGCAGGCACGTGGACAACAACTAAACGGGAGGAAAGTAGAATCCAGGCAGCAGAGATGAAGTTCCTTAGAGGTATAATTGGAAAGACCCGCAGAGACAAAATCAGAAACAAGGAAATTAGGGAGAAAACAGGATTACCAAAGTTACAAGACAAAATCGAGATCAGTAAACTAAAATGGTATGGACATATGATGTGAATGGGAGAAGACAGAGTCCTGAAGCGATTATTTACTGAGAGAGTCACAGGAAGGCGCCAAAGGGGAAGGCCGAGGATGAGGAGGATGGATGCAGTGAGGGAGAGCGTCGAGAAAAGAGGAGTGAAAGTGGAGGATGTACTGGAAGAGGGACGAGAGTGGTGGAGAGACAGAATAGTATGGAGGTCCTTGATTCACAGCCCGACCCACATCACTGGAACCGGGAAATGAAGAAGAAGATGGCTTTTACTGCCGGGAGTATCAGAGTTGTAGCTGCTTCTATACGGACAACCATGGGGTGAGCAACAAGTACAGTCGCGTGTGGATGAGATGAAATGAATGAAGATAAATAAAACTGGGCAAGGTCAATTTCAAGTAGTTTCAATTTTGCTTACTAGATGTCGCTGACACCCAGCAGCGAATGTTGGAACTTGATAGAGCGTTTCTAGCCAAATGACCTACAAATTTAAGTACACACTACCAATTGTAGTGGTAGGTTCTTTTACATGCCATAAATCTATGACATGGGCCCGTCGGCTTTACTTCCTACTGAAGGAAAAAAATCCAACAACTTTGACCGGGTTTGAAGATGAAACAATGTAACAGTCCAAGAGGATGACTAGTACAGGGTCTTTATATATGCTTGGCAAGGACATTCTCGCTCACGCGCTCCGCCAGTGACGGCTCAGTTGCCGGCTACCGCATGCGCATATGTACCGGTACGGCAGAATACGGTGCTTAAAATCAGTATCATGCATTTTTACTCACCATGTTTACAGTAGATGCTAAAAATGTTCCGCACCCGCTGCCAAACATAATCGGCATCTCCTTATGAAGTTTCTGGTTTTCCAGTTATTTTGGCTTCAGTCTGGAGCAGATGACCTCGTAGTTTCACCCCTTAAAACAACAATAACTAATTTAGCTTCAGTAAGGAAGTAACGACCTTAACGTCTATTTTTATTGTTCACTGAACCTGTACGTTTGCATCTCTTAGCCAGTTGTTTTATTGTTCGATTTATACGAATGGGTCTCCTTGGAAATTTAACTCAAAACTTCTGTCTTGTTCTAGTGCACGATTTCCTGCACTTTGTGTACGTATTGTGCAGATATACTCGAATATTTCACATAAGGCTTTAGTCCATACAGAGAAGGACAAGTATATATGAAAATGAAATGAAAATCCACAGCCTGTTTCCAGTCTCCAACCGGGTCAGGAATGGAATGAATGAAGCCCCCATCTAGCGGCGAGGATATGAACTGTGCCGGCTGCCGAGGCCTGACGCACTCCTCTGGGGCAATGATTAAATGAATGACAGATGAAATGAAATGATAGTGGAGAGTGTTGCTAGAATAAAAGTTTGACAGGAAAAACCGGAGTACCTGGAGAAAAACCTCTCTGCCTCCGTTTTGTCCATCACAGATCTCACATGGAGTGACCGGGATTTGAACCACAGACCCAGCGGTGAGAGGCCGGCGTGCTGCCGCCTAAGCCACAGAGGCTTACAAGTGTAAATAATAAATTGAAATGAAAATTATATTAAATAAAACCACCAACAGTCATTAAATATACTGTTAGTTGTTTAATGTACTAGGACCAAGTTTTGATCACAGTGTGGTCATCATCAGACAAATAGGGAGCATGGTGGTGCAGTGGTCAAGCTGCTTACCTGGCTCTCAGTAAGGTGGAAGGGCTCGATTTTCAAAGTGAAACATCACATCCTGTGCTTGGAATTCCACGTAATAATGGAGGTCCCGTGGCTCATGATCGCGAGATTCGCAGTCACTTAAAGCTACAAGCTTCCTTTGCTTACGGCTGATGACCATTATGTCCCAAGCTTCCAAATAAAATAACAACAACAATAGCAGTAGAAGAAAAAGTCCCTTCAAAAAACACAATTGCTATAAAAATATAACTTTTTGCATTTATTTAAAGTTATTCAATGTCCCTCTTGTTGCAGGTGGTGGAGCCTCTAACCTGGGCTCGGCTGTCGCCACGTCCATGAACCTGACCAACAGCAGCGAGCCCATGGGAGAGGGATCCCCGGCGGGGCCCTACAAGATGGAAGGGCCCCACGACATGATGTATTACCAGGTGAGTTTTAATGAGAGCTGAAATAATATTACAGTCTAGTCTAGACCGCGACCAACTCCAACTTCTGAAAACTCAGGACTACCGAAATTTATGTGGGGAAAAAAAGAAATACTGTAGGCCTACTGTAAAACGATGTGGTTGTTGCGTAAACCACATGTAGGCCTTCTTCTTCTTCTATATGCACTGCCCAGTCTCCTGGACGTTGGCGATTAATATGGATAGTAAACCTCAGCAATTTTTCTAGGTTTATGCCGTGTCTTGTGTGGGGTTTCACTTAGGAACACCAAGCTAGCTCATCAGCAGGCTCTTGGTGTCAGCGCCCGGACCCCCACAGGAGTAGCGAACTGTACACTATGTCCCTTTTTATGAAGCATACATGCGCCTCTTAACTGTGAGAGCTAAAAGTTCAAGCAGCCTTTCACCTCCCCATAAAGGCTTCCAAAAAGATAGTATATTGGCATTCACAGCTCGTGGAAAAATTGCTGAGTTTTAATTCAACTCTGTATACTCGAACAGGCACCACTGCACTATACCTCATGCGCATGACATCACTCGGAGGAAGTGAAAAGAGAGTGCGATGGGTGGAGCCATTGCGAGAGTTGGTTGAAGCCAAGGTCACGCCACCCTCCTGCGCTAATTATTCAGTGGCATCGCGACTCATTGAACCAGTCAGCCGAGTCACTCCTGTGCACAGAATACGTGTTTTCACACTGGCACTTCGCAGATTGCTTGGACGGAGTAGCTGGCTGGCAAGCGTTCTTCTCACAAGGAATGCACTGAATGCGGAAAGCTCCTCCTACGTCACAAACAAGGTAGGTGAAGGTGTCTGCTTTATGTATTTCTCCTTGTAGGAGAAATAATTTTTTAAGTATAGTAGGGCTGTAACATTTATACGATTCTTCGGGGGTGGTGGTAATGAGTACCTAGAGGGATTCTGTTATATAAACATATATATTTTCATCTCTTCTCTGATAATTTTCAATCACAATAAAAAGCCACTTTCATTATCTTAAACACATTACTAATTCCATTCTTCTTCTTCCTTCTCATAATCTACTTCCCTTCATCATTTAATTTTTACATCTAACCAACAACCATATCAATAGCCCATCTTTCTCTTTTATCACTCTCCAATACCATCCAACCAAGAACACAATAATCTCCTAAGGCCTGCTATAAAATATTCCACCAGCAAAGAGTAGCCATGATCCTAACCTAAAAAAATAATCAAAGAAAATGAACAGTGACAGAGGCATCGATAATCCAGATGAATTGTGACTGGCTCCTGTCCGAATTAACTAAATGTCCGTAATTTTGAAAAGAACCAAAAAAAGGTCGCTTTAGTTCATAACAAAAAGAAAACGTGCTAAAACTGTTAATAATCCACTTAAGTGGTTAAGTAATTGGTGCAGATGAATAAAAACATTGATTAATATGAACTTATAATGTATTTTAATGAATGGTAGTGACGGTCAGTACAGGCCGAGCAACAAGTCAACACTACTGTGCGGCGGCACCTTACCAAGTTTAATAAACATTACAGATAGTTTCCTAGTGCATGCTAATTTTGTTAATATTATACACATGCATATTCACCTTTACTCACCTGGAATGCGGTGACCAAACTGATAGCACGATCACTGTGGGTCAGGTTCAACTTAATAAAGTGACCCAATTCAAATACCTTGGGTCATGCATCACCTCAGACTGCAGCATGATTCCTGATCACTGCCGCATGGATGAAATGGCGCCAAGTTACTGGAATCCTATGCGATAAGAAAATTCCATAGCATCTAAAACCTAAAGTATATCGCACAGTGATTGGACCAGTGGCCCTTTATGGATCTGAATGCTGGCCTACAACATCTAAGCACGAACAGGCACTTCATGCAATGGAAATACAAGATGTTGCGGTGGTCTAATGGCTTGACTCGACTGGACCATATTAGGAATGATGCCGTGCGGAAGGATTTCAAGGTTGCCCCAATCACAGAGAAATTGCTTGAATCACGTCTGCGGTGGTATGGACATGTGCTCCGTACAGTGAAACCTCAGTTGCAAAGACTGCCCTTCAACTGAACGTGGAGGGTCATCGACCTCGAACACGCTGAGAGATGATGTGCGGCTCACTAAACTCCGTCCCCGGGACGCTATGGATCGATTGAAGTGGGGGAATCATTGCAGGAAGGCAGACCCCACATACATGGGAAAATGCAAAGATGATGATGATGATTCACCTTTACTCGCGTAATTCATAAAACATTTAAGACAAAACAAACCTAGCGTATAACGATATTCAAAATGCGAATTGCATTATATACCGTGTATACAAAATTTGGCCAATCATAGACCGCTTAGAATCTAAGACAATGGTACATTATTTTTCCTTTTCTTTTCTTCCCAGAACTTATTAATTCGGCGGCTAATCGTTTGCCATTGTTCCACTGACATCACCCTCGTAGTCCGTCGTTGGACTTTGTAACATCTGCTGAATGGACCTGTCGCCGAAATTCCTCCCTGTCCGAGATGATAGCATCCGTGATCTTCAGTTCCCATTGTATCTCCTCCAGCCATCGAGTAGTGTTTTTTCAATTTATGGATGTAATCAAACATTTTCTTCGAGAGACGATTACTGTTCATCCTGTAAAATCTTAGTCTACTCTTTTTTAATTGGAACTGTAATTTCTCCTCTTCATCCACCGCTAGATGGGGGCTTCATTCATTCCATTCCTGATCCGGTCGGACACTGGAAGCAGGCTGTGGATTTTCATTTTCATCCAGCAATTTTCTTTATTCTTTTGGGGACCCAATATTTTTCGAAGTCATCATCATCATCATCATCATCATCATGCACGGTTTCCAGCAACTGGTCGGGCCTGTTTGGAACACAAGCCTCTCCAACGTGTTCTATCTTCCCACCATCTCTCAGCCTCCACCCGAAGTATTAAATTAAATTAATAAAACACCCAAGACTAATCATCATCATCATCATTTCCCTTTATCCAGGTCGTGCCGGGTCTGGGTATTTATGGCACTTCTCCACTTTCCTCTTTCCTTCTACAATTCTTCTTCCACAATCTTGTCCCAGTGCAGATTTCTTTTTCTTATGTTGTTCTTCACTGAATCAATCCACCTTGTTCTAGGTCTTCCCCTTGCTCTCTTACCCTTGCACTTTGCCTCCAGCATCTGTCTTGGTATTCTATTTTCCTCCATACTCTTTACACGTCGAAACCACGTTAGTTTATTCTTCCCATTTCTCTCATTTAGTTTTCCCATCCCAACTTCCTTCCTAACATCTTCATTCCTCACTCTCTCTTTCCTATCATACTTCTTAGGAATTTAATTTCACTGGCTTGGATTCTACTCTCTTGCCTGCTTGTCAGGGTCCAAGTCTCAGCTGCATAAGTTAATATGGGAACATAGTACACTTTATACTTTATCTCTTTGCTTCCTTATCCCAAACAAGTTTTCTTACACTTTGATAGAATGCATTGCTCTGCCAATCTCCATGTCCAACCTACCAGTTTGCATCAATTCACTTCCTAGGTATTCGAACGTGTCCACAATTTCCAAGCTCTGACTTCCAATTTTCACAGTGCCCTTTCCTTGTCTTTACCCTCTTGTCATCACCATGGTCTTGCTTTTCTCAAAGACTAAATAGTTGTTTAATTATATTAGTGTATATTTAAACCTCGACACACTGAACAGGATCTGATGATGGCCACTTGAGGGTCGAAACATGTAATCCTAAACTGCCCCATTAATAGTGATACTTAACTTAATACTTCTGCTTTATTCAACGCCATAATGGAGTTCGTTAGGTCCGTATTGACAAATGTTCTAAAATATAAAATATTGATTGACAGAGTCTTCCTCAAACTTGGTATAGAACTAATACTTGCAATTTTTCCAGGAGTGTATTTACATATTTGTACTTTGTACCCTGCCCATTCATTGGGCATACAGTAATCGTATTGACCGACTCAAGAGCTACAAATGTACTGTATTCACTTCAACATTTTTTCCACCGGAATTGAATCCGGATTATCGGCGGTTCAGATCTTTGAAGTCCAGATTATCGACACTCCACTGTATTTGGATTCGGACTTCCTTCAGAAATTAATACTGAATTTCAAAATGGCATAAACTATAAATATTAATGTTTTTACAAGATTTATTTATTTATTTATTTATCATATGGCTCTTAGTGCCGGGAGTGTCCGAGGACATGTTCGGCTCTCCCGAGGCTGTAGCTGCTTCTAGCGGGCACTCATAGGGTGAGCTACAAGTCCCATTCCATTTCAAGTAGTTCCAACTTTCGCTACCAGATGTCAGTGATACCTAGTGGTGAACATTGGAACTTGGATAGAGCGTTCCAATGAAATCTAACCTAGAAATTTAGCTTCATACAAGTTTAGTCTGTGGAAGGATCTTTTACATGCCATAAATCTATGACATAGGACCGCCGGCTTTACTTCCCCTCCAAAGGAAGGCTTACTGAAGGATTTTAATGCTCTTACAAAATCCGACTTCAGCAGGGTTTGAACCCGTTATCTTAGGCACAGCAGTTCGGCATGCTACCGAAGCCGACAAGAGATTAGTGATGCATATTACAGCTGAAAACACAAATTAAGCTAATAATGGTCACAACACACATTCCAATTTTTAACATTTAGTATGAAATTTCTAGAGTTGTGATAATGAAATATTGCCAAGACATGTCCTCGAAATGCTGGAATTACAGCAGAGTAGTGACAGTTCATGCTTGTTTGTTCCAGAATTCTTCGGCAGAGATAAACCAGACTACTGAAGGTTTTCTGTCCTCCATACTCAACGATGAAGACTTGCAGTTGATGGACATGGCTATGAACGAGGGTGAGTCCATATTTCTGACTTCCAATGTGGAGCTGATATTTAGCATGGCACCAAGTGAATCCTATGGCCACTCTTTGTCCAGGATTCACATGGTCTAAATGAGCGATTTCCAACCGATGGGCCGCAATGATCTATAATTTAATTATATCAGCAAATTTTGTTCTAACATTTCGAGTAACAAATCTTAATTGAGGATCTGATTACCATCACAGATTTTTTTCTTCTCCAAAATGGCATTTGAACCATGCAGAATTTCAGCCATCTAGTATTTAGGTTTCCTTCAAATGACTATTCAAGAATATTTATAAATGCATACTGAGAAATTTGCTGAGATTTGCTGATGACATCGTCATCTTGGCCGACACGCCTGAGGATTTCAATGAGATTTTGAATGGTATGGACTCTGTCCTACGGAAAGAATTCATGATGAAAATTAATAAATGTAAAACAAAAATACTGGAATGCAGCCGAAATAAATCAGAAACCTCTATGGACATCAAATTGGCAGGTGAAATGCTGAAGGAAGTAGGAGACTTCTGTTACTTAGGAAGCAAAATAACCAGTGATGGACGAAGCAAAGAGGATATAAAAAGTAGGTTGGCTCAGGCAAGGAAAGCATTTCTACAAAAAACGAATCTGTTGACATCGAATAGAGATTTAGGTGTTAGGAAGTCATTTTTGAAAGACTTTGTCTGGAGCGTGGCGCTCTATGGAAGTGAAACTTAGACTGTTGGTGCCGCAGAAAAGAGGAGAATTGAAGCGTTTGAAATGTGGTGTTACAGGAGAATGATGAAGACCAGATGGGTAGATAGGGTTACAAACGGAGAGGTAATAAGACTAGTGGGAGAGGAGAGATGTTTCTGGCGACTGCTAATGAAGAGAAGAGATAGGTTGGTGGGACACATACTAAGACACCCAGGAATAGCAAGCTTAGTTATGGAAGGAAGGGTCGAGGACAAGAACTGTAGGGGTAGAACAAGGTTAGAATATGTTAAACAGATTGCCTCGGATGTAGGGTGTGGTAGCTATGTAGAGATGAAACGATTAGCTCAGGACAGGGAGGCATGGAGAGCTGCATCAAACCAGTCAAAAGAGTGAAGACTCAACAACAACTACTAAGACCTAGAAAAAGAAGTATAGTAAACTCTGACTTATGTACTGGAGATAGCATGATTAATACAAATACACCTAACCTTAGTGTCCCAAGATCTGCACTCTCCCTCTGTTGACAGGCAATAAATGAGTGGCTTTCAGTGGAATATGTAGCCTATAGGCCGCAACAATATATATACAGTATAACCCCTTAAATCCGAACTAATAGGGGCTGTAGCCTGTTCGGATTTCAATTTGTTCGGATTAGCCGAAAGATATCCATAACATAATGACCAGCCCTTGTTACGGTATAGGACTGTAGCCTACATTGAGCGAGGCAGGCTGGTTTGGCGCAAACAGCGAACATAAAATAGTGAGTCTGGTCCAAAGTCAACATGACGGCAATGTAGCTAATGACAGTGAGGAAGAAGAAACTTCGGCAGACAATATGACTTATACTGAAGCTGCATCTGCTGTTGACATCGCATTGCGCTTCGTAGAACAACACCCAGCAGCCACGCCAAATGATGCCATCTTAGTGCGACGCTGGCGCGCAATTGCCTCCGCGGGAAGGTTTTCGTCACTTCTACAATATTGAAGATAACTGATTTCAAGTGAACGATTAAGTGATATTGTATGAGTTTCTATTGCTATTTCATTGTCTTAGCAAAGACGGAATAATAACCAACGTTTCCGTTTCTCAATCCTGGATGGGATAAGTAGTCTATGTAGGCACTTTTACACTATGCAAACTGTACTCCTTGTTAATTTTTCAACTAATTATGTAAAATGCAGTCATAATGCAGAGTATATGATTGTTTTATGACTAAATAAATAAGTTTCTCTTTTTTGCGTGTATTTTTTCAAACTTCAAATTGTCAAAAGAACCTCGTTCGGATTACCCGGGATTTCGGATTTCCGGGGTTCGGATATGAGGGGTTTCACTGTAAATCTTAAGGAGAAAGTGACGACGGCAACATGTTTCTCTTGTTAAGCGAGCAAGGCAAATATCTCAACAAAACACTACCAAACCTGCAGTGACACCCACAGCCAGTCTCTGCCCTCCAAAAACAAAATACAAAAAAACTTAGTAAGTGTGGTAATTAAGTATTGCCATGGTGCGTGAGTGGTTATCATGTCGGACTACCAACCCAAGCTTGCAGATTCGCTTGTGGCCATGGTAAGTGACTGGCTGCGTGACTGAACAGTAACGTTCTCGCTTGCTGGGGCCAAGGTTGCAGGTTCGTATCCTGGTGCAGTCAGCTGGCATTTGAGGGTGCCGTGTCGGTACATTTACTGGCGCGTTAAAGATCCCCTTCGAGGCAAAATTCCGGCACCCCGGCATCTCTAAAAGCCACAGTAGTTAAAAGGGACTTAAAACCAATAACATTATTATTATTTGATTTTTGAATGGCGACAAAAATCACCGTACGCATGTCATACATTGTTGGCATGTTAAAGAACCCATTTGAATTCAGTAGGCCGTGTTCATAATGGCAAAATTAATCTCGGGATTTTCCGCCAACACAAAGTTCCTCCTTTCTCTACTAGAAAGGAGCGATAAAATTCGATATGCAAGCCCTCTGGGCGTCAATTAACAAAGCTTGCACCCAGCACCCGAGGCCATACGATATTATTATTATTATTGTTAGCACCCAAAAAATTAACTTACGAATGATGATTCCATCAACAAAGACAGCCTTCTTCTGCCAAACTAATGTTTGAAGCTGTAGCTACTGTTGCTACTAATGTGCGTAAATTAACTACGAGTACTGTGATGATTAAAAGGTACAGAACGCCAGGGAATGTTGTCCGCAGTGCCTACAAGCTTCTGCGAGTAATTACGTCACCAGGTGTCCATTTCGTAATAGTGTTTGTTTATATGGTTATTAATGTCACGTTTTCGTATGAAGATATTAGCCTAAGCACATAAGCTGAAGAAGGTCCCATTGAAGGAACGTAAACAAATACAGATTTAGAACATATTGAGTATCAGCAGGTGTAAAACAGTTTTAATAAGATAATGAATAGAATCAAGCATTATCCAAATATGGTTGATGTTTTTTCCTCATATGAATAATCTGAGTTCCACAAGGACTCACAGCTGGTAAGCTGAGTAATAATTAGAGACCTTAAAGAATTCCAGAAGAGCAAACGAGTATTGTAACGATCATATTATGTCCCAATACTCAACTACGCATCAGAAACATGGGTTATGAGGAAGAGACAGGTGACCAGGATCCAGAGAAGCAGATTAGGAATAACAAGAAGGGATGAAGTAAGAAATGAGAGATTGTGGAGGAGAATCCCTTACAAGAGTTCATAGAGAAGTCAAGAATGAGTTGGTACGGACATGTTAGGAGAATGCAGGAGGGAGGATACCAAGGAGGATGCATGAGATGGAAATGGAGAGATAGGTGTATTGTGGGTGTGAAGGAAGAAGAGGAGTGGGACAGAGTGAAGAGTGAAAGGTGGTGGGAGGAGAGGAGATGCTTATGTTCCAAGCAGACCCAGCCAGGGACTGGAAACTCTAGATGATGATAGAATTCCTGAGGTGAATCGGTGTCCCCCCCCATTTTACAGTGACTTGAAGCAGACCCTCTCCTTTTCCCTTTCCTGTGTGGCACAGTCAGTTGGCATTTGAGGGTGCTAGTATGTGAGGGAGCCGTGTCGGTAGGTATACTGGCATGTTAAGGATCCCCTTCAGGGCAAAATTCCGGTACCCCGGCGTCTCTTAAGGCAGCATTAGTTGAAACGGACAAAACACCCGCAACATTCATTATTATTAATTCCCTCTTCTGTGTAACTTTTATGGCTTCCAAGTCCCTTAATCTTTGTTCTGGTCCGCATTGTTGTGTAGCAGGTAATGAGCTCGGCTGTCAACGAAGAGGCCCGGGTTTCATTCCCGCCTCTGCCAAAAAGTTTAATTCTGGTCTGTGGGCTGGAAAGGGGTATACTCAGCCTCGTGAGACGAAGCTGAGAACAGGCGGGTTCGATTCCTACGTCAGCAATCCTGGAAGTGATTTTACGTGGTTTGCTCTACTTCTACTCCAGGCAAAGGCACAGCCACTTCCTACCGAAATCCTACCTCAGTTACAAATACACACGCTAGTACAGACATCACAGTGACACAGGTTATCAGACACATTCTACACACCCAAGTATATGGGGCTACATGACCACACTGTGTAACAAAGCCCCTAAAAAGAATCTACAACAATCCTTAGTCTTTGTGGGTTACAAGAATTATTTCTTTTCCCTTTCTTCTTTCGTTTCACCCTCTTTGGGGTACGTTGAATCAATCATTTCTCTAAGTGTTGTTCTAAGTGCCCAGTATATCTTCATTCTTTCTGATCTTCTTTCCTCTCTTCTTCCGAGTTGATGTGTTTGAATTTTAATGTAGATTTGTCTTAGAATTTTTTTTTTCCCATCTTTAGTAATTATTTTAGCTTTTCGATTGAGTAGTGAATTTTCTGTAATTTTTAATTCTACTAGTTCTACAGTTTCTTTAAACCATGTGGGTTTTGTTTTGCGGTTACGGAAGAAATCAAAGATCTCTTTCATTAGTCCATTAAGAGTTCATTCTGAGAAGATGACCGTAAAACGTTATCCTACTTTTTCGCATAGTATCTGAGAGTTTTTCAATTTTCTTGTAGAGAGTCTCATTCTTGATATGTGTTTTTGGTTGGTTCTTAAGTTCAGGGGCTGCGTCATGTAGCCCCGTGTACTTTGGGTGTGTGTAGAACCTGTCTGATAACAGGTGTTAATTGTGATGACTGTATTAGTGTGTGTTATCTGTTTTTTAATTCAAGTAAGGACTGCAGACTTATGCATTTTTCAAATAGTTCTTACTTTTGCCGGAAAACGCCACCGTCTGTAACTACTAGTTCAGAACTCAGCTACCATACGCCACCACAGTCGGCTCTTGGCAACGAACGTAGGAACCTAAGAGCCTTGTTTACATTCTTAAGCTATATAATTTAGCTTCATGCAGGTGTATTTAGTGGAAGGTTCTTTAACATGCCATAAATCTATGACATGGGACCGTCGGGTTTACTTCCCCTCTGAAGACATACTGAGGGATTTTTAACGTGTTTTTTTTTTTTAAATCTTCCTATCCTAAAATTTTGGTGCGATTTAAAAAAAAAAAATCCTTTCCTTTAATTCGAGTTTATCCATGTTTAAGGTTTCTGCTGTGTACAGTGCTCCTGGTTTAATGTTTAATTTTGGACCCCATGAAAGGGATTTCTTGTTGTATGTATCTTTTCCCTTTCATTTTACTTATTCTTCCTTCTTGTGATATGTAAGATAGTAGAGTTGAACTGGACTGACCTTGACCTTATCTGGCAAACCTGCCTGGTTGACTGTTGTTTGTTTTGATGAGGTGTCCTTATCAGGCCACACAAAGTGCCAAGTCATTGTTCAGTAGCCACCGTGGGAGCTGGGAGCTGACTCGTCATGGCTGTGTGAGTACGGCACTCACAATGGATATATTCTGAAATGCACAGAAGATGGTATTAAATATTATCCATGTTCACTGATATTAATCTCAAATTATAACAGCCGCCTTATCAAAATGTGCAAAATTTCTTGAAGTGACTACTGATATCTCAAGTGGATGTGGTGCAATGTTATCGTTTCATTACGGTTGGAATATCACTGTGCTCTTTTTGACTCATAGAGTCATCCATTTTTCCATATTGACTATCTATATTAATTTACATCGGTACATCATCAGCCTTTCAATGTATTGGCAGCACTTTGTACATTGGATGTGATAAAATGTTAACATAAAAACACACTCAAGTCACTTATACACTAAATCACTTTACAAGTTTTTTAAAAAGTTTTTAAAAATATGGTAGACACTCGTTACAAAAGCCTTGAAAATTTTGATTTTTCTTGAGGTTTTCGAAATTTAGTTCCTGATGTTTCTTTCCAGTTGGGAATGGAAACCCTTGTTCAGAAATTTCGGAGATAACATCAGGTACTGAATATTTGAAAACCTCAAGAAAGAAAATCAAAACCTTTTGTAACGAGTGTCTACCATGTTTTTAAAAACTTTTATAAATAACTTTTAAAGTGATTTGAGTGTGTTTTTATGTTAACATTTTATCACATCCAATGTACGAAGTGTTTTTTAAGTGCTGGCAAGGCTGATGATGATGCCAAGTCAAATAGGCATCGAAACATGTACCGATGTAAATTAAGTGGCATGTGATTATATCACAAAAATTTGAATAAATTGTATTGACGAAACGGAACTAAAGAAATCTTTTGATTATTATCACTGTGCTAGTATTTCACTCTTCCTATAATTATTTATTAATTCTTTTTTGTGACCTTTCATTTATTTATTTATTTAAATTAATGGATTTTTGTAAGGATATCAATTTTCTTTTTGGTTTTTGCTACGCTAGTTTCTAAGATTTTTTCACGCTCACTAAGTTATCATTGATATAACGAAACATGTACTTGTTAATTTAATTATTAAACCACTTCCTAGTGTTTGACAAGGCAGCTTTTATCATTTGAGATTACTATTCTAAAAGTATATCTTTATAACAAGCATGGGCATAATTTATAAACTTATCTTTGTGAATTATGTTATTTTTAACACAATTGACACACAAAGAAAAGTCACATATTTTTCATGAAAAAATGAAAATCCACAGCCTGCTTCATTTTTGATATTTTTCATATGGAAAATAAATATAATTCTATGACTGAATTTTTCGGATTTTGAATCAAAAACTCTTTTTTTGTAATTTATTTTTATTTTTTATTCACACAAAAATGGATCAATTCTTCCTCTTTCAGAAAATGATTTTATTTTAGTTATTCTGGTTATTGTAAGCTGGTAGAGGCCATTTTCTATGAGACTGCATTACATTTAAACAGTTATGATGTTTTTATAATAATGATAATAATAATTCAGAAGAGGGGCCGTGATCAGGAGAAAATTACTATGAGACGTGTAAAATGGCAGAAAATATCTAAGGAAGAAAAAGTGAAGGAGATGTGAAGGGGAGGAAGTTCTGAGTGAGTAAATATTAAGTTTCCTCTATCTCAATATTTTGCTGCATACAAAATGCTCCTTGTGGTGCAATTCTCATCAGACATTGATGTAATTTGGTAGGATAGTTGCTAAAGGTACAGTAATGTACATTTTGCTTTGGGTTTTGAACTGCTTTGCGTTTTAATATACATTTTGATAGGTAGATTAAAATTAATAATGCTGAATTTTCAAAAATATTTAAAACAAGGATTTAAACATTTTTGGAAAGAACAGTGTCCATCTGACACCAAACCTCAGAGCAATTATTGTTTCTATACATCTTAACTACATGTGAAAAAAAATCAGCTAGGTCAAACAAAAACTTTGATGCAAGGGATTTCTTTATGACAATGTTCAAGAACTCAAAACACTAATCAAACTACCTAATTATGTATTAGAACAGTAGATGCCAGCAACTCTCTCTGCAAGTGGTTAAACATTTTGTAATGTTATGATAAAAACTGTGAAAGTTGAAGAATTCAGTCGTACGTCCCCTTAATAGTATTGATACAAAATAAACAGTGAAACCTCTCTTTACGGACACTTCTCTGATGCGGACACTCCCTAGATAGGGACAGAATTTTATGTCCCAAATTAAATTATATCTAACCGCTAATAAAATGAACTCTCTTTCACGGACAAGGACAGCTCTTGAAGGCCAGAAAGTCTGCTTAACCTCTTGTTATTCGGACAAAATCATTTAAGTTTCAAACATAAAATTTTCAAAATGAGAAAATCTCTACTTTGAGGGACTGTACTGTACTCCCGTACATATTGTTAAGGGACTGCATACAGTAGTCTACCTTCCAGGTCAGTTATCTGCAAGAACAATTGATAAGGGTTGGTTGGCTGTTCCTGTTTACACCTGTCAAAATTTGAAGCCAGCAGGACAGTTGTTTGGCTTTTGATTCTCTGTCCACGCACTTGTGCAGAGAATAGTATAAAATAATAGAAACCAAATATAAGTAGGCACAGATTAATCGTACTTTCAAAAATTACCTACATATGAATGGGAATTATGTACAAGTCAGTTACGCATAACTCGAGGGAGATTATAGAACACATGCACACAACTTCTTGGGATGGTCCGTAACTTAAAGCCACAGCCGCCTCCTTCCCAATCCTATCCCCAATGTATAAATACATATGTTAAAACATGCACAATAAATCCGAATATGAACTAATCTCAAATATATTCAAATATGCATATACATGCCCTATTCATCATCATCATCATCATCCATAACAGTCTCCAGCTAGCCGGGTGCGGTGTATGAGCACTTGCCATCGCTGCCTATCCAGGTAGATTTCTTCATCCAGGATCCATTCCCAGTCCAATCCTTGGCCTTCCAGATCTTGTTGAACCTTAGTGATCCACTTCTTCCTTGGTCTACCTCATGGTCTCTTGCCTTTGATCTCCTTATCCAACCATCTCCAGACTGTTCTGTGATAGTCGATCCTCTTCAGGTGTTCAAACCATCGTAGCCTGGCCTTGGTTACAGATTCACACAGTGATTGGTTGATGCATACTTCACATCGTATCTCTTCATTTCTAATCCTGTCTCTCTTAGTTTTCTGAACCATTGTTCTTAAGAACTTCATTTCCATTGCTTGAAGCTTACTGGCGTCCTTGCTGGTATGGACGCATGCCCTATTAAACTTAATAATTCATCCAATTTCATCTTCAAATGTCCTTGGAGGTCAACATGTCAGCAAACAAAATATGCATTTGCATACAGCTAGTTATAAAACAGCTGAATCGCCATCTCTCGATGAAAATTGCTATTGCTAGCTTTTTGAATAGCAAATCATTCTCCACTTGCAAGAATGCCGTGCCTACACTTTGTTTGCTCGTTGCTAGAGCATCTCCATGGCAGGGGCATGGTGGCGCAGTGGTTAAGCTGTATGCCTCTCACCAAGGTGGACCGGGTCGATTCCCGATCAATGCATGTGAGATTTTCGAAGTGAAATCCCATGTCCTGTGGTTCGGATTCCACGAAAAAAGGAGGTCCCATGGCTCATGGCCACGTTAAACTACAAGCTTGATTGCTTGGCGAAGCAACAGGCTTGAGGGTAAGACAGCGATGGCACATGCACACACAATTAGTTTCGTATTCAAGTGAGTCCATGTGCTGCAGTGTGATTGAGAATCACTATCAGCTCCTGGTAACCACAGAACAAATATGATGGAAGGGAATGACGCATGCTAAAGCATGAAAACAAGAATTTACTGCAGCACACCTAGTGGTGTGGCAGCCAACTACCAGTATGGAAATCACGGCCGACTAGATGCGAGCTGCGCTCTATACTGGCCTTGACATTCCCAGTTCATCTTCGTCATCGGCTTTAACTCGTTTCCGAGTATAGATCTTCTTCCAAAATAGTCTACCATAATCTTAAGGTTGAGGTCTGTGGCCATGTCCAATGCGTGCATGAACCAAACGTCCACACAGATCACACAGAACTGTTGGTGGAGGGCGTGGCTGTGCTGCACGGAGCTTTCGTGCTTGTCACTTGGCCTTAACAAGTCTACGACGTTCTTCTTCAAACATTTTGACAGCAGCCGGGATGGTCTGGCGCCAAGTTGAACGGTCTTTAGCAAGCTGGTCCCAGGCTTGTGGATTGAGACCTGTCAACTTCATATTCTGTTTAAATTGGTCCTTGTAACGTCTCTTAGGGCCTCCATGAGGTCTGGTGCCGGAGCTGAGTTCACCATACAGAACCTGGCGTGGTAGTCTCGTATCATCCATCCGATGGACATGTCCAATCCATCTAAGTTGATGACCAATGATGGATGATTCTATACTATTAGCAAGCGCTTTCTCAAGAACATCAAGATTGGTGATGTGGTCTTCCCACTTTATCTTAAGGATGGATCGAAGTTTCTGTTGATGGAAGCGCTCAAGCTTTCGGAAGTCATGTCGATAGAGGGTCCAGGTTTCACAGCCATACAACAATGTTGAGATGACAACAGCTTGGTACACCATGAGCTTCGTCTTCACGGTCAGAACTTTATTCAAGAAGACCCGGTGCGATAGTCGCCCAAATGCCGCATGAGCAGCACCGATTCTCTTCTCAACATCCTGCCCACAATTGCCGTGTACCTGCTCCAATGGAGTATCTGAGATAGAAATGTTGAAGTGCGGAAGGGAAGTGCCTGGTGAAGGTTGTGCCAGAACTTTGGTCTTCATTCCCAGTTAGAACTTGTGCATAAGGTGTAATTGAAACATTTAGTCTTATTGCCGATAGAGCGCACTCGCACCCAAGGATAGGCGCGATTAAAAATCACATGTGCATCTGCCCTTGTAGTCGTGATCGTTATATCGTGCACCACAGCTGCGAGGGCAGCTGTAGCAAGTCCAGAGATCGTAGGTTCAAAACCCAGCACCGATATCCTGAGTGTGGTTTTTCCACACTCCATCCAGACAAATGCCGAGATAGTACTCTACCACTGCTAGTAATGCACATGTTAAGGACTTCCTGGCTTCTGAGACCTACGAAGATATTCAATTAACTACGTAATCAACCGTCCATTGCATACCCACAAGATATCTTCTGAAAAATGGGTTTCATAATGTTTTATATCGATTCTGTTGAATCATTCTTCAGTACATCCCCCAGGGGCTCACAACTAGTGGGTTTGGTGACCATGGGACCCCAGCTGAGTCCAGTATTGCTTGCACTTACTTGTGCCGGGCTCCTTTCTGTCATCTTTCATGTCGACCACCCTCGGTCACCCCTCGTTCTCTTAGGGCATTACGACACTTCTCCCCCTCTCAAGGGTTTACAACTTGGTGGGACGTTGGTTGGCGACCAGGGGGCCCCAGCTGAGTCCCGTATTGCTTCCACTTACTTGTGCCGAAGTCCTCTCTGGCATCTTTCCTGTCGACCTCCATTGATCAACTCTTGCTCTCTTCCGACCATGACAGTATTAGGGTATCCGAGGTCTAGGGAGTCTTTCGAATGCCCACCTTAATTGTGGCCCTTGTCTCATCTTTCCTGTTACCCTCATTCTTTGAAACCTCTTGATCTGTTTTCATCATATCTCCTGCCTTCTGCACAAGGTCATAAAGGAGGCAGGGTGTGAGTAGCCCCACCACTTAAGTTGCACCCTGGATAGTGCTACATCCTCAAGGGCTCACGGCTGGTGAGCTCAGGAGGATACCGGAGCTGGATCTGTTTTCCCTTTTTCCAGTGACTCGGGGGGCAGGGGGGGGGGGGGCTCTACATCCTTCCAAATCTATCAATTCTTATTTTTCGAGGGTTGAGGGCATTTCTTTTTCCTGTATTTTATTTCCTTTATTCCTTCGTTTTTGTCCTTTTCTCTCCTAACCCATAAGTTGTAGTTAGTTTTAGTTCTAGTGTTCATTTCATCATTTTTCATCTTCATCCCCAAAAATTAAGAGGCCGATAACCTCGATGTTAGGCTCATTGCCATTAAATTACAATTTCAGCAATACCTTTGTCGACAATGAAAACTGCAAGTCCGGTTTACGTTGTATGCACAGTGGAGAGAATTTCTTGTGTGGAATGTTTGGATTGCATTTCTCAGAACTCTGACTCCTCTCCACTCATAGACCTAACTGTTGAAACGGACTTGCCAGTGGTATTGCAGAGAAATGCGGGCCAAGAGCTGTCCACGGCTGAGAATCATTCAGTATTATGTGTTTTCTTATTGGAATGTCCCCACCTCACGTCCGAAGAATGGTAGCTGCAGTATCTGAGAAGAAACGGCAAGAAACTGATTCAAGGCATCCACTTTTCGGTCAACAACCAGCCCGACAGAGCCTTCAGTCCAGAAACAGCTCTTTAAGGAGAGTAACAGCCCTCGATGGCTCGCAAGAAGCTGACCGTGTGAAGATATGCAAGACAGAAATCAAAGACCCAATTATTCCTCTATCAGAAAAAATGGCACCTGATCACAACTTGCCATATGGAACTTGGAAATCATTGAACAGGCTGAGGACGGGGGTTTCACGCTGCAAGAACAATCTCAAGAAATTGAACATGCTCTTCAACAATGATGAGTTCTGCGACTGCAGCATGTTACAAGGACCAGAACACCTGCTGATCTGCCCCTTGATGGAGGACATATGTTCAAAAGACGATCTTATGGCTGCAAATACTAATTCTGTTACTGTTGCTACTTACTGGCAAAATCTAATTTGATTCAGACACTAAAAAGAAATGTGTTTTCTAATGGTGTGTGAAGAGAGCCTCGTAATTCACCCGAGTTCATAATATACAATACCGTATTGTAATTGAAACACAACCCTTGTCACTTTTTGTCGAAAATGAGATATCAATATTAACGTACAGTACCTGTCTATGCTTATGGTTTCAAGATAAACAGCGCTTGTCAAAGAATATAACCGTGGGTAATTTCAGTGGTTCTGGAAAAATAACCTATGTCAAATCCAATTTTGGAAGAACGACTCTTGTCAAATGACGAGGGTATTTTTCACAGAATTTTGGGCTACACTTACATTGAAGGAATAACAAGATGGATGGCAACAGCTGCAATGACGTTGAAGTTTATCTAATGCAGTGGTAAAGATTGCTAAAAAGATGAAATTCAGGGGTTGTATTTTCATAACTGGTATTGATTGAAATGTATTTTTCCAGACGTTGGAAAGATTTTAAAGCCATATCAGGTTAAATAGGAAGCCTCCGTGGCTTAGGCGGCAGCACGCCGGCCTCTCACCGCTGGGCCCGTGGTTCAAATCCCGGTCACTCCATGTGAGATCTGTGCTGGACAAAACGGAGGCAGACAGGTTTTTCTCCGGGTACTCCGGTTTTCCCTGTCAAAATTTCATTCCAGCAACACTCTCCACTATCATTTCATTTCATCTGTCATTCATTTAATCATTGCCCCAGAGGAGTGCGTCAGGCCTTGGCAGCCGGCACAGTTCATATCCTCGCCGCTAGATGGGGGCTTCGTTCATTCCATTCCTGACCCGGTCGGAGACTGGAAGCAGGCTGTGGATTTATTTTCATCAGGTTAAATAAAGAAATAAGTTGCCTTAAAATATCGTTTATTCATTTGAATTTCTGGAGAAAGAAAGCCTTGTGAACGTGAACGCTTCTTAAAAGCATAATAACTTGAACGGTTTTATTAAAGACTAAAATCGAATACAAATAATGTACAATAAAACTGGCCTCCAATTAAACGGAAATGGAAATCAAAATACGCTTTTTAACTAAATATTTCCAAGTTCCAGAAAGCAATGTTTAGAACATTTTCAGGCACCCTGTGAAAGTCTACCTTGTCTGCTGTCTAACAATGCAACTTACAGATCACAAGTGTATGGCTAATTGCCTTTTTGCTGTTACCCAAGCCCAAGGCATTTTTTCAGGGGGTTCGCTTACCCGTTAAACATTGGTACATTTGTATTTAGTCTGGTTAATATAACTTCCGACTTAAAAGTTCATCGATCAGCTGGCGTCAACAGCTGGAAGAGATTTCGAGTAATCCTTGATATATATCGATTTAATTGTAATATTTTGTATTTTTATTTTTTCATTAAACAACTATATTTGTATATTTATTTATACATTTCGTAGTAGGAAGTATGACATTGGATACTACCAAAAACTAAACAACTGACTCTCAATTACTGTACTTCTTTTGTCAAATACAATGTAGTGCTACTTCAAAAAGCAAAGAGTTTCTTATGTTTGTGTCCACCACATCACTCTTTTGGTCGGCAACTCGATACTCAGTAGCATAATCGAAACAATAGGCCATATTATGTCCTGCTCGACAAAAGCTTTGTGTAATTGCTGCCTTATTCGAAGAAATTTACTTGTTTAGGCAAACATAAGTAACATACGCTAACAATCGTGAAAAGGAAGTTCTGCTCTTATGAACATGCAGGCTAGGGTTTGGAGGTGGGGTAGGTTGGTAGTTGGTGTGAGGTTAGTTTTCAAGGATGAAGAAAATAACGGACTATTTTACATCCACCCAGGCATCGAAAGATCTGAAAGTTAATGAATGAACCCATTGCAACCTTTCATTTAACATGTCAGCCCATAAAGTAATAACCGGGCTCTGCAAACTGCCGAAAATTGCAAGATCATGTTTTGTCGACCACAACTGAGAGTACCCCTTAAAGTTTGGTTAGAAAAAAAGCCCTGCGGGCCAAGCCTTTCCCAATGCTTAATTTAATGAGCTGTCGATCAACAAATGTCTGTCTTTGTCTCGGCCCTTGTCAATCGGCTTGTAATTCAAGTTTTAACTGAGCACTTTACAACTTACATTATTGGCATAGTTCGGCAGTAGTCATTATCGCTACGAAAACAAACACATGACCAAAACAAAAAGGAAAAACAGAAAATAAACACAAAATAAAAAACAAAACAAAAGCAGAAAACTAACACAAAACCAAAACCTAAAAACATCAAGATTCGAATCCTGGCACAGTCAATTGGCATTTGAGGGTGCGCAAATGCGAGGGGGCGTGTCAGTAGATTTACTGGCACCAGGGCGAATAAAGTACTTCGAATCTTGGTCACAGCAGGCTAGAACATTACCGCTGAGCCACGCAGCCAGCCCAAGAAAGATAGAAACTGAAGTGCCTTTCTGTCTGGTTTACCGGTCCAGGCTGTGCTGAGACACCTCGCGATGAATCAGCAAGCCTTTCTCACACCTCGCATTGCGGTGTCATAAATATACAGATTGTGCAACTGTGTGATTTAAGGATTCCTGTTAAGTCCATCACCCTTTTGTGTTACATAAATAATTTGTAGCCAGAAACCTTCCCTGGAGTAGGGTGACCAACTCTAAATTTTCAAATGGAGGACAGGCTCTTAATAAAAGGAGGACTTTTCATAAAAATGTTCTAAAATGGAGGACAAATGGAATTTTAATATTTACATGCAAAATTTAGTATTACGTACCTTATATTTGTTATGTTGATAAAGATGCTGAAGTTGTAGCTATTTTTAGCTGATACTTATCGACTGCACCCACTTTCGACAGCAAAGATGAATTATTTTCTTGTAATAAATAATTGTAATATTCTCCACATGACATTTTTTAAAGTTGTACTTCACTATTATAATACCCTTAACTGACTCAGTCAGCAAACTGTTTCTTTCTCCTGACCACTGTGTATTAATCAGGGAAAATACTGTTTCAACGGTTGCATTGCAACCTGGAATAGCGAAATAAAACTGACAAATTTTAAGCAGCTCACTAAATGTTTCAATGTCAGGGCTATATTTGAAAAACTCACACCACTGCTTATCTAATGTTGTATGTTTCTCAATTTCGGAACTCCTAGTGTAATTCTGAACATAGCAAAATTGGTCAAAAAGATTAGAATCGTCTATCTCTACAACTTTAGATTGCAAATACTCTAGACAAGGAAGATCATCTTCAAACTTAATGTCTTTCATACTATGAAGCTTCATCCATTGGAAACATTTAAATTCTTCCATCATAGGGTTACACAACTTTAACAGATATTGAATGCACGTTTCATAAAAAAAAAAAAATGTTCTGCAAATGTAATTCGAAGCCATTTTCAGTGAGGGATTTCAGAGACTTTTTGACTTTAAGAGGTATGAATTTATTTTCCATCCCATCATCCAATGTGGCCAGAGCTGAACCTAATACTGTATATCACAAACTTCTGCTATAGAGAGCGTTTCTTTTTCAATGTATGAAAGTTTGTTGTAAAAAATGTGCATAGTGGAATGAACAAACCACAGGTAAGCTCAGAAAACTCGTTTTCAAAAAAGGACCTAATTATAGCAGGAACAGAATTTGAAGGCTGAGAAAGAAAGTACGACTTTAGAGCTGCAAACAGTTTTAGCATTCTTTCTACTGCAGGAAACAAACTTAATCAGAATGGTTTGCTGTGACACAAAAGCTGTTCATAATTTATTTCAACAAACTCGCAGAATTCTTGGAGTTGTTCAGTGCGAATTGTAGCCTATAGATATGGAAATAATTGAAGACTTTTAAAATTATACTCTTCATCAACTGGCACCTTGTTGCAAACAATTATGCAATACATGTGCTGGGCATCCAACCCCGATTATATGTTCATTTAATTTACTTTTATGTGCTGAAAATACATTTTTTCCTTCTCTACGATTAACACCTCCTAAATTTACTTCTGCATTGTCTCCACTAAAAGCAACGCATGTAGCAGAAATATTATGCTTCTTAAAAGTCTGGGAACATAATTGGATATTGTCTCTGAAGTTTTATTAGGACATGTTTTTAGTTCTAAGACTTTAGTTTGAATACCATTTTCTTTATAGTCAGAATATTGTATAACAATAGGAAAAAGTTTCAAAGCCCCATGGTTACTAGCATCAGTACCCACTCTGAACAAAGGAATACTATTATTCAATATTTTAGTGATAATGTCAATGGAATGAGGGGCGATTACGTTATTTATGATAGCTTCAGTGTTGGTTCTAGCGCATGATATTTTGTTAGCAATCTCAGAATCTGCAAACAGCACTTTATCCAACTTTGATGTGCAGTCCATGGACGTATACGACTGATGGTGAGAAACAGTGTGATATGCCAATGTTGCCTCTTTTGCCAAAACTTGCCTGTCTAGTGGGGAATGTTTAATCGGGAAAAATGAATAAATATTACTGCTAGAAGAACTGCTTCTAATTGTTTTTCTATGCTTTTCACTAACATGTGTCTCTCGAGATCACCTGCACTTTTATTTCCAACAGCAACACAACAGTCACAAATATAACATTTCGCCTCACTTTCGTTATGTCCCTCTCTAAAACACGGGTACTTCTGTTTCAATTTCTCCGAGAACTTACATTTCCTCTTTTGTGCCTCGCCACTTTTGAGTGATGACATACTGATATTATTCAAACAAACACTCCACTCACTCAGAAGTTCCGAATCCAACTGGCACAAAAACAAAACTACATAATACGGCAGCCAGCATTATTTGACTGGTAAATCCCCGCCGAGAATTCCCCGGCCCCGACCGAGCACGTTCATATCACGTCAGGCAGTGTCACCACTTTGGTGACAGGCTCTTCAGACAGCTCTAACTTAAGATATGATTTATTATTAAGTGAGTAAATGACGTAGTCTGATAGGGGTATCCAGAATATAGACTGAGATAGAGGAAGTGCAACAAAAATAGCTTTGCAACAGAGAAAACTATAGGAAACTGAATGACCAAGAATACAATATGCAAAAAGCCGGACATTTAATAGCAAATAGTAAATGCCTGCCGGACAGAGGACAAGTATGAAAAAAGGAGGACATGTCCGGCAAATGCCGGACGGTTGGTCACCCTACCCTGGAGTGCACACAACAACTCACCCAATCGGATATGAACGCATAGGGGACACACACAGAGACAGACAGACAGACAGACAGACAAACTATCTCGTAGATAGAAGATAGATAGGTGAACTGCAGCCAATGGCCATAGCTGGGTATTTTTTGTTGAACTCTCGAGGGTTCCCAACAAGTTCAATTTTAAGTAGTTCCAACTTTGGCTACCAGATGCTACTGTCACTAACACCTAGCGGCGAACATTGGAACTTGATAGAGCGTTTCTAACTAACCTACAAATTGCAGTGGTAGGTCCTTTACATGGCATAAATCTTCGACAAGGACCCACCGGCTTTACTTACCCTCCGAAGGAAGGCATAATGAAGGATTTTAACGCTCTTAAAAATCTGACGACTTTGGCCGGGTTTGAACCCGCGTTCTTGGGCATAGCAGTTCAGCATGCTACAGACTACGCCACCGAAGCCATAAACGTGAATAGTAAATTAATTAAGGCAGACAATATAATTATAAATGCTAGTTAGCCTTGCAGCATGTGTCATCGTAGTGTGTGTGACTGTATTTGGGGTAAGGCTAGTTGCGTGGCTCAGTGGTAACTTTCCCACGTGCTGTTCCCAAGGTTGCAGGATCGAATTCTGGCGCGAGGGAGCCGTGTTAGTAGATTTAAAGATCGTCTTCGGGGCAAAATTCCGTCACTGCGGCTGTAGTTAAAAGGGACGTAATATTATTATTTGGGGTAGGTGCCCCAAAACCTCAAATAGGATACTTGGAGTCAGGTTGCAGTGTTGCACAACGACCAGATTTCTTTAAGAAAAACAATTAATACCGTACTAAATTTTTTTAGTAATAAAAGTAGTTTTTTTTTATATGTATAGGAATTCATGTTTTTTGTTTTAACTGTAATCCAGGATAGCTTACAGTAAGTTACTGTGAACTGTCTGAGAAAGTGAAGCGCACCAACAGTCCAGGAGCGCTCGTTAGTTTGGTGGTTGCCAGGCCCAAGCACCGACCAGATCTCAGTAAGTCCTATCCCAACAGTTAACTCGGCTGGTCGTTGCCCGCTGATTGCTCCGTCAACTGCCGATACTATGTCTTGCAATGTAATTTGCGCGTTCTTGTGACGCTCGCCCTCGTATATAACTTACGTTGTTTTGCTCTCGTGAAGGTTTTCATGTAGACTAACTTATAATCCATTTAGTCCGATGACGATGTGATGTTCTCTGATCTGCGGCGTTAATGATGAATGAGATACATCGGTTTTACCGCGCAATTGAATACAGTTTTCTCTGATATGAAGCAGTCTCTTACCCTACCACCAGCGGGCAACATAGAGCAGAGTTTTCCCTTCACTATTGAGATTTGGTCGGTGCTTGGGGCTGGCAACGACCAAACGGACGAGCGCTCCTAGACAATTCAGACGGTGCACCGTCCGGCTCCGTCGCCCGCTAGGCTTTGGCCCGAAGTGCCCCGGGTTCGATTCCCGGCCGAGCCATCAGGGATTTTAATCTCCTGGGGTTAATTTCCGTGGCTTGGGGACTGGGTGTATGTGACGCCTTCATCATCACTTCATCCTCGTTACGACGCGCAGGTCGCCCACGGGCATCAACTAGAAAGACCTGCACTCGGCCTCTCCGGAGGACACACGATCATCATTCATCAACACACCTTACCACTTCCTCCCCTCCTCCCCCTTAATGATAATAGTGCAACACCCATAACAATTATCCGCCGGCCGCCACTGCATGGAGTATAACAAACCTCGGGGGAAACCACACCGGGAATTGAGCCTCCAGTCGTGGAACATGTCTACGTTGGTGATAATATTCTCTGTGATACAATCAAAGGTTGTTTTTTAAGTAAGGGCTGTTTATTTTTTAAAGCCTGTAGTTAGTGTGCACGCCACAACAAGCGTGTGCACTACTCCCGGCGTGCTTAGCGAACAAGCAGGCGTCAGTTGCAGCTGTGTAGCTAACCTGTACGCTGAACTGTGCCTCGTTACAATGTTCAAGATTATTGATTCGCCCGCCGCGTGTGAGGTACGATCGGTGACACGTTTTTTGAGTGCAAGAAACAAGTCAGCTTTGTGAGGTGTATGGTGATAATGCATGAACATTTTCTCGGCCACTTTTGAATCGCGTACCCATTTCCGCACTTTACCGTCACAGCGCAAGAACTCGCACTGCTGCCCGGACTCGGGAACTGGTGTGACTCATTTGCGTGGGAAGTTTTGGATCACCCACCGTCATCTTGGTGGGAAGAGCTTCGCCGACGATGAGGAAGTGAAAACAGCCGTGAATTCTTGGTTGTCAAACTTTTATGAAGAGGGATTTCAGAAGGTATGACAAGTGCCTAAATTAACAAGAAAAATAGAGGAAGGTATGTAAAACATAAAAATAAATGTGGTTTCAAAATAAAATGTTCGGTTAATTAAAAAAAAGAAACGGCCCTTACTTAAAAAACAGCCCTCGTAATTACGGTTCTAGCATTCTTGGCTGTCATCCCGGTGGTCCGGGTTCCATTCCCGGCTCTGCTTGAGCACCGAAACGAGACACACTCAGCCTCGTAAGGCAAAACTGAGTGATCCATCCTGGCAGTGGTTTTCCGTCGTTTCCCCACTTCTACTCCTGGTAAATGCCGGGGTGGCACGGCCGCCTCTTTCACAATACTCACCTGACTCACTACTACAGACACCATAATAAACTTTCTTCGGCTTTTCAGAATTAATTGGGGTCGCTGGAGCCAACCAGGCTCATTTTTGGGGATTTAAGGCTGGATGCCCTTCCTGACGCCACGTGATTATTTAGGTGAAAGTTACACCCCGTTGTCTCCGGGATTCGAGCCCCCCGGCCGTCCGGGTGAAAGACGAGTAGCTAAGCCACTGCGCCATCACGCTCCCCACACGGACACAATGATATAGGTTATAACACAAAATTCCACCCTCACACCCAAGTACACGAGGCAAAATGATCACTATGTCCGGGCCTCTCAAGTGAAGAAACAACTTAACTATCGTCGTACATTACCGCTGCTTTTTGAAGTATTTTTCTAGGAACTTCGGGAACGTTTCGTTCTCGATACGCCCCTGCTCCGTAGAGTACGGGAATATAGAAATGGGCCCGGAGTCCGTAGCTCAGTTATTCGCCTTGATTCTTCAGTCGTGTGAAACATCTTTTCCACTTTCGTTGAAACAGTTGACGAAAGCACTGCGTTCTGAACAGCAAGAGATAGGCAGACAATCAATCAGCACTCTTATTTCAAAATAGAAAATGTACTTTTTCTGCTCGGCGTACTAGAAAATCAGTTTTATTCGCGAATAAAATTTGGTCTCTGTCCGGTAATTTGGAAATAAGGTGGACCTAAGTTCTCGAGATTGGTTGGTTCCTCAGTTGAGGGGCTGCGACAACGCGTACATGTAGCCCCGTGTACTTTGGGTGTGTGTAGAATCTGTCTGATAACCGATATTGATTGTGATGGCTGTATTAGTGTGTGTTATCTGTTTCTACAAGTAAGGACTGCAGGTGATAATTTCAAGTAGTTCCTACTATCGCCACCAAATGCTCCGTCCATGACACCTTCGCTACTACTAGATGCCATCGCAACCAGCGCCCGGTGACGAACGTTGGAACTTAAGAGCATTAATCAAACTTATTTTGGCTTCACACAAGTCTAGTTAGTGGAAGGTTCTTTTTCATGCCATAAAGCTGACAAGAGACCGCCGGCTTTTCTTCCACTCCGAAGGAAGGCATACTGAGGGATTTTTAACGCTCTTAAAAAATCAGACGACTTCGGCCGGGTTTGAACCCGCGACCTTGGGCATAGAAGCTCAGCCGAGATTGGTTGGTTGGTTCCTTAGTTTAGGGGCTGCGACAACGCGGTCATGTAGCCCCGTGTACTTTGGGTGTGTGTAGAATCTGTCTGATAACCGGTGTTAATTGTGATGACTGTATTAGTGCGTGTATCTGTTTTTTAATTCAAGTAAAGACTGCAACTTTGAATTTTCAAATAGTTCCTACTTTTGCCGCCAAACGCCACCGTCAACGACTACTAGGCTTAGTACAGAACTAGCTACTAGACGCCACCGCAGTCGGCTCTTGGCAACGAACGTAGCAACCAAAGAGCGTTGTTTACATCCTTAACCTATCCAATTTAGTTTCACACAGGTGTAATTAGTGGAAAGATCTTTAACATGCCATAAATCTATGACATGGGACCGCCGGCTTTACTTCCCCTCCGAAGGAAGGCATACTGAGGGATTTTTTAACGCTCTTAAAAAATCCGACGGCTTCGGCCGGGTTTGAACCCGCTATCTTGGGCATAGAAGCTCAGCATGCTACCAACTACGCCACCGAAGCCGCCTTCAGCCGAGATTATTCAGCTACCGATATCGGAGTATTGCCATGGCGACTGGAACCTGGGTGAAATGTTTCGGTCAACTGTGGGATAGTGATTGAGATTGTGACATAATGTCGTGCTGTGTAGGTGATGGCAAGCAAGATTGCGAGATCGGGAAGCCGCTGTGTACTGTACTTTGGAACCTCATACAGTACGTGATACAAAGAGGTTCATGCTGTGACGTAGAACGGACAGGAGATTAGCGGTGTTATCAGGTCAGCTGGGATCTGGCGGAATATGGCGACGTTTGGCTCCACTTTCATTGTTGTGGTTGTGTGCACGCACCGTCGCGTCGTGAGTTGGCACTTTTTTCTGGGGGGTATTGTTACAGTGTGAGCTATTATGCGTGTATAGTATTATAGCCTACAAGGTCATAGCCGATTGCGCAGTGTTGCCGCCTTAATGCTTGCTGATGAGTAATCTGAATGTGTAAGAAGTCGACAAGGAAAATAACTGGATTGTAAATGTCGTGTTTTGAAGGAAGAGCCGTCTCACATGATGGTATGTATGATGTTTTATTTTATGTGGGGAAATTCGCTCTCTTGGGGTTTACTGTCCTGCCGTTTAGTTTTTCCCCGTCAGGTATTAAGTAAGGTGTTGATTATCGTAATATCCACATGCGGCCTTTGGTAAGATTTTTCTCCTGCTCCTGTAAATAATAAGCGAAAATATTTGCCATAATGGCAAATTGTGTAAATCCGTATTGATTGAATAATTAAAACTCTTATGTTATAATTTTCGCCAAATCAAGTATTGAGTAATGTTCCTGTAAAGTTAAAATATCCATTCCCAGCACGGTTGGGATTTACGGCTGCTGCTAATAATTATTATAATAATAATTGTTTTACGTCTCTTTTAACTACTGGGGCTTTTAGTGACGCTTGATTTTTTTCTTTCTTTTTACTGGCCATATAAATGATTTGAAAAAAAAAAACCGGACGGTTTACACTACAGAATAAACAGCACTAATTTTAGGTTTCTTTTGTCTTTGTAGTACCGTGTACACAATTCTTCATTCACTCTTATTTTGCTGGTAGACATTGCCGATTCTCCTTCACTCTTTTGAATGGATTTTCTCTAGGAAAATAATAGAACTTTGTACACAACACATTCCTTTCACTACGGTATGTTTAAAATCGTCCCGTTTGTCCATTAGTAATATCTGAGAGTAAACACGCTATTTCATTTGAGGGGCTTAAACATCGCGGTCATTTGGTCCCGTGTACTTGGGCGAGTGTGGTGGGATTTTGTCTGGTAACCTGTGTTAGATCTGCTAGATAGATAGATAGATTTTTATTAATTCCATTTGATCAAATACATGCATTCAATACATTTTTGATATAGGACACGTCAGAATTTACATGCATAAAATAAAAGAACTAACAGGTATATATTACTAAGATTATAACTATTTATAACTTATTATAATAGCAAATCTTAATAGATACAATCTTATTGCACAACTATTTACACCTCACTCTATTATCATAATATGAAAACTTAATTCTATAAATACAACAACATACAGCTAGGTATTAAAATTAAATTAAAAAAGTAAAATATAGTTATAGATTCCATCACTCCTATACGCTAAAATATTCAACTACTGAGTAAAAACAATGGCACTGCAGATAAGCTTTCAACATTCTATCAAAGGTTTTTATTTTTGGGGCCAGTTTTATATACTGGGGTAGTTTATTGTATAATTTAACTCCAGTGTGAAAAGTTCCTTTTTGATATATGCTTGTGTGTGTGTGTGAAATATGAATGTTTTGATTTTGTCTTGTGTTATGCCTATGAACATCATTGTTTGTTTTAAGAAAAACATCTTTATTCATTAAATTCTTTTTAAAAAACATAATACTTTCAAAGATATATATGCAGGGCAGTGGGAGAATGTTTAAATCTTTAAACAGAGGTCTACATGATTCTCTCGAGTTTACATTTGCCATAATTCTAATCGCTCTCTTTTGTATCCTAAACGTGCTTAGTACATCTGGCGACATACCCCAAAATATGATCCCATATCTTAAGTATGAATGGAAATAAGCAAAATAAGTATTTCTTAATGTGTGCATGCTAGTGCAGGTTTTCAAAATACGTAACGCAAAGCACATCGAGTTCAGTTTAGTATTCAGATATTGTATATGTTTATTCCATTTCAAGTCTTGTTGTATCCATAGTCCTAAAAACTTTGTTTCTGATTTATTTTCTATTTGATGACCATTTAATGTTATATTGGGCATCGCAGGATTCCTATTCTGTATAGTGTGGAAATTTAGACATACTGTCTTTTTATAGTTTATTATGAGGCGATTATCTTGTGACCATTTGGTTAACTCTCCTGTAACGGAGTCAGCAGACTGCTGTATGACCTGTTTAGTTTCACCTTTTATTACGAGTGTTGTATCGTCCGCAAACAAAATTTCCTTATGTGAATGAACGTTCTGTGTTATATCATTGATATATAGAAGAAAGAGTAGTGGGCCCAAAACCGATCCCTGGGGTACTCCAAATTCAATAATTCCCTCATTGGACAATGTTTCATTAAGTAATTTGGTTCCATCATCCTTGTGTCTCAAGCTTACTATTTGTTTACGCCTTGTTAAGTAAGACTCTATCCATTTATTAGCTAGACCTCTAACACCATATTGATTTAGTTTGGTAAGGAGGATTTTATGGTCAACTACATCAAATGCTTTCGATAAATCCAAGAATAGGCCAGTTACATGTTCCTTATTGTCAATTAATTTCAGTATACTATTACTACATTCGTAAATTGCTGTCTGTGTAGATTTTTCCGTTCTAAATCCATGTTGTGAGTTTGATAATATTTTATTTTTTTCTATGAAACTTATCAGTCTCTTATACATAATTTTTTCCACAATTTTTGCAATACCAGTTGGTAAGGTAATAGGACGATAGTTATCTAATTCATCTTTTGAACCGTTTTTGTGCACTGGAATTACTTTTGATAACTTCAAAATATCCGGGTAAGTTCCTGAGAGAATTGAACTGTTTATTAAGTGCGTAAGTGGATTTATTATATTTTCGGCACATTTCTTTAAAATTGCATCAGGGATGCCATCAATGCCAGCACAGAATTTATTTTTTAGCTCTTTTATAACTATTCTTACCTCTTCACTTGTGACATGATTTATAAATAAAGAATCACTGCATATATTTATTTTATTATTAGAATTTAGTGTATTTACCTGTGATTTATTTAATAATTTTTGCGGAATTTCCAGAAAATAGTCATTAAAAGTGTTTGCTATTTCCTCTGGATTATTAATCACTTTATTATTTCTGGTCAGTGTAATGTTCCTTTGTATTTTAGCATATTTTCCAGTTTCTTTCTTTATTACGGACCACATAGCCCTGTTTTTATTAGATGATTGGGAAATAAAATTATCATTATGCATTTTCTTTGCTAGTCTTATTACCTTATTTAATATGCTAGTGTATTTTTTGTAGTATAAATTGAATTCAGGTGTTGTGTGGTATTGTTTATATAATTTGTGTAGAAATTTCTTTCTTTGACATGAATTTATAATCCCTGTTGTTATCCAATTGCTAGTTTTGTTATTTTGAACAGTTCTTCGTTTAAAGGGGAATGCTATTTCAAAATAGTGTTTTAGGGTACTGTTAAATGCATTAAATTTATCATTTACATTTTCTAGTTCATAAATTTCTGACCATGTTTCCTTATTTAATAAGTCATTGAAATATGTAACATTTGCTTCAGTGAATGACCTGCACTTTGATTTTACTCCATTATCATTATTATTGATTACTTCGGATACTTCAAAACTCAGTATTTGTCCATGGTGGTCACTAAAACCCGGACAATAGACTTCTATTGAATGGTGATATTTATCTGTATTTATAAAAATTTGATCAGGAGTGGTTTTACTAAATTTTGTTATTCTTGTTGGTGTATTTACTGTAGGTTTCAGTCCATAGGAAATTAGTAACTGGTTTAATAATTCACAATTTCTATCAAGTTTTAAGAAATCCACATTTACATCCCCACAAATTATTATATCGAAATTTACTTTGCTCATGTTATTGAGTAACAATTCTAGTTTATCTATAAATAGAGGAAACTTTCCTGACGGTGAACGGTATACGCATACAATTATTAACTTAAACTGCTGAATTTTTACGGCAGAGAATTCAAAATCCTGTTCCATAATTAGATAATCATAAGCTGTTATCTGTTCATGATCTAAATTATTTCTTAAGAAGATGCAAGTACCACCATGGCTAATATTAGATCTAGAGTATTTACTAGCTTGTATAAACCCTGGGAATTGAATTAATTCAAGTTGTTCCTCTTTCAGCCAATGTTCTGAAATACATAGTGCTGAGATGTCTTTAAGTTCATTTTTAAGCATTAGATTTATGTAATCAATTTTATTATAAAGAGACTGGACATTCTGGTGGTAAATTTTAAATTTGTTACTTTTGCAAGCTTGTGTTGGTGATTTATTTACATTATTATTATCATAATTGTTATTATTATTGTTGCTAGACAAATCCGAAATACCATTGTTGCACTCCGTTAAATTTGACTTCAAAAGATGTGAATGCCAAACCTCACGTTTGGCTTCTTCTACCAGTTTCCCTGCTTCCACTCTAATGATATTACTGTCGAATTATTCTTACCATTTGAATTTACAATTTTGCAGATTTCATCACTAAGATACTCTTTTCCTAATCTATTTAAGTGTAGGCCATGCCGAGTGTGGAACTTCCTGTCTAATTTACTTACATCTACAATTTGGACATTTGGAAAACTCTTACAAATTTTATGAATTTTTCCATTTGTAGCCTCTATTTCTACATTTACACATGACTTGGGAATTAAATCGTGTCTCTGCGGAATATTTACAATAATGACATTTGTTTTTTGCATGGATGGCAATGTACCCTTTAAATCTTTGATTACCTTTTTACTCTCATTTCTATAGACGTCGTTTGCTCCAGCGATGATCACTGCGTAGTCCTTTGCAGTAAGGGACGCACACTCTCCTATCATCCCGTTCGTGACTTCTGCAATCTGAGCTCCTGGCTTCACTGTCGAAGTGACCTCCATTTCTCGGCTTCTCTCCAAAACGCTTGCTGCTACATCTCGCCCGTGGCTATCCGCAAATATCCGCATCTTCCTGGATTTTCTCTTTATCACTTTCTTCTTTTCTTCTTGAGGAAAGTCATCATTTTCTTCGACAAGCACTCCAAATGAATTTGAGACGGGAATTTCAGTTACATGTACTCCATTTACTGCTGTGCAGGAAACAAGGAAAGACAGGAATAGGAATGAGCAAATCCGAAGAAACCTACAAATCGGCCTGACAATGGAAGAAATATTATAGGTGTTGCAAGCGAATGCAATGCAACCATCACAAACTCCAAGGGTGTACTGCTCGCGTCCAAGCTCTGTGAAATTGCGGGGTGAGGTGAAGTGGCAGGCGGGAAGAGAATGGTCTGTCAACAGCAATCTGCAATTCCTGTCTATTCCAATACCGTACTGCTAACATGGGGCCGTTGCTCAAACCAGTGTGGTGTTGCGAATGAGTGAGTGAGTCACCGACCAATGTACAATGTATTTGGTTCTGTTACTACGCTCGGACCTGGAACCCCACACATCACTCTTCATAGTCCGCGATCCTCATTCCTCTCAGGTTCACGGAGCTTGGACCCGAGCAGTATGAGATGATCTTTCCAGGAAGAAGACCGATTGGACGCCCTATGAAAAGGTGGTTAGACCAGATTCAAGAAGAGAGGAGAAACATACCAAGACCATAATAAATTCAGGCACTTTCTTCTAAAACATCCTACCGGCTCGCTGGAAGGAATTCCTGATGATGATGATGATTATTATACACCTGTGTTATTGTGATGGCTGTATCTGTAATTCAAGTGGGTATTGGGAAGGAAGCGGCCGAGGCCTTGAGTTAGGAACCATCCTACCTCCGGGCAAGAACGCAAGGCGCTTCACCAGGAGATGGACCCAAAGACAGAACAACTCAATATTGTTATTTCTTTTGTTCTGACGGAAGAAAAATTGCAGAAAAAGTAAAAATACGCCTATGTCCTGTTTAAATCGGAACGCCTGGCCGTAACTGCGCTAGAAATCGCTGAAATAAGAGTGGCCTTTACGTAGGCCTACACATCAGAGGTTTAAAATATTAGTACCCATGTTGTTTCGGAATTTTGAAAAATTCTTGCCGCGCCGTGAAGTTTGATATCCCTCACGGATATAAGCAGGTGTAAGTCTGACATCCCCCCCCTACGTGCAGTCACGATGCTGACTTGAGGTACAAATATTGGTACTGTAATTCAACATTATGAAATGGGTGGTTTTGTTTCATTCAGCGTAGCCGCGCGCACCAACTGGCGCTGACATTTCCTCTTGCGTTTCCGTGCTCCCTCTAGATGCTTGTTACTAAATGTACAAAACATGATCCTTTGCTCCGAGACTTAAAAGAAAACCATTATAATTAGCGTTACTGTCGAACACTTTTCGACAACTTACATTTTCCTGAGTGTTACGGCTTTTATGGCCGGCAGTGTGTACAAACATTGGCTACATCCTATCTTATGCTGCGTTTGGACTACGTTACGTTACGCGACGTTGTCTGGGGGTTACAGATGTCGTCATTGTAAAGGTATACACTTGCGCGCCGCGCACTGCGCGCGGTGCATGCGTGGCGCGTGTGTTGCTCGACCAGAATTATTATTTAAACGAACCTCTCGCGATCCATAGGAAACCCACGAACATTCACTAGTCAGTTTGGAGTGTGGTAAATATAATCATGTCTCCGCCGTACGAGGAAAACCTCGCGGTTGTGGTGATGAGTGGTGCGGCTGTTTTAATGGCACTTTTGTGCAAAAAGAAAAAGAAACGACGACGACGTTGGTGGCACACTGACATGTTTAAAAAAAGGAATGGTGCGGAGCTAATGATGGCCTTGAAGTCACAAGAAATAAGCGGCCAGTATAAGAATTTTACTCGATTGTCACCTTCTGACTTTGAGAATCTGCTGCAGAAGATTGGACCCCACATTTCCAAAGAAGATACGTATTTCCGCCCTGCGATTTATTTTACTTTTCTCACGCCGGTAGGAAGACAGCAGAGATATCACCTTCTTGCATTGGTCCGCAGATATATCCATCTCAGCTCCAATTTCCCTCCAGGCATCTGCTTTTAGTCTATTGGTTTCTTAAAATGATCCTTCTGTTGAGGATCCCACAGAAGAGGCTTTTTGCGATAGGCATCGAAAATTTTATCACAGATTCGTCTGACCACTCCATTATCACCACTCAAAACGCACAAATATTGCAATCAGATGCGCGCGAGAAACAACGAACTTCTCACAATCCCGTCCAAATCTGAACTGCGAACACTCAAAGTGCGCGTGGAAAAAACCGACAGGAGATGGATCGTCGTGCGCCGCGCAGCTTCGAAACCCCGTACTGATCTAGTGTATACGCACCTTTATATTTTTGAAGTGATCTAAAATAAGCGTAGCGTATATTTTAATTGAGTTTGTTGATTCATTTCGGGGCTTTGCGACATCGTGCTCATGTAGCCTCGTGTAGTTGGGTGTGTGTGTTTGATAACCTGTGTCATTGTATTGCTATTCAAGAGTGCGCGTTTGTTATTTATGGTAGAATTTGGGCAGGAGGTGGCCGTGGCCTTAATTCAGATGCCTTCACGGCATTTGCCTGGAGTAGAAACAGTAATTCACAGTCCTGCTCAGCCGTCGTTTTTTAATTGCAATCTTTGTCGGTGTTAATACTTCCTCCTCGCGGCGTAGCCGTGCGTGTTAAATTGTGAAGCATGACTGCGTTGGGGAGCTGCAGCAAATTATGTTCGAATCTCGGCGCTGATGGCGGCCATCCTTTTTCGATTTTTCCACACTCCCTCCTGAAAATGTTGCGTTTGTATCGAGACACCTACCCTTATTTACAATTACACACACCACTCGTCACCACAGGTTATCAGATCCACCCAAGTGCACGGGGCTGATAATCAAGATTTTCCTAGCCCATAAAATGAATTGACTACAACATAGGGTGTCTACTACTCTGGAAAACAGGGAATTATCAGGGTATTTTAATAACACTCAGGGAATTTTAGTTTTACAAGGTGCAACCTTGATTAATTGGAGATTAAGCATTTAAATTTTGATGGGGGAGAAGTATATTCTGGTGATGAATGTCCAATTTGGGACCAAGAATCAAAGATGGGATTCACCTTCCAAAACCTAATGCGGACGTCTATTTGAAAATTACTAAAATCACAGACAAAATCCGTATGAGAAGGATCCAATTTATGGGACATTTGGACAGAATGGCCTCAGCTAGGTTAACACATAAAATCTATAAGATTTTCAGAAAAAGGCAACAAGGTCCAATTGGTACAAAGAGGCTGAAAAGGACTTGGCTGAATTAGGTTTTCCCAATCTCAAGGATCAAGAGGAAATTAGGAAAATTACTCGTACACGGGGTTTTGAGGCAGAAGAGAGAAGACCTACCAGACACGTCTGGTCGCAGCAACGAAGACTCGCTCAATCGTTGCGCATGAAGAGTTATTAGGAAAACATCAAGACCAATAAGTGTTGATTCCGCGTGGTTCTAGGAGAACCATTCGCGCAGAAGAAGAAGAAAAATATATATTTCTGTTTGTTTTTTTTTTCCAACTTCGTCGTGCTACCCTTTATTTTTCAAGCACTTTTTGAAATGCTCTTTAAATACAAACTCTGTTTTATATATTTATTATGGCCGCTACTGTTACACAGGGAGTTTTCTGATTTATCGTGGAAAAATCAGCGAATTGTCAGGGAAGTCTGTTAGTTGGTTTTGGTAGACACCCTGTAACTTGAATCTTACTGTGTCTCCAACTGGTGGAAAGTCCATTGTGTGATTGTTCTGTTGCAGGCATGTACACAATGCGCATGTTGGAGAACAATGGATCCAACACGAGCAGTAACGCCAGCCTGCCACCAGTGGCGCCCGTGTCTCACGAGGAGCGCATGGATGCGTCCTCCGACAGTGCCGTCAGCTCCATGGGGTCGGAACGTGTCCCCTCGCTGTCTGATGGGGAATGGATGGAGACGGGCTCGGACTCCGGGCACACTGCTGGCGACCACTACGCCGTGGACTATCACAGCAGGTGTGTAATATTAGATGGATAGAGAAAGTTGAGTTGAGTTGGGATGGACAGCGAGTTTTTGGCATTGAAATGTATTCAGATTTAAGCAATTGCATGTAATAACTTCCATGAGTTGTTTGCTTTGTCTTCTAACTATGAGCTATATGTTTCCAGCAAATACCGTCCTTACGACTACAGCTACTCGAGCCGTCAGTTGTCGGGCACGACAGAGACTTCAGCACACCGCATGCCGCCCATGGCCCAGAAGAAACACCAGCTCTACGGCAAGCGCTGCTTTCAAGAACAGAGTTCAGGTAGGAGAATCCACCTGTGCATTTCAGCCATACTTTTTACTTTCATTTTAAGGGGGTGTGGCTAATATGCTAAATATATTCGGGCAAAATGTTTATGGGATATTTAAATAACACAGTGGTACCTTTTTATTTTATTTACCACCAAGTAAGACAACTAGTCTGGGATAAACAAGTGCCACACATTGTACACGCATACACCACACTAACCAGGAAGGACAACTTGAAGCTCCAAGCAGCAGAAATAAAGATCCTGCGTACTATGATCCAGAAGACAAGGAAAGACAAGATCAGGAATGATAGAGGTGAGAATAGAAGATCTAGAAGGCTAGAATGTAGTGGTTCGGCCACATAAAGAGAATGAGTGCCAATAAAACTGCAAGAAGGGAGTATGGAGGAGACCAGTTGGCAGACCTGGTGAAGAATGATGTACAGGAGAGAGGCCAGGGTTGGGAGAGGATCATGGATCGGCAGAGATGGAGGGGGCTCATATACCACACCCGGGAAACTGGAGTGATGATGAGTGGTACCACATATTATAATGAGCAAATACTGGTGAATATGCCACCAAATTCATCATCTTCTTGCACAGTTTCCAGCCACTGGCCGGGTCTGTTTGGAACACAAGCCTCTCCAACGTCTTCTGTCTCTCAGCCTCCACCCTTGTCCAGTCTTCTCCTCTCTTCTTCACGCTTTCTTCCACCCCCTTCAGCCACCGGTCTCTCTCCTTCCCACTTCGTCTCTTGTATCCTCCTGGGTATCCTCTTCTCCTCCATTCGCTTTACATGTCCATACCATCTAAGTCTAGATTTCTCTATACCATCCTGTAATGGTTCCTCCTTCATTAATTCTCTGCTCCTTTCATTTCTTATTCTGTCCATCTTTGTAGCTCCAATACTCATCTCACTGGCCTGTATTTTGCTCTTCTCCCTTCCTTTCATAACCCAGGTCTCCGAGGCATACGTCAGGATAGGGACATAGTATGTCCGATATATGATCTGTTTGCTGTTCTGAGGTACATACTTGCTCCATAACTCTCTGAGAGGATAGAAACAAGAGTTAAAGTGTTATGGTCACATGATGAGGTTGGAAGAGGAGAGAGTACCATAGAAAGCCTTTTCCGAAAAGATGACAGGGAAGAGACCACGAGGAAGACCTTGAAAGAGATGGACAGATACAGTCTGGGAGTGCATAGAGAAGAGGGGAAGAAAACCTGAAGATGTACTTAAAAAGGAGAGGAGTGGTGGAGAGACAAGTCTTTAATTCACAACCCGACCCAGGAAGCTGGGAACGGGAAATGAAGATATGATGAATAATTTAATTATGTGAATTACCTGTGATGTATTTAAAATGTTCAGTTTCATAAATACATCTGATTATAATTTGACAATGTAGCCTAATCAAAACAAGCTATGGCAGGGTATGTTGGAGACCCCTGGCCTAGATGATTAACATCACAGCCCAGTGTTGCTACTAATTGTGTGCATTGTGTACAGGATCCTCGTCGCTGGGCAGCCACGGCCCGACGGCAAGCCTGCCCACACCAACGCCCGTGAAGTACGAGTACGGCAGCGAGGCGGCCACGACCGGCAACGCCTTCAGCGGGCCCGTGGACACCAAGCCCTCGGAGCTCAAGTACAGCTGCAGCATGGAGTTTTCCCGCCACTTACGCCCCAGCATGGAGCAAGTGCATCATAACCACTCGTACCACGTCCCACCGGAGAGCAGTGGCGCCATGCAGCGGCCTCTTGCCAGGGACAAGTTCAAAGGTCAGTATTACATAAACAAGGGTAGCATTTCTATCTAAATTCATTGCCCTTTTTTCTTTCTCTCCTCGTCGGCTCCAAAATGATATCCTATAACTAATGTTGTTTGCTTTGAAAACAAGGCGTGCCTGATGCGTAGCCTGTGCAGGCCGAATGGGATTACACTTACAAGTTTGTTGATGAACTGGCCACTAGATCCACTTTTTCTAATGGTTAGTATTGTTGAAAATGTGTGCAGGGCGCAGGACGGAGGAGGAGCACCTGAACAGGGACGAGAAGCGTGCACGTTCCATGAACATTCCCATCACGGTCAGCGACATCATCAACCTCCCCATGGACGAGTTCAACGAGCGGCTCAGCAAGTACGACCTGAGTGAGACCCAGCTGTCACTCATCAGAGACATCCGGCGTCGTGGCAAGAACAAGGTATGCCATATAGTTAAATATACAGGATCTTTCATATAAAGTAAAAACGGCAAGAGACAGTTTTGTTATTCACTGCTGCACTGGGCTCGGCCGAGCTTGTGGCGCGCCATGGCCCCCTGCTGTACTATTGAAAGCGTGCGCAGAGTACATAAGAGGGCTGTTGTTGTTTTTTTTTTCCAAGTTCCGATGAGCTGTATAAGAATAACAGATTGACGTACCAAACTGATTTTACTACTAAATGTTTGCTTGTTTTATTCTTATGTCTCAACATAATCGCCAAAACGATTGAAACATTTGTCGTATCGTTATACCAGCTTTCCAATGCCCTCGGCAAAATATTCTGCCACCACTGAGGTGGGTACGTCTGGACAGCCTCCTGAAGTTTTTCCTTTTTGGCGAGGTGTTGCCGCCCAACCATACCTTGAATTCTCGAAAAAGGTGAAAATCTTTCACGACCACACTGTACCAACGTTACGATGGAATTTTACCAAGAATTCAAGTGTGAAGTTTTGGACCATCTGCCGTTTAGTCCAAACCAGCACTGAATGATTTTCACTGTTTTCAAGAATTGGTTAGGCGGCAACGCCTCGTCAAAAAGGAGACATACGAATAAAACAAGCAAACATTTAGTAGTAAAATGAGTTCGGTATGTCAATCTGTTATTTTTATATAGTCCATCTGAACTTGAAAAAAGCAGCAGACCTCGTATGTACTATGCGCACGCTTTCAATAGTACAGCAGGGGGCCATGGCGCGCCACAAGCTCGGCCCAGGCCACCGCAGCGGCGAATAACAAAACTGCCGCTTGCCGTTGTTACTTTATATGAAAGACCCTGTAGAGGGTTAAATCATTAGATCTTAGATTATATAACAAATATGAGAATTCAGAAAGCATTCTTTGTTGGACAGAGACTGTGGGTTCAAATTCCAACAGTGGTGTTATTGTATGTATTTTTGACGTGAATAAAACGCTATTGCGTTTACCGATTGCTTAAATCTTTATTTTATGTCCTTACTTTCTGTCGTAAGTTTTTAACAATTTCAAACAATTGACTACATGCTCCCGCGAGTACGGGCCGCAACAAAAACCAGTCGACGCGCAATCGACTCCTTCCTTTCAACATCGACGGGATGAAGTCTACTCATTAACATGCACCCCACCTTGAAAGGAATTCTTTCAATTAATTAATTAATTAATACAATTATACAGATTGAATCTATTTCATAATAATTAATAATGATCCTTTTCTTCATCCTCTATGGGAAGAGGGCATATTTTCTTGATACTTCGAGTGAAGGTTCCAACAGGAGTCTGAACGGTGACAACTCTCACCTCGCCATCTCGTCCGGGATGAACTTGAATTATCCTACCTCGTGGCCACTGTAGAGGCGGGATATTGTCTTCGATCAACAGTACTATAGAGTCAATTTTAATACGCCGATCAGTACTGTGCCACTTGACACGTTTTTGCAACTCCTGCAAGTATTCTTGCTGGCATCTCTGCCAGAGCCGTTGTCGGACTTTCTGCAAGTTTTTCCAATGGGACAAGCGGTTATCAGGTTCCCTCGACACATCCATCTGTACAGGTTGCATAAGCGAGTCACTCAAGATGAAATGTGCAGGTGTTAGAACTTGCAAATCATTGGGATCATTTGCTAACGGAGTGAGAGGGCGTGAGTTTAATACTGCTTCAATGTCGCAAAGTATAGTGTAGGTCTCTTCAAAGGTTAGTATATGTCCCTGCGTTTCAATTAGTAAATGTCTCTTCATAATTTTTACAGCTGCCTCCCACAATCCCCCAAAATGTGGCGATCGGGGAGGGATGAACTTCCAATTGATTCGTTGCTGAGCAAGTGAGGAGGCAATGCCTGATGATTCTTTCTCTAAAAAGGACTGGATATCTTGAAGCGTATTGGATGCTCCAATAAAATTCTTTCCATTATCGGAAAAGAGCTGGTTACATAAACCTCGTCTAGCTGTAAAACGTTGCAGTGCGGCTAAGAAAGCTTCAGTTGTTAGCTTTGACACTAGTTCCAGATGTACTGCCTTGGTGCTGAAGCACGTAAATACAGCTATTTAACTCTTGTAAACATGGAACCGGCCTCTTCTGCGGCTCTCTCTCACAGATATGGGACCTGCGTAGTCCACTCCCGTGGTGACAAAGGGCCGAAGAACCAGCGTGACTCTTTCCTTTGGTAAATCTGCCATGCGTACCTCAGGAACTGTAGGATTAAAGCAATAACACTTCACACATCTTCTAATGACCTTCTTTGCCTCTCTTCTGCCACTGATGGCCAATATCACTGTCGTGTTGCATGTAATAACTGCTCTGGCGGACAGTGCTTAAGACAACGATGTTCCCTTTCCATGATTATCCTGGTGATGTGGTGATTTGCTGGGAGAAGTATGGGATGTCTCTGTTCTGATGCTAACTCTGAAAACTGAAGCCTTCCTCCAACCTTAATCAATCCATCATCATCTAGGAAAGGACTGAGTGAATTTAATGGACTCTTTCTTGGGAGGTCTTGATTATTTGTTAAACAATTTTGTATTTCAGAGAAAGCTTCCAACTGTGTCCACCTGACCACATGTCTCTCTGCTTGACAAATTTCTTCTGTCTCTAGTGAGCTTGTTTTCCTTTCTGGTATATCCTGTTTGCAGTTGTAGATGAATCTCTGACAGTATGCTACTATACGGCATAATTTCAAGAACGACGAAAATTTGATAAGCAAACTGCTGGTTGCAGTTGCCTTTAATGTCACTGTTGTAATCTTCAGTTCTGGCAGTTCTGTTTCAAATTCCTTGGATTGCCTTGGTTGTTGAATTTGTGTGCAGAGCCACGGAGGCCCTTTCCACCAAAGTGTTTTTCCTTCAAGTTCTATAGAAGAAATTCCCCTTGAGAGAAGATCAGCTGGATTTTCTGTTGATGGAACATGATTCCACATGGCGGGATCGGTGGCTTCTTGAATCTTTGCGATCCTATTTGCAACAAACGTCTTCAACAACCGTGGCTCGGTGTTGATCCATCCTAAAACAATTGTACTATCGCTCCACAATCTGATACGACCAACTCCTTCTTTCAAAGCACTTGCCGTCGTTTTGACAAGTTGTGCAAGAAGAAGTGCTGCCTCTAATTCGAGCCTGGGCAATGAAATGGTCTTTAACGGAGCCACCTTCGTCTTGGCACAAAGTAAATTAGACACGAAGTGATCCTTTTGTGTTTGACTAACTACATAGATGCGGGCTCCAAAGGCCTTCTCGGAAGCATCACTAAATCCGAACAAATCAAAAGTGTCAGAACAATTTCCAGGATTTACATTTCTGATTATTCTGATGTCGTTGAGTCTCTCCATTGATGAATAATAGTCGTTCCAACTTTGAAGGTGCTTCGGACACAATGGCTGATCCCAATCTAATCCATCTGCCCATAAGTGTTGCATCAACAATTTTCCTTTGATCCGTACTGGACTCGCAAGCCCAAGGGGATCAAAAATCTGTGCGATTTTGGAAGCCACTTCTCATTTGGAATTTGGTGTTTGCCTTGCTAGTATAGCTCGAAACTGAAGACAATCCCGTGCTGAGTCCCAGAGAAGTCCAAGAGTCTTACTGGCTTCACCTTTATCTAAAATCAACAAAGTCCCCTCGTTACTTTTGCTCTCCAACTCCTGCAAAATACGTCTGTCATTGGACCTCCACTTCCTCAAATGCATTCCACCACTCAAAAGGATACTTTGTATTTGTTGCCGTAGCTGAATCACATCTTCAAGAATATTTCCTCCACTCAAACAGTCATCCATGTAAAAATCATCACGAATAGCCTTGGCTGCTATTGGAAGTTCACTCTCATGGAGATTAGCCAATTCATTTAAACATCTCATGGCATGGTACGGTGCAGACCCTGTTCCGTATGTTACTGTGTTTAGTTGATAAATCCTCACAGGGGCTGAAGAATCCTCCTTCCACATAATTTGCTGTAATGCTCGATCATCAGGGTGGACGAGGATCTGCCTGAACATCTTTTCCACATCCGCTGTTATGACATACTTATGACTGCGAAATCTAAGTATAATATGAAAAAGGTCTCTCTGTAAATTAGGCCCAATCATGAGCTTGTCGTTGAGTGATGTACCGTGTGATGTTTTTGCTGAGGCGTCAAATACCACTCTAACTTTAGTAGTGTCGCTGTCTGGTCTCACCACTGCATGATGGGGTATGAAATATGAGTTTGTCATTTTCTGATTTTTCTGCTCTTCCATCAAAGTCATATGCCCTAGCCTTTGATATTCATTTAGAAAATCTGTGTATGCAGTCTTGAGTTCTGGTTGTCTGCTTAATCTCTTGATTAATGATTCTAGTCTCTTTTGTGCATGACCTTTAGACTCTCCAAGTACGACATCTGGTCTTAATGGCAGCCTTACGATGAATCTACCTGTTTCATCTCTCGAAACAGTCTCTGTGAACTGCCTTTCACACATTTTTTCTTCTTTTGTGTAATGCTGAATTTCCGGAACTGCTTCTTGCTTCCAAAATCTTTCTAAATGATCTGCTAATTGTTGGTTGCTGATCTTCATGCATGTGATTGATAATCCTTGTTGATTCTCGCAAACTTCACCACCAATAATCCAACCTAATCGGGTGTTCTGTAGAGCTGGTTGCCCTTGTACTTCGTTTCTGGGTCGACCAATAACAAGCTTCCAATAGAGTCCCGCACCAATCAACATGTCTATGTCCCCAGGCTTGTTGAAAGTTGGGTCTGCCAAGCAAATATCCTTTGGAATAATTAACTTGTCTTTCATGATCTCTAGCTGTGGCAGTCATTCTGTATTAGATGGCAACACCACAAATTCTTCTTCTATGGCAAAGTCGTCATTTCTTGAAGCGAGTTGTACTCTTGCAGTTTTGTTTGTTTCTACTTTGGAACAATCAACTCCTACGATTTGCATGCTTCTCTTAACATTTGGCAAGCCGAGCTTCTTATACAGATTCTCTTTCATCAGATTGATTTGAGATCCAGGATCCAATAAAGCTCGACATGTTGTTCTCCTACCTTGAGCATCCCTCACATCGATTAATGCCGTTGACAGAAGTATTTGCGATGTGTTTTCTTTTTCCAAGCTTATATTGAGGGGAGGCGAATCTTGAAATTTGACGCAATGATTCACACTCGATTCGTTTTTTCCAATATTTTGTTTTTGTTTGTTATCGTCCTCTGCATGTAATAACGTGTTATGTAAATGTCCACATTTCTTGCACTTTGATCCTCTACAGTCTTTCGCAATGTGTCCACATTTCTTGCACTTTGATCCTCTACAGTCTTTCGCAATGTGTCCTGGCTTCAAACAGTTAAGACACCGTTTTTTCTCTCGGAGAAGCTTCTTCCTGTCTTCTACTGATCGTTGAAGTAACTCCTCACAAATGTAAATGGGGTGACTTCCTCCACACAAAATGCAGCCCTCCTGAGTGGCTGTCATAACAACTCTCTTGCTAGGCCTTTTGTCCTTTGAATATGTCTTAGTATTGAAGTCTTTGTTTTTATTATAATTCAACAGCATATATGATTGAGAACGTTCAGTTAAAAACTGTAGAAATTCTTCTAATGTTGGCATCTCTTCTGGAGTGCATCCTTTTACTCTTTCTTGCCAATCTCTTTGCTCCACGAAATCCAACTGCTTCTTTGCTAGGTGAATAATCATCGTATCCCAGTGTTGCACCTGTTGCTTCATTGCCTTTAATGAAGCTATGTGAGTTTGGATATGAAGATGTAACCGCCTGAGGGATTCAGATTTATTCTCTTTTGAAATTGTGGGAAACTTAAAAAGTTCATCTAGATGTGTCTCACTGATCAGAATTTGATTATCATACGTATTTACAAGCAAGTTCCAGGCACTTGTGTAGTTTCCCTCTGAGATAGTAAATCCTTGTATGACCTTGCGTGCTTCACCCTGCAGGACTCCAATCAGATATTGGTATTTTTGGATGTTTGTCAGCTGAGTATCATGATGAATTGTTGACTCGTAACTATTCTTAAACAACAACCATTTTGTGAATTCTCCATTGATTTCTGGTAATTTCTGTACTCTTTCAGAGTGAATTGCTGGTAGGCCTACTTCTTGTTGATGAATGGTGTTGTTTATAGCTGGATTCAATTGAGATAGTAAAGTACTTTGAACCTCTTCCGCTTCATCTATAATTGTTTGCAAACGTGTAACTGCATTGAAATAAATGGATTCGAACAGCTGCCGCTCTCCTTCACATTCCACTTGAAACTCTTGTGCTGCCAATTCATCAGTGATCTCTGTTTACTCTATTTTGATCTCTAGTTCATCAAAGGCACTCCATACTTCATCACATTTTTATTTTTTTATTTTAACCTTTGCTTCCGATTTTGATGTGTCAGCTGTAATAGAATTGTTTATTCTTGTTAACATGCCTTTTACTCGGCCACGCGATAGCTTTAATTTTGCAAGTTGCGACATGTCGAAATTGAGGTTATGAGTAGCTTCTGAAGGATTATGTTATGTTAGGTTATCAAAGGATTTCTAGGAAAGTTTTTATTATTTTATTTTTATGTCTGGGCTACTCTCTAACCTATTTGACGTCTTGTGACGTTCGTCTCCGTGAAGCGTATTGCCGTCTTGCCGATTCCCGTAATATCGGCTCGTTGCCGATGCTATTTCTGAATATCTCCGGTTTTCGAAGGCCGTGCCGTTGGGCGCCAATGTTATTGTATGTATTTTTGACGTGAATAAAACGCTATTGCGTTTACCGATTGCTTAAATCTTTATTTTGTGTCCTTACTTTCTGTCGTAAGTTTTTAACAATTTCAAACAATTGACTACATGCTCCCGCGAGTACGGGTCGCAACAAAAACCAGTCGACGCGCAATCGACTCCTTCCTTTCAACATCGACGGGATGAAGTCTACTCATTAACAAGTGGTCTTCCCTTTCCAAGTTTAAATCAACAGCCCCGTGTACTTTGGGTGTGTGTAGAATCTGTCTGATAACCGGTGTTAATTGTGATGGCTGTATTACTGTGTGTATCTGTTTTTTAATTCAAGTAAGGACTGCAACTTTGAATTTTTTCAAATAGTTCCTACTTTTGCCGCCAAACGCCACCGTCAACGACTACTAGGCCTAGTTCAGAACTTAGCTATTAGATGCCACCGCAGTCGGCTCTTGGCAACGAACGTAGCAACCTAAGAGCGTTGTTTACATTCCTAACCTATACAATTTAGCTTCACACAGGTGTAATTAGTGGAAGGTTCTTTAACATGCCATGAATCTATGACATGGGACCGCCGGCTTTACTTCCCCTCCAAAGGAAGGCATACTGAGGGACTTTTAACGCTCTTAAAAAATCCGAAGGTCCAACAAATACTTTGAAAAGTGACAATAGTCATGATAGAGGTATATTAAATGCATTCACATTGACGTAGTACAAATATTTCACAAACAGTTGGCGTAACTGTCCAGAAAACACACATCTACTAAGGATCTCGATAAGCGATGGTCGCACCATGGGAAGGCGCAGTGAGCCACTTGTAGCGATTAATATCTTATTCAATATTCTTGTTTTCTCACATACGGTAATGCAGGTGTCACCATTTCAGCTGTAGAAGGTCGAATAATGCTGAAACGTTTGCTATTCATAAGTCTACAACAGAAATTTATTGACGAGCTTTAACTCTTTAAGTGCTACATATTTCCAGATCAGTAAATATCCCTGTGCTGAGTTATTTTACTTAGGCAGCAAAATAACCAGTGATGGACAAAGCAAAGAGGATATAAAAAGTAGGTTGTCTCAGACAAGAAAAGCATTTCTACAGAAAAGGACTCTGTTGACATCAAATATTAAGTATTATCATCATCAGTTTATCAGCCTGATGACAGGTATCCTCTCTCCCCCTTATTCAGTCTTAATCAGCTCATAAGATTTATCAATCTTGATGGAATCCAGCATCTGAAACCTTCTTCTTCCTCTTCGGATTTTCCCTTGGACTGTCCCTTCTAATGCACTTTTCACCTCTCTTAGGCAGTGTCCAATCCAATTCAATTTTCTTTTCCTTAATACTTCTTCATTTCTCACATTGTCCTTCCAATTTATTCTCTCCATTCTTCTCCAAAGCCTCTATTCTTCTCTTGTCTTCTTTCCTAAGCGTCCAAGTTTCATTTTTGATAGTCTGTGTCTGGAGCGTGGCGCTCTATGGAAGTGAAACTTGGACTATTGGTGCAGCAGAAAAGAGGAGAATTCAAGCGTTTGAAATGTGATGAAGATTAGATGGGTAAATAGGGTTACAAATGAAGAGGTTTTAATTACATACTAAGACATCCAGAAATAGCAAGATTAGTTATGGAAGGATGGGTCGAGGATAAGAACTGTAGGGGTAGACCAAGGTTAGAATATCTTAAACAGATTGCCTTGGGGGGGCGTGGTGGCTCAGCGGTCTAGCTATATGCCTCTCACCAAGGCGGTCCGGGTTCGATTCCCGGTCAATGCATGTGAGATTTTCGAAGTGAAATGCCATGTCCTGTGGTTCGGATTCCACGTAAAAAGGAGGTCCCGTGGCTCATAATCTCAAGATTAACGGTCACGTTAAACTACAAGCTTCCTTTTAGATTGCCTTGGATGTAGAATGTGGTAGCTATGTAGCGATGAAACGATTAGGTCAGGACAGGGAGGCATAGAAAGCTGCATCAAACCAGTCGAAAAGACTGAAGACTCAAACAAACGAGTTATTTTCACACATCTTAGCCCCATTCTACATCGAGGCCTTAATTAAGTTCAACATTTTCTCCCTTCTCCTATTGGTTCCATATACAGTATTACATACAACATGGGGTTACATTTTATACACACGTACTCAAATATGTTTCCTTCAGGGGCATTCCAAAGGAATAATTTCGGGGGGGGATAGTGGACTATGCGGGAACTGGCTAAATGGCCTCTCACTAGGGGGCTGAGTATGGTAGACGTTTAGAAGCACCGCTACTCGAACTACTAATTTGTCTGTTATCAGCCTGTGCAGAATTGCCTTCTATTTGAACAAATAGAGATCAATGATGCAAAGTAAATTATTGTATGGATTATCCCCAAAGAGCAGATAAGTCTACTTCCAAATAAAATTGCCTCACACAGCTGGAATTTGAAACTAAAAGGGGGCGCTCGTTGTGACAAACCGTTCCGTCAATAACACTCTGGAGGTTAAATTTCTTTCAGTAATTACTGCCAAATGAGATCACAAACAGCTTACTCATTCTTCAACTCAACAGTTCTGCCCAATTTAATTTAAAAATTAAGTTAATTGTTTGAGAACCTCTTTAATGGTGAAGCGTCTTCATGGTTAGAGCCCTGCGTTATCCGCATCCGCCCCACATCCACATGACTTTTATCCAAATCCGCTGATATTTCAATATTATGTGTTATTTATTAGATCAAGCATAACGTGTTTAACCAACACATTTAGACATTTGAGGAGAAAGTCGTTCCTGACAATTTGCTTCATTCCAAGGGACTTCAAGTTGGATGACACGTCTTGTTCCGTGACCTCCGCTTTAGACAAAATACTGGCTATACTTTTCTGGCTACTTTCGCACTTGTGCCTCAGTAAGTTTGATGTGCCTGATTTGTGTCCTGAGTATGAATACACTTTTTTACAGGTAAAACATCACTAATATCGTTCACCTTTTCGTTTCCATTGAAAACGTAACCAAATGTCTGCCATATCGTTGCCTTGAGCTTTGTTTCACGCGCTATTGAATATTCACCTTGTTTTATTTTAATATATAGCTTCTCCATGTTGGTGAAATGATGTTCATACTCACAGTCGCGGTAACATTCACTACGTGAACTTCTCTTTACGCTTGGAGAAAGGGATTGACATTTGGCCGGAAATTCCAAGTCAGTCATCATCCTTCCGCTTCTTGACCCATCCACGTTCGTTCGCATAGTTGATGTCATAGTTGATGTTGCAATATCACAGCCAACGTGCTTCAGTGCCAAGTTGGAAATAAATACACAGATCTTCCAGAATAGCTTAGATGGCGAAGTAGCTGACTTGAGGAATGTTAATGATGTCACCACGATGAACTAACAAGCTTATTGACAGCATTATATCTCATACGTATAGTAATAATGGCAGTGAGAATTGATGATGATGAGATGTCAAAACCATCTACTACAAACATACGGTACTTAATAAAATGTAGTTGAAAGCATATAAGTAAAATAATCTTCTCGTGTATAAGTGCAATATGTGCCTGAATATTTCGTAGGCTATAGGTGTATTCCTCTTTTAAGCATGAAGCTGTAGATTGGCATATCGTAAGTTTGTATTCTAAAGACTATCCGCAAATTTACTCAAAACATTATCCGCTATCCGCACAGCAATGCAAACTATATTCGCGTGGCGAAAATATTTGCGGGTATCCGCGGATATCTGCATCCAGGCATGGCTTTATTTATGGTGGATTCAAATTCTGCAAGTATAGATGCTTGTTGTACATCATCCCCGACCCTGTTCCAATAGCTTGTGTTTGGTAGCGAAGAAAGGATGTCCATCTCAATCTAGCAACCATTTCTCTTTCAATACCTTTCCGTCACTTTCTTGGTCTTAGCCTTCCTCCTCTTTGAATACTTTACCTGGAACTCTTCTTCGCATCCACATATAGGCTCTAATCCCTCTCCTTATTCGTTCATTTGATACCATTTCCTCATATTCTCTTTAATAGTCTGCAGCCCTGAACGTAATGCTTGTTTGACAAATAATTTGACATCAACTTCTCACCCATTTAATACGGCTTATTATTAGTATTATTATTTAATATAGAATGCCAGGGAGGAGGAACTGTGGGAAAGTTCAGTCTAGAGGTTATTCCAAATGTAAATTCCAGAACGAACTGTATTTATTGTGATGTTTAATGTCGCAGATTGAGGAAGATGCTGATGTCTGTGTGTTTGCAGGTGGCAGCACAGAATTGCCGCAAGCGCAAGCTGGACCAGATCCTGTGCCTGGCGGACGAGGTCAGGGAGATGAGAGACCGTAAGACCCGCCTGCTTGTCGAACGAGAGTACATGTTGTCCGAGAGACAACGTGTCAAGGAGAAGTTCAGCCAGCTGTATCGCCACGTCTTCCAGGTAGAACTATTCATATATTTATTTGAATATACTCGTACTGTAACAGCAGACCTGCACCATCCTTTACCATGGACGCTTCTGTACACAGACTAGGTGATGTTGAGCTCTACGACCCAGGTCAATCTGCAAAGGCGAACCCTAAAAGAAGACTTCATATCATCATCATCATCAAGTTTCCACTCCTGTTTCCCGGGTGTGGTTTACGAGCGCTCTTCATGTACCACTGCTCCTTTAAGACTTCATCTCAGTTGATTCCTTCACTTGGTCCAGCCATCTCCTCCTAGGTCTTCCAACAGGTCTCTTTCCAGTAATCGCAGTATGCAACCATTGTTTTGCAATTCTTCCTTCTGTCATACGTTTAAGTGACCAAACCATAAACGTGCCCTAGTTATGGTCTCCTTCAGGGACTGGTTTATTCCAGCTTGTTCTCTAATCTTCTCATTTCTTACATTGTCCTTCCTAGTTTTTTGAAGCATGATTCTTAGAAACCTCATTTCTTAAGCCTGAAATCTGCTGTCATCTTCTTTGGTAGTTGTGCATGTTTCCAACCCAGAAGTCAATATAGGGACAAAGTATGTTTGAAACAGAGCTTGTTTTGATCTTAGTGGCACTTGCTTATTCCAGAGTAGATATCGAACTTGCTGATAGAATTGACTTGATTTCTGAATCTTCTTCATTTCCCGGTTCCAGTGATCTGGGTCGGGGTGTGAATCAAGGACCTCCATACTTTTCTGTCTCTCCACCACTCGCGTCCCTCTTCCAGTACATCCTCCACTCTCACTCCACTTTTCTCAACGCTCTCCCTCACTGTATCCATCCACCTCATCCCCTTTGGCACCTTCCCGTGACTTTCTCAGTAAATAATCGCTTCGGGACTCGGTCTTCTCCCGTTCACATCATATGTACATACCATTTTAGCTTACTGATCTCAATTTTGTCTCGTAATTTTGCGAATCCTATTTTCTCCCTAATTTCCTTGTTTCTGATTTTGTCTCTGCGAGTCTTTCCAATTATACCTCCCAGGAACTTCATCTCTGCTGCCTGGATTCTACTTTCCTCCCGTTTAGTTGTTGTCCATGTGCCTGCTGCATACGTCAATATAGGTGTGTAATATGTTGAATACAAGATTTTTTTACATTTCTCGGGAACTTCCTGGTTCCACACCAGACCCCTCACACTCTGGTAAAACCCATTACTTGTTGGATCCTCTTACCAACTTCCATCATCTGTCAGGACACTCCGTAAGTATTTGAACCTTTTCACAACTTGTAATGGTTTTCCATCTACTGCAATATTCCCCTACCATCTCGCACATTTCTTGTCATCACCATTGTCTGACTCTTCTCCACGCTGATTTACATTCCATGCTCTTCTATCTCCTGGTTCCAAACATTTACGTGTTCTTGGACTTCCAATTCATTGTCCCCCCATATCACTATGTCATCAGCGAAGAGTAAGGCCTTCGTCCCTATACTTCCCATTTTCAGTTTCACTCGTTTATGGATTCCATCCATGACAGTGAGGAAAAGTAAGGGGGACAATACACTCCCTTGTCGGAGACCTGTTTCTACATTGAACCAGTTGGTTTGTCCAATCTCGGTCCTCACGCTACTGACACACTGACGATACATGGCTTTTATCATTTCCACTTCAGCTCTACCTACTTTCCTCCTTATCAATGCATCCCAAACCAGTTGACTAGGCACACTATCATATGCCTCCACAATATCTATAAAGGTCATCACCAAATCCTTTCCGTATTCCCACCTTTTCTCCATCACATTCCTCATCGTAAAAATAAGATCAAAAGTTGATCTGTCTCTTCGAAATCCATATTGTTCTTCCTCCATTTCCTTTTCCACTACCATCCTCAGTCATCCCTCAAGTATCCGTTCAAATACCTTTGCCACATGTGAGATGAGGGCGATTCCTCGGTAGTTGTTGGTCTTTTTTATCTCCCTTCTTGAAGACGGGAATTATTAGACCTTGACCCCTCTCTTCTGGTACTTCCTTATTTTTCCATATCACCCAAAACAATCTGTACAACCATCGCATCCCTATGGGTCCAGCTGCTTTAATCATCTCTATAGCTACCTCATCCACTCCTGTTGCTTTCCCACTCTTCTTTATGCCACTTTTCTATCTCTAACATTGTTATATCTTCACCTTGAATTTCTAATCCTTTCATCCTCCTTTCTTTCCTTTATCAATACTTTGGATTTGACGTTCAGTAATTTATCAAAATAGTTTTCCAGTGTTTCAGTATTTCTTCTTTTTGTGTCAAAATCCAACCTTCTCATCATTCACAAATGTTGTTTCTTGTCTGCTTTTCACTTTGTTCCTAACCAATCCATACAACACCTTCTGGCTTCTCTTAGCATCTTCCTGCCTGCAAAGTTTCTGTGAAGTTTTCCCAGCACTTCCTTTTCTCTTCTTGCACCACCTTCTGGCATTTTTTCTTTGCCGCTTGGTACTTTTCTTTATTCTCAACTTTGTTGCCTAGGCCTTTTGTTTTGTTTTGATTTCTGAATACGGTTATTTAATTCAAGCTGTATTCTGTTGTCACTTGATATTATGCATCCAAGGTACTGATACTGGTTTACTGTTTCCAATTGTACACCCTCCAGCATTATATTATCTTTACTTCTCTGTCTGTTAACAGACATTGCAGCAGTTTTTGTAGATCTTACTTTCAGTCCATATTTTTTCAAATGATCATTGCAGACGTTCAGCCTTTCCTGGACTTCCATCTCGCCATTTCCCCAGATAACTATATCATCTGCAAAAGCAAATGCTTATTGCACATATGACGTCAAATCCACAAGCAATGGGAACCATTCAGGTAGACAGTGAGGATCTGCCATGAGTGACGAGATTTAAATATCTTGGCTCCACGATCGCATTGGAGTTAAGACCTTAGCAATATCCACCATGGCTCATTCTAAATGTGTGTCTCTTCTGTTTCAGTCGCTCAGAGATCCCGACGGCAACCCATACTCCCCTTACGAGTACAGCCTGCAGCAGTCGGCAGATGGCACAGTCCTTCTTGTGCCACGTTCCAATTCCACGGGGATGCTGGACACAGACATGACGCGTCAGAAGCACAAAGACCACCATAAGGAGTGACCTGCCCCGCTCTGTATCAAGTGCTTTTGAGACGTGCTCGCTCGTCTCTGGAAACATTCTTTATATGAGAGCTTGAAAACTGGAAGACTGTCGTAGAATCATCGTAGACGATCTCAAAAGCACTTTGTATGTTTTATTGGTGTTTTCATCAAAGTATGCAGTATCGTTTTTTTGCTATTTTGTTACCATTCCCATGGGAAATGTTTCTTCAGATTGTCAAGTGGTGATGCTTGCAGACTAAGGAATCCAAAGACACTCAGAATGAAGTGCATTGCTCGGCAGAGATCTTAAGATGTCAGTTCTGTTTGGTGTGGATTCTAAAACATGCGAATGCCTCTTGTTACGTGATCTCAGTTATTCTACAGGCTTCAAGACAAGTTCGGCAGAATATTTTACGAATATTATATGTTTAATAAGAAAGTTATTAACAACATTTTGTGTTTAGTTTATAAGTAGAGTATTCTCATTTCTGTGCGTCCGGAATGAGGCTGATGTGGAGTCGGCGAGAGCTGCGATGAATGAACTGGGCAGAGAGGAGGAAGGAAGTTCTCAAATTAACCTGGAGTTGAATATGGGAAACCTCTGAAAACCATTGGAAGAATGGCTGATGATAGGGCTTGACCTAGTCTGGAGATACCTTGTATCTCGACACGCGTATCTACCGCGATCAGTTGGTGTTCGTTAGGAAAATAACATAATTGTAACTATTAAAGAACAATCAGCCTCTTGATAGTGGAAATTTCAATGAAATAGATAAGATAGAAGTGAAGTGAACTAATTTTAACAAGTGATTCACTATAATCCTCAAAATATATGACTGCGTAAATTTGATGTTGACACTCAATTTTGGAGCAGCTACTCTGCGCCAGTTCCTTATTATACACCATAGCTGTATACTCGTAGTATTTAAAAGATATTGGCGTATGTTTTGTCTCATATTGATTGTTTTAAGAATTAAGATTCTCTATGAAAGGGCAAATATTTGAGGTCATCTGAAAGAGGATGAAACCAATTCCCTTCTCCAAAAATGTATCGGGGGGGGAGGGACAGGTCCCTTGTGGATGTATCGTATGACCGAGATACAAGAAGCCGACCTCAGCTTGCATCTGTGTACCCTCAAACTGTGGGTCTTGGGGAATTCTCAGCTATTGCAGCTTTAAAAAGTTCCTGAAGAATGTTTGGTGGGATTGGATGCTATAAAATGGCCCTTTTCAGCCTTTTCTATGCATGCTAAATTAAATTCATGTCTGGGGACTGTGCCGGCCAATCAATTCATGTGATGCATTGTCATCTACTTTGATGAATTATCGCCAAATGCAGTTCAGAAGGACTACACAAATGATTTTAGCACCTCTTAAATGTATCAAGGGACTTCTAATGCACCTTGGTTGGGAATGAGAGGGTCCTCCGTCATTATCCCATCATCCCATGGTCTACAGTACTTTTGAGGCATAGTTGGATTGTGTAATGGTGTTTATTACATTTGTTTTATCTTTCCCCGAGTGTCACAAACGTTGCTTTTTAGAAATTACTTATAACTTGTCACAAATGAAAGAAGTAAAACTATTCAGATGTCTTCAAGATTTGCCTAGTTGCATTCACCAGGTGTGATGCAGTGTACATTGCAAAATATCAACACTATTGTCCTCGATGGTAAAATTACTTGGACAACCCAACGCGCTCTGTCAGAACTCGCACTAGCTGGAATATTCCTAACAGAAGATCCCTGATAGTACAATATTTTAATTTGTATGGAAAATTCTGCTTCGATACAATCCTTCCTTCTGCATTGTGCATGTCCAGAAACCAGACTCTTGGTTGTGATGAATGAAAAGAACACCATTTAAGATCTCTGCACGCCCATTTGATGTGAGAATGGTAACAAGATCTGTTGGCCGAGTGCAATATTGGTACTTACCGTCTCTTAACAATTTTAACTGCATTAGGAAGCTAACCTGCATTTAAATTTAAAAAAAAAGAGCGTACTTATGAATCATGAACAATAAGAAACTCTTCGTACCTGTCACAATTTACTTGACTGATGGAAACATGGATTATTTTCAGTTCCATAGCTACATTTGACGAGGATTGTTTTTATGATTTGCAAGGGGCATTGCATTGTATAAAAGGATGACATATAATGTGTGAATACAGAACTATTTTTCTATAACTCTGATGTGAATGTAATATAGCTAGTGTGTAATGGTTAGGGTGGCAGACCTATGTATGGCCCGGGCTGTATAGTAGTTTGTAATATATCTCAAGCTAAGGGTATGTGATATCCTTCAACTGTGCATTGTCTACATTTTGATCCGTGACTAAGGTTTTTAAAATAAAATATATATATCCAGTTGTGTATTTCATTGAAAGTCTCCCGATCCTCTTCCTTGTTGGCTGGAAATTTTTCAATAATGCTGAAGTCTATACAAGTCTCAATATGGCACCTTATTTCAATTCGTGGAGAACCCATCCCAATCCTGTATCCTAATTACAGTTACAAATACAGCGAGTCTCTCTCACGACTCGGCCGGCCGGCGCGCCCAGCTTATCTGCCTCCCGTTGACTCATCGCTCCCCGCTCGGCATAGCATAGCAATAAGAACAGAACAGCACTTGGCTCACTTTATCCGTGCATGACATGAGATACCAATTAAAATTTATAGGAAGTAAGAATTAATAAACTAAGGTCGAACCTTATGACAGGAGATGTTGGAAATGTTCTCCTACATCCACACATTTCTGGCATCGTCTTTGGAAACACGCATAAGTACATCTTCCGTAATTGAGGCTATTTCTCTCCGGATATGTTTTGCGATTTCATTTACTTTTTCCTCGTTAAGTACACATTTTTAACACTTCACTTCTTATCGAGTAGAGAACCAGTTCCCCTCAATTTGTTTACGAGCTTCTGCACGGTCTCTCTATGTGGAGGTCGCACACCTGGAAAATGTGTTATGAAAGTTTAACGACTTCCCTGCAAGACTCTGTTTTCACATAATTATCGCACATAAATACCCTTTCCTCTACCGTGTACACACGTGGAGGCATGAGAATAGTTGGAGCGACAGATGACCACTAAATACACGTTATGGACCAGAACTGCGAAGTGCGCGCTGTGTAACAGGAAGTTATCAGTCAACGGGAGGCAGATAAGCTTGATGCACTGGCCGGCTGAGTATTTGTAACTGTTTGTTCTTCAGAATCCTTTTTCTTCTCTATTTTGAATTTGTTTCATTGTAATATTCAACTCATCTAAATCATTTCGAAGTTCATTAAACCAATTATTTTTTGTTTTTGTAGTTTTTAAATAATACCAATCCGGGTACGTGGGATATTTTAAGAGCGTTAAAAATCCCTTAGTATGCATTCCTTCGGATGGTAAGTAAATCTGGCGGGTCCATGTCATAGATTTATGGCATGTGAAAGAACCTTCCACTAACTACAATTGTGTGGAGCCAACCTTTGTAGGTTAGAATTGATAACAATCAAATGTTCTCGAAAGAGAAACGCTAGCAATTTCTTGAGTTATGCAGGACATTTTTATCACTTTATGTGTTAATTAGAATTAATAAAAATATCGTATGGCCTGGAAGCCTCCGTGCCTTAAGCGGCAGCACGCCGGCCTCTCACCACTGGGTCCGTGGTTCAAATCCCGGTCACTCCATGTGAGATCTGTGCTGGACAAAACGGAGGCAGACAGGTTTTTCTCCGGGTACTCTGGTTTTCCCTGTCAAAATTTCATTCCAGCAACACTCTCCACTATCATTTCATTTCATCTGTCATTCATTTAATCATTGCCCCAGAGGAGTGCGTCAGGCCTCGGCAGCCGGCACAGTCCATATCCTCGCCGCTAGATGGGGGCTTCATTCATTCCATTCCTGACCCGGTCGGAGACTGGAAGCAGGCTGTGGATTTTCATTCATCGTATGGCCTCGGGTGCTGGGTGCAAGCTTTGTAATTTGACACCCAGAGGTTAGCTTGCATGTCGAATTTCGTTGTTCCTTGAAGCACTATGAAAGTCAAGGAGGTTAGATATCTACTGTATAGCGCTTTCTAGTAGAGAAATGAGAAACTTTGTGTTGGCGGAAACTCCCGAGATTATTTTTGCCATTATGAACACGGCCTACTGAATTTAAATGGGTTCTTTGACATGCCAACATCGTGTGACATGCGTGTCGTATTTTTGTCGCCTTTCAAAAATCACTTACCACGGCTAGGAGCGAACCTGCAATCTTGGGGTTAGTAGACCGACACGATATCCACTCACCCATCGTGGCAAGCTAATTACAGATAACACACACTAATACAGCCATCGCAGTTAACACCGGTTATCAGACAGATTCTACACACACCCAAAGTACATGGGGCTACATGACCACGTTGTCGCAGCCCCTAAACTGAAGAACCAACCAGTCAATTCGGATCAACCTTTACCATACCCATTTTATATTTAATGCAGCCTAATAAAATATTACTGCAATATCTCTGTACAACTCTTAAACACTCACATCTGTGCATATTCACTTATTGGTAGTGCTCTTGTGGTCCAGTCTTCCATGCAATAGCGATCACAGGGTTGTTAACATTCAAACTCTGTATTTGGATAATGAAAGGACTTTTTAGGCGTATGGCTTTTAGTGCCGGGAGTGTCCGAGGACATGTTCAGCTCGCCAGAGTTTGTAGCTGCTTCTATGCGGACACCCATGGGGTGAGCTTCATGTACCGTCACGTGTGGAGTGTTTTCTGGGGAGGAAAGTGTGAATGTAAGGACGAGGAATTGGAAGGTAGCGGCTGTGGCTTATGGTTAGAGACCAACCCCGGCATTTGCCTGGATGAAAGATGGGGAAACCACAGAAGACCATTTTCAAGGTTGCTGGCGGGGGGACTCGAACCTCCTCGCCTCCCGGTAGTGAGCGACTCCCTGCAGCCACGCCGTAAAGACCACGGCTATCCAACCCGGTATGAAAGGATTTATGGTTGCAGATAAGATGGTGGAAGCCATGAACTGCTAATCAAAATTTTCCTTTGTCCATGCTCGGTCTATCATGGCCCCTGTGCCATAGAAGTCGGGGCATGGCTTCTCTTTTCCTGATTAGTGTTGTTAGTAATTTGTCTGATTCGGTGGTATTAGGTAGTGTTAGTAAAGCCCGCAGGTTTGCGATAAGAAAAAAGTTTCTTTTGCCACGAAATAAACAAGTCTTGATCTTGTAGTCTCCACCTCTTACAACAACCATCTTCATCATCATCACTAGGGTTCGGAAGTTTAAGACTTACAGAAGTACAAAATATGCAAGCAAATATGCCCTAAAAACTAGCTGAATATGAGCTAAAAAACATGGCATTTCCTTGTTTGCTAATTGCTTCTGAGCTAAATATATCTACTGGAGTGACATTCTATTGAAAGGTGGAGGCACAGTATCGTCATGTTCCGTGACCTCATGCCTACAGTGTCGCAATCTAACTGGTCCAGAAAGATGTGCTAAAAGCCGTTTGTAGAGGAGCGACTTCTTGGAATCAGGTCTTCTAAACCTGCTATCTGCCTGTTCTGGGAAAAGAAAGAAAAATATATCTACTACACTATTCGGAAAACCTGTGTTTGAAACTCGACGCAGATAACACGTACCTTGTTAACGACGCCTCAATTTAAACAAAAATGCTGAAATTATAACCGAATATGACCTTATATCACTAAAATATGACCAAAAATGGCCGAAATATGCATTTAGGCAACATCAAATTGCTTTAAACGTGGTCAGGGACCCATCGTTCAAACTTATTTTTCAGATTTCGGGTAAAATGAGCTCAGGAAAAAAATATGACTTTCCCTTAACATCCGAACCTTACTGATCACACTACTACAGTTGCCATAGAAACTCAGATTATGTCAGACAACTGTAATACTCAGGATGTCCCAAAGAAGCGTAAAAGGGTTCTATACACAACCTATTATGAACCCATACTGACAAATGTGTGGAGAAGAGTAAGACTGTAGTGATGACAAGAGAGAAGGAAGACAGAATATTGAAGTCAATGGAAATCCTTTGGAAATCGTAAAAAGCTCTTAAGTATTTGGGGAGCACACTCACAGAAGATGCTACAATAAATGAAGAAATTGGAAAGAGAACCCAACAAGCTAATGGGTTTTACCAGTGTGTGAGAGGTTTAGTATGGAACCAGGAAGTCCCAGAGAAATGCAAGAAAGTTCTATTCTCAATGTATTACACACCAATTGTGACAATTATGGAGCAGGTACTTGGTCCACAACAAAACGCGATGAAAGCCGAGATTAAGTTCCTTAGAGGAATAATTGGTAAGACACGGAGGGATAAAATCAGTAATGTGGACATTAGGGAGAGAACTGGGTTCCCAAAACTGCAAGACAAGATAGAGACCAGTAAGCTGAAGTGGTACGGACATAAGATGAGAATGGAAGAATATAGAATACCAAAAAGAATATTTATGGAGAAAATACCAGGAAGAAGACCATGAGGAAGGCCCAGAAAGAGGTGGATAGATACGGTGAAGGAAGGTGTAGAGAGAAGAGGAGTAAAAGAAAAGAAGTATTGAAAGAAGGAAATGAATGGTGGAGGGATAGACAACTGTGGAGGTCCTTCATTCGAAACCCGACCCAGGGAACTGGAAACAGAGAAGAAGAAGAACTGACATATGTAGCTGGGACAAGGTCGTCAACAAAAAGGGAATAGAGCAGGATACAGGCAGCAGAGATGAGGTTTCTAAGAAGCATCGAAGGAAAAAATTCACAACCCAACGCAGGAAGAGACTGGAACCGGGAGATGAAGATAATGTGATGATGATGATGAAATGTAATACTCAGGGCTGATGACCAAGATGTCTCTAGCCCTAAAACAATAACAAATACTTGAAGGTAAGATTGCCATTTCCTCTTTGTCAGACTTTTTCACTGAATTTGATATTCCAGACCAATTAAGAAAATCCATCCTCTTAACAAACCCATAATTTTTATGGTTGGTTCGTTCCTCAGTTTTGGGGCTGCAACAATTCGGTCATGTAGCCCCGTGTACTTTGGGTGTGTGTAGAATCTGTCTGATAACCGGTGTTAATTGTGATGGCTGTATTAGTGTGTGTTATCTGTAATTCAAGTAAGGACTGCAGACTAATTTTAAGTAGTTCCTATTTTTGCTACCAAATACTACCGCCCACGACACCTAGCTTGCCGACTTGGTTACTAGATGGCTTTGCAGTCTGCACCCGGCGGCGAACGTTGGAACTAATAGAGCGTTATCAATTCTAACCTACAAATTTTGGCATACTGAGGGATTTTTAACGTTCTTAAAAGAATCCGATGATTTCGGCCGGGTTTGAACCCGCGACTTTGGGCATAGAAGCTCAGCATGCTACCAACTACGCCACCGAAGCCCCCCTCCCAATAATTGTTTATCTCTGTGCTTTTTGTTGTGGCTTATTTTTGGGGCTGCGACATTGCAGTCATATAGCTCCGTATATGTTTGGGTGTGTGTGGATGCGCAGCTATCTTTGCCAGGTGAATTCATAAAGAAGGATACTCATAATGCTATTTTAAATTGCTCCACATATTTCAGCAGTCTTTCCAACAGCCAGCCTCAGACATGTAACTGCCCTTGAGATAACCCATGTTGAGCTGGAGGGGAAAGAGACTGAGGCCCGTTCTTACAACCTCCAGTTAAATCTTTACTGGCACTTTTACGTCGAGTTCACTGGAACTTACAATACCCGGTTAGCGACAAACTGACAGTAAAATAAGCCTTAACCGGTAGTGAACTTTACTGGCGGATTCTCCTCCCGTAAACTGATTTACTGCCAGATTTTCTATTAAAATCTCAACGCCAGCTGATTACATATATCTTCAATATGCCTAGAATTATCCGTAATTTCATGGGTTTCGTAAATGCCGATGCTGTTCAAAGAAGGAGATGAAAAGTATATAAGAATCGAAGTGATTATTACGAGGAGTAAGATGATCAAGACTTATTTAGACGATTCCGTTTGACGAAGCTTTTCCTCTTGAGGCCTTTATTTGTCTCATTTGGAGATAATGTCCTTCCATATCTAACAAACAGATTGCGCCAAGAACACAGATCAAGATCAAGGAATATAAAATATATATTTATTATTTACTCCCTGACGCAGATCCACTCATTCCAACTATTGAGAGGTATAAAGAAATCTGCAAATCGAACCAGTAATATGTACTGTGCCGTCTGGCCTTTCGCAAGATGAAGTTCGCAGTGGAAGTGTGTACCGATTAGCCTGGCGCTGGACCCATTAAACCGGACTAAGGTTATGAAGGTATCAGAGGCGATGGATTGAACGTACATTCACTGCCATGTGAATGCAAGTTCTATTCGAATGCGCTATTCATTATGGGCCTAGCTTAGCTTAAAGAAATAAAGACTAAATAAGATACACATACTCAACACATAGGCAAAGAAGATGTAATGTATTGACCAAAGAGATAACATCAAGGAATGACGAGGAAGCATTACATGCTATGAATGAGGTTAATATAAGTGGACGACAAACATGTGATACTAGGTAAAATAACGGGCGAAAGGACCGAAACGTAAATGTCATGATCGATAGGGAGAAACGATAAAGGGGGGAACACATCTGGGAAAGTATACTCGTAAAGAGTAAAATTACATTGTGAAAAATAAAGATTAAAAGGGCTAGACAAAGAGTCGGGGAAAGTGAGTCTACCGTCAAAGGAGCGAACGGTAGCTCAAATAGCCCTGAAGGAGATGAGGGAGAGCGAGGGGGACGGAGTATTAATAAAAGCGCGCGTAGATATGACGTAAAAGAATAAACACAAAAAGGGGCAAGTAACCGATATTAAAAATAATTACGAGAAAGGTATTGCAACACAAAATAAAGATACCCATCAAAATAAGTTACGTCAGGAAGGGATTAAGCCAAACTCATGGACTTGCATATGAAAACGCCATCCTAAGATAAGAGGCAAACAAAAAGATAAGAGATATGGCATAGGTCTTACTGTTGAACACACGTTACTCAGTAAACCGGACCAAATACCTACACAAAAAGATACGACGAAATGGGGACAAAGAATAACGGGAACGAAATAGATAATCCATGGACATACTAGAATAGGCGAAACGCCCTAGTATTCCATACAATGAGCAAAGACAAAAATACGTAACCTACCTTGATGGTATCAGCAGTAATCCGGCATCACGGAATTACATTAAATGAACTAGATTCGCACCTCTACGCGCACCTTTATAAAAAACACTAACGAACGGGAAAAAACGGATAGAAAAGAAAGGCATCTCGAAAATGAGAGCGGGTGCATAAACAAAAAGGTCCTACCAGGATTTAAAAAAACAGAAGACTGCCCAGAGAGTAACAAGGGGTTGTCACAGGAGACGGAAAAAGAAGATAAAAAGGTAAGAGGTGCCACTAATCACGATTCGGCATAGCAAGAAATCACTATATCGAACCTTGATCAGCAATTATAGAAATGTCCACTGATCTTCTCGGCTATTCTGGCCGGTAATAACCAAGAAGAAAAGAGAACAATTCCGATAATTGACACTCCGAAGAAAAGAGAAAAAAGGGAAGACTACAGGAGGAAAAAGAGAAACGGTTCAGTACCAACTGTTGAAAATTATGTGCAGATCTGCTAACCTACCGTAAACATTAACCCGAACATGGTAAGAAGGATCGAATGTTTACCGGGACTTTACTCCGACCGTAAAGCCAACCATCAGTTAGAGTTAACTGTCACTTTACTGGAGATTGTAAGAACGGGCTTGAGACTGTGATACAGCAGGCAGCTGACCACGTCTCATTCAACGCACGACTCCTGACAAACTTAACAAAAAACACATTTGACGTCTCAACCTCATCACTCGTCAAGCATTCAAAAATAACAAGACTGACTCCCTTTCTCGAAACTCAATTCAAATCGACAATGACTACATATGAGAAACATTTGACCTTTGCTGCCAAAATTGCAATATTTTATGCCATGGACTAGACCTCGATTTGAGACTTGATTCAACAATTTTATTTGCATAACATTTGGAGCTTAATCTAATGGCAATTGTTTTTAGACATGGAATAACATTAATTGAGTTAACTGAGAGGCACATGTCAATACTGCCGCCCCGTGGTGTTGGGGTAGCGTGGCTGCCTCTCACCCAGAGGCCCCAGGTTCGATTCCGGTTCCGTCAGGGATTTTAGGCACTGACGTGAGGGCTGGAACAGGGTACACTCAGCCTCGTGAAGACAATTGAGTAGCTGTCTGACCCCGGTCACGAGAACCAAGATTAACGGCAGAGGGGACCCGATACACTGACCATGCGTCACCCCAATATCTGCAGGCCAAATGGCTGGGCAGAGGTCGCTTGGTCGGCCTAGGCCCTTCATGGGCTCTAGAGCCAGGGGTTATTTATTTACATGTGAATACTATAGAGCAATCCATAAATAAGTGATAGCAATTAATGGGACACATTTGCAACTTTGGGAGATGTTCATACACAATTCGGAGATTGCATTACCTACATAACAAAAAGGCCGGCAAGGTTAAATCAGGTGATCGGGGGCGCCACTTATTTTCTGAGATTCTTCGGTCACCAAAGAAACTGGTTGCAATAACTAGTTGGGAGATTCCTCACAGTAAATGTAGGAAGTGCTCTCCACCACACAACTGTACTCAATTCAACATATTCCATGACGTTCTGTAAAGAGTATCTTCACCAATGTTGTTTATTTCATGTCTAATGACCTCACGGAGTTCAGCAGTTGTACACTCTGCCTTTAAGATACCCCCATAAGAGAAAGTTCGGCGAGGTTAGGTCAGGTGACCGGGAGGGCCACAATTTTTTTGGAGATTATTTGGTCTCCAAAGAAACTGGTTACAAGTTGCATGGAAGCGTTAGACGCATGACACGTTGCTTTATCTATAACCTTCTGTCAGTTGGACGTCATCCAGTTGTTCCACAAATGCTGGACAGAGGAGCACATGCGCAGAAACAATTGACAAATTTGCCAATGGGCAGTGGTATTGGTTCTCTCAGAGCCACTGGGATCATTAAAACGAATTTCCCTTTTCTACGAGCTTTCAGGTTTATATGGATTGCTCTGTATAACGTTAATAATGTTTATGGTAACATGCTTTCAACCCTTCATTGGGGGTCTTCACATTGCTACAACATACTTATACACTAAATAGGGCATTTTTTACAAGTACATAGAACTTAACTCTAACGAGGGAAGTACCCCAGCTCGAACGGCTAAAACCGACTGGCGGTGCGCTTAACATACGAAGATATGTCTACTACCCATCACGGGCACTTATCTGTAAAACCCCGCATTAGTGTACAATCAATGTTTGGAAGTTACGACGTCCAAAGATTGCAGAAACACAATTCTCAGCAGAAACTACCGTGCTACAGGCAATTCGGACCATTATATTAACAAGAAACAGATGTGATGCAGTATCATCTTGCTTGCAACACGAAAACTTAACACATGCAGTACCGTGTTGACATAGTCATCTTTTCCACAATAGAAGATACTGTGTTGTCCTTCATTCGAAGTGTAAATGTGGAGTTGCAATGAAGTGATTAAAACACAGCGGAATGGAACAGTACGCACACTTAACAAGGGCAACATGTAGACATACTCCATTATTTACAATGTTTCCACATTGCAATAGTCCAAACTCAAATGCCACGGTGATCACAATATCATATACTCAGATGGCGCTGGTGACCAAACACGTACTTTTACAGATGAATGGCATTGATAGCTATTGACATAGGTACAACTGTGTACTTTAAACCCACTTTCAGTCGGTTTTCGTCTTCGAGCTGGGGTACTTCCCTCGTAAGAATACAATTTCAAATATACAAGTCGAATAGAAATGAGCATTCTTACAAAAGTATTTTTGAAAGTTCAGTAGAACTCCAATTATCCGAATCAATTGGGACCGGACTCCATTCGGATAATTGGATAATGGTATACATACGAATGTATCTTAAAGAAAAGGAGCTTATTTTCTGTACTGTATGCATTTTGAATTATGTAATTAAATGAAAAGGCAACACTTCTACATGTTATACAAGGCGCCCAAGAATGTTCTCCCCAGTAGCTACGTGCACCTACGAGCGGTTGCATCATGAGGTTAGTTGCCAGCACTGTGTCCTTGAAAGAGGGAGTCCCGCGTGTGGGCTGTAGACTGTCGAATCGTCAGTGTGTATTGCAATAAGCGAGCGTTCAGATCGATTATTGGAAGAGTGCAACAGTATACAGGCGGTAATGTTTACTACTGAAGAGAGAGCTTTTTGGTGGAATACGTTTTTCGCGAAGGCGATCAGTTTACAGAAAATGTAAAATTATGATTTCAGGTGCGGTTTCCCAATTTAAAGTGTCCAAACCGTGATACCGTTCGGAATTTGATAAGTAAATTTCATGTGACTGGCTCAGTTCACGATGTACTGGCCTGCGCTTTTAACAGACGATACACTTGATGAAATCTCCGATATAATGCTGCGTAGTCCAAGTAAATCAACACGAAAATTAGCTCAACAAACAGGAATCTCTAAGTCGATGTGCTGATGTCTGTTTTCGATCACAAGGACAACAATTCCAGCATCTGTTATGAATGGCTGTGGTGAGTACAAAGTTTACTGTTTATTTGTTATGATGCAAGCGGCAGCCGTGCTACCAACGTAACTTCTGTAGCTAGCTCTCGCAGACGCAAGTAGGTGCTGCGGAGATCATTCCCGAACTCACTGTATAACATACGTACAAGTGCTGTACAATAGTAGTAAATGAAAGTCATTCTTTGTTGAACATCTTGGTCAAAGTAAGCTCATCATCCCGCTGCGCCTACACTAGCTTCATGGAGGGAAGGACAATATTATTTGGAAAGTTTTCCATATTTGAGGTCCGTATTGACGTTGACAACTATCGAATGGGGTTGTTGATTCTCCGCCCAATCAATACAATTTATTACAAAAATTTCACAGTTTTATTATTTCTGGCACATGTTTCGGGCCATACCTGGGCCCTTCTTCAAAATGGACACTTGTCACCATTAAAAACAACCAGCATGTAATACATTTTAGTTTGTGTATGGCTGACATGAAGAGGTGTTTTATCGTATCAGTGTTTCTTTCTCTCTCCAAATGTGTATTTTAGTGTTGTTTTATTGTATCAAATACCGTTAAGCATTTTAAGAGTGTTGTTCTATTATAAATGCATGTCTTTTTAATGGATGTTTTTGGAAATTAATCAAGGCTGAAGAAGGGCCCAGGTATGGCCCGAAACATGTCCCAGAAATAATAAAACTGTGAAATTTTTGTAATAAATTGTATTGATTGGGCGGAGAATCAACAACCGCATTCGATAGGGAAGGACAATAGCGCACTTACACAGAATCATTATTTTGCAAATCGCAGTACGTTTCCGTCCTATTTTTTAAATTCTAAAAGCGATTCAGATAGGCCTAGTCGGAGTTTGCATAGTTGGAGTTCTACTGTATTTATCTTCTAAGTTTATGCCGTGTCTAGTATGGGGTTTCTCAACTCCATTTGGGGTCTGGGCGCGGACACCAAGAGTCCGCTGATGAGCCAGGTTGGTGTTCCTAGGCGAAATACCACACAAGACAGGGCATAGACCTAGAAAAATTGCTGAGTTATAATACTTAGATCCATACCATCTGATACCAATAGAAAAGTTGTGAAGTACCGGTACTGGAGCCAAAAAGGGTGCACAAGAAGCAGCCCCCGAAATAGGACTATTTTTAATATCTGCATAATATTTAAAAAAAAATAATGCAATGCCACCCACTGCCAACTAATCCATGAAGGTGTGGCTTCTATCGATGTGCATGGTTTGAACACGCTCATCTGCTGAGGCAGGAGCAGCCTGGTGCCCTGCACCTTGCGTGTAGTTTTTATTTTTGGGGGTTCTCTTCACCCAGTTACATGGTTGTACGGAAGTAATATACCCGTTGGAAGCGGGGTTCATACATATGTGGTCGAAAGTCACGGTAATTGATATAAAACGGAAACAGGCAGAGAGCGAATTTTGATCAACAGTAATCAGGGTAGGAGGGGGAGTAGGGATTAACAACTCATGGTTGAAAAATCTTCAAGCCTTGTGACCCACCAAGGCGACTTAAGTACTACAGGAGTGTTAGACAGGGTCAACAAATAAGGGAGAGAGAATAGTACATTATATACGAAGTTGGCAGTCGTCCATAAAAGAAACTATTGCGCTAACAATGGGAACTGTCGGGGCGTGAACCAAACAAGTGAAATTCAGCGGTAACATAAATCCGTGTGAGAATAAATCTTTATAAAATTTGCGGCGTTGACGATCCTAAAGGGGGCTTTGAAAAAAGAGGTGATGAATATTTCCATCTGTCAGTGGCGCGGAGTTTAAATTTAAAGAGCCGGGAAGGTGTGAGGGTGTGATTGAGACGTAAACTAATAATTGTTGTAATATGATGGCAAGAATAGGTAAAGATGGCATACCAGGGGGTTGAAGGGAAGGGAATAATAGAAGGTGCCTTTTGTCCTTGAGGATGGTTCCCATTGGGTGTGCCAAATTTTGCCATAAATACTGAGTAGATTTTTTCAGTAAGCCATTTGAAGGTATTACAATGCGAACCATGACCCAATGTCGCTGATTTGGCTAGTGCATCTGCCATGTCGTTGATGCGTCTGGAGGTATGTTCGAGAATCCACACAAACCGAATATCAAAACCAGTTTGAGAAAGATCGTGGGACAATTTTTAGATGGAAAAAAATATACCAATGTTGGAATTGGTCTATGGAAAGGATGGAAGTGAGGACACTGCAAGCATCGGTCAAAATAATAGCACATTGAATAGAATGTTGTTTGCTGTATAATAAAGCTTCGGCGGAGAATATGGAAATATCCCGAGGTAAGGAAGTGGTTTTTGATCCTTCGGTATAAAATGGTACGGTATATGATGTGTGAATTGATGGAGGATATCCTTAAGTTGGCAGGAATATACAGTAGATATGAGGGGGCCTGGGGATGTGGGGAGAGGGATTGGAAGGTAGTAGTCCTAATATCAATGAAGGGTTTATAAAGTTGGGCTGAGTAGCTAAACCTGTTGGTGAAATATGTTCAGGTTTGTAAAATATTGTGTTTAAAGGGTAAAATGTGCACATAAGCCTGAAATATAGAAGGAGAATAGAATTGATTGCGATTACGGTATTCTGACATGAGCTGTAGTTTAGGAAGTAGGAGGTGATTGTATAACGACAGAATTTTGAAAAGATATTTACTGGAAAGAAATATTCGTCGCAGGTTTAATGCGTGTAGTTACTGTAGTTGGTAACAATAGGCATTACTAGTGCATAAGACAGGAACCTGACTTTCACAGTTTCACTGGGCGCGTTTGGCTGTAGCCATTGTCAAAACCATTAATCTGGACGCGTTAGGCTGTAACCATTGTCAAAAACCATTGGATTGGACAAAACGAAGGTTAGAATAGTCGGGTGTAGGTGAGGCATTTGGCCGCGGGAAGCTAGCAGGGCACGGTTGACAAAGGGAACATTGATCTGCACGAAAGACCATCTATACAATTAGTACCGTATGCGTGGGGTTGGCAATACTGTTGTAACGCCGATAATGGCAGACAAGGCTAATTTATTGCAAATATGTTAGTCCGTCTATCAATACATGCTTGATGTATTGATCGACGGACTAACTTATTTGCAATAAATCATCAAAGTCAATACGGACCAAAAATGGACGAAGTAAATCCCACAGAAAAATCTAAGTCATGTTATAATTTGGGATGGCGGGTGGGTTATAGACAGCCGAGGAGTGAATGAACTACATCATTCTCAGATCCATTTTGAATCATTAGAAAAGATATTTATTGCAAATTTCAGAAGTTCCCCCCCCCCTGGGTTTATGTCTCCTGCACTGTTACCGATACTTCAATTATATCTAATCGCCATATGGCCTAGATCAAAGAATATGGGATATTTTGCTCCTTAAAACAACAATCATCTGTCTGATTCAACAAAACAAAAGTCAACCCCTGGCACTATACAGCCCATGACGGGCTAAGGCCGACCAAGCGACCGCTGCCCAGCCATCTGGCCTGCAGATATTGGGGTGACGGGTGATCTGCTCGTCGAATCCCCTCGGCCGTTAATCTTTGTTTTCGTGATCGGGGCACTGTCTCACTGTCAGGCAGCTACTCAATTGTCCTCACGAGGCTGAGTGCATCCCGTTCCAACCCTCACGCCAGTTTTAAAATCCCTGACGGAGCCGGGGATCGAACCTGGGGCCTCCGGGTGAGAGGCAGGCACGCAACCACAACACCACGGGGCCGGCCATCTGTCTGATTACAATAGCCTATTGTGGAAACACTGGCATTTAAAAGCAAAGAATGGACTTATTTTACATAACTTGTCCTACTGACAAATTCTAGAATGTTTTTTTTTCTTTCCCACTACAACAGCTACACGGGCTGATGACCAGGATATCCTTATCCCAAATCAAATTTTCGAAGGTAATCGGAAAAAGATCACCCAGCCGGTCAGATCAACTTAGGTTTGATTCATATTATTAAATTTCAGCTCGATAACGCGCTCAAAAGTAGCCTACTTTTTTGTTGAACAACTTCAACATCGTCACCTGTCTTATTCTCAGAGCAGGTGATGTCGACTTTGCTACTAAACATTTTTCAGTGACTTAACTTTCGTAGCACCTAAATCTGGAATGGATGGCTGCATCTAATTCAAAGCCATAAACTAATCCTTCCTCAATCAATCCTCAATGTTTTGGACGGATAATTAGGTTTTGTTATTTCAGTGAAATGCAGTTGGTTACCATGTTCCAGCTTGTTTAGAGGAAACAAAACAAAGTGATAATGACAAATTTAGATTGCCATTGCCAACCCTAAAAAGTGCAAACCTATGTGTTCCATACCCAGTAGTAGGTAATCTGTGGTTCCATATAATTTGCAATCACATGTCTGACTAACCCTTATTATTCCCGTTTGTATAATTTGCAATCACATACCGGTAATCATTGAATGTGAATAGGCGTACTGAAAAATAATCTTGCATTTTTTTAATTTAATGAATGCAGCCTATGGCTATTTTAAGCTTCGGCATAATTATTATGGCATCAGTAAAGACCACTGTTTTCATTATTCAAAACCGATGAAATGCAACAAGAAAGCCGTATCTCCAATGTGAACACGTTACTGGGAAAATGCACTTAGTTTTTCTTTTCTTTTTCATAAACATGAGTTGGGCTTTTTTCTTTGTTTCCTCTTTAAAGCAAACTCCGATGAAAAGGCCACGTGCACCGTTATGGATTAGATTAGATATTTTATTTAACCATTTGATCTATGCTTCAGAAACGTGGACAATGAAGAAAAGAGACATAAGCAGAATACAGGCAGGTGAAATGAAGTTCCTGCGAAGTAGGATCGGAGTAACAAGAAGAGACAGGGTGAGGAATGAAAAGGTCAGGGAAATGGTGAAAGAGGAGCCCTTCCAAGGTAGGATTGAGACATCAAGACTGAGGTGGTACGGACACTTAAAGAGAATGGATGAGAAGAAGATTCCCAAGAGGATACATGAGATGCAGGTGCAGAAGAAACGACCAAGGGGAAGACCAAGAGATAGATGGCTGAAAGGAGTGGAGGAATGTGTCAAGAAGAGAGGCGAGGACTGGACCAGAGTGACAGCGGAGAGGTGGTGGGAAGAAAGAACTAAGTGGCGAGGCTTATGTTCCAAACAGACCCAACCTGGGGCTGGAAACTGTACAAGATGATCAGTATTTGATCATGTATACGATACATTTTTGAGGAAATCCTGTGACAATTAGCAGGCAGATGACTTCGCTGATTCATCAACATTAACTTACTAACATACTGCGACAACGAATTTCGTCTGGTCTATTGTCAGCATTGCTATCACGTGACAAAAATAAGTTACGATCTGTCCTATTGCCAACATAATCTGGGAGTGTTTCAAGAAAGTCGTAACAAGGCGGAAACGTTTTCGTAGTTTATATCCTCTTAGCAAGTAATGGCAACAAACATCTGGGCTAATGACTTCGTTAACCTTCGTTACAGTGTCATCGTGCGAGTTCATACATAAAATCTTCCTCTTAAAATACGCGTGTGGATAATTGACATCGAAATCGGAGGAAATGTGACATATCGTGAATAACATGTTAAGCGAATGAAAGCATAATGTAAGCCTGGCATTTGACTGGGCGTTTCATGGCTGGAATTAATTGGTGAGAACCTGATAAATCAATTTCGCATGAATTTTCAAGGTCCTGAACTCTCACTTTGTATGTCATTTGATTCCATTTGTTAAGGTATGCTGGGTACCCGATAAATCAAAAATCCTGCATGACTAAACCAGTGCCATTGTGCAGTTTAGCCAATCTTCAACTGCGGTTCCTGTGTCCCACTGATTTGGAGGAGGTTAGTGAAGGTTTAAAAAATGATTTTACGTATTTTTAATGTTCCCGCGATAAGAAAATGGTTGTCATAAAAATCTACTGTAGGTTACTGGTATTCAAATAAACATTTAATGGCCATTCAGCTTTTCCTGTACAGTAGAGTTAGTGCCGGACAGCTAGCCTAAATGAATTCGTCAACAATTACCTTATTTCTACTCATCAGAGATGGGTATATTTTACCATTAAAACTTGACCATATCGTAATTGATAGTGCGAGGCTTTAGTTAGTTATTGAGAGCCGTTATTGAGGTTTTTAGGGCTGGAAGAGTGAGGCCATCTGCCTCTGGAAGGTTTTGTTCCTTATTCTTTCTAATGCTCCTTACTATTTGTATTAGAACCATGGTCTCCCAAAAAAAGTAAGTGCAGAATAGCAGGCTTTATAAGGAACTTGTGTTGTATACAAGGTTAGCCGCCATGAATTGGTGATGACAGAGTTGAGTTGAATGGAAGGGTTGAACTTTTTGTCTCTAGCAGGTGTTGCTGCATTTTTTCAGTAGTGCTCCACGATTGTATTTGGAGCTAGATTGAACTTTGCAGTGCTCGGCACTCTGCATGACTCATGACGCCACTTCATATCGATGTTGCAGAGGTGGTAAAGGTGAGGTGTGCTGAATTAGTGCATGAAGGCTTTAAATTACATATGAAATTCATGCCTAATCTGGGACTTAGTAGGCCTAGTACAAACCATAATTTTTGTCTTAACAGCGGTCAAATTTAGTAGCAAGCAATGGTTTTGTCCTGGCAGTGGTTTCAGGGGAGTGCTGTGAAGTGGAAAGTAACACTGAATGAAGTATCACTCCTTGATAACTTTTTCAAAGTACAAAAATTAGTCAAAATACATGTAGTAATGGTGGGGAAAGTATCTGGAGATGTAGCAATGGATGTTCACTCCTCCACTGTCTATAACCCACCCGCCATCCCAAATGTAATCACAACTTATATAGATTAAATTCCAGCTGAGTCTGCCATTATGCACATGATTTAGCAACAAGTACAGTATTGCTAACCCCAGGCATTCGGTACTATTTCTTATCCAGTATCGTAAAACGGTTAGTATGTTAATATGAAAGTGCGCCAAGTTTCATTACAGCTTGGTGAATACTGTTCTACATACAAAACAAACCTAACCTGGGGCTTAGGGCCTTGCTTGTAGAGCAATCAGTAATTTTCGTCCAGACAGTATTCTCACCAAGTAGCGACCAATGATTTCGTCCAGACAGTGTCTAACCAAATAGCGACCAATTTTAGTTCTGGTGTATTTTGTATCAGACATGTTGGCAACAATGATGAACGTGATATGACTTCAATGAGTGTGCCTCAAACATGGCAGCCGTCGTTGAACAAGCGGGCGTAGTATATATCGCGAGTCCCGGGGTTTAGTGGGATGTTAGTGACCTCCATGACGTCACCTATGAGGTATTTGTATTGACGCTCGTGTGTTGCCGATGATACTTGACGTGATTGGTCAGAAGACATTCAATGCCATCTTTTTCCCGGCGCATGAGGTCTCTTCAACTGTTGCTCAGGCACACACTTTGACGTCACATTATTGTTGCCAACATGTGGGATACAAAATGCACCACACGACACACGTTATGTTGTAATTCTGTGGGAAAGCATTAATTGGCAAAGGGGTAGCGATGTGCAATCTATAACCTCTCCTACCCAAATGTCATCCTATCCTTCACGTGGCGAACTTGGCCGTTTCCACAGACGAGGCTCTGGCGACCGAGTCACGGCGGGATAACCGTTACATCAAGTACAGAGGAAATGCTGTATTACAGCCTGTCCATGGGCTGAGAGATGGCATCCCCATTAATGGACTTACTTTCTTCAGGCTAGCAACCCGTTGGAAGGACATTTTCATTGCTTTCAAGTCTTGTAAAGGAAAAAACCGGACGGATTCTACAGTTGACGAACGTGGCAAAGGAAAGGATATGAATTGGAAAAGAAAGGATATTATTAGATGTGCTACCTGGAATGTTCAGGGTATTGGACACAAAGATGATCAATTAGACGATATTCTATCTAAAAAAGATATTTCAGTTGCAGTTATTTCTGAAACAAAGAAAATGCTTCAGGGATCCAACGAGACAAGAAATTATTTACAGTTTTATAGTGGTGTTCAACGAAATGTTAGAGCACAGGCAGGGGTGATGTTTATGGTTCACAAGAGATTACGATAAAAAATTGATAGCTATACTTTATGGAATGAAAGGATCATTCAAATAAGAATAAAACTATCCAGAGGATATTTGACAGTTATAGGGGTATATGCACCGGTTGAAGGAAGAAAGAAAGAAAGTGATATTTTGTATAATGATCTACAGAAGATAATCAATATTACTAATACACAAGATATGATACTGTTAATGGGAGACTTTAATGGCAGAGTTGGTAATGAGAAAATTCAGAATAACATTGGAATTCATGGCGAGGTAACCCGCAATAATAATGGAACAAAATTAATAGATTTCACTATCTTCAGAGCCTCCGTGGCTTAGGCGGCAGCACGCCGGCCTCTCACCGCTGGTTCAAATCCCGGTCACTCCATGTGAGATCTGTGCTGGACAAAACTGAGGCAGACAGGTTTTTCTCCTGGTACTCCGGTTTCCCCTGTCAAAATTTCATTCCAGCAACACTCTCCACTATCACCTCATTTCATCTGTCATTCATTTAATCATTGCCCCAGAGGAGTGCGTCAGGCCTCGGCAGCCGGCACAGTTCATACCTCGCCGCTAGATGGGGGCTTCATTCATTCCATTCCTGACCCGGTCGGAGACTGGAAGCAGGCTGTGGATTTTCATTTTTCACTATCTTCAATCAGTTTCGGATTATGAACACACTGTTTCCACACAAGGACAGTCATAAATATATGTGGGCCGCAAGAAATCAGAAATCAGTTATTGATTATATCATTTGTAATGGAAAATTGGCAGATTTAGTTTTGGATACAAGAGTTTATCGAGGACCTGAATTGGAAACAGACCACTATTTATTAGTTGCTCCTATTCGTTTAAAACCACGGTGGTTCAAGAAAAAGAAACAAAGAACACAGGAAAACGAAACGTTATATAAGGTTAACCTTTTAAATGATCCCAGTATAAAATGGCTATACCAAAACAGGCTTGATAATCCCATTCAGATGATTCCACTTTCTGACGTTGTGGAAGACGAGTGGTCCAATTTGAGTTCAGCTCTAAAACAGTCAGCATTTGAAAGTTTGGGAGAAAAAAGAAGATGGCAAAAGAAAAAGGGTTTAAGAATTTGGGACGAAGAAATTGCAAAAGTAATCTCCGAAAAAAGAAATTCATATAAAGAGTTTCTGTCAACTGGTAAATTAGAAGATAAAATTGAATACCATCATAAGAGAGCAATAGCAAAAAGAGAAGTTCGAAAGAAACACAGGGAAAGTTGGGAAAACTTTGTCTCGTACCTGGAGACTGACATAACAAGACCACAACCACAAACCTATAAAATTTTGAAAAAACTAAATAGGGAAGTAAAAGAAGATGTAAAAATTAATGCAATATCTCACAAAGAATGGCTTGAGTATTTTCAGAGCCTTTGGTTGAGTCCAAATATTGAACAACTTGTTTTACAAGCATCTAACAACAAGACTTCGGAAAATATTACACTCGAAGAATTAGAACAGGTCTTGAGGAAACTTCGAAATGGGAAAACACCTGGAGAAGATTCTATAAATGCAGAAATGTTGAAATATTCAGGCGATGCCTTCAAGAAAACATTTCTCAGATTATTGAATTTAATCTGGATGGGTAACAGGCCTCCAGAAGATTGGCAAAAGGCAATATTAGTTCCTCTTCATAAGAAGGGAAATATTAAAGATTTGGAAAATTACAGAGGAATAAGTATACTTAACTCTGGATACAACATTTTTGCAAATATTGTTAAAGAAAAATTACTGAAACATTACTCTGAGGTGATAGGGAATGAACAACATGGGTTTAGAAAAGGTCGCACATGTGCAGATGCCTACTTCACCTTAAAAATTTTGATCGAAAAACGCAGGGAGTTCAATTTGGAAACACACATACCATTTGTTGATTTTAAGAAAGCCTTTGATTTTGTTGACAGAAACAGACTTATTGACATATTGGCCAGGGATTGTGTCCCCCAACAGTTAATTGATAACATTTACAACATGTATAGTGGTACTCTTATTGCAGTAAGGTTAAGTAATCATAAATCCGAGTGGAAGCCAATCAGCAGAGGGGTAAAACAAGGCTGTGGACTCTATCCATTGCTATTCATAATCTACATGGATGCTATAATAAAGGAATGGAGGTGGGAAAGGCATGGTTCAATACCTATCAGCAGGCATCTAAGAAATTTAGACGCTATACTATTTGCTGATGTTGTTGCATTGGTAGCAGCATCTGAAGATGATCTGCAGTGGTCAGTATTCAACCTTCAGAAAGTGGCATCAAAATTCAGCATGTGCATTTCTACTGAAAAGACTAAAGTAATGGCCTTTAAGGGTAAGGACCCTATCCCCAGTAAAATTTGTCTGGATGGTAACATTTTAGAAAGAGTTAACGAATTCAAGTATTTAGGATATAATTTATCTTTTCAAGAAGAACGAGACATAACTGCAAAAATAACTAATTATACCAGAACAACAGGAATCATTAATCACGTCATGAAGCCATCTCTTGTCCAAAGGCATACACGCTTGCGTTTGTATAACACATTAGCGAGACCAACCCTATGCTATGGCAGCGAGGCAAGGACAATAAGATCTCAGGACATCTCCAGACTCACAGCACGCGAACAGCAGGCTATACTAAATGGGATCATAAGAGAAACGAGGATGTGCTGAAGGAACTAAAAGTGAAACCAATAACTACATACATTTGTGATTACCAAGAGAACTGGAAGCGTCATGTCCAAAGGATGGAACCTGGAAGATTACTAAAGGAGATCCTTCGCTACCAGCCACGGGGAAATAGATCAATAGAACGTCCGATGAAGAGATGGAGGGAAAGTGCAAGACCGTAACGGGACATTTGGCCCAATACTTGGAAGGAAAATGATGATGATTGGTCTGGATAAAGATTATTGATATGGGAGTACCCCCACTGTGCATGACCAAAACCAGGGGTGTATATATTAGCTGGGCCATGTTACCTACTTATTACTGGTCTAGGCAAAAACCATTGGTCTGGACAAAACTGGCTATACAGTAGTACTCTGCAGAGACTATGTGTTGCTGCCAGGGGTAGCATCAGCAGCACTGTGTCCTTGACAGGACAGCGGTACAGTGAAGGCCACACGTGTGGGTTGTGGCGTGTCAAAATCGTCAGTGTGTATTGCAGTAAGCTAGCGTTCAGATTATTGGAAGAGTGCATCAGTATACAAGCGGTAATGTTTACTAGTGAAGAGAGAGCTTTTTTGGCGGAATAAGTTTGTCGCGAAGACGATTGGTTTACAAAAAAAGTAAAACTATAATTTCAGGTGCGGTTTCCTAATTTGAAGTGTCCAAACCGGGATACCGTTCAGGATTTGATAAGTAAATTTCGTGTGACTGGCTCAGTTCACGATGTACCAGGAACAGGCCGGCTTACGCTTTCAACAGATGAAATCTCCGATATAATGCTGCGTAGTCCAAGAAAATCATCGCTCAGTTTAGCTCAAGAAAGGCGTGTTGAAGTCTGGGTGGTTCCTCAGATTAGGGGCTGCGACTACGCGGTCATTTACTATAGGATTTTTTATTATTATCCTGGGCTGAGAAAACGTTACGTCAGAACTTTTTATCGGGTGGTTGAAAAAAATTTAAACTTGAGATTTGCACTACCAATACTTGTGCCTATCACATATAAAAATTTCATTACCCTCAGCCAAGTAGTTTTCCATGTATATAGTTTTAAGTGAGCGGTTCCTAGGAAAGACGTCAAAAACCCGGACAATTTTTCATACAACCACAAATAAATAAATAATTAATTAACTTGAAAATAATTGGCAGAATTAAACAAGGAAAATATTGGTATAACTCGTTTTTCAATAGGTCTGTTGGTTTGGTTGTAATTAAGGCCTAAACTCGAGTATCCATAATAAAAAATCCTATAGTAGTCCCGTGTACTTTGGGTGTGTGTAGAATCTGTCTGATAACTGGTGTTAATTATGATGGCTGTATTAGTGTGTGTTATCTGTTTTTAATTTAAGTAAGGATTGCAGACATTGAATTTTCAAGTAATTCCTACGTCAATGACAACTATTGCTGAACTTGGTTACTAGACACCACCGCAGTCGGCTCCTGGTGACGAATGTTGGAACCTAAGAGCGTTATTCAAATTTTTAACATATAATTTAGCTTCACACAAGTGTATTTAGTGGAAGGTTCTTTAACATGCCATAAATGTAAGACATGGGACCGCCGGCTTTACTTCCCCTCCGACCTTGAATCCTAGCAGTACGCATTGGCTTGCGGCCATAGACAAACTACCACATTTTCAAGGATTAAAATTTGGAAGGTCTTCCAATTGAACATCGTCGTCGTCACTTTTTGACATTTGTAAATATTCTGACTGAAAAGTTTTTAACATTAATTGTTGTCTGTACCAGTAAAATGATATTGTCACACTTACATGGCTTGATGGCAGAACAATTTTGGACCTGTTCACCCGAAACATCACTTTTGTTTTGCAAAGCCCTACCGAACTGATAAGGGAGTGACGGGATTCGGGGAACGTTTAAGGTGGGGAATGCAATGCATTACGACAGGTCGCTTCCTGGTGGCCGCGAGCCATCGTGTGCTGATAGGATTCAAGGTCAGCTTTACCTGTTCCAACCTCCTCGGTCATGCCGTCGCCCGACAGGTTTTCGGTGTACCATATTGGCGTTCAAAATTGAAAGTTGCCCGTGTGATTTTCACTACGTCATTGTACAACTTAGTAGGAATATTGTGTACGAAATTTCAACCAGCTTAGAATTTTACTCCGCAATCCATTCCCTTGTAAGTACATAAGTTCATGGTGGCCACTACTCCTGGAAAACCTGGTAAACTCCTGGATTTTTATTAGGCCTGGAAAACTCCTGGAAAATGATGAAAAATTTGAAAACTCCTGGAAAATAGCCACTGTTAATTAATTATAAAAATCTTTCCACCTTAAATCCTACTCCCGCTGCGGTTTTGGAAAGAAATTTCCTCAGGCTACCTGTTTCTGTGTGGGAGAACACGCGATAGTATTTTTGTAAAACATATTGAGTATAGACAACTTCACCGCAATAAAATTGCAGGCAGCATTCTTTTTTTTTTGGTGGATATTTGGGGTCACAAAGGCTTTTTTTAAACAATTGAATCATTTGTGTTTAGGCTTGCATATCAATAACGCAATCACCATTAATTTTTGTCAACATCTGTATAAGTAAACCAAACACAACTGCTTTATTTTGGTCTTGAAATAGGCAACCGATAAAGCCACCCCCACCCTAGGCACTCGAGCTTATTTTTAAGTCTGGATAAATGAGAATTACTCCTGGAAAATTCCTGGAAAATCGTTGACCGATTTGAGTGGCCACCATGTAAGTTAATTATTTAAAAGTTTAAATTTTTATCTTAATCAGTTAATATGTTTGGTTAACTTTCCCAAGAGTGCCCTTCAGTGCAGTGAGGAATGGTCCTAGAAAGTGGCCCCTTCATGTCTGCTTCGCTGGATCAATATAGTGGCTAATATTATAGCCATCATTATGTCATTTAGATAATGGCTTAGATCACTTCTCCATTAACGTAATCATTGATAGATACCACTTGGAAATGGAGCTTCTTTACCACAACCTGATAGCGTGCTCAATTTTAGTATTGCAGCATGTCAACCAAGCATTTGAAGAGATGCACACATTCTGTTTATCGGGCCAGAATCTATCTTGCAATTCCTTTATTTTCCTCAATAATTGCCCTTTTTCTTATGTAATTAATCTTTATTTTCACTTCAAATAACTTAATTTTCTGATTACGTACTGTACATTTTCGAGACGACTGAAAAGTAATATTATTACATAAATTTTGATACAACACTAGTGACCAAAAGTTATTCATAAGTCACGAAAAAGCAGGGCAACAGGAAATAGACCGCAAATCGCCCAACAAATGCACCTACCAAGCTTACGCGTTCGCTCTGTATAGGAAAGGTGTATTCCCTGCTTGGATTAGCGGCGTAACCGCAAGGTAAACACAGCCCATGCCTGCGCCCCATATTCCCCCAGTCGTGTTTGCCCTGTTATAGTGTGCGGAGTGTAGCCTTGTGGTGAACGTGACAACATAATGGCACAACAATGCTTTTTGGACCCCGTTTTGCAGGGTAGAATTTTCGGCCGCCTGAAAGCAGGCCAGACACAGATCGAAGTGGCTGCTTCCTTGAATGTGCCACAAAGTGCCATTGGAGACGATTTCGAGACATAGGAGAATTAGTCGTAGGCCAGTAGGGCCTACCAGATCGCCCAAGAGTAACCACCCCACAGCAGGATCTATCTGACCTTAACCGTCCAACGAAATTGGAGTGCACCTGCAAGACAATTGTCGGTGGAGCTTACAGCTGTCTCAGGGGTTGCCATTTCCCGGCAAACTGTGCACCAGAGGCTCAGAACAGCAGGGCTGTTTGCAGGACGTCCAGTGGTGTGCGTCCCACTCACTCCAGCACAGAGAGGGGCCCGTTTAGGCTACTGTGGTGCCGTCATCGTCGAAATTGTACTATGAATGAATGAAGGCAGGCATGTGCTCTTCACAGATGAATCCCGCTTCAGTTTGCAGAACAATTCCCGTCGCACATTAATTTGGAGAGAACCTGGTAGCCGATACAACCACAGGAACATCGTGGAACGGGACCAGTATGGTAGTGGTGGCGTCATGGTGAGGGGCGGCATTGTCTTGAATGGCCGTGCGAACCTGCACATCTTCATGGGTGGTCCAAGAAACACTGTGAACGCTCGGAGATACTGAACCCATGTACCATGGCCTCAAAGAGAGTCGAATCCATGTACTTTGAGAAAAGAATGAAAGAATCATACAGTTTCTAAGGGAACGGAGAGAGATTTCAAGCCAGGAATATAGCTTAACATTGTGCAAGCGCTAGGGCCAGGTGTTCCTTAGATGAGCTCATGCCTCTTGACATTTATAAGGAGCCAGTCATGGATATTATTAGAACGAGTGGAAAGTTTTGACTGTAAGACGAAGAAGCTGGACTCGGAAATTGCTCTTACGTTGCAGGAATATGGCAACCTCGCTGCTGAGTCAGAACAGGAATAATTAAATTTAACCCGTTTACGAGTATAAAAATAAGTAAACAGATACAGTACGGTGAATCATTTTGGATTAGAGATTTTTGTGTAAAGATAAACCTTGTAAAAATTGCACAGGAAAAAACTGCAAACGCAAGTAGACGTCATTGGGGGTTCACCGAGACCCAAGGAGTGGGAGAATAAAAAAAGAACAGCACCACCCACACAGTTGAGGACGAGAAATTAATTAATATCTCGGAAATGCACGATCGATTTCTATGGACAGGAAGATTATTTTACGTTTGGAAGACGAGCTTTCTGGAGATACGGTTTTTATAATTGTGCGACAATTAGTTCAAAAGTTGGTCACGAAAAGGACTAGGATTTTATCTTTTTGTGACTGAAAGGTATAAAGCTCCTGGCAGAGCCAGACCAAACATGCAGTTATTCTGACAGCCCGTGAGGGGGTGTTACTCTGCATCAGTGCATGCAGTCTACGAGAGCCCGTGAGGGGAACGTCACGCTGTATCAGTACATGCAGTATTAGTCCGTCCAGGGGGGCGTTACGCTGGAGCATCATAATCATCAGTCTACGAGCATTCCGTGAGCGGAAGTGCTGCACCACATCGTATACGCAGTATTCAAGAGCCCGTGAGGGGGACGTTAAGCTGTATCAGACATTGATCCAGAGCCTGTGGGAGGCTAGGCTACAAGTTCACCGAATGTAGACCAGTTACGATATAAGTACGCTACGCTGAGGGTTAGCAGTTCGAGACTTTGAAGAGTCCTAAAATATAAAGAACATTAAATATACGGACTTTAAAGCAATATCGCCAAAGTAAGACACAGCGATCAGTAGGGAACTTCGAGTTCCAGAAGAACACTAGTTCAACACAGTTACGAAGTTATAAGAACTCCAACAAATAAACGGCGTTACGTCTAGTAAAGACATTGTTAAAGACATTAAGTCCTGTAAAGGACAAGAATAAACAGTAATTACGATCGCGAAAGATAGAAGTTCAAGCGAAAGGAACTTAGGAACTTAGGTTCGAAACCAGAGGGAAACGTACTCTAGTGAGAAAACGTCAAAAATATACGATAGACAGTATACGGTCCTCGAAGGGAGGCCAAGATATAGAAACTAAACGGTACGATAGACAGTATACGGTCCTCGAAGGGAGGCCAAGATATAGAAACTATAGGGGGCGATAGACCACCATATATAAATAGAGGTGACGGCAAAGAAAAGACATTTATCGCCTAGTTAAAGCAGATAAAGTAAAGCCGAGTAATAGACAATAGAAGCGGTTTTGAGAGACTGAAACCAGTAGTTTCCATTGTAGGAGAGAGAAACTTTGAACGAGTAAAATCACACGTCCAATGCAGGTCGATAGGATTCACATCAGGGATCATCAACAGCCGACAGAAATTGTAAAAATCGTTGAGATACACCCGTGTGATAGGAGTGAAGTGTAAATATTGTAAGAAAAGAAATAAGAGTATCATTTTAAGTGTTTTAGGTAAAGTGAAAGCGTTTTATGCACAGTGATATGTGTTATAATATGTACCAGAGTAATATTTTTTAGTGTTTTAATGTGTGTTCAAAACGGATACCCCAGTGTATTAAAAAAAAAATGTTGTCAGTGTTAAATATAGTGAATATGTGTCAAGAAATTTCTGTACATAAGATGAGATTGTACAATATGGAGTAGGTCAAGAAGGTGGGCCAAAATGTCACATCAAACGAGAATAAAGGTCAGAAAGCGACCTTAAACATGTAAGTAAAGATTTTCATTATGTTTTGGTGTCGGGAAAAATTTTGTGTACAATTCCACCGGAGTTTTGAGTAGAAGGGATGTTTTTAAATGAATAATAACTAAATAAGAACGCGATCTGAACGAAAATAAAGTTTTAAGAAATAATAAATAAGTATGTGAAATAATAAATCCTGTAGAGGAAAGGCATGGAATAAAATGTCAGTATTTAATGAATGTTATAAAAGCAAGCGTGATAATAATAATTATAACAAAGATATTTACATAAAGGTAAATTTGAATTATATGAAAGAAATAGCGTTTGAGCTTTTGTAAGGAATGAAAACATGATGTGAATAACAAGGTAAAGAAATCTAAATAAGGATTAAATTGAATGATATAAAAATATAGAGCGTTGAAGCCTTAACAAATGTATAAGACATGATGTAAATGCATGTTCTTAAAAAGGGAGCGATTTATTGTCAACGGAAAAGATTAATATAAGAATTAAGATATGTATCAATTGTTACTATGAAATTTATCAGTTCTTTGGAAGACCTTCGGCCGTAAAGTAATGTGTAGCGTAATGGAACGCAATTAAATAAAAAGTCACGCTAGGAACGCGTAAAAGTTAAAGTACTTGGTAAATTACTTATGGAGGGTAGTTGATTGCAGTGAATTGAGATATGTTGTAAGTCCTCTAATTGTGACGTAGATCACGAGGCAATGTGTGTATTATTTAAAAGGGAGCTAATGTATGGTATTATTGAGCGTAGGTCCTGTAAGCTACGGCTTGACCCTAAATCGCGTTTTGTATAAGTCCTCTGATGTGGAAATGTTCCCGAGGCATGTTAAGAGATTCGAACCTAGAATCCTCTTGTTGTTAAAGCCCCTAATTATTCGTCGTAGAATGTGTATTAATCTTCCCAATCAATGAGGACCCTCTCATAATTAATAAATGCCAAGGTTACGAAAGTGGTTTATGAGCCAAAGAATATTGTTGAATGGAAATAAGTGAAGTAAAAGCCAGGTCTCTCCACAGAACTGAGAATAATGTGAAGGTTTGTTTTAAAGCATTGAAGAGAGCTGCCACCGTAGGTTAGGCAGAGAGTTGCTTTCCTTGTCATAAATCACGCCCGAGTATAATGGCCTGACCCTCATAGAGCGAGGGTGGGTAAAAACCGTCTTGTAAGATGTGTTAAATACACCGTGAGTGTTTAAAGTTGTTAATGACCTGGGCGTTGAACCGAGGTCCTTGTAGATTGATATTATCGCTTGCCAATTCAGATCGTAGTTTTCTTATGTGATAATGGTCTTATAAGACAAATGAATTAAATAAAATCCCTATTGTAATATTGTATGGAAAAGAAGGAATCCACGAGTTTTGTGAAGATAACTAGGTTTCGGGAGTGATCATAGTTTTTGACTTTGTCAAGTAATCTTTATAACTCTGGAGTACACAAATAGTTTTCCCGATCACCGTAGTGAATTTGCAAAACTTGAGAGAGATAGTAAATACGGAGAACATGTGATATGCCCAAATATTGAAGTGAATAATTAACATGTAATTTTAAATGTAATTATATATTTGTTTTGATGATAAGAAAAGATAAAAATAATTCTTGAGGTGTACAAAAATATGACACCATTATTATGGGAAAGTATCGAGCCAAAGAAGCTCGTAGTTATTTGGAACTTTAAGATAAGTACTTTATGGAAGTGAAAATAATCGTGAATTGTTGGTTTTAAAGAAAACCATGTGTTTTAATCTAATATTTGTTTTATTTTTATGCTATTCCTTGTTCACTTTGGACAAGTAGAATGATATTGGTCAGTAGTTTATGTGTTTATTTGTTTGTAGCGCCATAATTTTTGATTAATTAAATGTGTTAAAATAGGAGTTGATTTTGTTGTTATTTTTGCAAGTGTATCCTCTATTTAATCCAAAATATGTAAGTCACAGAGTGGGAGAACTTACCGCAGCCCCGAAAATCCCGAATTGAGCAATGCTGGCATACTGTGATTTGCATATTTCTTGCTGCAAGGGCACAATACAGGGATGAGGTACTGAGACCACATATTCGACTCTTCAGAGGAGCTGTTGGTCCAGACTTCCTCTTAATGGACGATAATGCCAGACCGCACCGCGCTGCTCTGGTGGATGCATATCTGACTGGGGAAGACATTCATCGCATGGACTGGCCAGCGAGATCTGAGGAAATGGAATCCTATAGAACATGCCTGGGATGTATTGGGGAGGCGAATATCATCCCGTCAGCCTCCACCAAGGAGCCTACAAGACCTTCGGAGGAATGGGAGCGACTGCCACTAGAGCTCTTGGACCATCTGATACAAAGCAAGCCACGTCACTGCCGTTAGGGGTAACCATACACCCTATTGTGTTGTGGAAGACATTACCAAGTTTTGTTAGTTGTTGGCAAAGGTGTACTTTAGCTATCAGAACCTTACTGACACTGTCTTTTTTGGACAAGTTGTGTGACATATTATGTGTGATTCAGCTTCCGTTTGTTCAGCAATCCGTCTGACATTCCTATCGGGCGGTATGGCCTCGTTTAGTGATTGTGCTTAACGTTTGGACACTAGTGTATATACTGAAGAGAAAAAGGTAATTAACCATAAGAAAGGATAAGTTCTGTTAGTCTAATTGGTTCTTCGATGATTATTTATTAGTACTGATAAAAGGTTTTCGAAAGTAATGTGTATAGGAAAATTTTTGGACCATTTCTTGACTCCATATCACAAAGCTGGAAAATAAGATCAAAATAAAGATATACATTCACAATCACAGCAAGCACTAATACTCAACATCATTAACTCCAGAAGAATTCAATGGGCTGGTCATGTACATTTTTAGTGTATCGCTTTTAGTGCCGGGAGTGTTCGAGGACATGTTTGGCTCGCCAGTTTTTAGCTGCTTCTGTGCGGACACCCTTGGGGTGAGCTACAAGTACCGTCGCGTGTGGAGTGTCGTCTGAGGAGGAAAGTTTGAATGTAAGGACGAGGAATTGGAATGTAGCGGCTGTGGCCTATAGTTAGGTACCAACGCCGGCATTTGCCTGGAAGGAAGATGGGAAACCACAGAAGACCATCTTCAAGGTTGCCGGCGGGGGGATTCGAACCTCCTTGCTTCCCGGATGTGAGCGACTGACTGACTGCCTGCAGCCACGCCATAACGACCACGGCTAACTCACCCGGTGGTCATGTACTAAGGATGGGAGATGATAGGATGGTTCAAAGAAGAACCCAGAGGAAAAAGGCCAGTAGGAAGACCACCAAGTTCCTCTGTAGACATCTGAATGTGGACACCTGGCAAGAACTCGCCCAAGACAGAGTTTAGTGGAGGCATTTTGTGAGATCGGTGCGGGATCTTCGTGTCCCATGGAAGCCTTCTGGGTGTTTATCCGTTTATATGATCGACCTGGATCTGATGATGTTCACTTGACGAAAGATCCGTGTCATCCCCTCCTTCTTATAATCTGCGCAATGATTAATCACATGTAGATTACAGTAGAAATCGGCTTATCTGAGGGTAGCTGGGATAGCAGAAAACTTGGTTAGAGGGAATGTGTAGGAAATCGTATTTAATTCAACTCATTATCAAAAAGAAAAGAAAAAAAAATTACAATACCCTACCTTTTTAATCAATTACACTTTCTTTGCAAAAAAAAGTCCTATTTTTTTCTTGTTCTTTGAAATTATTACTCTTAAAACTCAGTAATTCTTCTAGGTTTGTGCCGTGTCTTGTGTGGGGTTTCGCCTAGGACACCAAGCTGGCTCATCAGCAGGCTCTTGGTGTCCCCGCCCGGACCCCCACAGGAGTGACGAACTGCGCGTCACCTCCCTTTATATTAGGTGCAACTGCACCACTTTACTGCGAGAACTAAAAGCTCAAACAGCCTTAACCTCCCTATGAAGGCTTCCAAAAAGCCACACAAGACACGGCACAAACCTAGAAGAATTGCTGAGTTTTAATTCATTGGCCGTGAAAGCCAATATACCATTACTCCTCTTGCTCCAATCCCCCACTGTAACTTCTCCCACTCCCAAGTCAGCTGCTATATTTTTATTTTCTTGCTGCTGTCGATACGTCGCATTGCACTTAATTTTGTTTGTAACAAAACTGCAATACTCGAGGTTTGGCACTCCTTTTGGCAACGAATCACAAAACAATGCAACGTGTGTGTATAAACGTCGAAATACAACTAGTCTAGCAAGCTAAGCAACACGTGGTGACGAGGGACTAAGAGTTCCGATCCCTGCCGAAGTTTGTCTACATGGACTCAACTTGAGGGGTGTTGGGCTAGTTCGTTACTAATTTTAATGCTAATTTAATTACGTTGACAAAATGAGCGCCTCGGGTAAAGAATCATACTTCCTGCCTAATATGAGGGTGGTTCATAAGTTATGGCAATTTTATTTCCCGACACACAAAATTAATTATATACATTGGAAAGTACGTTACATAACCTTCGTAATGTTGCCACCTCATGAGGTATGGATGCAGGAATTTGTGGAAGAGAACAAGGTCAAAATGAACGTTATGAAATCACCGTTTTATTCTCGTGCAACCTGTTCAACAGCATTTGTCAACGTGTTGCTTCTTAGCGAGGTTTGAGGCATGTTGATGGTTAACGTTCATTGATAATGTCAGTAATTGAGGTCCGTATTGACTAACTATATATTAGAAAGAAAATAAAGGGATTCTGCAACCAAATAGCGACTCACAACACCGGCCTGATTCAAAGGCTTTCTAATGCACCCAGGCCTGGAAATCCAATTAGAAGATCTTCGATGAAGAATCGGAAACAGTTGAACTTCACATTATTTATTTCACAAATCTTTATTTCATGTAACGTTTGTTCGTATAAAGGTAATTTATCTTTGATATTTATGTACAGGCTGAGGAAGGAGGAGTTAACCTTCGAAACATGTACCTGTGAGTAAGTTCAATACACGTATTGAAAAGGCAGAATCCCTTCATTTTCCTTCTAATATAACGTTCATTGTCCACGGACAATACCTTCGGTTGCCTGTGTTTCGTTAATGTACGCACTCTGTTCACCTTTGGTTACCTTCATTACGCACCCCTGTCAACAGATGATTGATATTGGGATCCTGCTCGTGTCCAGACTGGTATACTCAGACTCCACCTGGTGGTAACATTAAGGTCATGTAACACCCACTTTCCACTCTATATAGTTAATTTAGATTGCCGATACATTGTCGGGAAATAAAATTAGTTGTCATGACTTATGGACCACTCCTCGCATAAATTCATGTTGACTTACTGATAGTTATCAATCAGTTATTCATTTATTCGTTCAATCATCTTTATTAGGAGCAGATGACCTTGACATTCTTAAAGATTTGTGCGTATTTGATAAACAGGAAGATTTGGACCTCTCTGAATAGAATACACACTAATTGTGGTAGATGTGCCGATTCCCTACATAAATGGGGGATGACATCCTCCCCGCAGTGTGATTGTGGTGTTGAACGGTTCAGCACATTGCCCCTTAGGAGCATTCCATGGTGACCCGCAGGAGTTCCTCTTCGCAACAAATAAGGCTATTGATTATGTCACAAATCTGGATATCTGTTTGTGACTTAGTGTAGAGATTATGTAAATATGTATATGGACTGTAATTATCTTTGTGCAATGTGTTTCCAAAAGCTAAATAAATGTGCCTCTTTCATGCATATCGAGAGCCACTACTGAAACTTGTTTTACCCCTGTAGGTGCGTGCTCTGTGTCAAGATTGGTTCCCTATCGACTACCCCTACTCGTGGTACGAAGATATCACTTCTAATCCAAGGTTCTACTCCCTTGCTGCAGTCTATGACGGGATCATCATAGGACTCATCGTGGCTGAGATCAAGTCCTACATCAAGCTCAACCGAGAGGTTTGTATAATCTTAACCCTGTCACACATAAGCTATCAGCTGATGGACGCGTCAAGACTGTCAGCCAAAACTTCTCTCACGTTTTGAAAGTGATATAGAAGGTACACCAAGAAAGAAATACATATTGGGGTTCCGAACATTGTTATCCTCATATTTCAGTTCAGATAAATAAATCTGAGCGCCACTGAAAGTAATTTCCCAGCCTAAGCTGGGTCGGAGAAAATATGACCCCCCTCCACTTGACTCTGTCTGTCCACCATCCTTCCTCAACCTCTGAACACTCACACTGTCCTTCACCGTACTCTAGGTCAGTGTTTCCCAAACTTTTGTGTGTGTGTGTACCACCTAACGGTTGGGAGATATTGTAACTATAACACCCACCATCACCACTACGTAGTGTGACTGCTCCGGTCACAATGTTCCCAAACCCTTATTTGGTTGACTTGAAGAGAAGTCAGGTTAGGGTAATTTGTTCTTTTCTTGTTCATCATCATCATTTAGGTTATAGGATTTCATTTTATTTAGTGTATATATCTTGTGTATCTCGGGGACTCAGTCGGGAATATTTCATTTAATTTGTATGTGGCATGTTAGCATACAAGACAGCGGATTGTGTTAGGCAAGCTACAAGATGTTGCAACAGCAGGAACTCTAGGCCAAATTTAGATTGGGCCGAGAATAACTTCCCTTGTCTAGAAGAAAGCTTGGTATAAATTGTGAAAGATTCTGATGTCAGAGAAGAGTTTCGCGCCATGAGTTGTAAGAAATATACATGGGTTCGAGATTATTGGTGTATTTTGTATGGGTTGGAGGGTATCATGACCCTGGCGGAGAAAGACGAAAACATGTGTTAACAAAATGAGAGGTTGGTTTTTCGTGTCAAGCGAGACCTCACTTCTATTCTAGCGCCTGGTTGGAGAGGTCGCGTTCTCGTAATTTGGCCTAGGCCTATTTAGAGAAACTGTTTTGTTGAAAGCATGGCTTTTGAATGTACTCGAAACGGCTACAAATCAGAACAATGTTATATCTGTTAGCACATTTCAAGTTTGGTACGGAAGCACATTCATTTATCACAGAGATGTGGCTTTGTAAACAATTCTAACCTAAACCACGTGCGCATTCATTATGCAGTACAAGATGCTGTATATAATATATCGTTGCGAACTGTGAAGTAGGCTTTTAGCCTCTGTGTAATATTGATGTGTATAAAAGTCTGCAAGTGCAGAGCATACAAAATATGATCTGGGAGGTAGCAGTAGGTGAATTGATGACAGTAGGAGTTTCTAATAAAAACCATGTGTAGAAAATCTTGGAAAGCTGGGGAGAACTGATCTATCGAGCATGTCTCGTAGATTATCTGCAAGATCGTCGGTGAGTGAGTAACAAACATCTTTATATTACAACATTCATTTCTGGGTCACATGTTTTCGTCATTGCCGAGGAGAAATAGAGATAGCAAACCATAGTCTGTTCGACGAGAGTCTCCGCCATATGTTTGAATTTGATTTTAATACATGGCCTTCCTGGACATCGAAAAGGCCTATGATAGTGTGTGTAGGGAGAAGGTTTGGGAAGTAATGGAAAACATGGGAGTGGAAAAAGGGACTGTAGGCAGAGTGAAGGAGATGTATTGTGGAAGTGTGAGTTGTGTGAAAGTTGGAGGGGAAAGTACAGACTGGTTCAGACAAATGAGTGGCCTGAAACAGGGTAGTGCGCTGTCACCCCTTCTCTTTATTGTGGTTATGGACGAGGTAATGACACGGATAGCAGGAAAGATAGGAGAAGATAAGATGAAAGCAATGGTGTTTGCAGATGATCTCATGGTCTGGGGAAACAAGGAGGAGGAAATTCAGGAGCAACTGAAGGCTTGGGAAGAAACAGTGGGAGAGTACGGATGGAAGTTCAACATCAGCAAATGTGAGATCCTGTTAACGACCAGGAAAAAGGACAGACCAATGAGTGGGATAACACTTGGAGGTGGACAGCTGAAGAAGGTGGAAAGTCTCAAGTACTTGGGAAGTATAGTGGAGGAAAATGGGAGAAATGACAAAGAGATTACAGAACGTGGCAGACAGGCAGAAGCATTAGGAGCTTAGTGTGGAATAAAGATGTCCCACAAAAAAAGCAAGGAAGTGTTATACAGAAGCTACTATATCCCGATACTGACCTATGCTTCAGAAACGTGGACAATGAAGAAAAGAGACATAAGCAGAATACAGGCAGGTGAAATGAAGTTCCTGCGAAGTAGGATCGGAGTAACAAGAAGAGACAGGTTGAGGAATGAAAAGGTCAGGGAAATGGTGAAAGAGGAGCCCTTCCAAGGTAGGATTGAGACATCAAGACTGAGGTGGTATGGACACTTAAGAGCCGGCCGGAGTGGGAACGGCCGACCGCCAGCCCAGCACTTGTTGTAACATGGGTGAAAAGTTTGTGAAACGTTTTATAAAGAAACGGGACAAGGTAAAATTATTTTGTTCCTATAGCCCGCTGTAGTATTTTATACACTTTTCATCGGTACAAAAGCATATCGAACAGGAATACAAAGATAGTTATAAAAAGTGTAGTTAAAATCACAATTCTCCATATAAAATAGAGTTCTGAACTGCAATTTTCCAAACCTCTTCAATGCCTTCAGATGATGTTGAAAACAGAAACAAACTCCACTGCAAGACAGCTCATAGTTTTCTCTATTGTGCTACTGAATCATATTTTCAAATTAAGAACTCTGTATATGTTTAATCGTGATTTTAGAAAATGTCAGCATATTGAGTTGCTAATGCTAGCCGTGTCGAGGTGCTGGCAGTTCAGGCAGTTACCGTCAGATACCGCATCGTCGCAAAGTCATGTCCTTGAAACAGGGTGAAGTAAGACAGAGCCGGCTTCTGAGAGATGGTAATCTCATACCAGGAAGTGATGAAATCAGCTCATGTCCAGGTGCTGTCAGTCGCTTCATTACAATCAGTGCCGGATCCAGGCTTTGCGGTGTCCTGGGCGATATGATACGGTCGGGCCCTCAACAATAGAAAATATAAAAAATATCAAATCAAATGGAAAATAGTTTTGTATTAATAATAAAATAAAGAATAGTTACAATATTTTGAATACACTACGGTACATTCTTTTAATAATATGAAAGAAACCCTTAAGTCCCCTTGAAGAAGATTATGTAAACTATGAAATATTAAAATATTACTTTGCGACTCTTTTTCTTGGATGAAGTCTTCCATCATTTCACTGAAATCTATACTTGCTAAACGGTCACGGGAGGTCATAGCTGCACTGAAAAAAGAATATGAATTATAAATTAGTTTGAAAAGTATAATTAATTAATCAATTAGACTTAGACAACAGATGTTTGAGCAGACTCCCAAAGAGAGACAACCGGGAAAGAAGTGGAGGGAGGAGAGACAGAGGAAGCATAGTGTGTGTGTATGAGAGGTTTTTGGAAAAAAAAAGAAGGACCAGAATTAAACATGAAAATTGATTGTGTTATAACGCTCTCCTTATGGGGAATTAACGAATAAATAAATAATTAATCAATTAAATTTAAAACAATCCATGACTCCCCCCCCCCCCCCCCCGGACCGCGGGGCCCTGGGCGGTCGCCCTCCCCTAGATCCACCCCCGATTACAATCGTCTGCTTTCTAGATCATCATATTATGGTGTGTGGCCTACAGGTCTTTTGCAGTTCCAGTGTTTATTATGAGCTTTTTAGTTCTTTCTAACATGTCTGTAATATACAGTAGTATAGGCTACTTTCAAGATTATGCCATTGTTGTACTGTAAATAGAGTTGTTGTTGTTGTTGGAGGTGGTGATTCGTTTAGGAGCTTTGGGACATGGTGGTCATGTAGCCGCGTGCACTTGGGTGTGTGTATAATGTGTCTAATAACCTGTGTTATTGTGATGGTTGTATTAGGGTGTGTATTTGTATTAGGGACGGGTTTTGTATATGCGGCGGTCGTGGCCTTAAGTTAGATACCATCCCAGCATTTGCCTGAAGCATAAGTGAGGAAACAACTTCCAGGATGGCTGAAGTAACAATGTAACCCTTCTCTTCCCAGTTCTGCCTCACAAGCCTCAGTGTATCCCATTCCAGCCCTCAGCTCCTAAACCTGGACCTCTGCGTTGACAGCTAAGAAGACTAGCCACTACGCCACGAGGTGGATTGTAAATAAAATGTTGCTTTGTCAGTCTAAATATGATGTAGCGACTACTGGGCTTTTGAAGTTACAGTAATTATTATATGAGTAGCAAGCAATCACTAGTTAGTAACCATCACTAAAGTGGACCTGAATTTCATTAAATTAATTTGTTTATTTATTTATAATTATTTGTTTGTTTATTTATAGTTCTTCTAACAGGTTACAACCTAATTACGAGAAATAACAATATGAATTACACTTAATATTTTTCTTACACTAATATAAAATGATACTTATAATACGTATGACTAAATATTATTCTAGTAAGTATCGTACTTGAAATTATGTTTCAAGTCACTGATAAGGAGTGTATGATATTAAGTGATTTCTCTACAATACAAATGAACAAAAGGTGCTGTCTGATATATGGAAATGTGTGCATGTCTTTTTTCTTTTTTAGATATTGAATGTGTTCGATACAGGCGAATGTTTATATTACTCTGTATTGGTTCTTGGACAGTGGACTATTATACGTTTCGGTCTTATTGACCGCGAAGGAACATATAGTTCAAATTCAGATGACAAATAAGGTCTATCAAAGATGTTATCAAATTATTTAATGTAATAACCTGCCTACTTTTCTCTAAAGTCTTTAAAGAAAAAGTTCCATTAATAAATTATGCTTAGCATTTTTAAAGGAAATGTGTAGTTTATGTTATCGTCAATCTCGCGATCAATAGCCACGGAACCTCCTTTTTACGTGGAATCCGAACTACTGGACATGACGTTTCACTTCGAAAATCTCACATCATTGACCGGGAACCGAACCCGGTCCGCTGTGGTGAGAGGCCAACAGCTTGACCACACCACTGGGCCACCACATTCCCGCTTAGCATATTTAGGATATACATGTGTCCTTTTGTATTCCAAGAATATAGGGAATTTATTTTTTATCGATTCAACTCTATAGTTAGCATTCGCACATCTTGGGTTCCAAACTATTGAGCCAAATTCAAGTCAACTTCATACGAATGCATTATACTGTACAATCTTTAGCAATGTACAGGTTCCTAAAATAAAATGTGCATCTTCTTATAAATCCCAGCATTTTGAATATATCTCAAAAATTCGATCAATACGGTGAGAAAAGGATAACTTTTTTTTTCATAGTATAGCCTACCATAAACCTAGATGACTTGAGATGGGAACTACATAGGAAATGGTGGTGTTTTATATCAAAGTTTTCGTGTAAATGCAATCGGATGACACTTATAAATCGAAACAATTTGTTTTGTTCCAATTTATTGTTTCTTCATCTTTTGGAGCAGCATACAATCCCATAACGAATAAATGTATTTAAACGATTACACGACATTTGCAAATAATAATAATAATAATAATAATGATATATTGGCATCCCGGAGATGGTTAATTAAGATAAGATTACAGAGGCACAAGATTCGATCCCAGGGGAACACCAGAGGGTGAATGGAGCTTTTCTCTATGATACAAAGTGTTGCGTCTTTCATACTGTAAGTATGATCCGTAATAGGACATTTTCGTAAGTTGTAGGCTACGTCATGGTTAACTCTACCAATAATCTGTATATATTACATCGACTCGTTATCCTTTAATTTAAACCAGATGACTCCTGATTCGTGAAAATTGGTTATTGTTGATCATCGAGGGATGAATCCGTGTTATGAATCGTGAATAAAATGGCATGTATGCCTGAATAATACATTAGGCCTATGTGTTCATGAAGTGTTTGCTCGTAAAGTTAGTTTGGGGCAAACTTAGTAGCTACCGGTACTGTTCGGTAGTTAAGAATTAGTGAAATCTTACCCGACTTGTGAATATGACTGACTTTAGTAAGTTTCCATTTCTCTGGAAATATCAAAGACTTGATCGATAAATTAAATTTAATATCAAGAGGATAAGTTAAGCCTCCGTGGCTTAGGCGGCAGAACGCCGGCCTCTCACCGCTGGGTCCGTGGTTCAAATCCCGGTCACTCCATGTGAGATCTGTGCTAGACAGAACGGAGGCAGACAGGTTTTTCTCCGGGTACTCCGGTTTTCCCTGTCAAAATGTCATTCCAGCAACACTCTCCACTATCATTTCATTTCATCTGTCATTCATTTAATCATTGCCCCAGAGGAGTGCGTCAGGCCTCGGCAGCCGGCACAGTTCATATCCTCGCCGCTAGATGGAGGCTTCATTCATTCCATTCCTGACCCGGTCGGAGACTGGAAGCAGGCTGTGGATTTTCATTTTTCATCAAGAGGATAAGCTATTTTTTTCCCGGATCGTTTTTTAACAAATATGGAAGAATAACCCTCTTGTGTCCCATATATTCATCGTAAGTATCGGAGTGAGAATGTCACTACGGGTTACCTCATAATAATTAAGATGTCAATTTCGAGATGACTTTCTAGGTTATCATGCGTTAAAATGTCATAGTTGGATCCATTTTGGCAATATACTGATGAGTAAGGCTAGGATTTTAATGTAATATCTATCATCATCATAGCAAACACTCATATCGAGTAGATTGGCCTTTCAATCCGGAAGTCTCTCATTGGTGAGTTCGGAGGTGACTATACAGCCCAATGCGGGAGGCACACGATTTGCCGCAGTGATGACAGATGGTTCCACGTGGGGCATCTGCGTTCCTTCCATTTCTTCTATGTAATATTACATTAAAAAATTTGAAATATGTAACATTGATTTAATTTTTATATAAATCATATACATTACACATGATATTGCTTGTAGATTCTTCATTTTATTCATTATATTTTTTGCAAAATAAAGGATGGTACACTAATTAATTAATTAATTAAGCATGTTCATATTATAGCAAATTTAAATAAATTCCATGATTATGTATGCGTACGGAAGAGTACCAAGGGAAAAGAAACTGACGATTCTGAAGTACAGTATTATGGTATCCAGGGAAGGCTGCTATAGGCAATCAAAAGTTCCGTATTTGTGTTTATAATGAAGCTGCGGTAAGAGTTGATGCTAGGATGAGTTTCTGGTCTAAGTTGTTACAGGAATAGGCTGAAATCTTTCACCACTACTACTGATTTTTTATATAGGCTATAATATTGTCTTTTGTAGCTTTTCAGTCGGTCAACACGACTGTGTCCAATGAATGGGCGGGGTACAAGATATAAATATGTAAATACACTCCTGGAAAAAGTTACATGTATTAGTTAATTATCACAATTGCCCCATATAATTGCACCATATTTGTTCATGAATAGTGATGTGATGATCGTGGGAAACGGATCTTAGTTTTCTTTCCCTTGAGCAACTGAATTTGTAGTTTCTGGACATTTTTGGTTGTTGATGAGGAAAAGGCAATGCGAAAGGAAGAGCTGAAGCAACTCAGTCCTGATAATAATATGCTATAGCTTATCGTTGAAGTTAATCCTGTGTGATGAGAAATGTAATTTCAAAAAAGGTATTCTACATTTTTTTAAATATCGCCTTTGTTAAGAATAAAAGAAAAAATATCTTGTCATGGTTACTTACAAAAACACGTAAATATAATTCTAGGAAATAAACAGCAGTTTTTCAGCATACTACTAAGTTACAGGTATACTAGGAAGTAGGCTTCCTTACGTATCTTTTCCATGTTATCGTAAACACGATGAGTTATATTTTGAAATATTCAAACAGAAGTGTTGAAAATTTACTTTTCAACTCTTTTCAGGAATTAGTTTAGTCTGAAGGATTCTTTATCACAATTAAGGTTATTATGAAGATAAAACAAAAGTTCGGTGCTTTTCAGTCGGTCAACACGAATTTACCCAAAAGATTTGTAAATTTTTCAGGATTAGGGTATAATCCAACTCTTTTGGGTACATTCGTGTTGACCGACCGAAAAGCACCAAACTTTTGTTTACTAAGGGAACACTGAAAAATGGCTTCAAACCCCATAATGTCAGTATGAAGATGTTTATGAAAGTAAATGATTGAATATACACAATCTAATTGAGCATGAGCAACAACAACGACGGCGTGAAACCTTATTGTGTTTCGGTTTCGAACTTCTCAACATAGGCAGTTTTATGTAAGGAAGGTCTGTAAGGAAATGGTAGAGCTTGAAGAATAACATTTTATTTCTTTCTGCGTTATCACATTCTGCATAACATACTGTTTTAAAGACCATCTCGTGGTGTAGCGTTCTTGTGTGTGACCCCCGGATGCAAGGCCTTAGAGAGTGGTGATGGGCCCTGGGGCTGGAGAATCCTGCACTCCCTCACCTCTATTGCCAAATTATGTAATATTAATTTATAATCCTCCTAAATAAGCAGAAACTGATAGTAATTTTAGAAATAATAATAATAATAATAATAATAGTATTAATAGAAGCCGCCGGTGGTAGTGAGTTCAACATGTGCTCCCCCCCCCCCCCCCTCCCCCCTCCCCCCACATGCAAGATCCGGAAAATATTTTAATTATTAATATTAATAATAATAGTAATAAGACGGCTGAGGTGGGATTCAAACCCACGCTCTCTCGATACCAGCGTGGTACGAGGTAGTGCGTTAGTGTGTATATTTGGGATTCAGATGAGGATTGTGAAGGAGTCGGCTGCATTTGTCTGGAGTAGAAGTGATGATAATAATAATAATAAAAATAATAATAATAATAATAATAATAATAGAAATAATAATAATGTTATTGCTTTACGTCCCTTTAAACATCTGCGGCTTTAGGAGAGGCCGGGGTTTTGGAAGTTTGCCCCAAAGGGGATCTTTAACCTGCCAGTAAATTCACTGACACGGCTCCCTCGCATTTGTGCTGTGCCAGGATTCGATCCTGCAATCTTGGACACAGCAAGTAAGAACGTTACCCCTGAGCCACGCAGCCAGAGTAGAAGTGAGAAACCACGGAAAACCACTTCCAAGATGGCTGAGATGGGAATCGAAACCACATCTTTTCAGTTTTGCCTCACGGGGCATTCCAGCCCTCAGACAAGAATGAATCGAATTTCTTGTCGGCGCCGGGAATCGAACCCGAACCTCTGGGGTGACAGCCAAGAATACTAGCCGCTACAACACGAGGAAGGCCAAGGATATTTCAGTCACTTGTGAATTCCGTAATCCGTAGTTTAACTATTAGCTTATCTATAGCAAAATATTTCGGCCATTCAATTGGAAGTAGCCTATACAGACTATCACTTCGAAATTTCTGGTCGCGATATTCTTGAAGCGCATTGCCACGAGATTGCATTTCCCCAGTGTTTGGACTCCGGAGCAGTTAGAACTTTCTCGCACGCGCGACCTTGAATCACCCTCACCACAGTAGTAGTAGGTAATCTGTGCTCACAGTAGGGGGTAATCCGTGCTGATACCTATGTACGGGCCATGTAACTACTAGGGGACAGCGACTACAACGAAACTAGTGGCAACGTTTTGAAATGAAAGGTGAAATAGGAACTGACTCCGGCCGCCTCTTAAAGAGAATGGATGAGAAGAAGATTCCCAAGAGGATACATGAGATGCAGATGCAGAAGAAACGACCAAGGGGAAGACCAAGAGATAGATGGCTGAAAGGAGTGGAGGAATGTGTCAAGAAGAGAGGCGAGGACTGGACCAGAGTGACAGCGGAGAGGTGGTGGGAAGAAAGGACTAAGTGGCGAGGCTAATGTTCCAAACAGACCCAGCCTGGGGCTGGAAACTGTACAAGATGATGATGATTATTATTATTATTATTTATTTGGATTTATTGTGCTTCTAACAGGCATATGCCTAATAAAAAGAAACACATGTACATTTGGTTACACAATTCTATCAAATTATAATATAATTGACAGACATAATGCTGAGATTGTAATGCAAATTAATTCTACAACTAAATACGAAAATATAATAATACTGTGCAGGTAATTGGTAGGTGGAATGTACGAGTTCATGTGATCGCACAGCAGGCAGAAACAAAGGAACTATATGTGTAACTGAATAAGTCGAGGTTGTTTGCTATTGAATGTTCATTGTATAATTGAATAGCACTTATTATTGGGGAATGTTTATGCTGTTCAGTTCTAGTTCTTGGGCAGTAAAATGTAATAAACTTAGGTCGAGTTGATGAGATATATTTTAAAGTTTATCATTAGTTTTCTTTATAGGGAGTTACACCTAATAGTTGAACGCCCAAATGATACCAGTTAGGTTGACGAAATGTGTGCCCAACACTCCACGACCCTGCCAACTCAAATGTGTGGTATATGATGGTAAAGTGCATTCGATCACCAATAGGAGGGTGATTTTGGGAAGTTGTAAATCACTAGCCGAAGAGGGGCTAGTACAAAGTAACAGTAGCAGACCAAAAGTTGGATTGTAAATTGTGTTAGGTTGTTGGAGATAAAGTTCCAATAATAAAAAGTGTGTCCAGTTGTTTTATTATTTAATACAATAAGCATTCAATTCAAACATTCAGAAATGTCACTGTACAAATAATATTAATAAAGGAACTCGTAATAATTAAACATAAAAACCAAAGTTCAACTAACAACTTCAATGTGAAGGGTGAGCTCGAAGATTAGAAGCCAAGTTAGGAATGTCTGGTTTAAGATTGCTAAGTGTCAAACAAAGATTGTTTTCCAGTGTAAGGAGCCTATTCCAGTATTTATTCTTGAGTCTCACACAAGTACGAAGTAGTGAAAGGCTGTAAAAATCTAACCGCTTTGTCAGCTATGTCTGCATAGTCTGTACGCCCCTCAACCCAAAAGTTCACAAGAGCCATTTTTGAAAAAGTTTGCCTTAGTTTTGAATCACAATTCAATTCATAAAACTGCTCCTTATCTTTGGCCTTAAAGTCCTCTGGCAACATAGCAATTATATTTAACTTAGTTAGTTATTGTTGGTTTAGAGGGCGGAACTACGAGGTCATCTGCCCCTTAAAAAAACATTTCAATGTTTTTATATTTTTTAATTTTATATTTTTTATATTTTTCGTAACATCTCCGCGTACCACAGTTTGGGAAATGCTGCTCTAGGTCATCCGTCTGTCCATCACTTGTTTCATCATTCATCCTTTTCACATGTCCACACCATCTCCATCTGTTCTGCTCACTCCATCTCTCCCAGTGTTCTGTACCAAACTCCTCAGGACTTTGATCTCTGCTGGTCATTGGCCAAGTTTCTGCTCCATAAGTCATTATTGGCAAGTAATAGGTCTTGTACATCACTCCTTTGGCCTCGAGTGGTTTGTCTTTAAACTCCGAACCTGAATCTAGGAAACACTCCCACATTTTATTCTCTTCTTGATCTCCATATCCAATGTTGCACTTTCCATGAATCTTCACCATGTCGCACTAAATACATTAACTACTTAGCTAACTCGAACATTTCACTAACACAACACGCTTACAATATGTTAGAAAACTTTAAATTAAAAGTTTAAATTATACACCAATCAAGCTTTAATATAATAAACAAACTACGTATTTTGCCTATGATACAACTTTGATTCACAATTAAATTCACCAACAACAAGTAGTTCCGTGAAGAACTATACAGCCTATTTTCATATATCCTATTTATGTTAATTCCCTCTATCAACATACAAAATTTCAGTTTGAATGCTGTAATAGATACACATATTGAGAACCATCTAAATATTTCAGATGGTCGCCATGTTGAATTTTTATATATGTAGGCTATAGATTTATGCACTATTACATGAAGATTATTGACTACGTGTAGTATTCAAACTTCAATCGCATGCTTAGGACACAAGATATGAAAATTTCGCACAGCTGCCATCTTGTGGTTATAAAAGCAATTGAAATAAATTAGATGCCAGTGGATTAAAATTTGTATAAGCATTTACCGTACCAAGTTTTACTGCGGTCAGATGGTTAAATTGCAAGAAACGTCCTTTTAAATATTTATATTTCGCGTCGCCACCATGTTGGATTTGTGCTCCCCAGGTTATTGAAAGTCCCATAGGTGAACTTATGTTCATAACATCAACATACAAATTTTCAGTTTGATTGCTATGATAGATTAGATATTGAGAACTGTCTAAATATTTTGGTTGGTCGCCATATTGGATTTTTATATATGTAGGCTATAGATTTATGTACTGTTAGATGACGATTTTTGCGTGGATTAATTATTCAAACGTTCACTTCGATCGCATGATTAATACACAACAAATAAAAACTTAATTTTAAAATTAATCTAAATTAGATGCCAGAACATTACAATGTGTTTCAACATTTACTGTACCAAGTTTCATTGCGTTTGCATGGTTAAATCGCGAGAAAGGTCTATTTAAAAGTTTCAACTTCGATCGACCGCCATGTTCATTTTGTAGTTAACAGGTTTTTGAAAGTCTCATAGGTGAACTTCTAGCAGTGCCCTTTATCACGGTACGAAATTTCATGGTGATATCAGTAATAATTTCGGAGATATAGAATGCCGGTGAAATATTTTTCACAGCCGCCACGTTGGATTTATTGCAAATATGTTAGTCTGTCAATCAATACATCAAGTTAGATATAATTCAACAGTGGTACATGTTTCGGGCCATTAAATATCCCTTCCTCGGTCACAATTTATCGAATCTGAAGAAACAATCTCATAACATCAAAGACACTGTAACAACATTAAAAACATGCATAAAACTTGGTTAAAACAGGTCAACAACATGGAATAAAATGCATGTACACATCGTTAAAAGATCACTAAAAAGTCTCTCAGGCTCATGAGTTCGTGAAAAAGTGAGTAAGTTCACATGGAATATTGGCACTATGTGAAGTCAGCCAGTCACTGTTCATTTTTCCTGATATCAATGTGACTTGAATGAGTTTGAACATTTCTTGACATGGACGCCTGGAGCGTCAAGTTGTGTTAATATGCGGTCGAAACGGACGAAAATGGATCCCAAGAAACGTGGCCAAGTTAGCTCAAGCGAAGAAGCTGATGGTCCATAAGTTTAACAAGAGGAGCCAAAATCTTAAAGAGAAACAGAAAGAAAGGCCAAAAATTAAAGTGAGAACCCAAGAAACCAGGAAAGGCGAACCCGATCGTGTAGAAAACCAGCGAAGTCATACCTGAACGTAGCCTGGGAGAGCACAGCAAGCACTGACACGCTGGGTTGAGCTGAGCAAGTCAAGAGAGGCAAAGCAAGGGAGGGGGACAGAGGCGGGGACGGGCTGCGCGGAGAGTGAGCGCAAAAGAGAGCAAGGTTGTGGCTATCGTGTGGGAAGCACAGGTGTAGGCAAACCGAAAGAAAAATATTTTTTTTATGGGGGTTTGTTTAAGGGGATGTTAATGGTGTTTCTGGTTAGCGTGTCATAAAGTATGTTGCTGTCAAAATTAATTTTGTTAAGGTTGGCACACGGATTTAATTTTTGAGCCTTATCTATTTCAATCTGCTCCAGAATGTTTAGCATGTTGGATTGGTAAGATGTAATGAAATTTGAAGGGCACGGTCGGAGTCGGCCAAAATACACAATTCGAAAAAACTAGGGGAACATGTTTTTGAACGTATGCCGTGCTCCACAAAACAATACCTCACACCCAGGTATATTACCAACTAAGCCTTTATTCTTTACAGTTGACGTTTACAAAAGAATATCAATGGATTCTCGTTCATTTTCAGAACCCAAACGGAAATGTCCAAATAGTGGCGATAACAAAGTGAAAACAGTACTCCAGGGTGGATTTTATCACAGTTGGAGAGCTTCACTATGGCTTATGTCCTCCACGAGCATTTATCACAGCTTGGCACCTACGTGGCTTGCTCCGTATAAGTCGACGGAGGTCACGTTGCGGTATCAGGTCCCATTCTTCATTGAGAGCCTGCTGGAGGTCTTGGAGCGTCAGTGGTGGAATAGGACGCCCACGAACACTTCTGTCAAGCCTATTCTTGATGGGATTAAGGTCGGGACTCACTGCTGGCCATTCCATCTCTTGAATGTCCAGTTCTCGCAAGACAACTCTGGTGATGCGCGCTACACGGCCGTGGCATTGTCGTGCATGAGTACGAATTCAGGGCCAACACCGTATGCAGCAGCAGTATCTGCTCGATGTACCCCGCAGTAGTAAGATTACCATGGACGACGACAAGATCCGTACGGACATCAATAGTGATGCCACCCCACACCATCACAGAACCTTGCCCGAATCGGTCGACTTCCTGGACAACATTTGGCATGTACTGCTCACCACGGTCTCCATACACGTTGACGTCCATCACCCTGTGGTAGGGGAAATCGGGACTCGTCTGTGAACAACACAGGCCTCCATTGGCGAAGTTGCCAGTTGATGTGGGTACGGGGAAACAGAAGGTGAGCTGCGTGATGTTGCTGTGTTAAACGAGGCACTCGAACAGGACGTCCGGGTTGTAAGGACACTTCTCTTAACCTGTTCCTTACTGTATGGTCGGCACCGTGACTCCAGTGACCCTCCTGAGGTCTTGTTGCGGTTCTTGGGCAGTTGCTGAACGCACAGATGGTCAGATATCTGTCATCTTGTGGCGTTGTCATGCGTCGACGACCTTGTCCAACTCTCCTTGTGAACTGGCCTGTCTCATTGTGAGATTCCATGAGTGTTGAATAACTGACGAAGAGACATTGAGATCCACAATAACACGACGAATAGTCCATACTTCCTGGATCAAAGTGACAGCCCTTTCGACTTGAACCTCGTTACGATGTTTCATGCCATGTGCTGGTTTACGTACAACGTGCTCAAATGACCGCAGTAGTCTGTGTACCTCACAACAACACACGGTCGCACCACTATTCACTTTGTTTTGAGGGGTCACCTGACACTTTAACCCTTTTAGTGCCAAGCCATTTCCTGAAATACTTGCCAAGAATACCAAGCCATTTTCAATGATGATGCAGGCTATTCGAAAAAAGGTCATAAATACCACATTTTCAAGGATAGATCATTATTTTTGCTTTGTTTCATAACCAATACCTCATTCTTTCATACATTATGTTCGTAAAGGTAAATACTGCATCTAAACCTTTTTAATGGAGGTTATTCTGATATTTGTTCAATTTTTCATTTTTTTTGTAAAAAATCAATTTTGAGTCTAAATTAAGGACACACTGCGTTTCCAGCTGTAGGAAGTTCTTAGATACATCTGTAGGCAGAAAACTTCAACAAGAAGAAAACAACTGCGCCGCAATTTTGGCGGGAACGCGCGTGATTGGGGGAGCGCAAAGGGACGGCATGAATACAAACTCAAACCTATCTCGTAACGGACTTCGAAGGAAAAAAAGTAGACACCACACAGGCAAGCTTGGAACCTCACCTTTCCAACAGTATGAAATAATCACTGACTTATGCCTACAGAAATCTACAAGTATAAGATAAACAGCGCGCTTGGGCACTTATGGCGCGAGCAGCGAGAGCCGCACTGAGAGGGTTAATGCATGGCTACGCCTACAGATGGAGTATAACTTCGATTTGACATACCCTGAGTAGTTAAGGTCTCGAGGCATGCTGTACGACCATTGGAACCCCATCTACAAAATTAAAGTTCACATACCAGACAATACAAAACTTGTTGCCCTAATTTTTGGAACTGTGTAGTACTATGACCTTATGGAGTTTCATTAAAATCGCTCCACACACGGACAAGACGTGATCTCATAAGCCTAAAATGAAAATAGGCTAAAAATTAAGAGAAAAGTTTGCTGCTAACCATGATGTAAACACCGTGTGGAGCATCGGACTCTGTTTACTGCCAAGTTCTTCATTTCCCTCCAAGTCTTACCAGCTTTCCTGACCTCCTCTTCAATGTTACGTTTCCAGGTCATCCGTGGTCTTCCTCGTCTACGAGCCCCTTGAGGATTCCAGTCCAACCTCCCATTCTAGACACCTATTCATGTCTTCCTTTTCATGCTGAAAGTTCTCAACATAAGATCAGTCCAGTTTTCAATTTCTTTAATAATAATAATAATAATAATAATAATAATCATTTTCGGAGAGTATGAGTTATTAGCCCATTGCTTCCTAGTTTTCTGGTAGGGCTGCCACCTTACGGACTGAAAACTAGCCCCCACAGTTTTCCAACCGTACTGCTCTGCCTGGAAATAGCCTACTGATGACGCTGTTGCCCACCATCATGGTCTCTCACCCTCAACCTTACCGGCATGGGCGGCTCTGCCAGGACCCGAATCTCCCGCCGGCATTGCTCTCGGGTTGATTGAAACACACAAGCCTCCCCACTTCGTCAATGTACCAGACTATGGGGAGGACAAAGTCTTGGTTGATTGGTTCCTCAGTTTAGGGACTGCAACTACGCGGTCATGTAGCCCCGTGTACTTTGGGTGTGTGTAGAATCTGTTTGATAACCGGTGTTAATATTGTGATGGCCGTATTAGTGTGTGTTATCTGTGTTTCAAGTAAGGACTGCAGACTATCAATTTCAAGTAGTTCCTATGCTACCGTTAATGACACCTAGCCACGATATTGGGTACTAAATGCCACCGCGACAGGCACCTGGAGGTTAATCAAATCTAACCTACAAATTTACCTCCACACAATTGTAGTTAGTGGAAGGTTCTTTTATACTGCATAAATCTATGACATGGGCCCACCGGCTTTACTTCCCCTCCGAAGGAAGGCATACTGAGGGACTTTTAACGCTCTTAAAAAATCTGACAACTTTAGCCGGGTTTGAACCCATGATATTGGGCATAGAAGCTCGGCATGCTACCAACTACGCCGCTGAGGACAAAGTCTATGAATACAGGTTATTAGCAACTCTTTCCAGGCCTGACGTCAGTTAAAATTTAGTAGTAATACCATGCGGAGAGTTGAAGCACTGACCACGCCCCCATACTTGCCCGGCTCCAGCGGTAAATGAACCTACGGTTCTGTAGACTTATTTATTAGTGGGATTTAAGTATGATTACCAGTAAAAGATTAGTGTGCAGGTATAGTACTGTACCCGTTCGTCCTGGGGATGCGATGACCCATCTGCTATTACATCGCATTCCTGAATTTCCAGGACAGAGCGCAGTTAAATGAACATGAAGTCAAATAAGGAATGTGTCGGAAATTCAGTTGAAATATCACAAAAGCAGAGGGTAACACGAGATAAAGTATCTCCAGGGTCGTTACGGGTTTAAATTTAATTTTTAAAAATACAAATATAAATGGGCGCCACCAAGTGAATCCCTAGCAAACCACATCCTTCCTGGTTAAGCCTTAATTAAGACAAGGAAAGAAAAAGGAAAATCACATCATCATCAGATCACAACTAAGATAAAAACAAATTTATTCAACTTTGATAGTCAGACAGACATATTAAACACTCATCCTACCTGAGAGCATGGTCGAATGCCAACGTTAAATTGTCATTGTCCAGAAAATCGAACCATCTCTATTCTACTCAAAGTGTATTTAATCCACATAAAATAGGAAAAAATTTCTAAAGTTCTCTTGGGTTCTCAGGATCACCGTAGCACTATGTCTTTGCGTCACTGACATTCGTGATAACTGAGACCTAACTTCTCTTTTAAATTAACATCATGAATGTGGATGTAAAAATATAATTAATCTGTCTAAACACATATATTCTAATCACATATTTAAATATCACATAATTTATGGCTTGCATGGCATTATTCAAATGCTGAATATGTTAGTAAAATGCTCCTAAACATCGAATAAGTAATTTACACTATTTACACTGTCATTAATAATTGCTTGTTTGTGAATCACAGAAACTCCACTACTCATTGGTTATAATCATCATCATCATCAAAATTAAATATTTCTCACATTAGTTCTCATTTCAAAATTCAATATATTCATGTCAGAATAATTAATTCATTATCATCAAATCATTTAAATGAATATTATAATCACCAATTCTTTATGCTCTCTAATTATTCACAAACTCTCGTTTCATCATCTCCTTCAGATTAAATCATTTTAAATCATCAATATAAATTGTTTAATTCATCAACACAAGTTGCAATTCTTCAAATCATTCAAATCATATCTCTCAATTAAATTTATTTAAATCCATTTAAATTTATTAATCATCAGCTTCTTTAATTAATTATCACCTTCTAATTCAGTTATTCATCATTTATTCGATCATCTATTAATTTATTTAAATCAGCTTATTTATTCAATCTTTAATTCATCCATTTATTTAATTCATTGATTTATTCCAAAATTTAATTTATCAATTTATTAAATTTTATTCATCTGGTTATCTAGATTTTTATTATTTCATCTAGTCATTCTCATTTTTATTTCATTAGGTCAGATCATTAATATGCTTAAACTTCAGATTATCATTTCATTAATTATTATTATCAGAAAATCTTGTATTATCAACATTATTTATTTGTTTAATTTCCTAACAAATTGTTTAATATGGGTTATAGAACGTCGTCTTACAGTTTTATCACTTCCAAGTTATATCTCGTATTTAATTATCATGCCAAAAAATATTATTGCCTTCACAAAATCACGTTGGATCTCACTATCCAAAACTACATTATATATTTTCACTTTATCAAATATCACATTTGAATACCACAATTATTCCACAAAACTCCATAAATATTCAGCGCACAGCATGAATCTCAAAAATTATGCTAGACTGGGTTCGACAACCTCATGTCTGCCTCAAAATACATTAGCAATATTGCAACCTCCACTCGGCAACTTCCACAAAATGCCTATCACAAACTTCACTTAACCACGTTGCATGATCTACAAAAAATATAACTGGCTTCAAATTATCAACGCACACAATCTCCAATAACTGTAATTAATCTGATCACATCTAGACAACTTCTTAAACAATTAGGAAAAATATTACCTTAGTAATCGAAATCAAATTCAAAATCTGCTTTCAAATAGCATAAATTCTCTTAAAATTCTCATAATTCACTTCACAGAAAAACACCAATGTGCTATAATCTCTCACTTCAAAATATGCAATACTGATCTGCCTTAAAATAAATCTGACCATTAATGATTCATCTTACAAGATTCAATTACTTTAAATCCTTCTCAAAGGTATCAAACTCAATCATAAAAATTATCAAAAGCATCAGCTGTACCAGCTGTTAAATGAAAGTACTCTCAAATGAGTATAGCAACAAAATATTGGATTGGCAAACAAGAATCACAAAATGTAACCCTGCTGACATTTACTTCTAATTTATTTAACAAAATTCGACTGATATGTGACTAGTAGTTTCTTGTTTGATCCTCTTACAATCTCAAGTACACTCGGATGATAAAAATGAGTTCCTCAATGGCAAGTGAGATGAGTACCACCACGCAATCGTATAAATACGAAAGGCCTTGCCCCGTTGCCTATCATGATAATGCCCTGAACGATGGGTAAAGATGTGTACCACCACGCAATCGCCTAAAGCGAAAGGCCCCATCTCGTCGTCTAATGAGTGAATGTACCAGATTGGAATCAACAAGTCTCTAGTTGTCACATAAAAGCGATATTCATTCACTTGAGTGAATAACATCTTAATATCTCCAAACAATCCAATGGAAAAATCCCTACTGATGAATAATACACACTCGCTAGTATGCAATGAACTGACGAAGTGATTTAAATAATCCAATTGCAGATCACGAGTTCGAAATACTCGCCACAAAAAAATAACTATCCAAGAAAACTATCCTTACTGGAAAATGTCTAAAAGACCAAACATCTGCTTAATAAAGCCAACCAATGGTGAGAATTTCGTATAATGGTGCCTGCCATATCATATGGTAACGCCATATTCTAGCAAAATTTGGAGCAAATAATGTCTAAGCCATGTCTAAATAATCGTATAACTCCTACTAGAAAAATATATACAAGTATGCCCAGTGTTCATGGAAAAATCATATCAGAAAGTCATAAATCTTACAGTACCTTCTCATATCAGCTGTTAATATATTTCAAAGATCGTCGATTATCCTCGTGTGTAATAAATTTATTAGGTACAGCATTCATTTCAGGTTCCGTATTGACCGTATTTACAATTTGACACTTGGATTTTCCGCCAAATCAATTGATTTGGCGGAAAATCCAAGTGTTAAATTGTAATAAATTTCTCGAAAGATCGACGTAAATCTCGTATCACCCACGCAATAACGATCGCCTTCATATCCCAAGTGAATCAGCTGTTAGACCTCCTCTTCTTCAGGAACCGAATCCATCGCTCTGTGGTGCCATCGCGTCTCTGTCTTCGTTTACTCCGACATGATGAACTGCATGTTATCCATAACGGATACTGTCCAAATTCTTACGTAAAAGTTCATAAAAGCAGCGTACCCCATATTCTTCTTCTATGTTACGCCACTGTCCCATACAATGTTCGGTTTGCTTGTTAAAAGTTCAATCTCCACAGCGGTTAAGTCTCACTTGCAGAAAATAAATTTTATTTATGAGAGTGTATAAGTTTTTGAAACACCCTGTAGCTGTGTTCGTACTCGATATTTTATAATAATTCATGAAAAAGAATTATGTTAATGCACGTGCCAATGTTCATAAGTGCATATATTCGTAACATTTCGTTTGCCTTAAAAGCGTTAATGCTAGCTTGACCCCATGGTCGCTCTACATGTTCCGTTATGAAATGCATAGTCGTAATGTCCTTTGAATATCTAAGTTCATTTGAAGTTCACAATTGCTCCAGTCCCTGGAGGATAGAGGAGTAGAGAAATGGACTATAAAGAGGATAAAGGAGATGTACAAGGGAAGCGTGAGCTGTGTGAAAGTGGGAGGAGAGAGATCTGACTGGTTGGAACAAAGAAACGGCCTGAAACAAGGAAGTGCACTGTCACCGTTACTTTTCATTGTGGTGATGGATGACATAATGACCCGAGTGGCACAAGTAATTGGGGACGGAAAGATGAAAGCAATGGTGTTTGCAGATGATTTGGTGATTTGGGGAAACAAGGAGGAGGAGGTACAGGAACAGTTGGACGTGTGGGAAGGAGTAATACAAGGATATGGGATGAAATTTAGCATAAATAAGAGTGAGATGGTGATCACAACAAGGAAGAAGGAAAGAACCACAACGGGAATAACAATTGGTGGGGAACAGCTGAAGAAAGTGGAGAGTTTTAAGTATCTGGGAAGCCTGATACAAGATAATGGAAGAAACGATAGAGAAATAAATGAGCGGGGGAGGCAGGCAGAAGCATTTCGGAGGAGTGTGAGAAGCATGTTATGGAGCAAGGATGTCCCTCAGAACAGCAAAAAGATCATATATCGGACGTACTATGTCCCTATCCTGACGTATGCCTCGGAGACCTGGGTTATGAAAGGAAGGGAGAGGAGCAAAATACAGGCCAGTGAGATGAGGTTCTTGAGAAGCAGTATTGGAGCTACAAAGATGGACAGAATAAGAAATGAGAGGACCAGAGAATTAATGAAGGAGGAACCATTACAGGATGGTATAGAGAAATCTAGACTTAGATGGTATGGACATGTAAAACGAATGGAGGAGAAGAGGATACCCAGGAGAGTACATGAGACGAAGTGGGAAGGAAAGAGACCGAGGGGAAGACCGAGAGACAGGTGGCTGAAGGGGGTGGAAGAAAGCGTGAAGAAGAGAGGAGAAGACTGGACAAGGGTGGAGGCTGAGAGATGGTGGGAAGACAGAAGACGTTGGAGAGGCTTGTGTTCCAAACAGACCCGGCCAGTGGCTGGAAACTGTGCAAGATGATGATGATGATGATGATGAATTGCAGTATATTATAACTATCTGCCTGCACAATTCGATTACTGAATACAAGTCCCATGCAATGTTGTAACTGAATGTTGAAATGAAGTTCAGCTTCTTTAATATTGCCTGCGTATAAAAGTCGGAAACAGCACGCTCTGCTCTACTGCACTGTTCCAGAATGATCTACGCTTAAAGCCGGCCTCGCCATACCGCTTCGCTGTACTGTTCTGCGTTACAAAATGCAGCTCGAAATAACGTTCTCAATCTCGTATTATAATGCTGTTCTGACCCCGGCTCTTCTCCTGCTTACACGGCCCGTACAGCTTGCCTCGTAACCGGTCCTCGCGCCGTCTACCGTGCGTTGCTTGCCTTGACTCACTGACCTACTTTCTGCTCTCCGCTTGGTGAAGTAATACTGTCGCTTTCACTCCACGTAACAAGTGCTGTACACCGCTCAACTTTGCCGTACTCTCTGCGCATGTGTTCTACTCAGCCCTGCTGACTGAACTCGACTGAGGTCTCTAGACTGCGTTGAGGAGCTCCTACCTGGCGCTGTCACGTGATGCTCCCCCACCTTCTGTGGTCATGCGTCACAAGTATAATCTCGACCACCATCATCTCGGCTATTAAGTTATACAATAACTTAAGAGGTTATCTGCCTTCCTTCAAGTTATCACCATATACACACATCAAAAAAAGTTTTGCATCACCTCGGTTCCCAGATCTCCGGCATATAGACGTTGACTGTGTATATTGTATCAAAGATACAGTCCCTTTGACTGTTCATAGATGTCACTAAAACTGCTCAAAGATGTAAACAACCATGCATGAGCAGGGCCTATTAGACGGAGGGGGTACGACAGCCGATCAGTTCCAGTCATTCCACCAGGACGAAGGTACGCTGCTCATGTTGTCTGTAGTTCTACCATGCCTAGAAGGTCAATACGGCAGTTCGATCGCGTCCGCATTGTTACTTTGTGTCAAGAAGGGCTCTCAACAAGGGAAGTTTCCAGGCGTCTCAGAGTGAACCAAAGCGATGTTGTTCGGACATGGAGGAGGTACAGAGATACAGGAACTGTCGATGACAGGCCTCGCTCAGGCCGCCCAAGGGCTACTACTGTAGTGGATGACCGCTACTTACGGATTGCCGCTCGGAGGAACCCTGACAGCAATGCCACCATGTTGAATAATGCGTTTCGTTCAGCCACAGGACGTCGTGTTTCAACTCAAACTGTGCGCAATAGGCTGCATGATGCGCAACTTCACTCCCGACGTCCATGGCGAGGTCCAGCTTTTCAACCCCGACACCATGCAGCGCGGTACAGATGGGCCCAACAACATGCTGAATGGACCCCACAGAATTGGCATCACGTTCTCTTCACCGATGAGTGTCGCATATGCCTTCAACCAGACAATCGTCGGAGACGTGTTTGGAGGCACCCTGGTCAGGCTGAACGTCTTAGACACACTGTCCAGCGAGTGCAGCAAGGTGGTGGTTACCTGATGTTTTGGGGTGGCATTATGTGGGGCCGACGTACGCCACTGGTGGTCATGGAAGGCTCCGAAACGGCTTTACGATACCTGAATGACATCCTCCGACCCATAGTGCACCCATATCGGCAGAATATTGGAGAGGCATTTGTCTTCATGGACGACAATTCTCGACCTCATCGTGCACATCTTGTGAATGCGTTCCTTCAAGATAACGACATCGCTCGACTACAGTGGCCAGCATGTTCGCCAGACATGAACCCTATCGAACATGCCTGGGATATGTTGAAAAGGGCTGTTTATGGACGTCTTGACCCACCAACCACTCTGAGAGATTTACGCCGAATTGTCGTTGAGGAGTGGGACAATTTGGACCAACAGTGTCTTGATGAACTTGTGGATAGTATGCCACGACGAATACAGGCATGCATCAATGCAAGAGGACGTGCTACTGGGTATTAGAGGTAGTGGTGTGTACTGCAATCTGGACCACAAATGCTGAAAGTCTAGCTGTATGATGGTACAACATGCAATGTGTGGGTCTCATGAGCAATAAAACGAGCTGAAATGTTGTTTGTGTTGATCTCTATTCCCTTTGTATTTAAAGGTTCCGGAACTCTTGGAACCGAGGTGATGCAAAACTTTTTTTGATGTGTGTATATTGCTTGACATTTCTTCTCTTCTGAGATGATTAAATATACTGTTCCATATAGATCTTAATAATACTGCAATATTCCTCCCATAATTCCATCTGGCAGTGCCATCTTTATCCTTGGCCTTCTACGTCATTTCCTAACATTCCTCTCGACTCGATCTGAGCGCTATCTTTACAACTTTTCCCATAAATCTCAACTACGGCTTAATGTCAGCTGGCGTAGCCGATAGCCTCAACTGGGTATCGGGTACATCTCTCCCGTACATCTCCTTTTTTTTTTATCAGGCTTGAGAAAAAAAAATATACACTCTCAGGCATTCTATACACAACATATGTACACGATAGCTCTACAATCCTCTTATTCAGCATAATGATACTTTCTATTGCTAGCTGCGTTAAAAGTCCCCACAACTTCATTAGTATCCATTCTGACAATCTTGTAGCTGTTATTTCGGTATGTTTCATCAATTCGGAATGGACCAGCGTACAATGGCGCAAATTTATGGTAGATCTTCAGTTGAAGATTCGATGTGACTGGCTTCCTAATCAGCACCTCGTCATTTTCTTGAAATGGCTCGTGAAACCTCCTTCCTGCGTGTCTCCTGGCTCTCTTCTCCGCCTGTCTTCTGAGTCTTTCTCCTGCCATCTCGACTCTTCTTTCTTGCGTAGGTTCAGGATCTACTGGTGCCTTCACGATTCGGTCCCATGGTCTATCAGGTTTCAACCCATGATGAAGCATGGACGGAATCTGTCCTGTGCTTTCATGTATGGTGGAATTCAAACATTGACTAATGATGGGTATCACTTCCATCCATCTGTGGTGTTGTCTTGACACACATAAGCGACACATTTTACTAATTTCCGGCATAATTCTTTTGGCTGGATTTCCCTCTGGATACCGCACAGAATTAAATTCCTAAACGTTCCATAGCAGTAGAAAATTCCATACTGGTGAACTGTGATCCATGGTCACTCAACAAAATTTCAGGTTTCCCCATACTTGGAATTACTGTTTTCTCTAATCTGTTGATCACGTACTTGGATGTAGCTTTCTGGATTGGACATAGAGATACGTATTTAGAAAATACGTCTACTGTCACCAAAACAAACTGGTTTCCTTTCGTCGAACGAGGAATTGGACCGAAAATGTCCGTAGCGAAAAGTTCTCTCGGCTTGCTAGGTAATATTGATCTAGGAACTTCCTTCATTAGCTTAGATGAATATTTACTTCGCTGACAACTGTCACAGGTCTTTATGACGTCGCGGATCGTTTGTCCCATTTGTCTCCAAACGAAGGTTTCTTGAGCGAGAGCCAAAGTCTTGTCTACACCTACATGAGCTGCAGTTCGGTGTATCATCCAAATAACTGGTTTGACAAGCTTGGGTGGGATCACTACTCTAAGTTTAGTATGATCCTGGTCGATATATTGACATATAACACCTCCCATAATATGATATTTTCTAGCTTCTATCTCAGTTCTTTGAAAATCTGGATCAGCATTGTCCATCCTGCGTGTCCAAAAAAAAACAAAAAAAAACGGTAAATTCTTCGCAAAGGTGCATATCTCTTCTGACTTTGCGCTAACATCTTCAACTTTTCTCGAGTTCCCTGGTCCTCTTGAACTAGATTGATATGGTTGACAATCACCTCCTCACAAGGGTTTCTGCTTAACACATCCGCTAACAGATTTAATTTCCCAGGTCTATGCACAACAGTTGGGTTAAATTGTTGTAAGAACAGAGCCCATCTGGTGATGCGGTCACTTGCTAAGTCTGTCTTCATAATAAATTGGAGGGCTTTATGATCTGTGATCACCATTATGTCATGCCCAAACAACACCTTCTTCCACGTCTTAAGAGCATGAACCACTGCTAATGCCTCTAACTCGGTTGCATAGTAATTCTTTTCACAATTCCTAAGCTTGCGACTGGTGAAAGCTAAATATCCGTGTTTGTTGGTATCGTCCAACTGATATAGGATCCCACTGATACCTATTTTGGATGCGTCTGTCTCCACATATTCTGAAATTGCTTGATCAAACTGCTCCTTAATTTCTGGATTTATCTTACTCTTCGTGTTAGTTTTATCCTCTATAGACCTTTCAATGCTGCATGCTATCTCATCCAATATATTCTCTCTAAAGAATGTCATCTCGGAGTTGTAAGGTATATGACGATGGAAATCAAGGAATATTTGTTGATCTTTGCTGGCTAGCGTGAAGTGTACGGCGGTCACAATACTTTTGTCACACTCGAAAACCAAATAAACTGCTGTAAAACGTTCAATTTTACAACATAAATATACCGCAATATACCGATCTAAAATATAGTATAGCACTTGCGAAATGAATGTATTATACCGGCATGCAGTTTTTATAACCTGTAATTATTGTGGGATTTCAGGCAATCAGACACCCATTCACTATTCTTAACCCTCTTAGTGCTAGGCGAAAAGGTGAAGGTGAAGTCTAAAAGTGCCAGACTGTTTTGATGGAAAATGTAGGCTTTCAGAAAAAAATATGCATATATCCTGTTTTGAAAGATACGAAAGCGAAATTTAGTCAGGGAGTGCAAAACATAGCTATCTAAATTCAGGGAAATTTTCAGATCATTATGAAACTTATTTCTTTCTTTATTAATTAATTAATTAAAATAATTTCTTCTGTAAAATAAAAATTATAAATTTTGATTATTCCTATTACCACACGCTTATAAATGGAGTAAAAATGAACACTGAAGAGCACACATACATAACAAAAGAACCAGGAAATGCAGTTTTTAGTTGAAAAAATATCTGCAGGGGTGTCAAAAATCCGAAATTTTAAAATATAGCATATTCGTAAAATACCGTACACCAACAATAGCATTGTTGATATAAATAAAATAAAAATAATTACAGTGAAAATAAATAAACAGAAGGGCACCCTGTAGTTTTATCTTTCACATTTGTGGTTGTGTAGCCTGTGGAGGATTGTCCTGGTCAACATTCCTTTCTTCCCAGTCACTATTACCATCAACATCATTACCATCACTCTCACTTGTTTGGTTATGTACGATCGCATTCAGCGCAGGTAATTCATTGTCCGAAGCGGAATCGGCACTTGATTCGTCACACACAAGATCGCAATCACTGTCCACGAAGTCCAACAGTTCACCACTTGACTCATCAATCATTAATTCTTCAATTCCTTCCTCTCTCAAACAATGCTTTCTTCCCTTGGACGCCATGCTTTTACGAGTCGCGCGTAAACAAGTCAAGGAACTTTAAATATCGCTCGAGTATATCGATAGACAGAAAACAAAAGATGTTTGCCAGAAAACGGTAGCTAGAACTCTCTTTAATGGTCACGTCAAGTTTGGACGCCATTTTCGGTCTATAAGCCCCTCTAAGAATACAAAAATGAAGCATCTCTCAGAGCGACACTGGTAAGTATCGATCATTTTATGAGGATCGCTCACAGCGACTCAGGCACTAAGAGGGTTAACTTATACCAAATAATAGGCATATAATTTCTGAGATACCAGTAGGCCTGCCATTATATTCACGAATGTGTATTAAATAAGTTAAATAAATTTAAAATATTAAGGCGTGTGAACTAGAGGGTTGCCTTGTGGCCGTCAGAGCCTCTCCTTGGCCACGCCTCCATCTAACAAACTGAGAGGCCTCAAGGAGACAACAAAGGTGTGGAAATCTTCCTTCCGATCTCTCCGGAAGGAAGCTGTGGTACTCTGTCGACTCCGGATCGGCCATGGGATTGCTAATCACTCCCACTTGCTAAAGAGAGAAGATCCCCCTGTGTGTACTTGCAGCGCCCACCTAACTGTGGCACACATTCTCTTGGAGTGTGTGGATCTGGCCAATCTGCGAAGGACTCTTAAACTGCCTAATACCCTGTCCCTTCTCCGTGATGACGGGCCATCAGTAGACCTCGTCATCCGGTTCATGAGGGAGAGTGGTTACTTTCTTAAGTTTTAATGTAAGTTTAGACTTTTAATTCAGGTTAAGTCTGTTTTATGTTTTTATTGCGTTCATCAATTTTATTGTTCACTATGTTGTACAGCATCCCAGGGGTATGCACCCCTTGGAGACCATCCCCCCAACATCTGGCTAAATCCCCTAAAATGGCAACCCTTGGAAAGCCGGGGCAACATCCATTAATACTGTAAGGACAGCTTGCTACTCCATAAAGCAGCTCAAGCCTTACGCAATCATTACACTCAGCGACATAGTACTAACTGGGCCAATACATTGCTGACAGGAGGGCGTCAGAAGGTATAAGAAGACGTCCTAATGAGGTCAAACTCTCTCTCCATTGTCAGTGCTCCATCAAGACGGCCGAAGCTACGCTGGTGTCAACCGAGGTGAGTCAGTCAATCGTGTTCAGAGTTCCTATTTATGTAACCTGCAACCCACAACTTGTATCACATTATAAACATAATTTCATTCCCTACAAGGGACTCACACAAAGAATATCACAGACCAATAAAACACTTGGTCCACACTCTACACTAGCATTACTGTTATACGCCTCTTTACATCCCAACGCCCTTCCTTACTCCCGTCACAGTCAGACGTGACACACCGTAGTAATAACGCCAACTCAGACGTCATTGTATTCCTCACAGCGGCTCGCGTGCTCAAGTGAAGCGCGTGCCACCCGGCTGATACGAGCAGAGTCGATTACATAACAAGCAGTCAGCTGAGCGACTAGTACAGCGACCCTTTGCAGTGGGTCCCATCCCCTCAAATACTACCACATTATTTATAGGAACGCCCCCTAGTTCCTAGCACACCACAACACACTACACTGGTCAGCTTGCCCTGTCAAGGGGAGCTACCCTTCTTTAGGCACAACCTCATAAATTAGTACAGCAACTCTCCCTTTTAGATCCACCCCCAAATAAGGGATCTAAAACACTGGTGGAGGCGCGGGGTATCGTGACGTTGTCGTCAGACAACGCCTACAGGAATTCAAAAACGTACAAACTCTACACAAGTATGCATGCTTTCATATGCGCATTGCACAGCCACGGAAACGTGCCATATTATAAGCGGCACGGAAATGATTACACCAAGTCTTTACAGACAACCGGATTCGAACCCATGACCACACACCACACGCGTACCAAAAACTAACTATCCAATGGTATTTTTGGTACACGGAACACAAGCAACGACCACACTGGGAAAGCCCCAAGCCCTGTCACACAACGCAAACATAAAACACAGAGAATGACATAAGGTCACGGGTCTGAGTTCCAGTGAAAATTTAGACGCAAAGGAGAACAGCTATTCAGGCGTCCAATCATACTGAAATTGGCCCATACAAGTGCATGAACAGGGAATACTACATTTCCTCCCACCAAAAACCAGACATAAAATTTCGAATTACACCAGGCATAGAGGAATACATTTCACGAACACAGGTAGGAAAATTTCGCAAGACACAGGTCTTAGAGAACAATGGCCACACGACGTCATTACCTAACTAGGGCGAATTGCTACATTAGGCTAGGAATCCAAAACAATGACCACACTTGCATACTTGCAGAATTGCACATACCAATTGCTGACTGCAGACTATTCACACTGCAATACTGCGGTGACGAGACACTATTGCGTATAGCCCGTGACCATGAAATTACACACACATAACAATTATAACGCCATACATTTTTTTTTCTCCACACTGAAAAATCATTTGGCAATGGACAAGACGTGACACAGCGAAACTTATCTTGGGCCTACAGGGCACGGTCGCAAGGGCACGTTGGCAAGCCACGGGCGCCTTCTGCCCACAAAGGCGATACATATTAGGACTTAGCCTTATAACAGACCAACCGTCCGCGTGGTGTAGCGGAACGTAGTCACACACACACACGCACTCGCACTCACCAATTAGGAGCGAACATAGGGACTTTGAGGAAACAGGACCTCCCCTTAATAACTTCTTTTCGCGATTCTATTCCCCAAATAAATCATTACAGATGACTAGCACATGACCAGTCGCGTTACGACCACTGGCCACATCTACACTGCAAATGGCCGACCAGATTAGGTCATGCAGCCCTACTATCCCAAGGCGCGGATAGAAAGTCAACATGGACCAAGGGAGGACGACAGGAGAACAGGCTACCAGCGTACCACCTTACTCCCCTCCCATAACCTTCTCACGCCCAACATAAACAACGCAACCACATCTACACGACCAAAAACAGATATACTACATTACAAAATACACACTGGGGTTGATGGACTTCATGCGTCTAAAGAGCAGGCAAGCTACGCCTTGAGCCCCGTTGCACCGCCTGAGTATTAGGGGTGGCTCAGCAAACATTAAAAGAAGCATAATGCGCCTCTCCAAATGAGAGAGGAGGCCATAGATACATATTAACCATGCTTTAGTACTTAAGCTCTCCCGCATGAAAGGAACATATGGTATTATGCCCCATCCTACACCTATCCGTACATGAAGGCAGAAACTTCATATCCAGACACATGCATGAGTATCCCATCCAATTACCAGGGATTTTAATATCAAACCTGCATGAAATTTTCGTATTTTTGCAATCCCGGGAATTACCTCCCCACTCCACTCACTATAGAAGCATCCCAGTGCCACCACCGGTTCTAGGCCACCACTAACGTGGAACCCAAAGGTGCGCAAAACCCTTCCTACCATGCTTTAAGCCCACTCAACAAATAACTACCCCCAAATCCTAATAACAGGGTACCTGACATTACAGACCCTACTAACACCTCCATTAAGCTAAAGAAGGCATTATTGCTGGGAAGCTGACATAGCGATGGTAGGCCAGAAGTAGCCTATGTACTTAGAAGATCTGCAACCCCGCTACACTGGAAATATTTCACATTTTACACAGAGGTTGAACCATTCACACAGGTTACGGCACATTTTTTTTCTCTCTTACAAAGGAATCTGATACGAACTGATGGTTGACAACGGTGTAAGCCGAAGGTCAGGAGGGACCACACTGGAGCAGAGCTGGGGAAGGCGATGTGGACCCTTACCCCAGTTGGCTCATCAAATCACTGACCTGACCAAACAGACGAACTACGGAAGGTCAAAGCATTCGGGACCTGACACGGGCAAACATCGAGATCTAGGGGTGCATATTAGCCCATCCCCCTTGTCGGAGAACGTTACACCCACTATGTGTCACGGTCATCGAAGCCGAGATCTGCAGGGTGACTTTCTGAGGATGGCGGGAGAAATAGCTCACTCAGCGCCGGCCTCGGGAACTATCCCTAGAGACGACCCCATATTATGACTAGACTGTTAGTTAAATTTACGTCAGTAGGACTTCCATGGCGGGGAGTCAGACTCCTATTCGTCAGGAGTGAAGCAGGATCCAAGGGTTCAGCAGGACCAATCCTAGATCCGACAAGTCCTTACCCCGCGAGGTGAAGGTGAAGACCACGACGGTAATCGATAATGAAGAATGAAATATGAATATATATATATGGAATGTACGCGCTCATTCGGTCCTGCGCCCACGTAAATGGACGACAACGGGTCGCCAGAGTTCTTAAATGAGTAGCATAGCGGGCACTCAAAAGGGTTCAGTGGGCCAACCCAGCAATGCCGACACAGGCGAAGAGGACTCCCCGGACGCTCACTTCCCGGAGGACACATGAATACAAATATTGCGGCCGACACAGGCGAAGAGGACTCCCCGGACGCTCACTTCCCGGAGGACACATGAATACAAATATTGCGGCCGACACAGGCGAAGAGGACTCCCCGGACGCTTTCTTCCCGGAGGATATTATGCCATTGGACCACACTGTCCAAGGCCCACATAAATGGCGACGCAGCGGGCAGTCAATGGGCATTAAGAGAGGGGCATTGCGCGCCCCTCACAGGAGCCAAGTGGGCGGCTCACCTACGTCAAATAGGAACAGCACACGGTTATGAACACGAAAGTTACAGCGGGCGAAACGGTTAGCTTAGTGGCACCGTAAGGCGCCTGCGAATAGGTTAGTACTAGTATTAAGACCTAGAATAGATGTCGACAATAGTATTAAAACGGAGGGGACTACGAGGCATTGTTGGGTTCCGGTCCCGACAATGTACTACAAGGGCGCCCCCGCGAGAGAAATCAAGCGGCCAGCCTCCATCTAAATCTTAGTACTTAAGTCATAGTGCCATGTTAAGGTCACTTAGATGTAAGCAAATTTACTGACAGCTGTTGCTAATAATAGCACAGCACATTTCGGCTTTAGAATAAGGTCCACTCGGCATGTAAATACAGAATAGTTTTACAGTTAAGTAATTTTATCAATAAGTTAAATAAGTAAGGTAAGACATAAGGTAACATAAACCTACATTTAAGGCATTTTTTTTAATATATATAGATCACCGTAGAATATATCGGCACTCGGTGACTATAAATCCGTTACCGAGGTAAGCCCGACAATACTTAGGATAAACTAGATTAAGATAGGCATAATCAAAGTGGAATATATCGGCACCCGGTAACCACAATTCCGCTACCGGGGTAAGACCAACTATATATATTATTTACGGCATTACGGCACCGTATAGGGTAAGCCCGGCCTTGCAGCTAAGTAACATTAATCATGTTTTTTTTTTCAGTGAAAGAAGAGCTTCAACCAGTACTAATATGTTTTTTCTAAACCTCGCCATTTTTTTTCACAGGCATCGTCACCAGATACAGAAAACTGGTGACAGGAATTTCACTGCCATATAGCAGTGGCATATTATTTACAGCATGCCATGATGTGTACACTTTTTTTTTATTTTTCAACTTGCCCTAATCCCGACACACTCGCAAACACTCACCACATTTTTCTTTTTCAGCTACACACTCTAAAATAAATCTGCACAGCAGGACTGGTGCCTGTGGGGTACCAGGCTTACTGGCAGATCAACTCACTTAAAACACATAAAGCGTCAAAATGTGACGCAGATTACGACAATGAGGGCGCAACCGGTTTGTGGCAGTGACTCTCATTGTCAAGTGTGAAAGCATTCACCCACAGAGGATGCTTCACAGGTTAGGTATTCAGCATACAGGCAAGCGGTACGACCACTATACCGTACCAAGAAGTGGCCGTACAGAATCAGCCGTGAGACGGCAAGAGTACGTACAGACGGGTAGCGTGCACGCGAGGTACCTCATGAAAACTATAATTATAAGGGATTAGCGCGATTAAGTAGACATAAGGTCATTGTAAATTATAATTTTTCAGGATAAACTGTATACCATTATTCCACCAGACATAAGGTCATTGTAATTTATAAGTTTTTCAGGATAAGCTTTATACAACTATACACTATATATATTTTTGTTTGTTCACCAAAATGCCAATGTCCATCATGGGTATGATTTGTTTTCTTTCATTTTTCCTTCTTCTAACTTCCCCATTTGTCAGGGTGTTCCGTTTTTCCCACACAAATAAATACTTTTGAATATTTCCCTTAAATTATACCCTGGAACACCCATTTTTCTATTTTCTTCTACCTTTCTTATTGCAGGGAGCATTTTTTCCCTAAGATGGGGCGGACGACGCAATCATCCGTTCGGCCCTGGGTTTTTCCTCCCTGCACAAATATGTAACACATCACCATCAGAAACCATGTTTTTTTTTTAAACTAGCAATATGCCAGCAAATGCAAGGGCAATTTTTTTTACATATCGAATTTATTTTAATGTTCAATTTTTCTCAAAATGTCAATTTTTTCCCAATGTTAATCAAATCTTTCGCAAATGTCAATTTTTTTTTTGTTTGTTTTTTTCACAATGTCAATGTATACATATATATGTAAATCCCATAACCCTCCCCTCTGAACACGGGCTCACCTCACACCCACACTTCGATACGACGCCACCAGGAGATACGAGAGGGTTTTCCAGGACCACTACGTCAACATCCCAACTTCCAGTTCCGTTCCCGTTCGCGAGGACGCGACCAAATGAAGGAAGACTCTTGTACAGCATCCCAGGGGTATGCACCCCTTGGAGACCATCCCCCCAACATCTGGCTAAATCCCCTAAAATGGCAACCCTTGGAAAGCCGGGGCAACATCCATTAATACTGTAAGGACAGCTTGCTACTCCATAAAGCAGCTCAAGCCTTACGCAATCATTACACTCAGCGACATAGTACTAACTGGGCCAATACATTGCTGACAGGAGGGCGTCAGAAGGTATAAGAAGACGTCCTAATGAGGTCAAACTCTCTCTCCATTGTCAGTGCTCCATCAAGACGGCCGAAGCTACGCTGGTGTCAACCGAGGTGAGTCAGTCAATCGTGTTCAGAGTTCCTATTTATGTAACCTGCAACCCACAACTTGTATCACATTATAAACATAATTTCATTCCCTACAAGGGACTCACACAAAGAATATCACAGACCAATAAAACACTTGGTCCACACTCTACACTAGCATTACTGTTATACGCCTCTTTACATCCCAACGCCCTTCCTTACTCCCGTCACAGTCAGACGTGACACACCGTAGTAATAACGCCAACTCAGACGTCATTGTATTCCTCACAGCGGCTCGCGTGCTCAAGTGAAGCGCGTGCCACCCGGCTGATACGAGCAGAGTCGATTACATAACAAGCAGTCAGCTGAGCGACTAGTACAGCGACCCTTTGCAGTGGGTCCCATCCCCTCAAATACTACCACATTATTTATAGGAACGCCCCCTAGTTCCTAGCACACCACAACACACTACACTGGTCAGCTTGCCCTGTCAAGGGGAGCTACCCTTCTTTAGGCACAACCTCATAAATTAGTACAGCAACTCTCCCTTTTAGATCCACCCCCAAATAAGGGATCTAAAACAATGTCTTATTTGTTTTATTATTTTTTTATCATCTGCCTTTTTTTTTTAAATTCTTTTTCTTCAAATAAGGCATACTTTTTGGGGCTCACTGTCTGTTTTATATAAACCATTTCCGTTTCATCCATGGCAGTGAGCTCTTTTTATCTTCATCCTTTCATTTCACGCCATTTCATTTCGGGCCGATAACCTCGATGTTAGGCCCCTTAAAACAACAATTTATTACTCCTTGGTTAAAATAGTGTTCTTCATATTTCCTACAAACTGCTGCTACCTAGTGCCTGAATGTCGAAAGAAATTGTAATGAAAGCTGGTAATGCGAATATGAGGGTTAACGATCGAGGTCTAATTCCAAGTAAACAAGCTTTTTTTGGTTTTAGATACTGTTGTGTTCCTTTTTCATGAATACAGTGGCCCCTGAGCATTTTATGGAGTGAACCACTCGTGTGGCGATCACAAAATAACTCAACATGTATTTCGAGATGGGAATAAAATCAGAAAATCTCTACATAGTATAAAATGAAGTCCCCAATTCTTGGATGTAACGGGTAATGTCGAGAACCACTGGTTGGATATTGAAGTGGTTTTCACCATTCTGTAAAGGATTTCTCGAGGAAGGTTTCTGTAGAAAGTCATTCATTTATAACCAAAGGAAGCCAAGCAGTAACGATTTCAGTGAATCGAGTCAAAGAAAAACCTGCCGTCCGTGCGTACTTTAAGCTTACACTGGGTAAACTATATATCTATATACTACGCGTGTAAGAATTGTCCAGCACGAAAAGTTCTGCAAAAATATCCGCAACCTATCTATCTATAATACATCATCCACTAAGTGTTTTTAAGTTTTCATTTCTTCCAACAATCTCCATTCAGTGGAAATCTAAATTACTGTACTAGCTTCGGAGTGAGCAAGCCTATCACTCCAGCTTCGGCCAGCATCAAACTGTCGAGTCGTGTTGAGTTAAGAGTTCAGAGAAGAGTATATGTGTTTGGAGTTTCGCTGTTCACCTCGGCTTTTCTGAATTGCGCCCGGGACCTGCCGTCCATGCATCTTTTAAGCTTACGTTGGGTAAATCGTTAAAGATTCTAGGCAAAGCCAGAATGGGTTGCTAGTTAAATATAAACCAAATTGTATGGCAAAGCATTGAACTGGTTGTACTGGCGGACTCCTGCATGCTGTAAGCTGCCGTCATAGAACTGGGAAGTGATGTTTAGAAATAAATGAATATTTCAAAGTAACGTAACAATTTCTGTAGAGCTAATAAGGGTGTTTTGGGGTGTGGAAAGGATTAGCTTAGTAAGGTACTCATCTGTGTGTGGTCTGCCGATGCTGGGTGTTGGTCCAGGGCTCCATCCTGAAGTCTTGGGTTCGACGGTCCTCGTTCTGTTGCTCGTGTCAGCGACGTAACACAGAAACTTTGATTTTAAATCTTTGTTGAATTTCAGGAATATTTTCTTCTTGTGATTATAATAACTGTGTCTGTGCTGCCCAGGACCGTGGGATCCTGTCGCAGTCGTTCAGTAACCAGACGGAGGTGGGCTACATCCTGAGTCTGGGAGTGAGCAAGGCCCATCGCAGGAACGGCATAGCGTCGCTACTACTGGACAACCTCATCTCGCACCTCACCACTCAGGAGCATGGCGACTGCAAGGCCGTGTTCCTGCACGTGCTCACCACCAACTCGGCTGCTATCCACTTCTATGAGCATCGCAGCTTCAGGTTTGTTCCCTGCAGTAGTTTATATTATTGACTTGACTTTACATCGCTTCGGCCCACTGCACAGTGGGTCAAAATCGAAATCTAGGAGGACAAAATTATTTATTTTCATAATTAAAAAATCAAAATGTATTGCTACTACAGCATTCTCATATAATTGTCGCTCACTATTCTGGGATATAAACGCATCTTAGTGTAAATCTGTCACCACTGTTCGAGCAGTCTGAATTGGAGGGTGAATTTAAGTGGCTGTGGTTTGCTTGTCTTTGTGGTTAGTGTGATGCTTTAAGATGGAACATGCAGCTAAAGGTATGATGTTTGTAACGTGTTTCAGTTATTAATGGGCGTAATTGTTACGTAACTTTAGCTATATTTGCATTATAAAATATTTAACTATTATTTTTAAAATTATATTTTCACTTAGATCTTTAGTATGTCGCATCACTTTCTACTTAATGTTAAAATGTAGATAAAGTCTTGTAGTTTACGCCTGTTATAAGATTTTTTGCAACTTAGTAATTTAACGTTTTAGAAGATGCCGCGCAACCAGTTCTCACACGTTTACAACTGTTCGAAGCACTGGGTTGGATGATTATTTCAAAAGTGGAACTTTGTGACTTTGTTAAAAGTAAATTGTTCTGAATAGATAACTGAATGCTCTATCCAACTCCTAGTCATAGACAATTTCTTGCATGTGTAGACGTAGCTTAAAAAGGTCTTAAATGATGTTTAGTAAACAAATTATATAATTTGATTTAATGTTAATTTGATTTAATGTTCAATCTCCGTCAATCAATACATTAAAAAAGTGCTACACCGCACTAGTTGTGGGACATGTTTCGAACCCTAAAAACGGTCCTTCATCAGCCACAAATGGAAGCCATTAAAACATTACATATAAAAAACACTGAACAAAGTAAAAGAACATCATGCATGTACACATAGTCACTCATAAAACACAAAACAGTTCAGAACAAATTAAATATAATACACATTAAAATTTTTTTAAATCTTATTATATAGTTCATGAAACACTGTCCATCTTTGTTTCATAATTTATGAATTATTAAATCTTGTCCACTTCAAGAGTTCCTCGCTTGGCATGGCCCACAAAGAGATGTTCTTACAGTCAAAGGGTGTCATTATTTGGACGAAACCAACACTCAAACATTCCCATTTGAGCGGCTTGCAAATGAGAATTTAATTTCCAGAAAACCCTCTGTGGACAAGAAGAAAATAAAATAAAATGAAAATGAATGAACGCGCAACTGATCAACAATAAGATTCGCCGCGGATTATATACGTTGCTTTCACTCTAAATTCATGATTAAAACGTAAAAAATAATTTTGTCCCCCTAGATTTCGATTTTGACCCACTGTGCATTGGTGACTTGGTGCTTTCTTTGGATATTATTGTTACGGGTCAATGGTGACCTGAAGAATTACACTTTGGTTAGTATGTACCAATCATCATCATGAATTTCTGTTTCCCAGCCTAAGCCGAGTTGGAGCAAATATGACACCCTTCCACTTGACTCTGTCTGTCCACCGTCCTTCCTCAACCACTGAACTCTCACACTGTCCTTCACCATACTCGAGGTCTTCCTCATCCCCTCTTTCCAGTCATCCGTCTCTCCATCACTTGTCTCGAATGAGAAACATGTTGTTATGGTCCTTTGAGCTAGAATATTGAACAAAATTATGCTAAGCTCAAATAATGTCAGCGTTTTGGCCCAGAGTACCATTGGGCTCGTCATTTGGTATGGTACACCTCACCAATATGCTGAATGGTGCTCACTGTGCAAGCCAATGCAAGAAATCTTGATAATATGTCACGAGCATTGCCAAAGCATAGTCTTCCTTTCAAAAGGAATTGCAATGTGCCGATACCAACAATGCGCACCCAGAAATGACCCCAACTACAAACATTAATCTCTTTTGTTGCGGGAATTTGTTAGTTTAATTATTTAACAAACTAAAACTATATTACAATAAATAGTGTATCACTACACATGGAAGTAGCTGTCACAGAACAAAACTTGTTTTTACGATAAAACATAACACAAGCACTGTCTCTGTTGTGTTTAACATGTTCACGTTTTCTGGTGCTTTTGCAAGCGAGTTTCATTGAAGCCAATGGCCATAGCGGGGTATTTTTTATTGAACGCCCGTCGGCTCTCCGTCAAGTTCAATTTCAAGTAGTTCTAACTTTGGCTTCAGAGACGCCACTGTCATTGACACCTGGCGGCGAAAGTTGGAACTTGATAAGAGTGTTTCTAACCAAATAACCTACAAATTTAGCTTCACACTACCAATTGCAGTGGTATGTTTTTTTACATGCTATAAATCTATGACATACTGTAGGCTCGCCGGCTTTACTTCCCCTCCTCTTAAAAATCCGAAGACTTTGGCCGAGTTTGAACCCGCGATGGTGGGCATAGCAGTTCAGCAAGCTACAGACTATGCCACCGAAGCGTGTGATCCACACATATTTGCTTACTTTAGAGCAGGCATTCTCAATCTGGTGCTCGCGAGCACAACCTTTCCTGAGATCCATTCTTCAATTCCAATTCTGTTGCTCCAACCACAATAATAGTGTTTTCAATACAAGTTCTGACAGTCAGAAATATTGTGAAATAGTATTTTTTAATCTACAGTAAAAATAATTGGACATCCCTGTTTTACAAGTAACGCCTAAAATGCTGATTCGTCTCGACTGCCGACATGTAAATGCATCTTGTCTTCACGAGAGATGCAAGCATCCCTGGTGAGTGGTGAATCCCTAGTTATTTCAGCACTTTTGAGGGAGAGAGATGTAGGAAAAGGGAAGAGTTGTAGTTGTATTATGATCATCATCAGGTTACAGTTCCAGTTTCCAGGGTACTCCTCCATGTCCCATAAGTGTGATGTCCATCCGACGGGTTTTAGGTCGTCCCACCTCCCTTTCCAAGTTTACTTGGGCTATTCTTGACGGTTCCAACCTCTCTTCATGTCCAATAGGCTGCTTTGGTGGCGTAGTGGGTAGCATGCTGAGCTTCTATGCCCAAGTCGCGCGTTCAAACCTGGCCGAAGTCGGCGGACTTTTTAAGAGCGTTAAAAATCGCTCAGTATGCCTTCCTTCGCAGGGGAAGTAAAGCCCTGTCATAGATTTATGGCATGTTAAAGAACCTTCCACTAACTACACTTGTGTCAAGCCAAAATTTTTAGGTTAGAATTGATAACGCTCTATATTAGTTGCAACGTTTGCTCCAAGATGATGACTGCGATGCCATCTAGTAGCCAAGTCCGCAAGCTAGGTATCGTGGACGGTAGCTTTTGGTAGCAACTACTTAAATTATCATCTGCAGTCCTTACTTAAATTAAAACAGATAATAATAATAATATTGTATGGGCTCGGGTGCCTGGTGCAAGCTTTGTTAATTGACACCCAGAGGGCAGCTTGCACGTCGAATTTCGACGTTCCTTTGAGCGCTATAAAAGTCAAGGAGGTTAGATATCTAAACTCCTTGACACTACAGCGCTTTCTAGTAGAGAATGGAGGAACTTTGTGTTGGCGGAAAATCCCGAGATTAATTTTGCCATTGAATACGGCCTACAGAATTCAAATAGGTTCTTTAACATGCCAACAACGTATGACATGAGTGTCGTGATTTTTGTCGCCTTACAAAAATCTCTTACCACGGCCAGGTGCGAATCTGCAATCTTGGGGTTGGTAATCCGACACGATTACCACTCACCCACCGTGGCAAGCATTAAAACAGATCACACTAATAAAGCCGTCACAATTAACACCGGTTGTCAGACAGATTCTATACACACCCAAAGTACACAGGGATACATGACCGCGTTGTCGCAGCCCCTAAACTGAGGAACCAACCAACTACATGTCCAAACCACCCTGATCCTGTGTAGAACTGATGTCTCTCCTTACCTTCTCGTTTCTTATCTTGTCCAATTTGGTCCTTTGGATACTGGAGCTAAGGAACTTCATCTCTGATGCCTGTATTCTTGACATGTCTCTTGTGGTGAGGGAACATGTTTCTATGCCATAGGTCAATATTGGTGTTAGAAGAATTAGAAGCAGACTATCAACCAATGCACGCGTATCATTGGTCAAATTGTTATTGTTAATTATTATGTGATTTGTTTCAGGTTACACTCCTTCCTGCCATACTACTACTCCATTAAGGGCAAGTGTAAAGACGGCTTCACCTACGTGCTCTACATCAATGGTGGACACCCTCCCTGGGGAATATAATATCCTTTTTCAATACATCACTCTCATTTTGTATCTTTGTAGTGAAACACATAAGGGAAGAACGTGCATGGAAATTAAGGGGACATATGTTCCATCTTTAATCCATGTAATCTCTAGATCAAACACAATATGTACTGTTTTTATTAAAATGGTATGTATCATATTTCAGTTTTTTATCATTCATACTGAACATTCCTGGAAACAACTTCATAAGGTTGGAGCTTTTATTCTGTTAGTGAGAAGCAAGACATTATTCGCCAAGTGGAGGCAAGTCCTAACATTACTCGAACACAAATGGTGTACCGTTTGAGCACCATTGTGTCTGCAAAGGAGAAGATTATGGCGACAGTCAAGTATTGTATTTTCTCGCATATATCTCGCACCCCATTTTTTAATTTGAATTTGAAAGGGGGAAAATCCTTCCATATATCATGCTTTAATTTCTGACACCACCATAAAGATGATCGTAGTAATTTTAAGACAGAACTCCTATCCACTGGACATCACTCGTCTTGCCTGTGATGTTTCTGTTCATTTTGGCGGCGGTGCTCATTCACGGCTTTTGTTACCCGTCTGTTGCATTGTTGACCATTAAGTCATTGGTGAATTTGCCTGTTTGGCTTCAGGCAAAGGCATGGGGGCCGTCCACATATTACGTATTCACAAAGAGGGGCAGGGGGCCAGCACACAGCACAATAGTCTGCGCCTGCACTGGACTCGTCACTTCTACGAGCTGGCCTCAGCTCCATTAAGCTGCCAAAAGATACGCCAGTAGCTCCAGTTCACCAACGTGAAAACTGGTTTTGGTGGAAACTTACACAAGGGGCACCCCAATTGTCAGGTCGCACCAGTCGACCATTAGCCATTGCTACAGAGACCTGTGCATGATGTTCACAATGAGAAAAAACAGCATTTATACAGCGCGTTTCGAGTTGAAAGTGAAATACACAGGATTACAAATTATGTAAATATTATTTATTTATGCCCATATTGGAGCACTAAAACCAATCCTTATACACTGAAGAAAATGGAAATTGCAACACCATGAAGGCATTGGTCGTTTGTGTTGATTTTCAAGATATGGAACGATGCCATGTAGGTATGTAAACGATCAAAGTTTCAGACCCATTGGATTGTTGCTACAGGTCTCCCCACGTGATTGGTCGCGGAGGAATAAACTCCAGTATATGGACTCTGGTGTAGCGTAGTTGACTTGCAGTCTGTGCAGTGAAGTGTTCCTCGTCAAACATGGCTCGACGACAGAGAAGAGCACGCTATCAACAACTGTCGCCGTTTGAGAGGGCTCGGGTAATTGGGCTGTGTGAGGCTGGATTATCGCTAAGGACTGTCATTGCACGTGTTGGCCGATGGGCATCTACGGTACAACGTGTATGGCAGCAGTGGTCAAATGAAGGTACCCACACCCGTAGACCTGGCACAGGCCCAGCGCGACAGACAACTGAGGGAGAGGATCGCCGCACCATTCGGATGGCCCGGATGGAACCCCATGCAACAGAAGCGCAAATTGAGCAGCTGTGGCACCGCACGTTACACAACAAACAGTTGGTAATTGCCTGCGTGCAGCTGGCTTACGATCCCGTGTCCCTTCAGAAGGTGTTCCATTGACCCCACAACATCGAGGTGTAAGGCTGGCCTGGTGACGAGAACGATCGACGTTGTTCGACGAAGGGCATAGGGTCGTCTTTAGTGATGAATCGCGCTTCTGTCTTGCCTGCAATGATCGCCGGAATCGTGTGCGCCGACGTACCGGGGAGAGGGGCCGCCCAGACCTTATTGTCGAGAGGCACACAGGGCCAACACCAAGCATTATGGTCTGGGGAGCTATTGGCTTTAATGTAAAATCACAATTAGTGCTTGTTGAGGGCACTATGACTGCTCGACAGTACGTTGATAGGGTACTCAATCCAGTGGTTGTCCCTATGATGGCGAACATTGCTAATGGGATGTTTCAGCAGGACAATGCCCGGGTTCACACTGCACGCATCTCCAGAGAAGCTCTCCACGACATCACAACCTTAGAATGGCCCACCAGATCCCCGGACCTCAGTCCTATTGAGCATGTGTGGGGCATGATGGGTCGACAACTGGCCAACAGTCCTCAGCCATTCACAACTCTGGTACAACTGAGCCGTGCAGTGCAGCAAGCATGGGCCACAATTCCTCAGGAAGCGATCCAGGGCCTTATAGACTCCATGCCTCGCAGAATTCATCAATGTATTGCAGCTCGTGGTGAGCACATCCTGTATTGTTTGTTGTCCAAACTTGCGGTCAGAGGGACCGGAAAGTGTAATCTTCGAATCACAACCGAACACTCGTCCTGCATGTTCAATTGCAGCAATGTAGCACCACTCCTTCTGGGTGTTGCAATTTCCATTTTCTTCAGTGTAAATCAAAGTCTGCAGAAAAGAAATTAGTTCAAATAAATTCAACTAAATTCAACTTCCAACACTTGACAATTTCTTTCTTTCCCAAATCTTCTTCATCCTGGATGATCGTGCGGCCCGTTCTTCTGCGGATATATCATATTGTTTACGATGTGAAATTTTGAGTTTTAGTCTTGTGAATTTTTTATTCAGAATTCGTTTCTCTTCTCTGTGTTCAATTTGATGCTTAGTAATTTTCAATTCAACTAAATCCATTTGTATTTCTTTAAACCATGTGTTTTTTGTTTTACTGTTCCAAAAGAAATCAAAAAGTTGTTTTAGGAGTCTAGTATGCGGTAAACGGGTAATGTGTGCAAGAATTGCAATTCGTAGTTTTCGGTATTTATCAATGAACGATTCAGTTTCCTTGTAAAGTACTGAATTAGGCAAAAGCCTCCACTGACCCTCAAGTTGGTGTTATTAATAATTGTCCAAAGAATTCTTCTGTAATTTATCAGTTGTTCATTGGGTGTTAAGTTTAAATAATGTTTCACTTGCATAGGTTGCTTCTGGCTTAATGACGGAGTAATAATGTCGAAATTTAGCATTAATCGAGAGAGACATTTTCTTGTAAGTAGGCCAAGTAATCTGTAATACGTTTAAAAAACAAAATTCTGGTTCATTTTTCTAAACTTTAAAATATTCTTGGCATAATCGTCACATCCTTGGGTTTCTTCTATGAATATTAGGCTAAAAATATGCAACTATTATGCCAGGAAAATACAGTAATAATGATTTTTTCCACAATTTTGGTTCCAGTCCATTTGATCAAAAAATTTCTGCTTTTATGTAATTGAATATGATTGAGATACTTTTGTGTGGATGTTATAATGAGTTGAAGATATTTTAAATCTTTCCTTTCTTTTTTGACAGGAAAGGCGTTGCCGGTTAACTTAAAGTAGTGTTATTGGAAGTCCTCCTTTTTTGTCCCAATCAAGGTTTCGCTGTGTGTGTAAGATGTGTCTCCTTGAGAGTTGGCCATCTGAACTGCTCGGGAAGTACTTGTGTGCAATTAGTAGCACCACACGGATGAAACTTTTTTGTTGTTGTCCAACTTCCAAATACGAGGGGCAATTTTTAAGTCATGGCACCTATTTTTTATTTCCCAACAATGTTCCTATACGCCAAATTAACTACAGTATATGTATATTACAAGCAACTTGCCCCGGCTTTGCCTGGTATCTTAACGGTTTACCCAGTCGCAATTCCGAAAAGCCGAGGTGAACAACGAAACTCCAAACATACCTACTCTTCTCTAAAGTCTTAACTCGGCATGACTCGACAGTTTGATGGTGGCCGAAGCTGGGCTGATAGGCTCGCTCCGAAGCTAGTAATTTAAATTTCCACTGAATAGAGATTGTTGGAAGAAATGAAAACTTAATAACTCTTATAGTGGGTGATGTATTTAAGATAGAAATATGCTGTCCGGGACTTTTTTTGTGGAACTTTCCATGCTGAACAATGGTTACACTCATACTACATAGATATTTTTAACGGTTTACCCAGCGTAAGCTTAAAAGCTGCACGGACGGCAGGTTTTCCTTCGACTCGACTCGCTGAAATCGTTACTGCTCGGCGTCCTTCGGTTATAAATGAATGTTTTTCTACAGAAACCTTCCTCGAGAAATCCTTTACAGAATGGTGAAACCCGCATCAAAATCCATCCAGTGGTTCTCGAAATTACCCGTGACATCCAAGAATCGGGGACTTAGTTTTATACTAAGTAGAGATAAATTTTATTAATGCAGCCAATGGCCACTTATTTTCTTTCCAGGACGGGTCAGGGAAGGGATATTGGAAGGAAATCGGCCTTTGACCTAATGAAAGGAACCATCCTGGCGATTGCCTGGTGGTGAAAATGGGAAACCATGAAAAGCATTTTTTGGGTGGCCGTGGTAGGATATATATTAGGAAGTATGTTACCTCATGAGTTGTGGGAGAGGGCAAGGTCCATTTTTAAATCGGTTTTAATCTCGCACAATCTGTTGATGCGTCGTCTCTTAACGAGGGTTCATGTTAATGGTTAACATTCTATGTTGTCAACAGTTCAAGGCCATCGATGGGGGTGACGGACAATACCATCGGCTGCAAGCATTTTGTTATTGTATGCACACTGTTCACCTTTGGTTACCTCCATTATGCACCTCTTCCAACAGACGTCGGATATGGGGATCCAGATTCATGCACTCTGACCCCACCTGATGGAAACATTTCCATTCCCGATTCTGGTGGGAGACTCCTGATTTTCCATAGTTTTTCCTGTTTTAAGATTACTCTAGTTATCCCCCCGTTTTTTTTTTGGTAAATTATCGACACATTTCAAACATTTTCCAGTATTTTTGGGAAGTGTTAAGAGTGGGCAGGCAATCAATGTTATTTGAATACCTGAATTTGTAAATGGATGTTGTTTCAGTTGAAGCATAGTTTGCAATTAATTGAGCTAATGTGCACTATTTGCAACTCCTGAATTTTCCCGATTTTCGTATCAAAATCTCATGATTTGTGGTTTTGTAAGATTGGCAGATATGCATTACGAAGGTCATGTAACATACTTTCCACTGTATATAGTTAATTTTGTGTGTTGGCAAATTGTCAGGAAATAAAAAGCAGTTGCCATGACTTAAGAATCACCCTTCTTCAAGGGCCGCTCTCTCGCTGAATGAAGGGGCGTTATGTGCTGTTCTTCTTCCTTTCCTTTGTCCATACCCGTTAGAAAGTCATTCAAATCCTTAAAACTTCTTCCTAGCTGTCTATCAGTGCCAACCCCCCCTCCCCGGGGGATCACAACTAGTGGACCCCAGTCAAGCTGCTTCCACTCTCTAGTGCCGACTCCTCTCCCTTATCTTCCTCGTCAACTTGTTCTCTTCCGACCCCGATCCGAGGCCTAGGGTGATGGCATATTGACTTTCATTGCCAGGTAATGAAAAATTCAGCTATTCTCCTCGGATAAAATCCTCCAAAGCCACGGCAAAAACCTCGAAGAATTGCTGGATTTTTGCCTAGGGTGATGATCATTTTAATCTTACTGATCCACAAAGAAACCTTGGTTTGCAGAACACACTCGACCTTACTGTATATTAGCCGATGAAGCGGTGGCTGCTGTTCTCGTCACCCGCTTTATAAGTCAGAGTGGGTTAGGGCCAGCAACCTAATGTTTCAAACTCAAAGACTTTGTTCTTTTTTGAATTCTGAATTTTTGTAATCCATATTTTTTATTATTATTATTATAATTAGTTATATTTAAATTTTTGTTTTATTAATTTTAGAATGTTTTAAATTTATATTTAGACATCCAATCTAAATTTTAATTCAATTCTAAATTAGTATACTTTATTCTGATTACCCTTGTTTGTTGAGGGGTCAGATATCCCCTGCTTATTGCAAGAGATCCTACAGGGGCAGGACATAGTCCACCACGCACGTATGCTACACCCTCAAGGGCTCATGGGCAGTGGGCTAGGGAGTTGGCTACCCCATGTGGATATAGTTTGCATGGCTGTGTGGATAGCGGATGAGCTGTGGATAATGTTTGGAGTAAATTTGCAAATACAGTAGTTTTTAGAATACAATCCGAACTTGTTGACTATTTTACTCTTATGTTTTTTTTTTGTTTTTTTTTTTCATGACAAATGTAATATGATGATTGAAGCATAATTAACACTACGAACAGGAAAGGGTTGCAATTCTGGCTGTGTAACATTCATTTTAAACATAGCACATGACATACAAAGCCTGAGGGTTTGATTTTCTGCTCAAATGTCTAAATGTGTTGCTTTAATACTTTATGCTTTTTCTAATTAAAGATATTATCGTAATGCCAGTAACAAACATGTGGATGCATGGCAGAATATCATCATTTCCCCTTATCCAGCTCTTGCCGGTTCTGGGTATTTATGGCAATTCTCCACCTCCCTCTTTCTTTCCACCCTTCCTCTTCCACAATGTTGTCCCAGTCCAGATTTATTTTTCTTTTGCTGTTCTCTGAATCAATCCACCTTGTTCTAGGTCTTCTTCTTGCGCTCCTAGGCGCGGTGCACACTGGAGAAACCCGTTTTGTGAAACTGGTTTCGTGAAACTAAAGTTGCTTGCAACAGATAGATAAGATTAACATTGGGCTGTGCACACTGCGTTTCATGACACTGTAGTTGCGCTACAAGGACCAATTTAAGCAGACCCTGAAATTAACAGGTCTTGATTCACAAACCTGGGACATGCTGGCTGAAGACCGCTCAACTTGGCGCCGTACCATCTCGGATACTGTAAAGACGTTTGAAAGGGATCGACGCACACATGAAGAGGCCAAGCGTCAAGCTAGGAAACTTCGATCAGCCCAACCACGTCCTCCTCCAGAAATACTATGTGACTTGTGTGGTCGCTTGTTCCATGCCAGGATTGGACTCTTTAGTCACCGTAAACTCATCCATAAACTGGACTGAAGGAAGAAGATTTATACTCGGATTCGAGTTAAAGCCGATGATGATGATGATGATGATGATGAGTTGCATTGGTTTCGTGAAACTCTGAAAAGCAGTTTCATGAAACGCATAGTGCACAGCCCTATGTATTTTAATATTATTCTTTGGCCAATGCCTCCTGTCTTTTAGGTAAATATATAATAATATATTTCATGCAACCAAATAGCCATAACTAAATATATGAACTTGCTATTGAAGGATGAAGTGCGAACTTTGAAATAAAAAACGTGGCCTGCTGTTGGTTGGACATTACGAACCTAGATGTTTACAAGACATGTAAATTGTACCTTGTAAAACAGTAACTCCGTTTGGCAATACCAGTAGCTGCAGAGAGAAGCAAATTGGACAAAAGTTTGGTAAGGGTATACAAGTTAGGGAGAAAACTGTTGTCACACTCTTCAAGGCCACTTGTTGCTGTTCTTGGTAGGTTCATAAGAGCGAAGGCACAGGAGAGTAATACGAGGTTATGTTGTTACACATAAGATCAGAGCAAACTGATTGTCACACTGTTTACATCGCTCTACTTTCTCCTTGCTTTGCAACGTTGCCACACGTCACTTAGTAACAATAGTACATGATAAGTAGACTATGTTAGTTTTTAATGTTTTAACAAATATTATATGTGACAAAAACCTTGGGGGTGGCCCAGGCCCCCCGTGCCCCCCTCTTATATACGCCCCTGAATAACAGGGGAGTGGGGAATCGGACAACCTCTTTGCTCACGTGATCCGCAAGGTCAGTTATTTAAGTTAGTATTATGTTATATATTTATTATGTGGGTGTCCTTGTCCTTTCTATTGATTTTCGTCAGCTGAACCGGGCGCTCTTTCTTTGGGCTGGCAAGTAGGGGATGCTGCTTGGATGCGATAGTGGTTTATATGGCGATCACGTGAACATAACACGAAGGCTACTGGTGGTTGTTGTTTTAAAGGACGGAACAACGAGGTTATCTGCCCCTGAAGGCTACCGAATTTTAATTGTATTTAGTTACCGTTCTGGTTCATTATTCTTTGGAGCCATGATTCTCGTTATGAAAGTGAGGCCATGAAATCCAACCACCATCCTAACTGATGGAAAACCGTTGATTCTGTGTGCATGTTCCAATGCGACTGGTTTCTTGAAACCGATTTCATGAAACCAGTTGCATGAAACAGGTTTCTCCAGTGTGCACCGCGCCTTACGCTTGCACTTTGCCTCCAGCATCTGTCTTAGTATTCTATTTTCCTCCATCCTCTTTACATGTCGAAACCACCTTAGTTTATTCTTATCAATTCTCTCATCCAGTTTGGTTTATCCGAGCATGGTTCTACCCCATGGTATTCCTGAGCTTGGTCCATATCCTGCCCTTCTTCAGTGACTATAGGGTGAACTCGCCTCTCCTTATCTGCCTTTAATGGCACTTCTTCCTTCCAAGTCCATCTACCGTCATTTTTTGAGGGTTGAAGAAATTTATTATCCTTGTCTTTAATTTCCCCTTCCCCTTCATGTTTCTTATTATGAGTGTTATTAGGAGCAGATGATATGACCTTAACAGCTGTGCACTGACTACCTGAAGCACTACTGCGGGATGCTGTACCGAGCGGACCCGTGCTCTCTGCCGTACTGGGTGTGGCACAAGGTGCAGGCCGCTGTGCACTGGTTCTGGCCCGGCGCACACAACACCACGACGGCTCTCTTCTCGTCCTACAGCTAACAGTGTCTTGTGTCCGTGAGCAGGGATGTAGCCACTTTGTGCAGTGAACCACGACTACTTATGTTTCATTCGTAAGCTACTATTTTCCTCCCCCTGCCACTTCTGGAACATAAAAGAGATGGATTTATTTGCTGAACAGTAAACATTCCTCTTCAAAATAATACGCTATCAATACAATTTCGACTCTTCGATGGAGTCTTCTTGAACTTATATCTAGTGTAAACTCTGTTGTAGTTAAAACTTAGAGTAAAAATAACTTAACAGTAAATAAATAACTGGATATCCTTACAAAAACATTAAATTTAACCTTCAGAATGCTATCGACGAAACGGTTCGTCACCAATTCTGCCACACAGTGGTGCTGCTAATGACGAAACGGTTCGTCGCTGGGCGCGCCATTTTAGCTCCACATTCCCGCTGTTTGAGGCGATGTAGAATTACCTGCTCTTTGGTGATAGTCCATAGAACCATGTACTTTGCATCATTTATCTCTATGGTGATGTGAATTACGCAGTTCATTTGTTCAAAGAGATGGCACAGTTTGACTTGTGTTTGGCCTCTGAGCGCTGTAATGGCTAACAACAGACCAAGTAGTAGGGCAGATTCTAAAGGTCTACTAGTGAAAGTCTGTTTGCCGGACAGTCTTGACCTACATGTAATGTAGTTAAACTACCCCTCCCTCCCTTCGGAAATTATTTTCCGAGTGCGCCCCTGAAGGAAGCCGATTGAGTACATGTGTGTAAAGTGTATCCGATGTAATATGCAGGGAACAGATTTATATGTATTTATATGCAAGACTGCCACAAGTCACAAAGGACACTTTTTCAGGAGAAGCATTTAAAGATTTTGTGCTAATAGGAAAAATAGAAATATTTACATAATTAAAGTGAAGGTACCGTATTAATAACTTCCAACATTGTCTAGTACTATACAATAACATACGAAGTTCCTTTATGGATTATAATAATTATTTGTTTTAATCAAAAATAACAATAATTTTGAGTTATGGCAGTTTTCTATTCAGTGCCGTAGGATTGCTAATTATAGGATCTGAGTTGTGTCAGTTTTACAGGACACGGGCTTGATCATAGGCATTTATAAGTACCACATACTTCAAAATTCATGTTTTTTGACTTGTGGCAGTCTTACATGTCTATTTAGGAAGCTAAACTTAATTATAATTGGTACTAGCTATTCCCGGCATGCGTTGCAATGCCAATCAAAGACAGAAAGATAATAATAATGAACCCCCAGCCAAAAACCGAATTAAACCATGGCGCATATAAATCCGTTCCCTGGTAATATGTAATGTATGGAGAAGGGGGAATAAATTAATTTATGGCCTTGGCGTAGAAAGGGACTAACATGTGTGAAAATAACTCAGCACATGCGTGTTTATTCATCTGGCGATTCATAGCAAATAATAGGTTAAACCTGTCAAAAGTTAATGAATATTGTCAAAAAATATGTGCAGTCAGATATTATTGTAAGGATATCCATTTGTGTATTATTCCAGAATCGTTCAACAAAGAGAATTAATATGTCTGCGTCGGACTATCCACATACAAAGCAGGATAGAGTGTTGTCTTATTAACAGTTGAAATTGTAACATTTCAGTTGGTCTACAAGCCCACTTAAATTACATGCGAGTAAAAGCAATTTGCACACATTACAAGAGGCGGGAAATTAATAGGATGAAGAGTTTTCCCCGTCAAGCAACCATCTTCAGATCCATGAAAAGGTACAAATCTTGAACACAAAATGGCTTTATAAAACAGTACCAAAACCCTCGATGTCAACCATGAACGAACGTAGGCTTGAACTAGCCCCACTTTTGTTGCGCCTTGGAGGGTCGCGTCCGTGGTTGACATTGTGGGTTTTGGTAGTGTTTTGTAGAGCCATTTTGTCTTGTAGATTTGTTCCTTTTCATGGATCTGAAGATGGTCGCTTCACAAACGAAACTTGTCATCCTATTAATGCCTCTCTCTTGCAATCTGTGCGAATAACTTTTAAACACATATAATCTCTCACAATTTAATTGGGATTGTATTTGTGTTGATCGACTGAGAAATTTTAAATACAGAGTGGAAGGTCATTGGCCAGACATTTTAATTCCCTACCGTACTTATACTTTCTCTAATCTGTTTGTCACCAATGCTGTCGTAAGAACCTTCTCTCTCTTTCTGTTCCAATGAAAAGTATCATTTCTAGGAGGACCTTTTCCTCCTATAAGAGTTAACTCTGGTTCACAGTTCTTAGTGTATATAAATTTGTTATATAATTGTAATATGGCTACATCCCTGAGAGAATGGCAACGAAGGACTGGACAGAGTCTGCTAGTTTTTAATAAGCCTTCTACATAGTGTCTTGTATCGCTGTTAGTTATTTATTGGAGACCTGCCTGCATCGACCCTTCGTGTTAGTTATGCAATGCAAAACTCAAGTCAGTGTTTATGTAATCTTTGCACTATTTATTTACAAGTTTAAAAAACTGCTTAAAAGAGTACAGGAAATCATTTAAAATAAATCTCATGTCCACTTCTGACCGAGCAAAATCCAAAACCATTGGTTTTCAGTTTGTGGTATATAATGCATATGAACTTAATCAAATTATTTATTTCCTTATAGACATTCAATCTAAAAAGAAATACCCACAGGTACGGTATTTAAAAAATCTAATACACCTTAGTCAATAACATTTTTAAATTAATATTTATTAAGTACCAGTTTCGGCCACATTATGGCGTTCTTCAGTTTGTTTTTTTTTTTCAAAGAAGAAAACAAAAGACTAATGGAAAACTACAACCAAAGCTTTTGAAAAACATTTAAACTTGGTCTTTCCTATTATTTTTTTTTATAAAAAATATATTTCATACAGTGAGATTCTTTTTCTGGAGCGAGGCCGACTGCCGGGCACGCGCGCCTGCTGCCAGCCAACACAGCTCGGGCCGTAGGGTTGCATGAGGCGGCGGCGAACTAACCAGGGTCATTAAGTCAGTAAACTTTCATCAACGAGTGTGTGCAGTGTCAGTGCACATAAAACAACAGCTGCAAGATTTAATTAAAGAAGCACAGATGTTTTTATTTTTATTTTTTGGGAATCTGGATGACCTGACGTCACCAGTTAAAGGTTGGAACTTATCTTTTCACAGAAGATACTAAAAATGTTCTCCTTTAGCTGATAGACAGACATTGTTACATTATGTAGCTACTCCTATTCCCCCCCTGCGTGTTTACTGTGACTAATCGAAGCGTGGACTTAAGCTCGCTTTATGTTTAATTGTGGGGTAATATAAAATACAAAGTGTACAGATCACTCTAGTGTAGCTGGAGAACAATATACAGCAGCTGATATCCCTCACAACAGAAGGGAATTACAACGTGTGAACGCTAATTTATTTACACGGTACAACGCCTGTCTGTGAGCTGAAGGAGAACACTCTCAGCATCTCCTGTGGATAGGTAAGTTCTTTAATCATGATTTGCTGGTGAATTTACAATTAATTAATGTACTTTGTTACGGTTTCCACCGGCGGGCAATCCGCGGTGCGAGCTCGGATGGCTGGCAGAAGGCGCTGGCCCCGCTTCAGCAAAAGAATCTCCCTGTATATTTGTTATGGACGAGTAATAATAATGTACCTTCTAAAGAACCAGTTTCAGTCAAATTATTACCATCAGCAATGTATAATGAATATTGAAGTTGCAAGACAGTGAGATTCAATTACAGAGATAAAACGTCGTCTTAGTGCCGTTAAGTGAAACGGTTCAACACTTAAAAGTTAAATTTACGATAGAGGAAGTGAGATATAATAATAATTCTAAATATGTTTTCTGTTCGAAATATTTAAAAAATAATAAAATCCGATACGTTACAAATTTCGATTAATTTATTTATTTAGACTGTTTACGCCCACATTGGAGCACCAAAATCAAACCTTATATACAAAGTCTTCAAATACTAAGTTCAGTTCTTAATTCTTGATAATTTTTTCCTTTCCCAATACTTCTTGCAGCTCGTTCTTCTGCTGATATAACATATTGCTTACGCTGTGAAACTTTGAATGTTAGTCGAGTGTATTTGTTATTCAGAAGCCGTTTCTCCTCTCTATGTTCAATTTGATGAGTTATTTTCAATTCGTCTAAATCCATTTGTATTTCTTTACACCATGTGTTTTTTGTTTTACTGTTCCAAAAGAAATCAAAAAGTTGTTTCAGGAGTCTAGTGTTTGGCAAGCGGGATATGTGCCCAAAAAACGCGATCCTTCGTTTTCGCCTCGTGTCAATGATAGATTCATTTTCCTTGTAAAGTATTGAATTGGGCAAAAGTCTCCACTGGCCCTCAATCTGGTGTTTTTTTTATTGATCATTGTCCGAAGAATCCGTCTATCAACCTTCTGTAGTTCGTCAGTTGTTGATCGGGTGTTTAGTTTAAATAAAGTTTCACTTGCATATGTTGCTTCTGGCTTAACGATGGAGAAATAATGTCGAAGTTTAGCATTAATCGAAAGAGACTGTTTCTTATATGTTGGCCAGGTAATCTGTTGTGCTCGTCGCAATTTTAGTGTTCTACTCCCTATTGATGCTCTCTCATTGGCATTCCAAGTGATGATCTCACCAAGATATTTAATTTTTTTTCACAAACTTCTTATTTCTGGGCATTATGCAGTACAATATGTGATGCGTCAACTTGAAAAGATGGCATCATTTCTGTTTAATTAATAAATAAAAAAAAAACCTCCAAATGTGAAGTAGGAGTGGCATTGTTCTACAAAGATAACATTAAAAGAAGATAGAAATTTACTGAAGAACGGATGTTCGAATATGTTTCCTAATTTTTACGAAGGAATAAGGTATTAATTATTAAGAAAATAGTTTTCAGACCTTGCATTTATTTAGCAGGAAACTATTAATTTGGCATATTATAGCCAATTGCAAGTAATTAAAATCCACATATGCTGGTCACAAAACATCTATCTCGAATGCTAGAAACCTGTCATAGAGTGTTGTATCTGCATCTTACTTGAGTTTTGTTATTGCACATGTATTGTTTCTTGGTGTGACCTGTGTCTTAATGGAAGAAGACTGGACCTATATGAGACTGAAACTAAATGTGTATACCGTGTACTCCACGGAGTGCGAGGACCATCCAGAGAATAACGCAACACATTTCAACTTGGCTCCTCTTTCCTTTTCTTTCCCAATACCCTCTTTTTTCAAGGGGTCAGAACTCTTCCTTTTCTCCCCTCAACAGTGTAATAGGGACCTTGATGTTCCACCCCTTAAAACAACCAATTCACTGTCTCGTGGAAGAAATTTGATTTTTTAAGGGTGGTACTTAACTCTCCAATTTGCACGTACAATGTCAGTTTGAATAGGACCTATTCTGTCACATTTGCTGAAAATTGCTAGGTGGTAGTCAAAAGTCTTAAATCTCTCGAGAAAGTACTTTTTTTAATAAAAATTACTAAATTCCCGTTTAAACTATACTGACCATAATATTTCATCACCATCATACGGTATATGTAAAAAGAATTCACTAGATCTAGAGACTTGTTGCTTAAGTTAGCAATACTGGGTAATGGCCAGTGTAAAGAGATCATTGAAATAGACCTGGAGGCTATTTGATGCTTATTATCCAATAATATAATGGAAAGAGGACAGATACACCACATGAAAGGGGCTCTTTGTTCTGAGTGGTGACAGTATGAAAGAAATGCCCAATAAACTTGGGTCCTATCGTGTTTAGTTCGTATCTAACTGAAATGTGTTGCATTATTTAGTGGACAGCCTTCGTAGAGGAATTTATTTAATTATGATTCATGGCCGTTATCCATATTAAAGCTAATTTTTGGTCTTTTATGCAGTGTACTATTTATTGAAAGTGTGGAAACATAATTTCACCTGTGTATATCCAGGTCAATCTCCTGGCTGGCTAAATACCTCGCACACGAGGAGAGGAAACACTAAGACCAGATGCAGAACTATATTCTCACTAGTGTAATGTGTTTTATACGAGTGTATATAATGAGAAGTAGCATAAAGGACGCTTCCTTTCTCAAAATGTCCAGGTAGACTCGGCCTAACATGTGGAGGCCGTAGTCGTAAGTGGCTGCAAAATAGTACATGACATTAAAACTCATGAATTGGCTCTTATTGAATAGTAGAGGTGGATTTGTAAACATACCAAGTCGGCTCTAAACTTCTCAAGCTAACAACAGGTTTATTTCCAAACTAAAATACAGTAGAGCGTCGATAATCCGGATTAATTGAGACCGGACCGGATTATCAAAATGTCCGGATTTTCGAAAAGAACCACAAAAAAAGAAAGGTTTTTTGAGTTCATAACAAAAAGAAAACTTGCTAAAACCATTAATAATTCACTTTAGTGGTTAAATAATTGGAGCAGATAAATAAAACCATTAATTAATATGAACTTAATAAAGTATTTTAATGAAAGAATATACATACATATTACAGTTTATACATTGTCGGAGCTCTTAAAAAAAATCTGTTATTGATTTTTGAACTGCAGTAGTGGTTCGCGTTTTTGCGGTCAAGTGTTTGTTTTGTAGTGGTAAGACGACCCTGTCCAGTCTGTCCCATCAACGCATTTGTTTAACAAATATGTGTTCACTTCAACTTTTATTTTCACCAGAATTGAATCGGGATTATCGACGCTCGACTGTACCATAATCTGCTAATACCAACTGTAATCTTCTATGTCTACCTCCTGTTATTCCAGTTTCTACAAGACGCAATGAATGTGGTAAATGGTTTTACATTATTACATCAGGCGTTCTCAACCTTTTTGCGACTAAGCATCACCTTTGTGCCATACCAAGAACCCAAGTGCCATTTTATCAAATGTAATAATAGTATTGCAACAAACATGCTTCTCTCTCTCCGAAGTTCTGAAGTAGTTAGGGATTCACTGTTCACCAGACATGCTGCACATGCAGCTAAGAAACATTTACATGTGGGCGGTCGAGTTGAATCAGCAACTTTTGTGTTACTCATAAAACATGAATGTCCAATTTGGGACCAAGAATCAAAGATGGAATTCACCTTCCAAAACCTAATGCTGACGTCAATTTTAAAATTACTAAAATCACAGACACAATCCGTATGAGAAGGATCCAATTCATGGGACATTTGGACAGAATGGACCCAACTCAGGGGCGCCGAATCCATGGTCGAGGTCTAGCGACGGCTAGACCTGACGAGGGGGTGGGTCTCCCGGTCCCCTTGGGGGGTGGGTTCCGTTGGGGGGTTACGGATAGAGGAGGAAAGGGAAGGAGAAGGAAAAGAGGAAAGGAAACAAGGGAGAGAGAAGAGAAGGGGAGAATTGTGCAAAATAAGCTGTAAAAACGTAATTATTGGGGTAGGGGTCCGGTTTAACAAGGGGGGGGGGGGGGGTCCCACAGAACGAGAGGGATGGGTGTCTGCTAGACCTGAAAAAAAAAGATTCGGCGCCACTGACCCAACTAGGTTAACACATAAAATATATACTCTCTTTGCAGAAAAAAGGCAACAAGGTCCAATTGGTACAAACAGGCGGAAATGGTCTTGGCTGAATTAGGTTTTCCCAATCTTAAGGATCGAGAGGAAATTGGGAAAATTACTCATACACGGGGGTTTTTTGAGGGAAAAGAGAGAAGACCTACCAGGCATCTCTGGTCGCAGCAACGATGACTCGCTCAATCGTTGCGCATGAAGAGTTATTGGGTAAACATCAAGGCCAATAAGTGTTGATTCCGCATGGTCCTAGGAGACCTATTCGTGCAGAAGAAGAAAAATATCCAATGATTTTTACTGTAGATTAAAAATTCTATTTCACAAAATGGTAAATATTCTGACAGTCAGAACTTGTAATGAAACCACTATTATTCTGGTTCATGCAACAGAATTGGAATTGAAGAATGGATCTCAGGGGAGCTTGTGCTTGCAAGCACAAGGTTGAGAACGCCTGTATTACAAGGTACTGCTCAGGTATTTGCTTCGCTTCATGGATGTCTACAGAGTCCCGTGGCCTTGGAGACTGACTTGGTGCGTTTTGGAATCCACTGCTGTAAGACTCGGAGACGTGTAGGTACTTATGTTTGTGTATTGTAGCTTTCCAGGACTTGCACTAGTGTTTGTGTTTTAAACATATATTATTATATAGCCTATATTTTATATCATTTTGCTGTTGTGTAAACTGTTATGTTTTGTGTAAAATGAACCAAGATAATGCAAAAGCAATAAGTCGGACAATCAATAGGGGAAACCACTTGTCAGCTCTCAGGTTCTTGCCCAAGTGCTCAAAACTGTTTTGGTATGACTTGAGCTCTTGGAATGTGTTTTACCTTGTTCTGTGAAAGAGTTCATCTCATCGATGAGCATAAGAAGTTAACTTTTAAATTATTTCAGAGAATGACCCATCACAACTGTTGGCAATCATCTGGTCGCTGTTCTCCCCCAATGAGATGTTCACCACTTGCCCAGCTCACTGACAGTTGGACCTGGTGTTCTTGCATCTCTTAGACGTGTGAGCGTGTTAGTATTCCAATGAGTTCTCTGGAAGTAATTGTTGGGAGTATCCTTTGCCTGCCAACCATTCCAATTTGACAGAATGGTGATCCATACCTAGATTTTTTGCCCTCTAGAACAATAATAAAATATTGTCTACGTGTTGAAATCTCTGCACAGCAAACTCTTGAATATCCGTGCACTTGTAAGAGCATTATTAGTTTTCCCTCTCTATCACATCTGTACCAAACTTGGTATTGAAATGACAATCTTCTCTCTTGACCGACATGCCGCACTATAAATACTACCACACCTCAAGTGGGCCTCATTCCAGAGCTTGCAGCAGGACCGGGATAGCCATTCCATCCTCTTAGCTCCTAGGTCCCTTGCCCCAGGAACAGCAACCAGGGACCACATGATGTGGAGTTAAGACACTTTGGAGGTTTGGTTTTAGTAAGGGAAAATAGATACATAATAAAATATCCAGGCATTTCAGTGTGACATTCAGATGAAAATCCCCATGGCCGTGTTGGTATTAGACCCCATCTCTTCTCGGAAGTCCTCACGAGGCTTGAGCATACCCCATTTAGGGAATAAAATGTGGGACCAAGCGGACGACAGACGGAGCGCTAACCAATATGACACTGTTCATTGTTTGCACATTCTGCCAAAATCAAATGGCTCACTAATGCTTAATATCTTAACTTTTCTTTGGAAGGAAATCAGCCATGGACCTATTGAAAGGCACAGTCCCAGCATTTGCCTGGTGGTGAAAATGGGAAACAAGGAATCCCATTTTCAGGACGGCCGAGGTGGGATTTGTACCCACGCTCTCCGGATGCCAGCAAGGTCCGTCCTGAAAAGAGAATAAATGGTGACATTAGAACCATACTGATCCAAGTGAAATTCTCACCATTTTGAGAAAACTGGGGAAATGTGTTTGTGTTTGATTTACGGAAACGGGACATATTTTATGACATGTCGACTAATATGTTCGAATAACTACAAAGGACTAGTTTATTGAAATCTTTTCATTGGAAGATACAAAATGTTTGGTTTCTGCATGAGACAAATCACTTAGCACAAACATTATTCCATCTAAATGAACATTCTAAAACCGACAGATTACAGAAGATAGAAAGGCGAATTGAAGAACTTGTATCAATATCTTTATATATATAATTCTTCGACACGTGTGTATGTGACTGAACTCCTCCTAAACGACTGAACCGATTTTGATGGAATTTGGTATGTATATTAGGGTGGGTCCATGTATGGTTTAGATTCACAATCTGACCCGGTAGGTGGAATGAACATAATTTTAGAACCACGATTTACACACAATTTTAGAACCACAATATACAGTCAAAAACAGTCTTCATGGAAACCACTAGCCTTGGCCTTCGTGAAAGCTGATGTCTTTGGACGGTTTGCCTCTGCACGTTAGAGCCATCTGGTCGCAACCTGTGCAACTACCACCATTACATACACTCCGCCCGTGGCAAAAAGTTGTGTTTTATACCAAAGGTGGCACTGATGTCGAATTCTACTGTTTGTCTCTGCAAGTTAGAGCGTTTCAAAGTCCCGTATGCGTTCATATACCATTCAACCGATTGCCATGAAACTTGGATGATATGTTGAGTGAGCTCCAGGGAAGGTGTTTGGCTTAGTAAATCCATTTTACAATAGATAGCGCACGAATAGATTCAACAAATGAGCGACGACGCGCGAAGCATTTCAAAAAGGTCCCGTATGCGTTCAAATACAATTCGTCCGATAGCGATGAAACTTGGGTGAGATGTTGTGTACACTCCATGGAAGGCTTCTGGCTTAGTAAATCAATTTCACATTGGGTAGCGCACGACTAGATTCAACAAATGAGTGACAACGAGCAAAGCGTTTCAACAAAATCCCGTATAAGTTTATATTCCATTCATCGATTGAGATGAAACTTTGATGAGTTGTTGTGTACACTTAAGTGAAGGCTTCTAACTTAGTAATCCATTTCACAGGAGGTTGCGCAAGAGTAGATACAACAAATAAGCGGCGACGTGCGAAGCGTTTCAACAAAGTCCCGTATGCGTTCAAATACCATTCGTCCGATAGCGATGAAACTTGGGTGAGATGTTGTGTACACTTACGTGAGGGTTTTTAACTTAGTAAATCCATTTTACAATAGGTAGCTCACGAGTAGATTCAACAAATGAGCAACGACGCACGAATTTTTAATCAAAGTCCCGTATGCGTTCATATACCATTCATCCGATTGCAATGAAAATTGGGTGAGATGTTGTGTACACTTACGTGAGGGTTTCTAACTTAGTAAATCCATTTCACAGAAGGTTTCGCACGAGTAGATTCAACAAATGTGCGACGACGCGCGACGACTCGCGAAGCGTTTCAATAAGGTCCCGTATGCATTCAAATACCATTCGTCCGATTACAATGAAACTTGGGTGAGATGTTGTGTACACCCTACGGAAGGTTTCTGGCTTAATAAATCCATTTTACAATACGTAGCGCACGAGTAGATTCAACAAATGTGTGACGGCACGCGAATCATTTCAACAAGGTACCGTATGCGTCCATATACCATTTATCCGATTGCGATGAAACTTTGGTGAATTGTTGTGTACACTCCAGGAAATGTTTCTGTCTTAGTAAATCCAGTTTTTAATTATTAGCGCACGAGTAGATTCAACAAATGAGCGACGGCGCGCGAATCGTTTCCTCAATGTCCCGTATGCGGTCATATATCATTCATCCGATTGAGATCAAACCTTGGTGAATCATTGAGTACACGCCAGAGAAGGTTTCAGGCTTAGTAAATCTATTTTACAATAGGTAGTGCATGAGTAGATTCAACAAGTGAGTGACGGCACGCGAATCGTTTAAAGAAAATCACTTATGCGTTCATATGTCATTCATCCGATTCCGATGAAACTTTGATGAGTGGTTGTGTACACGCCAGGGAAGGTGTTCAACTTGGTAAATCCATTTTACAATATTGGTAGCGCACGAGTAGATGTAACAAATGAGTGACGACGCACGAAGCGTTCCAACAAAATCCTGTATACGTTTATATACTATTCATCGATTGCGATGAAACTTTGATGGGTTGTTGTGTACACTTACGTGAAGCTTTCTAACTTAGTAAATCCATTTCACAGTTGGTAGAGCACGAGTAGATTCAACAAACGAGTGACAGCCCACGAATCATTTAAACCAAATCCCGTATGCGTTAAATGCCATTTATCCGTTTGCGATCAAAGTTTGGAGAGTTGTTGTGCACACTCTAACGAAATTTTCCTAAAATAGTTAATTCAATTCACGATAGTTTAGAGGCAGTTAACAGAAATTGAAAAAAATATTGTGTATCCAAAAGCACTTCAAGAAACAAAGTTACAACACTTTCTTTGATTGGCAGGACAATGTCTGCCGGGTCAGCTTGTAAGTTATAAAAATGATGGGCAATGGTGAATAATACCTAACAATACCTTGGACCCATTACTGATGCCATGCAAAAGAAAACACTAGGATTCTTTGGGCACATCATGAGAATGCCAGATTCACGTCTTCTAAAACAACTAATACAGTACTATCTTTCTTCAAAAAACACAACAACTCGATGCCGATGGGTAAAAGAAATCAGAGAGGACTTAAAAGAAATTGGCCTAACAGAAGATGCTACAAGTAAGAAATGTTTAACTACAGCACTTAAAAATATGACTTTTCATTTTCCACTCACAAAGAAAGATAATTCCAACAAGAATATTTTCCACCGAAGAAAGGGCAAGACGATTAATACGAATGAAGAAGTACTGGGAAGATCGCAAGGCTCGTACAGTTCCTACAAGTCGACGAACTAATGCTTGGTTAAAGTGATTCTTTGTGGTCTCAAAGGGTGAAGAAGAAGAAGAAGAAACAAATCACTTTGGCACAAACAAATATTGACATTACAGGTGCGTTGCATCGAAACACTGACGATCTGCGGAGGGCGGCCTGGCCCTCGTCGTCTGGGTACATGCGGAGAACGGATCATGAACTAGTGGAACAAATTTCCGAAGTTTTTTAATATCTATCTTTTTGTATGGTATTGACTTTGCTGCCCTAACCTATGCAGGTATGTACAAGTCATTTGCGGAGGCTTAGCAGAAATGCCTGCAAATCCGTTTCTGTGCATAAGGCTTGAGCCTTTGCAGAATTTTATTTTTTGCATTTGTGATATCTTTGAGCCCTCATCAAAAACTGTGTGGTAGTGATATGATAGGCTTGCAAAATCCAGAAACTTGTCAGTCATGTCTCGAACTACGAATGGTATTATGTATAGGGTACATATTGTTTAGCTATCGCGTGTCTACTTCCAACTTTCACAACCATTTAGCAGGTTATATAAGCCGTTTAGGAACACAATCGTGCACAAATATAGAAAGTCAACAATTTTCAATTCAACCCTTTGACTTTCAAGGTAAAAAAACAATCTATCGTTATGGGATTTTATTATTGATTGTTTCATTATTTCTACGCTTGATAACAGCAATTTTCAGGGAATATGAAGAAGACAATTTTAACTCTCTTTTATATTCCGTGGAAACCTCTGAAAATCTGTATTAAAATTCATTTTTAGAGTCTGAAACGTGCTCACAAAGTTTCGTGTCTTGTGTACATCGTGGTTGGTAATTTTGGAATCTTGATATTTACCAGTTTCTCTTAACATGAATAGTAGATTTGACAAAAGTGAATTCCATTTCCCAAAATTACTTCAAAATTTTCAAAACTAAAATTTGTAATTTTGTTTACATTTTTTTTTTTACATTGAAATCATATGACTCAGAGACATCACTTATTTTCAGTAATCACAAGTGATTTATACACTCTATGTTTATACAGTAATATTTAAATATCGTTAATGGTCTCTTTTCCATCTCATTTTAGAAGAAGTGTGTGCACAGCTTGGTAAATATGGCCGACAGTTTTCACACATCCATGAGATGAGAGCTTGAAAGTGAAAGAGTTCAGACACTTAGGAAATGATCTCCTCAATTGACCATATATTTGTGTTCGCGGGAGACGGTGACCGCTCGTAGAGTATCTCCGTTTCTCTATTAATATTTTGCTGATGTTTGATTGCTTCTCTGTTTAGAGGATAACCAAGAATTTGCTGAACTTGGGCAAGAGCCGGAGAGATCTCAAAGTGCCCACTGCTAGTGCTAATGTTGAAGTGATACCAAAGTTATTTATTGAATTAGGACATAAGGTTGCCTATACTGAGTGGAAGGGATATCCCTCTATGTTGGAGAAACAAATGTGGTTGGTTGGTTGGTTGGTTGGTTGGTTGGTTGGTGTGAGAGGCACCCATACCATTTGAATACAGTAGTAGAATTTCTGCCCAGCTCTGTGGCACAAAATTCCTGGTTCAGTTAGATGTAATATCTCATCCATGTGGGATTTGAACTTGTGACCTCTGGCGTTGTACGCTAGTGGGAGACACTTGAATTCTCACTTGGCAATGATACATCTATGATGCTATCATACTGTGAGTGGGTTACAATGTAGTTTCAAAGTATTTGATTTTCACGACTTGGTGCACTGTACGACCGAATAGCTGAAGACCTTCGTCATCTTCAATCCTTAGAATCACTTTCTGTTTTCAGTCACCAATTTATATGATCAACCGTGAAAATAACTATAATAAAAACATGATCCAAAAATAGGTATCCCAGTATTTTAGCCATTGAAAATTCATCATCATTTTCCAGCTCCAGTTTCCAGGATGTGGTATACAAGCGCTCGCCATTTCTTTCTGTCAGAATAGAGTTTCTGTTCTTTTACATCTTCCCATTTGACATGCCGTTTGTTGACCTCAGTCTTCACTGTGTCTATCCAGCGATTTCTTGGCCTTTGTACCGGTGTCCTCCCTCTCACTTCTCTTTGTGTTCTATTTCTGTCCATTCTCACGACATTTCCAAACCACTGTAATCTGCATTTTCTTAGGAGTTCAGTGACAGGTATTTTGATACCTAATCTTATCTTTCCTGGTTCATTGTTCTGTTGCCTTGAGTAGGGTACATGTTTCGAGTGCTTCCTGGGGTATTTTGTCATTCCATTGCAGATTTCTCACTTGGCTCTTTGGATGTCTTGCTTTATAGTGTTGTAGACAACACTTCCAAGGTGCTCAAAGTTAGAAACAGATTGCAGCCGAGTTCCCTCCAGAAGGATGTTTGAACATGAGCCTTTCCTGTTGACAGTCATTTCAACTGTTTTTGTTTGACTGATCGTTCTTTAAACTTTTGTACACCAGAATAATATTGACAGCGACTTTGTTTCTCCTAGGGTGAGGGGTAACCCTTCGACTGCGCATGATTCCCGGTGTGGTGCAGTCAGGTCCAACGACAACGCACTTGCAGGCTAGACCTAACATAGTACAATACGTTAAGTTATATTGTTGAATGAATGGTAAAAGGTTTTCTAGTGGGTAAGACCAAGATATTATATATCTATTATATATATACATGCATAACCTCATTATTATGATTATTGTTGTAAATAAGCAACATTGTTAATGCAATACAGTAACTAGGCTAGATACTGCATGTGTTCGTGATTATTATACTGTAACCAGTATTTAAAAACAAGTGACATATTTCTGACCCTGCTGGTACTGAAGGCAGTCTCTGGCAAGATGATGGGTGTTTGGACTTGGTTTTTCTTGCTCGATACCCACAGTGGGCCGCGTAATCGACTACTCTAGTTTGTATTAATTGAATTAATTCTTGTTTTGTCAACTTGAAACAAGCTTGTATTGCTGGTGTCCGTTTAGCACTGCAATTTGTTTTATATACGGTTTTAGTAAATCATTCCGTAAGAAGAGTAATTGTGGATAATTATTCTGTGATGTAGAACAGATGGGGCGCAGAAGAAGAGAAGTTTCACATTGTCAGTGTTCTGCTGCACAGTACTCACATGCTAATTCCCTTTCTCCTAATTTCCCCGTTCGGAGCGTCTGTCATGCCCCTTGAGAGAGATGTGTTCCGACCAGAGTTTGTGGCCTGCGCGTCACTAAAAGTCTGCTGGGATTGAACTGCACATTCTGCGGTCACTACTTGCTTCACTCAGCTCTTTCTTTCTCTTGACTGGCTGCATGGCTCAGTGATAACGTTTTTGCCTGCAGTGCCCAAGGATGCAGGATCGAATCCTGGCGCAGTCAGCTGACATTTGAGGGTGCGCGAATGCGAGGGAGCCGTATCAGTAGATAAAAACATGTGCCAAAAATAGTGACCATGAAAGTCTAAAAGGTATCATTTTATGTTAGTCGTTGACTGTGACTTTGTTTCTTACAGGCACTTTAAAGATCCCCTTCGAGGCAAATGAAGACCTTTACCGAAATGTAGAGGTAATGACAGTTACAGTTAAAAAAATGAAGACTATAATATTTTATAGACGCCTTTACAGAATGAACATTAACAGGCTCACTAAGACGATAACATCTCTAAATTAAATTAAAAAAACACCACAGGATGGCATGAAGAGATAAGATAGGAACTACAAAGACTGATTGACCTTTCAAGTTTACAACTACAAGTTAATTCTAATGATTCTAAGTACAGAGTCGACCCAAGAGCAACAAACAGACAATCAGCCAACATATGAAGAAGTTCTGGGAAGAAAAAACTGTACCATAGTCTTAGATTCTAAGTGGTGTATGTTGTTGTTTGAGTCTTAAGTCTTTTGACTGGTTTGATGCAGCCCTGCATGCTTCCCTGTCCTGAGCTAATCGTTTTATCTCTACATAGCTACCACACCCTACATCCAAGACAATCTGTTTAACATATTCTAACCTTGGTCTACCCCTACAGTTCTTATCCTCGACCCTTCCTTCCATAACTAAGCTTGCTATTCCTGGGTGTCTTAGTATGTGACGTACCAACCTATCTCTTCTCTTCATTAGCAGTCGCCAGAAACATCTCTCCTCTCCCGCTCGTCTTAATGCCTCTTCATTTGTAACCCTATCTAATCTTCATCATTCTCCTGTAACACCACATTTCAAATGCTTCAATTCTCCTTTTTTCTGCTGCTCCAGCAGTCCAGGGCACCACCCTCCAGACAATGGCTTTCTAATACCTAAATCTATATTCGATGTCAACAGATTCCTTTTCTGTAGAAATGCTGTCCTTGCCTGTGCTAACCTACATTTTATATCCTCTTTGCTTCGTCCATCGCTGGTTGTTTTGCCTCCTAAAGTAACAGAAGTTCCCTACTTCCTTCAGCCAGTATATTGATAATTTGGAAACTAGCGAGGTAATGGCAGTGTCATGGTGAGAAAGCTATCTCACCGGTATGCCTTCTGTTGGGGATTCCATCCACATAATATACTGTACCATGGTAGCAGCCTTCAGGGTTATAACTTGACAGACAAGTGGGTCGGAAATGTATGTCTAGAATACTGCACCGTTTCTTGCCATATGTAAGAGCTGAACGAAGCTAAGCTATTAGACTGGTTGTTTCAAGGTTGGAACCATCTTGGTATGCTATGATATTATATCTTGAGATCAGAGCCTTGATGAAGTTCTTTAATAAAAGGAAGCGTTTTGTTGTTTGTTTTGTTTCATTGGCCCTGCCCATTTCCTCACTACAGCACATAATAATCTTGTTACTGTAATTTTAGTCTGAGGTGGAATAATTAATATTAACTAGCGGACGTGTGCGTCCCCATGTGTACAGACTACCCGCTCGGTTTACTGCTCTGCAGGCTGTAGGCGACAGATATCTCGCAGGGGCTTTCGTCTTGTTTATTTGTTTAAAAGCACTTTATAAACAAATTATTTCCGTTGACTTTTCAAGAAATGCAAGATTTTTCCTGTACTATTGAGACGATTTGTAAGATTTTGGTACAAACCACACCTTCTAACTCCCTCTGGTTTAGGTGCTTGAGTTTTGTGAAACATACACCTTAATGTATTATATAATAAGATTTTTGATTTCCAAGTTGGTGTTTTTGCCAAAATTCTTTATACACACTGAAATATGTAGCATCTGAAAAATGTTTTCACTCCCAATGAAGAGGAGTATTACTGCTTGCTAAAGCCCACGGCACTACTCCAGTGGCTGTAGGGTTGCCAGATTTCAAGAATGAAAAAACAGAACACAAACATTGTTGTTTTTTTTTTCTCTTATCAAGGTTGTATTAAGTAAGCATTACATAATCAAATACACAAAATTAACACTAGATATTGCTGACACATCAAATAGGCCTATGACACCAGCAACTTACAAATGCTTTTCATTTGAACGACCCTTTGCAAGGATTTTTTATTTGTAAGTACCTTCTGATAAAATTCACTACAATTTTCGTCATAATTGTAATATGTGAACAATTCTTGTTTTATCAAACTAATAACAGAAAGAACTCTCTCTCTGTAAAAGCATTGGAGGCGAAAATGCTGAGTAATTACTTCAAAAGGGACTATGATATTCCTTAATTTTGTTGCCCCTAATAAATCTATAACATGTACCCATCTGACTCAGACATAAGAAATCATTTTCTCTTTCAAATTTGCACCTGTATCACTAGAAAACAAGCTAGATATTACAATCAATTCTGAAGCGGGACATTTGAAAATTGGTGCGAAATTCAATATATTATCGAATTAACCAAAAAAAAAAGAGAATACAGTATTTGGCTTTCCGTTAAAGATTGAAACTGAATGCGGAACAAAACTAGAAAAAACTGACGCTCAGTATTCTTCAAAGTAGGACCCACACACCGCTGTCGGCGGGATTTCCTACCCTCGTACTCTTTCTGGGAGGCGGCAACTGGAATGCTGTCGAGCTCTCTTGTCACGGAGCCGTGACGATGTCCTTTTAGGGTGGGGGAAAAGGAAAAAGTCTGCTGGGGCAATGTCGGGACTGTAGGGTGGCTGAGGCACGGTTGCATTGAGCCAGGCACGCCAGCACGTGGAAGTCTGTGAGGCGCTGCGCATTGTCGTGATGGACCCGCCAGGAGTTAGCAGTCGCTGGGTGGACATGGACGATGAGTTACCTTAGCCGTTTAAGGATCTCCACGTAAAAACCCTACTCTGTGGTCATTGTCCAAAAATTTTTTTCACTCTTATCACATTTTCATCTGTTTTGGTGCTCGAAGGTAGTCTTCAACTTCCTCTCTCCCCTCCCGAAACAGCTTGTGTCAGTCAAAAACACTCAATCTGCCCACGGCGTTATCACCGTAAGCCATCTTGATCATATCCTGAGTCTCTTTCCTGGTTTTGCAGAGCCTGACACAAAATTTGATGGCACAGAGCACTGTTTCAACTGACGCAGCGTGACTAGTGCACTTGTAGAGGTTATGGATACGAGCGATTTACATTCCTCTACAGCTGAGAGCCAACTGTGTGGCTGGCTCCCAGCCTTCCATTCACCCCCCCTCCACCAACCCAGGCGGAGAAACCGTTGGAAAAATCCAGTCTGACTACATTCAGGACAGTCTCTATATAAAAGTACAAATATACACAGACAAGAAACATGTTTCCCAGGAGCAAGATTTAATTATATTGCAATGTCCAGTTGGGTGATCCACTGTATGGCTTCCTCTGTTGGTTACAGAAAGTCATTTGGGTTACCTGTATAGGAACGTCGACCATATTCACTTAAAATATGGGGGATTGTTTGTTGAGACACCACAGTCGCACTGTGGTGATGTAATATATTTCCACTAATAAAGAGCGTCACTACATCGTCCATGACTTGTTCTCACCCAATTTAGTCTGGTCCAGAGCTTACAACGTTGATGTCCACTAGGAAGATGTTCACCAGAACAGATGTTGTGTAGGGAACTGTCTGTGGCAACTTTCCAGCGACTTCTCCATTCTTCTAAAGCAGGGCCATCCAGTCGCGCCCGTGCTCGGGGAGCACTGGGCAGTCGGACTAGTGCTCCTTCCCCTACCACCACTACACTGTGGCAGCGAGGAGACGTGAGACAGACGGACGATGTTCGGACCGCGTTCGCTATATACGTACGGTATGAACAGTCGTGCGGCCAATGGCTTTTGTGGGTTTGTTGACATCATTGATAGGGCTGTTTTGCCATAAAATACATACCGCATATACAAATCGAATGGCACTCCGATGTATAGAATGTGCAGGACATGAACACAAGTACAGAATATTGTGATTTATTCCAAACTGAACTGGGAACATATTAGAGAGGAAAATTCAACAACATTTTACTAATATGAACAGATAGTACAGGCCTTGAGTGTGAGCCTCCGTAGCTTAGGCGGCAGCACGCCGGCCTCTCACCGCTGGGTCCGTGGTTCAAATCCCGGTCACTCCATGCGAGATCTGTGCTGGACAAAACGGAGGCAGACAGGTTTTTCTCCAGGTACTCCGGTTTTCCCTGTCAAAATTTCATTCCAGCAACACTCTCCACTATCATTTCATTTCATCTGTCATTCATTTAATCATTGCCCCAGAGGAGTGCGTCAGGCCTCGGCAGCCGGCACAGTTCATATCCTCGCCGCTAGATGGGGGCTTCATTCATTCCATTCCTGACCCGGTCGGAGACTGGAAGCAGGCTGTGGATTTTCATTTTCAGTACAGGCCTTGAGTGACTTTTGCTCCGTCGTTTGTATGAACTTTTAGTTTTGGAGGAAACAATCTTCTCCAAATTGGGTGCAGTATTTCTGGACACAGTTATTCGTAAACAATTGCGAAAGTTTCTATCGCTCATCGTTACATGATGTTCACTTTAGGTAAGCTTAAGAACCTAAAAGAAGCTCCCGCAAATGTACATTGAGCCAAACATTGCTCTCTTCGGCGCGGCAGGCAGACCACCAGCCAAGCTCCTCCCATTACTACCGAAAAAACAGTACCTTCCACCATAGCGCTCGGAGCACTGCGTGGATGGCCCTGTTTTAAAGGGTAGAAATTCCCATCGGCGAAAGCGACGTAGCTAAAAATGGTGAATGTCCATGAATTAGGACCTTAGCTATCTTATTTTTTATTTCTCGTGTCGGAAACATACAAATGTACAGTTGCTATACAGGTACATAAAAGGGTAAAACTGTCAAATTATATAGCAAGTGCCCAATACTGAGCAACATCCAAGGCGCTCAGAGTTGCTAACAGGAGATCTTCCTCTACACGAGATGAAGAGCACAGGGGGCAATGAAGCATGTGTCTTGTGGTTTGTTCTTGTCCACATTCGCAAGACGTGTCACATGTACTGAGACCCCATCTCTTCAGATTGTCTCGGGATCTTCCAACTCCTGATCGTAACCTGTTTAGGGATTTCCACACCAACCAGCTTTCGTTGTGTCCGGGTGGTAGTTCTTCAGCTGCTGGCATCCAACCGCAGGGGTGAGAGGTCGACTTCTTCCATATATCCAGCCTTGCCTTCTCCGGTGAGACGGTAAGCATCTCAGATGTCTTCAGGAAGCTCTTCGGGACCTCAGCCGTTGCTGAAGAGGATTATATACATGCAGAGGGTGGGCGTTGTTCTCTTCCACTCTCAGCCTCTTCCTGTTGGCAGCCACCTCTCTGCGTACACAAGGTGGTGCTATTCCAGCCAGGTAGTAGAGCTTATCTGTTGGGGTAGGTTTTAAGCAAACTCTTATCAACCTACAGGTTCCGTTCAGAGCTGTATCTACCTGTCTGTCATGAGATGACCTGTACCAGACTGGGCAAGCAACTTCAGCCACTGTAAAGCACAATGCCATTGCAGACGTACGAATAGTCTCTGGATGTGAGCCCCATTTTGTTCCTACTAGTTTGTGAATTACATTTTATTGTTTTGATCATAATGATATATTTTTTTACTTTCTTAAATGTGAAATTACATATTCTATTTATTTTACATATTTGGTCATAATGTTACTTTTTATGTAAAATTACAAGTTCTGTCTCTTACTGTAAGAAAAAGAGTATTTTTTCGCCAAGTGTGATATAGGGTGATTCAAAACAGTCTGTATATACTCTCACTCACTCAGAAGGCTTCTATGATACACAATCCTGCGCCAATCTCACAAATTGCCTCCACTGAACTCTGTTTTGGGCGAGTTCATGCCAGTTGCCGACAAAGTTGGGAGATTACATTTTTACAGGAATTCCGTGGTCTTCCTACAGGCCTTTTTCCTCTTGGTTCTTCTTTCAAGATTTGTAAGACCATCCTATCATCTCCCATCCTTAGTAAATGACCAGCCCATTGAAGTCTGCTGGAGCTAATGACGTTGTAAGCATTTGAAATGTGGCTGTATCGTTGCATGCTTCGTGTGTCATGGACCGATAAGGTGAGGTGCTGGATCGGATGGGCAAGGAGATGGAGGTGCTCTACAACATCAAGCGACAGAGGCTACAATATTTTGGCCACGTGATTCGAAATAACAATTACCAACTCCAGCAGCTAATCATGGAAAGCAAGAATGAGACGGCGCAGACCAGGGAGGAGGTGGATCTCCTGGCTCAAGAATTTGCGGGAGTGGTTTGAACTTGACTCAGTATCTCTGTTTCGAACAGCAACCTTGAGAGAAAGGATTGCAATGATGATCGCCAATCTTCGACGCGGAGACAGCACGTAAAGAAGAAGAATGACGTTGAGTATTGGTACTTGCTGTGATGGTGAGTGTATGTCTTTATTTGATCTTTTTTCCAGCTTTGAGATGCAGGGTCAAAAATTGATCCAAAAATTTTCCTATACACTTTATTTTCGAAAACCTTTAACAGGTGTTCTTTCTGTTTTGTTCTTCCATGATTCTGCACCATAAGTTAGAACTGCCTAATGATGGTATTGTATACTTTCAATTTTGTATTTCTCGTCAAAAACGTGGATCCCAATAAGGACTACAGAGAGTCTGTATGACAATATTTATTCACTAGAAACTCGGATACATGAAACTGATTTTCCAAACAATTCATAAGCTGCTGGCAAATGGCCAGAGAAGAATTCCAAGAAAGATAATAGTGGAGATAAGGGGATGGACACCCTGCCGGAGACCCAGCGGCTGGACTTTAGTTTATTTCAGTTGTCCAGCGAGTGCCTGAGACTCTACTTTTCCTCCCTCCTCACAAACAAAAAGTGCTATAATATGGACATGATTAATTTATTATTATATCAGTATTTTGCAAAAATATAATGAATACAATGAGGAATCTACAAGTACGCATGTAATGTATCATTTATATAAAAAGTAAATTAATATTACATATTATTAGGGATTTAAGCCCACTAAGGAGAGCTTCTGCGATGCTTTCTCCGTTTTCAAATATCTCCTCTCCTGTGTGAGGGGTGGTCGGGTGTTAATAAACTTTGTGCGGTGGGGACCAAGAGTTAACACTATCACAAAATATGGAACGGTCAAGAATATCACAGTCTAAAATGTCAGCGTTATTCAAGTCTTGTTTCACTTCATTAATCCACAAGCTACCAGTCTTGTAGCCATTAAGTTAAAGATCTTCTTGGGGATTCTACAGTGAGATTCTTTTGCTGGAGCGGGGCCGACTGCCGGGCGTGCGCGCCTTTGCCAGCCAACCAAGCTCGGGCCGCAGAGTTGTGTGAGGCCGAGGCGAGCTAACCAGGGTCATTAAGTCACTAAACTTTCACAACGAGGGTTTGTAGTGTCAGCGCATAGATGAGAAGGTAACATAAACAACAGCTGCAAGATTTAATTTAAGAAGCACACATGTTCTTTTTTATTTCTTGGGAATCTGGATGACCTCACGTCACCAGTTAAAGGTTAGAACTTATCTTTTCACAGAAGATACTAACGATGCTTTCCTTCTGCTGACAGACAGTAACTTTGGAAGTTACATCGTTACATTATGTAGCTACTCTTGCACCCCCTGTGTGTTTACTGTGATTAATAGAAGCACGGACCTAAGCCCGTTGGATGTTCAATTGTGGGTTAATTTAAAATACAAAGTGTACAGACCAATTACCCGTACTCTAGTGGAGCTGCCGAACAATATACGGCAGCAGATATCCCTCACAACAGAAGGGAATTAAAACGTGTAAACACTAATTTATTTACACGGTACAACGCCTGTCTGTGAGCTGAAGGAGAACAGGTTCAGCATCTCCAGTTCTTTAATCATTCAGCGGTCTAGCTGAATGCCTCTCACCAAGGCAGTCCGGGTTCGATTCCCGGTCAATGCATGTGAGATTTTTCGAAGTGAAATGCCATGTCCTGTGGTTCGGATTCCACGTAAAAAGGAGGTCCCGTGGCTCATGATCTCGAGATTAACGGTCACGTTAAACTACAAGCTTCCTTCCTTGTTCTTTAATCATGATTTGCTGGTGAATTTACCATTAATTAATGTACTTTGTTACGGTTTCCACCGGCGGGCGATCCGCGGTACGAGATCGGTTGGCTGGCGGAAGGTGTGCGCTCCCAGCAGCCGGCCCCACTCTAGCAAAAGACTCACCCCGTATTATTCTCCATACGGAAGAGGTGCCCGTAGAATTTCAGTCATATTATTACATAAAGATGTACCTACATAAAAATCCTAGCCCTACTAATACTACAATGTTACTATATTGTTATACCCCCATCAACAAAAGAACACTCCTATACAAATAGAGGGAAATCCATATAACGACAAGAACCAACAGTCACAAGCTGAGAGAGCACTGCATGACTATGACACTGCGTGTAAGTCACAATATTTAAAACACTCCAAGTTATCCGGAACACAGATGTGCCAGCAAATTGAACACATGGACAAGTTTGTGAGTATGCTGGAGGTTATACCACTTTGTGCCTGATGACCAGAGAAGAGAAACTAAGCTCAGACTCCAACATCAACCCAGCAGCGAGGCAAGTGTGAGCAAGCTTTCCTTATTCCTTCCCTGAAAATACCGTTGGTTCGTTCCTCAGTTTAGGGGCTGCGACAGCGCAGACATGTAGCCCAGTGTACTTTGGGTGTGTGTAGAATCTGTCTGATAACCGGTGTTAATTGTGATGGCTGTATTAGTGTGATTCAGGTAAGGACTGCAGACTATCAATTTCAGATAGATCCTAGTTTTGCTACTGTCAAGGACACCTAGCTGTGAACTTGGCTAGTAGATGCCACCTTAACCGCACCCAGTGGTGAATGTTGGAACTTACAAATTTTTGCTTCACACAATTGAAGTTAGTGGAAGGTTCTTTTACATGCCTATGACATGGGGCTGTCAACTTTACTTCCCCTCCGAAGGAAGGCATACTGAGGGATTTTTAACGCTCTTAAAAAATCCGACGACTTTGGTTGGGTTTGACCTCGAGATCTTGGGCGTAGAAGCTCAGCATGCTATCAACTACGCCACTGATGCCGCTAAAAATACCCCCAGAACCCATCTCTAGTCATAGTCTGTCCATAAGCAAAACCTGGCAGTTAAAATTTGTAACCATTCCTTAATATTTTTGAACCAGATAGTTTTTATTTGGTTTCGCAAAGCCCTAAGACATCCAATAAGTCAACTAGTTCTGTCTAACATTTGGTTTCTTCTTCTTCTTGCACTGAATAACATCAAGTTGCCCATCATTCACGTCTGAATTTTTCCGAGGTTTGTTTGCTGAAAGCATTTATTTTGAAGAGTAACTGGATTGCTAGGCTTAATGTTCTCCTTTGATTTTCTGTTAGGGTTTGTTCCCTTAGCCTTTGGGGGTGCACCCTCCTTCCCACAAGGCAGTGGGTGGGATATCGCAAGGATCTTTAATGTGGAGGTTTCTCATATCTAGCACATCCTACTGTCGTTGATCTTTAGGAACGATTTCTCATTCCAAGGACAAGAGGGTGCCCTAGTCTAATACTTCCTCTTTGGAGGTACAAAAGGACTCCTTATCCCGGGAGTAACTCGGTCATCAGAGCCTCGTCAAAGCAGGATGCACCGCGTGTAGGTGGGGTTGACATTCAGACATCCCCTTACATCAGTTCTGTAGTAGTGTAAAATAGCGAGTGATCATTCTATTAACAAATCCAGCGATAAAACAAGAAAATACAGGGGTGTAAAACACGGGGGAGTTAAGGGGGGCATTGGCCCCGCTCACGTTTAAGGTGCAAGACAGAATTTTTAAGAAGCCTACCCTTAAAACAAGATGTCAGTAAAGAACATATAGCCTACTTTATCCTATGCATGGGTATTGTTATAACTCTTTGTCCTTTTCAAGGAGTATAATTGAATGTTGGTTGTAGTAGCTTGTTGAAATACAACGTGCTATACGGATATTAAACATGAATATGAGGTGCCCTTTGCTAGTGCTACCTCTGTACAAAATTACATTCAATTCGGTTTCACTGTGTTAGAATTGATATGGGGAATTGATTTGCACACATACATGGCCGCCATCCGCAAAGTGTTAGGCTGATGACCTTGTAGTTTGATCAAAAGATTCTTCATACATAAATATATAATGTTGAAAAATTGGGAAGCGATCAGATGATTAGGTTGGTCGTAATTTTATTTAAGCTTTTAACATTTGGGTGTCCGCCATTATGTTTTTGTCAAGATGGCGGCGATATATTTGCTAGTGCTACCTCTGTTCCCAGTTTCGTTCAATTCGGTTTCACCGTGTTTGAATTGATGGGGGGGAGGACAGATGTTCACAGTACACACAGACAGACACACAATTTTTGGCCCTGTGTTGATCTCACAAGCCTACTTTCATTTTTTGCGAAAATCGAAAGTAGGCTAAAAGTAAAATAACCAGAAAGTATCCTATAAACGATTTAATACTACGTTAGGCAGAAAATGGGTAAAGCCATCTTGCCTTGCTTAGCCGAAATTTCTTTATTCTACCGAACAAACAGTCTGTTTTTGCTCCCTCTGCCGTTTCGTATCGTATCGAGGCGCCAACTCAGCTGAGAGTCGAGGCGTTTTGAGCTTTGTCCACTTATCACGACGATCCGAAAAGGTGCATTTTCGAACTATTATTTCTGAGCCCTAGTTTAAAACTGAGGTAAGGTACTGGGACACACAAAATCATTACTCATGCCCAGAAACAACAGCGCATGCGTTGTTTTTTGAAATAAACTAAGTAAAATAACAAGAATCTTCCCTCGCACATCTCGCGTTTTAAACACATGCTATGCATGCCTTCGACACACATTTTCTCCATCAGAATGACAATTTTTGATGCCTTCATAATAGAAGCGGAGCCAGTTGCGCACGAACTCTTCTACAAACTCTTCAAACCGCTGTCCTCCTAGATCTTGTTTGAGCGGTCAAAACAAATTTTAATCGCAGGGCAATAAATCTGGACTGTACGGAGGGTGTTAAAGAGGTATCCGATTTCCTCTAGTTTTTCCCGCATTAGAGTGGCTGTATGCGTCCTTGCATTGTCATGGAGAAGTTGAAAAGTCAAAGAAGAAAAAAACATTTTGCCAATTTCTAAATTTTTCATCCAGAAAAACTATTGTACTTGCGAGTAATGAAAGTAGCTGGTCAATAGTAATGCTCTCAAAAAGCATACAGTTACACATTTATATACGAATACACGTGTAGTATGTGTACTCCTATCTTGCAAGAAGTGAGAGCTTACTGATTTAACGTCAGTACGAACATACATCTACAACCATCATCACCAGAATATACTTTTCCCCATCAAAATTGAAATGCTTAATTTCCAATTATACAAGGTTGGACCTTCTAAAACTTATATTTCCTGAGTGTTATTAAAATACTCTGATAATTCCCTGAGTTTTCCAGGATTTAAAAATTCCCAGAGTATTCCCTGTTTTCCAGAGTAGTCGACACCCTGTGGTACGACAAAACTTAAAAATGGCTTCCAACACAATAACGATGGATTATGTGTTTAACATCAAATTGACAATCTCCAAAAATCGGCAAATGATGAGTACAAAACTTAAATTCTACAGTGTCCATGGTTGCTTTCAATGTCTGTATGTCTACCCCTTATATTCCCATTTTCAACAGGGTCAGGCATGAGATGTGTTAAAATTCTATGTGGTGGGTGTTTTTATGGCCGGATGCCCTTTCTGGTGCTAACCTCATGAGTTTAAGGCGACACTCCTGAGATAAACATAATTTTACCTAATGCATGGATTTTTATGAAACTTTGTGGGAATGTCACCCAAATGATATCACAAACATTTGTTTCATATACAATTAATAGTTTTTCCAATTTTTTTTTTTTTTTAATTTTTAATTCCATTTTTTTCATAGATTTTAAATGACATGTTAATGGAAATTTCGAATTAGGTGGATAATACTTCTTTAAAAAGCACTACGTATCTATTTTTCTGTTAATGATTTATATAATGAGATATTATCGTACTAAATTAGTGTAATTTTTATGTTCTAAAATTTTGGACTTTTAAATCCCTACTGCGGGGAAAAATTCTGCTATCAAGAATTCCATACGCAGGTTTCCTAATATAGCTGTGATACATATACCATACAAATTCTGTTACATTTGGCAGAATATTGTGGGAGAAAAATGGGATTTAAATGTAAAATTACAATTGGCGGGAAAATTAAAGCAAAGTGCAAGTGACGTTATCTACCTGATCCATTACCTAAAAGTCACCAGAACCGTATGTTTTTCCTTCCTTTTGTTTCTTAACAGCTTCTGTACGAATATTGGTAATTCGGGAAGCTTGTCTTGATGCACAACTACAAGAGGTTACTTGCGCGCGAACTTCACAAAAGTAAACAGACTGGCTACCACCACAGAACTCGAAAGAAAGAAGAAACATACAAGAATAACAAAACTTATAGTTGCCGGCATTATTGTAGTGACATCAGGAATACCAATACAAGCATACAATGTTGCTCAATGACAGTAGAGTCAAGTACTGAAATATTAGTCCTTAGCAGGCTTTATAAATTCATTCAGAAATAAGGTAGATCTTACAGCTCGATTCTGTAGAAATATATGGGGAGGGGGCTGTTGGATGAGTAATTGCAAAGAACATGGTTATTTTATTGATTTGATTGAATTGAAACATGACAATGACATCATAAATAATCTAACAAGCAGTTCAGCAGATGCCACGCCCATTTCTGCTGTGTGCAGACTGACGAACAAAGCATTATTAAGGTGATAAATTGTTTGAATTCAACGGAATAACTTTGTGACAAGAAGGAAGAAGCCCAATTCTTTCAATTTCAGTCATAAAAGAATTTTCACAAAAATGAACAAAATATCGACTTTTATCTCCGGATCGTCGCCTTAATGAAATTAATGAAATTGGACAAGAGATGGAAAGAAGTGGTCATGGCTTATTAGAAGGTACCGTCCCAGCATGTATCTGCAGTTTAAGTGTATGTTCTCATAGTATCAAGATAGAATAAAATTTATAAAAACTGTCTAACATTATTTTAAGCAGATTTCATTTTATATTTTTGTAAGGTTCCTAGCAACCCGCCCGGGAACAGTTATGAGAGAATGAAGCGCTTATTTTTGGATGTTAATGAACTACGATCTACACTGACCGGCAAAAAAAGTGGAACAGTTAAAAAAAGTAATATAAATAGTATAAAATTAGCCATGAGTGCGTCAGGCCTCGGCAGCCGGCACAGTTCATATCCTCGCCTCTAGATGGGGGCTTCATTCATTCCATTCCTGACCCGGTCGGAGACTGGAAGCAGGCTGTGGATTTTCATTCATAAAATTAGCCATGAAAGAGATTTAATCACATTTTAAAAGCTTTTCACGCTTTAGAACAATCATCTGAAACATCCGTGAATAGAAGTTGATAATATGACATTTCTGAGGGTGGTTTATTACCACCAATTACCCCCGATCTTCGATGAGCCTATCTTAATGGTTTTATGGCGGGAAGCGCACTGTAAGCGTTTACGGTTTATGAGTGTTGCCGCTCGCTTATTGCTGTTCTAGGGATAACAACTGGCATTTGTTGAACACGTGTGAACCATTGGCATACATTCTAGCAAGTTATCCATGTGCAGTTCACACTAAAACGTGCCTCTTAGCCGTGAAGGAGCTGCACACGCAGTTGCATTGGTGAGGGATGGCTGCAGCTTCCGTTATGTTGCTGAGGTCATTGGATCATCTCTCGGTAGCATTCACCGTGCAGTGCAACGTTACAGAGAACTCCAAACTTACGACAGGAGACAAGGGTCAGGCCGTAGAAGATGCACAAGTGCCAGGGATGACAGATTTCTCACCTTGCAAGTTCTGCGTGATCGCCATACCACAGCAGTAGTGGCACGAAATCAACTGGAAAATGTCAGAAATGTGACAGTGAGTGAGCGAACAGTAAGAAGAAGGTTTGATGAAGCTCATCTTTCGTCCAGGAGACCTGCGCGTGGACCCGCACTCGAACGACATCACAGAGAGGCGCGTCTTCGCTTCGCAAGGCAGCATCTGGGATGGACCCACGAGCAGTGGGCCTCTGTTCTCTTCACTGACGAGAGTCGCTTTAATCTTAGATCTCCTGATGGAAGAGAAAGAGTGTGGAAAAGGTGCGGAGAGTGGTACAGCCCTGTTGCTTTCTCCTCCAGGACTCCATTTGGAGGTGGCTCGGCTATGGTGTGGGGTGGCATCAACGTTATGGCCCGCACTGAGTTGATGTGCATCGATCACGCGACGCTCAATTCCCAAAGGTACATCGAAGAGATCCTGATGAACCATGTGATGCCCTTTGCGCCTTTCATAGGTCAGAATTTCATGCTGATGCAGGATAATGCCCGCCCTCATACTGCTCGCTGTGTTGTACAATATCTGCAGGAAGTGGGGATTCAAACCCTGGACTGGCCAGCTCGTAGTCCTGACTTGAACCCTATCGAACATGTATGGGATATGCTTGGAAGGAACGTCAGACAGCGTGACCACACCACCTTGGCACAACTGAGAACATCGCTGTTGGAGGAATGGGATCGCATCCCGGCAGATGCCATTCGACGAGTTGTGAACAGTATGCCTGAGCGTTTACAAGCTGTCATAGACGCTAAGGGTGGAAACACTCGTTTTTAGTGACCAGTGTTCTCGTGCAATGCAGTGCAAACATTAATACTGTTTTGTTTGGCAATATGCTTGATAAAAACCAGCCAAAAAGAACATTACTAAAAAATAGAAAATTGTAAGATTTGCAAAATGTAACGAAATTTGTGATTTAAAGCGTGTTGTAAAACATGTTTCGGTATTTTCTGTAGCCAACCATCTAAAATTTACATGAATAACGCAAATATTGGAAATCAGATACATTTTAGTGGAATAAATTAAGAAATTACATAAAAAATTAAAGTGTTCCACTTTTTTTGCCGGTCAGTGTATATCCGTTTTACGTCTCGGCATGATGGGTTAAAATCACTGACTGGACTATTAATTATATTATCATGGAGATGCACGTGCAAAGAATTCTTGTCAAACGTAATTTAAGAATGGCGAGGTGCATGAAACACAAATCCTCCTTCCGTCCAGTCTTAATTTGACTGTGTATTTTGTGGAACGAAAAGTTCACAGGCGAAATTAAGAAAAGCCAAGTTGCACTTCCAGGGAAATTCCAAACAAAACCACTCTTCTCTGAAGTCTTAGCTCAACATGACTCGACAGTTTGCTGCTGGCTGTATCTGGGGTAATAGGCTCGCACACTAGCTAGGCTGTAACTGGGGTGATAGACTCGCTCCTAGCTAGCTCTTAAACTGTCGCCTCAGTAATTGAATGGACATTGTTGGAAGAAATGAAAACGTAAAAACACTTAGAGTGGGCAATGTATTGAAGATAGAGATATGCTCTCACAGACGTTTTTGTTGAACATTTCATGCTGAACAATTCTTACACTCATAGTATATAGATATTTTTGACGGTTTGCCCACCATAAGCTAAAAAGCGCATGGATGCCAGTTTCTTTTTTCGTCTTTTCCACTGAAATCGTTGCTGGGTGGCTTCCTTTGATCATAAATAAATTATTTTCTACAGAAACCTTCCTCGAGATATCCTTTATAGAAGGGTGAAAACCGCATCAAAATCCATCCAGTGGTTCTCGAGATTACCCGTGACATCCAAGAATCGGGGATTCAACGGACACTAAATTTTTATAGTGAATATTTTTTAGATTGTTAATGTTTCAGATTATATGATTCTCTTATGAATGTTATTACAATTCGATTTTAGCTGAGGATGATTACAAGTTAATAGAAACTCTTGCTTTTTGATGGAATGAAACAATTTTACCTATTCATAGATATTTTAACCTATTAATTATGTTAGAACACTAAAAGGAAAAAAATCGATAGCTTGATAATTAATTTAAACACAATCAATGGACTCGAAATGCAATTTAATATTCGAGGGAACTGTCAGTGTTGGGTAAAAATGTTAAGTAATAATAATAATAATGCTTTAGCTACCATGGAGTCAGGGCCGTCGCGGGCCCCTCCATTCTTATTCAACCTGTGACTTAAGTTTGGAATTACCGTATTAAGCTTGCCCAAATGAAAATTAATTTATTTTGTAATTAGTTACTCAGCCACTCTCCTACTTTCAATGGTTGTTCTTAACTTCAAGATTTTGATCACTGTGTATTAAAAGTTCAATTAATTTTCCTTGTATCTGAAGGTGTTCAGGCACCACAGGTATAAGCCATACTCTTTTAGAATATCTATGAAGTAGTCTTTTTTTTCTGAGATTTAATTAGAAACGTTTGCTCCACAAAGAGCTTTTGAACTTTAGCACGTTATTAATTAAATTGACAACTTTGCCATTTCTGCGCCAGAAAAATAAAAACACAATGGCTCTTTTCTTTTTTTTTTCTTCTTCCCATTATCAATTTACCGTCCAGGGTTGGCTTTTCCCACGGACTAAGCGCCACCACCACTGAGGGTAGTGTCCTGGAGCTGGTGTCTCTGAGTTGGGGATACAACTGATGTGTGTGACCAGCACTACAGCACTCACCTGCAAAGCGAACAGGGGCTTGATGAAGGGATGGGAAGAGCAGGAGGGTTAGGCAAGGAAGTGGGAAGGAGGCAGCCGTGGCCTTACGATAGATACCATCCCGGCATTTGCCTGAAGACAAAGTGGGAAACCACGGAAAACCACTTCGAGGATGGCTGAGATGGGAATCGAACCCAGTCTACTCATTTGGACCACCCAAGGCCGAGTATGCTCCGTACCAGTCCTCATACCACTTTTCAAACTTCATGGCAGAGCCGGGAATGGAACCACGGACCTCCAGGGTGGCAGCTAATCACGCTGACCACTACGTAACGGAGGCGACAAGGCTATTTTTAAAATAAATTATTATGTTCCCCTTTGTATTTAAAAAAATACTATTCACTGGTTGTATTTACATTGAACAGAATCTTATCAGAAAATTTCATATTAGTTTTGACATTAAATTAAATAAAGTTGTCCACTCTTATCACCTTGGGCCCCGGGGCTACAGACCCTCTCGTCGGGCCTGCAAGGAGTAGAGCAGGGATGCACAACCTTTTTATAAATGGGGGCCAAGTTTATTTTTACATAATAAGTTACCTTGCCAAACCCTACCACATAAATCTAATGTTACTATTATCTGAATAACCTATTTTACCAGCAGACAAAAGAATTGAGTTTCAATACGATTTTTGTGTCCTCTAAATGGTTTAAATCCATTTTTGAAGTTTTTTTTTTGGCAAATTGTGTTACTAAGTTATCAAATTATTGACTCACTCCTAATTCGAAAAGGTTTAGGGATATATAAAGTACAATACTATCCCAAGGTTGTAACATTTTTATTTTTACAAAAAACAGAATTTTAAAATATAATTTTCCCTATTTCAACTAGGGCCTACAATAATGGGAAAAATCTCATCATTCACAATATACAGGGTATTTCAGAAATACTTTTACAAACTTTGGGGATTGGTTCCTTACACCAAAACAAGAAAAAAAGTTCATATACACGTATGTCCCAAACTCATTCGTTTTTGCTTTATTAATGAAAGAGCATTGTGCAGTGACACATTAATTGACCGCCTGTTTGGAAGTGTTTAACACATGAACTCATATCAAAAAAAAGGTTCCTGACACCAAAGATAAAAGTCTAACGGACCGTGTAAGCCATGGAACGGGCCCTCCTCTGCCCAACCATCTGTCCTGGAAGATCTCCGTCAGTGCAGTGCGAACAAGGTGACTAAAGTGTGCAGGAGCCCCATCATGCATCCAGGGGCACATTGTCCTGCAGCAAGTCTGAAAAGGTGTTCTGGATAAAGTCTCTGGAGACAGCACCTGTATGGACCTTCAATGCCAGCCCACACATTAATCCTAAACTGGTGCTGTTGGCGAGCCTGTCTGGAACACCTGTGCATTTGACAGTTTTTCCATCCGTCGGTGTCAGGAACCTTTTTTGATATGAGTTCATGTGTTAACACTTCCAAACAAGCTGTCAATTTTATTAATGTGTCACTGTACAATGTTAATAAATAAATCGAAAACGAAGGATTTTGGGACATATGTGTATATGAACTTTTTTTTCTTGTTTTGGTGTAAGGAACCGATCCCCAAAGTTTGTAAAAGTATTTCTGAAACACCCTGTATATATCCACGTTTTCAATAGTATAAACTATTTATCGGCGGGCCACATACACTGACTTTGAGGGCCGCGCGTAGTATACCCCTGGAGTAGAGCTTTATTAGTCGGAGCCATACAGTTGATCTACTCTCCAATTTCGTTGTTGTGTTTAACACTGCCTCCTGGTATTTAATTAATTTAGTTTTGCAATCATCAAATGTGATACGAGATCTCTTTACGAGCCGACATCGCGCGACTCGGAGTGCCCGTATATTTTTGCTGCCCTTCAGAAATCTCACGTCCTCGGCCGGGTATTGAACCCACAATCTTGTGATCATGAGATGGACACACTTGTATACTTTTTTGAATGCATATGTTGTTACTAATTTTAACAAAAATGCTTTTTTAGAGTTTGAAGAATGGTTATAATCATGGTTAAAAAAATATGCAATTAAAAAAAATCAGATCTGTTACATTGGGTACAGGTAAGTCGAAAATTTAGTTACGATGACAGATCGCGGCGTGTATTATTACAGAATCGGGCTGACATCACATTTTATGTTCGGATCTTGGACGTCAATATCAAATGTCAACCACAGGTCAAACGTCAAAATTGATGCGTAGGTCACCTAGACCACCAGTGCGCATCGAAAGGAATTGTCGCAAAACCGCGACTTATTTTTACCAAAGTAAGTTGAATAGAAATGATAAAGAAAATTGGCACATATTGTTAATCTATCTCCTTGATCCAAACGAGTTAAACTAAAAAAATAAAATGTTGCATGCCGACTCGACAGAGAGTCGGATGCAATCTCGTTTGGGCTTTGAACTCGTGACCCGATGCGTAGGAGATAGCAGTGCATATGTGATTTTCTAAATAAGGCCGAGTAAAATTAAGTCAGTTTTTGATTCAGCTGTAGCCCTACTTGAGAATTAAGATAAATAATTATCCTGGAGCTATTCTTGATGTAGATGTGGATTAGGAACGGAGTTAATTTTAACAGTGTGATCCAACGATATATCAACCGGTGGCTTTATTATAAATTAAAATAGGATGGGAGTCTACATTATTATTCTACCACTCATTGATAAGCCACTCAGCTTTGGGGGCTTGTTGCATAACCTAAAAATAAGCCAGGCGCTATTTTTAAATATTATCAAAAGCTGGAGCCGCAAAGGCATTGCTAAATAACTGGGTCCACTTTTTAACCTTACTACGAGCTGGTTATCGCTCAGAAACCAGACATACACAAGGTCATGCGAGCGAGAAGCTTCCAGTGGGAGGGACCGCAATTAATCCAATCCAGGACAGGACTTCAGCTTGTATGACGAACAGTCTTTTTAGTTTTATTCAGTTGTGTTTGATTCTCGGAACATGTCTTTCAGTCTAGTGCAAAGATGGTGAAAGGCTGCAGTGTTCGTGAATGATATTCGTATCGGATTTTCGTGTTCTCAGTTATAATTGGCATGAAAAGTGTGGGTGTTCAACTGTGCATATGTGCTACACGGAAATCAGGATCGGATTACCCATAAAATGTGTAAGTACTCTTTCCAGTTAAAATCTATTTCCATTATGTAAGAATTCCAGCAGAAAATGGGCGTAACTTGTGTGGATTATTGGGTTTGTGGTTACAGTTTTTTTCCTTCTTTTATTTGAAAGAGAATCTGCCTTAACATGAAACCTGAAACGTTCTTTGTTACAGTATATTACTAGTATTGTGTTCATGCAGAGGTTAACCTTCCAATCGGCGGTACCGTATTGTATTAGGATCAAGGGCACCGACATGACACATCTTAATAATTCGTAGAAATGCTGTTCTTGTACTCGCGAGGCTAGGTGTTCCTACAACACAACACTCGAATTGTTGTTGCACGTGAAATTATTTCTACTGAAGAGGAACAGGTGAGTGAAGATACGTAACTTCGCACTGCTCATGTCACTTGGGCGTCGCGGTCTTTTAAAAGGGTGAATTACCGTATGGTTTTATTGAGTGGTTGCTGTTTTCCATTTAATTAAGAATACCCCACGTTCCCAAAGAAAGAAGTTTTATCAGCATTTGATAACGAAATAGAGGACATTTTAATTTCGGGGATGTATCTACCAGCTTGGGAGTTAGATGAAAAAAAAGTATGTGCAACTCCCGAGAACGCACAAAAACGCAATGACGTCGGCTGTCTGTTAGAAATTTCAGCTTTAGGGTCCTTTATAATCTCCCAGCATTGTCTCTCTTGCAGTTTCTCCACACTGCCTCTTCTATTTGAAGAATTGCGAGTTAAATGAAAGCATTAATGTAGCCGTTCGTTTCTTAGAGCATCTGTCTCCGTGACGTTTTCCTCGGCGCCGCAGTGTGGAAGCTTAACTTTATTTAACCTGTATTTTGAACATTTTCTTATCCTTATTCATTGATACACCGCGTATAGTTATCACACAAACATTTAAAAGTTTAAAGATAATCACGTAAATAAATAAATAAATAAATTATAAAAAACTAAAAATTAGAAAGTTCTGGATTTTTAAAATTTAAGTTAACTTACTTGCTGTATATAGCCCCCTCCCCCTTCCCCACTGTTGTTTTTTCATGAAGAGAGTGGGGTCAATATTTACCTTAATGGTAATGAAATACGTTAGTGAGTAAACATCTAAACAGTCTGGGAAATATTCCACTTTAAATATTAGGAAATAGATGGATAGAATTCCTAGAAATGAGATGTGACAGTTGTCAGTAATCTTCCATCAAAGGCAGTCATTGCGTTGGCTGTTAATCTGGTTCAAAGAATGTCAGCGATCTGGTTCATTTGGAATCAGACTGACAGGTGATAGGTAGCATTTGCAGGCAGGTAGGCTAGAGATTTAGAGTCCCTTTGCTTAGCAGTTGGACCATTTTAAATAGGCCTATACTCAGATTTACATAAGATGAACAATGAAAGCTGTCATCCGCTTGAAGGGTGAGGTGAGGCATGGAGACTAGAGGGGTAACTGTCTCCATGGCAACAGCGAGCAGTGTTGCAATGTATTCAGACACAGCAGTGAGCATATGGTTTGACTCGGTGTTCTACTGTCTGTGCCTTCACTCATCACGGTCATTAGACTGCCAGGCAGGGGGGGGGCTAACTTCCCCAGTATTTGTGTCTTCCTGCAAGCCTCTTGGAATGTTATGAGTCATGATCTGCCTCTGTGGCAATGCAGCATTTACCCACATTCTAGCTTTGACAGCTGTCGCCGTTCATTATTGGTAAATCAGAGTATACTTTGTCTATGGTAGTATAGTTATTATTATTTAATCATATGGTGAGTACAACAAGGAATTCATAAGTCCAGGTCCAAGTTCTTCAACCACACAGCAGCACTTTCTGATAGATGAAACAGGTCGCTGGGGCTTCCGGAGTAGGCATGAAGAGGGCAACGCAGGATGACATGGTCCATGGTCTGCTCCTCTTCATGGCATTCACACATTGCAGAATCCATCCAGCCCCACTTATGACGCAAGAAATTACAGTGCCCATGCCCAGTTCTCAGTCCGTTGAGGCGACACCATAGTTTTCTTGGGAGGTCAAATCCATTCATTTTCCAAGTTGCATGGGCATTAGTACCAGATGTTGAATTTGACCACTCTTACTGCCAGCTCCGGTTTAGGTTAAAATTGTCCCTCAAGAGTCGGCTGGCCAATACCCTTGCTGGTCTCCTAGATCGGAGTCGTTGTGGCGATGTGTAACAAAATTCCTTGTGAACTGGTAAAGAGGGAGATGACCGGATCTTCTTTGCTTCTCTCAGCAGAGCTTCCTTTCTCCTCAGGTGGGGTGGTGGAGTCATTAGAAGTTCATTTCAATTTCAATTGTCACTGCTGCACTGGAAATGTTTATTTTATTACGTGAATAAATCATTTTCCTTCTTGTTCATTTGACGACCGCCACCATGACACATTGACGTTGTACACTACGTCATATGTTGCCAACATATCCGATACAAAATACACCACACGACACGTGAATAATGAAATAAAAGGCAGAACCATTGGCCTGGATAAAGATTTTTATGCGCGACTACCCCCTATTTTGCGTGACAAATACCAGGGGTGTTCATATTAGGTAACTTGGCCCGCTTGGTCTAGGCGAAACCCATTGGTCAGCCGGATGCGATATAGTACTGAATGCGTGGGGTTGGCAATATGGTATATGATACTTAAAATTGCTGAATCAGCTGTAATTTTGCCTATATAAGTAGTGTTTTTTGGGATGGCTGGGTGGGTCACAGACGGTGGAGGAGTAAGTTAAACATCTATTACTAGGCCTACATCATCTCCAGATACTTTCCCGACTATTAATTCAGGTCATCATCATCATCATCATCTTGCACAGTTCCAGTCACTGACCGGGTCTGTTTGGAGCAAAAGCCTCTCCATCGTTTTATGTCCTCCCACCATCTCTCCGTCACCACCTTGGTCCAGTCTTCTCCTTTCTTTCGCACGCAGTCCTCCACACCTTTCAGCCTCTGATCTCTTGGATTTCCTCTTCGTCTTTTTCCCTCTATTTTCATGTCGTGTATCTTCCTGGGTATCCTCCTCCCATCCATTCGCTTAACATGCCCATACCATTTAAGCCTTGATTCCTCTATCCTATCCTGTAATGCTCCCTCCTTGACTAATTCTCTGATTTTCTCATTTCTTAACCTGTCCACCTTTGTCACTCCAATACTGCTTGCCACGGTGGGTGAGTGGTTATAGTGTCGGACTACCAACCCCAAGATTGCAGGTTCGCTCCTGGCCATGGTAAGTGATTTTTGAAAGGCGACAAAAATCACGACACTCATGTCATACGTTGTTGGCATGTTAAAGAACCCATTTGAATTCAGTAGGCCGTGTTCAATGGCAAAATTAATCTCGGGATTTTCCGCCAACACAAAGTTCCTCCATTCTCTACTTGAAAGCGCTGTAGTGTCAAGGAGTTTAGATATCTGACCTCCTTAACTTTCATAGCGTTCAAAGGAACGAAGAAATTCGACATGCAAGCTACCCTCTGGGAGTCAATTAACAAAGCTTGCACCAGGCACCCGAGGCCATACGATATTATTATTACTCCAATACTGTTTCTCAAGAATTTCATCTCACTGGCCTGTATTCTGCTTCGCTCCCTTCCTTTCATAACCCAGGTCTCTGAGGCATACATCAGGATTGGAACGTAGTAAGTTATGTCCTATATATAACCCTTTTGCTGTTTTGAGGGACATCCTTACTCCATGCCAGGCTCGTAACACTTTTCCTGAATAATTAATTAATTCAGGTAATATAGTTAATTTCTATACTTTTAAGAATTTTGGAGCGAAAAGTAACTTACCTCTTCTGAACTCTTACCGAAAAGGAAAAAGGAAGCTTGTAGTTTAACGTGACCGTTAATCTCGCGATCATAAGCCACGGGACCTCCGTTTTACGTGGAATCCGAACCACAGGACATGGCATTTCACATCGAAAATCTCACATGCATTGACCGGGAATCGAACCCGGTCCGCCTTGGTGAGAGGCATACAGCTTGACCGCTGCGCCACCACGCCCCTTACCGAAAAGGCAATGCATACGAGTTCTCAGTTGCAACCTACTGTATTCTGCAAGAAAGATGTTAGGGTAGCAATGAAACACTCTCTTCATCTCACTGTATTTAGATCAACCCTGCTGTATGGAAGAGAGAACTGGGTAGATTCAGAATCTAAGCTAGAGGTAACACATGAGGGTAGCACGAATAATAGCTGGGACAACTAGATGGGAGCAATGGCAGGAGGGTGCTCGTAATGAGAGTTAAAGGCTTAGTTAGAAATGAACATGTTAGATGAAGCTGTTCGAGTGAGCCGACTCAGATGGTGTGGTCATGTGAAGAGAAGAGATTATCTAAGAGAAGCAGAGGTAGACCTTGGAGGCAATGGTTGGATTGTGTTTTAATGATTTTAAGGTGAGAAGTATAGAAGCAGAGGAGTGCACAGTGCTAACTGCTAAAGGGATCATGGAGGCGACTCGTTTGCAAACGGAAGCATGCTTATTAGACTGGATGCTCAATGGCAAAACAGTCTCAAATGAAAATGTATCTACGGTGTGTTAAAAAAAGAAAAGAAATATTATACCACTACCAACAATACAAGGTAAGACTTCAGAAGAGGTACTTTTCGCTCCAAAATTCTTTAAGTACTGAAATTAACCAAATTTCCTGAATTAATGGTCAGGAAAGTATCTGAAGATGACGTAGTAACTTAATAGATGTTTACTCCTCCGCTGTCTGTGACCCGCCGAGCCATCCCAAAATGAACATGACTTATATAGGCAAAAGTCCAGCTGTTTCAGCCATTTTGCCATCATGTAATCGCATTCAGCAGACCAATCGTTTTCGCCTAGACCAATAATGGTTAGCTAATAAACACCCCTGGTTTTTGCCACACACAGTGGGGGTAGTCACGCATCAATAATCTTTATCCAGTCCAATGGTTTTGCCTTTTATTTCATTATTCATGTGTTGTGTATTTTATATCGGACATGTTGGCAATCGGTGGTGGCGGTCGTCGAGTGAACAAAAAAGGAAAATGATTTATTTACGTAATAAAAGAAATATTTCCAGTGCAACAGTGACAATTGAAATTGAAATGAACTTGTAACGACTCCCAGAAAGGTTTCTGAATCATAAATTATACATTTCCAATGATCTGCCTTGTGAAAACGGAAAGTACGGTAGGCCTACCTCTTCTGAAGGATTAATCAATAGAATAATGAAATAATTTTTTCCTCCAGCCTAGTTATAATATGAGCTGCGCCCAGCCTCTCACGTTAACCCATAACTTGTGAGGTGCATTCGGCAGACTGCTCTGAATTCTTCTTCTTGCAATTTGTTTAACTTTTTGAGGAGCCAACCATCCTTTGGGCTGATACCCTATACCTAACCGACAGTAATGAGGCGGTTTGTGATTGATTCGGCAGGGAACGCTGACAGGACGTATCAAGCATCTGCAAATCGCCTAGGCTGCGGGGTTTTGTTCTGGTGGACTGACCAGCAGTGGAGGATCCAGGCCTTGCGGGGCCCTTGGCGATATAAGGTGCGGCCCACAAAAATAGGAAATTAAAAAAATATCAAATCAAATGGAAATAATTTTAAAATAAAGAATAGTTACAATATTTTGAATACACTACAGTACATTTTTTTAATAATATGAAAGAAACCTTTAAGTCCCCTTGAAGAAGATTATGTCTCTCTCTTAAGTTAACAGCCGTGGGGCTGGTTTGCAGCAACTCGCCAATCTTCTCTATTCTCCGCCATCCTCTTCAATTCACGATATAATTTTGTGTTCGTGTCTGTCATTAACTGTGTGATGTATGCAAGCGGTGGTCTTCCTCTTGTGTTTTTCCCTTCTAACATCCCTTCGATGACTCTTGCTAGCAGGCTATTATGTCTGAGAACAAGTAAACTATGACATATTAAAATATTACTTTGAGACTTTTTCCCGGCTGAAGTCCCCTATTATTTCACTGAAATCTAAACTTGCTAAACGGTCATGGGAGGTCATAGCTACACTGAAAAATGGAATATGAATTATAAAGTACTTAGAAAAGTGTAAATAAGTTAATTACTTAAATTTAAAAAAATCCATGGCGCGGGGGGTGGACTGTGGGGCTCTGGGCGGTCGTCCTCCCCTAGATCCGCCCCTGCTAACTAGACTGACCAAACAACATTCCAAAAAGTCTACTCGGAGGCTACTCCTGGCAAAAATATTAAGAAATAAGGTGGCAGTTAAGATGGAAAGAAGGAATACTAGTGGTAGCCAAGCGTAGATTGGCCATTAAGAGGAAAGTTGAGAGGAAATAGGGTGGCAACAGTGGCGTAATTACGGGGGGTGATTAGGGGGATCAATCCCCCCCCCAGAGCCAAATAATAAAAACACGTAAGTTAATTTCACATTTTGCTTAAATGAGGAAAAAGTAGACTTAGGTGATCGGGCAAATGTGTGTCTGTCTGTCTGGCTGGCTGTGTGTGTCCCCCCCCCCCCTATCAACTCCTAAACGGCTGCAGCAATCGAAACAAAATTTGCTAGGAGTAAAGATCTATACCTGAATATCTCACGGCCATATTTGAAAATGATGTCAGTGCTACCAACTGCTTGAAAAATCGCAATTGAAATTTGAGCTCCATGTTGGATATCTTGGAAGGTATGAATGGGAGCTATTTCAAAATTGGCACACGTATAGATAATAATATTGCAGTTTAATTTCCAGGAGGCCATACATGGCATTGTTGCCAAAATGATTATAAGCCTGCTGATAGGTCCAATTTTTAAATGCATACAACTTCTACACTATGAATTGGAATTCAACCAAATTTCGTATGTGCTATGTTTACATAAACAGATATGACTGAGCATATTCTTAAGAGCCATCAGGGCTGCCAACTGTTAATAAATGCTCTCAATTTTTTTAATCCAAATATATCGGAAAGAATGCGAGCCAACAACTTTAAACTATGCACACGTATAGTACCTGACATTCGATATTTGGAGTAACTTATATACATCAGTGCTGCCAACATGATTCTAAGCCTAGTGAGAGGTCCAACTTTAAATACATGTAACTTCGATACTATCATTTGGATTTAAACCACATTTCGTATGTGCTATGTGTAACATAACAGATATGACTATGCCGATTCTTAAGAGCAACCAGGGCTGCCAACTGTTAATAAATGCTGTTTCTATTTTTGTTACCCTATCAGAAAGTATGCAAGCCAATAGCTCTAAACTTTGCACACGTATAGTACCTGGCATTCTAGATTAATTTGGAGTAACTAATATAGGCCTACGCCAGTGCTGCCAACATGATTCTAAGGCTGCTGATAGGTCCAATTTTAATATGCATGTAACTTCTATACTAACCAATGGATTTCATTCAAAATTGACACAACAATAGATCATATCTTTTTAGATTATTTCTGACCAATACATGTAGCCGATATCATTGTTGCCAACATGATTTTACGCACGCTGTTAGATCCAATGTTTAACTGCATGTAACGTCCATGCAATCCATTGGACTTCAACCGAATTTTGTATTCTGTACCTTAAGAGATGGAACTAAGAATATATTCAGTCACCAGGGCTGCCAACTGTAGTTCTCTATTAGGCTACATTATGCCAGGTATATTTCGAACTAATTAGAAATGTTGATATTACCAACTTAATTTTGTCATTATTTTAGATAAGTCCATATAGATTGATCTTTGGCATGAATCTTAAATTTAAAAAAAAAGTAGGCTCTTTAGTTCGTCACGGAACGTCTTGTTAAAATTGTAGTTGTAAACGAAAGTTTGATGCTTTTCAGTCCCTAATCCTGAAAAAAAATTACATGAGATTAATAAACAGGCTCTACTTGGATGACCAGTTTCGATCGTCGAGCGATCATCATCAGATCTATTACATTTGTCAGTCATAAATTTCAGGGCCTATGTGTAATGGATCTGATGATGATCACTTGATGATCGAAACTGGACATCACTAAAAATGGTATCAAACACCATAATTATTGTTGTTTTCAGGTGCGGAACAGCGAGGTCATCTGATCCACAGTGTTACCTAAACTTAATGCTTGCTGCAAAGCTTTTGCACATTGATAGGTGCAAATAAAATGTAGTTAACTTAATGTTATCGAGATCAAACACGAAAACGTGTAGTTCTGCTTTCGTTGATTATGTTTCATTTTGCCCAAGCTTCCTCCCCGCCGAATAAAGCAAAAACAAAAAAAACAAAAATCAACTTAAAGAAGGGAAAAAAAACACAAAAGCAAAATTCCAAAACAAAAGCCAGAGCAGAAAACGATAAAACACTAAACCAAAAGTCGCAAAGCAAAAACAAATGCCACAGCAGAAACATCAAACACGAAACCATTAACAAAAACACCAAACAAAAGACAAAAGCACCAAACAAAAAATAAACCAATAAGTTCACATAAAAGCAAAAACAAACACAAAATCACAAGAAAATACAGACACAAAACCTAAACATAAAAGGAAAGAGAAAGCATTTTTGGAGTAAATTTGCGGATAGTTTTTAGATTACAATCCGAACATGTTGAATATCAATACTGGGACCTGGATGTTATGACATGTCATATTTTTCCGTTAGGCCTATGTTTTTTTTCATGACAGATGATTTAAGCTAATCATCATATATATTATTTCAGTAGTATGCATCCCTCCTGCGGCGCTCACAAGCGACCGATCGTGACAAATGAGCATTCAAATGTAAGAGAATAGACATTAGCAGTGACTTATTGCACTATAATTTCATAAATATCTATAATTTCTTTAAAAAAATTGTACGAAGTGTGCGATTTGCAAACACCGTTGATGTAGGAAAATACGCTCCATAATTGCTGCCCACGGGCCGCTGTGATGCCTGTTTCATGTCATATTAACATTCTGAGGTCTTTCCTTTATCCTGATGTGTAAATCTTCTTCTTCTTCATTTCCCGTTTCCAGCTTCCTGGGTCGGGTTGTGAATCAAGGACCTCCAACGTTGCCTGTCTCTCCACCACTCCTCTCCCCCCTTTAAGTACATCTTCAGGTTTTCCTCCCTTCTTCTCCACGCACTCCCACACTGTATCTGCCCATCTCTTTCGGGGCCTTCCGCGCGGTCTCTTCCCCGAAACCTTTTCCAGAAAAGCTTTCTTTGGCACTCTCTCCTCTCCCATTCTCATCATATGTCCATACCACTTTAACTTGGTTGTTTCTATCCTGTCCTGCAGCTTCAAGATTCCTGTCCTCCTTCTTATCTCCTCGTTTCTGATTTTATCTCTTCTGGTCTTCCCTTCTATACCTCTTAGGAATTTCATCTCCGCTGCTTGTATTCTACTCTCCTCTCTTTTTGTAGTGGTCCATGCTCCAGCTGCATATGTTAGTACAGGTCCATAATAGGTTGAATATAATACCTGCTTACATTTCTTTGGGACATCTTGGTTCCACAGAATACCCCTAACACTCTGGTAGAAGCTGTTCGCTTGTTGTATTCTCTTTCCAATTTCCTCAGTAATCTTTCCATCTTCTGTGATCACACTTCCCAAGTACTTGAATCTTTCCACCACTTCTAGAATTTTTCCGTTCACTTCTATCTTTCCTCTTCCCTCCTTACTTCCCCTTGACATTACCATTGTCTTGCTCTTCTCTGTGCTAACTTTCATCCCAAACTTCTCAATCTCTTGGTTCCATACATCTACTTGTTTTTGTACTTCCTTTTCATCCTCACCCCATATCACTATATCATCTGCAAACAGCATGGCCTTTATTGCCTCTTGTCCCAATCTCTGTTTAACATTCTTGTGGATTTCATCCATGACTATGATGAATAGTAAGGGGGACAATACACTTCCTTGACGGAGACCCGTTTCCACCTTGAACCATTCTGTTTCTCCTATAGTGGTCTTTACGCTACTGACACAATATTTGTACATAGCTTTCACCATTTGCACTTCTGCACTGTTAACTTGCCTTTTTCTTAATACATCCCACACCACCTGTCTAGGCACACTGTCATAAGCTTTCTCAATATCAATAAAGTGTTCCATAATAATTTGGTTGAAATAAAAACATAACCTTTCTCCTTAAGTCTCTCATTATAAACCTATTGGGGAAGTGTGGCTTATGAACAAGCGAGATTTCTGGCACGGGTCTGCTAGTTACATTCAAATTATGTCATTAAGCATAATTAGCCCAACACTCCGAACTGAAATGGGTTGAAATTCTGGCTGTATAACATTCATTTTAAACATAACAAAGCCTAAGGGAACGACTTTCTCCTCAAGCGTCTAAATGTGTTGCTTTAATACTTTATGCTTTATCGAATTAAGAAAAAAACTAGCAGACCCGTGCGAGAAATCTCGCATGTTCACAAGGCACACTTTCCCCAATAGGTTTATATAAGAGACTTAAGGAGAAAGGTTGTTATGTTTTCATTTGAACCAAATGATTATAGAACACTATGTTTCAGGCGTCCCTACAGCCAAAATGCGAACTGAACAGCAATGCTGTCTCGTATTTTCCTACAGCAGCAGTATTTGCTAATTGCACACTCCTTACAAAAATTGATATTTATGAAATTAGATTGCAATTCGTCACTGCTAATGTCATTTGTGTGCTGAGTCCATTGATTGAGAGCTTAGCTGAAATTAAGTCATACGATTTGGGTAACTTACTCATATCCACGCAAAATGATACAGGAAAGACCTCAGAATGTTAAAATGACATGAAACGGGCGTCACAGCGGCCAAAAAGTGAAGTGAACAGCAATTATGGAGCGTATCTTCCTGCAGCAACAGTATCTGCAAATTGCACACTTCGTACGGTTTTTTAAAAGTAATTTCTTAAAGAATTATAGATATTTATGAAATTAGAGTGCAATGCGTCACTGCTGACGTCTATTCTTTTTTATTTGAATGTTCATTTTTCACGATCGGTCGCTTGTGAGCGCTGCAGGAGGGATCTATACTACTGAAATAATATATATGATATTATAATAATGCCAATTGGCATGGATAACAGTCGTGCGGATCACATTTTGTTTATCCATGCAGGGCTGTGCTAATAGTACTGTGAGGACCATCCCTATAGTATGGAGCCTCGTGTACACCGCGCGACAGCCGAGCAACTGTGTGTAGACGCCTGTCGAGCAAGGCACAGAGCGCCCAACTAGCTTAACACATTTACACTTTCTTTTGCGTATTTAACTTAATAAACATTATTACTTGCATGAATTACAGAGTATTTGCTGGAAATGCTGTTCTTCATTTTCTAAACACACATTGCACCAACGTAGGAAGTTTTGGTACACTCGCTCTAATACATCCTCACTGATATTTCGTATCACTGAAGTTACTTAGTTCTCGAGAGCCTCCAGAGTACGCCAATTGTTTCTGTATACATTTAGTTTGAGATTCACCCACACGTAAAAATTGCACCGCGCTGAAACTTGAGAACACATTTACTGGAAGACTTCTTGAGAAGATAAGATTCCACTAGGAATATTTGATGTTTTGTTCTACACCTAACCATGTTCACGGCATACAAGGTAGGCTACAGTACTTCACAGCAAGTCTTAAGGTATCTTGCCAGCTCCATACATAATAAATTGTAAGACAGCTTCCAGGGCTTATTGGTGCGCTGATGTAATCGGCACATGACGGTGAGTCATTGCGACCTTTCCGTGGCTCGGCAATCATCATCATCATCATCGAAGTCCCACTCCAGTCACCCGGGTGTGGTTTACAAGCCTCCTCCACTCCTTTCGGTCCTTCCATTTTTCCTGTTCCATCACTTCTGCCACATCCAATCCAGCTTCTCCAATGTGGTCCAACCACCTTCTTCTCGGTCTTCCAACTGGTCTCTTTCCCTTGACTTCTCTTTCTAATTCCCTTCTCGCTACTCTTTCTTTACCCATTCTTTTTGCATGTCCGAACCAACGTAACCTTGCTTTCTGTATCTTCTGATTTAACGGTTCCATATTTAACTCTTCTCTGATTTTAGTATTTTGAATTGTATCCCTTTTTGTCTCTTTAGCTGAAGTTCTTAAAAATTTCATATCCACTGCTTGTATCTTACTATTTTGCCTTTTATTCGTTACCAGTGTTTCCAGTCCATATGTTACAAATGGTATGAAATACTGTTTATATAATGTTAATTTCGTTCTCTTGGGTACTTTGTCATCCCATAAAAGTTCTCTGACTTGATGATAAAATGTGCTACTGTCCCCGTTATCAGGATAGTAGGCTGTCAGATATCCGCCCCCTCAATCGGATTGCCAATAATCAAACGCACCGGCACAGCTACATCAATGAAAATGGCACTGACAGATACTATCGAGATTAGAGCACAATAGTTAACAAGAAATTATTGTGGAACACACCAAAATATACGGGGGTTCATACTTACCTTTACTTACTTCTTAAATTTATCTCGGGGACTGGGTTGTCAACTGGATCACTTAAAGTATGCCCACACAATAACCTCCACCATGATATTTAAAATGAACCATAACGAAGACGAGAAACTTTAAACTGCACAATAATTTATTTCACATAAAGAATGAATTTAACAAAAATAAAACAACAAAATCCACGTGGCAATCAGAAGTCATTGTCCACATAACTATGTCCTCCTGTCGGACTTGTATACTCTACATACAATGTTTCAGCTTTCTCAAGCTCAAAATAACGTAAAAATAATAATGCACTTGGAATGGAAACGGGATTTGGGACGAGACACATATAGCAATTGTTTTGCGTGTTTATACATATCACATTTTATTTATAGCCACAAGGCTATTATGTAAACGTCCTTGGCCTCTATCATACAGTTGTCCGGGCCAGCTGCAATGCACCTGCATCGTCAAAGTGGACTCACCTGTCCGTTCAACCCTAGCATAAGCGAGTTACATCAGAGCTTAGCTCTCCTTCAAAACACGTTAAATGTCCACATCTCAACTGAAATATTATCACGCAAATCCTTTAAATGCTCCATTCAAACACCAGTGGATTACTCCAACAATCCCAAATCATATTTAATTGTTCAATCCACTTGCTTAATTAGCGTTGTTTAGAGTATAAAAACAAAACTCCTAATGTTTATAACAAAAGTTCATTAATTATTTATAACAATAATAAATTGTTTATAACAATGTCAAACGACAATTGAAAATTTTATACACGCCTCTATTAATCCCTTTCATTACAAATTGTTATCAAAGATATTTACAAAATTATTTACAATATTAATATTGTTTATATTATTTATACAAGAAATACATTAAACCACACGTTTATCCGGTTGATAATTACTCAAATCGTGGTGATATAATCGACCAATGAAGGTTAGTTATATTTAAATGTCAAATTCAGGTTTAATAAGGTTTAATAATTATTATTAATATTTGTGACGGTAACCTCCATTCAAAATCTTCATCTCAAATTATTTAACACTCTTGTTAACTTTAACAGTATCTTCACATGAATAACTTTCAAAGAACCAGGACAATACATTCAGCGGAAAAATACTTCGCTCAAAACGCACAAAATTGCTCAACAATTGGCCCAGAATTCATCATATATCTTCATATATCAAAATCTCCCAAATTACATACAAAAACCTCCACTCATAAATTCAACAACTTCATTTATTACTGTGGGAACCTCCTTCATTATTCAAGGGCATTACTCATCAGCGACTTTTACAGGTCCACTGAACTAACGATTATACATCCATTGTTCCTCTTCAAAAATTCTTATATTCATCAATTGTATTAATGACTGTTATTATTTAACCTTCGTGGGTTTCATTCATGAATCGATATGAAGTAAAAATTTGCCAATCACAAATAAATTTAATAGCAAATACGATTAGACACTCCTCCCTGGTCTATCAAAATTGAGATTAATATCTTCAAAGTAACGCAGTATAAAAATACTATCTTCAATCAAAGTTCATCTAAACTGCATAAATAGTCGAATAGAATACAATTAGATTGTGGAATGCAAACATTATTGTTCCAATCTATAATTGAGAAAAATTCCTATCAAATGTTCATTACTATAGTGTATTCAATAAATCGTATTCAAAGTTCATTTTTCATAAAATTGTCTATAATGCAATGATAAATGTCTATGTTGCAATCATGTTCATAAGACGACTAGTATTTCAAAGATCGTCGAAAACGTATTAGATTTTAACGCTCTAAAATCATTTAATCATTCTTCTTTCTTGAGGATGACAGAAAATTGGTCAAAGTAATTTACTGAATAGAATTACTTTATAAAATGACACGCTGTCTGAATTCAAATCTGCCATAGCAAATCATTAACTTTACAGTCAAATCGTGACTACAAAAATATGCAAATTATTGAAAGAATCTAAATTATCAGTCTCAACTGATCCAAAATTATTAACTATGCCAATGACATAACAATGTCTCAACAAATCGAAGAAAAAGGCATAAATCATCGAAGTGTACTGAGTACAGAAATGTTAATCAAGAAAATGGGGCAAAAGATAGGACAAAAAAATATAGGAAAAATAGTTGCTCAGATATCGCTACATGACTCAAATAATACAAGAAACGTTCACGACTACCTTATCTGTTGATTGAAGTTCTAGAGGAAAGTTTTCAAAGAAAACTGCTGTTGGTTCCATTTCACCAGCGTGAAGATGTGCTCCGACCTCGAACCTGGAATCAGCGTCCTCGGAGAATCGAACTGCTTCCTTCTCCGGAAATTGCACTGCTCCATGTATACAAAAGACATCCCTCTGGCAAAATTCTTCTTTGTGAGCCGGGTCCACCCTGGCCTCTCTTGAAAGTTCCCTGAAGTTCCAGTCGTAATTCGCCATGAAGTTTATTGCAGTTATTTCCGCAGAAATATTCATCATCGTGGAGTATGATGATATTTCCACTGTCATCTGATATAATTCAGCGATGGATTCACGATGCATGAGTGTAGTTGGATGTTCACTACATGCTCGCTTTTGTAGAATGACGATTAACGAAGTTCCATGCTGTTACTTCACTCCATCGATATATGTCCCAATTGCATTAAAGCCTTAGCCTTCCATCTCAACTTCTGTTATAATCATTGAAAGCACTGCAAGATTATAATGTTCCATAATAGAATGTATCGTTGTATTACCAAACGTATTCTCCAATATCACGGTTGTAACACGTGTCAGTCGTAGTGTATAATGTAGAATTTTAAAAGTGCTTCTCAGGTGGCGAGAAAATCACTTTTGTCTGCAGCCTTAAAGTGTCAATATCTTTCAAATTATAACTGTGAAATTGTTCAAATCTTCTACACACCTCAATGTTGTACTGCCCAATTGAATTATAATAAAGGCAGAAGTTAACTCTTTATATCTTATCTGGTAGAAACGTTAATGTGAGCGTTACAACTTCACCTAGTTTCGAACAGCGTAAAATGGAACTGCTCCGTGTTCGTTCGATGCGCCGGGCTTTAACCACACGCTAAAGACAACTTGCTTCACTTATTCACTCGACAATGACTATCTGACATCAGAAATATATATGCGGTATCAGCGGTATGAGAGATATGAGAGATATGAGAGCTCCTCTATCCTGTGCACGACCTTTTATCAACTTCTTAAGGGGCGTATCCATCCCTTCCATAGCCTGTTGCTCCGTCATTGCTAGAAGTTTTAACTTTGGCTATACTTGACGGATTCTCAAATTTCAAAAACTCAAAATTAATTTCTTCAAAATTCCAAATCAATGCCATAACTGAAAATAGTTTTCCACAAATCTGCATGCCAAAAGCAATCAAATATCGTAGTTTCAGCAAACTCCGTCTTCCTTCCAAACTATCGTTCATTGGTTCGAGTCTCTCCTCCAATAGCGTAACTTCTTCCTTAGCACAATACCTTGTTTCCTGCGACTGCGTCGTAAATTTCAGATCTTTCTCGAACAAAATCATGACGTCACCAAGAATCTCAGCTCAACCAGCCTACTTGCATGAATTCTACGTCATCCGTGCCTACGTCATGAATATACACGTCACAACTATGACATTCATAACTTTGTTCATATATGCCAATACAGCCATCGTGGTCTCAATATAATTCAATTTACGGGGGCAGTACCTTTACTTAGTCTGATGTTAATTTCAATGTTGATGTCATTACTTCCATTTATAGTGCTACCTAGATACGTAAACTATTCTACATATTCTCTAACCGTACCCCATCTATGTTCACTTGACATTTCCTTTTCTCTTTTCCACAGTACATGACTACAGTTTTCTTTTTACTAATTACCATTCCAAACTCCTTCAAATTTTCTTTCCAAATGTCCAGTCTCTTTTGTACATCTTTTTCTCCCTTTCCCCAAATCACCACATCATCAGCAAATACCGAACCATTCACTTCATCATTACTGTTTACTCTGTTTTACTCGTTTTATAATTTCATCCATCAGTATAATAAATACTGTAATAATGCACTTCCTTGCTTGAGGCCTTTTTTTGTATAGAATGTTTCAGTCACCACTTCCGACTTGTACACTGCTTTTACTCTCATGATACAACATTTTCAGCAATGCCCCTTTTAAATCCACATAGCTGCTGTACTGATAATAATGAGTATTGTTGCAGGTGATGTCTCGCCCATGAACAATGACAGAAAACAATCTCCCCAACGGGAGAATGGGCGGTGACTATGCCGATCAGTTGTCTCCAGATTCAGACTTTGACGACCTGTTTGCCATCCCGGACATCGTCGACATTGGTAGCGACGGCGGCCCTACTTCTCTGGAGAGTGAAGTTGCTTCTGGTGGATCCAGTAAGTTACAAGTCTCATTCAAGTTTTATTGATTTGTCTGGATCAGCTGTCAGATTCCTGAAGTTGGATCATACGAGTATAGTTTGGTTTTGTCACAGCTGCAGAGATCTGACTACCAAGATTTCTCTCTCTACATTTTACTTTTTGGGCTAAAACTTTATTCCCGTTTTCAACGGAGCTGGGGATGAGATGCGATGGAAGTATATGTAATTACCGGTAACACAAAAAGTGATAAAAATGTCCAGCATAACTCAACACATTGCTAGCGTTTCGCCCCAGCGTGCCAATTGGGCTCTTCAGTTGGTAAAGGCTGGAAATTTGTATCACTTTTTGTGTTAATTATAATGGCTCAGCGGACAATACTCATTTGATTCTCTTTCGAGAACATTTGATTGAAAGTATATGTGGCGGGTGGTTTTCACATCCAGATGCCATCCCTGAAGCCATGTATAACCGCGACTGCTGGCACGACTTTTGTCGACCATACTTTAAATTACTAATTCTAAATTTCCTTAATTTAATGAGAGAGGAAGTGAAGCGGCTTCGGTGGTGTAGTCTGTATGCTATGCCCAAGATCGCGGGTTCAAACCCAGGCGAAGTCTTTGGATTTTTTATGAGTGTTATAATCCCTCAGTATGACTTCCTTCGGAGGGGATGTAAAGCTGGCGGGCCAATGTCACAGATTTATGCCATCTAAAAGAACCTACCACTACAATTTAGTACTGTGTAGCTTAGATTATTTGGTTAGAAACGCTCTATCAAGTTCCTCGCTGGCACAGTGATGGTGGCATCTGGTAGCCAAGGTAGGAACCACTTGAATTTGTCCGTCTTCATTTATTTCATCTCTCATTGACTCCTCTCATGAGGTTAGCGGCCGTAAAAAACATCTGCCCTCATGGAATTTCATCGTATCTCATCCTCGACTCTGTGGGAAATGGGAAACCATGGAAAACCATTTCAAGGACGACAGATGGTGAGGTGCGAACCCACGTCTACCGAGTCCCATGGCCTAGCGCTGCGCTTTAGCGAGCTTAGCTACCGTTGTCGGTACTTATGTAATTACAGTTATTAAGTTACATAAGTTTTTAATTAAACTTTGTAATGAGTCCGATTTTTAATTCCGTTAGTCTATTACAGTTCTGTGCGTTTTGTTGTTGTTGTTGTTGTTAGTACCATCATTATTCAATTGACGCTTAATACTAATAATACGTTAAATTTACGTACATTACGAACTTTGTGCTAAGGCACCAATTAGTTAAATGGTTGAAATTAATATATATTTCGTATGTAACACGTTGAAGTTTGATCAAATAAAATATTTTCAATACAAAACTTTTATAACATAGTTACTTCAGGTAGGCCTACATGTTTCAAAAGTGCTCCTCATTAGATGGTATATTAGCTTGCACGGCCGTTGAATTAAAACTCGGCAATTCTTCTAGGTTTGTGCAGTGTCTTGTGTGGGGTTTCGCCTAGGACACCAAGCTGGCTCATCGGCGGGCTCTTGGTGTCCCCGCCTGGACCTCCACAGGAGTAGCGAACTGCACGCCACCTCCCTTTAATTCACCGGCCGTGAAAGCCAATATACCATCTTTTTGGAAGGTTGAGGCTGCTTGAGCTTCTAGTTCTCGCAGTCAAGAAGTGCAGTTGCACTCTATATAAAGGGAGGTAGCGCACAGTTCGTTACTCCTGTGGGGGTCCGTGCGGGGACGGCAAGAGCCCGGCGATGAGCCAGCTTGGTGTCCTAGGCGAAACCCCACACAAGACACGGCACAATCCTAGAAGAATTGCTGAGTTTTAGTGCTCCTCATTCTTCAGCCTCTCATTATTAAACATTAGAAAAACTTTACATATAAAATATACCAAATTCTCATGAAGAAACCATTCATATAATACAGTGAGATTCTTTTGCTGGGCGGAACCGGCGGCCGACTGCCAGCCAACCGAGCTGGGGCCGTAGGGTTGCGCGAGGCGGAGACGAGCTAACCAGGGTCATTAAAGATATTAAGTCACTAAACTTTCCTCAGCTAGGGTGTGAAGTATCAGCGCACATAAAACAACAGCTGCAAGATTTAATTAAAGAAGCACAGATGTTTTTTTATTTCTTGGGAATCTGGATGACCTTACGGCACGAGTATCTCTTCAAAGAAGATACTAAAAATGCTCTCCTTCAGCTGACAGACAGTTACATTATGTAGCTACTGCTGCACCCCGCTGCGTGTCTACTGCAATCAATCGAAGCACGGACCTAAGCCCGTTTGATGTTCAGTTGTGGGTTAATTTAAAATACAATTTAAAATACGAAGTGTACAGATCAATTACCCGTACCCTAGTGGAGCTGGAGAACAATATACGGCAGCAGATATCCCTCACAACAGAAGGGAATTACAACGTATAAACGCTAATTTATTTACACGGCACAACCCGCCTGTCTTGTCAGCTGTGCAGGAGAACACTCTCAGCCTCTCCTGTGGATAGGTAAGTTCTTTAATCATGATTTGCTGGTGAGTTTACCATTAATTAATGTACTTTGTTACGGTTTCCACCGGCGCAATCCATGGTGCGAGCTCGGTTGGCTGGCGGAAGGCGCATGCATCCGGTAGCCGGCCTCGCTCCATCAAAAGAATCTCCCTGTATTATCAACAAAATAAGAAGAGAAGAAAAACTATTATACATGCAAATAGGATAGAAAAAATATTCTTCGATTGATGCACATATTTAAAAAACCTGTCCAAGGACCATGTTATCTTATTAAGATTACTTTCCTGGTATTTCTTACTGTCGGAATGATAATAATAACTAACACATTAACCAACATTATATGCACACACAAATCTACTCATGAAGTTCAATACGCTGTTCCATCTTAAATACAACAGATATAGAACTCGTTTACTTTGATGTAAATAGCAGTGCGTAATCTCTCTGTTTTGTAAGAGTTGTTTTTATAATCCCTATGAAGTGATGTGACAAATCTACATCAAATTCCCCACCTCTTTGTTATTGCCATGGAGAAACCAATATGTTGTTAAATTCAAGGATAGTTTCCAAGCAATTCCTTGCCCCATGATTATGCCTCTAGACCTGATTGGCATTAATAACAAAAGCATTGACATCACCACCATCAACCAGTAGAAGGGTGGGGGCAGATATAGAGGGAATTATAAGCAGTTTAATTATTCATACACGCAAATTTTATGTATGTTAGTATTGTTGGGTTAAGTATGGAAACTCTTTGAATCGTTAACTTCTAGCGTAGTGAGTTTTTGAAGTTATTGTTATATAGTGTTGGCATCGTTATACTTCTGACTTGTCCTGTCAGTGCTACACTAGAGCCATCTAGTGGTCAGAAGTGAAACCACTTTAACTAGCCAATCACAGGCAGCCATTCAAATAGTTTCATTCGCGATCTAGTGAACGAAACTAGATTTTTTCATGATGTATTGATTTGAATGGTGGCCTGTGATTGGCTAGTTAAAGTGGTTTCACTTCTCACCACTAGATGGCTCTAGCATAGCACTGAAGCGTCAAGTCGGAAGAAACAATGGCTTTAATAGTAACCGTTGGTATTCAAATTTCCTATTTACATAATGTGGTTTTCTAATTGGCTAATTAGATTAATCACTTGAATAAGCACTAAAATATAACTGAGTTGGCATTCAAAATCCCTCAGTATGCCTTCCTTCGGAGGGGAAGTAAAGCCTGCGGGCCCATGTCATGTAAAACAACCTACCACTAACTCAATTGTGTGAAGCTAAAATTTGTAGGTTAGATTTGATTAACACTCTAAGTTCCAACATTCGTCGCGAGCTGCCTGTTGCGGTGGCCTCTAGTAGCCAAGTTCGCGGCTAGGTGTCATTGACGGCAACATTTGGTAGCGAAAGTAGGAACTAGTTGAAATTGATTGCCTGCAGTCCTTACCTGAATCCCAGATAACACACACTCTTACCCATTCAAGATTTGATTGCTGCTGAGTGTGGCTGCGCCAGGGTTTGTTTATTGTAGCATGAGCCCCGCGGGGCGAGGCGGGGGACACAGCGATGACAGAGTGCAGTCAAACAGCATTGCGTCAGATAAGTGTCACATGAGCTCATGTCTCCATGAACAGTTAAACGATGACTGAGGCTACTGGAGCTGAGTCATATCCTACTCGCGCAACTGTACCTGTCAACAAAGCAGGCAGAATAGTTCCCATCTCGACCGCCGACAATCAATTCGTGAAAGGGTAATAATACAGTCATCACAATTAACACCGGTTATTAGACAGACCCAATGTACTCGGGGCTACATGACCGCGTTGTAGCTGTGCTCGTTAAATCGTGCTGCACAAGTCCGGAGATCTGTTCGAATCCTGAGTGTGGTTTCCTCCTGGATTTTACCACACTCCCTCCAGGCAAATGGTGGAATATTACCCTACTTCAAGTCCCTGGGCGCCTCTCCCAAATACAGTTACACACACATTTACAGTCTTCAGAAGAATACAGGTTATCAGACAGGTTCAACACACACCCAACTACATGGGGATGTTGACCAATATATCCCAAGACCCCTTAAGGGGGCTGATTCACCTAGAACACATGCATTTTGTAAATTACTCTATGTCTATGGAACCATAACAGGAATTTGAATTAAACTTTTACGCTTCTAGTACAAATGCTGGGCTTTCATTAGATGTATCAAGTTTTAAAAGAGTGAAGTGGTCATCACAACGAGGATATGGGCATAACACTTGGAGGACAGCAGTTGCAGAAAGTAGAATGCTTCAAGTACTTGGGAAGCATAATTGAAGAAAAAGGAGGCAATGGGATGGAAATTAATGAAAGGGGAAGGTGCGCAGATGGATTTTTCAAGAGTGTTAGGGGGATGATATGGAATAAAGATGTACCACAAAAATGTAAAGGAATCGTCTACAAGACCTACCTTGTGTCAATTTTGACGTATTGTTCAGAAACATGGGTGATGAAGGGAAGGGACAAGTGGAGATGAAGTTCCAGAGGAGTAACAAGAATGGACAGAGTAAGGATTGAGAGAGTCAGAGAGGAACCATTGCAAAATAGAATAGAGCGATCTAGGAGGAGGAGAAGGAGGAGGAGATGCTCTGTGCATATGGCTCGCCACGGTGGATGAGTGGTCAACGTGTCGGGCTACTAACCCCAAGCTTGCAGGTTCGCTCCTGGCCGTGGGAAGTGATTTTTGAAAAGCGGCAAAAATTACGACACCATGTCATACGATGTTGGCATGTCAAAGAACCCATTTGAATTCAGTAGGTCGTGTTCATAATGGCAAAATTAATCTCGGGAGTTTCCGCCAACACAAAGTTCCTCATTTCTCTACTAGAAAGCGCTATAGTGTTCAAGGTGCTTAGATATCTAACCTCCTTGACTTTCATAGTGCTTCAAGGAACAATGAAATTCGACATGCAAGCTTGCACCCAGCACCCGAGGCTATACGGTATTATTATTATTATTGCTGAGCATATTTTTCAAAGGAATTTAATAATTGAGACTCATCCTCTATAACCTAGTTTCAACAAGGGGATTTCCGAATTTTAAGCAATTTGGACCATTCGTTCTTTAGTTATTTTGTTTTTTGTGTGAAAAAATTAAACTCTTAGGAGAATGGTTCTTAAGATAGTACAGTACTGGATATACATTTACACTTATTGTGCCTACGTTATAACTGTGCCGGTGAGCTTCCCATATCGACTGTACTGGCCTCATCAAAGACATTTCTCCAATTGGCACACAAACAAGGGGAGGATACGATGCATGGGTCACCGATTCGAATCATCTTTAGTACACGTGTAGGGCATGACCAGGCCTATACCAGGGGCAAGTAGTAAGGTGCGCTTCTCAGCCGATTCCGAGAAATTAACTATAAATTATTCGTAATTGCTGTAAGGCGTTCATGTGTGCTGTACGTTAACATGAAGCCAAGGAGCAAGTGGTGCTGCGGTAAGAGCCCTGCTTCGTAAGCGTGGGATCACTGGATCGAATCCCACCGGTGAGCCTTTTTTTTTTTTTGTAAACATAGGCAATTTGTACAACTGTAGGTGTCTTGAATAATGTTTATTTTGCAGTGAATTGTGATAACGTGTTATGTGAGTGGGAAAAGAGATTCTGAAATCATTGTATGGGGGTCAACGTTTGTGACATTACATTGTATAGTATCGGCATTAAAAATACATTGGTATTATACACGGTCAGGTGTATTCCATCATATGTATACATTTATACGTTGAAGGCCCACTCTGTTCCGTACATTGCACGTCTGTGAACCATCAGACCACCCCGTAAGCAGTGACTCTTGCTATGGGTATTGGTTGGAAATTGACAATGGTTATAAATAAAAAACCACGCTGCAAAGGCTCACCGGTGGGATCCCATGCTTACGAAGCAGGGCTCTTTCCACTGCACCACGTGCTCGTTGGATTGTTACTAGCGTACAACGCACATAGACGCCGCACTGTAATTGCAATAAATTAATTACTCGGAAACGGCTGGGAAGCGCACCTTACTACTTGCACCTGGTCATGCTCTACACGTGTACTAAAGATGGTTCGAATCGGTGATCCATGCATCGTATCTTCCTCTTGTGAGTCGGCCGCCAGAACTCCTGAACCCCACAATGTGGGGTAATGTTTTATGAAGAGGAGTTGACGGTTCGAATCCTCAGAAATACAACAACCCTCACCGGCAGAGATAATTATAATGCGAGGACTGTACACATAACACTAGAAGGCACCTGCTGCATATGCATCAATTTAAATCTAAATATCTCAGTCAAAATTGACAATTTCGCTAAAAAACTTGAGATTTAGGTAAAGAAATGTGTGTTCTTTCATTCGAAATAAAATATAAACAATCGAAAAAATTTCATATTTCCAGATTTATCAGCACCCTTAAGTGAATTACTGAACATCAAAAACAATATAGGCTAACTGAGTTGATATTGTGGTTGTGTGGACTTCTAGAGGTTTCTGTATTAACATCCACTTCACTTCATTCCACACTGTGGACTGAACATGACGTTCCATCACGCCTACTCGCTAGTTGTTGTTTCTTGAACTATACTTTTGTTGGCACGCCTGGGCGATACTAACACCATCTGTTCCTGCGTTGTGGAAGCATTTTCCCTATGTGTGAATTTGAACTCTGTATCCCAGTCATTCCATGTGAGATCTGTGCTGGACATAACGGAGGCAGACAGGTTTTTCTCTGGGTACTCCGGTTTTCCCTGTCAATATTTCATTCCAGCATTGCCCCAGAGGAGTGCGTCAGGCCTCGGCAGCCGGCACAGTCCATATCCTCGCCGCTAGTTGGGGGCTTCATTCATTCTATTCCTGACCCGGTCGGAGACTGGAAGCAGGCTGTGGATTTTCATTACTAACAAGGGAATTAGGGAGAAAACAGGATTCCTGAAGTTACAAGACAAGATCAAGATCAGTAAGGTAAACTGGTATGGACATGTGATGTGAATGGGAGAAGACAGTTCCGAAGCGATTATTTACTAAGAATCTGACGTGAAGGCATTAAAGGGGAAGGCCGAGGATGAGGTGGATGGATGCAGTGAGCGAGAGCGTCGAGAATAGAGGATTGAAAGTGGAGGATGTACTGGAAGAGGGACAAGAGTGGTGGGGAGACAGAAAATTGAGGTCCTTGATTCACACCCCGACCCAGATCACTGGACTTGGGAAATGAAGAAGAAGAAGAAGAAGAATACTAACTTACCTTTTATTAATACAGTAATTATTGAACTGTTAATTTTCAATCAATTTATGCCAAATTATGTTAGGCGTGAAATACGAGACTGCCTGATAAAATCTACAAGTGCTTAATTATTTGCACATAATACAAATGGGACATCTAGTGACCATCATCAGTTCAAAATCTACTGTAGAGAATATAAATATGTAGGCCTAGGTTTTGCATTTGGTTCCCTCCCCTTAGGTAAGTGAGCCAATAGTAAGTAAGATGTTCTTATAACATCATATAGATGTCTCTACTGAACAGGCGTAGATGATGCACACTTGTTGCCATGGTAACCAACGACATGCTTGTCCATGCTAATACAATTTGTGTGTCCATAAACCTCCCTAGTGTTGTAGGCCATATTTTTGCTAGGGAAATAGGAAGATGGTGTGTTTGTAATTTCAGTGGCTGGTTTCCTGTCGTGGGTGTTCTCCCTGCCTTTCTCTTCCCCCGTGCTGATAACAGCAGCTGCAACCCCCAGGCCAGTACCTGAGCATGCTGTGTGTGTGTGGAAGTAGTTTAGATACTGCAGCTTTAGATTGAAACTGAGCAACCCATTGGCTCAATCAGCCCACCCCAGTTTTGTTATTCGTTGGTGCGGTGGCCTTGGCCGAGCTTGTGGCGCACCACGGCCCCCTGTTGTACTATTGTAAGCGCGCGCGTAGTACATACGAGGGCGTTTTTTTTTTTTTCAAGTTCCGATGGACTGTATATGAATAACAGATTGACAAACCAAACTGATTTTACTACTAAATGTTTGCTTGTTTTATTCTTATGTCTCAACTTAATCGCCAAAACGATTGAAACATTTGTCGTATCGTTATACCAGCTTTCCAATGCCCTCGGCAAAATATTCTGCCGCCACTGAGGTGGGTACGTCTGGACAGCCTCCTGAAGTTTTTCCTTTTCGGCGAGGCGTTGCCGCCCAACCATACCTTCAATTCTTGAAAAAGGTGAAAATCATTCAGTGCTGGTTTGGACTAAACGGCAGATGGTCCAAAACTTCACACTTGAATTCTTTGTGAAAGTCTATCGTAACGGTGGTACAGTGTGGTCGTGAATGATTTTCAGTTTGGCATGTCAATCTGTTATTTTTATACAATCCATCGGAACTTGAAAAAAAAAATCAGCCCTCGTATGTAGGCCTACTATGCGCGCGCTTTCAATATTACAGCAGGGGGCCATGGTGCGCCACAAGGCCATCGCAGCATAACCACCTGTCATAAGGACAGTTTATGGTTTAAAAGACGCTGATAGTTGAATCTTTTAGCCAAATTTCGGAGAATTTTCATGCCCAAGTGCTAGTATTTCTAAAAATATACGTATCTACATGACGTTATGTGTTGGATAAAATAACAATTAAAGTGTAAAAATAAAATATAAGTATTGAAATAAAAATAAAATGACATTAATAAAAGAAATGTAAAAATTAAAATAATAAACGCCCCCAGGGGCTCACATCTAGTGGGACGTGGGTTGGCGACCACAGGACCCCAGCTGAGACCGGCATTGCTTCCACTTACTTGTGCCGGGCTCCTCTCTGTCTTCTTTCCTGTCGACCTCCATTGGTCAACTCTTGTTCTCTTCCGACCCCGACGGTATTAGGGTATCCGAGGCCTAGGGAGTCTTTCACTTTCCCGCCTTACTTGGCCCTTGTCTCATCTTTCCTGATACACTCCTTCTGCGAGGGGTCAGCTTTCTTTTTCTTTTCCTTTTACCTCCTGCCTTGTGCTCAAGGCCCTTAAGGAGGCAGGGTGAATGTAGCCCCACCACGTCTGGTGCACCCTGGATAATGCTACACCCTCAGGGGCTCACGGCTGGTGAGTTCGGGAGTTGGCGACCCCGAGGGATTCCTGAGCTGGGTCCGGTTTCCCCCTTTGTCCCTTACCTTTGGGGCGGACCCTCTCCTCTCTCCCCTCCCCTCCCCTCTCCTCTCTTTTCCTTATATTTCCTTTCTCTTTAAGATTCCCGCTCTGTTTTTGTTACTTGGTTCACCGTGTATCTAAATTCCCTTTTAGCGTTTTTTTAAGGTATTTTTAATCTACGTTGCATTTTGTAAGTTTTTTCGATCTAAATTACATCTCGCGATTGTTTTCAACTTCAATTGCATTTTGTATGTAATTTCGATCTCATTTGCATTTTGTAAGCATTTTCATTTTCACTTACATTTTGTAAGTATTTTGAACCTCGATTGCATATTGTACGTATTTTCGATCTCATTTGCATTTTGTACGTATTTTGAACCTAGCCTACATTTTGTGCGTATTTTTCAATCCATTCCTTTTGTGAATCTTTTCGTTCTAAATTCTCTTTTGTAAGAACATTTTGTGAGTTGTTCCAATCTGAGTTCCTTTTTGTAAATATTATCCGTCTCACATAATTTTCGTTCTGGTTTCCGTTTCATTAATCATTTTCGCTATCACCCAAATAATTAGGGGCCGATAACCTCGATGTTAGGCCCCTTAAAACAACAATTATCATCATCATCAAAACTATAAAAAATGTGAAAATAATTGTAAAATCAATTGGAAATTGGTTAATTAATTAATTCAATAGAAAAAATCAAAATTAAATCTATAAGAACATAAATTGAAAATAAATAAGTTATATAAACATTAAAATTAGAGAAACAAACAGCTCCCCTGCAATTCAAATTCTGTTGCACGAACCAGATAATAGTGTTTTCATTACAAGGATTGACAATCGGAAATTCTATCATTTTGTAAAGTAGTATTTTTTAATCTGTGTTGTTCGAATCTTCAGTCTTTCGATTGGTTTGATGCAGCCCTCCAAACGTTTCACCTGTACAGGTTCTTTCATATAAAGTAAGAACGGCGAGCGGCGGCTTTGTTATCCGCTGCTGCAGTGGCTTGTGGAGCGCCACGGCCCCCTGCTGTAGTATTAAAAGCGTGCGCATAGGCGCATATTTGAACTTGCAATAAGCGAGCAGTTGTTCAGTCACCAGTCTGAACCTCAGATACTAACATGTTAACATGAGACAGTTATAACATCGTATTTTTGTAAGTAAATCTCATTTTAAGTAAGAGTCGGCTCGGCGGGTACGTGATGCATTTGTTCAGCAATTTCCCGATGAAGTGCCACCTTCACCACCACAGATTCACGTAATTGTAAATAAGTTTGACACTACTGACTCAGTGCTCAATAAAAGACATAAAAGATCAGAAACATTACAGTAGCAGAACTCACTCGCGTCAGCCACAATGTGGTTACCAGATACAATGCCTGCATTTACCCAGGAAGGACGACACTTCCAGCAACTTTTATAAGGTAATATTTCATACAGGATTGTACAAACACTTAAAGCAGGGGGCCGTGGCTGCCCTTCTTACTTTATATGAAAGACCCTGTACATATTTACCTCACCTTACATTTGAGGCAATCTGTTTCACCTTGCTCCACCCCTACAGTTCTTGTCCTCAACCCTTCCTTCCATAACTAAGTTTGCTGTTCCTGGGTGTCTTAGCATGTGTCCTACCAACCTATCTCTTCTCTTCATTAGCAATTGCTTGCAGATATTCAGATATACATCATACAGCCTACAATTATGCATAAATTCAAATTAAACTGATATTAATATTCAAGACTTAAAGTTTCTCCTAATAATTCATAAAGCTGAAGTCGAAAAATCTGCTGTTGCAAAATGATGGCGACAATACAAATGGGAAAAGTGTCAAAATATTGGAAAGTTTAATTTAAATCATAAAATTATGCAAAATACGTGTATTGTAGTCCATAACATTTTATGGAAACTTTCTGACAAATCCAGCCCTGGATACAACCCACAGGTGGAGGCAGTAATGTTGCAATAATACAGAGCTGTGCAAATTATTAGACAAGTGGCGTAGTCGGTAGCATGCTGAGCTTCTATGCCCAAGATAGTGGGTTCAAACCCGGCCGTAGTCGTCGGATTTTTTAAGAGCGTTGACAATCCCTCACTATGCCTTCCTTTGGAGGGGAAGTAAAGCCGGCGGTCCCATGTCATAGATTTATGGCATGTTAAAGAACCTTCCACTAATTACACCTGTGTGAAGCTAAATTGGATAGGTTTCTACGTTCGTTGCCAGGAGCTTACTGTGGTGGCGTCTAGTAGCTAAGTTCTGAACTAGGCCTAGTAGGAACTATCTGAAAAATTATAAGTTGCAGTCTGTACTTAAATTAAAAAACAGATACACACACTAATACAGCCATCACATTTAACACCAGTTATCAGACAGATTCTACACACACCCAAAGTACACGGGGCTACATGACCGCATTGTCGCAGCCCCTAAACTGAGGAACCAACCAAACTACTAGACTCGAAGGCAGTTTTCCAACATTTACTTTGTATGTTTAGTGATTTAATACAGTAGAAATGTTTTGTAAGGCGCTGAAAGTATTTCGAATAATAATAGTCTTAATAGCAGTAAACTTTTTTTATTCACAGTTTCCACCAAAAGGGGGGCCATGTTAATGCACAATGCCACATGTTTTGTTTGGATTACTTTATTCTAGTGTTTGTGTGAATTTAGACGAGAGAGATTATAAGTCATTTATTACTGATTGTTCACTCTTGAACTATTCAAAGATTCGTTGGCAATGGATTGAAATCGCCTGATTTAGTGGATATATTCCCAAGTCAATGAAATAGAGAAAAATCGGACCCAACTCGGGTGTCCCTCAGAATCTCCAATTTCAAAAATTTCCATTTGGAATTTTTATGGGAAACATTGTAGGTCAACATTACGGTACTAAGTAGAGTAATAAAAATATAATAAAATGATTTTGGAATAACATATTGTAACTTTCAAATTCTTCATTTGAGTCTAATAATTTGGACACCCCTGTAAAATATGTTATTACACAAATGTCCATCAAATCAATACTTTTAATTTAAATAGCTTATTGGTACATGTTTCAACCCATTCTTCAGCCAATGTTATTGCACTAGCCTGCATTAAACAAAACATTGAATCGGCCTTGTGTGTTACAAATCAAGTGCCAATCTAAAATCAATCACTGCAAGTTGCACATCATTCTTTGTACAATAAAATTTTCTAAAACATAGTAATAAAACACAAATTCTTCATAATTGCTATATGGAGTACATTATAAAATGCAAAATATATCTTCTGCTGTCATATCTATTTGACTAATATTCTGCTGCCGTATTGTACATGGCTTAACTGGATCAACAAATGGAGGTATAGGTCTCTGCGTCCTATGGGTAAAAAAAAACCTCTATCAGATTCTAAACTTGAAAAAAAAATCGTAAAAATACGTGATAATATAGAGAAACGTGAACGATTTATGAAAAACTCGCATCACATATTAGTTGTATGAAAACGTTCCACTGTTTGTTGACCACTAGACCTCCTCTCTATAAAGTAAGAAAGGAAACAGGACCTATTACAAATTTGTGTAATAACGTATTTTACATCTGATAATGTCAATACGGACCAATAAAATGGAGGTAATTATTCCAGACGTCTATAATCCATAAAGCCTTTTATGTACCTTCTGTACAGTGTGTGTGCGTATTATGTGCTAAATGTTGTGTTTGATAAACATTTTAGTGAATGTTCTAAGAGGACACTTTCCTTATTGGATTACTCCAAAATGTAATGCTCATTTGTGCACAGTTCCATGATTGATTGTGTGTATAACTGGCCATTTGGCGGCATAATTAAATTATTATAAAACCTTTTATAACCTACTTGAACACATGTCTGTACATCATTCATGTACACATCAAAAATAATGTTACTAACACCAGTTGCCATGTTCTGCCCCTGTAAGTCAGTTCACAGAAGAACATGACAGATGAATGAATCAAGACCATTTGTAGGCCATGAGTTCATTGTGATGTAAGTGCTAGATGTTGTGAAAGTGACTGCTTCAGTCTTCTGCTGTGTCCTTGGCTGATCAATACAGGTGGTCTGCAGGTACTGTGTTCCATCTCATTGTCTCTATCTATCTATCTCTCCATCTTCATATCTATGTATCTATCTATCTATCTATCTATCTATCTATCTATCTATCTATCTATCAATGATGATGATGTTGTTTTAAGGGGTGGAACAGTGAGGTCATATGCTCCTCTTTTATCTACCCTTCCATCTATATATCCATTCTATGTACTGTACTGTATATCTATGACTTTGGTCATAATTACCATTTTTGGCCAATATTGAAATCTATAATTACTGAGTATGGTTTCCACTTTTCAATACAACTTAAGTTTTAGTTTTTTACTCTAAATTACACGATACATGTTTCGGCATTGTTGCCTTCATCAGTCATTCTTAGTTTACTAAAATATTTCATACACATTTAACAACACCCTTTTACATACATAAAACATCAGTTTCTTGCATGACTAACGTTAGATATAAAATTCTTAAAAATGCAGTTTCTTAATTCAGATATAAAATTCTTAAAAATGCAGTTTCTTAATTCAAAATCCGGAATAATATACTATTATTTTGGTTCGGCCAACTGAATTTGAATTAAAGAATGGATCTCCAGGAATCTTGTGCTCGCAAGCACATTTTGGCTCGTATGACTGGGGAACCAAATTTCATTTAAAAGCATTCATGGTACCGTGAGGCACACACATTGTTGACATTGTGTGTCGACTGTCAATTACTTGTCCATGTTGGTTGTTGGCAAGCTGCCAGGCCTTGTCTGCTACATATTTGTAGTGGGTGCTTGTTATAGTGAATGTGGGACACACCACACACACAGCCACCATGTCCAGCTCGTTCGAGTCCTACAGATGTGCCGGCATTCACAGGAAACTCAGGTATGTTTAGGTTTGGGGGCTTTGCAACATCGTGGTCATGTAGCCACCTGTACTTGTATTGGCATGTTGGGTACCATCCCAGCATTTGCTTGGAGTAGAGTTGGGAAAACCACTTTCATTAAGGCTGAGGTGGCAATCGAACCCGCCTCTTCTCAGTTTTGTCCCACGAGGCTATGTGTGTCCAGTTTCAGCCCTCAGACCAGAATTATATTTCTGACAGGCAAGAATGCTAGTCACTATGCCATGACATGGATCTCTAAAGTTGGCAGCTTCGGTCTCATAGTTGGTAGCATGCTGAGCTTCTATGCCGAAGGTCATGGGCTCAAACCCGGCTGAAGTCATCGGATTTTTTAAGAGAGTTAAAAATCCCTCAGTATGCCTTCCTTTGGAGGGCAAGTAAAGCCGGCGGTCCCATGTCATAGATTTATGGCATGAAAAAGAACCTTCCAATAACTACCGGTATACATGTGTGAAGCCAAAATTTGTAGGTTAGAACTGATAACGCTCTATTAGTTCCTACGTTCGCTGCCAGGGGCAGACTGCGATGTCATCTAGTAGCCAAGTCCACAAGCTAGGTGTCGTGGATGGTAGCATTTGGTAGCAATGGTAGGAATTACCTGAAATTATCGTCTGCAATCCTTACTTGAATTAAAACAGATAACACAAACTAATACAGTCATGACAATTAAGACCGGTTATCAGACAGATTCTACACACACCCAAAGTACACGGGGCTACAGGATCACGTTGTCACAGCCCCTAAACTGAGGAACCAACCAACCGATCTCTAAAGTTGTACCATGGATCCACTTTTCCAAAGTATTGACATGACAGTCACACTCAAAACTGATGTATTCCTCATTGAATCAAGAATTTTGAAATGAAAGTCTACTTTTGAGAACAATAAAATCATCTATTTGAGCACTTATTGTTAATATTGTGAGAAGTAAAACTCAGCAATTTTTCTAGGTTTATGCTGTGTCTTGTGTGTAGTTTCGCCTAGGACATCAAGATAAGCTCATCAGCGGGCTCTTGGTGTCAGCGCCCGGACCCCCACAGGAGAAGCGCACCTGCGAGAGCAGCCTTTCGCCTCCCTATAAAGACTTTCAAATATACAGTGTGTCCGCAAAGTCTCTCTGCAGCACGTCTTTCCTTGCAGGGCGTATTAGGTTGGCAGCACATTCATGTTATGTTGTTACAAGGAAACTCATCATCATCTTCTTTGCATTTTCCCACTTATGTGGGGTCTGCCTTCCTGCAATGTTTCCTCCACTTCAATCGATCCATAGCGTCTCGGGGGCGGAGCTTAGTGAGCCGCATGTCATCTCTCACCCTATCCAACCAGCGTGTTTGAGGTCGCCCTCGAGGTCGACGACCCTCCACATTTAGTTGAAGGGCAGTCTTAGCAACTGAGGTTTCACTGCTACGGAGCACATGTCCATACCACCGCAGACGTGAAACTAATTACATTAAATTAAGTAATGCAATTATATATACGTTACTCACCACCATCACACTATGCTGCGTAAAGTTTCCGCCAGCACGGAAATCCCCTTCCACTAAAAACGCCCGCTCTTCAGTAGTAAGCATTCCCACTAGACTCAGCTTACATAAGAACTTGACAAGAACACGACTTACAGCGTCAACACTGTAACCTAACATTTGTAGGTTACAGAGACTCCTAGTTTTTTTGTGGTATTATTTTTTATTATTTTCATCTGGTTGCCAGCCGTGGGCACAATTGGTAGACCACCACAGAGTGTCTTATGTGTTCTTGGCCATAGAGATTCTCGTTGGTGGTCTGGCTGTTGCTGGTAAGTGGCTTTGCAAAGTTGCCATGGGAATAGATTATTGAGTGTCGTTTTGTTATGGTATGGAGGCTGACTTTTGGGAGAGATAATGTTGTATGTTGACAATCTGGAGAAGTGGAACTGGTGTCTGGCAAGAAGAAGGATAGAAAGAGACGTTTAAGAAAATGCACGAAGAAAGGAAGGGAGTAGAGAAATATTATAGTATCGTGAAAAGCCCCTTTTCCTAATGAATTATTGATAGTGTGGAGGATATAGTATGGAAGCTGCCTGGTCTTGACAAACAAGGTATTGCTAATTAATGATTGCTAGAGATCAACTCAATCTGGAGAAGGATTATTATTAATAAATTGTGTGTGAATTGGGAAGTTGGTGTACTGTCTTTGTGGATTCATTTTAAGCTAGTATTATAGCCCCTATACCCTGAGGTGGCAAGCTCACAGTATCAGAAAAATTACAACACTGACACGCACAGGCACTCACTGTCAACAATAATGAACTGGTATTCCCCAACCTATCTCACCAGTTGAAGATCAACACGGAACAAGTGCATGCTTATGCCAACCGCCGCGGAGAGACCCGTGTAGCTCGAGGAGAGACTTTGCGGATGCTCTGTACCATCTTACAGATTAACTTAAGTGTTGTATTTTGTTATTTCCTAATGTAGCGTTTTGTAGCATCTTGTAGTTACCGAGTGCATTGAAAGAGTTTGCATCATATAAATATTTAGGATGTCAAATTAATGATAACTGGATCTTAAAACTCAGCATTTTTTCTAGGTTTGTGCCGTGTCTTGTGTGGGGTTTTGTCTAGGACACCAAGATGGCTCATCAGCGGACTCTTGGTGTCCCTGCCCGATCCCCCACAGGGGTAGCGTAGTTCTCGCAGTAAAGAGACACAGGTGTGCTTCATAAAAAGGGAGGTAGCTCGCTACTCCTGTGGGGGTCCGGGCGGGGACACCAAGAGCTCGCTGATGAGCCAGCTTGGTGTCCCAAGCGATACCCCACACAAGACACGGCACAAACCTAGAAAGATTGCTGAGTGTTAGTTCACTGGCTGTAAAAGCCAATATACCATCTTACTGGAACTTAAGTCAAGAAATTCGCTGCAGAAGTTGAGGTTTATTACAAACATCTTTATGCTCTTGTAGCTAAGCTTCACTTGAAGAGTCTTCCTATCCCCTGGTGCGTTAAGCCCCTCTCGCAAATGTCGCACTTGGGGGATTAATGCAGACATCTTTACGCTCCTATAGCTAAGCTTCACTTGAAGAGTCTTCCTATCCCCTGGTGCGTTGAGCCCCTCTCCCAAATGTCTCACTTGGGGGATTAATGCAGACATCTTTACGCTCCTATAGCTAAGCTTCACTTGAAGAGTCTTCCTATCCCCTGGTGCGTTGAGCCCCTCTCCCAAATGTCGCACTTGGGGGATTAATGCAGACATCTTTACGCTCCTATAGCTAAGCTTCACTTGAAGAGTCTTCCTATCCCCTGGTGCGTTGAGCCCCTCTCCCAAATGTCGCACTTGGGGGATTAATGCAGACATCTTTACGCTCCTATAGCTAAGCTTCACTTGAAGAGTCTTCCTATCCCCTGGTGCGTTGAACCCCTCTCCCAAATGTCGCACTTGGGGGATTAATGCAGACATCTTTACGCTCCTATAGCTAAGCTTTACTTGAAGAGTCTTCCTATCCCCTGGTGTGTTGAGCCCCTTTCCCAAATGTCGCACTTGGGGGGATTAATGCAGACATCTTTACGCTCCTATAGCTAAGCTTTACTTGAAGAGTCTTCCTATCCCCTGGTGCGTTGAGCCCCTCTCCCAAATGTCTCACTTGGGGGATTAATGCAGACATCTTTACGCTCCTATAGCTAAGCTTCACTTGAAGAGTCTTCCTATCCCCTGGTGCGTTGAGCCCCTCTCCCAAATGTCGCACTTGGGGGATTAATGCAGACATCTTTACGCTCCTATAGCTAAGCTTCACTTGAAGAGTCTTCCTATCCCCTGGTGCGTTGAGCCCCTCTCCCAAATGTCGCACTTGGGGGATTAATGCAGACATCTTTACGCTCCTATAGCTAAGCTTCACTTGAAGAGTCTTCCTATCCCCTGGTGCGTTGAACCCCTCTCCCAAATGTCGCACTTGGGGGATTAATGCAGACATCTTTACGCTCCTATAGCTAAGCTTTACTTGAAGAGTCTTCCTATCCCCTGGTGTGTTGAGCCCCTCTCCCAAATGTCGCACTTGGGGGGATTAATGCAGACATCTTTACGCTCCTATAGCTAAGCTTTACTTGAAGAGTCTTCCTATCCCCTGGTGCGTTAAGCCCCTCTCGCAAATGTCACTATGCAACTCGCACTTGGGGGATTAATGCAGATATCTTTACGCTCCTATAGCTAAGCTTCACTTGAAGAGTCTTCCTATCCCCTGGTGCGTTAAGCCCCTCTCGCAAATGTCTCTATGCAACTCGCACTTGGGGGATTAATGCAGATATCTTTACGCTCCTATAGCTAAGCTTCACTTGAAGAGTCTTCCTATCCCCTGGTGCGTTAAGCCCCTCTCCCAAATGTCGCACTTGGCGGAATAATGCAGACATCTTTACGCTCCTATAGCTAAGCTTCACTTGAAGAGTCTTCCTATCCCCTGGTGCGTTAAGCCCCTCTCCCAAATGTCGCACTTGGCGGAATAATGCAGACATCTTTACGCTCCTATAGCTAAGCTTCACTTGAAGAGTCTTCCTATCCCCTGGTGCGTTAAGCCCCTCTCGCAAATGTCACTATGCAACTCGCACTTGGGGGATTAATGCAGATATCTTTACGCTCCTATAGCTAAGCTTCACTTGAAGAGTCTTCCTATCCCCTGGTGCGTTAAGCCCCTCTCGCAAATGTCACTATCCAACTCGCACTTGGGGGATTAATGCAGATATCTTTACGCTCCTATAGCTAAGCTTCACTTGAAGAGTCTTCCTATCCCCTGGTGCGTTAAGCCCCTCTCCCAAATGTCACTATGCAACTCGCACTTGCGGGATTAATGCAGACATCTTTACGCTCCTATAACTAAGCTCTACCTTTGAAGATAGGAAAACCCCTCTGCCCAATAACTGAAAGTCCCAATTTGTTATTTTTGAATTACTTTAATTAGATGTGTTAACTGGAAATAATTTGCTGTCCTTGGAATTCTGTTGAGAGTGACTCATCTGTTTTGTTTGCCCCCAGTGGATATGAATTTTGTTGCATGTCTGATAATGATCCTCATGATGTCATAATCCTAATGGGTCTGTTGTTTCCACATTCTTATAGTTTGTATACAAATTCTTTACTTTGCTGAGCTCTCAGTTGAGCTGTGGCTGTCTTCACTCTCCCCTGCTGAAGGTTAGTCATACTTCTCTCACTGCCACTAAATATATTTTAAAAGTCTTCGACCTGTCAAGCACATAAGTGCTGTTCTTCTTCTTTTTCGTCTTCTCTGAGGGGCTCACACCAAGAAGAATGTGGGTTGGCATCCATGGGACCCCAGCTGATTAATTATTATTAGGGCTCGCATGTTTAGGAAAAGTCATACTTATAAAAATGAATGTTACTTGTAGGGTCAACTAATTATATTTTCATTTTTAATTTTGTTTTCCATGAGAAAATGTTTCATATGTTTCTTCAGCTTTGCATGATTTCCTTTAAATTCTTTAAATTTAATTGGAAGAATCTCGTATATAAAACAATCTCTCTATATAAGAAGTAGTTCCGTGAAGAACTTTACAGCCTATTTTCATATATCCTACTTATGTTAACTGCCACTGTCAACATACAAAATTTCAGTTTGATTGCTGTAATACTGTAGATTCGTAGATATTGAGAACCGACTAAATATTTCGGATGGTCGCCATGTTGGATTGTTAAATGTATAGGCCATAGAGTCGTGCACCATTAAAGGGAAATTATTGTGTAGGTTCATTATTCGAACTTTCACTTCGATCGCATGATTACGACACAAGAAATAAAAACTTAATTTTAAAATTCGCACATCCGCCATCTTGAAGTTATGTAAACAATTGAACTAAATTATATACCAGTGCATTACAATGTGTATAAACCTATCCTGTACCAGATTTCATTGCGTTTGAAACATTCAATCGCGAGAAAGGTCTATTTAAAATTTTCAAATTCGCTTGGCCGCCATGTTCGTTTTGTAGTTAACCGGTTTTTGAAAGTCTTATAGGTGAACATCTAGTAGTGCCCTTTATCTCCGTAGAAAATTTCAGGGTGATACCGCTAATAGTTTCAGAGATATAGAATGCCGGTGAAATATTTCGCACATCCGCCATCTTGTGGTTATGTAAACAATTGAACGAAGTTAGTTGTCGGTGCATTACAATGTGTATAAACATATACTGTACCATGTTGTATTGCGTTTGGTTGGTTACATCGCGAGAAACGTCTGTTTATAAGTCGCAAATTCGCGTGGCCGCCATGTTGGTTTTGTAGTTACCAGTTTTTCAAAAGTCACATAGGTGAACTTCTAGTAGTTCCCTTTGTCAGCGTAATAAATTCCAGGGTGATATCGGGAATAGTTTTGGAGATATTGAATGCTGGTGAAATATTTCGCACAGCCGCCATGTTGGATTGGTGAGACGTAACAAAATTTGAAGGGCACGGTCGAGGTCGCCCGGAATTGTGCTATGAACTTACCGAGTTTCATTGAAATCGCTCCAGCTGTTTATAAATTATTAGGGACACACACACACACACCTCACTCTCTCTCTCTCTCTCTCTCTCACACACACACACCTCACTCTCTCTCTCTCTCTCTCTCTCACACACACACACCTCACTCTCTCGCACACACATGCACACACACACACACCTCACTCTCTCACACACGCACACACACACGGACAAAAGGTGATCTCATAAGCCTATTTTTTCAAAATTGAAAATAGTCTAAAAATGAATGTTACGTGATAGTTTGTATGTGTGTATGTCTCCTATACGTTCATATGCCATTCATCCGATTGTGATTAAACTTGGGTGAGTTGTTGTGTACACTCTAGGGAAAGTTTCTGGCTTAGTAAATCCATTTTACAATAGGTAGCGCAAGAGTAGATTCAACAAATGAGCGGTGGCGCGTGAATCGTTTAAACAAAATCCCATAAGCGTTCATATGCTATTCATCGATTGCAATGAAAATTTGATGAGTTGTTGTGTACACTTATGTGAAGGTTTCTAACTTAGTAAATCCATTTCAGAGTTGGTAGTGCACAAGTAGATTCAACAAATGAGTGACAGCGCACGAATCGTTTAAACAAAATCCCGTATGTGTTCAATTGCCATTCATCCGGTTGCGATGAGACATTGGTGAGTTGTTGTGCAAGCTCCCACGAATGTTTCTAAATTAGTAAATCCATTTTACGATAGTTAGAGGCAGTTAACATAAATTGAAAAAAATATGTATCCAAAAGCATTTCAAGAAACAAAAGTACAACACCAACACTTTCTTTGATTGACATTGACACGGCTTGTGTAATATAATTTTGGTGAGAAATGCTGAAAGTTACGTTTAGCTATACTTAGGTTGATATAAAATAGTGATTCGCTGTAATACTTCTGGTTTCATACCCGTGATTCAAAACTTGAATTGTATTTCTATTAAGATTATAATCAAGTATTATAATTTTAATTTTTATAAGCTTATTTATTTTTAATTGTAATTTTATTAGGCCTGCCATATTTTAAAATTTTTAATTTTAATTGTTTTATAAAAAAAAACGTTTCATGTACTTTGGTCAAGGAGATAAAGAGATTACTGTTTGGTTTCCAGTAATATTAACACTTCCAAATGAAAATTTGTTGGTATTTGGCTGAAAGATTCAACTGTCAGCATCTTTGACAATATTAATTGCCCTTATAGCAGGTGGTTAATATACAGGGTGTAACAAAAAGGTACGGCACAAATTACAGGACACATTCCTCACACGTAGACGAAGAAATTGTTATATGAACTTGGGTCCGGAAACGCTTTGTTTCCATGTTACACCTCATTGTCTCCAACTCATTTATCATGGGAAACACACAAGAACAGAACGTTATAATCATGGGGAACATGCACTCTTGGTTACGTCTGGTTACGTTGTCATTATCGTAGGTGCTCCGCCAGTGGTTTGTTTTACATGGCCCTGTTGCCATGCGACTTAGCAAATGTGCCTTTAGCTGTGCAACAAAACATGTACTTCATGCACGATGGAGCACCTCCTCATTTTAGTGTTAATGTCCGTAGGCTTTTGGATAACAGCTGTGGTGACAAATGGATAGGTAGAGGTGGCCTCCACGCTCTCCAGACCTAAACCCACTGAACTTTTATTTGTGGGGACATTTGAATGTTCTTGTGTATCGAACCCCTGTACCAGATGTTCCGAGTCTCCGTGCCCGTATTATGGAAGTCTGCGAAACCATACGCAATCCTCCAGGGATACATCAGCGCATCCAAGATTCACTACATGGCAGGTTGATGCATACATCAATGCTCATGGAGGGCACATTGAACATCTCCTGTGACAAAGAGTTGCATGTGGTATGCTGGCACGTTCTGTTCTTGTGTGTTTTTCATGATTTATGCGTTGGAGACAATGCGGTATAACATGGAAACAAAGCGTTTCCGAACCCATGTCCATATAACATAATTTCTTCGTCTACATGTGAGGAATTGTGTCCTGTATATTAACCACCTGCTATAAGGGCAATTAATATTGTCAAAGATGGTGATGGTTGAATCTTTCAGCCTCTAGTGGACCGTGCATTACATTTCCTCAAGCCCCTGCGTCTCATTGGCCCAATGGTTACTTGACTGTACTTTCTAACCTTGATAAAGATAGGCGAGTTAGTTTCTCGCATTGCATGGGGTAAACATAAGAAATGACTATGGTTCCTAACCCTGCTACTAATTTAGTCTTGGCTTATGTCGTCCAGCAGTGACATTTATTGTATCTGTGTGTTTTTCTAGCGGAGTAGCTTCGACTGAGATGGCTTCTCAAGAGGTGCCGTTACTCGTAGAGGAGAAAGGTGCTGTATTCCGCATGCGACTGCTGATGCATGGACTGTAGTAGAACTGTGCCTTGTGTTATTGTTTCTTTTAATTTCTCGTCAACCCATTGAGCATTACTCGGTGGTGAACTCGACTTAAGGACGATATTTGTCGTGGTGTTCATTTCAGACGACCACTTAATTCCATCCTTTCTGCACTGTATATGCCCAAGTCCCTTGAATCAGGCTTTTCTCACCAAAGAGAAATGACATTAATCATCATCATCTTGCACAGTTTCCAGCCACTGTTTGGAACATAAGCCTCTCCAACGTATTCTGTCTTCCCACCACCTCTCCGTCACCACCTTGGTCCAGTCTTCTCGTTTCTTTCGCACGCAGTCCTCCACACCCTTTCGCCACTTATCTCTTGGTCTTTTTCCCTCTATTTTCATCTCGTGTATCTTCCTGGGTATCCTCCTCCCATCCATTCGCTTAAAATGCCCATACCGTTAAAGCCTTGATTCCTCTATCCTATCCTGTAATGCTCCCTCCTTGACTAATTCTATGATCTTCCCATTTCTTAACCTGTCAATACTGTTTCTCAAGAATTTCATCTCAGTAGTCTGTATTCTGCTTCGCTCCCTTCCTTTCATAATCCAGGTCTCTGAGGCTTACGTGAGGATTGGAACGTAATACGTCCTTTTGCTGTTTTGAGGGACATCATTACTCTATACCAGGCTCCTAACACTTTTCCTGAATAATTCTGCTTGCCTCCCCCGCTGATTTATTTCTCTGTCGTTTCTTCCATTTTCTTGTATCAAGCTTTCCAGATACTTGAAACTCTTGTTAATATATTTGTGAAATTAACAAAAATTAAAAATATAGTTATCATTAGGGACCGGAGATTTATGCACTAAAAACAATTCAAACAATGCATTCAATTATGCACTGAAAATGTGGAAAATATGCACTTAACAATGAAGTAATCTTCTTGCCCTCCTTTGCCGTAATATGTGCTTGGCCTATTTGACGACAACGCCATCAGTTGAATAATCATTATTACCTGACACCCACTGATTTAATAATTTCTGCTGCTCTTCTCTTTATGTATTTATCGTATGGCTTTTAGTGTGGGAGCGTGATGGCGCTGTGGCTTAGCTGCTCGTCTTTCACACAGACTGCCGGGGTTCGAATCCCGGTGATAGCGGGCTGGAATTTTCACCTGAAAAATCACGTGGCGTCAGGAAGGGCATCCGGTCTTAAACCAAAATGAGCCTGGTTGGCTCCGGCGACCCCAATTAATTGGGAAAAGCCGAGCAGAGTATGGCTTTTAGTGCCGGGAGTGTCCGAGGACATGTTCGGCTCGCCTGAGCCTGAAGCTGCTTCCAGCGGACACAGCTACAAGTTCCGTTCAATTTCAAGAAGTTCTAACTTTCGCTACCAGATATCAATGATACCTAGTGGTGAACGTTGGAACTTTGATAGAGCGTTCCAATGAAATCTAACCTAACAATTTTGCTTCACACAAGTTTACTCTGTGTAAAGATCTTTTACATGCCATAAATCTATGACATGGGACCGCCAGCTTTACTTCCCCTCCGAAGGAAGGCATACTGAAGGATTTTTAACGCTCTTAAAAAATCCGACGACTTCGGTCGGGTTTGAAGCTGTTACCTTGGGCACAGCAGGTCAGCATGCTACCAACTTCGCTACCGAAGCAGCTTGCTTGCGTAAACTACTGTTATCTCGTTATCTGTTGCTCAGGGAGTTGCCAACTCGCAGGCGAAACAATTTTGTTCGAGATGTTTTAGATTATACTTAATATGCTGTAATGTTCAGAATATGCAATAAATCCAATAAACCCACAAAATGGGCATTTGCATATGCGTATATGCATTTTCAAAAAAAATCCGGTCCCTAGCAATGACAAGGGATAATTCTTTACAACCTAAAAATGCAAAACCCTGTAATGCTGTTATTGTCATACTCACTAAATACACTTTTAAAAATCTTAAGCCTTTCAGCACCAGAGTATTTATAACAAAACTTACTAGAGGGCTTCCCTAAAAATAAGGCATGGGGGAGTTAAGAGGAAGCCCTTGATTGATATCCTGAATCTACCCAGCTGTCACCTCCATACAGCAAGGTCAGTCTAAATACTGAGCTACACTAACTTCTTTCTAGCAGAATACTGGGAACTCACTTCATTGGCTTTTCTTCACCTCGGCTCTATTTCCTTCCCCATACGACCATCTTGAGAGAATACTCAGCCTAATTACTTAAAATATTCCCCCTACTCCAGTTTAGTTCCTCCTACCTCGCATTCTGTTTTCTTCTGTTTCTTCCCTACCCACATAACCTTCATTTTGAAATGCTGATCTTCATACCATACTCCCTACATTTCTGTTCAATTTCTAACATTTTGGCTTGTAAGCTTTCGACGGAGTCCGTCATTACAACCAGATCGTCAGCATATGCCAGACTAATTACCTGGTTTCCACCTAATTGAATCCAGCCCTTTTAATGGGCCACATCTCTACTTAGTATAAAACAAAGTCCCCGATTCTTGGATGTTACGGGTAAACTCGAAAACCACTGGATGGATTTTGATGTGGTTTTCACCATTCTGTAAAGGTTATCTTGAGGATGATTTCTGTAGAAAATAAATATTTATGGTGAAAGGAAGCCGAACAGTAACGATTTCAGTGGAAAAGTAAAAAAAAAAAAAAAAAAAAATGGCGTCCGAGCACTTTGTGAGCTTACGCTGGGCAAACCGTTAAAAATATCTAAATACTATGAGTGTAAGAATTGTTTACCTTGAAAAGTTCTACAAAAAAGTCCGCAAAAGCATATGTCTATTTTCAATACATCGCCCACTATAAGTGTTTTTACGTTTTAATTTCTTCCGACCATGTCCATTCAACTACTGAGGCGACAGTTTACGAGCTAGCTAAGGGCGAGTCTGTCATCCCTGTTACAGCCTAGCTAGCAGGCGAACCTATTGCCCCAGATAGAAGCCAGCAGCAAACCGTTGAGTCGTGTTGAGTTAAGACTTCTGGGAAGGGTGGTTGTGTTTGGAGTTTCCCTGGAAGTGCAACTCGGATTTTCTTCATTTCCCCTGTGAAACACAGTCAAGTTAAGATTGGACGGAAGGCGGATTTGTGTTTCATGCACCTCACCATTCTTAAATTACCTCTGACAAGAATTTGTTGCACATGCATCTCTATGATAATTAATAGTCCAGTCTGTGATTTTAACCCATCATGCTGAGACGTAAAACGGATATAGGTCGTAGTTCATTGACATCGAAAATAAAGGCGCTTATCACGTAATGCATTTATAACTGTACCCCGGGCGAAGCCGGGGGGGGGGGGGGGGGTTGCTAGTATAAAATAAACGGTAGTGGTGAAATATTACAGCCTTGCCTGACTCCTGTAACATCCTTGAACCACGCTGTACGCTGAGTAACTCCTTCATCAATAATTATTTTAAAAAGCCCACTAAAGTATTACCCCTAGTCACGTGTCCCAAAGCCAGGTACAGTCATGTATAAATAAAATGGCTCCTTCGTGTAGTTACGCCCTTTGGCCTAACATTTTGGCTAAATCCATGGTCTTCTGCAAAGGGGGCGTTGCAAGCTTTCGTTTGAGCCCACACAAAAGTCTCCAGCGTTATTGGTTCACAAAATATAATGGGTGGATGGGCAAATGCCATATATAAAATAAACAGTAGTGGTGAAAGATTACAGCCTTGCCTGACTCCTGTTGCAACCTTGAACCAAGAACTCATCCTCCCATCAACTCTCACTGCAGCTTGATTATCAACATAAATACTTATAGTATCCTGTAGCAGTTTTGCCTCGACACCACAATCCCTCTGGAAGGTTATCGTACACCTTCTCTAGAACTTGCCATACTAAAATTGTAATTGCATTTAATGTCTAATAAATACATTCCAACCATTTATCCGTGGCATAACAAGACTCGTAATGCAAGTAAAGATGAATTAAGTTGGAGCTGGCTGCGTGCCTTAAAATAGGTTAAAAGGCAATTAAAAAGCTCTTCTTTGGGGAAACGATGGTATATTGGCTTTCATGGCCAGTGAATTAAAACTCGGGAATTATTGTAGGTTTGTGCCTTGTCTTGTGTGGGGATTCACCTAGGACACCAAGCTGGCTCATCGGCGCGCTCTTGGTGTCCCCGCCCAGACCCCCACAGGAGTAACGTACTGCACGCTACCTCGCAGGCAGGGATACGAGGAGCGCGCAGATGAGCCAGCTTGGTGTCCTAGGCGAATCCCCACACAAGACAAGGCACAAACCTATAAAAATTGCTGAGTTTTCTATTCTTTAGAATTTGTTTGCTAACTGTTTGCAGTTTGTTGCCCACATCTCCCCAAGTGTCCGCTTCTCCCTGGAGAAATGTTAACTCTACTAAATTTGTATTACTGTATTTTATTTGTGTTATGAGGGGTAAATGACCTTGCTGTTCTTTCCCTTTAATCAACAATAACTAACTTACTATATGAAGAGTTCAAATGTTCATAATTCAATCATTTCTGTGTTTATTTTTTGTGTACTTCTTATCGAAACATAACAATTTTTGAAGCAACCTTTTATACTTTCAACTGGATCCGAGTTGACAATTTTGCCATGTTCAACTGCATTTATAACTTCAGCAAACATTCAACAAACGTCTTATAAGAAGACAGGAAGTATAATGCATAGTATTGATGCAATCCAAATTTGATTTAATGATTACCAATGTACTGTATAAGCAAGCAAATTCACTATTATAACCATCACAGAGCAGACATGCTTATGCCCTAATTGGTTCCGCTTACAACATAGTTGTTAATTGCCCAATTTTAACATTTCACACGAAACAACATTCACCATTGTTATAACTAATGTTCGGATGTTAAGGAAAACTCATATTTTTTTCCTGAGCTCATTTTACCCGAAATCTGAAAAATAAGTTTGAATGATGGGTCCCTGACCACGTTTAAAGCAATTTAATGTTGCCTATAAATGCATATTTCGGCCATTTTTATTGTTTTGGTCATATTTGGTCATATTTTAGTGATGTAAGGTCATATTTGGTTATAATTTCAACATTTTTGTTTAAATTGAGGCGTCGTTAACAAGGTACGTGCTATCTGCGTCGAGTTTCAAACACAGGTTTTTCGAATAGTGTAGTAGATACAGTATATTTTTCTTTCATTTCCCAGAACAGGCAGATAGCAGGTTTAGAAGACCTGACTCCAAGAAGGTGCTCCTCTACGGACATCTTTTAGCACATTTTTCTGCACAAGTTAGATTGCGACACTGAATGTGAGGTCACGGAACATGACGATAGTGTGCTTCTCTCTTCCAATAGGATGTCACTCCAGTAGATGATGATGTTGTTGTTGTTGTTGTTGTTGTTGTTTCCTATGGCTAGCCCAGATTCCAATCCATCAGCTTTCTTGCGTTCCAATAGAGTTGTGTGAGTTTTCCAGAAGTTCTAGCAGTCACATCAAGTTTGTTGCAATGTAGCAGGTGCCCCTTATCCATTTTACTTCCAGGTTCGTGACAAAGTGTGCATTCTTCAGATCTCAGGATGTTGATTCGTTTCAGATGAGCTGCAAGGCAGTCATGGCCAGTGTTAAGGCTGAAGAAGGCTACAGCTTCTCTTCTTGGTGTTAATTTATATTGATCCCATTTAGCATCAATGTCCTTCCATAATTTGGTTTCTGCTGTTTTCTTTGCCATTTCTTCATACCTGTTTTTGATAGTATTCTTCAAGATCCTTTTTGCTGACATAAAATCAGTCTGACTGACAGGTTGTTTGCTAATCGTCTGCCTCTTCATTTCCTGCTATTCCAACATGAGAAGGGATCCACTGAAATGAGATCTGTTTGTGGAGTCTTTGAAGGGTTTTTATCATACAAAAAATTTCTTTCAGTTCTTTATTTTGGGGCTTATAATTTGACGAGATGGCTTGGATGGCTGCTTTTGAATCTGTAATGATAACACATTTTTGATAATCAATGTTTCTGCCTAATAACTGAAGGAGTGCATGTGAAATTGCTCTTATCTCAGCATCAAAGTTTGTTTTGTTTTGGCCTACTGGGAAGTAGAGTGAGAAGAGAGATGAATGTATTCCTGCTCCAGTTCTATTTTCTTTGTCTTGTGAGCCATCTGTAAATATTTTTAGCCATTGATTAGATGGATATCTTTCTTCTATTGTACAGAGGGCCAGTTGTTTTAGATCTTGTGGTGAAGAGTCTTTCTTGCAGACCTCTTCTAACAAAGTAAGATCTGTAGTCACTTGTATATATTCAATGGGGTTGACTGGCATACAGAGTGGTTCAAGGTTTATTTGCAGATTGCTCTTATTGATATATTCTTTGGCGAGACTTAAGGGATCTTTTTGTGTTTTAAGATTTGGGCTAGAAACTGGTTTTTTGATCCATGTCATTTGAGGTAGTCTTTGTATACTGAGATATGCATTGGCTGTTTGATGTTTCATCTCTTCTTCTATTGGTAAGTTGTGGGTATATAATTGCAAGGCGGTTATAGGTGTGGTTTTTATTGCGCCTGTTATGATTCGTAGGGCATTATTCTGACACCTCTCGAGGTGATCAATGTTTGACTGGGGTGCTGTAGAGAGTACTTCACTGCCATATTTTATGATAGGTTTGATGTAAGTATTGTAGGTTTTGTTGAGTGTGTCTTGAGTGCTCCCCCAAGTAGCTCCTGCTAGTCTCTTCAGTAATTTCATCCGTTTGCTTACCTTATCCTCCACATGTTTTATGTGTTTGGTCCAGTTCAGCTTCTTGTCCATGATGATACCTAAGTACTTTGTACTTTCATTTTTTGGAAGGTCTTGATTACTAAATTTGAGACTAAAAGTTGGATTGTGGTGTCTCAGGGAGAAAAACTGGTATACTGTTTTGAAAGTATTGATTTCCATATTATTGTTTTCAGTCCAGTTTTTGAGTTTTATAAGTGCCTGGTTCATTCTGTGTTCAAGAAGCATTTGCTGATTTGGGCTGTTACATGCTGTGGTCCAAATGATAACATCGTCTGCAAACATGCTGATATTCACATTACCTACTTTCTTTATTGTGTTGGGAAGATCGTTGATGTACACATTGAATAAAGTTGTGCTTGATACAGCTCCTTGTGGGAGGCCTAGTTTTGATTGCTTGCAACCTGAATGAACATTGATCATTCTTTGTGAAAGGAATCTTGAAAACCAGTTTAACATACATCCATTTACTTTGAAGTTGATAAGTTTCTTTAGCAGCATATTTCGCCATACAGTATCATAGGCTCCTTTGAAATCGATGAAAACTGCAAGAACACTTTCCCTTTTGTTAAAGGCTTCTTTAACAGCTTGTGTAAATCTCATTATTTGGTGGGAGGAGGCCCTGTTTTGTCTAAACCCTGCTTGTTCTTCTGATAGAAGAGATTTTGTTTCCAAGTACCAATTGAGTCTATTTGTAATCATCCTTTCTAGAATTTTTACCAGAATGGAGGTAAGTGCTATAGGTCGGTACGAGGGGACTTGGTTTTTTGGCTTGCCTGGTTTTAAGATTGGAATGATGGTTGCTTTAGTCCAGTCTTTAGGTAGGTTATCATTTGATGTCCAAAATTTGTTCAATATGTGTAGCAGTATGTTTAGAGCAGATGGACCTAGATTTTTTATGAATTCTGGGAATATCTCATCTGGTCCTGGTTGTTTTCTTACTTGTGTGTTCTTTATTGCTAACATTAACTCTTCCATTGAAAATTTATTGTTAAAGATATCATCTGCATTATTCTTCATGGATTTTTTGACTATTTTTTTGAGAGTCTTGTCTACTTTCTTTTTCTGTTTTGACAGTCTAATTGAAGTGAAATGTTTACAGAAGTGGTTTGCTATTTTATGACAGTCTGTAATTTCCTTATCATTTATCATAATAGGATTGAAAGGAGTGACTACGTGTTTGTTGTTTAGAGAATTGATAAGTTTGTGAGCTTTATTGCTGCCTGTCCTACAGTCAACTGTTGTTAAAAATGTGTTTCAAGATTCTCTTTTTGATATTGTTATTGCTTGTTATAATTTTGCCGTTGCTTGTCGCCATTTCCGTACATCATTTTGATCCTGAGTAAGTTCAGCTCTTCTTCTTGCTTTGTCTCTGGCGGACTTAAGATTGTTCAATTCATCTGACCAGAAAGGTTTATATTTTGTTTGGGCACCTCTGGGTATGCACAGTTTGGCTATGTCTTTTATGGCTGTGGTAAATTTATTCAGGATGATGTTAGGAGGTGCATCAAGATCAATTTCCAACATTTTAGTTTCTAGTTTGTTTCTGAAATTTTCCCAGTCTGCCTTTTTAAAATTCCACCGAATCTTCTGGTCTGCACTTAGCGCAGATTCACTGTATGATGTAATAGTAAGAAGGGACATTCTATGTCCACTGCCTGGATCTTTGAGTACTGATCGATGACTGTGGTTTGTAAGATCTGTTGAGACTAATATGAGATCTGGGTTAGTTGTGGAACCAGAGTGGTGAATGAACGTTGCTGGGTCTTTGTTACTATATAATAGCTCAAGAGAGCTACTCTCTATAAGGTCTTTTATTGTTTTACCAGCTGAATTTGTGTAGTTGTAGCCCCAGACTGGAGAAGCTGCATTGAAGTCTCCTATAAAAATAGTAGCTGTTTTGATTTCTAAAAGGTGAAGATTCAGATTTTTATTGTTTGAAGGACTGTAAACACAGAATATTGTTATTTTCTTGTTGTTGATCCATATGGATAATTCGATAATTTCTGATGTATCTGTTGGGTCCATTTCTTTTACAATTCTGAATTTTGACATGATGTTGTTCCTCACTGCTGCAAATATTCCGCTTGCTATTTGTCTTGTTTTGAAGAGAGTGTAGATGGTATACCCTTGGATCTTTAAATATTGTATGTTTTCAGGTGTAGTGTTGGCTTCATTGATTAGAAGGATGTCTATATCTCTGTCTATCATGATTTTCTTTACTTCCAAAAGTTTCTTTGTTGATAGACCACCTGCATTCCATTGCAGTATTCTTACTTCGTGTTGTTTTGCTCTGAAAAGAGCAGTTTTATTTGTTTGCTTTTGTTTGCTCGTGTTTCTCTATTCTGGAATGTTTTTGCCAAAATTGTTGCTCGTTTAGCACCACCCAGGGGACACTTACAGCTTAAGGTATGCTGCGGACGTGAGTAACTTCATCCCCCACTCCAGTAGATATATTTAGCTCAGAAGCAATTAGCAGACAAGGAAATGCCATGTTACGTCTTTTAGGAAAACCTAGCAAGAACTGCATCTCAAGGATATGATGCTGAATGAATGTTGAACATGTTAATGTACTGAAGCTCTCTGTCAGTTTGTATGATTAAATGTGTCTGGTGTATTATCGCTGATCACGTTTCGGCACTTAGACGTTTACTGTATGTTAGTGATACTCTACCTATCCCAAAAATTCATGTCATATTTCATAGTTTTTTAGGTCATATTTTATAGTTTTTAGGGCATATTTGCTTGCATATTTTGAACTTCTTCAGGCCTTAAACTTCCGAACCCTAGTTATAACAGACCATATGAAGTCAACTTTTTTTAATCACAGTGTATTTAATAAACTTTTATTTGCAACAGGAACTTTTAAGGCAGTTCATCAAAGAAAATCATTTCATCAAATTGGAGTCAGCAAGGAAGCAAAACTTGTTTATCTATTTATTTTAGAAATTGTCTTTTGAAAGTTTGGCCAAGCAATAAAATATTGGTTAGCATAAGTGTGAAATCACTATACTCAGTGAAAAGTGAACTCAATTACAGTACAGTGCAAAGAATATAGGGGTACAGTGTTTATTTATGTATTTTATAAATGCACAAGTCGAACATCGTGTGTGATTATGTTAAATGACTTTCTAATGTTCTAATGTGTCTTATGTAAAAGTGAATATTTAATCGTATGCAGTCGTCTTCTTTTCATAGTGTAGATATAACCAGTAAGGTAAGATGTCGGCGAATAATAAAGCAAACTTCAAAAGTAGCAACGATCAAGAAATCGACCAGTGTGAAATATGTAGTAAAGCAGTATCAGATAATGATAAAGCTATAGAATGTGATAAATGTAATAAATGGCAACACTTCGAATGCAGTGGCCTTACGAAAGGAGAATTCGACTGCGTTAGTAGAAAAAGTAGTAGACTATTATGGCTGTGCACAGAATGTAACACTAGGATCTTGACAAAACCAATGCCCGACTCCGACAACTCGGATGAAATGACTAGCAGGATAGAGAAATTGCTTGTTGCAATGGAAACTAAAATACAAGATAGAATTACAATGGAAATAAACAATTTACAAAAGGTACTAGAGTCACGCATCCAACCCGCAAACATAATCAAACCTAAGGCCCCAACACCTCCGACAGCTAGGCTCCAAAAAACAACACAAAATATGGATAATCAACCAGTGGTTCAGAAAATACAAGAGGAGGAGGTAGTGTATCAGGAAACAAATGGAAGTGAGATCATAGCAAAAGAACGAACAGAAGCAAGAAATTGTAAGGACATTGTTAGGGATGTAGTTGCTGACGATGATAGGAAAGCACAAGATATCGATCAAAACGATGAAATCAGTCAAATTCCATGGACAGAAGTAGTGAGATCAACAAGAAAACGCAGGACGGAGGTTAGAGGAGCCAAGGAAGACCAGAAGTGCATCCTTAAGGCTGCGGAAAAATACGGATGGATATATGTAGGAAGAGTACATCCTCAATGAATAAGGAAATCTTGATAGAACATCTTAAGAGTAATGGAATAAGGGAAATAAAGGAATGTCATCAGCTGGAATCCAGGGGTTACAACAAAGCCTTCAGAATTGGAGTTCCATTAAACAATCTCCAACTGGTATATAACCCTGATTTCTGGCCAAAAGATGTAATAGTAAAACAATTCAATTTTCAAGGCCCAAGGTACAGCGGGGCATCCTGGACAGCAACCACAGGACATCCTACAATGGCGACATGCATCAATAAGGATGAAACGACATCAATACTGCTATGGAATATAGAAGGCCTAAAAAATGCTAAATCAATATTGCCGATCAACATACTAACACAAGACATTATAATATTAACGGAAACTTTTCTAACAGAAAATATTCACACTGACGGTTATTACAGCATACATACACCTCCGTGGAAGACCCAGTGGGGGAATCACATGCATGTTCAAAGCAAAACTGGCCCCCATTGATGTTATTTATAGATCGGACACTGTGTTAGTCATAAAACTTAAATACGTGACAATCATTGGAGCCTATTTTCCACCAGAAGACATTATAGAAACAGTAAGTGAAGCCATAACAAAACTTTCGAGTAACGAAGCAGTGATCTTAGCAGGCGATTTAAATTGTAGAATAGATAAGCCAAACAGGAAGAGCAATTTAGTCATCTCTTACTTACAAGAAGATTGTTTTAATTTAATTAATTCCTACACAAACCCAACGTATTTCTGCCACAATGGCAGCAGTACAATAGACCTGTTATTCTCAAACAATCTAATTGAAGTCCACTCGTGGAAAGTAGAGGACAGATGCTTAGTAAGGAAACACCTCCCAGTAACAGCTACGTTTACAACACTAATCAAATACAAGCTTCCCAAACAGAAACAAACAGGACATTTCTCTAGGAAAATTGAATTAGAGAAGCTTCCAACGTTAGAAGAACAACAGACCCTCATACAGAAGATACGTCAGAATCCGTTAGATGAAGCTACTAAAGAAATAGAAGAAAAACTCAAACAAGCTCCTATACCATCCAGGGAAAACACCAGGAAAGCTCAAAGGTGGTTTGATCAAGAGTGCTACATGTTAAGGAAGTCGGTCCTAGAGTTCCTACATAAAGCAAGAGAGACAAATAACACAATGGACCTAAACCTATTTGCAGTAGAAAGGAGAAAGTACAAACAGCTTTTGAAAGAGAAGAAAAAGGCATTCATTGATAGAGAAGCAATGATAATCGCTGAAGCAGCCCATAAAAACCCATTCATTTCACAAACCGCAAAAAGACCTCATTTCCCAAATGATATTCCAATGGAAATTTGGACAGAACACTTCTCACACACACTAAACAGAGATAACCGGTCGGTGGCTATGGAAATGAAAGAAAACACGGATAAACACGCTGTGTTTCAGGATTTTACAGAAGAGGAAGTTAGAGAAACCATAACACAATTGGCAAACCAAAAGGCAGCAGGTCCAAATGGTGTCCTAAACGAACATATAAAATTGTCTATAAATGCATTTATTGGAATATGGGTGTCATTATTCAACACCTGTATGGAGAAAGGAAACATTCCCTACGAGTGGAGAGACTCTTACATTAAAATTCTTTATAAAGGAAAGGGTGATGCAGGTTCCCCAGATTGCTACAGAGGTATAGCACTAGAGAATAATATGTTGAAAATATTCACCAGGTTACTGATAAACAGACTGGAGGAAGAAATCAATGATAAGATTCCGGATGAACAATTTGGCTTCCGGAAAGGAAGATCAACACTACATGCAGTCGCAAACTTGCTGGATAACATAGATGAAACACTACAGCAACCTAAACAGAAATTCTATGCAGTCTTTATTGACTATAATAAAGCTTTCGACTTAATAAACAGGGAAATTCTAATTCGCAAACTGGAACTGATGATCGGAAGAAACAACAAAATGATGACTATTGTAAATAATATTCTGACATTTTTTTTTTTTTTCTTTTTTTTTTTTTTAGCGTATGGCTTTTTAGTGCCGGGAGTGTCCGAGGACATGTTCGGCTCGCCAGTTTTTTTTTTGTAGCTGCTTCTAGACGGACACCCAATGGGTGAGCTACAAGTACCGTTGGGGAGGAAAGTTGGAAGGGAAGGGCGAGGAGTTGGAAGGTAGCGGCTGTGGCCTATAGTGAGGGACCAACCCCGGCATTTGCCTGGAAGGAAGATGGGAAACCACAGAAGACCATCTTCAAGGTTGCCGGCGGGGGGATTCGAACCTCCTCGCCTCCCGGATGTGAGTGACTGCCATTAGTCATGCCGTAACCACCACGGCTAACTCACATCAAACAGAATTATGATAGATGACGGGACAACCAGATCAGAATACATCACTCAAACCAATGGAGTCTTGCAAGGAGATCCATTAAGCCCACTACTCTTTAATGTAATCTTTTCGGATATTGTTAAAATAATACCTCGGAACTCCCCAGTAGTACTATACATGTATGCTGATGACATGGTTCTAGGAGCTAGTAATAAAGAAGAATTACAATCAACAGTAAATAAATTGGAGGAATGGGCAACAGAAAATGATTTTACTATTAACAATAACAAGACTGTTCAGATGGTTTTTAGAAAGGGAGGAAGACTAGCCAAATCAGATAACATACTTATTAGAAAAGAAAAATTGGAAATTGTTAACCACTTCAAATATTTAGGAATAAGTCTACAATCCACCAGAACGTCATTTAGATTACATATAAAGGAAAGAGCAATAGCAGCTATTCGTAGTATTCAAGATATCACCAAACCAGAACTACTGGATATTAAAACAGCTATGTTCTTATTTCACGCAAAAATTGTACCGATCGCAACATATGGACTACATTTAATATGGACACATCTTAAAGGCAGAGACCTTGAAGTATTAGATCGTGTAAAAGCAAGTTTTTTGAAAAGGACACTTGCTGTTTCAAAATTCACTCCCACACGATTAGTATATGAACTTACAAAGAAAACCTTCTTCATTGAGGAACTTAAAATAAAATTTCAACTACCAACAACACCCGCCTCAGAAAAACACCTAATTGATAGGAGAAACAGGAAAATATCTGGGAAGAATTCTACAGCACTGACGCAATGGTAAACAGGGAATGGACTCAAACCAACTACACTCTCAGGCACACGGTGACTCGTTTCGCTGTACATGGGTTCCATCATTGGATATGCAAAGTAAAATCTTTTCATTCACCGGACGAACACTGCTTTTGTGAAATCTGTGATAAGCAATGCGGAAGATATCATCTACGGGACTGTTCGAAAAGATTAAGATCTATCACGAGTTATAGTGAAGGAAATTAAAATGTATTTATATACTGTACTGTATATATTGGCCATTGGCTGTAATAAATCTATTATTATTATAAGTGTGAAAAGCCAAGAATATGACCATGTCTGCCCAATTTCGTATTGACGAAGTTTAAAATATTCAGGAGATTCAAGGAGAAATAATTTCAACTCGGAGCTTTACCGATGTCATAGTCATCTTGGCCAACACGCCTGAGGATTTGAATGAGTCCGCCTTGAGGAAAGAATTCGTGATGAAAATTAATAAATGTAAGACAAAAATATTGGAATGCAGCCGAAATAAATCAGAAACCTCTATGGACATCAAATAGGCAGGTGAAAAACTAAAGGAAGTAGGAGACTTCTGTTACTTAGGAAGCAAAATAACAAGTGATGGATGAAGCAAGGAGGATATAAAAAGTAGGTTAGCTCAGGCAAGGAAAGCATTGCTACAGAAAAGGAATCTGTTGACATCGAATATTGATTTAGGTATTAGGAAGTCATTTTTGAAGGCCTTTGTCTGGAGCGTGGCACTCTATGGAAGTGAAACTTGGACTATTGGTGCAGCAGAGAGGAGAATTGAAGCGTTTGAAATGTGGTGTTACAGGAGAATGATGATCAGATGGGTAGATAAGACGAGTGGGAGAGGAGAGATGTTTCTGACGACTGCTAATGAAGAGAAGAGATAGGTTGGTAGGACTCATACTAAGACACCCAGGAATAGCAAGCTTAGTTATGGAAGGAAGGGTCGAGGATAAGAACTGTAGCGGTAGACCAAGGTTAGAATGTTAGACATATTGCCTCGGATGTAGGGTGTGGTAGCTATGTAGAGATGAAACGATTAGCTCAGGACAGGGAGGCATGGAGAGCTGCATCAAACTTGTCAAACGACTGAAGATTCAAAGAACAACAAGAAAGAAGGAAAGGAACCTCGATATCTTGAGTTCAGAGATAGTTTATTTTAATATAAATCTGTATTTTCTGATAATTTGACCATTTTTGCGTTCCGTCCAAACCGTCAGTCCCAAAGGTGACGGATTACAGGGGTTGTACTGTATGGTATTCTAATGTTTGAATAACACCTATTTTGCATGGATGTATGGAGTGCAAAGCATTTGCATGTTTGTTTAAAGAGCCTCATTATGCTATGTGCTACCTTCTTGGTTTGAAGTGTTTTTCATAATCTACTTTCAACAGGTGACTTGATCTAATTTAGTTTCGTATTGATAAATATTATTATGGGAGATAGATTACATCAGATAAGATCAGACACCACAAAGTTCATGAAAGAAGTAAGCAAAATGGGATTACTTGTCAATGATGAGAAAACTAAATATATGATCATTTCACGCCGACAGGATTTTGATACCACTATTAGTATTGACAGACATACGTTTGAACGAGTGGAGAAATTTAAATACTTGGGCTCGATTTTATCTAGTAAATGTGAGATTGAAAAAGAGATCCAACAGAGGACTATTGGTGCCAATAGTACCTTTTTTGGTCTCAATAACTTATTTAAGTCACGCTTAATTTCACAAAACAGCAAGGTTAAGTTATACATGACACTAGTGAAACCGGTTCTGTTATATGCATGCGAGTCATGGGCGACCTCACAAACACTGGAAGATCGCATTTGTGCATTTGAGAGGAAAGTGCTCAGAAAGATATATGGACCTATTTACAATAGGGAAGACAAAGATGGGAAAGGAGGGAAAAAGAGGACTTATACCAACTTTTTGGGAAAGCTGATGTGGGTTGGATCATCAGAGGAAGACTACTCCAGTGGATGGGACATATCGTAAGAGCTGTGGAATCTATCCCTAACAGAGTGTTAAATGCTCAGCTGATTGGCAAACGTCCAAGGACGAGATGGAAGGATAGGGTGATGAGAACATTGCAGCAGGTGGAACCAACATCAGTACTGGATGATGCAATATAGAGAAAAATGGAACGGCATTTGTAACAAATGCTTGAGATTGTGATCGGGATAATGCCTCCAGTGTGATTGATTAGGATAGTGTTTTGTAATATTGTATATTTGATGTGTTTGTTATGTCTCTTTGTTTTCTATCATGGGCCTTAATGGCCTGATATGTACAATAAATGATGATGATGATAATTGTTGTTTTAAGGGGCCTAACATCTAGGTTATCGGCCCCTAATATGTACAGTAAATGATGATGATTGGTAAATATTCACTATAGATACATACATGTTGCCCGTTGGGAGTAAACATCCTGCCTGGACCATTATTTATATATTTGTATTCAAGCAAGGATTTCTTTTAGCAAGTTACAAAAATTTTAAATGTTTGCCTAACTGTTTGTTTAAGTTTTATGTAGCGGTGTACAAGACATCTTTACATATTATAAACAAAGCCCCTGATTCTTGGATGTAACGGGTAATCTCGAGAACAACTGGATGGATTTTGATGCGGTTTCCACCCTTCTGTAAAAGATTTCTCAAGGAAGGTTTCTGTAGAAAAACATTCATTTATGACCAAAGGAAGCCGAGCAGTAACAATTTCAGTGAATAGAGTCGAAGAAAATCCTGCCGTCCGTGCCCTTCTTAAGCTCACGCTGGGTGAACCGTTAAAGATACCGAGCGAAGCTGAGGCGGGTTGCTAGTGTATATAAATGAATCGCTCGTTGTTGAAAGGCACGAAGTCCAATTTTTAAAGTTTTGAGATAAACACAAAAAACTGTTTTTTTTTCGCTCTTGTACTGAAATATGAGACGTAGTTTCTTTGTATTTGGAAAGTGCACACACACGCCGATATAATAAAACCAAAATAGCATTGTTATGTATGCTACTAACACTTTGACAAAATACGCAACAGGGGGCGTGGTGGCGCAGCGGTCATGCTGTTGGCCTCTCACCAAGGTGGATTGGGTTCGATTCCCGGTCACTGCATGTGAGATTTTCGAAGTGAAATGCCATGCCCTGTGGTTCGGATTCCACGTAAAAAGGAGGTCCCGTGGCTCATGATCGCGAGATTAACGGTCACGTTAAACTACAAGCTTCCTTCCTTTAAAATACGCAACTGGACTTACAAGGGAAGTCTCGGAACCGGGGAATCGCGGATCCTGCTGGAACTTAGCAGATGCGTTGCGTGAGCCCAAATAGGCAGAACCGTGAAGAAAAATCTTTCGGAAATTAACTTCTCCTTGTACTGGATGAAACATTAAGATTTACACATTTAAATTGGCGCGCCAGGGACGTGAGCTTCATTGGCTGCGTCAGAGGTTGCTTCCCAACCGTACTGTGGTTCACAGCCTACTGCGTACAATCACCGAATGAGAGGCGACAGACGGTGGTGTCCCATGCATTGCATGATGAATGTTAACATTGGAAAAGTTACATGTTGACAGGAGGGAAAGTATGGAAAATGTATGGAAAGGTCTCTCAGCATTCAAGAACAGGATCTGTTGGACAGTTTGGATGATATATTGATGGTATTGTGCCTATCTGGCTTTCTAGCATTCATCTCTTGTAACAAATGTGTTTATTTGTTGTGCTATTGCTATTTACAGGAATCATAACTCAACAACCCCTGGCACTATACAGCCCATTACGGGCTAAGGCCGACCAACCGACCGCTGCCCAGCCATTTGGCCTGCAGATATTGGGGAGACGCGTGATCAGCGTGTCGGGTCCCCTCGGCCGTTAATCTTGGTATTCCTGATCGGGGCGCTGTCTCACTGTCAGACAGCTGCTCAATTGTCCTCACGAGTCTGAGTGCACCCCGTTCCAACCCTCACGTCAGTTTTAAAATCCCTGACGGAGCCGGGGATCGAACCCAGGGGCTCCGGGTGAGAGGCAGGTGCGCTACCCCAACACCACGGGGCCGGCGGAATCATAACTGGTTGTATAGAAAGCAGTACTATGAACGTGGACACGTATATATTGTTAAGATGCAGCATTAATGTCCCATGACGCAGCGTAGCTTGTGAGCGCGAGTACAGGAGGGCAGTCGTTTCGAACGTGATCTTTTGAGCCACCAATCAGGCGTGAGGCACACTCCCTCTTAACCAGCGCGCACAGTTCAAAATTGTTGTATTTACCGCTGTCTACGGTGGGTAGGAGTTAATTTTTGAAAGATTTTTCTTCACGGTTCTGCCTAGTTAGGCTCACGCAACGTATCTGCTAAGTTCCAGCAGGATCCCCGGTTCAGAGACTTCCCTTGTTAGTCCATTTCAACATGGAACAAGCAGAACCTTTGAGCGAGGAATATCATTCACATTCTTAGTTTAATTGCTTTATTTCTAAGCTGACAGGGCTTTTCGTGTACTTAACATGTGTAGGTGTACAACAATTGACAAATGCAGTGAAATCAAAATATATTTCTTTGCCCGGTAAAATCTACCTCCACCTTCCGTCGTGCTGAGAGGGATTTGTTTCAGTGGCAGAAATCAACGCCAGGATCCAAGCAGGAAACCGAACTCTCTTCAGCTTAACACAGCTTCTTCGGTCCAGATGTCTCTCCAGACAGTTCACAATTCGTCTGTATAAAACTCTGATCCAATCTGTTGCACTGTATCGATGTGAGACATGGAGTATCCAAAAACAGGACTTTCATAAACTGCTCGTTTTTGAGAGAAAAAGTTCTTCGGAAGATCTTCGGACCGGTGAGGGATGTACACACGGGTGAATGGAGGATTAGACACAATCATGAAGTAGAAGACCTGTACCATAGCTGGAACCATCAAAACCAGAAGACTGCAGTGGGCTGGACATGTAGCCCGGATGGGAGACCACCGATGGGCACGGAAGCTACTGGATTTCATCCCCACAGGAAGAAGACCACCAGGGAGACCAAGCGGTGGAGTGATGGACTCCATGAAGATCTGCGACAGGCAGCGATACGTGTGGACAGTTGGCGGATGACAGGTATGGATAGGAGACGATGGAGAAGGAAACTTGTAGGAGCGTGCGGTCCACTGGGCCTGATCGCGAAGAAGAAGAAGAAGAAGAAGAAGAAGAAGAAGAAAATGTATGAGATAAATCAATAGTAGTTCTTTTCATTTTCATATTCATTATCATTAGGCGCAGATCACCAAGATGTTATGCCCTTAAATACACTTCTGATTGGCCCATGGATGTTCGGAAGGCCTACCGAGAGATGACTGTTCTGGAAGGAAACAGGAGTTAAATGTCAGATTGTGCTAAGTATATTGACAAATTCACAAATTGAACAACCTGTTTCCTTCGGGAACAGTCATTTCCAATATGGATTAGCAAGGTAAGCTGACATTATTTTGAGAGGGAGATTGGCTTCCATAGTACATTGGCGCTGTTCGTGGTGACATTTTGTGCATTGCAGCGGCCTTTACAGTATGCGCTAGCCACGCTTCTTGGTGAGGTTTGCAATGCCAACTGACAGCCCAATGGTACACTGGGGCGAAACGCTGGCACTGTTTTGAGCTAGCCGGACCATTTTATCAAATTTCTTTGTGAATTTGTTAAGGACTACCAAGGCCAATATAAATGTCCCTCAAGGCCATCTGGGTCTGACATCGTAATTGCTCTCTGACCTCTCTCAATGTGCTATCTGGTGCATTTCATTACTCCTGAGTATCAGACTGTTTAATCTTCCTCTTTTCATGAATCATCATCTTGGGTGAATTATTTCTGGCCACATGCCAACTGAACTAGGAAGAAGTAGGTTGAATGACAAGACTTCATTTACATTTACAGGTCAATAGCCAATTGACTTAGCAACTTTCCAGTCGGTCAGCATAATATAATATAATCCCAATGGCTTCAAAGCTCTCTATATGGGTTCAAACTCGGCCGAAGTTGTCGGATTTTTTAAGAGCGTTAAAAATCCCTCAGTATGCCTTCCTTCGGAGTGAAAGTAAAACCGGCGGGCCCATGTCGTAGGTTTATGGCATGAAAAAGAACCTTCCAGTAACTACACTTGTGTGAAGCCAAAATTTGTAGGTTAGGTTCGATTAATGCTCTTTTAAGTTCCAACGTTCGTCACCGCACACTGGTTGCGATGGCTTCTAGTAGTAGCGAAGTTCACAGCTAGGTGTCATGGATGGTAGCATTTGGTGGCGAAAGTAGGAACTACTTGAAATTATTGTCTGCAGTCCTTACTTGAATTAAAAGCAGATTCTACACACACCCAAAGTACACGGGGCTACATGACTGCGTTGTCGCTGTCCCTAAACTAAGGAACCAACCACTCTCTATATGGGTAATAACCGGTCTTGTGTACTTGGCAAATAGTTCACATTCGCTTCAATGACATTGTATCCGATTTTTAAAAAAGTTTGATCTTTTTTACACTTGTTATATTCAATTCTAAACGTCAACACGGAACCTGCAATGAATTCTTCTTCGAATAAACTTTTTTACTTTGTTGGTCACTGCAAAATAATTCCATTTACTGGAATATGCCAAACAAAAAATAACCTGAAAAAAATTGTATATGATTAAGATACTGTGTAATATCTCTACTTGTATAAAACAAAGCCTTATTCTTCGTATTAGGGCCGTATAATTTGTATTGAAAAGACGGAAACGGTAAAGTGAAAGTTAGTAAAACGAAGTCCCTGATTCTTAGATGTAACGGTTTATCTCAAGTACCACTGGATGGATTTTGATGCGGTTTTCACCATTCTGTAAAGGATATCTCGAGGAAGATTTCTCTAGAAAATAATTTATTTATGACCAAAGGAAGCCGAGCAGTAATGATTTCAGTGAAAAAGTCAAAAAAAAAAAATACCTGGCATCCGTGCGCTTCTTAAGCTTACGCTGGGCAAACCGTTAAAAATATCTATATTTTATGAGTGTAAGAATTGTTCAAGAAAAGTTCTACAAAAAAGTCTGCGACGGCATATCTCCATCTTCAATACCTCGCCCACCATAAGTGTTGTAACGTTTTCATTTCTTCAACAATCTCCGTTCAATTACTAGCTTTGAGACAGTTTACGAGCTAGCTGGCCTATCACCCAGACACTGTCGAGTTGTGTTGAGTTAAGACTTCAGAGAAGAGTGGTTGTTTTTGGAGTTTCCCTGGAAGTGCAACTCGGCTTTTCTTTACTTCGCCTGTGAATTTTTCTTTCCACAGAATACGCATTCAAGTTAAGATTGGACAGAAGGGGGATTTGTGATTCATCCACCTCGCCATTCTTAAATTACGTCTGACAAGAATTCGTTGCACATGCTATCTGCATGATTAATAATAATATTAATGTGCAGACCCGTGCGAGAACTCTCACATAATGGGTTGTGTTCACTCATATGTACAGACTACCCGTCCGGCTCTAGTGATATGCGGGCTATACGCGGAACAGTTCTGCCAGGGGCTATCGTCTTGTTTATTTATAAACAAATAAATATATTTCCGTTGACTTTTCAAGAATTGCAAGATTTTTCCCGTACTATTGAGACGATTTGGAAGATTTCGGTACAAGCCACACCTTCTAACTCCCTCTGGTTTAGGAGCTTGGGTTTTGTGAAACATACACCTTAATGTATTATATAATAAGATAGTCCAGTCAGTGTTAAATTTTAAAAACTGATCATGCCGAGACGGATATTGGTCGTAGTTCATTGAAATTGATGAAAATAAGCTGATCAAGTAACAATGAAACTGAGCAACAAATAATTTCTCGATTGTCACAAGAGAGAGAAAGAAAGAATTCACAAAGACAAAGGGAGTCAACCCCAAAGTTCCTTTGACACAGGGAAGAAATGTTCATGGTTTGTGGTCCGATAAAGAGAATTCTGCTATGAATTATGATTTCTCCATGAATTATATAAATGATGCTTCATTTTCCGGGCGAAGCCGGGGCGGGTTGCTAGTATATCCCTCCCTATATTATTCTGCTAAGGTCCCATTCCAGTTTTGTACCGAAAATAAGGTCCCATTAATACCAACCTACACATATGGGGTACCTACAGGTTCAGGATAACCCAATGCATAAGCGAAACGCACTCACTTACTCTTTAAATGCCTCACAATTAAATAAATACCTTAAAACATGTATATTTACAATGAAAGAGTGCAACACGGTAACCATGGTAACAGAATCTCACAGGTCCATCTATTAGTTTGAACAGTGGAATTGCTGTCGCCAGTGATAAGCTTCTAAGGCTTTTTATTTGCATTGTGGTCTTAATTGCGGTGATTGTTCTATCCTCCACGTGCCTTGTAAAGGTAAATCCTGTGACCTGTAGAGTTACCCCTAGGTATTTGTAAGACTTTGCTATATCCAATGTGTGATTTCCACATCTGAAAACGTCCTTCGATGAGATTCGTCCTCCTTTGCGGAACTTCATTACCTTTGTCTTCTTTAAATTTTTGTTAAGTTTGTTTTCTCTTGACCATTCTGCTAACTTGTTGATCGCTTCTTGCATCATTGCCCTGTTTTTGCTTAGGATCACCATATCATCTGCGTACAGTACAATTTTGACTTCTTCTGTCGTGATCTTTTGCACAATGTCATTTGTGATAATGTTAAACAATATCGGACTTAGGGGTCCCCCTGTAGGACTCCATTTGTTTGTATTATGTCCGTTGATTCCAGGTTGCCGTCGCTTATGCTAATTACGTTGCTTTCCAAGATGCTTGTAATGAGTTTAAGGAAGTGGTCTTCTGGGCCTAGCACTGTCCTGAGTTTTCAGATAAGAATATTTCTATTCACCCCATCGCGTATGTGCTGCCTCTGGGGTTTCCTAGTGCTTCTCCTATGTATTCTAGTACATTCTGTATTGCATGGGTGGTCGATCTTCCTGGAATGAATCCGTGTTGTTCTTCTGGCGTGACTTCCATTATTTGTTCGAAGATTCTTTCCCGTATTATGTTGGACAATATCTTGAAGGCTGCGCATTCTAGCGCGATTCCCCTATACGAGTCGGATGCATCCTGTGGTCCGCTGCCTTTGTGGCTGAAGATTTTCTGTGTTTAGTTTGATACTAACCTTATGTTATTACAATGTATTATTATATCCAATCCACACGCTGATGTTACGTACAATTCCACAATCGTATAGTAGAGTATTAGTTACACTTTAAATTGCTTTGTATTCCCTGTTGTTCGCGTTAGACACGATTATTATGCACATTAACACGTCATACGTCGTTCTGAGTTCCTTTATGTAAGTATTTTCCTTCTCTCTTAATTTTCGTTCTGGTTTCCATTGCCATTTTCGCTATCACTCAGACCATTAGGGGCCGATAACCTAGATGTTAGGCCCCTTAAAACAACAATTATCATCATCATCATCTATTGAAGACGGAGGAAACTAAGGGATAACCTGTTTTGCTCATCATACGAGCATCATCAGATCCAAATCTACAGCGACACCCACAAACAGTCTCTGCCCTCCAAAAACAAAACTTAGTAAGTGTGGTAACTATTAGTGATAAATATTAAGGCATTAAGCACCCAAGAAAAGATAGATTTATGGCATGTTAAAGAACCTTCCACTAATTACACCTGTGTGAAGCTAAATTGGATAGCTTAAGAATGTAAACAACGCTCTTTGGTTTCTACGTTCGTTGCCAAGAGCCGACTGTGGTGGCGTCTAGTAGCTAAGTTCTGGACTAGGCCTAGTAGTCATTGACGGTGGCGCTTGGCGGCAAAAGTAGGAACTATTTGAAAAATTCTAAATTGCAGTCTGTACTTAAATTAAAAAACAGATACACACACTAATACAGCCATCACAATTAACATCGGTTATCAGACAGATTCTAAACACACCCAAAGTACACGGGGCTACATGACCGCGTTGTCGCAGCCCCTAAACTTAAGAACCAACCATCTCTGTGAGAAAACTTGTGAGCGTTATCACCTTGCTACTTGCATGAAGAGGAATAAGTCCCTGAAGGAAATTTGTAGCGACTAGTTACGTACCGTAGTTATAGTTCTTTCTTTCTTTCTTTCTTTCTTTCTTTCTTTCTTTCTTTCTTTCTTTGCTTTGGCCATTGGCTGTAATAAATATATTATTTATAAATATTGACTAACCAGTGAGTGTCATGATGATCCAGTGATTGCCTTCTTAAGTTAGGGAACGTAGAACTTGGAATTCCAACTGAAATGTGAATAGTGTTCTATAATCATTTGGTTGAAATAAAAACATAACCTTTCTCCTCAAGTGTCTCATTATAAACCAATTGGGGAAAGTGTGGTTCATGAACATGAGGGATTTCTCTCATGGGTCCGTTAGTAACTATTTAATGTTGTAAAACGATCCTTCAAGTTTTGCAACATTTAAAATAAATAGTTGACTACCCAACAGATTATTACACTTTATTTCTGGTCAAACTGTGTTTTAAGATCCCACATTCAAGGTTAATGAGAGACTGTCTTAAAACATTAGAGGTCTACTTATTTTTCAGGTGTGAGATAAGTGGTCGTCAAGTGGGACTTACTGGAGTATCAGTCATTCCCTGTCTTTAAGTTCCATCTTCTGATAAGATATTGGCTTTTAAGAAATGTGGGATGTGAGATAACATAGCAGTAGGATAGTCCCAGAGATTAATTGCATAATTTGTGTTGACACAGGCAAGATGAAATGTGACTCATTTACTCATATCGATTAATGGGTGTTCAGGACCACCTGTTGAATTTCTGTCCAATTAGTAGCTGTATGTAGTAAAATATTGGTGGTATGTATACCTGTACCTTGCTTCATATTATGTAGCCTATATTTTCTTCTCAATTCTGTTGGATTGCTGTCTTCTTTCTTTGCCTAAAATGAATATACAGTATATATTTATATAATCTTCATAATTAGCTTCTAAAGGATGAAAGCCTTGTCGTTGCAGCCATTTCTTACGGTCTTCAGCAGTCCTCTTCATATTGACATACGAGTCACATTCCATTTCCTTGACAATGTTCTAGAGATACGATTGTCTTAGTCGTCCCCTTGGGTTCTTCCCCAAAATTTTCCCTTCAAAAATTACTTGGAGGAGAGTGTCATGTGTCCCATGAATTTTGCTTTCCTCTTCTTGATGGTGTTCAACAGGCATCGATTCTCCTGAATTTGGTTTCAGAACAAGCTCATTTGTCTTTCTTTCCATCCAGCTTGTTCGGGTCATTCGTCTCCAAAACCACATTTCAGCTGCCTCAAGTTTTGTTTCTTCTCATTTCCCAAGTGTCCATGTTTCACAACACACTCCAAACAAAGGTCTTGAGAAATGACTTCCTTATCTTCAAGTTGAGCAGCAAATTCTTCTTATTTTGAAAGGCTTTCTTCGCCAACACTATTCTTTTCTTAATTTCTGAGATGCATCTGTTGTCATAATTAATCACACTTCCCAAATAGCAAAATTCCATTACTTGTTCAATGGCACTATCATTTAACATTATATTAGCTACAATTGGTTGTTTCTTTTTATCAACCACCATTCATTTTGTCTTCCGAGAATTAACTCTTAGCACGAATTTTCCTAAGGATTTCTGAAAAACTTTTAACATTCTATTCATTTCACATGCAGAGTTTGCTAAAAGAGCAATATCATCTGCAAAGCGAATGCTATGAACCTGTACTCCATTAAATTGTAATCCTTTGGTCTTCTCTTTTAATGCATTTACTGCAGCTTCTATATAGATATTAAAGAGATATGGTGATATAATAATACAATACATTATTTTCCACCTTATCTCTTGTTCTAAATTTTAACATGGGAGCAAATTTATGAAGGTCACTGTAGAAAACAGAAGTGAAGCAGATAAGATGACAGCTGTGTGGTGTGACGTGTCCTTGAGAGGAGGAATGTGAAGGTCGTTTTATTAGCAGGGGCTAGGAACCCCCAGCCATAGGTATTACAGTATGCATAGGATAAAACATACATTTTAGAAGCTTGTTTTCAAAACTGAATAACTCCAAAAATTTAAATAAAAAAGTGTTATGGATGATTTGGTAACATTTGTGTCAGCTTCATTGGATGGTAAAATATTTTTTGATCAAATGTTAGTATGCTTTCCGTTCAAAACTGAATATATTCATCACGTATAATATTTTGCACCAGAAGTCAATATATCCAAGCTGTAAAATACACAGCAATGTTTTTTCCGAAACTGAATATATCCATCGATTATTGTTTTTTAATTTCTCACTTCTGTTACTTTCATTGTGTTACGATAGATAGCAGCACTACAACCTTCAGTTCAATAGTATTCAGTGTGTTATTGACACTGATAAATTTTCTGACCTGTTCGCAGTGTCCCATGGTCATTTTATGACATTTTTTTTTTTTAAATAAGGCATTTAATTTCTAATTGTACCTATTAATATTATGTTCAAAATAAATATCACGAATTAGGATAAATATTTGATATTATGTGATATATCCTGCTTTCCATTGTTAAATAAAACAACCTTTTTTTTCTTTTTTCGAAACTAAATATATCCATTCATTTTGTTCAAAACTCAATATATCCAATCTTCTTTTATACACCGATTTGGAGCCCTTTCAATAAAACACAAATTGAGAGTTTAGAGAAAGTACAACACAAATTCCTACGAATTTATGCTTATCGTTTCCTACACCCAATAACGAATCATAACTACTCTGAAGTAATGATGCATTTGAAGCTGCCAAATCTTAAATCCCATCGTGATAATTTTTATATTCTTAATATGTACAAGATCGTAAACTCTCACATAGACTGCCTAGAATTCCTAATGAAATCAATACCTATATGACACCCACCTGTTCGATGCGCAAGCATCATGTCTTTGAAACAAACTGGCATCCCACTAATTATGGTCTAAATAGTCCCATTGACAGAATGATGCGAATCTCAAATGGGGTCAGCATAGACTTGTTCAGTACTGGTGAAAGACCCCTTAGAAAGTATGTTTTCCTCTTCATTAGATAATTTGTCACGTTTCTTGATATATCAAGAAACTTGAGCGTTTCCACCAACAAAAGATGAGATACATCTTGAACATCAAGTGGGAGGACTACGTGACCAACACTGCAGTTCCCGAGAGAGCGCATCTCAATAGCATTGAGGCTACCATCATCGCTCATCAACTGAGATGGTTAGGCCATGTTCACCGTATGAGTGATACCAGGCTTCCACGTCAATTCCTTTATGGTGAGCTTTGCTCCGGCACTAGACCTCATGGGGCCCCTTTGAAGCGTTTTAAAGACCAGTTAAAACACATCATGACGACGACTGGTATAGACATCCACTCATGGGAACCATCTGCTGCGGACCGTTTACTGTGGCGGAACACTACATCGACAGCTGTCAACTTCTTTGAAGAAGAACGTCGCAGACATGAAGAGGCCAAGCGACAAGCAAGAAAGCTTCGTCAATTGCAACCCCGCCCTCCCCCGACCATTGAGTGCAATTTATGTGGGCGCATGTTTTATGCCAGGATTGGCCTGTTTAGTCATCAGAAGCACATCCACAGGCTGGTCTGAAAAGCTCTATGCAGGAAGAAGTATGTTTACTCGGAATCGAGTTACAGCCGAAGACGACGAGATACTTTGTATGAATACAATAGATTGTACTAGTAGGCTACACAAACTATGCTTAGGTAAATTACATTGTAAATATTTGTTTATACTCATTTACTCTTAATGACTTTTATCCTGCATAAAAGAAAATGGTGCAAGCTGTCAATAAAGATGTACGCATGTATGTATCAATAACATTTTATGTACTGTATATAATTTGGTGCACGTTTGGTGATAGTATGTTGCTCTTTCTAGCTATCATTCAAACTATATAGCCCATTACTCCGTTTTGATAATCCTGTCTGAAGATATATGTTTTTCCCCCTCTCCTGGAATATTTATGATTGTGGAGATATTCATTTTTGTAAACAAGCTCCTCAATTGTACATATCTGATGCTTCTTAAATAATGTAAAAACTAAACTAATATGTTGCGGTCCAGTTCATTTATACAGCACGTCAATTTAATGAACTGTTAAGTACTAACTGTTCAGTCGGGTCAACATAGTCGAACTTCTATATCTCAAAGTAATTTTAATTTCCCAGCAAAGTTCATATGTTGTGTTTTTTCTCTCTCTATTTTGAAGTTATACAGGGTTATTATGTGTGTGTGCGCGAGTAAACACGGCAAGCTAAGTGGGCTGTGACTAGCGCAGATAGCGGCCGCGCCCACCCGGTCCAGTCGGCGCCCACTATCACACTTTTAGCAAACATGTTCAATAATATGTACTTACAGTGCTCATCGGCGATGCTGAAAATGTCCTCCCTCTCTTGTAATACACACCTGACATCTTCTGATGAAAGAATGTCTGTCAACTCTTATTATTTACGGAGCCTGCGTTTAGCGAGCCTCCTAATTGTACTGGCATTACTCACAGGTCTTCCTGGAAACTTGATTCGAAATTTTTGTCTTGTTTCAGAACAAGATTTTCTGCTTTCCATATACGAATTATGGTTATACACACGTTGGCGCAATAAGAATTGGTGTCTAGGCATGACCAACAATCACAGTCATCGCAATACTCACTAAATGAGCAACATTAACGTCTAAGCTTTGCAAATACATGTTCATATGAATGTCAAAACACGTGTGAACTAATGATATGATTCAGCGCAGCGCGCCAATCACCGGCTGAACCGGGTGGGCGCGGCCGCGATCTGCGCTAGTCACAGCCGCCTTAGCTTGCCGTGTTTACTGGCGCGCACACACACATAATGACCCTGTATTATTTGAATATTTCGGTAAATCAAATGATATTTGATTTCCAAGTCTATATTCTATGGTAGGGGTGAAAATGCATTTAAATTACGTTCTTTAGATGTTTTGATGGAAAAAGAGGTGTATGCTTAGGAGGTAAAATATTTGAGTGTATTCGTTTTGCAGATGATATGGTACTTGTGGGTGAAAGTGGAAGGCAAGCAACACAAATGTTAAAACACCTAGATAAAATTTGGAAAATGTATGGGATGAAAATAAATGAGAAAATAACAAAATGTATGGTCATAGGTGGAAAAGGTGAAAACATTACAATAAAATTAGAACATGAAATTGAACAAGTAGATAGTTGTAAATACCTACACTAGAAATGATATGCACTACAGAAATAAAAACACGGATTGCAATAGCAAAAGAAGCCTTCAGTAAGAAAAGAAAATTATTTTGTGGAGCAATGAAAGTAAGCCTAAGAAAGAGATTAGTGAAATGTTTTGTTTGGAGTGTAGCAATGTATGGAGCGGAAACTTGGACGCTTAGGAAAGAAGACGAGAGAAGAATAGAGGCTTTCGAAATGTGGGTGTGGAGGAGAATGGGGAGAATAAGTGAGAAATGAGGAAGTATTAAAGAAAGTAGGAGAAGAAAGGATGATGCTAAGGAAGGTAAGGAAAAGAAAAATGAATTGGATTGGACACTGCATAAGGGGAGATGGTTTGGTGAAAAGTGCATTAGAAGGGACAGTCCAAGGGAAAATCTGAAGAGGAAGAAGAAGGTTTCAGATGCTGGATTCCGTCAAGATTGATAAATCTTATGATCTGATGAAACGTGCTGCTGAAGACCGACCATGAGGCAGATAAACTGATGCTGATGAGATGTCACATAGTATGGGCATATGATGCTAATGGGAAAAGACAGAGTCCCGAAGCGATTATTTATTGAGAATGTCACGGAAAGGCGTCAAAGGGGAAGGATGAGGTGGATGGATACAGTGAGGGAGAGCATTGAGAAAAGAGGAGTGAAATTGGAAGATTACTAGAAGAAGGACGAGAGTGGTGGAGAGACTGAAAAGTATGGAGGTCCTTGCTTCACACTCTGACTCAGATCACTGGAACCAGGAAATGGAGGAGGAGGAGGAGGAGAAGACGAAGACGACGACATGGGAATCACAATATGGAATCAGTTGTGTAACCTGAACTGTGCGCAGCTTATTGTGCTATTTAAGGCTGGAAGATGGGTTGAGGTCGATGCGTACCTCAGACAGTGAGAGTAAGTGGGTAAAGCCAGTAGCAACAGTTGATTATTTATATATTTACTAGCTGAATTGCCCGTGCTTCGCTACGGGTCATAAATAAATTAAAATGTGAAGGTGACAGTTAAAACAAGGGATAGGCGAGGTGCTGCACGGAGGGAGAGTTAAGGATGGAACATTTTGTCCAACTACACAGCTCGGCATTGACAGTGTTTTATAGCACATGTTTAGGTTTTACTCGCTAACCGGTGGAGATACACGAAAAGTCATACGGACCTTTTGGATAGAAAATTAAATTTTAAACCTCGTATATGCCATCAAAAGTTTGCTATTTCTTAGCGTTCTCTTTTTATTTGAAATGGAAATATGAAAGTTTGAAACCAAACGGTGTAGTGACGTCACTGGTCACCATCTTTCAATAGTGCAAAGTATTGAAATCAAAAGTAGCCTATATGTTAACCAAGAGAATCAGCTACTTCCATGTAAAATTTCATGTAAATCGGACCAGTGGTTCTTGCGTGATTGAGTAATACACAGACACACACCATCTCATTTTTATATATTAGTATAGATGTTAATAGAAACCTTTCATGTACTGTATTTCTATATAACTCGATATAATTTCTATCTCTGAAAGCACTTTGAGATATTGAAGTTTGACTGTATTTGGCGAAAGATATTAAATTCCACCTCAAAAATTATTTATATGTATTTACAGTAATTATGATTTGCAGAGATTACTACAGCAGCAATCCCCCTCCAACTTTAGGGGCAGGTGACCTCGCTGTTTCACCCCTCCTGTTACTCATGGCTCTTCCTTCCTTTTCCTTTTTTTTAGAATGTTCATCCATTTCAGATTCCATATTGACGAATATACAAAATAATAAGAGATTTCTTCCGCCTATTCAATACTTAATTTATTTATAAATTAAAGAATAAACCCGTTGCAAACTTGAAGAAAGAAAATTTTCACTTACATAAATGAATATGTATTACGATGTATACCATAACAGCAATTTTCAGAAAACACGACGTAAACATCGCATTCAAGACCAACAACTCTTATCTCAAAAATTTTTTCAACACAGGAAAACTTATTGAATATAACAAATTTCAAAAATCGGGCTTCTATGTATTGAAATGCAACGACTGCACAGCTAATTACATCGGCCGAACCGGGAGGAATTTTCAAATTAGGTACGCCGAACATTGTAAGGCTACAAAATATAGAAAATACTCAGCTATGGCTCTCCACATGGAGGAATCAGGCCACAATTCACGGTTTTAGACAACTACACAAATATCCTTCACTATGCAACAAAGGGTAAAAAAAAAAAAAAAAAAAAAGTATTGACTAGGTGGAAGAAATCTCTTATTATTTTGTTTTTTCTTCCTCTCCCCTTAATGTGAAGGTGATAATTACAATCTTTAGAGTAATGACGGTGTTGTTACAGGTCCGCAGGCGATCCCATTCCGGTCCATCCACCATGCTCCGGTCAAGTTTAAGGCCCTACACCGGCGAGTGTTCATCCCCAACACGGAGGTGCAGGTGAAGATCCTGGACAACGAGCGTAGCGTCACCTCTCACCTGCTCAACCCCAACTTGTGAGTCAAAATATAGCCTAGGGGATTGGTAATCACATCCCCCCAGGAGCTCATGACTAGTAGGACATGGGTTGGCAGCCAAGGGATCCTAGCTGAGTCCGGCATTGCTTCCAAGACTTGTGCCAGGCTCCTTTCTATTATCTTGCCCGTCTCCCACCACGTGGAGGAGGGATTGGACTTGTGGGGAAAAAAAGACATGGTTCACCAGCTAGCCGCTCCGGGGAAAGCTGTACAGCGTTGCCGAAATGGAGCCCACACGCATCATGGCGCGTCTTGCTCGGAAGTGATGGGCTCCATCTAAACACTGAAAGGCAGAACAGCCCGGTATATTCTTTTTCGTTGTCTTCTTCTTCTTCTTCTTCTTCTTCTTCTTCTACTTCTTCTTCTTCCTTTTGTAAGTCTGTAGTTAGTTTGTTATAGTTTCCATTTCATTTTCACTTTACTATCTCTCACACCAGTAGGGGTCAATAACCCACATGTTAGACCCCTTAAAACAACAATCATCCTATTCATAATGTTGAATTTTGGGCTTATGCCGTGTATTATTATATTAAAATTCGACGCGTTTCGAAAGAAAACATGTCTTTCTTCGTCAGGAATAATCTGAAATACGACAAAAGATTGCTAAGAGAAAGCAACAAAGAACATATAGAAGATGCCCAAAGATGGACGCCATTATAGCCCCATGTTAGGGACAACGAAAAGCAGCAGTGTATTACTTTCTGAGGGTTCTGATAATAGGTAGCCAGGACTCACTGACATTGTAGCCGATGTCGCGATTGAAATTATCTGGGTGTTTACGTATTTCAACCGCCTCCCTGATGATTCTGGGACGATATTGCTTTATACGGGCAAGAACATCCACTCCTTGGAACATGACATCATGGCCAGGTGTTAATGCATGATCGGCAACAGCTGATTTATCAGGTTGAAGGAGCCTGATACATCTATTATGTTCCTTAATGCAAGTGCATATTGTTCTCGAAGTCTGCCCGATATAAACCTTGCCCCAAGTACAGGGAACTCTGTAGGTACCCGGTTGTTGCAATTTAGGCAAACTGTCCTTAGTTGGTCGCGGGAGTTGCCTAATCTTAACAGAAGTTCCATGTTCTCAAGGTAATAATTACTTCTTGTAAAGAAGACACTTCACAAATCCTCCTAGCCCTGGTAGTTAGGGTTTCTTCATGCTATGATCTAGAACAGTGCTTTCCGAACGGGGTGTCGTAAGATTCGTCATACGAGGGCTAGTTTCCCCCCTCCCAAGTTCCGATGGACAGTATAAAAATAACAGATTGACATACCAAACTGATGTTTCTACTAAATGTTTGCTTGATTTATTCTTATGTCTCAACATAATCGCCAAAACGATTGAAACATTTGTCGTATCGTTACACTAGCTTTCCAATGCCCTCCGCAAAAAAATCTGCCGCCACTGAGGTGGGTATGTCTGGAGAGACTCCTGAAGTATTTCCTTTTTGGCGAGGTGTTGCCATACCTTCAATTCTCGTAAACGGTAAAAATCATTCAGTGCTGGTTTTTGAATAAACGGCAGATAGAAAAATGCTGTTAACGATGGCGGCAAGTGACAGACCTCGTGTTTCAGTAGCCCTGACATATTACTGTATTTTAGTGGTAGTTTGCCTGTTCAAGTGTACTATATGGTGTGCAACTGTGTCAAAAATCATTTCCGACCGCAGTGATGTGTCGTGTGCTCAAGAAATGCAGTGGTACTGCGCAGAGAGACATTTTACTTTCTCGACCATGGCAGCTTGTAACCTCCCAGTGCTCCGCCAAGTTTCCACCACACCTCGTGGACCAGTACAACGTTGCCGTGCCTCCTCCAGTACAGTTTACTTGATACTACTACTACTATCAGGTGATATTCACTTAAATCCAGGACCCCTTAACCTCTACTACCAGAACGCACAGAGCGTCAAAAATAAACTAACCGACTGTTTAGCAAATATAACCGAAATCAATCAATTTGACATCCTCTGCCTCTCAGAAACATGGTTGTCAGACTTCGTGTCTTGTGGGGAACTTCCGTTTTCATCTGAGTTCAATGTGTTTCGGCGCGACAGATCCTCAAGGGGTGGTGGTGTTGCAATCGCAGTTCATAACAAACTGAAGGCAAAACATCGGCCTGACTTAGAAACTTCCTGCGAAATAATCTGGGTTGAGATTATTATCCCAAAAAGGAAGAATTTACTTGTAGGTTGCTTCTACCGCCCACCTTCCAGCAAAATTGACACCTTAGAAGAATGTTTCAACTCTACTGTTCTTGCCCTCAATCAAGAAAATGAAATAGTGTTGCTAGGCGATTTTAACTCCCATATCTCCTGGACATCAATAGACAATGGTACCATACACTCTCCCCAAATAGATACTTTCATCTTATCAAATTTTATAAACGGTCTACATCTGAAACAGTTCAATCTACACCCAACAAGGAAATCCGAAACACTGGACCTCATATTTTCAACCCTGCGTAATGTCACTGTGACCGTTGGAAGAAATATCCTAAACACCGACCATAGCTCAATAGAAGCCACCCTCCCCGTCCCAGCCAGCAGACATAAAAACAGCCCCACCACCGATAAGAAAGCTTTCCCTCTTTGGAGAAAGGTCGACTGGCAAGCTGTCAATCAGGATTTATCATCTCTACCCTGGTGCCTGCTAACAGCCGAGAGAGACGTAAACAGCGCAGTGACCTTGTTTGAGGATTTACTTTACTCGTCCATTAAACAACACGTTCCTTACTCCGTACCCAAGTCCAACAAATACCCGCACTGGCTAAGTCAAAACACCAAACTCCTCCAAAACAAAACTCGAGCGTGGTCACTGTGGAAATCAGTCCCCAATCCTCATACACGCAATGTATTTATTCACCTACGGAAAATTTCAAGAGTTCATAGGACAGAAGATTACAACCGCTACATTTCTTCCATAACAGGAAATCTCAAGAATAACCCAAAGAAGTTCTGGACACTTATATCATCCCGTAGAAAGACTCCTAGAATTCCACTTAATCTAAACCTCCATAATGAAGAAATCCCATTTGAATTGAGGTCCACACATTTCAATGAATATTTCCATTCAACCTTTTCAGTTCCCGTACCAATCCCCAGTCCCCCTCAACTTACTAGCGTCTGTTCTGATTCACTGTCTCAAATTTCAACGACCCCCGATGAAATCCAAAATATTTTTAAAGTCTGCCCGCAAACAGATCTACCGGACCATCAGACATAAGCCCTATATTCCTGAAAAACACCTCTGCATCTCTCAGCATCCCCTTATCCATGATACTCAACTGGTGCATGACTTCCGGCACTTTTCCTGACTCATGGAAAAGAGCTGATGTAACACCTGTCTTTAAATCAGGCAGCAAGCATGAAATTTCCTCGTACAGACCTATATCTATCGTCCCTATACTCTCTTCAGTCTTCGAAAGAATAATACATTGCCGTCTCCTCACTTTCACCAAACCACACCTCTCAGAAGAACAACATGGCTTCGTCCCTGGAAAATCATGCTTAACAAATCTGACTGTTCTGAACCATCACATAATTTCTGCAATAGATCAAAAATCTCAGCTAGATGTAATCTACGTTGATCTGGCCAAAGCATTTGATTCCGTGAACCATTTCCTTCTCCTCCACAAGCTTGCTTCACGATACAACGTACATGGATCCTTCCTATCCCTAATACAAAGCTTCCTGTCCAATAGGCAGCAACGGGTAGTGCTTCCAGGGTCTGTGTCGTCCTGGCTCCCAGTCTTATCAGGAGTAACTCAGGGCAGTATCCTGGGACCCCTTCTCTTCGTGCTGTATATGGACGATATAAACACATGTGTGCAAAATTCTCCGTGTTCCCTTCTTCTATACGCTGATGACCTCAAGATATTCAGAAAAATTTCTAGTTCTGACGACCACGCTGACCTCCAGGAAGCAGTGAATACATGTACTGATTGGTTCAACAAATGGAAGTTATCTCCAAATCCGAAAAAGTGCTTCAATGTGTCTTTCTCACTACTGAAATCTAGAAATCAGGCGGACTATATAATATGTGGAAATAAATTGGATACGGTTTCTCAGGTAAGAGATTTAGGTATTATTCACGATGATAAACTGACATTCTCTCCCCACATTGACCATATCAAATCTCGTGCAATGCGCAGTCTCGGCATTCTATACAGATTCACAGAAATTAAAGACCTCACTGCACTTAAATTATACTTCACCACATACGTTCTCCCTATCCTAGATTTCTCTTCTCCAATTTGGTCTACTTCGGCTATAACCAATATTTCTAAATTGAACAGTGTCTTTAATTTCTTCATATCAATTGTCAAAGCTCGCAATCCTTCACTAAGGCACTTTGCCAAATCCGACATTCTAAATCAGCTCAATTTACTCGACCTGAGAAGCCGTCTACAACTTACTGACCTGTGTTTCCTACATAAAATTATGAATGGTTACACAAAATGTAACATGCTCTTAAGCTACTTCCCACTCCACGTTCCCTCCCGTTCAACACGTCAGAACCATTTACACCACATACCTCGCCCACGTCTTGAAGTACAGAAGCGCTCTATCTTCCACCGTCTACCTACCCTTAGCAACTCCCTTCCAAATATCGACATATTCTCTCCCTATCGAACATTCAAACATAACATTAGAAGATCCCTTTCACCCTCAATTCCTAACCCCTCACCCTCCTCATCACTCACTACCCCAATCACTCCCTGCGTCCTTCCCGAGATTTATCCCTTCTGCCATCACTGCCAATTGTTACCTGTTATTGTTGTTGTTGTTATTGTTTGTTTTTGTTAATATTATTTGTAATTGTTAAAATATTAGTGTAAAATGACCTTTTCATGGTTGCATCTAATAATTATTAAATAAATATAAAAAAAAAACATGAATTCTTTGAAAATGTCGATCGTAACGTTGGCACAGTGAATGATTTTCACACTGTGATAAAATTGTGCTCCATGCTGAACACTACTAGTGATTTCTGCAGATGGTTGGTTATCTGTGGACACTACACTGCCAAGGTAACAGAACTGATGTACTTGTTCTAACTTTGTACCATTCAGAGTGATGTTAGTACAGATGTTTTGTCGACTAACGGGCATCACTACCGTTTTGGACTTGCTTATATTCAGACCAAGTAGTTTGAAAATAGCATTCCAATCATTCAGCTTCTGTTGTATTTCAGCCTCATTTTACCCCGGTACATCATCATCTGCAAAGGTTAAAGCTTTAAACTCAGAGGTCTTATTGAGTCTCTTAACTCTCTTCATTATTTCATCCATTACAGTAATGAATAAAAGTGGTGATAGAGCGCTGCCTTGCTGTACACCCTGCTTAGTGTCGAACCACTCTGAATAGATTAGGAAACACGTGTGAATTTCTCCTGCATCCGACCCGATATAGAGCAGATTTGTTATGATCGCCAAGCCCATAGCAGTCATTGAATTGGTGCAAGGTGCAAATTTTGTATCTATGAGAAAGGTGTTAATTATCATCATCATCATCTTCATTTCCCCCTTTCCAGCTGACACAAATATGATTCCTCTCCACTTTGTTCGGTCGTTCCACCATTCCTCTTCCAACACGGTGTTCCAATCCAGGTTCCGTTTTCTAATGCTGTACTTCACCGAGTCCACCAACGCATACTTGGTCTTCCTCGTCCTCTCTTCCCTGTCATCCGTCGTTCCAGTGCTCGTCTTGGTAGCCTTACTTCATTCATCCGTTTGACATGACCAAACCATCTCAATTTGTTTTGCTCCACTTTGTCATTTAATTTCTGTACTCCCAGTTCTTTCCGTATATCTTCATTTCTCACTCTGTCTTTCCTCGTTTTCTGGACCATACTTCTCAGGAATCTCATTTCAGCTGCCTGTACTCTGCTCTCATCCCTCTTAGTCATTGTCCCAAGTTTCTGCTGCATATGTCATTATAGGAACATAATATGCTTTGTACATAACTTCTTTATCCTTGTTCCATACTAGTCCCCGTACCTGTTGGTAAAAAGCACTCCCGAGTCGTATTCTTCTGCTAATTTCCAAATCCAGTCTCTCATATTCAGTCAGTTCGTTTCACCACTTCCAATTCCTATCTCCTACTTTGATTACTCCTTTTCCTTCTTTCTTACCTCTACTCATCGCCACTGTTTTACTCTTCTCCACATTTATCTTCAATCCCCATTGCTCAATCTTTTCATTTATTACGTCTAACTGTTCTTGTACCTCCATCTCATCCTCGCCCCAGATCACTATTATACTATTATACTTGGAAAATCATTATATACTCTGAAAAATTTAAATTTCTTTAAAATGAATCTCCTTTGTTAAAATAGTCTATGTTTATCAGTACAATAATTAAATGGGTGTCATGTAGAATTATATGTGCTAAAACTTGAGGGAGGCAATGACCCCTGCCCGTCCCGTGTTGCCGCTGACGAGTCTAACTTGGTGCACCTCGGCGAAACCCTGCAACTGTCATGACATAAACCTAGATGTTTTGCTGGAGTTTAGTAGTTATTCTGTATCATGTTTCTTATGCCATTTTAGTATTAATTCAGTAAATATCCTGTTTGCAGGTACACGATCCAGCTGAGTCATGGCGACTTCACGTGGACCATCAAGAAACGCTACAAACACTTCCACCACCTGCACAATCAGCTCAAGCTGTACCGCACCAAACTCACGATCCCCTTCCCCACAAAGTCACACCGCGAGCGCCGCTCGAGCTTCAAGAACGACCTGGCTGCCGAGAAGGCCGAGGGCGACGGCAAGGCGAGAGGGGCTCTGCCCAGGTATGCACCTTCTACGTCCCATTTCTGTGCTGAAGGTTTTGTTCTATAGTGCTGCCATCGTTCCTTCCGACTTGACAGTTCACCGGCTGGCGATACAGTGTCGCCAGTCCACCAACGCAAATCAGCTGACATACATGATTACAGCCGTAAAGTTAACAAAACGCTCATAATGTGAACAGACATGTTTACACGCATCATACTCGTGAATAAGTAGATAGCAGCAGAAAGTACACGTATACTGCGGTTAACAGAAAATTTCTGATAATGAAGCAGAAAAAAATTGTAACAAATAAATTACTCACCATTACTGTCTCGCGTCCGGAGTCTAAGATGTTCAGAGTTTGAGAAAATGAATTATAAAACCTATCAAGGGAACACACCACTCATTTCGGAGTCACTATTGCCGTCTGACCCCACTCAATGAGCACATTCTTTCTTGCTGCCATTGTTGGAGCTTTGTCGTGGATAACACTAGGATACGGGGCATTGTCCATAACAATTGTGCTCGCACATTACTAATCATTTCCCGGGTTTGACTCCTTAGTGGAGTCCCTTGTCCTCCTAAGGCCTTTCCTCTCTTGGCGCGTGGCTTCCTTGTGCTAGACCCCGGCATGACACTATTACACACACGCACGGCAGAAATAATACAAACACCCAATGACCTAAAGCTAACCTACAACTACACGTAATTATACTACACTATGTCAAACGACAAACAAATACTAAGCTATTAAAGAACAACAGACTAGAATAATATCAAAAAGAAAAAATATACGAGAATACACAAAGACCGCCAATGAAACTAACCGAGCACAATGCGAACAGCTGACAACAACATGTGAACGCAAGATGTTAGCTGGCAACATCGTCAGCGAAACTCGATTTATCTCGATATATCAATTTGAATGGCTGCCTGTAATTGGCTGGTTAAAGTGTAGCTGTGACGTAGCACTGAAACTTCAAGTCGGAAGTAAGGATGGCTCTAGTATAAGCCAAGACATAGGTATAGTCCAACTCACAATACGTAAGTTGCTGAGAACAAAATAATAATATACTTAAAGAATATTTTTAATTGCATTTGACGATTGTAAAAATCTTAAATTTTATTGAGAATGTCAGGCTTATTAGTTTTAGATTGAACTGTGGGAATTTATTTTGCCATTTGACTGAAAAAAGCTCAAACAGCCGAAACATGTATCAATTGTAAAAAATAGTGATTGATAAACATTGTAAATTGTGCTCTGAAAGTAGTTCATTTTCCGTATTGACAGATTCACTATATAACAAAGGAGAAACTGTTCCGCCTAGTCAATACATTTATTTACAACAAGTTATAAACTTGTTATTGTATGGTACATGTTTCGGGGCCTCTAGTACTGGTCCCTTCTTCAGCCATAAATTAAGTTGCAAAATCCAGCATAATTAAAGATATCATAAAAAATACATAAAATGATGAGTGAATGGATGAAATGAGGTGAAAAAGAACATATTACTCATGAGAAGTAACACGAGTGCGCATCAGTAAAATGTAACACCATTGGTAGTGCTAGGTTCTTGTGAATACACTGTTCTAATGTTTGTGCATGTGGAAATCACTTCACTTGGGATGTATGGCCTGTTGTTTACAATGCTGTTGACTGAAACTTGCTGTTCAAGCTGGGGCTTCTGAGCTTATAGTCTCTTATTAGAGGGAAAAGAAAATTGTTTTAGTTGGTCTAAGTAAAGTATGTTTTTTCGGCGGCGTAGTTGGTAGCATGCTGAGCTTCTATGCCCAAGATAGCGGGTTCAAACCCGGCCGAAGCCGTCGGATTTTTTAAGAGCGTTAAAAATCCCTCAGTATGCCTTCCTTCGGAGGGGAAGTAAAGCCGGCGGTCCCATGTCATAGATTTATGGCATGTTAAAGATCTTTCCACTAATTACACCTGTGTGAAACTAAATTGGATAGGTTAAGAATGTAAACAACGCTCTTAGGTTGCTACGTTCGTTGCCAAGAGCCGACTGCGGTGGCGTCTAGTAGCTAGTTCTGAACTAGGCCTAGTAGTCGTTGACGGTGGCGTTTGGTGGCAAAAGTAGGAACTATTTGAAAATTCAAAGTTGCAGTCTCTACTTGAATTAAAAAACAGATACACACACTAATACAGTCATCACAATTAACACCGGTTATCAGACAGATTCTACACACACCCAAAGTACACGGGGCTACATGACCGCGTTGTCGCAGCCCCTAAACTAAGGAACCAACCAACCAACTATGTTTTTTCCACGCTTGGACGTCTCCTCATCATGATGATGTATTTGATTACACGACAATCTGTGTTTTTCCCTCTGATACAAGACTATAAGCTCAGAAGCCCCAGCTTGAACAGCAAGTTTCAGTCAACAGCATTGTAAACAACAGGTCATACATCCCAAGTGAAGTGCTGTATAAGTGTTTATTCACAAGAACCTAGCACTACCAGTGGTGTTACTTTTTACTGATGCGCTCTCATGTTTCTTCTCATGATTAATATGTTCTTTTTCACCTCATTTCATCCATTCACTCATCATTTTATGTATTTTTTATTATGATATCTTTAATTATGCTGGATTTTGCATCTTAATTTATGGCTGAAGAAGGGACCAGTACTAGAGGCCCCGAAACATGTACCATACAATAGCAAGTTTATAACTTGTTGTAAATAAATGTATTGACTAGGCAGAACAGTTTCTCCTTTGTTATATAGTGAAAATGAAAATCCACAGCCTGCTTCCAGTCTCCGACCGGGTCAGGAATGGAATGAATGAAGCCCCCATCTAGCGGCGAGGATATGAACTGTGCAGGCTGCCGAGGCCTGACGCACTCCTCTGGGGCAATGATTAAATGAATGACAGATGAAATGAAATGATAGTGGAGAGTGTTGCTGGAAGGAAATTTTGACAGGGAAAACCGGAGTACCCTGAGAAAAACCTGTCTGCCTCCGTTTTGTCCAGCACAGATCTCACATGGAGTGACCGGGATTTGAACCACGGACCCAGCGGTGAGAGGCCGGCGTGCTGCCGCCTAAGCCACGGAGGCTTCCTGTTATATAGTAAACATTGTAAATTCGATATTTATTGTAGTATATCAAAATCAATACATGAAAAGATAGAAATATGACTAAAGTCATAGATTTATCCAATCGTGTTGACCAAGTGCAAATAATAAATTTAGTTTGGATCATTATTTATGAATTCTACATATTTGAATTGACTGCGCGAGGTTCTGACAACAGGGAATGATATTGCGAACTTTTATTCTCCGCATATCCAAATCTGTCGATGGAAAATGGAAAGAAGGATCCTAGGCGTTAAGCTAAGCGACAGAATCAGTAAATCGGATCCGAGATAAAGAAGTGGGATGGAGCACATAAGGACAAGAGCTCGGCAACTGAAATGTTGCTGGGGCGGACACACATCCAGAATGCACCAGGATACACAGGTAACTATGTGGGACACAAGAGCTGCCAAGAGATGCAGAGGACGCCACTGTCGCAGATGATTGGACGAATTTAGGTTTGAGGCAGGTGTTAACATGGACCTGAAAAGCCAGGGATAGAGAGCTAGGGAAGGAAATAAATTCAGAACATTGTAATTGTGTAAAAATGTAAATACCATACGGAACCATTACGTGTGATTTAAATAACACAGCCCTACAAAAAAAAAAAAAAAAAACTGGTGCCGGGGATTTTGTAACTGATTTTAGGTATACTCTAAATATGAAATCAGCTCTATTTTTTTAGATATCAGTTTTCCTCTATACCTCTATTTTTTAGATCTGTGTTGTTTTTATGTGTAATTTTACACGAAATGTGCAGTTCTAAGTCCATTTTGTGCAATTCTCAATCATAATATACATCAAGGCCAATAAGTGTTGATTCCGCGTGGTCCTAGGAGACCCATTCGCACAGAAGAATATACAACATGGATGTTGGGGATTTTTTAAAATTAACAACCCCTTAGTTGAACGAGAGAAAATCATATTTCCTCCACTACATATCAAGCCGTAAGAAGCAGTTTGTGAAGGCTCTTGATAAGAACGGATCATCCTTTGCATTTATGGGAAATAAAATGCCTCACTTGAGTATGGAAAAACTTAAAGCAGGGATATTTGATGGCCCACAAATAAGACAGCTCATTAAGGATCCTGACTTCGTAAATTCGAAGAATGAATCTGAGCAAAAAGCCTGGACTTCATTTGTGTCAGTTGTAAAACATTTTCTAGGCAAACGCTAAGCTGAAAACTATGTTGAACTGGTAAACGAGATCCCTTGGGTGCAAAATGAGTATTAGGGTGCACTATTTACACAGCCACTTAGACCGTTTTCCTGAAAATTTAGCAGACACCAGTGAGGAACAAGGTGAAAGATTTCACCAGGATATTAAATCTGTGGAGGATGGCCACCAAGGAAGATGGGACATGCACATGATGGCAGATTACTGAGCTGGATTTAAAGAGGGACTGTTCCAAAATACATTCAGGAATGTCACGAAAAAGAAGCTTCCGAAGTGTTCGGTGACTGGTTGGTTTCATTCATCACTTCTTCCTATATGTTTGTATATAATAATATTTGTATAATATAATAATGAAAATTCCGTGTTTAGTATTATTATCATACGATAGTGTAATGTATATTTCACAAAAATATAATATCTCTGTAACTAGAGTTGCTAGGCAAAAACTAATAGCATATTTGAATTCAGGGCATCAAATTCATATAAAATCAGCTTAAAAAGCCCCGGCACCAAAATCACTGTTGACCAGTGTAATAGAATCATCCTGATTACCTTTAATATATTTTTCTCCTCCCCAACTATTTACAGCACATCTTCATTTTGCACTTTCTCTACCCACTTTATCGCTTCCTTTCTCATCCATATCCACATCTCAAATGCCGCCAATCTGTTTTTTTTTCCTCTTTCCTGAATGTACGTTTCAGTTCCATATAGTGCTACACTCCAAATAAAGCATTTCGCCATTCTCCTCCTCAGGCCTTTGTCCATACCCCCACAAAGCAGCCTCCTTTTCTTACTAAATGCCTTCTTGGCAATTGCAATGAGTGTTTTCACCTCCTGTTTGCATCTCATGTCTTCAGTTACTATGCATCCCAAATATCGTTTTGATGGAGGGCTATTCAACCTAATTCGTCTCCGCTCCTTGAGGAAAACTCAGGTTACTAATATGTTGTATGCAGATGATGCTGCGGCACCAACTCTCACACCAGAAGAGCTGCAAGAGTCAGTTAATTGTTACAAAAGTGCATGTGATCGCTTTGGTCTTACCATGAATGTCAATAAGACTAAAGTCTTGGCACAACCTTCACCAGGCACACCTCTTCCTCAGTTCAATATCTCCATCTCAAATTTGCCATTAGAACAGGTTGACCACTTCTCGTACCTGAGCAGTACCATTTCTGTGAGCTGTACCTGTGAGCAGGATGTGGATAAGAGAATTGGCGCAGCCCACGCAGCGTATGGACGATTAGCGCACCGGGTCTTCATGAATAAAGATCTGTCTATGAGTACAAAGCAGTAGTCATTTCTACATTGTTGTATGGTTGTGAAACGTGGACCCTTTACCGACGTGATCTTAGGAAGCTTGAGCGTTTCCACCTACAAAAACGTCGATCAATCCTGAGGATTAAATGGGAAGACCGCATTACCAATATTGCTGTTCTTGAAAAGGCTCAAATCAACAGCATAGAATCATCCATAATAGGTCACCAATTTAGATGGATTGGTCATGTCCATCGGATGGATGATGTGAGATGCTATATGGTGAGTTATGCTATGGCACCAGACCTCATGGTGGTCCTAAGAGGCGCTACAAGGACCAATTTAAGCAGACCCTGAAATTGACAGGTCTTGATTCACAAACCTGGGACATGCTGGCTGAAGACCGCTCAACTTGGCGCCGTACCATCTCGGATACTGTAAAGACGTTTGAAAGGGATCGACGCACACATGAAGAGGCCAAGCGTCAAGCTAGGAAACTTCGAGCAGCCCAACCACGTCCTCCTCCAGCAATACTATGTGACTTGTGTGGTCGCTTGTTCCATGCCAGGATTGGACTCTTTAGCCACCGTAAACACATCCACAAACTGGACTGAAGGAAGAAGATTTATACTCTGATTCGAGTTAAAGCCGATGATGATGATATGCATCCCAAGTATTTGAATGCACTTATTTGTTCTATTTCGTCCTGTCCTAACTTTTAAGTTGTCCTTACATTTCTCGAACTTATCACCATAAATTAGGTCTAATTGTAGAAAGGTTTATCACTAATCCAGAGTTTTCTTACTTTCTCAGGTTCCCTAACAAGCCGGAGGCGCTGGTGGGCTATGAGGATATCGACAAGCGGATCCAACAACTGGAACAGTACCTCACCAACCTGCTCAAGATCAGACTGTACCGCAACCACATAGAGACGGTAAATCACTGTTCTTAACTCCCCCAGTGGACGTGAGTTGGCGACCACGGTACCCCAGTTGTGTCCGGCATTGCTTCCACTTACTTGTGCCGGGCTCATCTCTGTTATCTTTCATGTCGACCTCCCTTGGTCTACTCTTGCTCTCTCTGGACCGCGGCGGTATTAGGGTATCTGAGGCCTAGGGAGTCTTTCACTTTCCTGCCTTAATTGGCCCTTGTCTCATCTTTCCTGATCCCTCATTCTTGGAAGGGCCCTGGTGTGTACCACCACCAGTTATGGTGCACCCTGGAGAGTGCTACACCCTCCAGAGCTCACGGCTGGCGAGTTCGGGAGTTGGCGACCCCAAGGGTTTCCTGAGCTGGATCAGTTTCCCCTCCCCTTTTTCCATTGCCTGTGGGGCGGACCCTCTTCTCTTTCACTTTCCTATCTGCCTTTCATGACTCACCTTTGTAATTTATCTAATATCTTTCTGCTCTGTTGGTTAGGGGTTGACCAACAGCAACTTGCCCCTCAGTTGGGCGATATTAATAAATCTTACCTCTGAGAGTGGGGCAATATACTTGCTTAAAATGAATCTACAAGACATTTGGATAGACTTCACAATACTGTATATTTTAATATTCTTCTTGCATTTTCTTAAACATGGCTTTCTTTCCTTCTCCTATTACTAAACACCAGAACATTAACTCTTCCATAAGCCAGCCCCCATACAATCCTCAACACTAAGAGCTATACAATCCATTCACAAACCAAAAGTAATTAGCTTCCCATTCCTGGCATTCCAACCAAATCAACATGGTAACGTGACCTGTGATCAAGGCACCTATCAATCAGCCAAGGCCACCTATCTGTAGATCACCAAGAGAAGAATCCAATGGGCACTGACCACACAAGACTCTTCATGGCCATGTCTGGCAACCTGATAGAACAAAAATAAATAAAAAAAACAGTCTCTGTAACCTAACAAAAGTTCGGTTACACTTTCCTTCCAAGTCCCTCAATCCCCATTCTTTGAGGGTTGAAGGCATTTCTATTCCTCCTGTCCTTTATTTGCCTTATGTTTCTTTTGTTTACTATTACTTCTATTATTTAAGTCTGTAGTTAGTATTAGTTCATTATCATCATCAGTGTCCAACCCCAGTCACCCGGGTGTTGTAAACTAGCCTCTTCCACTTCTCCTGCTCGATTACTTCTGCCACTTCCAGTCCAATGTTACATATATCTTGTCCGATTTGGTCCATCCATCTCTTTTTCGGTCTTCTAACCCATCGAATACCTCACCATCTCCCTCTTTGCAGCTCTCTCCATTTCCATCCTTTGCACATGGCCAAACCATCTTAATCTCGACCTCTGTATTCGCTGTACTAATGGTTCTGTTATATTTTGTTCTTGTCGAATTTTCGAGTTACGGATTTTATCTCGTCTAGTCTTCTGGAGTGATGTTCCATTATATTTCACATATTCCAGTAATTGGAATGATTGTGTTGACCAACTGAAAGCTACAATCATCATCATCATCATCATCATTTCCCCTTTTCCAGTTGACACTGGGTGGGGGCAGATATGGTTCCTCTCCACTTTGTTCTGTCGTTCCACCATTCCTCTTCCGACACAGTGTTCCAATCCAGGTTCCGTTTTCTAATACTATTCTCCACCGAGTCCATCCAACGCTCGTCCTCTCTCCCCTGTCATCCGTCGTTCCAGTGCTCGTCTTGGTAGCCTTACTTCATTCATCCGTTTGACATGTCCAAACCATCTCAATCTGTTTTGCTCCAGTTTGTCATTTAGTTTCTGTACTCCCAGTTCTTTCCGTATATCTTCATTTCTCACTCTGTCCCTCCTCGTTTTCTGGACCATACTTCTCAGGAATCGCATCTCAGCTGCTTGTACCCTGCTCTCATCCCTCTTAGTCATTGTCCAAGTTTCTGCTGCATATTGCATTATAGGAACATAATATGCTTTAGCTTTAATTGGTATATCCTTGTTCCTTACTAGTCCCCGTACCTGTTGGTAAAAAGCACTCCCGAGTTGTATTCTTCTGCTAATTTCCAAATCTAGTCTTCCATCTTCAGTCAGTTTACTTCCCGAGTATTTGAAGTGTTCCATCACTTCCAATTCCTTATCTCCGACCTTGATTACTCCTTTTCCTTCTTTCTTACCTCTGAAAGCTACAATATTAATTGTTAATATGGCAACACTGGAAATGGCTTCAAAGATATCTTTACTTTAACTCAAAGAATGTAAATTCCTCTTTGAGTTCTTGTAAATAAATGTAAGTTGGTGTTGTGGTTACAGGTGAGCTTCCTGGAGGTGACACACCTGTCGTTCATATCGGGGCTGGGCCCCAAAGGCAAGGAGGGCCCTGTTCTCAAGAGAACGGGCAGCACGCAACCAGGACGAGCAGGATGCAACTTCTGTGGTCTTCTGGACTGCAACATATGTGTCAGGTATGCTTACGGTACTCGCCATTGCCACCATTAAAATAAATATAATGAATGAACAGGAAATGCATTTGCCATTGTTTATAGGTCTACACCTCAAAGGAACTTTCAAATTGTTATCACTCCCTCCTTAATAATTTATATGATCATCGCTCTGGTAGGCCTAAGAAATGATCAAATCATAATGAAGAGTTAGTGTGATGTCTTGCAGGAAAGATATTCTCGGTCGACCACCGCCTTTCTTCCCTGTGATCATTCCTTTTAAGAGATCAGTTTTTTTTTTTTTAAATTTTATATCGTATGGCCACAGGTGCCAGGTGCAAGCTTTGTAATTCGACACCCAGAGGGTAGCTTGCATGTCGAATTTCGTTGTTCCTTGAAGCACTATGAAAGTCAAGGAGGTTAGATATCTAAGCTCCTTGAACACTATAGCGCTTTCTTGTAGAGAAATGAAGAACTTTGTGTTGGCGGAAACTCCCAAGACTAATTATGCCATTATGAACACGGCCTACTGAATTCAAATGGGTTCTTTAACATGCCAACATCGTATGACATGCGTGTCTTATTTTTGCCGCCTTTCAAAAAAAAAATCACTTGCCACGGCCAGGAGCGAACCTGCAATCTTGGGGTTAGTAGACAGACTCGCTATCCACTCACCCACCGTGGCAAGCTAGGAGATTAGTTAGGAAAGCATTATGTTGCAAGATGTGGCCTTTCTTTTGTGGGGGCCGATAACCTAGATGTTAGGCCCCTTAAAACAACAATTATCATCATCATCATCATCTTTTGTGGATCGTTGGTCTCAGTTCTCTTTTCCCTTGAATTTCTTGCAGGATGCTGATGGTAGTTCTCTTTTCAATCCATTTAACCCGTAATATTCTCCGCCAGACCCACATCTCAAACGCTTCAAGTCGCTTCCAATCCTGACCTCTGATCGTCCATGATTCACATCCATACAGAAGCACACTCCCTTCAAAGAACATGACAAATTGCTATATCCCAATTTGCATTAATCAAATGATTTTTCTTATTATTGAATGCCTGTTTGGCGAGCGCTATCCGCCTTCTAATCTCTTTACTACATCTGTTGTCATTGGAGATTAGACTTCCCAAATAAGAGAAACTGGTGACTTGTTCCAATAACTTGTTAGTAAGCTTAATGTTTGGGTGAATACTCACAACTAACACCTTGGTCTTCTTAGCATTAATGTTCAAACGTAACTTTGACAATGCTGACGGCATTCTGGACAACATCTTCTCGGAGTCCGGTACAATTGCTATGTCATCTGCAAATCTAAGTTCCCGAGAAATGTAAAAACAATCTTGTATTCAACATATTACACACCTATATTGACGTATGCAGCAGGCACGTGGACAACAACTAAACAGGAAGAAAGTAGAATCCTGGCAGCAGAGATGAAGTTCCTGAGAGGTATAATTGGAAAGACTCGCAGAGACAAAATCAGAAACAATGAAAGTAGGGAGGAAAGAGGATTCCCGAAGTTACAAGACAAGATTGAGATCAGTAAGCTAAAATGGTATGGACATATGATGCGAATGGGAGAAGACAGAGTCCCGAAGCGATTATTTACTGAGAAAGTCACGGGAAGGCATCAAAGGGGAAGGCCGAGGATGAGGTGGATGAATACAGTGAGGGAGAGCGTTGAGAAAAGAGGAGTGAAAGTGAAGGATGGACGAGAGTGGTGGAGAGACAGAAAAGTATGGAGGTCCTTGATTCACACCCCGACCCAGATCACTGGACCTGGGAAATGAAGGAGAAGGACAAGTATGTGACCCGCTGAACAAATTCGAGTGCTAAGGGTTATGTTTAATGTTGGTAATGACAAGGCTAGTATATTTATCAGATTTCCTCATCCTCAGGTGTAACTACCTGTGCAGCGACATGTGTGGTAAGTGGCGCAACCGCTGGCTCTTCGTCAAGGACACCTTCCTGGGCTACATCCGGCCGCGAGATGGCACTGTCAAGTACGTCATGCTGTTCGATGGTGGGTTCGAGGTGTCTTCGGGTATGTTTGCCACCAGCATGCACAACGGGCTCCACATCCTGAACCAGAGTAGGTGCGTATGTATCCCGCCCGTCTGTCTCCACTCTGGTTAGTGCCCCATTTCTCCACTGATCCACCACTGCTCTTGTTACAGACAGCTGGTCATCAAGTGCTGGACACGGCGCAAGAGCAAGGACTGGATTGAGCACATCAAGAGAGTCTCCAACAATGAAGGTACAAAATAGATCAGTCATCATCAATATGATTTCTTCTTATCAGAGCATTCATAAAATTGTGTTAGTTAATTGAAATATTTCGTATAATTGATCCGGTCAGCTCAAACCAGCTTTCCAGCATTTCACCCCAGCATGCCATAGGGTTCGTCAGTTGCCAGATGTTCCGTTTTACCCCCAACAATTCTGGTTTTTCTTGTTCTGCGCTCCGTTTTAATGTTAAACGGAACGCCAAATATTCCGTTTTTGGGATAATTTGATATTATAAGGTGCGTTCAAAAAGTAATGAGCCGGAGGCTGGAATGCGCAAACCGGTGACGACATGGGCTATTCGTGGTGTGGTTCCGACCAGAGCTTGGAAGGTCACAGCCCATCGCTAGAGGGCACGCGTACACGTGACGATACAAAGCAAGCAGCAGCATGCATCAATCGTCCAACGCTGCCAGTCGCATTGCAGGAGGCGTCAAACAAAGAGCAAAGAGGTGTTGTTCGGTTTCTGACAGCGGAAGGAGTAGGGGGAACTGACATTCATCGCCGAATGTCACAAGTGTACGGCGAACACTGCATGTCCCTTGCAAGGGTCAAGGCGTGGCACAAGCGCTTCAGGGAAGGACGGGTGTCGTTAGCCGATGATGCCCGGTCTGGGGCAATCCCCTGCATTACCGATGACAACGTCCAGCTGGTTGATGCACTCATTACCCAGGACCGCCGAGTGACAGTGAACGCCATAGCCGCCGTGGTCGGATTGAGCGTCGGAAGTGTACACACCATCATGAAGGAACGACTGCACTTGCGCAAAGAGTGCCCCACAGTCTTCAACCACACCAGGAAGCATGTTGAATGCCCTACTGTCTTGGTCTTGGTTGGACGATTGATGCATGCTGCTGCTCGCTTTGTATCGTCACGTGACGTGCACGCGTGCCCTCTAGCGACAGGCTGTGACCTTCCACGCTCTGGTCGGAACCACACCTCGTTACACACGCCACTATTAGCCGATGTCATCACCGGTTTGCGCATTCCAGCCTTCGGCCCGTTACTTTTTGAACGCTTATATTTTCAATTTCGCACCAATTTTCAAATGTCCCGCTTCAGAATTGATTGTAATATCTAGCTCGTTTTCTGGTGATACAGGCACAAGTTTGAAAGAGAAAATGATTTCTATGTCTGTGATAGATGTGTACATATTATAGATTTATTAGGGGCAACAACATTAAGGAATATCTTAGTCCTTGTGAAGTTAATACTCAGCATTTTCCCTCCAATGCTTTTACGGAGAGAGTTTTTTCTGTCACGAATATCAATTGGAGAGATGATAGAAACAGAAGCTCCATTAGTTTGATAAAACATGAATTGTTCACATATTACAATTATGACGAAAATTGTAGTGAATTTTATCAGAAGATACTTGCAAATAAAACAAGAAGTTCCGTGATGAACTAAAGAGCTTACTTTTCTCGAAATGCAAGATTCATTCCAATAATTAATCTATATGGGCCTAATTAGAATAATGACGAAATTGAGTTGGTAATATTTAATTAGTTCGAAATATAACTGGCATAATGTAGCCTAATAGAGCACTACAGTTGGCAGCCCTGGTGACTAAATATATTCTTAGTTCCATCTTTTAAGGTACAGAATACAAAATTTGGTTGAAGTCCAATGGATAGCATGAACATTGCATGTAGTTAGACATTGGACCTACCAGCATGCGTAAAATCATGTTGGCAACAATGTCCTGCATGTGTCGGTCAGAAATAATCTGAACTATTATGATCTATAATATTGTTGTACCAATTTTGGATGAAATCCATTTATTTGTATAGAAGTTACATGTATTTTAAAATTGGACCAATCAGCAGGCTTAGAATCGTATTGGAAGCACTGACGTATATTAGTTACTCCAAATTAATCTAGAATGTAAGGTACAATACGTGTGCAAAGTTTAGAGCTGTTGGCTTGAATACTTTCTGATATATTGATATTAGGGTAAAAGAATAGACAGCATTTATTGACAGTTGGCAGCCCTTATTGTTCTTGAGAATACGCATAGTCATATCTGTTATAGTACACATAGCACATACGAAATTTGGTTGAAATCCAATCGATAGTATAGAAGTTACATGTATTTAAAATTGGTCTTATCAGCAGGCCTAGAATCATGTTGGTAGTACTGATGTCCATTAGATACTCCAAATTAATCTATAATGTCAGGTGCTATACGTGTGCATAGTTTAAAGCTGTCGGCTTGCATACTTTCTGATTTATTGGTATTTGGATAAAAACAATAGAGATTCCATTTATTAACAGTTGGCAGCCCTGGTGGCTCTTAAGATTACACTGTCATATCTGTCCATCTGCACATAGTACATACGAAATTTGGTTGAAATCCAATTTATAGTGTAGAAGTTATATGCATTTAAAAATTGGACCTATCAGCAGACTTAGAATCATTTTGGCAACACTGTCATGTATGGCCTCCTGGAAATCAAACTGAAATATTATTATCTATATGTGTGCCAATTTTGGTATAGCTCCCATGCATACCTTCCGAAATATACAACATGGAGCTGAAATTTCAATTGCGATTTTTCAGCAGTTGGTAGCACTGACATCATTTTCAAATACGGCATTGAGATATTTTACAAAATGCTAAAAGTAGGCTAAAGATCCTTGCAAAGGGTCGTTGAAATGAAAAGCATTTGTAAGTTGCTGGTGTCATAGGCCTGTCAGCAATATCTAGTTTTAATGTTGTGTATTTGATTATGTAATGTTTATTTAATACATATATGTGTATTATTTATTACAACATTTAACAACCTTGATAAAAAAACAATGTTTTGCTACGTGTGTTCCATTTCTCCATTCTTGATATCCGACAACCCTAGACTTTGTGAAGACGCTGGATGCTGAGAAGGCCACTGCAAGGCTGCAACCCTCTCAGGGTTAAGTTGTACAAACAGGAATATGACACAATAATTAAAATTAATAATAGGCTAATTATTTTATTTCATATTTTGTTTCATATTTTCCTCCTCCTTAATTACGAGGACTATCATTAATATAGAACTTCTGTGTACATAAGTGTCGCAAGACTAGAATTTAACGTTTCAATTTTTATTTTTTTTATTTTGAACTTGTCTAAATATTTAATTTCCAGTGAATAAAACTGCTAAATATTTATGAAAATTATTTTGATATGCAATGCTGATATTCCTTTATCTCGTAGAACAGGGCGGAATTTAATATATTATATCGCAAGACAGGTTGCCCGCGAGCAGAATTTAGTATGCTCAGAGATCCGTTGATACTCGTGCAAGTGGTACGCTAAAAACTCGACAGATGGCAGTAAACTACACTTTTAGGTCTGGCCTAACAGGGAATCCCCGAATTGAGTAGCGTTATCACCCTGCTAGTTTCGCACAAGCTGTGAGAGATTATCGTGTTCAGTCGAGCCTGCGTCTCGAGTTCTAAGAATGGCTTTTGGTGATTTATATAGTTATTTTGCGACATGTGCTGGAAAAGGATGGTCAGTGCGCAAGAGATTGCTTCAATTTTGGACTCCACAGATACTGTAGACATGGTGGCCACTACTCCTGGAAAACCTGGAAATCCTGGAAAACTCCTGGATTTTTATTAGGTATGGAAAACTCCTGGAAAACTCTTGGAAAATGATGAAAAATTTGAAAACTCCTGGAAAATAGCCACTGTTAATTAATTATAAAAATCTTTTTATCTTAAATCATACTCCCACTGCGGTTTTGGATGAGCACTCTATCGTTAACGAAAGAAATTTCCTCAGGCTACCTGTTTCTGTGTGTGAGAACATGCGATAGTATTTTTGTAAAACATATTCAGTATAGACAACTTCACCGCAATAACATTGCAGGCGGCATTCTTTTCTCTTTTTTTATGCGGATATTTGAGTCATAAAAGGATTTTTTTAACAACAATTAAATCATTTGTGTGTAGGCTTGCGTATCAATAACGCAATCACCACTAATTTTTGTCAACATCTGTATAGGTAAACCAAACACAACTGCTTTATTTTGGTCTTGAAGTAGGCAACCAATAATGCCCCCCCGGGACTCGTGTTTATTTTTAAGTCTGGAAAAATGAGAATTACTCCTGGAAAATTCCTGGAAAACTCCTGGAAAATCGTTGACCTATTTGAGTGGCCACCATGTGTAGGAGAAACTGATTTTTCATTTGAAGAGTTCGAAGAAAGATATTGAAGTAGTGTCTCTTGTACCCTTTATGCACTAAAAAAATGTCGATAATATCCTACGCACTTCTAAGATTGAGTACATCCAATAATCAAGGTAAGCCATTAATATTATGTACATCTGCATGTTTATAGCTATTGTTCGACAATTCTGGAATAGTTTTACTTTGCCGTATTTTTGGTCCACGTAGGGTTAACGAATTATGAACGTCTATCCAATTCCTTATTGACGAAGTTGAATATAATCGGAAAATGAATACCTTAAGTCGATAGTATGTACTTCTGATTATAGTACCGGTTGTGGCCACATTTTTGGGAGAGTCAGTGGCTAGCTGACCCACTGCCCAGTAAACTGAGAGCGATCAAGGGAACTACTCGTATGTGGCGGAGCTCTTTCCGGTCAAGGAGAGAGTCCGTCATTTTGTGTAGGCTAAGGATAGGTCATACAAGATCCACCCACTCGTACCTAATGAGAAGGGAAGACCCCCCACTTTGTACCTGTGGAGCCGTATTCACCGTGCCCCACATTTTCACCGAGTGTGTGGATCTTGCTGACTTACGAAGAAACCTTGGTTTGCAGACGACACTCAAACTTATATTAGCCGATGACGCGGTGGCTGCTGATCGCGTTATCCGCTTTATAAGTGAGAGTGGGTTAGGGCCAGCAATCTAAATTCTCCAGTGAACATCGACTCAACGACTTGTTCGTTTTTGAATGATAATGTTTTTGTTTTTCCGTAATTTTTGTTTATTTTTATAATTTTTGTTTTTGTTTTATTAATTTTTGGTCTTTTTAAATTTTGGTGTGCACCTCAAAATTTTAAATTCAATTCCAAATTTGTATTCTCTATTCTGTGTTAAGAGGGGCAGATGACCTCGTAGTTCCGCCCCTTAAAACAACAATAACTAACTAACTTTGGCCACATTGTGTCCGTCCTCGGCAGCAATAAGTCAAGTTGCAAGACTTACAAAGACAAAGACTTTCCTAACAAAGGTTGTTTTCAAAAATACTACTTGTCTAAAGCCTAAAAGACATTAAAAGTCTAAGAAATCACAGCTGTTTTAAGTATATATTAAAGTTGAAAGGTGAATACAAAGGATTGCATTTTTTGGACACATATCCCACTTGCCAAATACTAGACTCGTGAAACAACTATTTGACTTCTTTTGGAATAGTAAAACAAAAATCACATGGTCTGTAGATGCTAATAGTTCATAAGACTTTTTTGACATCATTTATATTACTTGAGGCATTGACATTTTTTCAATCATTCTTTATGGTGCACCATACAAGATTCAATTTTAAGGGAATTTTTAGTGTTACACCAAACAATTATCTTGTATCGTTTTCTGTCATATCGACTGATGAAGGGGACAAAACTATTAATTAGGCCTCGAAACATGTCCCGCTAATGACCACACAGTGATCAGATTTAATAAAAGTATTGATCAGGTGGAACCTTAAACCTGTTTAAACCAAAGAAAACCAATTCTATCTTATAAAGCACCAAACTTAAACTATATTACTTATGAGACATCTTAATATACAAAATGTTGTGAAATACATTTTCACTGCTTATTTATGAAAAAATACCACATTCATCTAAACCAACTAAGATAATAAAGAACCCATATAAAAGTCTGATTTTGAACACAACTTTCACAATTGTGTGTTTGGTTCCCCAGCACGAGACTTCACGCAGAAGAACCGTTACAACTCTTTCGCCCCCGAGCGCAAGATGGTGCAGGCGGCCTGGTTTGTGGATGGCTGTAGCTACATGGAGGGCGTCGCGGATGCGTTGGAGGCTGCACAGGAAGAGATCTTCATCGCCGACTGGTGGCTCAGTCCGGAGATCTACATGAAGAGACCTTCACTGTGTGGAGACACCTGGAGGCTCGACAACATCCTCAAGCGCAAGGCGGTGAGTCTCCCAACTGTTTTATAAAAAGAGAGTCAGGTTTAAGGGGAGTGCAGCAGACTTGCCTCAGTACTAAGTTTGCTGTACTAAATAATGTAAACTCCTGATTACTTGTCTTATCCCTCATAGTTCCACGGGGCCGATATATCGGCCAAAGGAGCTTCTGCTAGAAATGACACCGGCCGATCTATTGGCCCCATTTCTCTAATGTTCCTATTATTACTTCCAGTCACGCAGTTTTGACAGTGTTGTAACCAAGACAACGTGGGAATCATTCTCCCTCGGAATGTGTGTTGAAGTTCCGTGAATAACTGGATTTATAATAAGTATTCTTTGAACATGTTTTAAAAGAATCAGTTCTGAATTTTCTTGGTGGTAGCACTCGAAGGAATTGAAACTTGGAAACAGAAAATAAGAAAAAAGAAGCTTAAGAAGTGAGGCAGTGAGTGAGAGAGAAGACTATGCCAGAGTTGGATGGAACTGAGATTTTTGGAGTTTTACGGGTTGCTCTCTCGCAGCATAAATGTGGTTCACAGAGACCACATTCTTCACAAAACAAAGGAAGGAGCCTGTGGATGTCTTTGATATTATGCACACTGAAAGTTGAATGTATGCCGTACACAATGGTACCAATAACTAAATTTTGACAAAATCTCGGCATAGCCCCTTCTCTCACTCACTGCCTTGTTTGGTTACACAAGAGAATGATGAATATAAGATGGTTAGATAGAGTAACAAATGAACCCTGTTTGGCATGTGGTGTTGCCATCTATAATTGAGCTACTGTTATGTAGCATGATGGTTATGAAAGTACTGTAAATGTCCATGTTGGCAGCATTGTCTTGAAGTAAGATGACTGTTCCAGGAGGAGGGAGTCAAGGTGTTTGTGATGCTGTACAAGGAGGTGGAGTTGGCTCTGGGGATCAACAGTTACTACAGCAAGTGGCGGCTGGCCTCCAGCCACCCCAACATCAAGGTAAGCAACTAAATGGTTTGCAAACAATTTAGGTCATGTGTGCAAACCACCAGTTTGTGTTTGTCAAATGTAAATCGATCAAATCATTGTTTTGCACCAGGGACCAATAAAAGGAATGCAACATGGAGAATATCATAGTACAAAGATGATTTTTACAGTACTTTAACAAATTTCAAAGAGAGAACTTTGTAAAAATGGTCCTGTTAGCTCAAACAATCAGTAAAACTTCACTTATACGTTTTCCAGGGGACCAAAAAAAACAATGCATAAGTGTGAAAAATGCACAAATGAAAGTCGGAAAATAAATCTGTTAAACGTATGTGACAATAATAATAACGTATGGCCTCGGATGCCGAGTCAAGCTTTGTAATTTGACACCCAGAGGGTAGCTTGCATGTCGAATTTCATTGTTCCTTGAAGCACTATGAAGGTCAAGGTGGTTGTATATCTAAGCTCCTTGAACACTATAGCTCTTTCTAGTAGAGAAATGAGGAACTTTGTGTTGGCGGAAACACCCGAGATTAATTTTGTCATTATGAACACGGCCTACTGAATTCAAATGGGTTCTTTGACATGCCAACATCGTATGACATGCGTGTCGTAAATTTTTGCTGCCTTTTAAAAATCACTTACCACGGCCAGGAGCGAACGTAGACCGGCATGATAACCACTCACCCACCGTAGCAAGCTATGTGGCAATATGCATTATAGTTAAGAAGTGAACGACAAGAAATAATAATATGATTGTTTAACTATAATCTGCAATATGTAACAATACAACTACAAGAGAAATGCGCCCAGATAAAGAAAGAAACAACAACAAAACATAGAAAATTGAGTCACTTAACGAAGTAGTCTGTTATCTTGGCTCGTTTTTTGTTGGCCCCGGCCACGGACTGAACAGTATTGTAAAGATTCGTGCGATTGCCCAGCGGTCGCCATTCCTTATCCTTGTAGTGACGGGCAGGCGGGGTGTGTGAGGAATGTAGAATAGCCAGTCTGGCCGGGGCTGATTAGGGTGGGCCCCTCCCCGCGCAACGATGAATGAGTCAACCACAATAGCCCACGAGTCAGGTATACTATTGGCGCCTTGGCTACCAGACTCTTCTGCTTCTCGAGGCCACTGGAAGCAACAGGGAGTTCCAGAACAACCAACCAGAATAGGCTTGAACCCACTGGAAGGGGAAAAGGGAGCCAGAACATCGCCGGAGAGAGGCTAGACAGTGCTGGAATCCACCACTAGAAAATACTCGCTTTTACGAGAGGTGGCTTGATCGGGAATATTCGAGACCAGGGAGCTGATTGGATATATACCGGCAAACTGCGGCAGGCAAGTCAGTCCTGGACGAGTCTCCGTATCAGGAGTGTGCCGAGTGACCTGTGGATATAAATGTGGACAGTGCAGTGGAAATAACTAACATAAATCGTGACTGCCAGAGATACTGATTTGCAGAGATCAGTGTACATAAATAGTGACTAATAGCTGTGTAAAGTGCAACTCTGTGTAAGTGTGTGTGTGTGTGGAAGTAGGCTTAATTTGATTTAGTGTAAATAACATTATTGTAAATAAAATATTAGTGCATTATAAGCCTGACCTATTTTTACGAACCCTAAAAACGTTCCAGTATTTTCAAACCGATATAATTTGGCCATTATTTCCTCAGAAACGTTATGTCGTGTCAAAGAATGTTTGATAGTCCACAGCATAGAGCATTGACAGCATTAATAAAATCCGCTGTATTATGCTGCGGCTCTTCGTCATCGTCATTAATAAAATACCGTAGTGTAAATTAAATTATGGATTTTAATTTGTCTGAAGACTCAAGATTATTATAACTCAGAATCAATCGCATATTTTTAATGGTTTGACGAGGAGTCCTGAAAAAAAAAAAAAAGAATAAAAATGATAAAAGAGGAAATAATAAGATTCAAGGCCATCGTAACACAAATAGCGCGCGTTGCATTCCTCGGACCGAGCGGAAGTACAGTCTGTACCAAATGTTTGCAAACATACTTTCTCAGAACACGCAACGTATAAATGATGCTTTATATTGCAAAGGGCTTAAAATATGATTGTATAAGCGTGAAAAACTAATAAATGTAAAACGTATATCGGAAAAAAATTAACATGATAGTATAGGGATTTTGCCGGGACAAGGAAAAACAACGTATAAGTGTGAAACGTATAAAAGAAGTTTTCCTGTACCAGCGTTTTGCCCCAGTGTACCATGGACTCACCAGTTGGTATGGTACACCTCACCAAGACACATGGTTGGTGCATACTGGGAAGGTCACTGTAACAATGATGCCATGAGCAGTGTCAATGTACTAGAAGAGCTATGCTCCCTTTATTAGCCCACCAAGCTTTACACAAACTGTCTCCCCAAAGGAACCAGGATAGTTTTTACACCAAATGAGCTTAAGGGGTCAGGTACAGGTTACCATGGTAAAATTTAAACAATTATATTTGTTTTCCCCCTTTCAAAACCACCACAGTTACAGCAATGACATTCTGTGCACATGAAACAATGGTATTATTTTATATGAAAAACAGCATTACATTCAAGTGAAAAAATAATTTGGTTATTTTTTTCAAAATTCAAAATGGTGGTTGTTCATCACACAAGGCTGCTGTGTTTTTGTGATAACTCCTGTAATATTCAACATTTTTAGGTTCTGTTAATTCTATTTTATTGCCAGGATATTCCTCTAGAAATGTAAGTACATTCAGCAACATATCTTAACAACAAATATTTAATTTTGTATTGAAAAAAATGTCAAAATTTTACAATATTTTTGCTACATTTTGAAGAATTGATTTTTTTTAAGAAACTATCTTAGAGAGAGACATGAATTTACATCATTTTGTAGATATACTAAGCATGAATACACACAAAAAATTCATTAGTGTATGTCAATTATTTTTTGAGTTATCATTAAAACGGGTGTCAAAAACACAACTCGGAGAAAATTGTGCATAAATCTTACACAGTCTACCTTTAAGGGCTTTGCCTTTTAAATCATAACTCAAACACTATGGCGCATAATGGCATTTCTTGCACCCAAAGGTTCCTAAAGGATTGGAGCATAAAATAAAAAATATTTTGAAAAATTGATTATTGAAGGTACTGGTACCTAACCCCTTAAATGACACAGTATCCAATTTCAATTATTTTGGTGCAACTAACCTCATTTGACTACACCGAACTTTGAATGCTCAGGAAAATGAGGAGTGTTCAGAGAAAGTAAGTAAAAGTTACATCGAGACTGGAAATGAGCGAAATTTGTAATGTAATGGGATTTCTATTTTTTATGGGACATGCTTAGAAAGTGGAAGTGTAATTTTCAGGTGCGGTCTCAAGTCTGCATTAAACTGGATTATCAAGAGTTTACTGTGCTACAGATCAAAGTGCAGGAGAAGTCAGCCAGTGCGTTTTATGTCTTTATCCTTATTAGTTCCTCTCGTCTATAGCTGTCTGTTATTGTTTGTCCTTCTTTTTCCCCCTCCGTGTCCTTTGTGTGGCTTCCCAGCCACATGGGTATTGCGGGAATCGAGCTTCCGGATCAGGCGGTGAGAGAGGCAGTCGCACTGCCCTCGCTACCGAATAAGGTGCCTGCTAGTGATGTGCGCTCTCGGTTGTGACATTCTATCCTGTCGCATTGGGAGGAAGCGTGGTATGCCACGCCTCTGCCCTACAAACTGAGAGGCATCAAGGAGACAACGAAGGTGTGGAAATCTTCCTTCCGATCTCCCCGGAAGGAAGCTGTGGTACTCTGTCAACTCCGGATCGGCCATGGGATTGCTACGCACTCCCTCTTGCTAAAGAGAGAAGACCTCCCTGTGTGTACTTGCGGCGCCCACCTTACCGTGGCACACATTCTCTTGGAGTGTGTGGATCTGGCCGATCTGCGAAGGACTCTTAAACTGCCTAATACCCTGTCCCTTATTCTCTGTCATCCCGTTCATGAGGGAGAGTGGTACTTTTTTAAGTTTTAATGTGTAGTTACGACTTTAAGTTCAGGTTAAGTCTGTTTTATGTTTTTTATTGTGTTCATCTATTTTATTGTTCACTATGCCTTATTTGTTTTATTCTTTTTACCATCCCGATTTTACTATTTTTATTCAAATAAGGCGTAATTGTTGGGGCTCACTGTTTTATGTAAACCATTTTCGTTTCATCCATGGCTGTGAGCTGTTTTTATCTTCATCCTTTCATTTCATGCCATTTCATTTCAGTAGGGGCCGATAACCTAGATGTTAGGCCCCTTAAAACAACAATTATAATCTTCCCCCCTCTGCCTGGAGCTGTTTGTGTTTTTCTTGTAGAGATTTAAATAAAAATGACTGATCTTGTATAATAAAGAAACTGTAGCACCCATTGCTTGCTGTTCCCAGGTGCTGCGTCATCCAGACCACGCCAAGGCTGGCGTGTTCCTGTGGGCTCACCACGAAAAGATCGTGGCCGTAGACCAGACATATGCTTTCCTTGGGGGTATCGACCTCTGCTATGGTCGCTGGGACGACCACCAACACAGGTATGGTTCAACGTCAACCAAATTATTGCGGTCTCAGGGCTTTGAAACTAAAACACTGTTGGCTGCAGCAACTTTTGTGTTCAATTATTCTTAAAAATTTGTCACATTTCAATTGTCTCTAATCATCCGTTGGTCGATATATCAGCCCCATGGCTCTGTAAGGGTTAATGCAAATTATTCCCAAACCCATAACTGAAATATAACCATTCAATTTATGAGAGGAACAATGTGTGTGTTTTCTACTTGTATAATGGTGTGTTTAGTGAACCTGGATGATTGGTTGCAGGTTGACAGACCTGGGCAGTGTGTCGCAATCGTTCAGCTTCTTGCCGCAGCGGAAGAAGCAGACGTCAAGTCGACCGTTGGGCGACTCTGGTCACCCTCAGTCGCTGCTGCACCTGGCAGTCGCTACCAACCTGGTGGGGGTGGGTGCTTTGGGTGGATCACACACCAACATCCTCAAGTGAGTTCAAACAGGCCGAGCCTTTCTGGAGATATTCACCTAGTTTGAATCCTTACCCTGCTAATAAAAATTCTCTTAGCTTCTCCTATAACCCACATTTAAAATCTGACTTTTAATGTCATCATCTTCAGCAGTTTCCAAGCGCTGGTCAGGTCTGCTTGGAACATAAGCCTCTCCATCGTTTCCTGTCCATCCACCATCTCTCGTCTTTCACTGTGTCCCAGCACACTCCTCTTTCCTCCACACTCTTCTTAACTCCCTTTGTCCATCTGTCCCTTGGTCTTCCCCTTGGCCTCCTTCCCGTCATTTCCATTCCAAACATTGAAACGGTTTGACTGCCCCTTACTGTTGGGTGAGAAATGTAACTGTTTACCTTTGCTTAAGCTATGTTGTTTTAATGGGCACCAAGACCTCAACGCAATGTTGAAATCTAAATTTGTATTTAACAACGTCTAGCTCTGGCAGAACACATTCAAGACTCTATTCACTCAGATCGTGGTATGATTTGATCATTAACCCAACAAACAATTGTATCAGGAGAAGGAATTGGTCTATATCTAATGCTACCTACTGAAAGCAAAGATTGCATTGTAAAAGAAATGAATTTATTATATAAAACAAGTATAGCAAAATTAATAATAATAATAATAAGTATAAAATTTAAATTGGAGCGTTGTGATTTGAATATTACCGATAGAAAATTACGTGAAAACGGAGTCTGATAAATTGATTTTACTCTTATTTCCAAGCTATGAAGTTACTGAAATATGAAATATAAAACAAAGAAAAATGAGAGATTGCGTATTTCTGCGTCATTTGCGCTTACCACTGGAAATTGCCAAAGCATTTCCCTCGTACTGGATGATGCTGTGTGCTTCCCACAGTCTCCTGGACGTCGCCATCTTCTTCGTTATATGATGATATTCTGGTAGATTAGATAATTCTATGGTCCGTACATCGGACCCAAACACTCGTATAACCACACTGGTTAAGTTTTACAAAAGTTAGTCCTCCACTCCATGGAACATCGGAGCGACTCCCGCGTGAACCATACTTGGCAAGTTCCTCACTGATAGTCACTAACTCCCCTGAACATCGGAGCGACACGCACTTGCAACCCACACTCCGCAAGTTCTACACAGATAGTCCACGTTCCACGGCGCGTCGAACGATATATCCACACGCCGGCTCCCCCACTCTTCAGTCCCAACTAGCTTACGTCGTCTCCACTGATTGGCTGACCCACCACGCGATCTTCCCCTCCTCCGGGTCATTACACTCGGCGGGAGGGTTCCGTTCCAACAATTCGCCTTTCCTTGACGATGCGACCCAGGATTGCGTCATGCTTTCCGACAAGATTAAGCGTGTACTTGAATTCCCAGTGAGTCACGTCTCTCAAATACCCTAACTGACGAAAACTCCGTAAAATTCCGTAATCATGTAATTTTCTTTGATATTGTCGTTCGTAATAATTTGCTTGATAGCGTTTTCTAAGACATAGAAAACCTTTCTGAATGCTAATAATTTTTATAAAATGCTCCGAAAATACCTTAATAAAAATTATAATAAATTAATAATAATAATAAATTAACATGAACAATTCTCTTGGCTGAACAATTTGCCGCGTAAATAATTACAGAATGGCTTCCAACTGACTTATGCCAGTTGCATAAAAACCCCTCAAAAAACACGTTACATATTCGCCTCGGATCATCGGATGATTTACCGTGACGACGGTCCATTATCCGATTATCCCAGACACGTTAATAAACCCCATCCAAAATACATATTACATAAATGAAATCTTCCTAAATTACAGATATATACACTCATAATTTTTCTTCACGCACTTTGCGTCAAAGTTTGTTGTCACTATGGATTGCACTTTGCAACCAGTCCAATATTTCTCATATAAAATAGTGTTCCACGGATATTTCCGCCTCTCAAATTCCTCTATGTTGGAGAAATAGACATAATTAATGTGTGAGCACTATGTATTTATGATGTCATATCACACGCATTGAAGGTGTTCTGATATATTTATATCACCATAGAACTTCCTAATTTTACTGGAGGTCCCTTCCTTATGGTGACATTTAATTCCACTTATCACTGAGCACACGATCACACTATTGTGGCAGCGCCTCGTGACCATAATACTTAATCTCTCTTTAAAGTAGATTAAATTAATATTGACTTCTGAAAAAAAAAACAGTAAATGCGCATTACATATAACACCAAATATTTCTGTGCCGTAATCGCCCTGTCTTGTTAAGTTCCCGTCGACCATATTCTACTTAATACTAGTTCTCAACACAGATCAGTTCTTCTCACACAAATAATACCTCTGTACAAATTATCTTAAATTACACACTTACAAATCTTACATGGCGAGACCGTAAACAGAAATCACGTGTGCTGATATGTATGAGTTTCATGAAGGACTGTCTCGCATTCTGATGGCCCATCTTTTGCCTCGTGGACGCCTTAAGCAAAAATACCATGTACAAGCGCTCACCCATCTCTTGGAGGCAAATGGGAATTCACCAGCGCTACCAAATTTTGGCCTTGGTGTATCGAGACATTTTAGTGCTCAAGAGCATCCGACAATCCCGTCATATTTCCCTGTACCTTAAAAACTCTCATTTACTTACATACTACCCCCCTGTGCGACTTCTGATACGCCTGCCTTGAAGACCAGATCTTCCACGCACCAGATACCACACTTACTCATTTGATAGGCTGGCTCGCCAGCTAAACATACTCACTTTATGACACATATTTTCGTAGACTATGTATATTATACGTTCCGTATAATCTGTTTCCCTCACTATTCTCCAGCACATATGCTGTTTTCCCAATACGTTTGGAAACTATAAATGTTTCTGCGTCACCTGCTTCCAACCTTGCAAGTGGCTCCCTTAAATGAACGTCATCACGTTGCTCTACTAGCTTATTTCTCAGTGTCTGTAACGATGCCCTGTTGCTACTGTCCACACATGCTAACCCTACCTTCCTATGGTGTCACACCTCTACTCGACACTCTATGACCTAAAAATGTCACTTCTGACTGACAGAATGACGACTTAGACAGCTTCAAAGTGAACCCTGCCTGATCTAACTTCTGAAAAACTATATCTAAATGACGTAGATGCTCCTCAAAACTGCGTGAACTAATTACCATATCATCTATGTAAATGGTTACAAACTCTCCTGTGTCATCCCCTAATGCGATGTTTAAAGCCCTAATTAATGCTGCTGAACTACTCTTTGACCCATAAGGTGTTCTACAAAATTGATAAAGGTTATATTTATGACTAAAAGCTGTAAATGGTCTATCTTCGTACATAAGTGGCACTTGCCAAAAACTGGAACTCAAATCTACACAAGTGAAATACTTCTTCCCCTCAAATGTTTGCATTAATTCCTCTATTGACATAGATTTCAGCTGATCTGAACTAATTCTACTGTTAACCAAACGAGCGTCTAAACAAATACGAACAGTGCCGTCGGTCTTGGGTACCGTGATCAAAGAATTAACATATGGACTGTTAGAATGCTCAATAATCCCATCTTCAAGCATCTGGTTAATTTGTGCCTCAACTGCACCCTGATAAGCGAAAGGTACAGGATATCTATGTCCTGTGAATACTGACCTATCAATAACGTTCAATGAATGTGTATAGCAATTGGCCATACCAATGCGATCGTCAAAAACTCTCCTATTACACCATAACACATCATAGAGCCGAACACACTGTTCATCCTCTATATTTCCCTGAAATGCAGCCTCACGTAACGAGTCCTCTAGACTTCCGTTCGTAATCACACTGCCCACAAAACATGGAGAACCCCGCTCTACGGCTGGCGATATCTCATTTAAAGTACAAATCACACCTACAACACTACTTCTCTGAATTTGGTCATTGAACGCTACTTCTACTTCAGAATCTCCCCATTTAAATTTCAAACTCCCTACATCATAACATAAGTTACCAGACACTCTACTTAGCCACTCTGAACCCAAGATAACACTGAAAACTAAATTTGGAATTACAAGGCAAATCTGCTTCTCTACATGATTATTAATTTTAATGTCTACTAAAACTTGCTTAGAAATTACTTTAGACCTCTTCCCAACAGCTGTGATAACAAAAGTGCTTTTAATTGGCATCTCCTCAAAATTTACTCCAGTTCCTTTCATTTTATCATAAAATGCACTACTTATGCAACTCTTCATACAACCACTATCAATTAAAACATCTGTGTACGCCTCGGACACGTTAAATTTAACTATGGGGCTCTTACTAACCACTTCCTGAATAATACCTTCATCATTTAGTTCATTTTCAATAACTCATTTCTTACATTTAGGTCATAGGGTTCCTGTATAATTGTATGGACAGGGCATGCTACAGACTGAGATTCTGACCTTACTTCGCAGCCTGGTTCGCGTTTAAAGAACCGCTACAGCTGGCCGTAGTACTACCAACTACTGAACTGGTCTGGTTGTTCTGGGCTGTGTTGTCATTGTTTGGCTGTATATTACTACCACTAGGCTGTCCTCTTCCTTGACCCCTATTCTGGTTGTAATTATTGTTATTATAATTTCTCCCTTGATTTCCCCTGAAATCATTGTTCCTCCCTTGATACTGATTACCATAGCCATTTCCTCTGTTCTGATTTAGCTGATTATTATTATTATTTCGATTTTGAGCGTTGGCCCCTTCGCCACCGTTCCCTTGAACTTCTTGATGCCTGGCTTCATTAGGTCTATTATTATTATTACCCTGGTTCCGATTGAAATTGTCCTCATAACCCCCTCTCCCTAGTGCATCAAATGTGCTTAACAAATTTTCTACTTGTGATATAGTCTTTACATTCTGGATACAAGCAGCCTCCTTGATCCTATAGGGAAAGTGCCTAAGTAGCAACCTCACCACATCACTTTCCTCCTTCAACCCATCCAGATATTTACACACTAATACCTGCCCTAAAAAGTATTCGGTCATGGTGGAGCTTCCTTTAGGGTTATATTTACCACACACTACTCCCTCACGATGCTGCGACTGAATAACCTCATTCCAGAACTTTTCACAGAATTTCATTTTAAAATCATTCATATCAGTAAACTTGTCTCTGTAGACAGCAAACCAATTCCTCGTTTCCCCCACGAACACTTGTTCTAAAATTTCAACTACCTGGCACCACTCAATACTACCATTTTCCAACCTCTCCCCGAATTTATTTTCTATTGTGTCCATGAACTCCATTGGGCACCCCTGTCGATTGCTGAACTTACCCAGTTCTACCTCCCTGTGTGTGCTATTCACAAAAACTGGCCTATTCTGACTATTTTCTTGCCTGATCCTAGCTTTTAATTTTAATTCTAATTCTGCGATTTTCTCCTCAGTCTTCCTCTCAATACTGTTTACTGTTAATTTAATGTTTCCTTCTGATTCTTCTACTTTATCATATAGCTTTGCTTGTTTCTCCTCAATCTTGCTAATGCTCTCTCTATTACTCTCTCTTAAATCATTTACTTCTGCAACTATTTGCGAGTGGACTTTCTCAATTCTACCCCCCAGCTGTTCCTTAACCTCTTTAGTTGCTACCTGAATTTTGTCAATTTCTCCCCCCAATTGCTTTTTGACCTGCTGTGTTTCCAGTTGCACTAGTTCTTTTAAATTTTCAGCCTGTGTACTGATTCTAATTTCTAACTCCTCCTGTACTTTTCCTAATTTCTTGTCTACATCTGCAATGATCTCTTTAACCTTCTCTTCCATTACTCCTCTGATTTCTCCTCTAATCTGCTCCATTTTCACACTAATTTCCTTGTTGTTCTTATCTAATTTTGCATTATTCTGTTCTAATTTTTTATTTAAAGCTTCTGTACTTTCTTTATTTTCCCTACTGTTTTGTTCTAATTTTGCATTATTCTGTTCTAATTTTGCATTTAAAGCTTCTGTACTTTCTTTATTTTCCCTACTGTTTTGTTCTAATTTTGCATTATTCTGTTCTAATTTTGCATTTAAAGCTTCTGTACTTTCTTTATTTTCCCTACTGTTTTGTTCTAATTTTGCATTATTCTGTTCTAATTTTGCATTATTCTGTTCTAATTTTGCATTTAAAGCTTCTGTACTTTCTTTATTTTCCCTACTGTTTTGTTCTAATTTTGCATTATTCTGTTCTAATTTTGCATTTAAAGCATCACTACTAACTTTGTTCTGATACATGAACTCGAGAAGTAAAGTTTTTAATTCTGGTTGGCCGCCTACACTCCCTGTTTCAGTATCGGGATTTACCTCCGCTACCCCGGTACTACCATCACTCGACATACTGCTCGTATCATCATTCTCCAGTTGATGACCACTACGTAACCTCATCTGTCTTTCTTTCTCATCCCCCATAATGATATACACTGATAAAGACAAATAACCCCCAAAATACAGGCACAGAAATATATACCCTTCTCCTTCCACAAATGTTATTAGGTTTTCATCCCCACGTTGGGCGCCAAATGAAACGGTTTGACTGCCCCTTACTGTTGGGTGAGAAATGTAACTGTTTACCTTTGCTTAAGCTATGTTGTTTTAATGGGCACCAAGACCTCAACGCAATGTTGAAATCTAAATTTGTATTTAACAACGTCTAGCTCTGGCAGAACACATTCAAGACTCGATTCACTCAGATCGTGGTATGATTTGATCATTAACCCAACAAACAATTGTATCAGGAGAAGGAATTGGTCTATATCTAATGCTACCTACTGAAAGCAAAGATTGCATTGTAAAAGAAATGAATTTATTATATAAAACAAGTATAGCAAAATTAATAATAATAATAAGTATAAAATTTAAATTGGAGCGTTGTGATTTGAATATTACCGATAGAAAATTACGTGAAAACGGAGTCTGATAAATTGATTTTACTCTTATTTCCAAGCTATGAAGTTACTGAAATATGAAATATAAAACAAAGAAAAATGAGAGATTGCGTATTTCTGCGTCATTTGCGCTTACCACTGGAAATTGCCAAAGCATTTCCCTCGTACTGGATGATGCTGTGTGCTTCCCACAGTCTCCTGGACGTCGCCATCTTCTTCGTTATATGATGATATTCTGGTAGATTAGATAATTCTATGGTCCGTACATCGGACCCAAACACTCGTATAACCACACTGGTTAAGTTTTACAAAAGTTAGTCCTCCACTCCATGGAACATCGGAGCGACTCCCGCGTGAACCATACTTGGCAAGTTCCTCACTGATAGTCACTAACTCCCCTGAACATCGGAGCGACACGCACTTGCAACCCACACTCCGCAAGTTCTACACAGATAGTCCACGTTCCACGGCGCGTCGAACGATATATCCACACGCCGGCTCCCCCACTCTTCAGTCCCAACTAGCTTACGTCGTCTCCACTGATTGGCTGACCCACCACGCGATCTTCCCCTCCTCCGGGTCATTACACTCGGCGGGAGGGTTCCGTTCCAACAATTCGCCTTTCCTTGACGATGCGACCCAGGATTGCGTCATGCTTTCCGACAAGATTAAGCGTGTACTTGAATTCCCAGTGAGTCACGTCTCTCAAATACCCAAACTGACGAAAACTCCGTAAAATTCCGTAATCATGTAATTTTCTTTGATATTGTCGTTCGTAATAATTTGCTTGATAGCGTTTTCTAAGACATAGAAAACCTTTCTGAATGCTAATAATTTTTATAAAATGCTCCGAAAATACCTTAATAAAAATTATAATAAATTAATAATAATAATAAATTAACATGAACAATTCTCTTGGCTGAACAATTTGCCGCGTAAATAATTACAGAATGGCTTCCAACTGACTTATGCCAGTTGCATAAAAACCCTTCGAAAAACACGTTACAACATCTTCTTCGGTATCCTCTCCTCTTCCATCCTCCTCACATGTCCATACCACTGTAGCCTAGATCGCTCTATTCTATTTTGCAATGGTTCCTCTCTGACTCTCTCATTCCTTACTCTGTCCATTCTTGTTACTCCTTTGGAACTTCATCTCCACTGCTCGTATTTTATTCTTGTCCCTTTCCTTCATCACCCATGTTTCTGAACCATATGTCAAAATTGGCACAAAGTAGGTCTTGTAGATGATTCCTTTACATTTTTGTGGTACATCTTTATTCCATATCATCGCGCTAACACTCTTGAAAAATCCATCTGCACACCTTCCCCTTTCATTTATTTCCATCCTATTGCCTCCCTTTTCTTCAATTATGCTTCCCAAGTACTTGAAGCATTCTACTTTCTGCAACTGCTGTCCTCCAAGTGTTATGCCCATATCCAGTCTGTTCTTCTTCCTCGTTGTGATGACCACTTCACTCTTTTGTGCTGAGAACTTCATCCCATATGATAACACTACCTTCTCCCACTCATCTAATTGCTCTTGTACTTCTTGCTCATCCTCTCCCCATACCAGAAGGTCATCAGCAAACAACATTGCCTTCATTTTCCTTTCCCCAATGCTATTTACCACTTTTACTGTATATTTCTTATATTTGTTTTGTTCTGCTTTAGAGCTATAACAAGCTCCCAAATGACACACCTCAACTAAACTTATTTTGAGGCAAATTAAAGCAGCATGAAAATTTATGAATGAATCCATCATAAATTATAACAATCAATAATTGAAGTGGTGTGCCAAAATGGAATATAACCAACAAAAAATGTCGTCGTCGGCTGTAACTCGATTCCGAGTACACATACTTCTTCCTGCATAGAGCTATTCAGACCAGTTTGTGGATGTGTTTCTGATGACTAAACAGGCCAATCCTGGCATAAAACATGTGCCCACATAAATTACACTCAATGGTCGGGGGAGGGCGGGGTTGGAATTGACGAAGCTTTCTTGCTTGTCGCTTGGCCTCTCCATGTCTGCGACGTTCTTCCTCAAAGAAGTTGACAGCCGTCGATGTAGTGTTCCGCCACAGTAAACGGTCTGCAGCAGATGTTTCCCATGAGTGGATATTTATATCAGTCGTCGCCATGTGTTTCAGCTGGTCTTTAAAACGCTTCAGAGGGGCCCCATGAGGTCTAGTGCCGGAGCAAAGCTCACCATAAAGGAATTGACGTGGAAGCCTGGTATCACTCATACGGTGAACATGGCCTAACCATCTCAGTTGATGAGCGATGATAGTTGTCTCAATGCTATCGAGATGCGCTCTCTCGAGAACTGCAGTGTTGGTCACGTAGTCCTCCCACTTGATATGTATCTCATCTTTTGTTTGTGGAAACGCTCAAGTTTCTTGATATCACGGCGATAGAGTGTCCAAGTTTCACAGCCATACAGTAGCGTTGAGATGACGACAGCTTTGTACACCATGAGTTTGGTATGCATCTTTAGGTCTTTATTCATGAAGACTCTGCGCATTAAACGGCCAAATACAAAAAATGTATTTCAAGATAATTACGATGACATAGTAGTCACACTCGACTTTTAAATACGAAAGTTTATTTAACTTATAAAATTTCATGGTATAATTGTCACATAGCACATTCGCATTTGTACACCGATTTTTGTACACACTGCCGCGAGTTTAAAACCTGGCGTTATCTTGTCAGACTTGCATTGCTATGGCTCACATTATGCTAGTAGCTGGCAGGCAGCACGCTAGCTAGTGGCCCGCGCTCTGCGCCAGTCCAGAGGAGTGTAATATGTATATGGATTTGTCATTTCTGCCGCCGTATGAAGCGCTGCTAGTCCAGTTCACCCATGTGAAGACAGGTCCGACTGCTATTGGCAGAAACTTGTGCAAGGAACACCCCGGTTAAATTTCAAAATTTGATAGGCGGCTTCAGCCACTTCTGTGGATACATCGCAACAGAGACCCATGTGTGATGTTACGAATATTATGTTCACAGTGAGAAAATACAAGAATTATACAGTGATCTTGAAGTTGATAGTGAAATACAGGGGATTGTGAATTAAGTAAATAATAATATACCGATTTTAAAAAAGAACTAATTAAATCCGTTTGAGCACTAATATGTTTACTTCTTTATAGAAACATGTTTCTTCAGCTTGGTCGCTTAGCTTACATGTTGTGAATTGTTAAGCTAAGCGACCAGGCTTTTGAACTCCATTAGCCTTAGCATATGCTTCCTGCTCCACTCGTAATTAATTTCTGCACTATGAAGAGCAGTAGGAAGTTAACACTGCAAAACAATCAAACACAAAAGATACAGTAATTATGTTCTATGAAATATATTTCCACGTCAGTTGTTGGTTCATCATTGTCTGTATCACTGTCCATTAACTGTTCTATAATATCCAGTTCCGTGAGACAAGATGAAGCAGAATCTATATCTTCAGTAAAACTGTCATAAACATTTGAGAATAACGAAGATTAAAAATTCATCACAATTCCTGCAAACTATAGTAAATAGAGAAAGGTGTTCTCTCGGAGACCACTAGATGGCTCCACAATGCTGGAATACAGCACAGAAGTCATACGAGCGCTGTGAGTACAAGCTATCGTCATGTCGTGTGAGACTCTACATCGGAGCGGAAGTTAAATATTTTAACGTCGAACCCCACTCGCAGGACCACCGAGAGGCAGGGGCAAATGCATAGCTGCACGTTAGTTTCAGCTTATTGTAACCACTTTTGTATTATGTAAAATGTTGTCTACAACTAACCACCTGTCCGAGGCTTTGCAAAATAAAGTTCTCGGTTTGTCTACAGCTCTGCAGAAGAAATCTCAAATTACCATATTTTAACTGTATTAAAAATCCCAAACTGTTTTGTGCACATTGCAAAACATATTCCATAGAATAAATACTAAAATACTTTGTTCTTCTTCTGCACAAATGGGTCTCCTAGGACCTATTGGTCTTGATGTTTGCCTAATAACTCTTCATGCGCGATTGAGCGAGTCTTCGTTGCTGCGACCAGACGTGTCTCAAAACCCCGTGTATGAGTAATTTTTCTAATTTCCTCTCGATCCTTTTTTTCTGCAAAAACGCATAGATTTTATTTGTTAACCTAGTTGGGTCCATTCTGTCCAAATGTCCCATGAATTGGATCCTTCTGTGTCTCTGATTTTAGTAATTTTTAAATAGACATCAGCATTAGGTTTCGGAAAGTGAATTATATCTTTCATTCTTGGTCCCAACATTTTTCGCATGATTTTGCATTCCTCAAGTTCCAATTGATTTCGCTGTGTTTAATGTTGTAGATCAAGTGTCTTGGCTGCATAAAGGGCTGCACGCAAGACTACTGTTTTATAATGTTGAATTTTCCAATTCCAAGAGAGGCATTTTTTTGTTATAAACTTCTTTTGTCAAATGGAAAGGAGTTCTCATTTTCTGTAGTCTTGCTTCTATAGATTTTCTTTCGTTGCCAGTTTCATTGATCCATTCACCTAAATACTTGAAATGCTTTCTATGAAATAAGATTTTTATGTTGTTGGTTTTTTTTAAATTATGACTGTGCATTAGATGCTTTTCTCAGAATGACATTGTCTATCCAGAATAGCTATTAGTTAATAGTACTAATTAAAAGAATTGCATAGGGGTCCTTAAATCCTCTGCCCACTCGACATAGGAGTGCAAAAGGTTAATAAGTTTGAATTATAGTGTTGGAATTTGGCCTTGTACGATATTGCCCGTACCTAGCTTGTAAGCCAGGTCTAATGTTTTGGTTCTACCTTTGATTGCCTCTTTGTCCAGCACGTTGGGTTGTATTCATTCTGCCTAGTATTTGAATTTGTCTGTCCTCTTAATCTTAGATACTATTAACAGTAGTATCCTATTGTATGAAAGTTGGTGTACCTGAGCCACTAATAAAGATGTGTCTGTGTGTGTGCGTGTCTGTCTCGTGTGCTAGTCCTTTTCCAGCGCATTCACTGTGGAGCTCAAGGCAGCAGCTGTTGGGATCGCGGGACTCACTGTTGTTGTGCCCCCCTAGCGCCGTGGAGCCGACCGAGGGCGCCCCCATCCCCGAGCCTCCACCGCTGCCCAAGCTGCAGTTCACGATACCGGAGCCGTCGCAGACGGAAGACATGCCGGAGGAGAATGCCAAGTGCAACACTCCAGAACTGGAGCGGAGGAACATCATGGACAAGGTGCGGGAGAAGACGGAGACGGCTCGCTCCAGGGGTCGCGAGTGGCTCCAGTGGTTCACCCACGAGGCCGACAATGAGCTGGTCTCCACCTCCGACAAGAAGCCAGACATAGAAGTCAATAATGTGGAGAACAAGTAAGTCATCACTAGGTTTACAAAAACATAAAATAGTTTGTGTTTTTAGTTTTTAATATTTTATTTATTTATCGTATGGCTTTTAGTGCCAGGAGTGTCCGAGGAAATGTTAGGCTCGCCCGAGTCTGTAGCTGCTTCCAGCGGACACCCTAAAGGGTGAGCTACAAGTTCCGTTCAATTTCAAGTAGTTCCAACTTTCGCCACCAGATGTCAATGATACCTAGTGGTGAATGTTGGAACTTTGATAGAGCGTTCTGACGAAATCTAACCTAACAATTTTGATTCACACAAGTTTAGTCTGTGGAAGGATCTTTTACATGCCATAAATCTATGACATGTGACCGCCGACTTTACTTCCTCTCCGAAGGAAGGCTTACTGAAGGATTTTTAACGCTCTTAAAATAATCAGACGACTTCGGCCGGGTTTGAACCCGCTATCTTGGGCACAGCAGTTCAGCATGCTACAGTTTTTAATAGGTAGAATAGGATTATAAATTGCTTTTCATGTTTAAAGCATAGCTAAAGTTGAAATAACCTTCGCAAAGGTAAAAATTAATGAATTGTTAATAGACAGTCTGATTGCAACGAGAGTGTAAATATTTTACATAATGATGAGTCTTTCATCAAATTATCAACGACATGGTGGTGACAGAACCTGGAAATCAGGGAAATTTGTCTCTCCGGAAATATTAAGGAATTGTCAGGGAATTTCGAAAAGGTGTGGAAAAAAATCAGGGAAATTTGAAGAAACTTAAAATTATTATTTTTTTAGTCTGTTTACCATCCAGGTTGGCTTTTTCCTTGGACTCAGCGAGGGATCCCACCATTACTGTCGCCAGGGCAGTGTCCTGGAGCTTAAAACACCTAGTTTGGGAATACAACTGGGGAGGTGGGACCAGCACCTTGCCCAGCCAGCCTCACCTACAAAGCAAACAGGGGCCTCATGAGGGAGGGGAAGATTGGGATGGTTAGGCAAGGAAGAGGGAAGGAGGCAGCCGTGGCCTTACAGTAGATTCCATCCCAGCATTTGCCCGGAGACGAAGTGGAAAACCACGGAAGCCACTTTGAGGATGGCTGAGGTGGGAATCGAACCTCCGGGGTGGCAGCTAAGCACGCTGACCACTACACGATGGAGGCGACTAAAAAATAAAACTAAAATTAATAAATCTAAAATATAATACAAATTTTGCGTCGAGCGAGTGAGAATTATTTTGCAGCTTCTAAATTAATATCAGGGAATTATCAGGCAAATTTGTCAGGCAAATTCTGTCACAATCATGACTTAGAACTTCACACTTGTAGGCAATATTTCCTCTCCTTAAATATGTTAATCATTCAAATTCAATAAAACCAAGGTTGTCTGAGGCGGTTTTTACACTCTAGGCCGTTTAATTAGCTTTGTTTACTAAGAATATAGGGAACTTGGAAACAATGTATCCCTACTTTTCTGACAGTAATAATATAAGATATTTAGCTGCACTTTTCTTGATTACAGTAAATAAGCAAGTATCTCTAAAAATACGGACTAAGATTCAAGTATCCTACAATAAATGGAACCAAACTGCATTTAAGTATTTTTGGTAGGCCTACTCGCGTATCATTTAGGCTTTTTTCAGGTACTACAGAATTCATGAATATGGTTCCATTGAGTGTGATTTGGGTAAGTATTACAATATTTTTGTATTTAGAAGTAAGGAAAAATACAGGTAAAAACCGAAGAATCCGTTCCCTAGTTATCAGGTTATCACTCATTTCAATTCAAACCAATGTTTTCCCTTGATCTTTCTTGTAATTCAACGTTAACCCTTTAAGGGATAGAGGTCTCTGCCAAAAAGGCAGTTTATGCTTTCAAAGATGCTGATCGTTAAATCTTCAGCCAAATTTCGGAGAATTTTCATGCCGAAGTGATAGTATTTCTATAAAAGAAATATTATCTACTTGACGTAAAGTGCTGGATAAAATTTTTAAAAATATATAAAACTAAAAACATTAACAATTCAAGTGTAAAAATAAAATATAGAAATTAAAATCAAACTACAATAATAAAAGAAATATAAAAATTACAATAATAGACATAACTATAAAAAAAGTTATGAAAATAAATTGTAAAAAACAATTCAAAATTAATTAATTTAAAAAAAAATCAAAACTAAATCTATAAGAACATTAATTGAAAATCAAAAAAGAAATATAAACATTACAATTAGAGAAACAAAAAATAAAAAATATAAATTAAAATGTAAAAACCCATTTTAAAATAAGTTTTGGCCTATGAAGGGTTAAAGTTCACTTTTTTTTAATGTCAATTTTCCACTGTTTTTAGCAATTCCTATCAATAAAGTATGCTTCCTGCCTGAATTTTTGTAATTATGGCTATAACTTAGTATAATGACCAGGGATAAGATTTATCTGTATTTACACATTTCTTTATTGCACGGATAGACATATTCTTTTAAACTTACCTCCATCAATTATGTTTTCTCTGTTCAAATTAAGGGAATACGGAATCGCCCATCTTTCCAATGTTACATTTGTTTAATTCATGTACCTTTTCCTCAGAATCTGATAAAGTTATGATAATGATATTTGTCACATTTCAATCAAACCTTACTTGAGATATTAATGGAGCGTTTCTTATATTGGACTTCAGCAGTCAGATTTTTTTGTTTTTAACTGTCAAAAATTATAATTACTTTTCCTTAAAAAGAAAACAGCCAAAACCCGAATAGTTTTATTTTAAACACGAAAATTTGTCAATTGAAATATTAATCACTAGGAACAATGATGAAAATTTCATAGCTCTGTGAAAATAGTCACCTAGAAAAAGAAACATACCTCCCTATGAAGGCTTCCAAAAGGATGGTGTATTTGGCTTTCACGGCTAAGGAACTATAGGCTGCTTTTAGCTCTCGCAGTTAAAAAGTGCAGGTGAAATTCATAAGAAGGGAGGTAGTGCACAGTTCGCTACTCCTGTGGGGGTCTGGGCACGGTCACCAAGAGCTGGCTGATGAGACTATCTTGGTTTTCCTAGGCGAAACCCCACACGAGACATGGCATAAATCTAGAAAAATCGCTGAGTTTTAATTCCTAGGCCATAAAATCCAATATACCAATAATAATATTCCATTTATGTCAGGTGTTGAATGTAAGAAATGAATGATGTGCACTATACTTTTGGATGAAATCACAAAGCAGGAATAATATTTGAAGTTCGCTCTCCTGGTCGGGAACGCCTCATTAAGCACAACTTATAAGGCCCATTCTGGATCCGTATTGATAAACTGAGTGATAAATAGGTTAAAAGTTCCATATAATCAATACTTTTTATTAAATAAAGATCACTGTGTGGTCATTGGTGGGACATGTTTCAAGGCCTAGTTATTTTTGGCCCCTTCATCAGCCGGTATGAATGAATAAATGTCAAAGACACAAAAAATGTATAGCGTAACACACTAAAGAGTCCCTTGTTATTAAACCTTATATGGTGCACCATAAAGAAGGATGGGAAATTGAACGCCTAAATCAACACAATTTGTTTTGGAAAAACGTGGCTAGTATAAAGTCTTAAAAACTAGGAAACACTTTCATTTTGAAAGATGAATGGGCCAAAAATAATTAGCCCATGAAACATGTCCCACCAATGACCACACAGTGATGTTTATTTAATAAAAAGTATTGTTTAGGCATAATTTTCAACCTATTTATTAAACAAGAGTTTAGTGCTTTTCAGTCGGTCAACACGAATGTACCCAAAAGAGATGGGTTATGCAAGGCATAAAGATAGCTTTCACGACGAAAAACACAACCGCTAGGCACCTCCTAAATAGTAATCTAAATAAACGTGACCCGTATTCAAGGTCAGGGGTATATTCTATAACGTGCCAAGACACCGATTGTCAAGCTAATTACATCGGGCAGAGTGGAAGGCGAGTAGACACACGTTATAATGAACATAGGAATGCGATAAGATACGGAACACATTCAGCCGTGTGCGAACATATGTGTGACGTAGGGCATAGCTTTACCAACATAGAGTCGGACCTTAAAATAATCCATCACGAATCGAAAGGCAGAGCTCTTGACATAAAGGAAGCAATCGAGATACACCTAGCCAAACGAAACAATCCCAACAATCTAAATGAACACACGTTCATGGAGAGCTCACCCCTCTTCACGCTACTAAAAAACACACCCTGTCGGAAACAAAACACAATTTAGCGACACAGCCATGCTAGATAAAAAAAAAGGGGGGAAATTAGGGGTTTTTTAACAGGTAAATGTTAGCTGGATCAGGTGTACGATGTACTTTTCTTCTGCAATAAACCAAGGCCCATATTAGAGGCAGTATTAAAGGTGCCGGGACGTCCTCATAAGACCGTCAACGCTTAGTTCGAATGGGTTATGCTCCACGCGTGGCGAGGACTAATCTATGGTCTTTAATAGTTGTAGATCCACCTCATTCAATAACATACATCTTATCTAGGTTGGCAACACCTCACATAAACACATCGCGATCACTCCCCACAGCACGTAGGGACAGGGGGGGGGGGAAGGCAGGGAAAAACCTGTCGTTAAGATAACCACCGCAGTCGACCGCACAGCGAGTTCAAGAAAGCACGGAAACTGCGAATAGCTGTAGTACGGAAGACAATCAGATAAGTAGTTAGCCTAAAATTTTATAGTTTAACCATAGTTTACAACCATATAATCTCTCTAAAGTACAATCTCCGGATAGCCATCACCATTTAACATTTCACCTAACATATATACTGCATTTAGCATACACTGACAGTTGCAGTACCAATACTGCAACTAAATAATTGTACATATTGTAAATATTTTCACCTGTATTTCAAACATAGATTTTATAGCCTAAGTGTATTGGATCTGATGATGATCGCTTGACGATCGAAACTGGTCATCCTAGTGTTTTATTAATCTCATGTAATTTATTTCAGGATTAGGGCATAACCCATCTCTTTTGGGTACATTCGTGTTGACCGACTGAAAAGCACTAAACTCTTGTTTACTAAGGCAACACTGAAAATATGGCTTCAAACACCACAACCTATTTATTACTCAATTAAGTAGGAAAAAATTAATACAAATGTTATTTTATTAAAATTAAGATTGTGACTGATCTGGAAGTATGTTGGTGTTTTTATTATTATTATTATTATTATTATTATTAATCTTGATTGGTCACATTGGACCACTTGAGTCGTTCCACAATCACTTCTTCTTTCCAGTACTTTTTCATTCTTTCAGATCGGGATTTTCTCAACTCATCTGAAATCTCCATAGGCTTTCTGTGTGTCATTTCTGCAGAAAATTTGTGAGTTTTAAGAATGGTGTTAATTTTATTTTTCTCCTCGGCATCTGTTATCTTAAGTCCAAGTGCTTTGAGATCTTGTTGGATTTCTTGGATCCATTTTCCTCCAGTTTTCTTTCCTAGATTTCTCATCACCAGTTGGCGTACAATTCTGTTTTCTGGAAGCCGTAAGATGTGAAAACAATATGAAATTCTTTTCTTCTTCATTGTGCTGGTGATTGGATCAATCTCACGATAGACAGTTTCATTTGGGAGAATCCTCCAGACTCCCTCAACCTGATACTTTTTATTTATGCAAGTTCTAATGATTCTTCTTTCCGTTTTGAGGAGCTGATCAGTTCATTGTTCATTTTTAATTTGGAACAGTGTTTCACAAGCATAAGTGGCTTCTGGGAGAGTTACAGTTTTATAATGTTGGATCTTAGTAGCTATTGATAGGCATTTTTTATTATATGTTGACCAGGTTAGAGATTGTGCCTTTTTCATTTTATTTGTTCTATTTATCCAAGTTACTTTTTCGTTTAAGTTATGTGTTATAATTTCTCCAAGATACTTAAATTGGTGTTTTTAATATTGACAGTGAATATTTTAAAATTAGCAGGGCTGATGACCAAGATGTCCCAACCCCTTAAATTAATGACAACTTTAAAGGGTAACATACTGTAAACTAGAACTGGTACACGTATTTGAATGTACCACGATGTTGCAGCGTGCAGAACAACAACAGTGACAGCAAGGAAGAGGAGCCCTTGACAGAAACTCTGGCGGTGTCGGACGAGTATTACCACGAGCGGCTCAGTTCCCGCAGCAACAGCCTGGCCGTGGAGGGGCTCACCGGCATGGCCAAGTTCTGGATGGGCAAGGACTATACCAACTTCATCGTCAAGGACTTCACCAACCTGGACCTGCCCTACCAAGGTAATGTGCTCCCGTACTGGAAGCCCAGGTATTAAACTGGAGCCTACTAGAAATACAGACATTTTTAATCATTTTTTTCATTATTCATTATTTACTTTCGCTCCGTGTGGAGCATAGGGCATCCAAGAATGATTTCCATCGGACTCTGTTTGTTACCAAGTTCTTCACTTCCCTCCAAGTCTTTCCAGCTTTTATGGCCTCCTCTTCAATGGTGCATTTCCAGGTCTTCCTTGGTCTTCCTCGTCTCCGAGCCCCTTGTGGATTCCAGTCCAGAACTCCCCTTTCTACTGCATGATTCTGTTTCCGCAGAGTAAGCCCAATTCAGCCCCATTTCCTCCGTTTAATTTGGACTTCTATACGTTGTTGGTTAGCCCTTTGCCACAGCTCTTCGTTGGGGATTATATCTGGCCAGCGTATGCAGACAACGTTTGATTTTTAATCACTAACTGGAAAACCTTTGTGTTGTTATTAGCCTAATTTCGATTTTTGCAAAAAATGAAAGTAGACTTACGAGATCAACACAGGGCGAAAAATTGTGTGTGTGTGTGTGAGTGTGTGTACCCTGAATGTCTGTCCCCCCCCCCCCCCTATCAATTCAAACACGGTGAAACCGAATTGAATGAAATTTGGTACAGAGGTAGCACTAGTAAAGGGCACCTCATATTCATGTTTAATATCCGTATAACACGTATTTTAACAAGCTACTACAAACAACATTCAATTATACTCCTTGAAAGCGACAAAGAGTTATAACAATACCCATGCATTTAGGAGAAAGTAGGCTATATGTTCTGTACTGAACATCTTGTTTTATTTTTTTAATTTGTTATTTTATATAAAGGGAGTTAAAAATCAAACTGTGGCTAAAATAAAGGAGATGTACCAGGGAAGTGTGAGCTGTGTGTAAGTTGGGGGAGAGAGGTCAGACTGATTAAAGCAGAAGAGTGGGAGTGCACTGCTTTTCATATCTGAGATGGATGAGGTAATGGTAAAAGTGGCAGCACAAATAGGAGCAATGATGTTTGCAGAAAATCTAATGATATGGGGCAATGGAGAGGCAGAGGTACAAGAAAGGTTGAATGTATTGGTTGAGACAGTAAAACAGTAGCCTATAGTTTGAAATGTATTGCAAAGAAGTGTGAAACGATGGTGATAACGAGAAATAGGGGAAGAGTAACAACAGATATAATGATTGGAGGAGAAGTACTAAAGAAGGTGGGAGTGTCTAGGGAGTATAATAGAAGTGGTAGAAATGACAAGGAGATCAGTGAGAGGTCTGGTATGGAGCAGGGACGTACCCCAGATGTCCCAATACTCGCATCAGAAACGTGCGTTATGGAGAAGAGACAGGTGAGCAGGACCCAGGCTTGCGAAATGAAATTTCAGAGAAGCAGATTAGGAATAACAAGAAGGGATGGAGTGAGAAATGAGAGAGTGAGAGAGAGAGATTGTGGAAGAGAATCCCTTACAAGAGACCATAGAGAATGAGTTGGTACGGACAAGTTAGGAGAATGCAGGAGGGCAGGATACCAAGGAGGATGCATGAGATGGAAATGGAGGGGGAGAGACCAAGAGGAAGGCCAAGAGATTGTGGGTGTGAAGGAAGGAGTGCCGAAGAGAGGAGAGGAGAGGCTCATGTTCCAAGCAGACCCAGCCAGAGGCTGGAAACTGTACATGATGATGATGATTTAACACATTCCAGTCTAAGTGCGGACTATGCTAGTAGTGACATTTTTAGATGCGTACAGAAAATATACAATGGGCTATACTCTTATTTCGTCGGTTCAGGACTGTTGCCAGATGACTTAGTTACAACAAAAATCCAGTTGATGGCAGCTTTAGTGAGAGATCGACAAGAAACAAATAAATTTGTCAAGTGGAGTTTGTACATTCAACCTGTGCATAATTCTGTGCCGTTCTGCATTATGTTGGCACCCCTGCATTGTGAAATCTTCGTTTTCGTTATTCAGTTGTTTTCTTACTTCTGTTTGGAGTGTGATTGTTGCGAACAGGAACTTGTATGTTGTTAACAGCTCATTTTGGTCATCTTCAAGAGTAGAAAAAAGTAAAGAACAAGATGTTCAGTAAAGAACATATAGCCTACTTTCTCCTAAATGCATGGGTATTGTTATAACTCTTCGTCCTTTTCAAGGAGTATAATTGAATGTTGGTTGTAGTAGCTTGTTGAAATACAACGTGCTATAGGGATATTAAACATGAATATGAGGTGCCCTTTGCTAGTGCTACCTCTGTAAACAAATTCATTCAATTCGGTTTCACCGAGTTTGAATTGATCTGGGGAATGGATTTGCACACATACATGGCCGCTATTTGCAAACTATTGGGCTGATGACCTTGTAGTCAGTCATAAGATGCTTTCCACAAAAAGGCATGTTGTTGCAAAATCCGGTAGAGATCAAATTATTAGGATGGTCGAAATTTGATTTAAGCTTTTAACATTTGGGTGGCCGTCATTCCGTTTCCGTCAAGATGGCGGTGATATAAAACATGACACTGAGGTGCCTTTTGCTAGTGCTACCTCTGTACCAAATTTCGTTCAATTCGGTTTCACCGTGTTTGAATTGATAGGGGGAATCGATTTGCACACATACTTGGCCACCATCTGCAAACTATTGGGCTGATGATCTAGCAGTTTGGTCAGAATATGCTTCCCACATAAAGATTTGTTGTTGCAAAATTTGGTAGAGACTAGATTATTAGGTTGGTCGTAATTACATTTTAGCCTTTAACATTTGGGTGGCCGCGATTACGTTTCCGTCAAGATGGTGGTGATATAAAACATGACACTGAGGTGCCCTTTTCTAGTGCTACCTCTGTACCAAATTTCGTTCCATTCGGTTTTACCGTGTTCGAATTAATAGGGGAAATCGATTTTCACACAAAGATGGCCGCCATCCGCAAAATATTAGGCTAATGACCTATTAGTTTGGTCAAAGGATGCTCCCTCCATAATGGTATGTTGATGCAAAATTCGGTAGAGATCGGATGATTAGGTTAATCGTAATTTGATTTAAGCTTTGAATATTTGTGTGGCCGCCATTACGTTTCGGTCAAGATGGCGGCGATATAAAACATGACACTGAGGTGCCCTTTGCTAGTGCTACCTCTGTACCAAATTTCATTCCATTCGGTTTCACCGTGTTCGAATTAATAGGGGTAATCGATTTTGACACAAAGATGGCCACCATCCGCAAACTATTAGGCTAATGACCTATTAGATTTGTCAAAGGATGCTCCCTCCATAAAGGTATGTTGTTGCAAAATTTGGTAGAGATCGGATGATTAGGTTAGTCGTAATTTCATTTAAGCTTTGAACATTTGTGTGGCCGCCATTACGTTTCCGTCAAGATGGCGGCGATATAAAACATGACACTGGGGTGCCCTTTGCTAGTACTACCTCTGTACCAAATTTCATTCCATTCGGTTTCACCGTGTTCGAATTAATAGGGGCAATCGATTTTCACACAAAGATGGCCGCCATCCGCAAACTATTAGGCTGATGACCTATTAGTTTGGTCAAAGGATGCTGCCCCCATGAAGGTATGTTGTTGCAAAATTTGGTAGAGATCGGATGATTAGGTTAGTCGTAATTTGATTTAAGCTTTGAACATTTGTGTGGCCGCCATTACGTTTACGTCAAGATGGCGGCGATATAAAACATGACACTGAGGTGTCCTTTGCTAGTGCTACCTTTGTACCAAATTTCGTTCAATTTGCGCTCACCGTGTTCGAATTGATAGGGGGGGGACAGACATTCAGAGTACACACACACACACACAGACACCCACACAGACAGACACACTTTTTTTTCGCCCTGTGGTGATCTCATAAGTCTACTTTCATTTTTTGCAAAAATCGAAAGTAGGCTAAAAATGAACACTCCCGACACATTTTACTCTTGGAGTCTATTCAAGGATCTAGTGCTGCAGATGTCACAAGAAGAATTTCTGGTGTGTACGGGAAGGAAGCAATCACAGAGAGGACGGTGCAGAAACGGTTTTCACATTTCTGGCAGGGAAAATTTGACCTGTGGGATGAATCACGTTTTGGAAAACCTTTACTTTTTGATGAAAACCATCTAATTCAGTTGGTTCGCAATAATCCTCGCTAATCATCGCTGGCAGGTGGTCATTGATAATGATGGTGATTAGATTTATGTGGTGTATCAGTCTGGAATGCGAGGCTCTGTGAATTTGGACTACGGCTCAACCTTAGTAAGACTGAGTACCTTGAATGTGGTTCCCAGACAGATTGGACCATCATAGTAGATGGCAACCCACTACCAAAGGCTTCACCTTGGTTCCGTTGTGAGACCTCATGGTGACACAGTCTCGGATGCCCGTGCAAGATTGATTGCTGCGAGGATGAAGTGGCGCCAGGTCACAAACATTCTCTGTGACCGCAAAATTCCCTTGTGCCTCAAAACTAAGATCTATCAATCAGTCGTCCACCCTGTTGCTTTGTATGGAGCTGAATGCTGGCCTAATACAAAGAAACATGAACAAGCCTTGCACTCAATGGAGATGCGGATGCTACGATGGTCCTTGGGAATTACACGGCCGAATCATATTAAGAACGAAGACGTCTGCAATGCTCTTGGAATTGCCCCTATTCGAGCCAACATGAGGGAGACTCGGTTGCATTGGTACGGGCATGTAGCCCGAGCAAATACAGAGTCCATAGAAAGGAAGTCACTTGCTCTCGAGCCTGATGGACAAAGACCTCCTGGACGACCAAAAAAGGTGTTGGATACCCTATACGACGATATGCGCATCGTAGCCCTTTGCCCCATAGATGCATCAAACCGCAACGAATGGAGAGCGAGGTGCAGAGTGGCGAATCCCAAAAAATAATTGAAAACAACGCCAGGAAGTCAGTCTTGTTATTGTAATGTATTGAATTTTATTCTAATAAGAATGGCACAAACTTGTGCACCGACCCAAGAATATGGCGCGCTATTAAAGACTGAATGTTTCTGAGAGGGAACTTATTGCCTTTTTATAAAATGATTCGAGGTCTGAAGGAGATTTAAGGGAAGAATTTAAAGATGATGAAGGTGCTGCAGGTAGTTATAATACTCCCAACACTGACCTGCACGTGGTGGTCCCCTGCTAAGCTGAGCAACCCAGTGGAAGGTTGGGTAATCAATCCCAGCGGGAAACAGGGTCAGTGAACAGACTAGTGTTGGGGGGGGACTGAGAATTCTTTTCTCAGTTCTTTCACCTTTCTGAATAACATTCAGGATTGTAATTCGAGGATTTATCCTCCCCTCAAGGTGTAACCTTAGATAGTCGACCATGAAAAGTCATTTGAAGAATATTTCCGCAGTCTGTAATGATAGATAACAGAAAAGACAGCATTCGGATATGGTGGGCTGTCATGAGGAAGATAATGACGAATCGAAGCGTCTGAAAACTCATCAAGAAGCAAACAAACAAATACTATGGAAAATCAAACCTAAACAAGTCTCATTCTTTTCTACACATAATGTTAACTCTCTGGTTCAAACTGGAAAATTGAAGATCATCACGGATATCATGAGAAGTCATAAAATTCTAATTATGGCCCTTCAGGAAATTAGAAATAGTGATCAAGACCATCTGGAATCACAAGGATATAGACTATATAAAGGAATTCCAGGAAAACGAGTTATGAAAAATTGTCCACAGTTTGGTAACGGATTCTTAATAGATCTCAGAATCATTGACTCGATAACAGAATTTAAATCTCAATCCTCCAGACTTACGACCCTAACTTTGAAATCGGCAAATAAAACATATACAATTATTAATGCACATGCTCCTACTAATCAAAAAAACAACACCATTAAGGACAGAGAAGAAGTACAAAAATTCTGGGATCTTTTGGATCAAACTTTAATAAACATCCCTTCATCAAACATCAAAATTCTCCTTGGTGATTTCAATGCGCAACTCGGACAAGAAAGAAGATATAGAGATATCATTGGAAAATGGACAGCACATAAACGAACCAATAAAAATGGTCAAAGATTAGTCGAAATTTGTAGAAACCACAAATTAATCTCTAAATCAACATGTTTTAAAAGACAGCCCCATAAATTGAAAACTTGGAAACATCCTGACTTCAGAAGGGGTGAATGGCAGTTGGATCATGTCTGCATGGATAAATTTCACCATCGCGAAATTCACAATGTCGAGGTTCTAAGGGGAGTTGACTCAGGATCAGACCACTATGTGGTAAAGATAATTCACAATGTCGAGGTTCTAAGGGGAGTTGACTCAGGATCAGACCACTATGTGGTAAAGATAATTCACAATGTCGAGGTTCTAAGGGGAGTTGACTCAGGATCAGACCACTATGTGGTAAAGATAATTCACAATGTCAAGGTTCTAAGGGGAGTTGACTCAGGATCAGACCACTATGTGGTAAAGATAATTCACAATGTCAAGGTTCTAAGGGGAGTTGACTCAGGATCAGACCACTATGTGGTAAAGATAATTCACAATGTCAAGGTTCTAAGGGGAGTTGACTCAGGATCAGACCACTATGTGGTAAAGATAATTCACAATGTCAAGGTTCTAAGGGGAGTTGACTCAGGATCAGACCACTATGTGGTAAAGATAATTCACAATGTCGAGGTTCTAAGGGGAGTTGACTCAGGATCAGACCACTATGTGGTAAAGATAATTCACAATGTCAAGGTTCTAAGGGGAGTTGACTCAGGATCAGACCACTATGTGGTAAAGATAATTCACAATGTCAAGGTTCTAAGGGGAGTTGACTCAGGATCAGACCACTATGTGGTAAAGATAATTCACAATGTCGAGGTTCTAAGGGGAGTTGACTCAGGATCAGACCACTATGTGGTAAAGATAATTCACAATGTCAAGGTTCTAAGGGGAGTTGACTCAGGATCAGACCACTATGTGGCAAAGATAATTCACAATGTCAAGGTTCTAAGGGGAGTTGACTCAGGATCAGACCACTATGTGGTAAAGATAATTCACAATGTCAAGGTTCTAAGGGGAGTTGACTCAGGATCAGACCACTATGTGGTAAAGATAATTCACAATGTCAAGGTTCTAAGGGGAGTTGACTCAGGATCAGACCACTATGTGGCAAAGATAATTCACAATGTCAAGGTTCTAAGGGGAGTTGACTCAGGATCAGACCACTATGTGGTAAAGATAATTCACAATGTCAAGGTTCTAAGGGGAGTTGACTCAGGATCAGACCACTATGTGGCAAAGATAATTCACAATGTCAAGGTTCTAAGGGGAGTTGACTCAGGATCAGACCACTATGTGGTAAAGATAATTCACAATGTCAAGGTTCCAAGGGGAGTTGACTCAGGATCAGACCACTATGTGGTAAAGATAATTCACAATGTCAAGGTTCTAAGGGGAGTTGACTCAGGATCAGACCACTATGTGGTAAAGATAATTCACAATGTCAAGGTTCTAAGGGGAGTTGACTCAGGATCAGACCACTATGTGGTAAAGATAATTCACAATGTCAAGGTTCTAAGGGGAGTTGACTCAGGATCAGACCACTATGTGGCAAAGATAATTCACAATGTCAAGGTTCTAAGGGGAGTTGACTCAGGATCAGACCACTATGTGGTAAAGATAATTCACAATGTCAAGGTTCTAAGGGGAGTTGACTCAGGATCAGACCACTATGTGGTAAAGATAATTCACAATGTCGAGGTTCTAAGGGGAGTTGACTCAGGATCAGACCACTATGTGGTAAAGATAATTCACAATGTCGAGGTTCTAAGGGGAGTTGACTCAGGATCAGACCACTATGTGGCAAAGATAATTCACAATGTCAAGGTTCTAAGGGGAGTTGACTCAGGATCAGACCACTATGTGGTAAAGATAATTCACAATGTCAAGGTTCTAAGGGGAGTTGACTCAGGATCAGACCACTATGTGGCAAAGATAATTCACAATGTCAAGGTTCTAAGGGGAGTTGACTCAGGATCAGACCACTATGTGGTAAAGATAATTCACAATGTCAAGGTTGTAAGGGGAGTTGACTCAGGATCAGACCACTATGTGGTAAAGATAATTCACAATGTCAAGGTTCTAAGGGGAGTTGACTCAGGATCAGACCACTATGTGGCAAAGATAATTCACAATGTCAAGGTTCTAAGGGGAGTTGACTCAGGATCAGACCACTATGTGGTAAAGATAATTCACAATGTCAAGGTTCTAAGGGGAGTTGACTCAGGATCAGACCACTATGTGGCAAAGATAATTCACAATGTCGAGGTTCTAAGGGGAGTTGACTCAGGATCAGACCACTATGTGGTAAAGATAATTCAGAATGTCAAGGTTCTAAGGGGAGTTGACTCAGGATCAGACCACTATGTGGTAAAGATAATTCACAATGTCAAGGTTCTAAGGGGAGTTGACTCAGGATCAGACCACTATGTGGTAAAGATAATTCACAATGTCGAGGTTCTAAGGGGAGTTGACTCAGGATCAGACCACTATGTGGTAAAGATAATTCACAATGTCAAGGTTCTAAGGGGAGTTGACTCAGGATCAGACCACTATGTGGTAAAGATAATTCCCAATGTCAAGGTTCTAAGGGGAGTTGACTCAGGATCAGACCACTATGTGGTAAAGATAATTCACAATGTCAAGGTTCTAAGGGGAGTTGACTCAGGATCAGACCACTATGTGGTAAAGATAATTCACAATGTCAAGGTTCTAAGGGGAGTTGACTCAGGATCAGACCACTATGTGGTAAAGATAATTCACAATGTCGAGGTTCTAAGGGGAGTTGACTCAGGATCAGACCACTATGTGGTAAAGATAATTCACAATGTCAAGGTTCTAAGGGGAGTTGACTCAGGATCAGACCACTATGTGGTAAAGATAATTCACAATGTCAAGGTTCTAAGGGGAGTTGACTCAGGATCAGACCACTATGTGGCAAAGATAATTCACAATGTCGAGGTTCTAAGGGGAGTTGACTCAGGATCAGACCACTATGTGGTAAAGATAATTCACAATGTCGAGGTTCTAAGGGGAGTTGACTCAGGATCAGACCACTATGTGGTAAAGATAATTCACAATGTCAAGGTTCTAAGGGGAGTTGACTCAGGATCAGACCACTATGTGGTAAAGATAATTCACAATGTCAAGGTTCTAAGGGGAGTTGACTCAGGATCAGACCACTATGTGGTAAAGATAATTCACAATGTCAAGGTTCCAAGGGGAGTTGACTCAGGATCAGACCACTATGTGGCAAAGATAATTCACAATGTCAAGGTTCTAAGGGGAGTTGACTCAGGATCAGACCACTATGTGGCAAAGATAATTCACAATGTCAAGGTTCTAAGGGGAGTTGACTCAGGATCAGACCACTATGTGGCAAAGATAATTCACAATGTCAAGGTTCTAAGGGGAGTTGACTCAGGATCAGACCACTATGTGGCAAAGATAATTCACAATGTCGAGGTTCTAAGGGGAGTTGACTCAGGATCAGACCACTATGTGGCAAAGATAATTCACAATGTCAAGGTTCTAAGGGGAGTTGACTCAGGATCAGACCACTATGTGGCAAAGATAATTCACAATGTCGAGGTTCTAAGGGGAGTTGACTCAGGATCAGACCACTATGTGGCAAAGATAATTCACAATGTCAAGGTTCTAAGGGGAGTTGACTCAGGATCAGACCACTATGTGGCAAAGATAATTCACAATGTCAAGGTTCTAAGGGGAGTTGACTCAGGATCAGACCACTATGTGGCAAAGATAATTCACAATGTCGAGGTTCTAAGGGGAGTTGACTCAGGATCAGACCACTATGTGGCAAAGATAATTCACAATGTCAAGGTTCTAAGGGGAGTTGACTCAGGATCAGACCACTATGTGGCAAAGATAATTCACAATGTCAAGGTTCTAAGGGGAGTTGACTCAGGATCAGACCACTATGTGGTAAAGATAATTCACAATGTCGAGGTTCTAAGGGGAGTTGACTCAGGATCAGACCACTATGTGGTAAAGATAATTCACAATGTCGAGGTTCTAAGGGGAGTTGACTCAGGATCAGACCACTATGTGGTAAAGATAATTCACAATGTCAAGGTTCTAAGGGGAGTTGACTCAGGATCAGACCACTATGTGGTAAAGATAATTCACAATGTCAAGGTTCTAAGGGGAGTTGACTCAGGATCAGACCACTATGTGGCAAAGATAATTCACAATGTCAAGGTTCTAAGGGGAGTTGACTCAGGATCAGACCACTATGTGGCAAAGATAATTCACAATGTCAAGGTTCTAAGGGGAGTTGACTCAGGATCAGACCACTATGTGGTAAAGATAATTCACAATGTCAAGGTTCTAAGGGGAGTTGACTCAGGATCAGACCACTATGTGGTAAAGATAATTCACAATGTCAAGGTTCTAAGGGGAGTTGACTCAGGATCAGACCACTATGTGGTAAAGATAATTCACAATGTCAAGGTTCTAAGGGGAGTTGACTCAGGATCAGACCACTATGTGGTAAAGATAATTCACAATGTCAAGGTTCTAAGGGGAGTTGACTCAGGATCAGACCACTATGTGGTAAAGATAATTCACAATGTCAAGGTTCTAAGGGGAGTTGACTCAGGATCAGACCACTATGTGGTAAAGATAATTCACAATGTCGAGGTTCTAAGGGGAGTTGACTCAGGATCAGACCACTATGTGGTAAAGATAATTCACAATGTCAAGGTTCTAAGGGGAGTTGACTCAGGATCAGACCACTATGTGGTAAAGATAATTCACAATGTCAAGGTTCTAAGGGGAGTTGACTCAGGATCAGACCACTATGTGGTAAAGATAATTCACAATGTCAAGGTTCTAAGGGGAGTTGACTCAGGATCAGACCACTATGTGGCAAAGATAATTCACAATGTCAAGGTTCTAAGGGGAGTTGACTCAGGATCAGACCACTATGTGGTAAAGATAATTCACAATGTCAAGGTTCTAAGGGGAGTTGACTCAGGATCAGACCACTATGTGGTAAAGATAATTCACAATGTCGAGGTTCTAAGGGGAGTTGACTCAGGATCAGACCACTATGTGGTAAAGATAATTCACAATGTCAAGGTTCTAAGGGGAGTTGACTCAGGATCAGACCACTATGTGGTAAAGATAATTCACAATGTCAAGGTTCTAAGGGGAGTTGACTCAGGATCAGACCACTATGTGGCAAAGATAATTCACAATGTCAAGGTTCTAAGGGGAGTTGACTCAGGATCAGACCACTATGTGGTAAAGATAATTCACAATGTCAAGGTTCTAAGGGGAGTTGACTCAGGATCAGACCACTATGTGGTAAAGATAATTCACAATGTCGAGGTTCTAAGGGGAGTTGACTCAGGATCAGACCACTATGTGGTAAAGATAATTCACAATGTCGAGGTTCTAAGGGGAGTTGACTCAGGATCAGACCACTATGTGGTAAAGATAATTCACAATGTCGAGGTTCTAAGGGGAGTTGACTCAGGATCAGACCACTATGTGGTAAAGATAATTCACAATGTCAAGGTTCTAAGGGGAGTTGACTCAGGATCAGACCACTATGTGGTAAAGATAATTCACAATGTCAAGGTTCTAAGGGGAGTTGACTCAGGATCAGACCACTATGTGGTAAAGATAATTCACAATGTCAAGGTTCTAAGGGGAGTTGACTCAGGATCAGACCACTATGTGGTAAAGATAATTCACAATGTCGAGGTTCTAAGGGGAGTTGACTCAGGATCAGACCACTATGTGGTAAAGATAATTCACAATGTCAAGGTTCTAAGGGGAGTTGACTCAGGATCAGACCACTATGTGGTAAAGATAATTCCCAATGTCAAGGTTCTAAGGGGAGTTGACTCAGGATCAGACCACTATGTGGTAAAGATAATTCACAATGTCAAGGTTCTAAGGGGAGTTGACTCAGGATCAGACCACTATGTGGTAAAGATAATTCACAATGTCAAGGTTCTAAGGGGAGTTGACTCAGGATCAGACCACTATGTGGCAAAGATAATTCACAATGTCAAGGTTCTAAGGGGAGTTGACTCAGGATCAGACCACTATGTGGCAAAGATAATTCACAATGTCAAGGTTCTAAGGGGAGTTGACTCAGGATCAGACCACTATGTGGTAAAGATAATTCACAATGTCGAGGTTCTAAGGGGAGTTGACTCAGGATCAGACCACTATGTGGTAAAGATAATTCACAATGTCGAGGTTCTAAGGGGAGTTGACTCAGGATCAGACCACTATGTGGTAAAGATAATTCACAATGTCAAGGTTCTAAGGGGAGTTGACTCAGGATCAGACCACTATGTGGTAAAGATAATTCACAATGTCGAGGTTCTAAGGGGAGTTGACTCAGGATCAGACCACTATGAGGCAAAGATAATTCACAATGTCAAGGTTCTAAGGGGAGTTGACTCAGGATCAGACCACTATGTGGTAAAGATAATTCACAATGTCAAGGTTCTAAGGGGAGTTGACTCAGGATCAGACCACTATGTGGTAAAGATAATTCACAATGTCAAGGTTCTAAGGGGAGTTGACTCAGGATCAGACCACTATGTGGTAAAGATAATTCACAATGTCAAGGTTCTAAGGGGAGTTGACTCAGGATCAGACCACTATGTGGCAAAGATAATTCACAATGTCAAGGTTCTAAGGGGAGTTGACTCAGGATCAGACCACTATGTGGCAAAGATAATTCACAATGTCAAGGTTCTAAGGGGAGTTGACTCAGGATCAGACCACTATGTGGTAAAGATAATTCACAATGTCAAGGTTCTAAGGGGAGTGGACTCAGGATCAGACCACTATGTGGTAAAGATAATTCACAATGTCAAGGTTCTAAGGGGAGTTGACTCAGGATCAGACCACTATGTGGTAAAGATAATTCACAATGTCAAGGTTCTAAGGGGAGTTGACTCAGGATCAGACCACTATGTGGTAAAGATAATTCACAATGCCAAGGTTCTAAGGGGAGTTGACTCAGGATCAGACCACTATGTGGTAAAGATAATTCACAATGTCAAGGTTCTAAGGGGAGTTGACTCAGGATCAGACCACTATGTGGTAAAGATAATTCACAATGTCAAGGTTCTAAGGGGAGTTGACTCAGGATCAGACCACTATGTGGCAAAGATAATTCACAATGTCAAGGTTCTAAGGGGAGTTGACTCAGGATCAGACCACTATGTGGTAAAGATAATTCACAATGTCAAGGTTCTAAGGGGAGTGGACTCAGGATCAGACCACTATGTGGTAAAGATAATTCACAATGTCAAGGTTCTAAGGGGAGTTGACTCAGGATCAGACCACTATGTGGTAAAGATAATTCACAATGTCAAGGTTCTAAGGGGAGTTGACTCAGGATCAGACCACTATGTGGTAAAGATAATTCACAATGCCAAGGTTCTAAGGGGAGTTGACTCAGGATCAGACCACTATGTGGTAAAGATAATTCACAATGTCAAGGTTCTAAGGGGAGTTGACTCAGGATCAGACCACTATGTGGTAAAGATAATTCACAATGTCGAGGTTCTAAGGGGAGTTGACTCAGGATCAGACCACTATGTGGTAAAGATAATTCACAATGTCAAGGTTCTAAGGGGAGTTGACTCAGGATCAGACCACTATGTGGTAAAGATAATTCACAATGTCGAGGTTCTAAGGGGAGTTGACTCAGGATCAGACCACTATGAGGCAAAGATAATTCACAATGTCAAGGTTCTAAGGGGAGTTGACTCAGGATCAGACCACTATGTGGTAAAGATAATTCACAATGTCAAGGTTCTAAGGGGAGTTGACTCAGGATCAGACCACTATGTGGTAAAGATAATTCACAATGTCAAGGTTCTAAGGGGAGTTGACTCAGGATCAGACCACTATGTGGTAAAGATAATTCACAATGTCAAGGTTCTAAGGGGAGTTGACTCAGGATCAGACCACTATGTGGCAAAGATAATTCACAATGTCAAGGTTCTAAGGGGAGTTGACTCAGGATCAGACCACTATGTGGCAAAGATAATTCACAATGTCAAGGTTCTAAGGGGAGTTGACTCAGGATCAGACCACTATGTGGTAAAGATAATTCACAATGTCAAGGTTCTAAGGGGAGTGGACTCAGGATCAGACCACTATGTGGTAAAGATAATTCACAATGTCAAGGTTCTAAGGGGAGTTGACTCAGGATCAGACCACTATGTGGTAAAGATAATTCACAATGTCAAGGTTCTAAGGGGAGTTGACTCAGGATCAGACCACTATGTGGTAAAGATAATTCACAATGCCAAGGTTCTAAGGGGAGTTGACTCAGGATCAGACCACTATGTGGTAAAGATAATTCACAATGTCAAGGTTCTAAGGGGAGTTGACTCAGGATCAGACCACTATGTGGTAAAGATAATTCACAATGTCAAGGTTCTAAGGGGAGTTGACTCAGGATCAGACCACTATGTGGCAAAGATAATTCACAATGTCAAGGTTCTAAGGGGAGTTGACTCAGGATCAGACCACTATGTGGTAAAGATAATTCACAATGTCAAGGTTCTAAGGGGAGTGGACTCAGGATCAGACCACTATGTGGTAAAGATAATTCACAATGTCAAGGTTCTAAGGGGAGTTGACTCAGGATCAGACCACTATGTGGTAAAGATAATTCACAATGTCAAGGTTCTAAGGGGAGTTGACTCAGGATCAGACCACTATGTGGTAAAGATAATTCACAATGCCAAGGTTCTAAGGGGAGTTGACTCAGGATCAGACCACTATGTGGTAAAGATAATTCACAATGTCAAGGTTCTAAGGGGAGTTGACTCAGGATCAGACCACTATGTGGTAAAGATAATTCACAATGTCAAGGTTCTAAGGGGAGTTGACTCAGGATCAGACCACTATGTGGTAAAGATAATTCACAATGTCAAGGTTCTAAGGGGAGTTGACTCAGGATCAGACCACTATGTGGTAAAGATAATTCCCAATGTCAAGGTTCTAAGGGGAGTTGACTCAGGATCAGACCACTATGTGGTAAAGATAATTCACAATGTCAAGGTTCTAAGGGGAGTTGACTCAGGATCAGACCACTATGTGGTAAAGATAATTCACAATGTCAAGGTTCTAAGGGGAGTGGACTCAGGATCAGACCACTATGTGGTAAAGATAATTCACAATGTCAAGGTTCTAAGGGGAGTTGACTCAGGATCAGACCACTATGTGGTAAAGATAATTCACAATGTCAAGGTTCTAAGGGGAGTTGACTCAGGATCAGACCACTATGTGGTAAAGATAATTCACAATGCCAAGGTTCTAAGGGGAGTTGACTCAGGATCAGACCACTATGTGGTAAAGATAATTCACAATGTCAAGGTTCTAAGGGGAGTTGACTCAGGATCAGACCACTATGTGGTAAAGATAATTCACAATGTCAAGGTTCTAAGGGGAGTTGACTCAGGATCAGACCACTATGTGGTAAAGATAATTCACAATGTCAAGGTTCTAAGGGGAGTTGACTCAGGATCAGACCACTATGTGGTAAAGATAATTCACAATGTCAAGGTTCTAAGGGGAGTTGACTCAGGATCAGACCACTATGTGGCAAAGATAATTCACAATGTCAAGGTTCTAAGGGGAGTTGACTCAGGATCAGACCACTATGTGGCAAAGATAATTCACAATGTCAAGGTTCTAAGGGGAGTTGACTCAGGATCAGACCACTATGTGGTAAAGATAATTCACAATGTCAAGGTTCTAAGGGGAGTGGACTCAGGATCAGACCACTATGTGGTAAAGATAATTCACAATGTCAAGGTTCTAAGGGGAGTTGACTCAGGATCAGACCACTATGTGGTAAAGATAATTCACAATGTCAAGGTTCTAAGGGGAGTTGACTCAGGATCAGACCACTATGTGGTAAAGATAATTCACAATGCCAAGGTTCTAAGGGGAGTTGACTCAGGATCAGACCACTATGTGGTAAAGATAATTCACAATGTCAAGGTTCTAAGGGGAGTTGACTCAGGATCAGACCACTATGTGGCAAAGATAATTCACAATGTCGAGGTTCTAAGGGGAGTTGACTCAGGATCAGACCACTATGTGGTAAAGATAATTCACAATGTCAAGGTTCTAAGGGGAGTTGACTCAGGATCAGACCACTATGTGGTAAAGATAATTCACAATGTCGAGGTTCTAAGGGGAGTTGACTCAGGATCAGACCACTATGTGGTAAAGATAATTCACAATGTCAAGGTTCTAAGGGGAGTTGACTCAGGATCAGACCACTATGTGGTAAAGATAATTCCCAATGTCAAGGTTCTAAGGGGAGTTGACTCAGGATCAGACCACTATGTGGTAAAGATAATTCACAATGTCAAGGTTCTAAGGGGAGTTGACTCAGGATCAGACCACTATGTGGTAAAGATAATTCCCAATGTCAAGGTTCTAAGGGGAGTTGACTCAGGATCAGACCACTATGTGGTAAAGATAATTCACAATGTCAAGGTTCTAAGGGGAGTTGACTCAGGATCAGACCACTATGTGGTAAAGATAATTCACAATGTCAAGGTTCTAAGGGGAGTTGACTCAGGATCAGACCACTATGTGGTAAAGATAATTCACAATGTCAAGGTTCTAAGGGGAGTTGACTCAGGATCAGACCACTATGTGGTAAAGATAATTCACAATGCCAAGGTTCTAAGGGGAGTTGACTCAGGATCAGACCACTATGTGGTAAAGATAATTCACAATGTCAAGGTTCTAAGGGGAGTTGACTCAGGATCAGACCACTATGTGGTAAAGATAATTCACAATGTCAAGGTTCTAAGGGGAGTTGACTCAGGATCAGACCACTATGTGGTAAAGATAATTCACAATGTCAAGGTTCTAAGGGGAGTTGACTCAGGATCAGACCACTATGTGGTAAAGATAATTCACAATGTCAAGGTTCTAAGGGGAGTTGACTCAGGATCAGACCACTATGTGGCAAAGATAATTCACAATGTCAAGGTTCTAAGGGGAGTTGACTCAGGATCAGACCACTATGTGGCAAAGATAATTCACAATGTCAAGGTTCTAAGGGGAGTTGACTCAGGATCAGACCACTATGTGGTAAAGATAATTCACAATGTCAAGGTTCTAAGGGGAGTGGACTCAGGATCAGACCACTATGTGGTAAAGATAATTCACAATGTCAAGGTTCTAAGGGGAGTTGACTCAGGATCAGACCACTATGTGGTAAAGATAATTCACAATGTCAAGGTTCTAAGGGGAGTTGACTCAGGATCAGACCACTATGTGGTAAAGATAATTCACAATGCCAAGGTTCTAAGGGGAGTTGACTCAGGATCAGACCACTATGTGGTAAAGATAATTCACAATGTCAAGGTTCTAAGGGGAGTTGACTCAGGATCAGACCACTATGTGGCAAAGATAATTCACAATGTCGAGGTTCTAAGGGGAGTTGACTCAGGATCAGACCACTATGTGGTAAAGATAATTCACAATGTCAAGGTTCTAAGGGGAGTTGACTCAGGATCAGACCACTATGTGGTAAAGATAATTCACAATGTCAAGGTTCTAAGGGGAGTTGACTCAGGATCAGACCACTATGTGGTAAAGATAATTCACAATGTCAAGGTTCTAAGGGGAGTTGACTCAGGATCAGACCACTATGTGGTAAAGATAATTCCCAATGTCAAGGTTCTAAGGGGAGTTGACTCAGGATCAGACCACTATGTGGTAAAGATAATTCACAATGTCAAGGTTCTAAGGGGAGTTGACTCAGGATCAGACCACTATGTGGCAAAGATAATTCACAATGTCAAGGTTCTAAGGGGAGTTGACTCAGGATCAGACCACTATGTGGTAAAGATAATTCACAATGTCAAGGTTCTAAGGGGAGTGGACTCAGGATCAGACCACTATGTGGCAAAGATAATTCACAATGTCAAGGTTCTAAGGGGAGTTGACTCAGGATCAGACCACTATGTGGTAAAGATAATTCACAATGTCAAGGTTCTAAGGGGAGTTGACTCAGGATCAGACCACTATGTGGTAAAGATAATTCCCAATGTCAAGGTTCTAAGGGGAGTTGACTCAGGATCAGACCACTATGTGGTAAAGATAATTCACAATGTCAAGGTTCTAAGGGGAGTTGACTCAGGATCAGACCACTATGTGGTAAAGATAATTCACAATGTCAAGGTTCTAAGGGGAGTTGACTCAGGATCAGACCACTATGTGGTAAAGATAATTCACAATGTCAAGGTTCTAAGGGGAGTTGACTCAGGATCAGACCACTATGTGGCAAAGATAATTCCCAATGTCAAGGTTCTAAGGGGAGTGGACTCAGGATCAGACCACTATGTGGTAAAGATAATTCACAATGTCAAGGTTCTAAGGGGAGTTGACTCAGGATCAGACCACTATGTGGTAAAGATAATTCACAATGTCAAGGTTCTAAGGGGAGTTGACTCAGGATCAGACCACTATGTGGCAAAGATAATTCACAATGTCGAGGTTCTAAGGGGAGTGGACTCAGGATCAGACCACTATGTGGTAAAGATAATTCACAATGTCAAGGTTCTAAGGGGAGTTGACTCAGGATCAGACCACTATGTGGTAAAGATAATTCACAATGCCAAGGTTCTAAGGGGAGTTGACTCAGGATCAGACCACTATGTGGTAAAGATAATTCACAATGTCAAGGTTCTAAGGGGAGTTGACTCAGGATCAGACCACTATGTGGTAAAGATAATTCACAATGTCAAGGTTCCAAGGGGAGTTGACTCAGGATCAGACCACTATGTGGCAAAGATAATTCACAATGTCAAGGTTCTAAGGGGAGTTGACTCAGGATCAGACCACTATGTGGCAAAGATAATTCACAATGTCAAGGTTCTAAGGGGAGTTGACTCAGGATCAGACCACTATGTGGCAAAGATAATTCACAATGTCAAGGTTCTAAGGGGAGTTGACTCAGGATCAGACCACTATGTGGTAAAGATAATTCACAATGTCAAGGTTCTAAGGGGAGTTGACTCAGGATCAGACCACTATGTGGTAAAGATAATTCACAATGTCAAGGTTCTAAGGGGAGTTGACTCAGGATCAGACCACTATGTGGTAAAGATAATTCCCAATGTCAAGGTTCTAAGGGGAGTTGACTCAGGATCAGACCACTATGTGGTAAAGATAATTCACAATGTCAAGGTTCTAAGGGGAGTTGACTCAGGATCAGACCACTATGTGGTAAAGATAATTCACAATGTCAAGGTTCTAAGGGGAGTTGACTCAGGATCAGACCACTATGTGGTAAAGATAATTCACAATGTCAAGGTTCTAAGGGGAGTTGACTCAGGATCAGACCACTATGTGGTAAAGATAATTCACAATGTCAAGGTTCTAAGGGGAGTGGACTCAGGATCAGACCACTATGTGGTAAAGATAATTCACAATGCCAAGGTTCTAAGGGGAGTTGACTCAGGATCAGACCACTATGTGGTAAAGATAATTCACAATGTCAAGGTTCTAAGGGGAGTGGACTCAGGATCAGACCACTATGTGGTAAAGATAATTCACAATGTCAAGGTTCTAAGGGGAGTTGACTCAGGATCAGACCACTATGTGGTAAAGATAATTCACAATGTCAAGGTTCTAAGGGGAGTTGACTCAGGATCAGACCACTATGTGGCAAAGATAATTCACAATGTCAAGGTTCTAAGGGGAGTTGACTCAGGATCAGACCACTATGTGGCAAAGATAATTCACAATGTCAAGGTTCTAAGGGGAGTTGACTCAGGATCAGACCACTATGTGGTAAAGATAATTCACAATGTCAAGGTTCTAAGGGGAGTGGACTCAGGATCAGACCACTATGTGGTAAAGATAATTCACAATGTCAAGGTTCTAAGGGGAGTTGACTCAGGATCAGACCACTATGTGGTAAAGATAATTCACAATGTCAAGGTTCTAAGGGGAGTTGACTCAGGATCAGACCACTATGTGGTAAAGATAATTCACAATGCCAAGGTTCTAAGGGGAGTTGACTCAGGATCAGACCACTATGTGGTAAAGATAATTCACAATGTCAAGGTTCTAAGGGGAGTTGACTCAGGATCAGACCACTATGTGGCAAAGATAATTCACAATGTCGAGGTTCTAAGGGGAGTTGACTCAGGATCAGACCACTATGTGGTAAAGATAATTCACAATGTCAAGGTTCTAAGGGGAGTTGACTCAGGATCAGACCACTATGTGGTAAAGATAATTCACAATGTCAAGGTTCTAAGGGGAGTTGACTCAGGATCAGACCACTATGTGGTAAAGATAATTCACAATGTCAAGGTTCTAAGGGGAGTTGACTCAGGATCAGACCACTATGTGGTAAAGATAATTCCCAATGTCAAGGTTCTAAGGGGAGTTGACTCAGGATCAGACCACTATGTGGTAAAGATAATTCACAATGTCAAGGTTCTAAGGGGAGTTGACTCAGGATCAGACCACTATGTGGCAAAGATAATTCACAATGTCAAGGTTCTAAGGGGAGTTGACTCAGGATCAGACCACTATGTGGTAAAGATAATTCACAATGTCAAGGTTCTAAGGGGAGTGGACTCAGGATCAGACCACTATGTGGTAAAGATAATTCACAATGTCAAGGTTCTAAGGGGAGTTGACTCAGGATCAGACCACTATGTGGCAAAGATAATTCACAATGTCAAGGTTCTAAGGGGAGTTGACTCAGGATCAGACCACTATGTGGTAAAGATAATTCACAATGTCAAGGTTCTAAGGGGAGTTGACTCAGGATCAGACCACTATGTGGTAAAGATAATTCCCAATGTCAAGGTTCTAAGGGGAGTTGACTCAGGATCAGACCACTATGTGGTAAAGATAATTCACAATGTCAAGGTTCTAAGGGGAGTTGACTCAGGATCAGACCACTATGTGGTAAAGATAATTCACAATGTAAAGGTTCTAAGGGGAGTTGACTCAGGATCAGACCACTATGTGGTAAAGATAATTCACAATGTCAAGGTTCTAAGGGGAGTTGACTCAGGATCAGACCACTATGTGGCAAAGATAATTCCCAATGTCAAGGTTCTAAGGGGAGTGGACTCAGGATCAGACCACTATGTGGTAAAGATAATTCACAATGTCAAGGTTCTAAGGGGAGTTGACTCAGGATCAGACCACTATGTGGTAAAGATAATTCACAATGTCAAGGTTCTAAGGGGAGTTGACTCAGGATCAGACCACTATGTGGCAAAGATAATTCACAATGTCGAGGTTCTAAGGGGAGTGGACTCAGGATCAGACCAGTATGTGGTAAAGATAATTCACAATGTCAAGGTTCTAAGGGGAGTTGACTCAGGATCAGACCACTATGTGGTAAAGATAATTCACAATGCCAAGGTTCTAAGGGGAGTTGACTCAGGATCAGACCACTATGTGGTAAAGATAATTCACAATGTCAAGGTTCTAAGGGGAGTTGACTCAGGATCAGACCACTATGTGGTAAAGATAATTCACAATGCCAAGGTTCTAAGGGGAGTTGACTCAGGATCAGACCACTATGTGGTAAAGATAATTCACAATGTCAAGGTTCTAAGGGGAGTTGACTCAGGATCAGACCACTATGTGGTAAAGATAATTCCCAATGTCAAGGTTCTAAGGGGAGTTGACTCAGGATCAGACCACTATGTGGTAAAGATAATTCACAATGTCAAGGTTCTAAGGGGAGTTGACTCAGGATCAGACCACTATGTGGTAAAGATAATTCACAATGTCAAGGTTCTAAGGGGAGTTGACTCAGGATCAGACCACTATGTGGTAAAGATAATTCACAATGTCAAGGTTCTAAGGGGAGTTGACTCAGGATCAGACCACTATGTGGTAAAGATAATTCACAATGTCAAGGTTCTAAGGGGAGTTGACTCAGGATCAGACCACTATGTGGTAAAGATAATTCACAATGTCAAGGTTCTAAGGGGAGTTGACTCAGGATCAGACCACTATGTGGCAAAGATAATTCACAATGTCAAGGTTCTAAGGGGAGTTGACTCAGGATCAGACCACTATGTGGTAAAGATAATTCACAATGTCAAGGTTCTAAGGGGAGTTGACTCAGGATCAGACCACTATGTGGTAAAGATAATTCACAATGTCAAGGTTGTAAGGGGAGTTGACTCAGGAACAGACCACTATGTGGTAAAGATAATTCACAATGTCAAGGTTCTAAGGGGAGTGGACTCAGGATCAGACCACTATGTGGCAAAGATAATTCACAATGTCAAGGTTCTAAGGGGAGTTGACTCAGGATCAGACCACTATGTGGTAAAGATAATTCACAATGTCAAGGTTCTAAGGGGAGTTGACTCAGGATCAGACCACTATGTGGTAAAGATAATTCACAATGTCGAGGTTCTAAGGGGAGTTGACTCAGGATCAGACCACTATGTGGTAAAGATAATTCACAATGTCAAGGTTCTAAGGGGAGTTGACTCAGGATCAGACCACTATGTGGTAAAGATAATTCACAATGTCAAGGTTCTAAGGGGAGTTGACTCAGGATCAGACCACTATGTGGTAAAGATAATTCACAATGTCGAGGTTCTAAGGGGAGTTGACTCAGGATCAGACCACTATGTGGTAAAGATAATTCCCAATGTCAAGGTTCTAAGGGGAGTTGACTCAGGATCAGACCACTATGTGGCAAAGATAATTCACAATGTCGAGGTTCTAAGGGGAGTTGACTCAGGATCAGACCACTATGTGGTAAAGATAATTCCCAATGTCAAGGTTCTAAGGGGAGTTGACTCAGGATCAGACCACTATGTGGTAAAGATAATTCACAATGTCGAGGTTCTAAGGGGAGTTGACTCAGGATCAGACCACTATGTGGTAAAGATAATTCACAATGTCAAGGTTCTAAGGGGAGTTGACTCAGGATCAGACCACTATGTGGTAAAGATAATTCACAATGTCAAGGTTCTAAGGGGAGTTGACTCAGGATCAGACCACTATGTGGTAAAGATAATTCACAATGTCAAGGTTCTAAGGGGAGTTGACTCAGGATCAGACCACTATGTGGCAAAGATAATTCCCAATGTCAAGGTTCTAAGGGGAGTGGACTCAGGATCAGACCACTATGTGGTAAAGATAATTCACAATGTCAAGGTTCTAAGGGGAGTTGACTCAGGATCAGACCACTATGTGGTAAAGATAATTCACAATGTCAAGGTTCTAAGGGGAGTTGACTCAGGATCAGACCACTATGTGGCAAAGATAATTCACAATGTCGAGGTTCTAAGGGGAGTGGACTCAGGATCAGACCAGTATGTGGTAAAGATAATTCACAATGTCAAGGTTCTAAGGGGAGTTGACTCAGGATCAGACCACTATGTGGTAAAGATAATTCACAATGCCAAGGTTCTAAGGGGAGTTGACTCAGGATCAGACCACTATGTGGCAAAGATAATTCACAATGTCAAGGTTCTAAGGGGAGTTGACTCAGGATCAGACCACTATGTGGTAAAGATGATTCACAATGTCAAGGTTCTAAGGGGAGTTGACTCAGGATCAGACCACTATGTGGTAAAGATAATTCACAATGTCAAGGTTCTAAGGGGAGTTGACTCAGGATCAGACCACTATGTGGTAAAGATAATTCACAATGTCAAGGTTCTAAGGGGAGTTGACTCAGGATCAGACCACTATGTGGTAAAGATAATTCACAATGTCAAGGTTCTAAGGGGAGTTGACTCAGGATCAGACCACTATGTGGTAAAGATAATTCACAATGTCAAGGTTCTAAGGGGAGTTGACTCAGGATCAGACCACTATGTGGCAAAGATAATTCACAATGTCAAGGTTCTAAGGGGAGTTGACTCAGGATCAGACCACTATGTGGTAAAGATAATTCACAATGTCAAGGTTCTAAGGGGAGTTGACTCAGGATCAGACCACTATGTGGTAAAGATAATTCACAATGTCAAGGTTCTAAGGGGAGTTGACTCAGGATCAGACCACTATGTGGCAAAGATAATTCACAATGTCAAGGTTCTAAGGGGAGTTGACTCAGGATCAGACCACTATGTGGTAAAGATAATTCACAATGTCAAGGTTCTAAGGGGAGTTGACTCAGGATCAGACCACTATGTGGTAAAGATAATTCACAATGTCGAGGTTCTAAGGGGAGTTGACTCAGGATCAGACCACTATGTGGTAAAGATAATTCACAATGTCAAGGTTCTAAGGGGAGTGGACTCAGGATCAGACCACTATGTGGCAAAGATAATTCACAATGTCAAGGTTCTAAGGGGAGTTGACTCAGGATCAGACCACTATGTGGTAAAGATAATTCACAATGTCAAGGTTCTAAGGGGAGTGGACTCAGGATCAGACCACTATGTGGCAAAGATAATTCACAATGTCAAGGTTCTAAGGGGAGTTGACTCAGGATCAGACCACTATGTGGTAAAGATAATTCACAATGTCAAGGTTCTAAGGGGAGTTGACTCAGGATCAGACCACTATGTGGTAAAGATAATTCACAATGTCGAGGTTCTAAGGGGAGTGGACTCAGGATCAGACCACTATGTGGTAAAGATAATTCACAATGTCAAGGTTCTAAGGGGAGTTGACTCAGGATCAGACCACTATGTGGTAAAGATAATTCACAATGTCAAGGTTCTAAGGGGAGTTGACTCAGGATCAGACCACTATGTGGTAAAGATAATTCACAATGCCAAGGTTCTAAGGGGAGTTGACTCAGGATCAGACCACTATGTGGTAAAGATAATTCACAATGTCAAGGTTCTAAGGGGAGTTGACTCAGGATCAGACCACTATGTGGCAAAGATAATTCACAATGTCGAGGTTCTAAGGGGAGTTGACTCAGGATCAGACCACTATGTGGTAAAGATAATTCACAATGTCAAGGTTCTAAGGGGAGTTGACTCAGGATCAGACCACTATGTGGTAAAGATAATTCCCAATGTCAAGGTTCTAAGGGGAGTTGACTCAGGATCAGACCACTATGTGGTAAAGATAATTCACAATGTCAAGGTTCTAAGGGGAGTTGACTCAGGATCAGACCACTATGTGGTAAAGATAATTCCCAATGTCAAGGTTCTAAGGGGAGTTGACTCAGGATCAGACCACTATGTGGTAAAGATAATTCACAATGTCAAGGTTCTAAGGGGAGTTGACTCAGGATCAGACCACTATGTGGTAAAGATAATTCACAATGTCAAGGTTCTAAGGGGAGTTGACTCAGGATCAGACCACTATGTGGTAAAGATAATTCACAATGTCAAGGTTCTAAGGGGAGTTGACTCAGGATCAGACCACTATGTGGCAAAGATAATTCCCAATGTCAAGGTTCTAAGGGGAGTGGACTCAGGATCAGACCACTATGTGGTAAAGATAATTCACAATGTCAAGGTTCTAAGGGGAGTTGACTCAGGATCAGACCACTATGTGGTAAAGATAATTCACAATGTCAAGGTTCTAAGGGGAGTTGACTCAGGATCAGACCACTATGTGGTAAAGATAATTCACAATGTCAAGGTTCTAAGGGGAGTTGACTCAGGATCAGACCACTATGTGGTAAAGATAATTCACAATGTCAAGGTTCTAAGGGGAGTTGACTCAGGATCAGACCACTATGTGGCAAAGATAATTCACAATGTCGAGGTTCTAAGGGGAGTGGACTCAGGATCAGACCAGTATGTGGTAAAGATAATTCACAATGTCAAGGTTCTAAGGGGAGTTGACTCAGGATCAGACCACTATGTGGTAAAGATAATTCACAATGCCAAGGTTCTAAGGGGAGTTGACTCAGGATCAGACCACTATGTGGTAAAGATAATTCACAATGCCAAGGTTCTAAGGGGAGTTGACTCAGGATCAGACCACTATGTGGCAAAGATAATTCACAATGTCAAGGTTCTAAGGGGAGTTGACTCAGGATCAGACCACTATGTGGTAAAGATAATTCACAATGTCAAGGTTCTAAGGGGAGTTGACTCAGGATCAGACCACTATGTGGTAAAGATAATTCACAATGTCAAGGTTCTAAGGGGAGTTGACTCAGGATCAGACCACTATGTGGTAAAGATAATTCACAATGTCAAGGTTCTAAGGGGAGTTGACTCAGGATCAGACCACTATGTGGTAAAGATAATTCACAATGTCAAGGTTCTAAGGGGAGTTGACTCAGGATCAGACCACTATGTGGTAAAGATAATTCACAATGTCAAGGTTCTAAGGGGAGTTGACTCAGGATCAGACCACTATGTGGCAAAGATAATTCACAATGTCAAGGTTCTAAGGGGAGTTGACTCAGGATCAGACCACTATGTGGTAAAGATAATTCACAATGTCAAGGTTCTAAGGGGAGTTGACTCAGGATCAGACCACTATGTGGTAAAGATAATTCACAATGTCAAGGTTCTAAGGGGAGTTGACTCAGGATCAGACCACTATGTGGCAAAGATAATTCACAATGTCAAGGTTCTAAGGGGAGTTGACTCAGGATCAGACCACTATGTGGTAAAGATAATTCACAATGTCAAGGTTCTAAGGGGAGTTGACTCAGGATCAGACCACTATGTGGTAAAGATAATTCACAATGTCGAGGTTCTAAGGGGAGTTGACTCAGGATCAGACCACTATGTGGTAAAGATAATTCACAATGTCAAGGTTCTAAGGGGAGTGGACTCAGGATCAGACCACTATGTGGCAAAGATAATTCACAATGTCAAGGTTCTAAGGGGAGTTGACTCAGGATCAGACCACTATGTGGTAAAGATAATTCACAATGTCAAGGTTCTAAGGGGAGTTGACTCAGGATCAGACCACTATGTGGTAAAGATAATTCACAATGTCAAGGTTCTAAGGGGAGTTGACTCAGGAACAGACCACTATGTGGTAAAGATAATTCACAATGTCAAGGTTCTAAGGGGAGTGGACTCAGGATCAGACCACTATGTGGCAAAGATAATTCACAATGACAAGGTTCTAAGGGGAGTTGACTCAGGATCAGACCACTATGTGGTAAAGATAATTCACAATGTCAAGGTTCTAAGGGGAGTTGACTCAGGATCAGACCACTATGTGGTAAAGATAATTCACAATGCCAAGGTTCTAAGGGGAGTTGACTCAGGATCAGACCACTATGTGGCAAAGATAATTCACAATGTCAAGGTTCTAAGGGGAGTTGACTCAGGATCAGACCACTATGTGGTAAAGATAATTCACAATGTCAAGGTTCTAAGGGGAGTTGACTCAGGATCAGACCACTATGTGGTAAAGATAATTCACAATGTCAAGGTTCTAAGGGGAGTTGACTCAGGATCAGACCACTATGTGGTAAAGATAATTCACAATGTCAAGGTTCTAAGGGGAGTTGACTCAGGATCAGACCACTATGTGGTAAAGATAATTCACAATGTCAAGGTTCTAAGGGGAGTTGACTCAGGATCAGACCACTATGTGGTAAAGATAATTCACAATGTCAAGGTTCTAAGGGGAGTTGACTCAGGATCAGACCACTATGTGGCAAAGATAATTCACAATGTCAAGGTTCTAAGGGGAGTTGACTCAGGATCAGACCACTATGTGGTAAAGATAATTCACAATGTCAAGGTTCTAAGGGGAGTTGACTCAGGATCAGACCACTATGTGGTAAAGATAATTCACAATGTCAAGGTTCTAAGGGGAGTTGACTCAGGATCAGACCACTATGTGGCAAAGATAATTCACAATGTCAAGGTTCTAAGGGGAGTTGACTCAGGATCAGACCACTATGTGGTAAAGATAATTCACAATGTCAAGGTTCTAAGGGGAGTTGACTCAGGATCAGACCACTATGTGGTAAAGATAATTCACAATGTCGAGGTTCTAAGGGGAGTTGACTCAGGATCAGACCACTATGTGGTAAAGATAATTCACAATGTCAAGGTTCTAAGGGGAGTGGACTCAGGATCAGACCACTATGTGGCAAAGATAATTCACAATGTCAAGGTTCTAAGGGGAGTTGACTCAGGATCAGACCACTATGTGGTAAAGATAATTCACAATGTCAAGGTTCTAAGGGGAGTTGACTCAGGATCAGACCACTATGTGGTAAAGATAATTCACAATGTCAAGGTTCTAAGGGGAGTTGACTCAGGATCAGACCACTATGTGGTAAAGATAATTCACAATGTCAAGGTTCTAAGGGGAGTGGACTCAGGATCAGACCACTATGTGGCAAAGATAATTCACAATGTCAAGGTTCTAAGGGGAGTTGACTCAGGATCAGACCACTATGTGGTAAAGATAATTCACAATGTCAAGGTTCTAAGGGGAGTTGACTCAGGATCAGACCACTATGTGGTAAAGATAATTCACAATGTCGAGGTTCTAAGGGGAGTTGACTCAGGATCAGACCACTATGTGGTAAAGATAATTCCCAATGTCAAGGTTCTAAGGGGAGTTGACTCAGGATCAGACCACTATGTGGCAAAGATAATTCACAATGTCGAGGTTCTAAGGGGAGTTGACTCAGGATCAGACCACTATGTGGTAAAGATAATTCCCAATGTCAAGGTTCTAAGGGGAGTTGACTCAGGATCAGACCACTATGTGGTAAAGATAATTCACAATGTCGAGGTTCTAAGGGGAGTTGACTCAGGATCAGACCACTATGTGGTAAAGATAATTCACAATGTCAAGGTTCTAAGGGGAGTTGACTCAGGATCAGACCACTATGTGGTAAAGATAATTCACAATGTCAAGGTTCTAAGGGGAGTTGACTCAGGATCAGACCACTATGTGGTAAAGATAATTCACAATGTCAAGGTTCTAAGGGGAGTTGACTCAGGATCAGACCACTATGTGGTAAAGATAATTCACAATGTCGAGGTTCTAAGGGGAGTTGACTCAGGATCAGACCACTATGTGGTAAAGATAATTCACAATGTCAAGGTTCTAAGGGGAGTTGACTCAGGATCAGACCACTATGTGGTAAAGATAATTCACAATGTCAAGGTTCTAAGGGGAGTTGACTCAGGATCAGACCACTATGTGGTAAAGATAATTCACAATGTCAAGGTTCTAAGGGGAGTTGACTCAGGATCAGACCACTATGTGGTAAAGATAATTCACAATGTCAAGGTTCTAAGGGGAGTTGACTCAGGATCAGACCACTATGTGGTAAAGATAATTCACAATGTCAAGGTTCTAAGGGGAGTTGACTCAGGATCAGACCACTATGTGGTAAAGATAATTCACAATGTCAAGGTTCTAAGGGGAGTTGACTCAGGATCAGACCACTATGTGGTAAAGATAATTCACAATGTCGAGGTTCTAAGGGGAGTTGACTCAGGATCAGACCACTATGTGGTAAAGATAATTCCCAATGTCAAGGTTCTAAGGGGAGTTGACTCAGGATCAGACCACTATGTGGTAAAGATAATTCACAATGTCAAGGTTCTAAGGGGAGTTGACTCAGGATCAGACCACTATGTGGTAAAGATAATTCACAATGTCGAGGTTCTAAGGGGAGTTGACTCAGGATCAGACCACTATGTGGTAAAGATAATTCACAATGTCAAGGTTCTAAGGGGAGTTGACTCAGGATCAGACCACTATGTGGTAAAGATAATTCCCAATGTCAAGGTTCTAAGGGGAGTTGACTCAGGATCAGACCACTATGTGGTAAAGATAATTCACAATGTCAAGGTTCTAAGGGGAGTTGACTCAGGATCAGACCACTATGTGGTAAAGATAATTCACAATGTCGAGGTTCTAAGGGGAGTTGACTCAGGATCAGACCACTATGTGGTAAAGATAATTCACAATGTCAAGGTTCTAAGGGGAGTTGACTCAGGATCAGACCACTATGTGGTAAAGATAATTCCCAATGTCAAGGTTCTAAGGGGAGTTGACTCAGGATCAGACCACTATGTGGCAAAGATAATTCACAATGTCGAGGTTCTAAGGGGAGTTGACTCAGGATCAGACCACTATGTGGTAAAGATAATTCACAATGTCAAGGTTCTAAGGGGAGTTGACTCAGGATCAGACCACTATGTGGTAAAGATAATTCCCAATGTCAAGGTTCTAAGGGGAGTTGACTCAGGATCAGACCACTATGTGGTAAAGATAATTCACAATGTCAAGGTTCTAAGGGGAGTTGACTCAGGATCAGACCACTATGTGGTAAAGATAATTCACAATGTCAAGGTTCTAAGGGGAGTTGACTCAGGATCAGACCACTATGTGGTAAAGATAATTCACAATGTCGAGGTTCTAAGGGGAGTTGACTCAGGATCAGACCACTATGTGGTAAAGATAATTCACAATGCCAAGGTTCTAAGGGGAGTGGACTCAGGATCAGACCACTATGTGGCAAAGATAATTCCCAATGTCAAGGTTCTAAGGGGAGTTGACTCAGGATCAGACCACTATGTGGTAAAGATAATTCACAATGTCAAGGTTCTAAGGGGAGTTGACTCAGGATCAGACCACTATGTGGTAAAGATAATTCACAATGTCGAGGTTCTAAGGGGAGTTGACTCAGGATCAGACCACTATGTGGTAAAGATAATTCACAATGTCAAGGTTCTAAGGGGAGTTGACTCAGGATCAGACCACTATGTGGTAAAGATAATTCACAATGTCGAGGTTCTAAGGGGAGTTGACTCAGGATCAGACCACTATGTGGTAAAGATAATTCACAATGTCGAGGTTCTAAGGGGAGTTGACTCAGGATCAGACCACTATGTGGCAAAGATAATTCACAATGTCAAGGTTCTAAGGGGAGTTGACTCAGGATCAGACCACTATGTGGTAAAGATAATTCACAATGTCAAGGTTCTAAGGGGAGTTGACTCAGGATCAGACCACTATGTGGTAAAGATAATTCACAATGTCAAGGTTCTAAGGGGAGTTGACTCAGGATCAGACCACTATGTGGCAAAGATAATTCACAATGTCAAGGTTCTAAGGGGAGTTGACTCAGGATCAGACCACTATGTGGTAAAGATAATTCACAATGTCGAGGTTCTAAGGGGAGTTGACTCAGGATCAGACCACTATGTGGTAAAGATAATTCACAATGTCAAGGTTCTAAGGGGAGTTGACTCAGGATCAGACCACTATGTGGTAAAGATAATTCACAATGTCGAGGTTCTAAGGGGAGTTGACTCAGGATCAGACCACTATGTGGTAAAGATAATTCACAATGTCGAGGTTCTAAGGGGAGTTGACTCAGGATCAGACCACTATGTGGTAAAGATAATTCACAATGTCAAGGTTCTAAGGGGAGTTGACTCAGGATCAGACCACTATGTGGTAAAGATAATTCACAATGTCAAGGTTCTAAGGGGAGTTGACTCAGGATCAGACCACTATGTGGTAAAGATAATTAACTCCAATGGCCAAGAAAAAACCTAATAATAACAATAGGAGGAAATTTGATCCATCTACCTTAATAAAAAATATAGAGTACTGTGAAAGAACAGGAGAAGAGTCTCTCAACACTAAAACATTGGACGAATTAATCACTAAATTAAAATCAATAGCAGAGGAGTTAGCACCAATAAACCCAAGGAAAAAACATGAATGGTGGAATGTAGATTGTGATCAAGCAATAGAGAAAAGACACCAAGCATGGATAAAATATCAAGCTCTAAAGTCAGAAGAATCAAATTTAGAACTAACTATACAAAGAAAATTAACCCATAAAATCATCAGACAAATGAAACGTAATCATCTTAAGAATACACTGGAAAAGATAGAAGACGATTTCAAGAAAAAACAATCTCGAGATTATTACAAAACATTTGGTAAATATCTTAAAAAATTTGAAGCTCCAACATTAATGTTGAAAAATCAAACGGGAAAGTTAGCACATTCTAACCAAGAAAATACAGAGATCCTTGCAGAAGCATTCGAGAAACTGTTAAATTGTGATGATCCACTGGAAACCCTGCAAGTAAACACTGATACACCTATTTTAACTTCACCTGATTTAATAAATCCTCCAAACATTAATGAAGTAGAACTCGCAATTATAGAACAAAAAAATTACAAAACTTGTGGCGAAGACTTAGTCTTTGCTGAAATCTGGAAAAATGCTGGTAAACCTGCGATTATAAATCCTCATCAACATCTAGTTAAAATGTGGATTACTGAAGAAATTCCTGCACACTGGACCACAGGAATAATCCATCCATTATTTAAGAAAGGAGACAAAACGAACCCAGATAACTACAGAGGAATTACCCTTCTGGACTGCACATATAAAATTTTCTATCGCATAATTTACAACAGGATCAAAAACATTCTGGAACCACAACTTGGAGAATATCAAGGAGGATTTCGCCCTTACAGAAGTTGTCCAGACCAAATCCTTAGCCTGAAATTAATAATGGAATATTACAAAAACAGAAATAAGCAACTCTTTATCTCTTTTATAGATTTCAAAAAAGCCTATGATAGTATTCATAGACTGACACTGCTAAAAATCCTCAGATCATACGGTCTCCATCCTAAATTAATAAAAATCATTCAATTAACATTAACAAACACAAATTCGAAAGTTAAATTTAGGGGAGAAATATCAGCAGCTTTCTCAGTAAAAACTGGTCTCAGACAAGGTGATGGATTATCCCCTCTGCTTTTCAATGTGGCTCTTGATTATATTATGAAGGTTTGGCAAAAGGAAAACCCTCCTAAGATCAAAATTGGAACAAAACCATCAATAAAAATAAACTGCTTAGGATTTGCAGATGACTTGGCTCTTTTAGCACTAGACAAGGAAGAGGTTTGTACTCAGATCACTAGTCTCCAAAAAATTGCTCAAGGGATAGGATTACAGATATCCTTTGAAAAAACTGAGATCATGCCTATGAAACCCTTAGATATAAATGAAGTCTATATAAATGATCATAAAATTAACCTAGTTCCTCAATTTAAGTATCTTGGAGAAATTATAACACATAACTTAAACGAAAAAGTAACTTGGATAAATAGAACAAATAAAATGAAAAAGGCACAATCTCTAACCTGGTCAACATATAATAAAAAATGCCTATCAATAGCTACTAAGATCCAACATTATAAAACTGTAACTCTCCCAGAAGCCACTTATGCTTGTGAAACACTGTTCCAAATTAAAAATGAACAAAGAACTGATCAGCTCCTCAAAACGGAAAGAAGAATCATTAGAACGTGCATAAATAAAAAGTATCAGGTTGAGGGAGTCTGGAGGATTCTCCCAAATGAAACTGTCTATCGTGAGATTGATCCAATCACCAGCACAATGAAGAAGAAAAGAATTTCATATTTTTTTCACATCTTACGGCTTCCAGAAAACAGAATTGTACGCCAACTGGTGATGAGAAATCTAGGAAAGAAAACTGGAGGAAAATGGATCCAAGAAATCCAACAAGATCTCAAAGCACTTGGACTTAAGATAACAGATGCCGAGGAGAAAAATAAAATTAACACCATTCTTAAAACTCACAAATTTTCTGCAGAAATGACACACAGAAAGCCTATGGAGATTTCAGATGAGTTGAGAAAATCCCGATCTGAAAGAATGAAAAAGTACTGGAAAGAAGAAGTGATTGTGGAACGACTCAAGTGGTTCAATGTGACCAATCAAGATAATAATAATAATACAGTATACACTGACGTTTTGGCTTTATAATTGGCTGAACTGATTCGAATAAGTACTGTAGGTGAATGCCTAGGCCTAATTAGAATACATAGTATTTTATTTCTATTTTGACGTATTCAGGCATGGCACGGCACTTGTACATTAATAATATAACACATTTGGAAATTCTATAGTGATGCCATCGTTGCTTCCAACTTGACGTTTCAGTACTATTCTAGAGCTATCTGGCGGTCAAAGTTGCTGAGATAATACACTGTATTTCCTCGCATAATCATCGCACCCTACTTACAAAAAATCTATATGTATAATAAAAATGGAAGGTTTCTGACTTAGTAAATCCATTTTACAATAGGTGGCGCATGAGTAGATTCAACAAATGAGTGATGGCGCGTGAATCGTGTAAAGAAAATCCCGTACCATTCATCCAATTACAATGAAGCTTTGGTGAGTTGTTGTGCACGCTCCCACAAATGTTTCTGAATTTGTAAATCCATTTTACAATAATTTAGAGGCAGTTAATGGAAATCAAAAAAAAAAAATGTGTATTCAAAAACACTTCAGCATATAACATTACGCCAACACTTTCTTTGATTGGTATTTCAACGCATGCCGGGTACAGCTTCTTGATTTATAAAATTTTATGACACAATTGTGGCATAGCACATTTGATTTGGGCGCTGGTCGGTTGCACATTTGGCATTGAATATAATCAAATGTTCTCGAAAGAGAATAAAATGAATATTTTCCGTTGAGCTATTATAATTAACACAAAAAGTGATAAAAATGTCCAGCATAACTCAACAAATTGCTAGCGTTTCGCCCCAGTGTGCCCATTGGGCTCTTCAGTTGGTAAAGGCACACCTACCAAGATGCGTAGCAGGTACACACTGAGAAGCAAAGCGTCTGGTATAGCCTTCTCAGTGTGTACCTGCTACGCATCTTGGTAGGTGTACCTTTACCAACTGAAGAGCCCAATGGGCACACTGGGGCGAAACGCTAGCAATTTGTTGAGTTATCACTTTGTGTGCACATACTGCTGTGAGCTTATAACCTGGCGTGATCTTATCAAAAGAAAGGATTCTTGTCTATGTGCCTGCAGGCTACGACACACTACGCAAGTGGCCAGGGCACGGCACACAAGACAGTGGTCGCTCTAGGTGCCAGTTGGCCTCGGAATGACAAGTTTCAAAAAGCTGCTGTACAAAGTGCTGCTAGCTCCAATTTGCCCACATGAATATGGGCCCAACTGCTATTCATGAAGCTTACTCAAAGAACACCCTGGTTACATTAAAACTTTGACAGGCCACACCATTAGCCACTTCCATACTGCATCACAACGGAGACTGATGCGTGATGTTATGCAAATGTTGTTCACAATGAGAAAATACAAGAATTATACGGTGATCTTGATGAAAGTGAAATACTCGGATTTCAAATAATGAAAAAGTTTTTTAAAAAGTTGTGGGTTTCCTTCCTTGAAACTTAATATTCTCGGCTTTTCTTCCACGAATTTTAGGCTAAAAATATCTGATGATTATGTGAGGAAAAACGGTAATACTTAAATTTTGAAATTCTGTTCGAAACAAATATAAAATAGGATGACAACATAAAATCAAGAAAAGCACACTATCATCAATTTCCGTTTTCCAGCTTGTGCCGGGTCGGAGCAAATATGACACCCCTTCACTTGACTCTGTCTGTCCACATCCTTCCACAACCACTGAACTCCAGTCCACACTCACACTGTCCTTCACCAAATCCATTCCAGTCATCTGTCTCTCCATCACTTGTTTCACCATTCATCCTTTTCACATGTCCACACTATCTCAATCTGTTCTGCTCCAGCTTCTGTACATTCACTTCCTATGTCTCCTAGACTCCTCAGGAATTTCATTTCGGCTGGCTGTATTCTACTTTCATCCCTCCTCATCGTCGACCAAGTTTCTGCACCATATTTCATTATTGGTAAGTAATAGGTCTTGTACAGAAAGTTTGTTTTATATGCGACGGGGACCCTCGCTTGCCCGTTCGCCCACGTTGCGCGACTGTCTCCCGCCAGGCACTTTGCCGTTATGCGGCGCTGGCGCGGCACTGAGTCATTGAGTATAGGAATTTGTACTTACCTAGTTCACAGCTGGTGCTGAAAATATTCGCCATTCACTGCTACACATCGGTGGCACCTCTTTATGAAATTGTCATTTACTTTCTGAAGATCCTCAGCACCGATTGACAGTATTTCAGCTGTAATATAGTCGAGCTCATTTATAGTGTGAGGGTTTCTCGCATACACTCTCTTTTTAAGCGTCCCCCACAGATAAAAGTCACATGGTGATGAGTAAGGTTCGGATGTTAAGGAAAAGTCATATTTTTTCCCCGAGCTCATTTTACCCGAAATCTGAAAAATAAGTTTAAATGACAGGTCCCTGACCACGTTTACAGCAATTTGATGTTGCCTATAAGTGCATATTTCGGCCATTTTTATTGTTTTGGTCATATTTGGTCATATTTTAGTGATATAAGGTCATATTTGGTTATAATTTCAGCATTGTTGTTTAAATTGAGGCGTCGATAACAAGGTACGTGTTATCTGCGTCGAGTTTCAAACACAGGATTTCCGAATAGTGTAGTGGATATATTTTTCTTTCTTTTCCCTGAACAGGCAGATAGAAGGTTTAGAAGACCTGATTCCAAAGAAGGCGCTCCTCTACGGACGTCATTCAGCATTTACTGTATGTTAGTGATACTCTACCTATCCCAAAAATTCATGTCATATTTCATAGTTTTTCAGGTCATATTTTATAGTTTTTAGGTCATATTTAGCTTGTTTTTGGGGCATATTTCCTTGCATATTTTGTACTTCTTTAGGCCTTAAACTTCCAAACCCTAGTGATAAGTCTGGGCTTCTTGGGGTCCACAGGTTCCGACTTATAATCCTAGTACCGAAAATTCTGTCATGGATGCTTCGGCAGTGTGAGCAGTGGCAGAATCTTGTTGAAAGTAATTTGACAATTGCTGTCCGTAAGTCAGTTCGTCAAAGAATTGGCGAAGGATCACATTGAAGTACAAATTGAAGTACAAATTCCTATACTCAATGACTCAGTACCGCGCGAGCGCCGCATTACTGCAAAGTGCCTGGCGGGAGACAGGCTCGCAACGCGGCCGAGCGGGCGAGGTAGGGTCCCCGTTGCATATAAAACAAACTCTCTGTACATCACTTCTTTAGCCTTCCGTGGTTTGCCTTTATCCCAAATTAAACTCCGAACCTGATGGTAGATGTATTCTCTTGTTGATCTCCATATCCAATCTAGCATTTTCCATCAATTCACTTCCTAAAGTGCTCGACTACTTCCAGATCTACATCTCCAATGTTAACAATCCCTTTACCTTCTTTCTTTCCTCTTGTCATTAACATTGTCTGACTTTTCTCTAGACTAATGAGAGTATAATTCTGTGTATGTTGCAGACTTGGTCGACCGCTCCACGACTCCTCGCATGCCCTGGCACGATATCGGCGTCATGGTGCAGGGGGCAGCTGCTCGTGACGTCGCCAGACACTTCATCCAGCGCTGGAATGCTATCAAGGTGGACTCCCTACCCCTGCAATGTTGTGTTTAATTTCTGGGGGAGCTCAAGCAAGCAACGATCTTCCATTTTTCTTTTCAGGAATTAGTTGATGATAAATGAAGATATACAGTGGGACTTGGATAGTTCAAACTCGTCAAGCGAAGATTTTTATCAAATTTCATGTATGTGATATAAATAGGGGTGGTGATTTTTATCAGTTTCAAATCAGAAATTTAGCATTTTATTCAAATATTTAGTTTTTGTAGCGTTTATACATTTGCAATTTAGCATTTTGATTTGAATATTTAGTTGTTGTAGCATTTGCAATTTAGCATTTTGATTCGAATAATTAGTTTTTGTAGCGTTTATACATTTGCAATTTAGCATTTTGATTTGAATATTTAGTTTTTGTAGCATTTATACATTTGCAATTTAGCATTTTGATTTGAATATTTAGTTTTTGTAGCATTTATACATTTGCAATTTAGCATTTTCATTTGAATATTTAGTTTTTGTAGCGTTTATACATTTGCAATTTAGCATTTAGATTTCAATATTTAGTTTTTGTAGCGTTTATACATTTGCAATTTAGCATTTTGATTCAAATATTTAGTTTTTGTAGCATTTATACATTTGCAATTTAGCATTTTGATTCGAATAATTAGTTTTTGTAGCGTTTATACATTTGTAATTTAGCATTTTGATTCGAATAATTAGTTTTAGTAGCGTTTATACATTTGTAATTTAGTATTTTGATTCGAATATTTAGTTTTTGTAGCATTTATACATTTGCAATTTAGCATTTTGTTTCAGATATTTAGTTTTTGTAGCATTTATACATTTGCAATTTAGCATTTTGTTTCAGATATTTAGTTTTTGTAGCATTTATACATTTGCAATTTAGCATTTTGACTCGAATATTTAGTTTTTGTAGCGTTTATACATTTGTAATTTAGCATTTTGATTCGAATATTTAGTTTTTGTAGCGTTTATACATTTGCAATTTAGCATTTTGACTCGAATATTTAGTTTTAGTAGCGTTTATACATTTGTAATTTAGTATTTTGATTCGAATATTTAGTTTTTGTGCCATTTATACATTTGCAATTTAGCATTTTGTTTCAGATATTTAGTTTTTGTAGCATTTATACATTTGCAATTTAGCATTTTGACTCGAATATTTAGTTTTTGTAGCGTTTATACATTTGCAATTTAGCATTTTGACTCGAATATTTAGTTTTTGTAGCGTTTATACATTTGCAATTTAGCATTTTGTTTCAGATATTTAGTTTTTGTAGCATTTATACATTTGCAATTTAGCATTTTGACTCGAATATTTAGTTTTTGTAGCGTTTATACATTTGCAATTTAGCATTTTGACTCGAATATTTAGTTTTTGTAGCGTTTATACATTTGCAATTTAGCATTTTGACTCGAATATTTAGTTTTTGTAGCGTTTATACATTTGCAATTTAGCATTTTGTTTCAGATATTTAGTTTTTGTAGCATTTATACATTTGCAATTTAGCATTTTGTTTCAGATATTTACTTTTTGTAGCATTTATACATTTGCAATTTAGCATTTTGACTCGAATATTTAGTTTTTGTAGCGTTTATACATTTGCAATTTAGCATTTTGACTCGAATATTTAGTTTTTGTAGCGTTTATACATTTGCAATTTAGCATTTTGACTCGAATATTTAGTTTTTGTAGAGTTAATACATTTGCAATTTAGCATTTTATTCAAATATTTAGTTTTTGTAGCGTTTATACATTTGCAATTTAGCATTTTGATTCGAATATTGCGTTTTTTGTAGTGCTTATACATTAGCAATTTAGCATTTTGATTCGAATATTTAGTTTTTTGCAGCGTTTATACAATTTAGCATTTTGATATGAATATTTAGTTTTTTGTAGCATTTATACATTTGCAATTTAGCATTTTGATTCGAATATATAGTTTTTTGTAGCGTTTATACAATTTAGCATTTTGATTTGAATATTTAGTATTTTGTAGCGTTTATACATTCGCAGTTTAGCATTTTGATTCGAATATATAGTATTGTGTAGCATTTATATATTTGCAATTTAGCATTTTGATTTGAATATATCGTTTTTTGTAGTGTTTATTCAATTTAGCATTTTGATTTAAATATGTAATTTTTTGTAGTGTTTACACAATTTTGCATTTTGATTTAAATATATAGTTTTGTGTAGCGTTTATACAATTTTGCATATTGATTTGAATATATAGTTCTTTGTAGCATTTATACAATTTAGCATTTTGATTTGAGTGTATAGTTCTTTGTTCCGTTTATACAATTTAGGATTTTGATTTGAATGTAGAGTTCTTTGTACCGTTTATACAAATTAGCATTTTGATATGAATATATATTTTTTGAGCATTTATACGATTTAGCATTTTGATATGAATATATAGTTTTTTGTAGCGTTTATACAATTTAGCATTTTGATTTGAATATAGAATTCTTTGTACCGTTTATACAATTTAGGATTTTGATTTGAATGTAGAATTCTTTGTACCGTTTATACAATTTAGCATTTTGATGTGAATATATATATTTTGAGCATTTATACAATCTTGCATTTTGATTTAAATATATAGTTTTGTGTAGCGTTTATACAATTTTGCATATTGATTTGAATATATAGTTCTTTGTTCCGTTTATACAATTTAGGATTTTGATTTGAATGTATAGTTCTTTGTTCCGTTTATACAATTTAGCATTTTGATTTGAATGTATAGTTCTTTGTACCGTTTATACAATTTGGCATTTTGATATGAATATATAGTTTTTTGTAGCATTTATACAATTTAGCATTTTGATTTGAATATATAGTTCTTTGTAGCGTTTATACAATTTGGCATTTTGATATGAATATATAGTTTTTGTAGCGTTTATACAATTTAGCATTTTGATTTATATATAGCTTTTTGTAGCGTTTATACATTTGCAAGTTAGCATTTTGATTCGAATATATAGTTTTTTGTAGGGTTTATTCAGTTGCAATTTAGCATTTTATAGCATTTTCGAAAAATAAACCATATCACTTGGTTAAAATCAGACAACTGTGTGGTCTTTTGAAATGCCATTAATGTGAAATTAAAATCACATTTGATTAATGTGAGATAAAAATGCATGAAGTAAATTGTGCATTTATTTAATTTTAATTATTTAGGTTAAAGTAACACAGAAGAGAATTGTTACAGGATAAAGTATTACACAGAAAGAAGATCAGAAATGTATACTGATGCAAAGCCAGAATAACACAGGGAAAATACACAAAATGAACACCACAGTGGGTAAATGCATGCAAGTCCTGAATTATTAACATTGTTGAATGAAATCTTAGAGCTGCTTTAGAGATATTTTCGGTCTTTGGAGGGGGAGTAAAGCCGGCGGGCCCATGTCATAGATTTCTGGCATGAGAAAGAACCTACCACCACAATTGGTAGTGTGTAGAGGAATTTGTAGTTATATTTCGTTAGAAACTCTCTATCAAGTTCCAACGTTCGCCACTAACGAGGGAAGTACCGCTGCTCAAGCGCCTAAAACCGACTGGCAGTCGCTTAACATACGAAGATATGTCTGTTCTACCCATCATCTGTAAAACACCGCATTAGTGTACGATCAATGTTTGGAAGTTACGGTGTCCAAAGATTGCAGGAACACAATTCGCAGCAATTCGGACCATTATATTAACAAGAAACAGTTGTGGTGCAGTAACATCTGGCAAAAGGTTGAACACTTGCTTACAACAAGAAATCTTAACATTGTGGTGTTTGAAGCCATATTTTCAGTGTTGCCTTAGTAAACAAGAGTTTAGTGCTTTTCAGTCGGTCAACACGAATGTACCCAAAAGAGATGGGTTATGCCCTAATCCTGAAATAAATTACATGAGATTAATAAAACACTAGGATGACCAGTTTCGATCGTCAAGCGATCATCATCAGATCCATTACACTTAGGCTATAAAATCTATGTTTGAAATACAGGTGAAAATATTTACAATATGTACAATTAACACACGCACATGCACAGTCATCTTTCCCTCAATAGAAGATACTGTGTTCTTCATTCGACGTCGAAGTGTAAATGTGGAGTTGCAATGAAGTGATTAAAACACAGCGGAGTGGAACAGTACGCACACTTAACAAGGGAGGGCAACATGTAGACATACTCCATTATTTACAATGTTCTCGCATTGCAATAGTCCAAACTCAAATGCCACAGTGATCAGATGGCGCTGGCGACCAAACACGTACTTTTACAGATGAATGGCATTGATAGCTATTGACATAGGTTACAACTGTTTACTTTAAACCCACTTTCAGTCAGTTTTTGCCGTTCGAGCTGGGGTACTTCCGTCATAAGTGTCGGTGGCATCTGGTAGCCAAGTTGGAACTACTTTAAATTAACGGTATTTGTAGCTCACCCCATGGGTGTCCGCATAGAAGCAGCTACAAACTCTGGCGAGCCGAACATGTCGTCGGACACTCCCGGCATTTAAAAGCCATCCACTAAATAAATAGCACTTGTTGACTTGATCTACGCAAAGGGAATGAAAATGATGGGTGTGCAATGAGGTGGAGGAGAGTTTACTTTCCGCATTCCAGAACAATGGTCAAGCCGTCATAAACTAATCCTGGATCATTTAGGAAGCAGTTTATTTCAATATGCGGCAATTCTACCAACACAAAGAGAGAAATACCATATGAATACTTTTGTCTGGCAAGTACCAAAAGCCGTTCAAACGATGGGCACTTGAGCTAGTATTGTACATGGACTTTATATCGTTGCGACATCAGAAAACTGGAGCGTTTTCACCAGCAAAAGCTCTGTTCGATCATGAATATTAAGCAGGATGACTATGTATCCTTGAGAAAGAATGTACCAAGAATGTAGAAGCTATCATCTTTGGTCATCGACTAAAATCGACAGGACATGTCCGCCGCATGAATGACACCAGGTTGCCACGTCAATTCCTCTACTGTGAATTTTGCTCTGGTAAAAGGCCACAGGGTGCACCTTTAGGGTGCTTCAAAGACAAGCTGAAACAAACCTTCAAGTTGACAGAAATTAACCCTCTAACTTGGCTGGCTCTGGCCGAAGATCGTGTACTTTGGAGGCAAACTATATCTGTTTCGGTAAATCATTTTGAACAGGAACGTCGCAGTTGGCAGAAATGAAGCGTCTCCAACGCAAGCTTCGTCAAACCCGTCCAAACTCTCCTCCAATTATAAGATGCTCAGTATGTGGCCACATGTTCCATGCAAGAATCGGGCTGTTTAGTCACCAGAAATTCATTCATAAAATGCCCTGATTTTGGAAGTGTATTGTCAGAAAATTGTATTCTCGGAAAGAACTGCAGCCGACGACGATATCTTAATCGCATGTAATTTATCTCAGGTTATTTTTTTGCATATTCCAGTAGTTGGAATTATTTTGAGTTGAGCGACACCACGAATAAAGCTTGGTGTCTTGAAAATATTCAGTAAGAAAAGAAAATTATTTTGTGGAGCAATGAAAGTAAGCCTAAGGAAGAGATTAGTGAAATCTTGTTTGGAGTGTAGCAATGTATGGAGCGAAAACTTGTACGCTTAGGAAAGAAGACGAGAGAAGAATAGAGACTTTCGAAATGTGGCTCTGGAGGAGAATGGAGGGAATAAGTGAGAAATGAGGAAGTGTTAATGAAAGTAGGAGAATGATGCTAAAGAAGACAAGGAAAAGAAAAATGAATTGGATTGGACACTGCTTAAGAGGAGATGGTTTGGTGAAAAGTGTATTAGAAGGGACAGTCCAAGGGAAAAATCCGAAGAGGAAGAAGAAGGTTTCAGATGCTGGATTCCATAAGATTGATAAATCTTATGAGCTGAAGAAACGTGCTGCTGAAGACCGGATAAGCTGGAGAGAGGAAACCTGCCATCAGGCAGATGAACTGATGATGATGTATTTTTCCGTGAAACAGTCTTCAGATGTAAAGTCAGGCTTGAAAACATTCCCCCCTCCCCCAATCTCATTGACGAGTTTCACATTTTTTTAAACTGTTATGAGGGAAAGGGAGACAATCATTTTACCTGGCTGATTTGTTTGCCTACAGCTGGGGAAAGCCAAGATGAACGGTCTGTACCCGTACCTGATGCCCAAATCCTACCAGAACCTGGACAACATTCCTCGTGTGGTGCAGGTGCCTCTCCAGCGGGTCGACTGTCAGGTGAGTGCAGAATTCTTTATTTACAGCAACACACTGGAAAATATGAAGAAAAAGAAACAACTAAAAATATGTATGATAAATATCATGGAAGTCCCTAAGTAAAGTTATTAAGAATCCATATTGGAATCGTGTTAGCTCCGTATTGACATTAAAATTACTATGGCAAATATATCCAGGAACTCTGTCAATCAATACAATATAATTATTAAATTTTACACTTTAGGGTACATGTTTCGAGGTCAGCACATTCATGCAAAGATCGCCTAACATATCAACAATCATTTCATCAAAAATGTCAATAAAACTATACAAACACAAACACATGTTAAAAAACACTTTAAAACATCTATACGTTTAATGGCGCCATGTTTGATGACTCGACGGAGTTCCTGGATATATTTGCCTTAGTAGTCCCTATGTAATCAAAACCTTCCAATAAGTTCTGTTACAATGCACAATTATTTAATGGAAATAATAGTTGATCCGGCCTTTCAATTCTAATCGATATACACATCTACAGGTACATGTTTCGGAAGTGAATTTTTCTCCCTTCTTCAACCTGTTCTTACCATTATAGCACCATACATTATAAAAACATTGATCATATTATTATTATTATGTGCGAATGGAGCCAGATGGATCACACAGTACTTTTATGATTCACCTCTCTGATCTTCCATATGATTCTCATTCTCTCTCCGTAGGCCATCTTCCTTTCCTCAGTCCACTTGGGTCCTGGTCTCTTTGGAGCGTCATTCTCTGGTGTTACATTCCATCCATTTACCCTACATCGCAATAGGTTCCTGTTCTTACTTGGGCCTTCTCCAAATCCTGTTTGACTTGCTGAATCCACGGTATATTCTTCATTGATCATAATTATATATACAACTGTTTTTATAATGTATGGTGGACTTGATGGTAAGTACTGTGCTCGCATTATATCTCGGCCAGCGACGTACCTCATCTCTTCCATCGACTGTACTAGCCTCAGCAAAAACATTTCTCAAATCACTATTGTATTTATAATACTTAGCTTGCCATGGTGGGTGAGTGGTTAGCGTGTCGGTCTACTAACCCCAAGATTGCAGGTTCGCCCCTGGGCATGGTGAGCGATTTTTGAAAGGCGGCAAAAATACGACATGCATGTCATACGAAGTTGGCATGTCAAATAACCCTTTTGATTTCAGTAGGCCGAGTTCATAATGGCAAAATTAATCTCGGGAGTTTCCGCGAACACGAAGTTCCTCATTTCTCTACTAGAAAGCGCTATACATTAGATATCTAACCTCCTTGACTTTCATAGTGATTCAAGGAACAACAAAATTCGATATGCAAGCTTCCCCCTGGGTGTCAAATTACAAAGCTTGCACCCGGCACCCGAGGCCATACGATATTATTGTTATTTATATGGCCATGAACAGTCCTCCTTAATACGCACAGGTCAAAGTCATCGAAAATAGTAACAGTATTACTTGTCGCACAAGGTTTATCAGGAGTTGCGAACGAGTTCGATTCTCCCATCTCGATATCGTCCAACTCTCTCTTAGATACACCAGTGGCTGTGCTTGGTTAACAGGAATATTGAAATCACCACAAGCCGCTTCATTGTCCATGAATTTTAGCACATTAGCCACCATCTCCCTACTTTGGCTGTTCAGTTTCTTGGTTTTAACTTTAGAGATGACAGGTGGCATCTTATAACTTTACTTAAAAATGTAACTTAAAAAAATAACACCAGCTTAACACATTAAATACTGCAAAAATAATTCAACAGTACTGCAGAACTACATACACTGACAATAGTCTGACAAGTACTAATGAAGTGTGCTGACTGCATCGTCAAAACTCCCGAGCCCCAACATGAGGGGTAATGTCAGGTAAATAGGACAAGTCGATAATTCTTAGGAATACAACGGTCGTCAGAGGCAGAGGCAGTACAGGCTCAAAACATGTACCTGTGTATTGAAAGGGCGGATCAACTATTATTTGCATTGAATAAAATCCGGGGAATATCTTTGCATTTACCATAAAATCTAGTATCGCAGTAGTGGAATTTCAAATTCAAATTAGTGGACACCTCCAGCCTTAAGTGCGACACCCTTGTGCAGGTGGTGAGGAGCATTAGCCAGTGGTCCGCAGGATTCCTGGACGGAGAAACCTCCGAGGAGGGGATACACGAGGCGTATGTGGACGTCATCGATCACGCTCAACACTATGTCTACATCGAGAACCAGTTCTTCATCACACTAGCACTGCAGAACTCGACGGTGCACAACCAGATTGGAGAGTCCCTCTACAAGAGGATCTTGCGAGCCCATCGGTGAGCATTATGCTTCAGTTTTCTTTATGGTTTGCTATTGATTTACAATGTTAAGTGTATAGAGCTTAAAAGCCATTTTTCAGTGCTCCCTTATTGACAATCTATTGATATTGTAATGACTTCGTCATCTTGGCCGACAAGCCTGAGGATTTGAATAGTTTTTGAATGGTATGGACTCCGTTTTGAGGAAAGAATTCATGATGAAAATCAATAAATGTAAAACAAAAATATTGAAATGCAACCGCAATAAATCAGAAACCTCTATGGACATCAAATTGGAGGGTGAAAAGCTAAAGGAAGTAGGAGAATTGTTACTTAAGAAGCAAAATAACCAGTGATGGACGAAGCAAAGAGGATATAAAAAGTAGGTTAGCTCAGGCAAGGAAAGCATTTCTACAGAAAAGGAATCTGTTGACATCGAATTTAGATTTAGGTATTAGGAAGTCATTTTTGAGAGCGTGGCGCTCTATGGAAGTGAAACTTGGACTTTTGGTGCAGCAGAAAAGAGGAGAATTGAAGCATTTGAAATGTGGTGTTACATGAGAATGATGAAGATCAGATGGGTAGATAGGGTTACAAACAAAGAGGTATTAAGACGAGTGGGAGAGGAGAGATGTTTCTGGCGACGGCTAATGAAGAGAAGAGATAGGTTGGTAGGACACATACTAAGACACCCAGGAATAGCAAGCTTAGTTATGGAAGGAAGGGTCAAGGACGAGAACTCTAGGGGTAGACCGTTAGAATATGTTAAACAGATCGCCTCGGATGTAGGGTGTGGTAGCTATGTAGAGATGAAATGATTAGTTCAGGACAGGGAGACATGGAGAGCTGCATCAAACCAGTCAAAAGACTAATGACTCCAACAACAACAGTGTAATTTTCACTCAGTCAACACAAAATATAATATGAAGCAAAAATTAATGATACGTATTAACTCAGTTAATAATATACATCTCTCTACTTAGTATAAAACCAAGTCCCTGATTCTTGGATGCCACTGGTAATCTCGAGACCCACTGGATGGATTTTGATGTGGTTTTCATCATTCTGTGCTGTTAGTCTGGCTGCGTGGCTCAGGGGTAACGTTCTCGCTTGCTGATCCCAAGGTTGCAGGTTCGAAACCTGGCGCAGTCAGCTGGCATTTGAGGGTGCGCAAATGCGAGGGAGCCGTGTCAGTAGATTTACTGGCACGTTAAAGATCCCCTTCGGGGCAAAATTCCGGCACCCCGGCGTCTCTAAAAGCCAGTGTAGTTAAAAGGGACGTAAAACCAATAACATTATTATTATTATCATCATTCTGTAAAGGATTTCTCGAGGAAGGTTTCTTTAAAAAACAATTCATTTATGACCAAAGGAAGCCGAGCAGTAATGATTTCAGTGAATCGAGTCGAAGAAAATACTGCCGACTGTGCAGGGTAAACCGTTAAAAATATCTATATACTATGAGGGTAAGAATTGTTCAGCACGAAAAGTTCTACAAAAATGTCCGCAACAGCATATCTCTATCTTCAATACATCGCCCACTGTAAAAGTTTTTAAGTTTTCATTTCTTCAAACAATCTCCATTCAGTGGAAATTTAAATTACTAGCTTCGGAGTGAGCGAGCCTATGTATCTTCCTGCAATCTTCCACAATAACACAGGTCAAAATCCAACCATACATTTTGAAACAATAGTTCTTTGGCGAATACAATTCACTTCAAAATTTCCATTGGAACACGAAGATACATTCAATAACCTACATATTATATTTTGCTTACATGTTGATACTTGAAGTTTCAGTGGCATCTGAAGGTTGTAGAGTTAATTAATTAATAATGAAGAGTGGAACACTTCAATCCATCACTGAAACCCAAAGAAGACACTACCTGTATATCTTAATCATTCCATAGCCTTTTCCGTGAAATTATGCTCACATCACCAAATAAACACTACAAAAATGTACTCACTTCACCAACTACACAATGACATGTGTGTTCATCTGAAGCAAGAACAACTGTCTGCGGGTATTTGTGAAGTTAAAGAGGTCTCTAGGGGTGACATAATTAACTATCAAACGTGTCTGCAAAATGGTACCATCTCGTGGGTTTAACATTATCTGTTTTAACGGAAAACGGCGCCAGATTTAAATGTAGGAATCTTCCGGTTATATCCGTATTAAAAGTACGCTCCGGATATATCCATGATCCGTTCGGGAAGGGTTAATACTGAGTAGTGTGCATGGTGGAGTGTTTGTTAATAAAATGCTGTCTTGTGTGTTCCAGGGAAGGTGCGGTGTTCCGAGTGTACGTGGTCATGCCTCTGCTGCCGGGCTTTGAGGGGGAGGTGGGGAGCCCCACGGGCACGGCACTGCACGCCATCACTCACTGGAACTACATGTCCATCTGCAGGCAGGTGCTACAACTATCATTGAATAGAGAACACCAATCCCAGTGACAGTTCATGTGATATGTCCATTGTTGCACTTTTTGCTATCCTACACGTTTCTTGTACGTGGAAAGCAGTCACAATTTTTTTTTACAAATTCTATTCACCCAGGAACACACAAAAAATCAACTTTCCACAGTATAATCAACAGAGCTATTAATATACCTTTATAACTATCAACCCTTAACGGACGACTGTCGGGCATTTCCCGACATCCTAGTTTCCTGTTCTGGACGGATGTCGCGATATACCCGCCAGCTGTTTCCACGGTAAATACGAATATATTTAAACACAAATTGTGCTAAATGTTCTGGCATAACTCAACAAAATGACAGCATTTCGCCCCGGTGTGCTATTGGGCTCTTCAGTTGGTTAAAGCACACCTCACCAAGACACTGTCTAGTACACACTGGGAAGGCCATTGCAAGACGTATTTGATACATGTGTATCCGCGTCACGAGCAAGCCAGTGCACTATGGGAGTTGAAACTCCACTCCAAAGCAATTATAACCTTACCTTGGCATTGAATATATATAAAAAAATAAAAAAAACATTTAGCACAATTTGTGTTTAAATATATAATGGCTCAACGGACAATACATATTTTTCTTTTGAAAAAATATAAATACGAATATACGCGGCTGTCTGTAGTTATTGTGTTTATTGTTATTGTATACAACTATTAGCAATGTCACGGCCTTCTAGATGTGTCAAAACTTGGTTTTAAGAGTTTTTCAAGTAAATAGAGAACGAGCTGTTGTTTACGTTAGTCAGCTATGAAAATGGCAGCGTGCAGACAAGGTAGTGCTACTTCATCTAATATAGCTCGATTTTCAGATGAAATTAACAGCAGTTATCAAGGTTTCCGAAGTGTATAGCGCTTCAGGTTTGATTACTGTGGTATAATGTTTTAATTTTATTATTATGATGATGATGAGGGGGAGGTGGTAGGAAAAGAAAAAAAATAGACTAGCGCAGGACTACACAAGAAAAAAAATCATCTGCTAAGGGTTAAAAAAGTCTGAATCATACACACAAGATAGCACAAATAAATGGTTATAGTCGTAACTACCTAGACAAAGTGTTCGACAGAGTAATCATTTTGTAGTAATGGATTACAATTGGTTTTCTTTGTGCTGAATATGTTGTGTGATTATTAAGTAGTAATTGTACTTTTGGGATAAAAACATACCACTGAAGGCTAAAGAATTGATGTACATGACCTATTGCTTACCAATAATGTTGTATGGAGCAGAAACTTGGCCGATGACGAGGAGAGATGAAAGTAGAATACAGCCAGCCGAAATGAAATTCCTGAGGAGTGGACAACAGAAGACTAGGAGAGATAGCGTGAGAAATAAAGATGTTCGAAAGTAAGTGAATGTACAGAAGCTGGAGCAGAACAGATTGAGATGGTATGGACATGTGAAAAGAATGAATGATGAAAGAATGCCGGAACAAGTGAGAGAGAGAGAGATGGATGACTGGAAAGAGAGGATGAGGAAGACCTGGAGTACGGACAGTGTGAAGTGGAGTTCAGTGGTTCAGGAATGATGGTGGACAGAGTAAACTGGGAAGAGGATCCAAGAGGAAGGGTTTTACCAGCGTGAGAGGGGTCAGGTGTGGAACCAGGAAGTTCACGAGAAATGTAAAAATATCTTGTTTTCAACATATTCATCATCATCATTAGCTCCTAAAGGCTAAAAGTCTTGTCGTCGCAGCCATTTCTTACGGTCTTCAGCAGTCCTCTTCATATTGATACGAGACACATTCCATCTCCTTGACGATGTTCTTGACATACGATTGTCTTGGTCGTCCCCTTGGTTTCTTCCCCAAAATGTTTCCTTCAAAAATTGCCTGGAGGAGTGTGTCATGTCTGAGTATGTGCCTCATGAATTTGGCTTTCCTCTTCTTGATGGTGTTCAACAGGTATCGATTCTCCTGAATTACACACCTATATTTACGCAAGCAGCAGGCACATGAAAAACTACTAAACAGGAGGAAAGTAGAATCCAGGCAGCAGAGATGAAGTTCTTTAGAGGAAAGACTCGCAGAGACAACATCAGAAACAAGGACATTAGGGAGAAAACAGGATTCCTGAAATTACAAGACAAAATCGAGATCAGTAAACTAAACTGGTATGGACATATGATGGGAATGGGAGAAGATAAAGTCCTGTAGCGATTATTTACTGAGAAAGTCGTGGGAAGGCGTCAAAGGGGAAGGCTGAGGATTGTGGATACAGAGAGGGAGAGCATTGAGAAAAGAGGAGTGAGAGTGGAAGATGTACTGGAAGAAGGACGAGAGTGGTGGAGAGACAGAAAAGTATGGAGGTCCTTGATTCACACCCCGACTCAGATTACTGGAACCGGAAAATTAAGAAGAAGAAGAAGAAGATGATTAATGCGTTGTTGTTGTTGTTGTTGTTTTGAAGTTTGTTTTGTAATAGTATTCTTATGTGTTTCTTATGGCCTTATCCTGATAAATTTTCACTGTAAAGATATTTTTTAAAATGTAAGGGATTGTTTCTACTAGATATACTGTATATGAAAATGAAGATCTCCTCAGCCAGATATACTTCTGTTGTGAGCAGTGCTAAAATGATCTTTTACTCCTCAGGGGAAAAGATGCCATCCTGAACCGTCTGAAGGAAGCTGGTGTGGAGGATCCTTCAGAATACATCTCGTTCTATGGCCTGCGCAATCACTCCATACTCAACGGTGACCCGGTAAGACCTTGTCTCATACATAACTTCTGATGACTTATCACTAAACTGTGGACTTTCAGGTCATAAAATTTGCATTTTAAATGCCCTTTAAGTTCCTCATTTAGGCTATCATCACCATCATCATCATCTAGGGATCCTACCAGCGGGCCGGTTAGGATTTGAGTGGGCGATAGGCCTCCATCTAACTCTGTCATTATAGATTTCTCCTTTAATTTCTTGGAACTTCAGTCATCTCGTTACATCTTCTTTAACTTGGTCTATCCACCTTCTTCTGGGACGTCCAGTGGGTCTCTTCCCCGATATCTTCCTTTCCAAGTACTGTCTGGCAATACATATCTATGACCAAACTACTTCAACCTTGCAATACGCAGTCTCTCTTCCATTGTCAGGGTTATCTGCACATCTTTCCTCATACAGTCATTTCTGGTTCGGTCTTTCCTCGTTTCGTGCAGAGCTGATCTCAAAAATGTCATTTCACACGACTGTAATTGACCGTCTCTCTTCAATAAGACACAACTCTCGAAGCTGTATGTCATGATTGGCAGCAAGTATGCTTGGAACATCGTTTGTTTAGCTCTTATAGGGACTGCCTTATCCCGGACAAGGTTCTGCACTTTGTAGAAAGTAGAACCCTTAGATACTCTATTTTGGACTTCCAGCATAGCACTCCCCTGATTTGAAATTTTGCTTCCAAGATAACCTAAACTTTCCACACATTTGATTCTTTCCAAATCAAGTGTTGGATTTCGCTGAGCCGATGTTCTGCTCATCATCATTGCTACTGCTTTCGGCTTACTGACAGTTAATTTGAATTCTTTAAACTTGTTACTCCAACAATCCAGGCTCGTCTGCATCTGTACTACTCTGTCTCTCCTCAGATGGCAACATAATATGCAAATATTAATGCATTCAATTCTCTGCTTCAACAGCTTTTATTTCCTTAATAATTACATCCATGAGAGCAGTGGAAGGAAGTGGAGAGAGTGCACTGCCCTGTTAAAACCATAAAACCTAAAATAGGATTTCAGAAAACCTGTAAAAAATTATAAGAAGGAAAATGTTGAATTATAATTAGTAGGCAACTTCATTTATTACTATATTGTGTCGCATTATCATCATCTTGCACAGTTTCCAGCCACTGGCCGGGTCTATTAGGAACACAAGCCTCTCCAACATCTTCTGTCTTCCCACCATCTCTCAGCCACCACCTTTGTCCAGTCTTCTCCTCTCTTCTTCACACTTTCTCTTTCCTTCCCACTTCGTCTCGTGTACTCTCCTGGGTATCCTCTTCTCCTCCATTCGTTTTACATGTCCATACCATCTCTATACCATCCTGTAATGTTTCCTCCTTCATTAATTCTCTGGTCCTCTCATTTCTTATTCTGTCCATCTTTGTAGCTCCAATACTGCTTCTCAAGAACCTCATCTCACTGGCCTGTATTTTGCTCTTCTCCCTTCCTTTCATAACCCAGGTCTCCGAGGCATACGTCAGGATAGGGACATACCTAGTCTTACCATAAATACTGTCCCAACTTTTGACGGTGGCTGTACTTCCGCCCGAACGAGGGAGCGGCTACAAAACCAGTATCGTGAGGCCGTGATAGCGTTACACAAGGTAGGGCAATTGCCAGGGGAGATTTTCAAAACCCTCCAGAAGCTGAAAATTACTAAGAAATGTATTTACCGCACTATAAATCGATTTGTTGAGGTTGGAACAGTGAGAGATCGCCCGCGGCAAGGAAGACCACACACAGTACGAACGCCAGAACTTATCAAAGCAGTGATGGCTCGTGAGCTACAGATATCAAAAATGTCTATGTCTCGCACGTTAACCCTTATAGTGCCACGGGCCGATCTATCGGTCCCGTTTTTCTAAACATTTAAGCGATGTTTCCAGTAAGGCAGAGATTTTGCTCTTGTAACCAATACAACGCAGGAATCATTCTCACACTGTATATATCGATGTGTTTAAGTTCCGTGAACAATTGAATTAATAATAAGCACTCTTTGAGCATGCTGTAGTCAGCACGTTTAGTGAAGAGTGTGAGAGTGAATTTTCGACTGATGACGATGACTAGTTGGGAACTCCTGGTTTAAGAAAAGAGAGAGAGCCACACAATCACATGGTACAGTGATGACTTGACCAGGAAGTCGGTGGTCGACTATATACTGTATGAGAAAGAACTAAATAAGAACATCACGGACATCAAGGTTATACCATCGGAGAACCTGGATAGCAACCATCGATTGCTGGTAATTAACCTGTGAGAGAGTATGGAGAAGAAAGGGACTGAGAACCAGGAAAGACGTATAAGGATATGGAAACTGAAAGAAGGGGATAGAAAGGTCGAGTACCTCAAAATGGTAAAGGAAGGAATTCCAACAGATGAAGAAAGAGGGGTGGAAGAGGAATGGGCAAGATTTAAGAAGACACTAGTAGGTGCAGCAGAAGCAGTATGTGGGAGGACAAGTAGTAAGAAGAGGTGGAAGGAAACACCATGGTGGAATGAGAAGACAAAAGATATAGTAAGGGAAAAGGATAGAGCCTTTAGGAGTTGGTATCAAAATAGGACGGTAGAGACAAGGGAAGAGTACCAGGAAAGAAAGAAGGAGGCGAAGAGAGTAGTGGCTGAGGAGAGAAGGAAGTGGATGGAAGAGTGGACAAAGATGATGGAGGAGGATAGTGAAGGTACAAAAAAGGTCCTGTATGGGATGGTAAAAAATAAGAGGCGGAAGGATCCTACGGATTATGTTAGAATGGTGAACAAAAGGGGACAAGAGATAGAAAATAGGGAAGAACTGAAGAAAATGTGGAAATAATATTTTGAAGAACTTCTGAACCCAAATGGAAAAGATGGTGAGAAGGAAGAAATCGGGGAAGAGGAAGATGAACTGCAAACAGAAAAGGACTTAACATGGAAAGAAGTGGAAGATGCAGTGAACAAGATGAAAGGAGGGAAGGCACCGGGTGTGGATGAGTTGAGTGTGTAGATGGTGAGAGCAGCAGGAGAGGTGGGGATACAATGGTTGTACCGAGTGATGAGGACAGCATGGAAGGAAAGGAAGACCCCCAGAGGACTGGAAAAAAGGAATCATTGTCCCGATCTCAAGAAAGGTACCGTAGTAGAACAGATTGCAGAAACTATCGGGGAATAACACTGATAAGTCATTGTGCAAAGATCTTCGAGAAAGTTTTGGAAAAGAGAATTAGGACAAGGATAGAAGGAGGGATGAGGGAAGAACAACATGGCTTCAGAGCAGGAAGGTCCACAGTGGATTTGATTTTTGCTGTAAGGCAGTTACAAGAACAGCACTATGAGTATGGAACAGATCTACTGATGGCCTTCCTGGACATTGAGAAAGCATATGACAGTGTATGCAGAAACAAAGTATGGAAGTCCCTGGAGGATAGAGGAGTAGAGAAATGGACTATAAAGAGGATAAAGGAGATGTACAAGGGAAGCGTGAGCTGTGTGAAAGTGGGAGGAGAGAGATCTGACTGGTTGGAACAAAGAAACGGCCTGAAACAAGGAAGTGCACTGTCACCGTTACTTTTCATTGTGGTGATGGATGACATAATGACCCGAGTGGCACAAGTAATTGGGGAAGGAAAGATGAAAGCAATGGTGTTTGCAGATGATTTGATGATTTGGGGAAACAAGGAGGAGGAGGTACAGGAACAGTTGGACGTGTGGGAAGGAATAATACAAGGATATGGGATGAAATTTAGCATAAATAAGAGAGAGATGGTGATCACAACAAGGAAGAAGGAAAGAACCACAACGGGAATAACAATTGGTGGGGAACAGCTGAAGAAAGTGGAGAGTTTCAATTATCTGGGAAGCCTGATACAAGATAATGGAAGAAACGATAGAGAAATAAATGAGCGGGGGAGGCAGGCAGAAGCATTCCGGAGAAGTGTGAGAAGCATGTTATGGAGCAAGGATGTCCTTCAGAACAGCAAAAAGATCATATATCGGACGTACTATGTCCCTATCCTGACGTATGCCTCGGAGACCTCGGTTGTGAAAGGAAGGGAGAAGAGCAAAATACAGGCCAGTGAGATGAGGTTCTTGAGAAGCAGTATTGGAGCTACAAAGATGGACAGAATAAGAAATGAGAGGACCAGAGAATTAATGAAGGAGGAACCATTACAGGATGGTATAGAGATGGTATGGACATGTAAAACGAATGGAGGAGAAGAGGATACCCAGGAGAGTACACGAGACGAAGTGGGAAGGAAAGAGACCGAGGGGAAGACCGAGAGACAGGTGGCTGAAGGGGGTGGAAGAAAGCGTGAAGAAGAGAGGAGAAGACTGGACAAGGGTGGAGGCTGAGAGATGTTGGGAAGACAGAAGACATTGGAGAGGCTTGTGTTCCAAACAGACCCGGCCAGTGGCTGGAAACTGTGCAAGATGATGATGATGACGACGACTTTTATTCTGATGACGACAGTGACAATTTTATTCCACCGTGTCCGCAGCCTGCGTGAGAGGAGCTCCAAGGCCGAGACACAGGAATACTTTCGAAACAGGTAGGATTTATGCTGACAAAATCGACAGTGATTCACCAGGTTCAGATTCCAATGATAAATCAAGTGACACCTCAACCAGTGATGGGGAAGAGGTTACCACAAATGTAGCAAGTAAAATAACATTGTGCAATGCGAAGACTACTATATACACATGTCTTTGTAGAAACTGATCGTACTCGAAAATTATTTGATGTAACTACTCCAAATTTGGAACATATATGTACCATTCCATAAGTAATAACATGTATATAACAAAAGATAGTAATTCGAGTGTAGAGGCTGTCAACGTTTTATCAAAAAATTCGAATTTCATTTATTTTTAAAATATTTGTAAAATTCTTTTGCAATTAACAAAATAAAGTGAAATATCAATTAATTAGCATCCATTTCGTTACAAATATGTCTACCTGCTACAGAAAAAAAATTCAACATTCTATCTTGATAATTGTTAATAGGAGATAATTTTTATCAAACCCTTGTAATTTCACTAAACTTGGCTTGGCATTCTTAGCATATCCACCCATTAATAGCTTGGCATCAAAAGGGTTAAGCATTGACCTGGAACTCGGTGCTTACAAACTACACAAAGGACATCTCCTGACAAATGAACTGAAGCGCCAGAGGCTCCTAAAATCAAAGTGCTTACTTAAGCGTTATGCAGCTATTGGTCATCGTCGAATCCTGTTAACGGATGAAAAGATTTTCAGTATAGAGGAGACTTTCAATGCCCAAAACAACAGGGTATATGCCCATTCCTCTAGAGAAGCTGGTGAAAAGGCTCCAAGGATCCCTCATCAATTATGGTGTGGTGGGGTGTGAGCTTCGAGGGCACAACGGAGCTCCATTTCTGTGAAAAGGGAGTCAAAACTTCAGCTAAAGTGTACCAGGAGACAGTGCTTGAGGGAGCTTCCAGCAGGACTCAGCCCCAGAGCACAAGGCGCGGACAACCCAGCAGTGGTTGGAGGCAAATGTTCCTGATTTAATTTCCACTTCACATTGGCTGTCTGCAAGTCCAGATTTAAACCCTTTGGACTACAAATTGTCGTCCAAACTTCAGGAGATGGCTTGTAAGAAATGACATTCCAATATTGAAAGCTTAAAGCAGTCTCTTCGGGAGGCAGTTGCAGATTTTCCAGTTGATGTGTTGCGTAATTCCATTCCTGAGTGGCTACAAAGACCTAAGGACTGTGTGCGTGCAAATGGTGGCCACTTTGAATAATTATTTGTGGTTATGGTTCATAATGCATCTATGTAACATTTGTTAATAGGATATTAAAATATTTCCAACCATTTTGTGTTAATTTACTTAAACGTTTGGGACAGTATTTATGGTAAGACTAGGTAGTACGTCCGATATGTGATCTTTTTGCTGTTCTGAGGGACATCCTTCTCACACTCCTCCGGAATGCTTCTACCTGTCTCCCCCGCTCATTTATTTCTCTATCGTTTCTTCCATTATCTTGTATCAGGCTTCCCAGATACTTGAAACTCTCCCATAAGTCCAACCCCTCATCCATGTCGTGGGAGACGGGCAACGACACAAAGTAGGGGATCGCCTGTAGGGGTGAAGTACAGTGGGGACTTCTTGTGCCCCGGCTCCGTTACCGTAGCTGTGAAGGTCCTACAGGAACCCTGAAAAGTGACGGCTAACGGGGCTCTGGTGAAGCTACGATAGGCCCAGCAAGGCAGTAGTGGATAAGTGGAACAGGCTTCGGACAGGACGAATTACATCATAAGCAAAGTGTGTCTTTTATTCAGGGCCAATTTTTTTTAACTATTTTGAATTTTTTAAAGCTTTCAGAAACTCTGCCTTAGAACACCCCCACCAGCGTAGTTTGCCACTTCTTCACCCTCCTGGAGAGTTGAAGCACCTTTCTTGTAACACTCATCCAAGGAAGGGGAATTTTGCCAGTTCTCATGTGGCATCAGTTATTACGGTAAAGCATGTGTCTCAAATGAACACCGTTGTTGTTGTTGTTTACAGGTCTCGGAACTCATCTACGTCCACTCCAAGTTGCTGATCGCCGACGACAATGTGGTGATCTGCGGGTCGGCTAATATAAACGACCGCAGCATGCTGGGCAAGCGAGACTCGGAAATTGGCGTCGTGTTGAGGGTGAGTGAGACAGCCTTAATATGTACATCTCTAAGAGCACTGAAGTGTTACTGTCTGAACATTGGAGACTTAAAACAAATCCGTAACACACCGTGTAGTTTGTACAGGGCGCTAGGGAATGTTCTCCACAGTGCTTACTTGCTTCTGCGAGAGCAAGCATCAGCAGTTACTTTGGCAGCACGGCTGTCGCTTCTATCAAAACGAACAGTCAAATGTTTTAATCACCACAGCCATTCATAACAGATGCTGGAAGTGTTCGAAGGCAGACTTCAACACGTCTACTCATTTTGTCGAAGACTTTATCGAGCTAATTTGAGTGTTGATTTTCTTGGACTAAGCAGCATTATACAATTTTCATAAGAAAATATGCATTGTCCATTGAGCCATAATATATTTAAACACAAATAGTGCTAAATGTTCCAGCATAACTCAACAAGATGACAATGTTTCGCCCTGGTGTGCTATTGAGCTCTTCAGTTGGTTAAAGCACACCTCACCAAGACACTGTCTAGCACTAACACTAACACCGGGGCGAAACATTGTCATCTTGTTGAGTTATGCCGGAACATTTAGCACTATTTGTGTTTAAATATAACCAGCATTATATCGGAGATTTCATCTGTTAAAAGCGTAGGCCAGCCTGTTCCCACTACATCGTGAACTCAGCCGGTCACACGAAATGTATTTATCAAATCCTGAACGGTATCCCGGTTTGGACACTTTGAATTAGGAAACCGCACCTGAAATTTTAGTTTTACATTTTCTATAAACCGATCGCTTTTGCGAAAAACGTATTCCACCAAAAGAGCTCTCTCTTCAGTAGTAAACATCATCGCCTGTATACTGTTGCACTCTTCCAATAATCTATCTGAACGCTCGCTTACTGCAACACACACTGATGTTTTCGACAGCCCACAACCCACACGTGTAGCCGCTGTCCTGTGCTGCCAACTTAACTGCTGATGCTACCCTGTAGAGCAGTGACTTGCTTTCTTGGCTGTCTCCCCTGAGGTTCGGGTTCGATTACAAGCTCTGCCAAGATATTTAATACTCAACAATTTTCGGAAGATAACACAGAAATGTTAGGTAACAAGAAGAAATTTTCATTCTTTTTCTTCTTCATTTCCAGTTTCCAGTTCCCTAGGTCGGGTTGCAAATCAAGGACCTCCACAGTTGTCTATCCCTCCAGCATTCATTTCCTTCTTTCAATACTTCTCTTTCTTTTACTGCTCTTTTCTCTATGCTTTCCTTCACCGTATCTATCCACCTCTTTCTGGGTTTTCCTTGTGGTCTTCTTCCTGGTATTTTCTCCATAAATATTCTTTTTGGTACCCTATATTCTTCCATTCTCATCATATGTCCGTACCACTTCAGCTTACTGGTTTCTATCTTGTCTTGCAGTTTTGGGAACCCAGTTCTCTCCCTAATGTCCACATTTCTGACTTTATCCCTCCGTGTCTTCCCAATTGTTCCTCTAAGGAACTTAATCTCGGCTGCTTGGATTCGGCTTTCATCGCGTTTTGTTGTGGTCCAAGTACCTGCTGCATGTCAAAATTGGTGTGTAATACATTGAGAATAGAACTTTCTCTCATTTCTCTCGGACTTCCTGGTTCCATACTAAACCTCTCGCACTGGTAAAACCCATTAGCTTGTTGGGTTCTCTTTCCAATTTCTTCATTATTGTACCATCTTCTGTGAGTATGTTCCCCAAATACTCAAAGCTTTTCACCATTTCCAATGGATTTCCAAAGAACAAACCAAAGCTCGGGATCAGATAGTCTTCACCTTGTGCACTGCCTCTGCCGATGTGCTTTAACTATATTCCTAATATTATTGTATTCATGAAAAAAAAAAAAATATATAATGTGTGTCTTTAAAATCACTCTCTGAACTTTCTCAAAAATTGTTAAATGTAAGCCAATCGATGCATAACTAAATACCGTATTTCCTCGCATAATCGTCGCCACCGCCTAATAGTCACCTCCCACTTTTCAAACACTAAAACAGGTTTAAAAAATTCATCGCATAAGCGTCGCATAAGATATTCGTATTTGTGCACCAGTCAGTTGCACATGCTGCCGCGACTTCGTCAGAAAAAAAAAAATATAGTCTTTATGATTGCGGGCTATGAACTGTGACGCGAGCGGCAACCTCATCACTTAGCACATTCCGCGAGCTTATAGGCCTAATCTGGCATGATCTTCTCAGGAGAAAGAATTCTCGTCTTTATGCCTGCGACTATGAACCGCGACGCGAATGGCCAGATTCTTCAGCACATTCCGTGATCTTTAACCTGTCGTGACCTTGTTAGGAGAAAGAAGCCTGTCTCTGACTCACGCTACGCAAATGACTGGCCCGTGCAGCAAATAATGATACAGTATATTCCTTGAACTTAAATATTCTTCGCATAATCGTCGCACCCTGCTTTTTTCCATGAATTTTAGGCTAAAAAAGTGCGACGATTATGCGAGAAAATACGGTAACTGCAGTGAGGGCCTCCCATTAAGAACGGATGTTAGCTTGCCCTCAAGACGGGCGGAGAGCGATAACACAAGAGCAGGACAGGAAGGCCCGAATGCTAGATACCTTAAATGAGAGAGTTAAGACTTGTGGCTGTCATGTATCTCGTGACGGCTCTTCGCAACATCCTTGATGACAGAATAATAAGCCGGTTCTCCAATTTGTCTGTGTGCAATTTTTACTTGTTGGGAACCTCAAACAAAAGGTATACAGAAACAATCCGCGTACTCTGGAGGCTCTCGAGAACGAAATATCAGTGAGGATGAATTACAGCGAGTGTACCAAAACTTCCTACGTCAGTGTAACATGTTTTTCTCTAAGAACAAGTTTTGTCACCTTGCACAACTTTGTATGTGCATTAGATCTGGCAACAGTGCACTCCATTTAACATGTACTGTAACATAAAATCAAACTTCGATGAAAGATATAGATGCTCTAAAGGTATGAAATTTGATGAGATGAAACTGATGTCCCTGATTGTGTGTGCAGGACTCCGAGTTCGAGGAGAGTATCATGAACGGAGAGCCATTCCAGAGCGGGCGTCTGGCCGGTTCTCTGCGCCGCTACCTGTTCAGAGAACACTTGGGGCTGCTCGAGTTCCGGATTCCCTCCGACATCCCCCCCATAGACTTCAGGGACCCGGTCGCCCCAAGCTTCTACCACGATATCTGGAGGAAGATTGCAGCCGAGAACACGCAGATCTTCGAAGAGGTGAGCGTCCTTGTTGTTGTTTGAGACTTCAGTCTCCAGGTCTCCATGCCTCCCTCTCCTGAGCTAATCATTTCATCTCTACATAGCTACCACCCCCTATATCCGAGACAATCTGTTTAACATATTCTAACCTTGATCTACCCCTACAGTTCTTGTCCTCAACACTTCCTTCTTTGTAGCAGTCACCAGAAACATCTCTCCTCTCCCACTCGCCTTCATACCTCTTCGTTTGTAACCTTATCTACCCAACTGATGCTCATCATTCTCCTGTAACACCACATTTCAAACGCTTCAATTCTCCCCTTTTCTGCTGCACCAACAGTCCATGCTCCAGACAGAGGCTTTCAAAAATTACTTCCAATACCTAAATCGTAAGCTTTCTACTCTCCTGATATACTTGTTTCTTTTATTAAGACTGATTATAGTCAGCTTCCTCTATGGATCAGTGGTTGTAATGGCCAACGCGGGAAGTCAACAACCCACCGAGAGTATTCTGGTAATAGTGGACAATGTATAAAAATTTGTTGGCCAAAGCATTAGATAATGATGTGATAATACAAAGAGTTGACTTTACAAAGGTCGCTTGACAATTTAGCAAACATGTGGAGGACCAGACAATATTATTGTCACTAAATAAGGAAATCCAGGAAGGCATAAAGGACACGACACCACCACTAACTAATAATAAGATATATTATCAAATAGGTGGCACATAAAACAAATATCCAAAGGTGACACATAAACATATGAGAAACACTAGCACAAATTTACACAATTGAAGAAACACTCAAAGAATTAACACACGTTACGTCTTGAGCCTTAAACACACATATTGTCTTGAACGTAGCTGCAGATCAGTACATCATAGAACGGCATGCAATACACGGCGGTTCCACAGAATGATATAATTTAAATATGCAACACAAGTGGAGTTGCAACAAATAATGAAAAAACAGGTCGCATGGAACGAGAATGTGTCGTCGAACCAGGACTGACTTACAGTGATGCGCCGATACCGTAAGCCCAAAATGAATTGTTAATAAAACAAATTATGTGTGAAACGCAGGAAGTCAAAGTAGTTGCTGTCATACAAATACCTGGATATGCCCATCGCACGGTATTGTCACAATAGTAAAGTAGTTAAGCCCAGCGTCAACTTCCATTCCAGTGATGTTGCAGGAAGTCAAAATAGTTGCTATCATACAAATACCGGGATATGCCAATCGCGCGGTATTGTCACAATAGTAAAGCAGTTTAGCCTAGCATCAACCTCCATTCCAGTGATGTTGCAGGAAGTCAAAGTAGTTGCTATCATACAAATACCGGGATATGCCCATCGCACGGTATTGTCACAATAGTAAAGCAGTTTAGCCTAGCATCAACCTCCATTCCAGTGATGTTGCAGGAAGTCAAAGTAGTTGCTATCATACAAATACCGGGATATGCCAATCGCACGGTATTGTCACAGTAGTAAAGTAATTAAGCCCAGCGTCAACCTCCAATTAGTGATGATGCCTAGCCTTGTAACATGCTTCCAGACACGATGAATTACTTATCACACGAAGCATCATCATTATTCATACGCGTGAAGACAAATTGTTAGGCAGTAAATGAAGATAGAAGTAAACACATTAACAAACTATCCGACGCCGCGGATTGAAGAATTCGTCGACATGACGCGTATCAACATCAAGCATGGTGATGATGAAATCGAAAATCACCGTAATGTCACTGCCCTAACAAAATATGAATCATATGCATAGGACATGATTGCTAAGCACGGTTACTATGAAGATAGCACCAATTATAGAAATGATTAGCTGGATACTTGTTGATATATCACAACCAGCGTTGAAGCGCAGCATTGTGTCATGGCCACACTCTTAGAGAACAACGAAGAAGAAACACGTGATTGGTCGCTACAAGCAGCAAGAAGGCCTCTGATAGGCTGGAAGCAGCCAATCACAGTAGAGAGTTTAAAAAACAAGAAAGAGGCCTCTGATAGGCCGAAAGCAGCCAATCACAGTAAAGAGTTCAAACAAGTTAAAGAAGAATCAATGTGGCCAACTTAGAATACAAAATTACCTTCTAAGCCAAAATATCCTACTGGAAACACGGCAGTGGGAATACTACATGCAATCAAAACAAATAAATCACGACAACCAATCAACATAAACAAAACCAACCTGACAATGAATAAATGCAATGAAGACAAATAATACAGATATGTACAACCACACAGAGTGGAAACAAATGGGGAAACACAAAAACTGGTTTGCCAAGACAGTGGCCGAACCATATTGCCCGCACAGAAACAACAGGCAGGTTGTTTATGAAAATACAAGAGTGTTTAGTTCTGCGGCAACAAGGGAGACACCTTGACGATGGGACGTTTCAAGAGTCCAGAGGTGGCATGTAGACAGACCACACGAGCTAGGCCGTCCTTACCACAATGAACCTCAAGAATACGTCCAAGTCGCCAGTAAGTAGGAGAAACATTGTCGTCCATAATAAGCACAAGCGTGCCAACCTTGAGGTTAGGAGACATACGGTTCCACTTGCGACGTTGTTGAAGGGAGAGTAAATGATCTGTGGACCATTTACGCCACAATGAAGTCATAATCTGTTGAAGTAATTGCCATCTAGACAACCTATTGATGGGCACTTCAGAAGCGTCAGGAATGGGCAAGGCATTCAAAGGTCGTCCAACAAGAAAGTGACCTGGCGAGAGATAGCACAAGTCAGTAGGATCCTCAGTCATAGGCGAAATGGGTCTAGAATTTAGAATGGCTTCAATTTGCACCACGAGAGTGGTCAATTCTTCATACGTAAGTACTTGAGCCTTCATGATTCTTATTAAATGAGATTTCAAAGATTTGATGTTTGCCTCCCATAGTCCACCAAAATGCGGAGAACTAGGAGGAATGAAGTGCCACTGAATTAGTAGCGATGACGTAGAATCTTGAACAACAGAATGAAAATCTGCCGAGGAGAGCAACGAACCAAGATCAGCAAGGTCAGACTGTGCGCCTTGAAAGTTGGTACCATTGTCGGAATACACTTGAGCGGGAACGCCCCTTCTACTGCAGAAGCGAGTAAAGGCTACAACGAAAGCATGACTGGAGAGGGAAGTGACGACGCCGTAGGTATCAATTGACAATAAATAGAGACAAGCTCCATAGGCCTGCTGACTGCTGTCGCAAAAGCCATGAAGTCGCATAGATTTGATTTCTGAAGCAGGCTTAATCAAACGTGGAGTAGAAATCTCAGAAATCGCAGGTAAATTGCTATAAATATTCAGCCAAGCTTGCGTGACTTCCATTGGAAGGGGGTCATCCCAACCGAGTTTGTGAATCCACAAATCTTGGAAGAGAATCTTATAAGCAACCACAATAGGTGACACTAAACCCAAAGGGTCAAAGATAGAGGCAACAATGGACAAAAATGAACGCTTAGTAAAGGTACTTGAAGTGTCACAGTTCACGATAGGTGACTGAATCCGCAACAAGTCATCGATAGGTTGCCAATAAAGTCCTAGCGTTCTGGCGACTGTTTCTTCACCATCGCCGAAACTACGGAGTTGTTGTTTCTCTTGATGATCAAGAGGAATGTTATCTAATAGAGTCATGGAGTTTGAACTCCACTTACACAGTTCAAAACCACCTAATCTCAAAAGAAGGGTCAATTCATCATACAGAATGAGTGCGTCATGCTCGGAATCACATCCCGAGATACAATCATCAACATAGAAGTCGTTTAAAACAATCTGAGTGGCAGCTGGAAAAGCTGTGCCATCAGTGAGGGCGAGCTCCTTTAGCACACGAGTGGCTAAGAAGGAAGCTGGGGCAGTACCATATGTAACGGTGTTTAATTGATATTTTACCATTGGGTCTGAAGGAGAGTCTCTCCAAAATATTCTCTGTAAGTCACGATCCTTGTGATCTACAAGAATCTGTCTGTACATTTTACTCAGATCAGCTGCAAACGCTATCAAGTGAGTACGGAACCGAAGCAAAATAGAGAACAAATCCTGCTGAATTACAGGGCCCACCAACAAAGTATCAATAAGGGAGCACCCAGACGTAGTAGCCATCGAAGCATCAAATACCACTCTGAGCTTTGTAGAAGTAGGCCTACTGTGCGGCTTGAAAACAGGATGATGGGGAATGTAGTAAACTTCACCATCAGTCGGGTGGGGGGCGACTTGCATATGGTTTAAGGCTAGATATTCATGCATGAATTCAGTGTATTCTAACCTTAACTCAGGGTTACGAGCCAAACGTCTTTCGAGAGAGTGAAAACGTTTTAGTGTAGCGTAGCGAGAGGCACCTAGAGGCTCCAAGTCTACCTTGCGAGGGAGTCTAACCACAAATCTACCATCGTCTTTGCGAGTGGTAGTAGCAACGAAGTGTTCTTCACATATGGATTCATCAACAGACAACACTGGGGTTTCAACTTCTTCAACGTTCCAAAACGCTTCCAGCTGTTGTTCTACATGAGGGCGTGAGAGTGTAAGTGCTGATACCACGTGCGAGGGTTGCGAGGTGCTTGCACTGGGCAGCTTCCCAGAAAACACCCAACCCACAGAGGTATTTTGAATGATGGGCAAATCACCAACTGGTATGATTTTACCAGGACATAACAGGTCAAAGAAATATTCTGCACCAAGAACAAGGTCAATAGATTTAGTGCAATTGAAATCAGGATCAGCTAAATCAATATGTGATGGAATGTTCCATTCAGAGGTATCGAAACCAGCAGCGGGTAGCTCAAGTGCAATATTGGGAACCACGAGACATTCAAGCTTAGCAGACCAATTAGTAGCACAGGCAAAAACGTTCACATCAGCAACAACAGTAGCAGTGCTTTGATTTTGACCAACACCGTGAATGTGTACCTTCATAGGTTTGGTGTGGAGTCTTAATTTCTTAGTTAAGTGTGACGAAATTAAGTTACAATCTGATGCAGAGTCAAGTAGTGCAGTGACAGGTACACGTAAGCCATTGCCAGCTAATATATTCAACTTGGCAGTGGGTAATAGCGTCCTTGAAAATTGATTGTCACGAGCGACGTTACTGCAACTAGTGTTTACCACGTTAGCATGAGCTTGAGAAGCATCATTACTAGTGCCACTGGAGGGCTCATAGTGAAGAAGAGTGTGGTGTTTTCGGGAACAAGTGTTACAAGAGTACTTCGAACATTGATGATTAGGCTCGAAATTACGCAAACAATTGTAACATAATTTTCGAGACCTGACAAAATCCCATTTGGCTGTGGACGAAAGTTTGATAAAGGTACCACATTTCGACAATTGGTGATCAATACTCCTACAATATGTACAACGAGATTTGGTAGTAGTTAACATGGGTTTCTGAGGCGAATGACCTTCAGCTTTAAGTTTGGTTACAGCAGTATGTAATGCAGGCCTGGACCCATTCTTTTCAGTTATTTCCAGTACCTTGCATTTTTTCTCTAAGAAGCTAACCAAGTCCTGGAGAGTGGGAATTCTCCCAGAATCAACATGATTCTCCCATTCACGGATGCTATCATTATCTAGTAGCTCCAATATAAAATGTGACAATAACAGGTCTTGAAGGGGAACCCCGTTAAAGTCCAAAGCTTCTAACGCATTGACATGAGAAACAAAGTGGTCGATGATGGCACGCAATGACACTGAATCATTACCGTATGCGGGGGGCTTGAAAAGCTTGGTGACATGATTATGCGCTATGAGCCTAATGTTATTGTATCGAGTTGTCAGCAAGTTCCATGCAACCATAAAGTTATCATCTGACACAGTAATGTTCTTTAAGAGGAGTTTGGCCTCACCACTAAGACTAGAATTAAGGTAGTAGAACTTAACAATATCAGACAGAGCATGGTTATCAATTACTATAGCCTTGAAGCTATCTCTGAAATTCAACCAGTCTGTGAAGTCGCCACTGAACTGCGGAATTTGAATTTCAGGCAACTTTATATGAGCTGCAGCTACGTTAGCAGTAGGAAATTGTGCACTCTGCAAATTATTCAAAGGGTTATCACTGTCTGTAGTGTTGGATTTTTTGAAATTGTCACAATGTAGTTTAATTTTAACCAGCAACTCAAAATATTTATCTTCGAAGTCACAACGTTCGGCTATTTCTTCGTCGATATTGTCTGTAATATCCTCTAAAGCGACTTGTGCTTCGTTATATTATTTATAAATTTCCTCGCATTTGTGTTTGCGTAACACTAACATTTGATATTGCTCTTCTGTAATGTCCTGAAAGTTGCTAATTACTTTTTCTTGTGAGGTAAGCATGGCCTTAGCGACTGCACGCTTCCTAACTAAAGGTCGTTTTTGGGCATCCTCCATAATGACTTTAGGATTGCCCGCCTAGATGTAATTACCAGAGTTGCACACCTAACTAACACAACAACTAACTAACACAAAAAATAAACACTGAGACAATGGTCTCGATTAAGTTGTAAACAAACATCTGAACATAGAATACTGTATTGTGTCCTTGGGAAGTTAATGGGAACGTATACAATGTTAAATTTATGGCTTTCCTGGTGAAATAGCAAGAAACAAGGGCCCAAAATGGCCAACACAAAGCTTAATAATTCAAAATAGTAAACAGCTCAATATCCGGCCCGGAGAGGACCAAATAATGTAATGGCCAACGCGGGAAGTCAACAACCCACCAAGAGTATTCTGGTAATAGTGGACAATGTATAAAAATTTGTTGGCCAAAGCATTAGATAATGATGTGATAATACAAAGAGTTGACTTTACAAAGGTCGCTTGACAATTTAGCAAACATGTGGAGGACCAGACAATATTATTGTCACTAAATAAGGAAATCCAGGAAGGCATAAAGGACACGACACCACCACTAACTAATAATAAGATATATTATCAAATAGGTGGCACATAAAACAAATATCCAAAGGTGACACATAAACAAATATTCAAAGGTGGCACATAAACATATGAGAAACACTAGCACAAATTTACACAATTGAAGAAACACTCAAAGAATTAACACACGTTACGTCTTGAGCCTAAAACACACATATTGTCTTGAACGTAGCTGCAGATCAGTACATCATAGAACGGCATGCAATACACGGCGGTTCCACAGAATGATATAATTTAAATATGCAACACAAGTGGAGTTGCAACAAATAATGAAAAAACAGGTCGCATGGAACGAGAATGTGTCGTCGAACCAGGACTGACTTACAGTGATGCGCCGATACCGTAAGCCCAAAATGAATTGTTAATAAAACAAATTATGTGTGAAACGCAGGAAGTCAAAGTAGTTGCTGTCATACAAATACCTGGATATGCCCATCGCACGGTATTGTCACAATAGTAAAGTAGTTAAGCCCAGCGTCAACTTCCATTCCAGTGATGTTGCAGGAAGTCAAAGTAGTTGCTATCATACAAATACCGGGATATGCCAATCGCGCGGTATTGTCACAATAGTAAAGCAGTTTAGCCTAGCATCAACCTCCATTCCAGTGATGTTGCAGGAAGTCAAAGTAGTTGCTATCATACAAATACCGGGATATGCCCATCGCACGGTATTGTCACAATAGTAAAGCAGTTTAGCCTAGCATCAACCTCCATTCCAGTGATGTTGCAGGAAGTCAAAGTAGTTGCTATCATACAAATACCGGGATATGCCAATCGCACGGTATTGTCACAGTAGTAAAGTAATTAAGCCCAGCGTCAACCTCCAATTAGTGATGATGCCTAGCCTTGTAACATGCTTCCAGACACGATGAATTACTTATCACACGAAGCATCATCATTATTCATACGCGTGAAGACAAATTGTTAGGCAGTAAATGAAGATAGAAGTAAACACATTAACAAACTATCCGACGCCGCGGATTGAAGAATTCGTCGACATGACGCGTATCAACATCAAGCATGGTGATGATGAAATCGAAAATCACCGTAATGTCACTGCCCTAACAAAATATGAATCATATGCATAGGACATGATTGCTAAGCACGGTTACTATGAAGATAGCACCAATTATAGAAATGATTAGCTGGATACTTGTTGATATATCACAACCAGCGTTGAAGCGCAGCATTGTGTCATGGCCCCACTCTTAGAGAACAACGAAGAAGAAACACGTGATTGGTCGCTACAAGCAGCAAGAAGGCCTCTGATAGGCTGGAAGCAGCCAATCACAGTAGAGAGTTTAAAAAACAAGAAAGAGGCCTCTGATAGGCCGAAAGCAGCCAATCACAGTAAAGAGTTCAAACAAGTTAAAGAAGAATCAATGTGGCCAACTTACAATACAAAATTACCTTCTAAGCCAAAATATCCTACTGGAAACACGGCAGTGGGAATACTACATGCAATCAAAACAAATCAATCACGACAACCAATCAACATAAACAAAACCAACCTGACAATGAATAAATGCAATGAAGACAAATAATACAGATATGTACAACCACACAGAGTGGAAACAAATGGGGAAACACAAAAACTGGTTTGCCAAGACAGTGGCCGAACCAGTGGTAGTGATCCCAAGATCATGGATGGGCCCAGTACGCTGCGCGGTGGCCGAGAGCACTAACGCCTCGCTGGCATCGGGAGAGCGTGGGTTCGAATCCCACCTCGGCCGTCCTCAAAGTGGTTTTTGTGGTTTGCCATTTTCACCACCAGGCAAATGCCGGGACGTTTCCTTTCAATAGGTCCACGACCGATTTCCTTCCAATATCCCTTCCCTGACCCGTCCTGAAAAGAAAAGTACATGGCCATTGGCTGCATTAATAAAAATAAAAAGATCATGGATGGGTTTGATTTTTGGCCGAGAAAGTCAAATTTTACAAGGGCGAAGAAAATCCATGGCTCTTCAAGTTGTGATCATCATCAATTTCAGTTTTCCAGCTTGTCTGTCCACCATCCTTCTTCAACCACTGAACTCCACACCACACTCACACTGTCCTTCACCAAATCCATCCACCACACTTTTTTTCCAGTCATCTGTCTCTCCATCACTTGTTTCACCATTCATCCTTTTCACATGTCCACACCATCTCAATCTGTTCTGCTCCAGCTTCTGTACACTCACTATCTCTCCTAGTCTTCTGTAGCATACTCCTTGGGAATTTCATTTCGGCTGCCTGTATTCTACCTTCATCTCTCCTCGTAGCTTGCCACGGTGGGTGAGTGGTCATCATGTCGGACTACCAACCCCAAGCTTGCAGGTTCTCTCCTGTCCGAGGTAAGTGATTTTTGTAAGGTGACAAAAATCACGGCACGCATGTCATACGCTGTTGGCATATTAAAGAACCCATTTGAATTTAGTAGGGAGTGTTCATAATGGCAAAATTAATCTCGGGATTTTCTGCCAATACAAAGTTTCTCCTTTCTCCACTAGAAAGCGCTATAGTGTCAAGGAGCTTAGATATCTAACCTCCTTGACTTTCGTAGCATTCCAAAGAACGACAAAATTCGACATACAAGCTGCCCTCTGGGTGCCAAATAACAAAGCTTGCACCTGGCACCCGAGCCCATACGATATTATTATTTAAATAATTCATCTTTTCATGTTTTCAATTGAAAAAGGAGGCAAGGTTTCTCCGAAACGTATGGTTCTAATCTAAATACACACGGCATTAGCCCAAAAACAAGAAATATTTATATAATCCAGGCCGTGAAAGCCTTACTATACACATTAGATATTATTATTATTATTATTATCTCTCCTGGTCATCGGCCAAGTTTCTGCTCCATACGTCATTATTGGTAGGTAATAGGTCTTGGACCACACGGAATCGACATATGTTGAGCCTTGCCCGATAGCTCTTCATATGCAAGGATTGTTGTAGTTTCTGCTCCATACGTCATTATTGGTAGGTAATAGGTCTTGGACCACACGGAATCGACATATGTTGAGCCTTGCCCGATAGCTCTTCATATGCAAGGATTGTTGTAGTTTCTGCTCCATACGTCATTATTGGTAGGTAATAGGTCTTGGACCACACGCAATCGACATATGTTGAGCCTTGCCCGATAGCTCTTCATATGCAAGGATTGTTGTAGTTTCTGCTCCATACGTCATTATTGGTAGGTAATAGGTCTTGGACCACACGGAATCGACATATGTTGAGCCTTGCCCGATAGCTCTTCATATTCAAGGATTGTTGTAGTTTCTGCTCCATACGTCATTATTGGTAGGTAATAGGTCTTGGACCACACGGAATCGACATATGTTGAGCCTTGCCCGATAGCTCTTCATATGCAAGGATTGTTGTAGTTTCTGCTCCATACGTCATTATTGGTAGGTAATAGGTCTTGGACCACACGGAATCGACATATGTTGAGCCTTGCCCGATAGCTCTTCATATTCAAGGATTGTTGTAGTTTCTGCTCCATACGTCATTATTGGTAGGTAATAGGTCTTGGACCACACGGAATCGACATATGTTGAGCCTTGCCCGATAGCTCTTCATATGCAAGGATTGTTGTAGTTTCTGCTCCATACGTCATTATTGGTAGGTAATAGGTCTTGGACCACACGGAATCGACATATGTTGAGCCTTGCCCGATAGCTCTTCATATGCAAGGATTGTTGTAGTTTCTGCTCCAAACGTCATTATTGGTAGGTAATAGGTCTTGGACCACACGGAATCGACATATGTTGAGCCTTGCCCGATAGCTCTTCATATGCAAGGATTGTTGTAGTTTCTGCTCCATACGTCATTATTGGTAGGTAATAGGTCTTGGACCACACGGAATCGACATATGTTGAGCCTTGCCCGATAGCTCTTCATATGCAAGGATTGTTGTAGTTTCTGCTCCATACGTCATTATTGGTAGGTAATAGGTCTTGGACCACACGGAATCGACATATGTTGAGCCTTGCCCGATAGCTCTTCATATGCAAGGATTGTTGTAGTTTCTGCTCCATACGTCATTATTGGTAGGTAATAGGTCTTGGACCACACGGAATCGACATATGTTGAGCCTTGCCCGATAGCTCTTCATATGCAAGGATTGTTGTAGTTTCTGCTCCATACGTCATTATTGGTAGGTAATAGGTCTTGGACCACACGGAATCGACATATGTTGAGCCTTGCCCGATAGCTCTTCATATGCAAGGATTGTTGTAGTTTCTGCTCCATACGTCATTATTGGTAGGTAATAGGTCTTGGACCACACGGAATCGACATATGTTGAGCCTTGCCCGATAGGTCTTCATATGCAAGGATTGTTGTAGTTTCTGCTCCATACGTCATTATTGGTAGGTAATAGGTCTTGGACCACACGGAATCGACATATGTTGAGCCTTGCCCGATAGCTCTTCATATGCAAGGATTGTTGTAGTTTCTGCTCCATACGTCATTATTGGTAGGTAATAGGTCTTGGACCACACGGAATCGACATATGTTGAGCCTTGCCCGATAGCTCTTCATATGCAAGGATTGTTGTAGTTTCTGCTCCATACGTCATTATTGGTAGGTAATAGGTCTTGGACCACACGGAATCGACATATGTTGAGCCTTGCCCGATAGCTCTTCATATGCAAGGATTGTTGTAGTTTCTGCTCCATACGTCATTATTGGTAGGTAATAGGTCTTGGACCACACGGAATTGACATATGTTGAGCCTTGCCCGATAGCTCTTCATATGCAAGGATTGTTGTAGTTTCTGCTCCATACGTCATTATTGATAGGTAATAGGTCTTGGACCACACGGAATCGACATATGTTGAGCCTTGCCCGATAGCTCTTCATATTCAAGGATTGTTGTAGTTTCTGCTCCATACGTCATTATTGGTAGGTAATAGGTCTTGGACCACACGGAATCGACATATGTTGAGCCTTGCCCGATAGCTCTTCATATGCAAGGATTGTTGTAGTTTCTGCTCCGTACGTCATTATTGGTAGGTAATAGGTCTTGGACCACACGGAATCGACATATGTTGAGCCTTGCCCGATAGCTCTTCATATGCAAGGATTGTTGTAGTTTCTGCTCCATACGTCATTATTGGTAGGTAATAGGTCTTGGACCACACGGAATCGACATATGTTGAGCCTTGCCCGATAGCTCTTCATATGCAAGGATTGTTGTAGTTTCTGCTCCATACGTCATTATTGGTAGGTAATAGGTCTTGGACCACACGGAATCGACATATGTTGAGCCTTGCCCGATAGCTCTTCATATGCAAGGATTGTTGTAGATTCTGCTCCATACGTCATTATTGTAGGTAATAGGTCTTGGACCACACGGAATCGACATATGTTGAGCCTTGCCCGATAGCTCTTCATATGCAAGGATTGTTGTAGTTTCTGCTCCATACGTCATTATTGGTAGGTAATAGGTCTTGGACCACACGGAATCGACATATGTTGAGCCTTGCCCGATAGCTCTTCATATTCAAGGATTGTTGTAGTTTCTGCTCCATACGTCATTATTGGTAGGTAATAGGTCTTGGACCACACGGAATCGACATATGTTGAGCCTTGCCCGATAGCTCTTCATATGCAAGGATTGTTGTAGTTTCTGCTCCATACGTCATTATTGGTAGGTAATAGGTCTTGGACCACACGGAATCGACATATGTTGAGCCTTGCCCGATAGCTCTTCATATGCAAGGATTGTTGTAGTTTCTGCTCCATACGTCATTATTGGTAGGTAATAGGTCTTGGACCACACGGAATCGACATATGTTGAGCCTTGCCCGATAGCTCTTCATATGCAAGGATTGTTGTAGTTTCTGCTCCATACGTCATTATTGGTAGGTAATAGGTCTTGGACCACACGGAATCGACATATGTTGAGCCTTGCCCGATAGCTCTTCATATGCAAGGATTGTTGTAGTTTCTGCTCCATACGTCATTATTGGTAGGTAATAGGTCTTGGACCACACGGAATTGACATATGTTGAGCCTTGCCCGATAGCTCTTCATATGCAAGGATTGTTGTAGTTTCTGCTCCATACGTCATTATTGGTAGGTAATAGGTCTTGGACCACACGGAATCGACATATGTTGAGCCTTGCCCGATAGCTCTTCATATGCAAGGATTGTTGTAGTCTTCTGCTCCATACGTCATTATTGGTAGGTAATAGGTCTTGGACCACACGGAATCGACATATGTTGAGCCTTGCCCGCTAGCTCTTCATATGCAAGGATTGTTGTAGTTTCTGCTCCATACGTCATTATTGGTAGGTAATAGGTCTTGGACCACACGGAATCGACATATGTTGAGCCTTGCCCGATAGCTCTTCATATGCAAGGATTGTTGTAGTTTCTGCTCCATACGTCATTATTGGTAGATAATAGGTCTTGGACCACACGGAATCGACATATGTTGAGCCTTGCCCGATAGCTCTTCATATGCAAGGATTGTTGTAGTTTCTGCTCCATACGTCATTATTGGTAGGTAATAGGTCTTGGACCACACGGAATCGACATATGTTGAGCCTTGCCCGATAGCTCTTCATATGCAAGGATTGTTGTAGTTTCTGCTCCATACGTCATTATTGGTAGGTAATAGGTCTTGGACCACACGGAATCGACATATGTTGAGCCTTGCCCGATAGCTCTTCATATGCAAGGATTGTTGTAGTTTCTGCTCCATACGTCATTATTGGTAGGTAATAGGTCTTGGACCACACGGAATCGACATATGTTGAGCCTTGCCCGATAGCTCTTCATATGCAAGGATTGTTGTAGTTTCTGCTCCATACGTCATTATTGGTAGGTAATAGGTCTTGGACCACACGGAATCGACATATGTTGAGCCTTGCCCGATAGCTCTTCATATTCAAGGATTGTTGAGTTTTCTGCTCCATACGTCATTATTGGTAGGTAATAGGTCTTGGACCACACGGAATCGACATATGTTGAGGCTTGCCCGATATCTCTTCATATGCAAGGATTGTTGTAGTTTCTGCTCCATACATCATTATTGGTAGGTAATAGGTCTTGGACCACACGGAATCGACATATGTTGAGCCTTGCCCGATAGCTCTTCATATGCAAGGATTGTTGTAGTTTCTGCTCCATACGTCATTATTGGTAGGTAATAGGTCTTGGACCACACGGAATCGACATATGTTGAGCCTTGCCCGATAGCTCTTCATATGCAAGGATTGTTGTAGTTTCTGCTCCATACGTCATTATTGGTAGGTAATAGGTCTTGGACCACACGGAATCGACATATGTTGAGCCTTGCCCGATAGCTCTTCATATTCAAGGATTGTTGTAGTTTCTGCTCCATACGTCATTATTGGTAGGTAATAGGTCTTGGACCACACGGAATCGACATATGTTGAGCCTTGCCCGATAGCTCTTCATATGCAAGGATTGTTGTAGTTTCTGCTCCATACGTCATTATTGGTAGGTAATAGGTCTTGGACCACACGGAATCGACATATGTTGAGCCTTGCCCGATAGCTCTTCATATGCAAGGATTGTTGTAGTTTCTGCTCCATACGTCATTATTGGTAGGTAATAGGTCTTGGACCACACGGAATCGACATATGTTGAGCCTTGCCCGATAGCTCTTCATATTCAAGGATTGTTGTAGTTTCTGCTCCATACGTCATTATTGGTAGGTAATAGGTCTTGGACCACACGGAATCGACATATGTTGAGCCTTGTCCGATAGCTCTTCATATGCAAGGATTGTTGTAGTATCTGCTCCATACGTCATTATTGGTAGGTAATAGGTCTTGGACCACACGGAATCGACATATGTTGAGCCTTGCCCGATAGCTCTTCATATGCAAGGATTGTTGTAGATTCTGCTCCATACGTCATTATTGGTAGGTAATAGGTCTTGGACCACACGGAATCGACATATGTTGAGCCTTGCCCGATAGCTCTTCAGATGCAAGGATTGTTGTAGTTTCTGCTCCATACGTCATTATTGGTAGGTAATAGGTCTTGGACCACACGGAATCGACATATGTTGAGCCTTGCCCGATAGCTCTTCATATGCAAGGATTGTTGTAGTTTCTGCTCCATACGTCATTATTGGTAGGTAATAGGTCTTGGACCACACGGAATCGACATATGTTGAGCCTTGCCCGATAGCTCTTCATATGCAAGGATTGTTGTAGTTTCTGCTCCATACGTCATTATTGGTAGGTAATAGGTCTTGGACCACACGGAATCGACATATGTTGAGCCTTGCCCGATAGCTCTTCATATGCAAGGATTGTTGTAGTTTCTGCTCCATACGTCATTATTGGTAGGTAATAGGTCTTGGACCACACGGAATCGACATATGTTGAGCCTTGCCCGATAGCTCTTCATATGCAAGGATTGTTGTAGTTTCTGCTCCATACGTCTTTATTGGTAGGTAATAGGTCTTGGACCACACGGAATCGGACATATGTTGAGCCTTGCCCGATAGCTCTTCATATGCAAGGATTGTTGTAGTTTCTGCTCCATACGTCATTATTGGTAGGTAATAGGTCTTGGACCACACGGAATCGACATATGTTGAGCCTTGCCCGATAGCTCTTCATATTCAAGGATTGTTGTAGTTTCTGCTCCATACGTCATTATTGGTAGGTAATAGGTCTTGGACCACACGGAATCGACATATGTTGAGGCTTGCCCGATAGCTTCTTCATATGCAAGGATTGTTGTAGTTTCTGCTCCATACATCATTATTGGTAGGTAATAGGTCTTGGACCACACGGAATCGACATATGTTGAGCCTTGCCCGATAGCTCTTCATATGCAAGGATTGTTGTAGTTTCTGCTCCATACGTCATTATTGGTAGGTAATAGGTCTTGGACCACACGGAATCGACATATGTTGAGCCTTGCCCGATAGCTCTTCATATGCAAGGATTGTTGTAGTTTCTGCTCCATACGTCATTATTGGTAGGTAATAGGTCTTGGACCACACGGAATCGACATATGTTGAGCCTTGCCCGATAGCTCTTCATATTCAAGGATTGTTGTAGTTTCTGCTCCATACGTCATTATTGGTAGGTAATAGGTCTTGGACCACACGGAATCGACATATGTTGAGCCTTGCCCGATAGCTCTTCATATGCAAGGATTGTTGTAGTTTCTGCTCCATACGTCATTATTGGTAGGTAATAGGTCTTGGACCACACGGAATCGACATATGTTGAGCCTTGCCCGATAGCTCTTCATATTCAAGGATTGTTGTAGTTTCTGCTCCATACGTCATTATTGGTAGGTAATAGGTCTTGGACCACACGGAATCGACATATGTTGAGCCTTGCCCGATAGCTCTTCATATGCAAGGATTGTTGTAGTTTCTGCTCCATACGTCATTATTGGTAGGTAATAGGTCTTGGACCACACGGAATCGACATATGTTGAGCCTTGCCCGATAGCTCTTCATATGCAAGGATTGTTGTAGTTTCTGCTCCATACGTCATTATTGGTAGATAATAGGTCTTGGACCACACGGAATCGACATATGTTGAGCCTTGCCCGATAGCTCTTCATATGCAAGGATTGTTGTAGTTTCTGCTCCATACGTCATTATTGGTAGGTAATAGGTCTTGGACCACACGGAATCGACATATGTTGAGCCTTGCCCGATAGCTCTTCATATGCAAGGATTGTTGTAGTTTCTGCTCCATACGTCATTATTGGTAGGTAATAGGTCTTGGGACCACACGGAATCGACATATGTTGAGCCTTGCCCGATAGCTCTTCATATGCAAGGATTGTTGTAGTTTCTGCTCCATACGTCATTATTGGTAGGTAATAGGTCTTGGACCACACGGAATCGACATATGTTGAGCCTTGCCCGATAGCTCTTCATATGCGAGGATTGTTGTAGTTTCTGCTCCATACGTCATTATTGGTAGGTAATAGGTCTTGGACCACACGGAATCGACATATGTTGAGCCTTGCCCGATAGCTCTTCATATTCAAGGATTGTTGTAGTTTCTGCTCCATACGTCATTATTGGTAGGTAATAGGTCTTGGACCACACGGAATCGACATATGTTGAGCCTTGCCCGATAGCTCTTCATATGCAAGGATTGTTGTAGTTTCTGCTCCATACGTCATTATTGGTAGGTAATAGGTCTTGGACCACACGGAATCGACATATGTTGAGCCTTGCCCGATAGCTCTTCATATGCAAGGATTGTTGTAGTTTCTGCTCCATACGTCATTATTGGTAGGTAATAGGTCTTGGACCACACGGAATCGACATATGTTGAGCCTTGCCCGATAGCTCTTCATATGCAAGGATTGTTGTAGTTTCTGCTCCATACGTCATTATTGGTAGGTAATAGGTCTTGGACCACACGGAATCGACATATGTTGAGCCTTGCCCGATAGCTCTTCATATTCAAGGATTGTTGTAGTTTCTGCTCCATACGTCATTATTGGTAGGTAATAGGTCTTGGACCACACGGAATCGACATATGTTGAGCCTTGCCCGATAGGTCTTCATATGCAAGGATTGTTGTAGTTTCTGCTCCATACGTCATTATTGGTAGGTAATAGGTCTTGGACCACACGGAATCGACATATGTTGAGCCTTGCCCGATAGCTCTTCATATGCAAGGATTGTTGTAGTTTCTGCTCCATACGTCATTATTGGTAGGTAATAGGTCTTGGACCACACGGAATCGACATATGTTGAGCCTTGCCCGATAGCTCTTCATATGCAAGGATTGTTGTAGTTTCTGCTCCATACGTCATTATTGGTAGGTAATAGGTCTTGGACCACACGGAATCGACATATGTTGAGCCTTGCCCGATAGCTCTTCATATGCAAGGATTGTTGTAGATTCTGCTCCATACGTCATTATTGGTAGGTAATAGGTCTTGGACCACACGGAATCGACATATGTTGAGCCTTGCCCGATAGCTCTTCATATGCAAGGATTGTTGTAGTTTCTGCTCCATACGTCATTATTGGTAGGTTAATAGGTCTTGGACCACACGGAATCGACATATGTTGAGCCTTGCCCGATAGCTCTTCATATGCAAGGATTGTTGTAGTTTCTGCTCCATACGTCATTATTGGTAGGTAATAGGTCTTGGACCACACGGAATCGACATATGTTGAGGCTTGCCCGATAGCTCTTCATATGCAAGGATTGTTGTAGTTTCTGCTCTATACGTCATTATTGGTAGGTAATAGGTCTTGGACCACACGGAATCGACATATGTTGAGCCTTGCCCGATAGCTCTTCATATGCAAGGATTGTTGTAGTTTCTGCTCCATACGTCATTATTGGTAGGTAATAGGTCTTGGACCACACGGAATCGACATATGTTGAGCCTTGCCCGATAGCTCTTCATATGCAAGGATTGTTGTAGTTTCTGCTCCATACGTCATTATTGGTAGATAATAGGTCTTGGACCACACGGAATCGACATATGTTGAGCCTTGCCCGATAGCTCTTCATATGCAAGGATTGTTGTAGTTTCTGCTCCATACGTCATTATTGGTAGGTAATAGGTCTTGGACCACACGGAATCGACATATGTTGAACCTTGCCCGATAGCTCTTCATATGCAAGGATTGTTGTAGTTTCTGCTCCATACGTCATTATTGGTAGGTAATAGGTCTTGGACCACACGGAATCGACATATGTTGAGCCTTGCCCGATAGCTCTTCATATGCAAGGATTGTTGTAGTTTCTGCTCCAAACGTCATTATTGGTAGGTAATAGGTCTTGGACCACACGGAATCGACATATGTTGAGCCTTGCCCGATAGCTCTTCATATGCAAGGATTGTTGTAGTTTCTGCTCCATACGTCATTATTGGTAGGTAATAGGTCTTGGACCACACGGAATCGACATATGTTGAGCCTTGCCCGATAGCTCTTCATATTCAAGGATTGTTGTAGTTTTCTGCTCCATACGTCATTATTGGTAGGTAATAGGTCTTGGACCACACGGAATCGACATATGTTGAGCCTTGCCCGATAGCTCTTCATATGCAAGGATTGTTGTAGTTTCTGCTCCATACGTCATTATTGGTAGGTAATAGGTCTTGGACCACACGGAATCGACATATGTTGAGCCTTGCCCGATAGCTCTTCATATGCAAGGATTGTTGTAGTTTCTGCTCCATACGTCATTATTGGTAGGTAATAGGTCTTGGACCACACGGAATCGACATATGTTGAGCCTTGCCCGATAGCTCTTCATATGCAAGGATTGTTGTAGTTTCTGCTCCATACGTCATTATTGGTAGGTAATAGGTCTTGGACCACACGGAATCGACATATGTTGAGGCTTGCCCGATAGCTCTTCATATGCAAGGATTGTTGTAGTTTCTGCTCTATACGTCATTATTGGTAGGTAATAGGTCTTGGACCACACGGATCGACATATGTTGAGCCTTGCCCGATAGCTCTTCATATGCAAGGATTGTTGTAGTTTCTGCTCCATACGTCTTTATTGGTAGGTAATAGGTCTTGGACCACACGGAATCGACATATGTTGAGCCTTGCCCGATAGCTCTTCATATGCAAGGATTGTTGTAGTTTCTGCTCCATACGTCATTATTGGTAGGTAATAGGTCTTGGACCACACGGAATCGACATATGTTGAGCCTTGCCCGATAGCTCTTCATATTCAAGGATTGTTGTAGTTTCTGCTCCATACGTCATTATTGGTAGGTAATAGGTCTTGGACCACACGGAATCGACATATGTTGAGGCTTGCCCGATAGCTCTTCATATGCAAGGATTGTTGTAGTTTCTGCTCCATACATCATTATTGGTAGGTAATAGGTCTTGGACCACACGGAATCGACATATGTTGAGCCTTGCCCGATAGCTCTTCATATGCAAGGATTGTTGTAGTTTCTGCTCCATACGTCATTATTGGTAGGTAATAGGTCTTGGACCACACGGAATCGACATATGTTGAGCCTTGCCCGATAGCTCTTCATATGCAAGGATTGTTGTAGTTTCTGCTCCATACGTCATTATTGGTAGGTAATAGGTCTTGGACCACACGGAATCGACATATGTTGAGCCTTGCCCGATAGCTCTTCATATTCAAGGATTGTTGTAGTTTCTGCTCCATACGTCATTATTGGTAGGTAATAGGTCTTGGACCACACGGAATCGACATATGTTGAGCCTTGCCCGATAGCTCTTCATATGCAAGGATTGTTGTAGTTTCTGCTCCATACGTCATTATTGGTAGGTAATAGGTCTTGGACCACACGGAATCGACATATGTTGAGCCTTGCCCGATAGCTCTTCATATTCAAGGATTGTTGTAGTTTCTGCTCCATACGTCATTATTGGTAGGTAATAGGTCTTGGACCACACGGAATCGACATATGTTGAGCCTTGCCCGATAGCTCTTCATATGCAAGGATTGTTGTAGTTTCTGCTCCATACGTCATTATTGGTAGGTAATAGGTCTTGGACCACACGGAATCGACATATGTTGAGCCTTGCCCGATAGCTCTTCATATGCAAGGATTGTTGTAGTTTCTGCTCCATACGTCATTATTGGTAGATAATAGGTCTTGGACCACACGGAATCGACATATGTTGAGCCTTGCCCGATAGCTCTTCATATGCAAGGATTGTTGTAGTTTCTGCTCCATACGTCATTATTGGTAGGTAATAGGTCTTGGACCACACGGAATCGACATATGTTGAGCCTTGCCCGATAGCTCTTCATATGCAAGGATTGTTGTAGTTTCTGCTCCATACGTCATTATTGGTAGGTAATAGGTCTTGGACCACACGGAATCGACATATGTTGAGCCTTGCCCGATAGCTCTTCATATGCAAGGATTGTTGTAGTTTCTGCTCCATACGTCATTATTGGTAGGTAATAGGTCTTGGACCACACGGAATCGACATATGTTGAGCCTTGCCCGATAGCTCTTCATATGCGAGGATTGTTGTAGTTTCTGCTCCATACGTCATTATTGGTAGGTAATAGGTCTTGGACCACACGGAATCGACATATGTTGAGCCTTGCCCGATAGCTCTTCATATTCAAGGATTGTTGTAGTTTCTGCTCCATACGTCATTATTGGTAGGTAATAGGTCTTGGACCACACGGAATCGACATATGTTGAGCCTTGCCCGATAGCTCTTCATATGCAAGGATTGTTGTAGTTTCTGCTCCATACGTCATTATTGGTAGGTAATAGGTCTTGGACCACACGGAATCGACATATGTTGAGCCTTGCCCGATAGCTCTTCATATGCAAGGATTGTTGTAGTTTCTGCTCCATACGTCATTATTGGTAGGTAATAGGTCTTGGACCACACGGAATCGACATATGTTGAGCCTTGCCCGATAGCTCTTCATATGCAAGGATTGTTGTAGTTTCTGCTCCATACGTCATTATTGGTAGGTAATAGGTCTTGGACCACACGGAATCGACATATGTTGAGCCTTGCCCGATAGCTCTTCATATTCAAGGATTGTTGTAGTTTCTGCTCCATACGTCATTATTGGTAGGTAATAGGTCTTGGACCACACGGAATCGACATATGTTGAGCCTTGCCCGATAGGTCTTCATATGCAAGGATTGTTGTAGTTTCTGCTCCATACGTCATTATTGGTAGGTAATAGGTCTTGGACCACACGGAATCGACATATGTTGAGCCTTGCCCGATAGCTCTTCATATGCAAGGATTGTTGTAGTTTCTGCTCCATACGTCATTATTGGTAGGTAATAGGTCTTGGACCACACGGAATCGACATATGTTGAGCCTTGCCCGATAGCTCTTCATATGCAAGGATTGTTGTAGTTTCTGCTCCATACGTCATTATTGGTAGGTAATAGGTCTTGGACCACACGGAATCGACATATGTTGAGCCTTGCCCGATAGCTCTTCATATGCAAGGATTGTTGTAGATTCTGCTCCATACGTCATTATTGGTAGGTAATAGGTCTTGGACCACACGGAATCGACATATGTTGAGCCTTGCCCGATAGCTCTTCATATGCAAGGATTGTTGTAGTTTCTGCTCCATACGTCATTATTGGTAGGTAATAGGTCTTGGACCACACGGAATCGACATATGTTGAGCCTTGCCCGATAGCTCTTCATATGCAAGGATTGTTGTAGTTTCTGCTCCATACGTCATTATTGGTAGGTAATAGGTCTTGGACCACACGGAATCGACATATGTTGAGGCTTGCCCGATAGCTCTTCATATGCAAGGATTGTTGTAGTTTCTGCTCTATACGTCATTATTGGTAGGTAATAGGTCTTGGACCACACGGAATCGACATATGTTGAGCCTTGCCCGATAGCTCTTCATATGCAAGGATTGTTGTAGTTTCTGCTCCATACGTCATTATTGGTAGGTAATAGGTCTTGGACCACACGGAATCGACATATGTTGAGCCTTGCCCGATAGCTCTTCATATGCAAGGATTGTTGTAGTTTCTGCTCCATACGTCATTATTGGTAGATAATAGGTCTTGGACCACACGGAATCGACATATGTTGAGCCTTGCCCGATAGCTCTTCATATGCAAGGATTGTTGTAGTTTCTGCTCCATACGTCATTATTGGTAGGTAATAGGTCTTGGACCACACGGAATCGACATATGTTGAACCTTGCCCGATAGCTCTTCATATGCAAGGATTGTTGTAGTTTCTGCTCCATACGTCATTATTGGTAGGTAATAGGTCTTGGACCACACGGAATCGACATATGTTGAGCCTTGCCCGATAGCTCTTCATATGCAAGGATTGTTGTAGTTTCTGCTCCAAACGTCATTATTGGTAGGTAATAGGTCTTGGACCACACGGAATCGACATATGTTGAGCCTTGCCCGATAGCTCTTCATATGCAAGGATTGTTGTAGTTTCTGCTCCATACGTCATTATTGGTAGGTAATAGGTCTTGGACCACACGGAATCGACATATGTTGAGCCTTGCCCGATAGCTCTTCATATTCAAGGATTGTTGTAGTTTCTGCTCCATACGTCATTATTGGTAGGTAATAGGTCTTGGACCACACGGAATCGACATATGTTGAGCCTTGCCCGATAGCTCTTCATATGCAAGGATTGTTGTAGTTTCTGCTCCATACGTCATTATTGGTAGGTAATAGGTCTTGGACCACACGGAATCGACATATGTTGAGCCTTGCCCGATAGCTCTTCATATGCAAGGATTGTTGTAGTTTCTGCTCCATACGTCATTATTGGTAGGTAATAGGTCTTGGACCACACGGAATCGACATATGTTGAGCCTTGCCCGATAGCTCTTCATATGCAAGGATTGTTGTAGTTTCTGCTCCATACGTCATTATTGGTAGGTAATAGGTCTTGGACCACACGGAATCGACATATGTTGAGGCTTGCCCGATAGCTCTTCATATGCAAGGATTGTTGTAGTTTCTGCTCTATACGTCATTATTGGTAGGTAATAGGTCTTGGACCACACGGAATCGACATATGTTGAGCCTTGCCCGATAGCTCTTCATATGCAAGGATTGTTGTAGTTTCTGCTCCATACGTCATTATTGGTAGGTAATAGGTCTTGGACCACACGGAATCGACATATGTTGAGCCTTGCCCGATAGCTCTTCATATGCAAGGATTGTTGTAGTTTCTGCTCCATACGTCATTATTGGTAGGTAATAGGTCTTGGACCACACGGAATCGACATATGTTGAGCCTTGCCCGATAGCTCTTCATATGCAAGGATTGTTGTAGTTTCTGCTCCATACGTCATTATTGGTAGGTAATAGGTCTTGGACCACACGGAATCGACATATGTTGAGCCTTGCCCGATAGCTCTTCATATGCAAGGATTGTTGTAGTTTCTGCTCCATACGTCATTATTGGTAGGTAATAGGTCTTGGACCACACGGAATCGACATATGTTGAGCCTTGCCCGATAGCTCTTCATATGCAAGGATTGTTGTAGTTTCTGCTCCAAACGTCATTATTGGTAGGTAATAGGTCTTGGACCACACGGAATCGACATATGTTGAGCCTTGCCCGATAGCTCTTCATATGCAAGGATTGTTGTAGTTTCTGCTCCATACGTCATTATTGGTAGGTAATAGGTCTTGGACCACACGGAATCGACATATGTTGAGCCTTGCCCGATAGCTCTTCATATGCAAGGATTGTTGTAGTTTCTGCTCCATACGTCATTATTGGTAGGTAATAGGTCTTGGACCACACGGAATCGACATATGTTGAGCCTTGCCCGATAGCTCTTCATATGCAAGGATTGTTGTAGTTTCTGCTCCATACGTCATTATTGGTAGGTAATAGGTCTTGGACCACACGGAATCGACATATGTTGAGCCTTGCCCGATAGCTCTTCATATGCAAGGATTGTTGTAGTTTCTGCTCCATACGTCATTATTGGTAGGTAATAGGTCTTGGACCACACGGAATCGACATATGTTGAGCCTTGCCCGATAGCTCTTCATATTCAAGGATTGTTGTAGTTTCTGTTCCTCGACCATGCACGTCTTGTTGGTATCTTCTGATGTTCCTCAAATCCCCTTGTGTCTATTCATCAGATGTGGCGATCCCTTCTCCACTAGGTCCCTCTCCACCTGTTTGTACGTTTGTTCTGCAGAAATTTGTGGATTCGGTAAGTCTGGTATGATTCATTCTTTCCAAATGGCCCAAAAATTGAATTAGTCTCATGAGAAGTTTAGAAATTTTCCTATATATTTCAGAGGTGGGTTTGGGATAGTGTATGCCATTTTTAATTCTGGGCCCTAAGATCTTTCGCATAATTTTCCTTTCCTTAATCTCTAATTGTTCCTTAAATGTTTTAAGTTGAAAATTGAGTGTTTCTGAAGGATAAAGAGCTCCTGGTTTAATCACTGTTGAGTAATGGCAAATTTTACTATTCCATGACAAGCATGCTCCATTTCCTGGATTCTTGATGTTACAGATTTATTTTCATTGCCATTTTCTGTAGCCCATTCACCTAAGTATTTAAATTCCTTTACTCTAGCAATTTTGTTAGCATTAATATCAATTCCATAAAACCAAATAATATTCTTCTATCTTCTGACGTGAGATGCTTCCTGAAACATTATTAAAAAAACAATTAAAATGTAAATAATAAAATATGAATGAAATTACAATTGAAAACAAATATATTGTAAAAATTACTAAGTTTATAAAATTAATAAAATTAAATAAGCTTATACAAATAAAAATAAATAGGCCTGAGCTCATAAAATAGAATCATAAAAAATAGATCATAAAAATAATATAAAAATAAAAATTATAAAAACATTTAAACAAAAATTAAAAAGATAACACAAAATAAAATTAATAAATTAAAATTTGGCTAAAATAATTAAATTTAAATAAATACAAATAAAATATTTTAGTAATAGTTCTGCCCTATAAAAGGTTATGGAGCCAATTCATCAACTTCACAACATTAGAAGCCATCTCATTGCACTGTGTTTCACCTGGCGCAGTCAGTTGGCATTTGAGGGTGCGAGGGAGCCGTGTCAGTACATTTACTGGCACGTTAAAGATCCCCTTTGGGGCAAAATTCCGGCAACCCGGCGTCTCTAAAAGCCAGTGTAGTTAAAAGGGACGTAAAACCAATAACATTATTATTATTATCACCTTGCAGGTGTTCCACTGTATCCCATCGGACCAGGCCACCAGTTTTCACAAGCTCAAGAAGTTCCAGGACGAAGTCCCGCTGACCGTGTCTGACCCACCTGGAGCTCTCAAGAAACTGGAGGCTGTGCAGGTAAATACCATACTGTTTGGACCATAAGACACACTTTTTAGTACCAAAAATACTGCATTAAATATAGCTGCGTCTTAAGGTCCAAAGGTCTATCATATTTAAACACAAGAGTATACATGACTTGCTACACCAATGCTGAAAAGTAATGCCTCCAAATATTTTATTCTGTTCGCAATATCGATTGAGGTATGACATGTCGTGCATGTTACTCAGTCGACTTTCCCGCGTCGCTGACATAAGTTACAACTCTCTGCCACTAGAGGGTTCCGAATTGTAGCATGTAACATGGCGGTGTGTAACGTAACTAGGTTAGTGCGTGAAAAACAGCGTGTTGTAATCGAGTTTCTAACTGCAGAAAAGATGCCTCCAATTGAAATCCATAGAAGAATGAAAGCTGTGTACAGTCGTCTCTTGAGAAATAAATATGTAGACGTGAAGAATAAAAATATAGAATGTTAATACAGTTAGTTTCATTTAAAAAGCTGTAAGGGTTTTCCCGTAAAAAATTCAGAAGCATTACTTATCAGCACGCCCGTATTATTGCAGTTAAGAAACTGGCTATAATATACCTGCGTTAAAATTCTTGGGTGACTGAGTACAGTCAAATGGATTTGATAACACAACATGCAAGAAGGAAATAGTCTATGAACTTGCTCACACCTGTTACTTAACAATTCAAACTGTCAAACAACAATTACCTGGTAAAGCTTGTGTGCAGTAAATTAATCTCTGTGAGGTATCATAATGAATTCCTACAGATGTCTATTACTCATTCTCTGCCAGAAGAACTTCCAGAGACAGATGATGAAGATACTTAGATATTCAGGGTGTTGTTTCGTCTTACATGACTAGTTATACTTCAATTTTGTAACTTTTAATAACTAATCTTGTTTCTCATCCAATTTTCTTATTATTGCATTAGCTCCGCTAGTGCAGTGTATTAGTGCTGTTCTTACCTAATTTTGAAGCAAAATATTTACGATAAAAACTAATGTAAGTCAAAATACAAATTGGCGTAACCCTCACAATTCACGTTAAAGGAATTAATGTCGATAAACTGACAAACTGTCTGAACCGACGCCATGTATTCCAGCAAACACAGTTTAGAATGTAAATAAACAGTAGTTGAGACTGATCAATGCCTGTCCTGAATTACAAACAGTATTTTGTCCGCCCTGAAAAATTTGCTTTCTGTGGCTTATGCCAATTGACCTCTGCACCGTCAATATCTTGCCCATTTGACCTCTTCCTGTGGCTATTGAATTGTTCAAGTGTTTATAAACAGTTATTCTTGATGTCGCTGGGATTATGTAACATGTTGGGAAGTGAGTTGTTTGTGGAGTCACTAGTTCACACACCTACTCTGCAAATTGGGGCTTCGAGTTTGAAGCCTGATGGTCTCTATTTCAACACGTATGCTTCTCAGTTTGTGCACCTTGAAAAAGAATATCTTTTAAGACTTCATCCATTATGATAATGAAGAGAAGCGGTGAAAGGCAACTTCCCTGTTGGACTCCGCTCTTTGTTTCGAACCAACCTGACTTTCCATCCTGGACCTGTACACAGCTCTTGGTTTCCTCGTATAATCATTGTACCCGTGCTATGATGTCCTTGGGCACTTTCTTACGTCTCAAACATTCCCATATATGCGTGGATGGTCATATGCTTTCTCGATGTCCAGAAAAACAGTTATATTGTATTGAAAAGTGGAAAAGATCTTTTATAGATTGATATGATAAAATCCCAAAAATTAACATGGTCTACATATAAAAGAAAATGTCTATCAATCGCAACAAAATTAAAGCATTACAAGACGGTGGTTCAACCAGAGGTGACCTATGGAAGTGAAACTCTTTTTAAAGTTACTCAGAAAAACAGAATCGACAAAATTTTAAAAGTAGAAAGAAGAATAGCTAGAACATGCATAAATAAAAAATATCAGAAAGATGAACAGTGGCGGATAGTACCAAATGAACTGGAGCCCATCACTGATACTATTCGGAAGAAACGGATTTCTTTCTTTGGTCACATCATGAGGACACCAGAAACCAGGTTATCTAGAAAAATTGTAGTGAAACTTTGGAATATGAAACAACAAGTAGGATGGATTAAGGAAATTAGAGAAGATATGAAAGAATTGGAAATAACCTTGGATGACTTGCAAAACAAAACAACAAAATTAAAAAAACTGAGAGATATAAAAATAAGATTTCAGGCTAAAATAGACAAACGTAATACAGTAAAAAGGGTATTTACAGATGAGGAACGCCTGAGAAGATCAGAGCGAATGAAGAGCTACTGGACGACTCGGAAAGGAAACTTACTGAAGAAGTGGACCAAGAAATGATTGACTGAAGTGGTCCAATGAGGCCGTAAAAGCAGAATAAGAAGGAGAAGATTGATATTCATTGTCTCTGCCAATCATCGAGCTGCTCTTGCGTGCATCATTCTAATCATCCGACTTCTGTCTAAGCTCATCACTACAATGTCTGTCAACACAATAACCCAATCATACAGGAATTCAACTGACGGCCTTCTGGCATCAGCTTATCATAGCTAATAATACCGACAGAAGTGGCTACGCGGACTAAAGCGCTGCGTTAGGTCAAGGGGCCAAGCTCTCTGCTGACTCGGTAGACGCGTGGGTTCGAGCCCCACCGTCGGCTGTCCTCGAAATGGTTTTCCGTGGTTTCCCATTTTCAACACCAGGCAAATGCTGGGACAGTACCTTCTGACAGGCCACGGCCGCTTCCTTCCACATCCTTGCCCAGTTTCATTCATCTTCATCCATTCCATCTCTCATCCCGACGTGCAGGTCGCCCACGGGCGTCGACTAGAAAGACCTGCACTCGGCCTCTCAGGAGGCTACACGGAAAGAAAAAAATAAAGCTAATAATACCAGATCTCAATTTTTTAAGAGCGTTTACAATCCCTCAGTATACCTTCCTACGGAGGGGAAGTAACGCTGGCGGTCTCATGTCATACATTTATGACATGTTAAGAACCTTCCACTAATTACACTTGCTTGAAGTTAAATTATAGGTTAAACATTGCTTGCCACGGTGGGTGAGTGGTCAACGTGTCGGTCTACTAACCCCAAGCGTGCAGGTTCACTCCTGGCCGTGGTAAATGATTTTTGAAAGACGGCGAAAATTACGACACCATGTCTTACGATGTAGGCATGTCAAAGAACCCATTTGAATTCAGTAGGCTGTGTTCATAATGGCAAAATTAATCTCGGGAGTTTCCGCCAATACAAAGTTCATTTCTCTACTAGAAAGCGCTATAGTGTTCAAGGAGCTTAGATATCTAACCTCCTTGACTTTCATAGTGCTTCAAGGAACAACGAAATTCGACATGCAAGCTACCCTCTGGGTGTCAAATAACAAAGCTTGCACCCGGCACCGAGGCCATACGATATTATTAGTATTTATTTATTTAATCGATTGTTCCTCTTTAGGAGAGCGATGGAACTTGGAATACATGATTTCATCTCCTGGCGTTTTCTCACTTCTCTTCACAAAATCTCTTCATCCTCAGAGAATGCTCCTTCTTCCGCTCAGCTGTCCATTATTATTATTATTATTAATATTATTATTATTATTATTATTATTATAGGTTAAACATTGAAATGCCGCTCTTAGGTTCCAACGTTCGTCGCCAGATTACTTATTTAGCATGTGGAGCACCAACAAAACAGCTGACAATCAAACCCTGAATGGTTGTTCTACTGCGTTGCCACATTTGAAGACACCTTACATGTTTCTAGAGCATCATTCTGTTTACACCAGTAGTGAACATAAAATTCAGTCACTCTGAACTCCTGACCGTCAGCTATATTAGCATGTTCTTTTGTGTTTTTTATCACTTTGAGTTTAAACACAGCCATATAACTTCTGCGTTTCTCCATAACTTAAAGATCGTCCAACACAAGAAAACGAACTGAGAACGAATCTCTAACCTTCGGTTATAAATTCACTGGGCGCCATTGTAATAAAAATTATACTTTCCCTGTAGTGGTCTGAGTCAACCAACAACATGCCCCACAGTTGGGTGTTCATTGTAACTATTCTGTTCCAATATTGATATTTAAATCAATAAACTTATCTTCTTTCTTGTTGGTACGTCCTTCATCTAGCCACACGCTTGGTGCATCGTTGTAATAAATCTTATACTGATAATCCGAGCTAGCCACCTCAGGGTATTAAAGGCTATATACTAGCTAAAATGAATCCACAAAGAACAGTCCACAGACTTCACAAAATACACTATTTATTAATAATTCTTCTTTTCATGTTGTACTCTGGCCATCAGAAACTATCAATACCTTTTTGTCAAACATATAAGCAAGTTTCCATTACCTGCATCTCTTGTAGTGTTCACCACAGGGGCGTGGTGGCTCAGCGGTCTAGCTGTATGCCTCTCACCAAGGCGGTCCAGGTTCGATTCCCGGTCAATGCATGTGAGATTTTCGAAGTGAAATGCCATGTCCTGTGGTTCGGATTCCACGTAAAAAGGAGGTCCCGTGGCTCATGATCTCAAGATTAACGGTCACGTTAAACTACAAGCTTCCTTCCTTCCTTGTTCACCACAACTTTCATGAGGAAAAAGGGGCTCCTCACTGTATATAGTATTCCTCTGCTCCTTTTCCTCTTTTTATCGAGTTTTATAAATGTTTCTGTGTCCTTAATCTTACTAGATATTAGTTCTATTTCTCCAGATTGTCAACATATAACATTTTTTCCATCAAAAGCCAGCTTCCATTCTGCATGGCATCCTAACTATCAATATCATCACCATAGAAGCCTAGTCAAGTCGAAGCAAACCTTGCCATTAGCAAAGCCACCTATTGGTAGACCACCACAAAAGAATCCAATGGGCAATGAACACACAAGATTCTCCATGGTGCTCCACCAACAGGTGGCCATGGCTGGCAACCTGTTAAAACAAAAATAAATAAATACTACAAAAAAAAAGAAAACAGAAGCAGTCTCTGTAACCTACTAAAGTTCGGCTACAAAACACACACATTTAATTGAGAAACAATGAAATGGTAAGACAGAATACTGGTACTTGTCGATAATGCAACAGATGGACAACAAGTACCGGTAAGAAAGGAAAGCAACCCCCTTCAAAATGAAGAATGTCATCGCAGGCAAGACCTGTGAAGTCCAGTGGCTGGGGATTCTAACGTAAAATTACTACATTTATCTTGGAAGACGATGTCAGAAATTAATAAGAGGAATGTGTGAGGATTTTTTTCCCCTGCAATCTAAAGTTTTAAAACTGGGGTGCGATGTACAGCGTGTAACAAAAATGTATGGCACAAATTGCAGAACACATTCCTCACACGTAGACGAAGAAATGATATTATATGAACATGGGTCCGGAAACGCTTTGTTTCCATGTTATACCTCATTGTCTCCAACTCATTACACATGGGAAACACACAAGAACAGAACGTTAGAATCGTGGGGAACATTCACCCTTGGTTACGTTGTCATTATCGTAGGTGCACCGCCAGTGTTTTGTTTTACATGGCCCTGTTGCCATGAGACTTAGCAGATGTGCCTTTAGCTGTGCAACAAAACATGTACTTCATGCACGATGGAGCACCTCCTCATTTTAGTGCTATTGTCTGTCGGCTTTTGGATAACAGATGTGGTGACAAATGGCCTCCACGCTCTCCAGACCTAAAATCACTGAACTTTATTTGTGAGAGGATTTGAAAGTTCTTGTGTATCGAACCCCAGTACAAGATGTTCAGAGTCTCCGTGCCGGTATTATGGAAGGCTACGAAACCATACTTAGTACTCCAGGGATACATCAGCGCATCCGAGATTCACTACGACGCGACGGTGGATTGATAAATGTATCAGTGCGCACGGAGGGCATATTGAACATCTCCTGTGAACAAGAGTTGCATGTGGTATGCTGGTACATTCTGTTCGTGTGTGTTTCCCATCATAAATAATTTGGTAACAATGAGGTGTAACATGGAAACAAAGCGTTTCCAGACCCATGTTCTTATAACATAATTTCTTCGTCGATGTGTGAGGAATGTGTCGTGCGATGACGAGTAGGTATGTTTGTAATGCTTGTTTGTTTCCCGCAGGGCCATCTCGTGTACCTTCCTCTAGAGTTCCTAAAGCACGAGGTGCTGACGCCCAACGCCGGCTCTGTCCAGGGCATGATGCCCACCGTCCTGTGGACCTGATTCACGATTTACCCAATGCATTTTACTTTTTCATTTTATTCCATTTTTATTACATTCGGAATAGTTCTCTTCTGTGAAGAGAGGATCCGTTCAGCAACTCGACTCTCCAAAGATGTGATCTTGCTCAAGTCAGTGCCTTCTGTGCAATAAGTACCGGTACCTCATAGGTGAGATGCTCTTGGTTACCGTCTCTGCTATTTTATCCAAGTGCCATTCATATAGTACCCGCAAGAAGAGCTTGCTGAAACTCAACGATGCGTAGAGACCAACATCAATCGGCGTAGTTTAATGCTCATTGCGGTGCTCCTGTGTGTCCCCCTAATGCTGATTACCGGGCTCAATGCTCACTGCATTCTTCAACTCTGAGGGCTCGCTGCGAGACGGTCTTCAGCTGTAATTCAAGGAAGCAGCAAACAATATAGATATAGATTACTCAGGTAATAACTACTGTGTAAGGCATTACAAACACGCACTGAGATCTCAGTCACCGTTTAGCATGCCAAGCCTCCGGCTGGGCAAACGGTCCGTTCATAACTGCTGCCAGCGAGCTACTGAAGCGATGAAATCTAACCTAACAATTTAGCTTCACAGAAGTTTAGTCTATGGAAGGATCTTTTACATGCCATAAATCTATGACATGGGAGCGCCGACTTTACTTCCCCTCCGAAGGAAGGCATACTGAAGGATTTTTAACTCTCGTAAAAAATCCGACGACTTCGGCCGGGTTTGAACCCGCTATCTTGGGCACAGCAGTTCAGCATGCTACCAGCTACGCCACCTATGAAAGTTCCAACGTTCACCACTGGGTATCATTGATATTTGGTGGCGAAAATTGGAACTACTTGAAATGGAACTGAACTTGTAGCTCACCCTAAGGGTGTCCGCAGCTACAGACTCCGGCGAGCCGAACATGTCCTCGGACACTCCCGGCTCTGAAAGCCATACGATAAATAATAAATACTCAAGTGATTGCAGGATTCTATGGCAAGCTCCTCTTGCGCGTATTCTACTCGCATAACCTGTGTAGTCGTCGAATTACAGTGAATTTCAAATGGAAAGCCTTTTGTTTTTAAGTTTGAGAATCGCTCACACCACAGTTTCAGATTGGATTTCACTTGACAGATATGTTGAGGACAAAGTTGCTTCCCGTTTGATATCCCCTGTTGGGAGCCTTGTGAACGTGCTCTCCCCAATCGTAATGTCCCTATAAACAGTCAAGCCTCGATAGAACGATATTCATGGGACCATGAAAATGATATTGTTACTCAGTGAGTCCTGGAATATTCTCCGCAGCGCCTACATGCGTCTGCGAGAGCTAGCTACAGCAGTTACGTTGGTAGCACAGCTGCCGCTTGCATCATAACAAATAAACCGTAAACTTTGTACTCACCACAGCCATTCATAACAGATGCTGGAACCTTTCACAGTACATCACTCTTTTTCCGTGATCAGTTTTTAATTCATGAACCACGTTAACTTTATAAGGGAACAACTGAAGCTTGTCTCTTACAGCTTTATGTGCTGTCGACTTCGAGATTCCTCTTTGTTGAGCTAATTTTCGTGTTGATTTACTTGGACTACGCAGCATTATATCGGAGATTTCATCAAGTTTTTCGTCTGTTAAAAGCGTAGGCCTGGCTGATACAGGTACATCGTGAACTGAGCCAGTCACACGAAATTTACTTATCAAATCCCGAACGGTATCACGGTTAGGACACTTTGAATTAGGAAACCGCGCCTGAAATCTTAATTATAAATTTTTTGTAAACCGATCGCCTTCGCGAAAAACGTATTCCAACAAAAAGAAACTCTCTCTTCAGTAGCAAACATTACCCTGTATACTTTTGCACTCTTCCAATAATCTATCTGAACGCTCGCTTCCTAATGATATACACGTTCGCTTATCGCAATACACACTGACAATTCGACAGTCTACAGCCCACACACAGGAGTCCCCCTTTCAAGGACACAGTGCCGCCAACTAAACCCATGACGCAAACGCTCACAGCTGCACGTAGCTAATGCGGAGAACATTCTCGGGCGCCCTATAGCAGGGTTATTGTTATAATGAAAGCCTATTCACAAGACTGCTTCAATTGCAGGCTGAGGAATAGAAATCTCATCCACATCAAAATCTTCAACTGGTGGCAACTCAGAGTGAAGTTCAATCGAACAGGCAGCAACAACAGCCAACTGGAAATAGGGGACTTAAACCTCCGCCCAAATCATTTCTTTCTTCTATAAATTCTAGGAAAGGAAGATCAAATTCTTCAGGTTGTTTGCTGCTTTCCCACAACACCGTTATCCTTTTATAGTCGTCCAATCCAGGACGTTCACTTACAGGCCAGATGTCTTTGTCAGGGTGTTCAACTAAAGGAACGGGTCCTTGTATCTCTGGCTCGTGGAACTCCTCTATAGAATCAGCAGGATGTACTGCTGTTTCACAGCAGCTGGCTAGAGCAATCAATATCCTCTGTGTCAGTATCTTGTCCTTGCAGCTCAGATGTCTTTCTGCTGGGCTTCAATGAAGGTGTACCAGACCTGAATTTGGCTGTTTCAATGATTTTGAGACCTGGAAATTTGTGCACAGTTTTAGGAACTTGCAGAAGTTTTATAGGGGCTGGCATATTGTTCCTAATTGTTGATTTCTCCTGAAGCTTATGAACAGCTTTAGGAATTCCCTGTGGTTTGGGAAGTAATGGTGTTTAGAACACCCTGCAAAGGCACAATCTTCACCACTTTCAGTCTTAACAAGAGCATTTTCTTTAGTATCAACATACTAATTTGTTTGCTTAAGGGTATTCCGAATATGTCCAAGTACTCTCTTGCCATACACATTGGAGCTGTCACTTTTTGCTCTCTGCTTCAGAGGACCAACATCCACAAATCCCCCACAGATGACGGTGGGTTTTGCAATTTGACAGTCCTGCAGAGAGCCAAAAATATTGAAGATTTACTCCATGTTCAAAAAGTGAGAGAATACGTCATCTGTAATGCGAGAGTTCAGCAGTTCTGGACATAACTAAGACAATGGCGGAAGTAATGAAAGTGCTCTACAAAACCTGAAAAATATAGCTGAAATGGGAAGATATCTAACGAAGGATACCAAATACAATATCCTGACCGCAGTGAGTATTATAGGGAGCGGCAAAAAGATCTGACGGTTTTTAAATCACAACAACACAAACATTTTAAATGATACAAACTCTTTCATTACTTATAACAGCAAAGTGTACATGTCAATTAATGGAAAACATGAAAGAACAATAGATTTTAAGATTTGAAGATAACGTCTTTGAAATAATGCCCATCTTTTGCCATGCGGCAAAAAGATCTGACGGTTTATGTCGTTGTACGGATGAGCGAGTCGAAGAGGACGCGTTCCATCTCGTAACACAGTTTTGTTATGGGTGAGTAATTTTAGAGCTACAGGTTCAGCCTTAAAACGTACGTCGACAGGCCGTCCAAGGTCAGACAGGACACCAGAAAATGTTGAGCGAGTGAGACAAGCTGTGGAAACCAGTCCACGGCGGCCGGCTCGTGAACAAGCTGCTGCTTTGCAAATGTCTGATCGAACATTGAGACGAATATTGCGTTTCGATTTGCATTTTCATCCGTGTAAAATGGTTATTGTCCAGCAGTTGAAGCCTAATGACTATGCAAAGCTTCAGTGCAAGACTGGAAGAATGCGTGGCAAAAGATGGGCATCATCTGAAAGACGTTATCTTCAAATCTTAAAAGTTAAAATCTATTGTTCTTTCATGTTTTCCATTAATTGACATGTACTCCTTGCTGTTATAAGTAATAAGAGAGTTTGTGTCATTTAAAATGTTTGTGTTGTTGTGATTTAAAAACCGTCAGATCTTTTTGCCGCTCCCTGTATAACAGAATATATGAATGCAATAGAAGAAAACGTGAAGCATGGAAATGGTGTAGAAATTTTCAAAACAAACGCAACGGTAGAGGTTAGAAAGCATCACATTGATCTGGAAGAAGAAAGGGACGACAGCAGCAGCGCGAGACAGGTCGCGCCATCTATTGATGCGTCAGAAACACGAGGGTGAGACAACGGGGCGGAGACGCCAACTATCGGGGATAGCAGCAACTCGGATGGCCTTGATTTCACGCAGGGAACATTCAGGGAAGGAAATAACATGAGGACATCTCTCGGCCGCACGAACGAAAGTGCAAGCGTGAGTCAGCACGGCGCTCGACCTGTCGATGACGAGGAAAATCGCCAAGGAAGAATACAATATTAAAATGTAATCATAGATCACATATTTTATAATTACAAGTAGGTCTACATGTTTCGAGATCCTGCATCAGCTTACAAAGTGACAGGCCCAACATTAGTAGGATATTCAGCTAATTTCTCAGTTTTATTCCTCTATTTCACAGTTTCACTACAATATCTCTGATTCTGGCTTATTATACTGGCCCATTTGTAATTGGAAAGTCAACCCATGAATGGTTCACCTGAATAAGGGCTGCCAAGGAATTTGTGAATTGTGATATTTCAAACATATATTTTCAAGATTTTATAACCATCAAGAATTTTAATTGACCACAGTTTGGACACAAAAGAAGTATTTTTGGTGATCATGGACATTAAGCAACTGCTTCAAGAAGAGACAGTGAATTTTAAATGCCTCTTTTTATATAATTTTTAATGAACTGGGACAAGTTATCTTAGCATTCAGTGTTTTTTAATGTTTTTAATTCTGTATTTTTATTTCTGTTTTTGAATGTACTGATATATGGGTTTTTTATATCATGCCCCTATGTTTTCGCGCACCATTCATTTCATGCCATCGTCCCTATTTTAACATGTTTTCGCGTAATGGAGCATTTATCATGAATGTTGGGCCTGTCACTTTGTAAGCTGATGAAGAGATCATTTTATGTAGGATCTCGAAACATGTACTGTACTTGTAATTATAAAATATGTGATCTATGATTACATTTTAATAAAAGTATTGGCTAGGCAGACCTGAGTTATAAGGATAATTATTTATCTAATCAAATAATCTCGTCAATAGGGAACCATGTCAAATGTTAACGACTTTGAAGTTAACATTTCTGAAAAGAATACAACACGCAGCGAGCCCTACATCTCCGGCCACACAAGGCAGGACATGCAATAACATTGTAGCCAACAAGGCAACATTAAACGTGGAGATAATAAATTGGAAAATAGAAAACATGATAGAATTCATGGAAAACAAGCTGGATCAAAAAATTGAGTGAAAAATGAGCCAACAACTAGAAAAAACAACTACAACAGACATAAAAAACACGGAAGCCCCAGTTCCCCCCGCGACAATGTGAAGACTTTCTCACCGACATCGTAAAGCCACGGGAGCCCCCAATAGAACAACGGGAAACACAACAACATCTAAAAAAGGTGGAAATAAATCGACCTTAGGACCAGCGTTAGAAGGAGATTACGCGGAAGAAGGCAGCGGAGATAAGAATACTCAACACAACTCAGTTCTATGGAATACACACCGAGGAGTAAGATATCAAGCGAACGAAACTGGAAACATTCCTACAAGAGGGAATATTGTGATCGGCCGCAAACAGACTACTGCCTGACGATTACAGGCAGTCCCTAGAAGGGCATGGATCTACATGGTTAGATTGCACCGTGAAACGAAAGCAGAAGATATAATCGACTTCCTCCAAACAAACGGAATCGAAGGAGATAATGAGTGTGAGATGCTGCCGACTAAAAGGTCCAGTAAAGCTTTCAAAATAGGCGTAGACTTCAGATTTGTAGACTCTACAAGATCCCAATTTCTGGCCTAATGCCCGTTGCTCATGGTAAAATGTTTCTTAAAATTTATTTTACAACTAATTTTAATAAAAATTTGACGAAAGCAAGCTGTGTTGTTCACGGTAAAATTATTTTATAAAATCCGTGGATGTATCAGGATTGCCATCTACCGATAAATTTCTGAACCACGAATCAGCTGTTCAACACACATTGCTTTGAGAATATGGCTCCAACAAACAAAGCAAAAATTGAAAGAATTGCTGCTTTAGCTACAATTATACGTCGTACAGTGGTAGAAAAGAAATGCTAGGAAGTCCTGGACTCGCAAATGGATAAAAAGAAGAGAAGAGTAGAGGAACGCTGTCCTTGGTCGAAAATGAGTTGAGGTTAGAAGATCAGAATCCATATAGGAATTTTCTAAGAATGGAGGAAAGCAGTTTTAAAAAACTCCTCGATCTTGTTGGTCCCAAAATTATTCGACAGGACACTAACATGAGGCAAGCCATTTCTCCTGAAATGAGACTGCAAGTGAGTTCGAAGCCCGTTTATCTTCGCCTTCACATCAGCCTGGCTTGTGTTCGGTCGAATTTGTGAAACATATTCGACGATTGAGATTTTTGCCTCCCGTCTTGCATTTCTATTGTGGCATATGGGCGTTTTAACCTCATACAAACACGGATATTTCTGGTATTCGTCCAGTAAAACACTAACAGCTTCCTTAGTCCAGCCGGAGCCTGCCATTTTCGAAGTGTTTGTTTACAAGCGAGCTTCACAATCTTCTCACCACGTGGCGCCAGCATCATCTTCATGTCAGCTTCCCTGATTGGTTCGTTTCGTAAAATTAATTTTACGGAATAGAACATGTCCTATTTTATGGAAAGTTTTGTCAAAGTTTTTATTAAACTTGAATTTGACCGTGAGCAACAGAAATTTTATAAAATTAAATTATTGTACAATAAATTTGAAGGAAAATCTTACTGTGAGCAACGGGCATAAGGAAATTATAGTGCGCCAATTTCTTTTTCGGACTCAAAGAGCAGGCGCGTTCTCATAACCCGATCTATAACCCGACTCAAACAAAGACAAAATTGGAATCTATGGACATTCTACTCTGGAACGTTGAAGGGCTGAAGTCAATTATCTCGTGAACTTCAGACTTATTCTGGCGAAGGTTTGATGTAATCATAACCACAGAAATATTCTTAACGGAACATAAGAGCCTTCCACACATATATAGCAAGCATGCCCTGGCTATCCCAAAAGAGAAAGGGAGACTGGAAGGAGACTGCATAGGAAAGGTGAAGGAATCACTCATGGAAGAGAATATGGTAACTGTTCGAACAGTCAAATTAATGATCCCATCAAGAAAATAGATGACGCAGTGGAACACATTGCGAGACCCATTACAATAGCGAGAGAAGACAGAAACGTAATTCTTGGGGGCGACCTCAACTGTCGAATCGACAAACCTGACTACAAAACAAGACTACTTCTAGAACTCCTACATGACGAGGGATACACTCTGCTAAACAGGCCAGAAGAGGTGACTTATGTAGCTCCCAACGGGAAAAGCACCTTAGATTTAATCTTCGTGTGAAAGGGGACTCCCTACCAACATACAAGCAAGAAGTCCTATATTGGGACTCGGCTGCTGCTCTCAGGAAACACATACCTGTCCTCTCAAGAATTGTTACAGAAGAAAGACCGCCGCCCAAAAATAAGAGTGAGTGGATTACTACTAGAAAGCTATCGACTGACACCTTCGAAAGGGGAATATATCACAGATGCTTGAAGAAGGTCTTCTAGATTCAGCACTAAACTCGACGCTGAACACCAAATCAGGAAGCCACCAAGAATCGCCAAGATTTGGTTTGACTCTGAATGTTACAAACTTAAGACAAGAGACCCTGGATCTCCTCCATAAGGCGCGACAATCAAACGACCACCCCACGCTTACAGAGTACGCACTGAAGAGGAAAGCGTACAAAACACTGCTACAGCAAAAAACAAAGCAAAACACATTGAAGAGTGGGCACAAACGCAAGCCCAAGAAGCCCTCAGCAACCCATTCATCGCACTTAAGACGTGAAAAACATGCTCCACCCCAAAACTACTGATAACTTCATGGGAAAATCTCTTCTCAAAAATCCTAAACAAGCAAAATATTAAAACTGTTCTTCAACCACGAAGAAGTGCTGACACTGTAACAGACCCGATAGAACCGAAGGAAGTGAAAAAATGAAAATCCACAGCCTGCTTCCAGTCTCCGACCGGGTCAGGAATAGAATGAATGAAGCCCCCCATCTGGCGGCGAGGATATGAACTGTGCCGGCTGCCGAGGCCTGACGCACTCCCCTGGGGCAATGATTAAATGAATGACAGATGAAATAAAATGATAGTGGAGAGTGTTGCTGGAATGAAATTTTGACAGGGAAAACCGGAGTACCCGGAGAGAAACCTGTCTGCCTCCGTTTTGTCCAGCACAGATCTCACATGGAGTGACCGGGATTTGAACCACAGACCCAGCGGTGAGAGCCGGCGTGCTGCCGCCTAAGCCACGGAGGAAGTCAAAACTGCTATTTTCGCCACCAAAGACAAAAAAAAGCAGTGGGCCTGATGGAATTTTAATGAAAACTTGAAAGACACCTGTGACACACTGCTTGACACATGGACCACCTTGTTCAACAAGTGTTATGCAACAGGAGAATTCCCAGATGGATGGAGGCATTCTATTATAAAGATACTGTACAAAGGTGAAGGAGATAGAAACGACCCAGACGAATACAGGGGCATAGCCCTTGAAAACAACTTCTACAAGGTCTTTGCCAAAATACTGGAGAACAGACTCGTCGCAGCGGCTGGAACAATGATCCCGGAGATACAGTTCGGATTTATGAAAGGAAGAGGAACTTTAAATGCAGTAAGAAATCTCATTGACAATATCCAGGAGAACATTAGACATCCAAAAGGAAAATTCTATGCAATATTCATAGACTTTAGGAAGGCATTCGATCTGCTGAATACAGATATGCTCCCTTTAAAAGTAGCCGACATGATAGGAAAAGACAACCCACTGATTATAGCAATTGACAACATCCTGGCATACAACTGAGTGTCAATACATGACGGCAAGACATCTTCAGCAAACATAGTACAGAGTAATGGAGTTCTCCTAAGGGATCCGTTAAGCCCCATACAATTCAACATCGCCTTGGCAGACATCGAAATGATCACTCATGGAACCTCCTTGGCAATATATTTATACGCGGACGACATGGTTATGGGGTCGAACAACAGGGAAGAATTACAGAATGTAATGGATAAACTCGAAGATTACGCAATTAAAAATAGCTGGGAAATTAACAAAAACAAGACAGTCCAGATGATATTTAGAAAAGGGGGAAGAATCGCAACCAAGGACAGACAGCAGTGCCGAATGCAGGACCTGGAGGTCGTGAGCTCATTTAAGTATCACACTTCAACCTTCAGCTAATTCTTTCAAATGCCACGTAAGAGAGAGAACTGCGGCAGCCATAAGAAGCATTTATGATATCTCGGATCCCACGAGACTATCTTTAAGCATGGCTACGAGTCTATTTTACGCTAAAGTGCTACCAGTTCTAACTTACAGGCTAGAACTTAATTGGGAACACCTAACAGTATCCGACCTTCAAGCCATTTGTAGCGTAAAAGCTAGATTTTTAAAAAGAACATTGGGTATTTCCAAGATGTCACCCTCAAGATTGACGTACGTACTAGCCTCTGAGACATTCCTAATGGGAGATCTACGAACCAGAATGCAGCTTCCATCTACCAAACAAGAACAAGAGCTTCTACAAACTAGACAGAAGAAAAGAGAGGACATCGACCTGGAGTTTTACTCGACTGATGCCATGCTCAATCGTAGCTGGACTGGACCTAATAATAACTTGCGGAGCGTTCTAACTAGGTTGGCAATACATGGTTTTCACCACAAGCTATGTACTAGACAGGGCTATCATGAACCGTCTGAGCAGTGAGTTTGTAAGCTGTGTGAAGGTCATTGCGAGTGATATCATTTCAATAAATGCACCAAACGAGGACAATCCCTTATGGACTACTGTAAAACGTAATCTATTGTTTCCAGTGTGATGCTTACCACATCTCAATGTATAAGGTGCATTCAGAAAGTAACGAGCCGGAGGCTGTAATGCGCAAACCAGTGACGACATCGGCTAATCGTGGCGTGTGTAACGAGGTGTGGTTCCGACCAGAGCGCGGAAGGTCACAGCCCGTCGCTAGAGGGCACGCATGCACGTCATGTGACGATACAAAGCGAGCAGCAGCATGCATCAATCGTCCAATGCTGCCAGTCGCATTGCAAACAGTGACATGGAGGAGTTGAAAATGTGGCAGCAGTTGGGATTCGAACCCGAATCTGGACAAGTGCGTTTAGCTACTCACACCAATGTAGCCATTTCTCCAACTGGAGCACAACAGATATACCGGCTGGAAGGAGAACTACACTGCTCAACAAAGGTTTGGAATATCATACATTTTACTACAATGACTTCTTATAGTAAACCCATTGAGGTTTATACAGGGTCTTTATATTTGCTTGGCAAGGACATTCTCGCTCACGCGCTCCGCCAGTGACGGCTCAGTTGCCGACTACCGCCTGTGCCTATGTACAGCAAAATACGGTGCTGAAACTCAGTATCATGCATTTTTACTCAAAGTGTTTACAGTAGATGCTGAAAATGTTCCCCATCCGCTGCCAAACATAATCGGCATCTCCTTATGAAGATTCCGGTTACTCCGGTTAATTTAGCTTCAGTAACGAAATAACGACCTTTACAGTTTATTTTTATTGTTTACTGAAACCGGTTGCCCTCAGCGTTTTGTAGATCTAATCAAGGCTCTCCATGATGGCATGACAGGTCAGGTTTGCCATCAGAATAAGATGTCCGATGAATTTCCCATTACCCATGGACTGAAACAAGGATGTGTACTGGCTCCAACGCTTTTTGCGCTGTACTTGGCTGCAATGCTTTATGATTCACCCACAAACATCCCAGGTGTGGAGGTCAAGTATCGTTTTGATGGAGGGCTTTTCAACCTAACTCGTCTCCGCTCCTTGAGGAAAACTCAGGGTCTGGCTGCGTGGCTCAGGGGTAACGTTCTCGCTTGCTGAGCCCAAGGTTGCAGGTTCGAAACCTGGCGCAGTCAGACGGCATTTGAGGGTGCGCAAATGCGAGGGAGCCGTGTCAGTACATTTACTGGCACGTTAAAGATCCCCTTCGGGGCAAAATTCCAGCACCCCGGCGTCTCTAAAAGCCAGTGTAGTTAAAAGGGACGTAAAACCAATAACATTATTATGAAAACTAAGGTTACTAACATGTTGTATGCAGATGATGCTACGTCACCAACTCTCACACCAGAAGAGCTGCAAGAGTCAGTTAATTGTTACAAAAGTGCATGTGATCGCTTTGGTCTTACCATGAATGTCAATAAGACTAAAGTCTTGGCACAACCTTCACCAGGCACACCTCTTCCTCAGTTCAATATCTCCATCTCAAATTTGCCATTAGAACAGGTAGACCACTTCTCGTACCTGGGCAGTACCATCTCTGTGAGCTGTACCTGTGAGCAGGATGTGGATAAGAGAATTGGCGCAGCCCACGCAGCGTATGGACGATTAGCGCACCGGGTCTTCAGGAATAAAGATCTGTCTATGAGTACAAAGCTTATGGTGTACAAAGCAGTAGTCATTTCTACATTGTTGTATGGTTGTGAAACGTGGACCCTTTACCGACGTGATCTTAGGAAGCTTGAGCGTTTCCACCTACAAAAACTTCGATCAATCCTGAGGATTAAATGGGAAGACCGCATTACCAATATCGCTGTTCTGGAAAAGGCTCAAATCAACAGCATAGAATCATCCATAATAGGTCACCAATTTAGATGGATTGGTCATGTCCATCGGATGGATGATGTGAGATGCTATATGGTGAGTTATGCTATGGCACCAGACCTCATGGTGGTCCTAAGAGGCGCTACAAGGACCAATTTAAGCAGACCCTGAAATTGACAGGTCTTGATTCACAAACCTGGGACATGCTGGCTGAAGACCGCTCAACTTGGCGCCGTACCATCTCGGATACTGTAAAGACGTTTGAAAGGGATCAACGCACACATGAAGAGGCCAAGCGTCAAGCTAGGAAACTTCGAGCAGCCCAACCACGTCCTCCTCCAGCAATACTATGTGACTTGTGTGGTCGCTTGTTCCATGCCAGGATTGGACTCTTTAGTCACCATAAACACATCCACAAACTGGACTGAAGGAAGAAGATTTATACTCGGATTCGAGTTAAAGCCGATGATGGATGATTGTTTACTGAACCTGTACGTTTGAATCTCTTAGCCAGTTGTTTTATTGTCCGATTTATAGGAATAGGTCTCCCTGGAAATTTCACTCGAAACTTTTGTCTTGTTCTAGCGCACGATTTCCTGCACTTATCTCACTCACTGGTCTATCTGTTTTCCTTGTCGTTAACAGGAACTCACATTTACTGATGTTGAATTCCAGTCCATATTCTCCCACCTACTAAGCCATAAGCACCAGGCATACTGCAACTGCTTTCATGACTCGTGCAGATACATTGAAGTGTTGCCAGTCGAGTCGAATCAGCATCTTTCGCGTAACTCATAAAACAGGGATGTCCAATTATTTTTACTGTACATTAAAAAATGCTATTTCACAAAATGATAAAATTTCTGTCAAAACGTGTTGTGAAATAGTACATTATGCAACGGGCCTATTCGCTCGCTCGTTTTATTAATTTCCATACGAGTGTCTTAATTACCATTATAGGTGAGTTGCATACAACTGTTTATGTTCGACGATAATTATAACTATTTTATGTTATAAATAATCTGTCAAGATTTTGCCAGTTTTATGTACTGAACAGAGCGCATGGGACGCAGAGAATACCATGGCCTCCTGGAATACCCCACTATGACACTCGCCACGCAGTGAAATTTAAAATAGGCTGTGGAAGTCAGCGCAGGTGCGATGCTATCCTTACCTAATTGGTCAAACAACTGTTTCTTGAGCTCTGATTGGTGGGAGAAACTGTTTCATAATGAAAAATAGTGTTATAATGACCCTCATTATGATACAGTTTTCTAACATATAATATTTACATTTCGATATCGTCGAACATAAACACTATTATTCCTGTTCGCGCAACAAAATTTGAATTGAAGAATGGATCTCAGGAGAGGTTGTGCTCGCGAGCACTTTTTACCTCTTATGATGAGAGCATCCACTCTCATTTCGAGAGTACCGTGGTGCTTGTGAGTACTAAAGTCTATTCGCCGAGTCGAGACAGTGCAGGTAAATACTTCCGCATGATCACCTGGCTCCCCGAACAGAGAAACACGCCCAGTTCACGTGATCGGTTCAGCTGAACAGGGCTAGCCAAGATGATCCAAAATTGTTTGTGATGCCGTAGCCCTGGAAAGGACAAGCGCACTTGCCCGCTTCACTCATAAGCATACGATCAACAGGCTCAACTCTAAGCACCCCCAGCCCTGCAATCACGCTCACAGCTGTGTTTGCTTCCACTGGCTCAACTCGGCGAACAGACCTTAGGTTGACAACGCTCGCCCTACAGGAAGCAGTAGCAGCAACTGCCTCTGCCCCACATCTCTCGCCATTGACTGAGGGACACGTACCTATGTACTCTTGTCATTCTGGATATATGCCTGGTTAATGCTCGTCATCTCCATAATCATTAGTTTTATCACTGAGTATTTCCAGTCCTCGCATTTAACTCGACAGAGACGGTACCAAGAGCTGATATTCTCTCTTAAGTGACTCTCTACAGCAATAAAGTTTAGTGTGTATTTTTCTAGTTACTCTTTTTAAGATGCTATGATTGTAGATCGTTGGGACCACTGTATTCTTGTAATGTGTTTTTCTGTCTTTTACTCAACACAATGGTTTGGTCTACTCTTGCCAAAGTTATTCGTTGTATATTGAAAGAAGTATTAAATTTTTAAAGTTTTCTGTGTAAGAGATGTGTTCATGGTTCTTCTTCAGGAGTAATGGAATGTTTGTTTTGAGTTATGGTATTTTGAAGAATGTTTCGAATATTTGCAGGCTAACAACGGTTGTACCATCGGTAAGTATAGTCTACTAACAATGTAACCTTACCATTTGTCCCCATCACTACAATAATCTTGATTAGAGTCTGTCATCTTAAGTCAAAAACATCATCGTCCAAGTATCTTCCATCAAATATATTGGAAATTTAGTGAACCAGCATTGTGATTCAAAGAGCGAAATCTTATCCTGGATTGGACAAGCAAAAAACATGTTCAATACCATGAGGACCTTATTCACCAGCAGAGAACTCAACCTTCAGCTCAGAGTTCGAATGTTATGTTGCTATGTTTTGCCTGTCCTTTTGTATGGTTTCGAAGGGTGGACGCTCAGCTCATTACTGGAGAAGCGGATTGAATCTTTTGAGATGTACTTATGCAGAAGAATACTCCGAATATCTTGGGTAGAAAGGAAAACAAATGAAGTCCTCAACATCTTGAACAAGAAGAAAGAGCTTCTCACACCTAAAGGAGCGTTAGCTCAGCTACCTCGGGCACATCATGAGAGGTGAACGATATGAACTTCCCCGGCTGATCATTCAAGGGAAGATTGATGGGAAAAGATCTGTGGAAAGACGAAGATATTCCTGGATGAAAGACTTGCGGCGGTGGTATGGACATACGTCGATAGAAATCTTCCATGCTGCCGTTTCGCGTGTAATCATAATCAATTGGATCGCCAACCTTCGGAGGGCGACGGCGTCATAAGAAGAAGATCTTAAGTCAGTTACAAACAATGTAACCTTCCCATCTGTCCCCCATCTCTACAAACATCTTCATTATAGTCTGTCACCTTAAATAAGTTACCTTACCATCAGGGGTGGCTGCACCTCATGAGCTGTGTTTTAAAAATTAATTACTTTAGTAATATTATCTATAAGGTGCGTTCAAAAAATTTAACGAGCCGGAGGCTGGAATGCTCAAACCGGTGACAACAACGGCTAATCGTTGTGTGTGTAACGAGGTGTGGTTCCGACCAGAGCGTGGAAGGTCACAGCCCGTCGCTTGAGGGCATGCGTTCACGTCACTTGACATACAAAGCGAGCAACAGCACGCATCAATCGTCCAACCAAGGCCAAGACAGTAGGCCATTCGACATGCTTCCTGGTGTGGTTGAAGACTATGGGGCACCCATAGGGCACACACTTTGCGCAAGTGCAGTCGTTCCTTCATGGTGTGCACACTTCCGACGCTCAATCCGACCACTGCGGCTATGGCGTTCACTGTCACTCGGCGGTCCTGGGTAATGAGTGCATCAACCAGCTGGACGTTGTCATCGGTAATGTAAGGGGGTGCCCCAGACCGGGCATCATCGGCTAACGACACCCGTCCTTCTCTGAAGCGCTTGTGCCACGCCTTCACCCTTGCAAGGGACATGCTGTGTTCGCCGTACACTTGTGACATTCGGAGGTGAATGTCCGTTCCCCCTACTCCTTTCGCTGTCAGAAACCGAACAACGCCTCTTTGCTCTTCGTTTGACGCCTCCATGTGACTATTTGCAATGCGACTGGAAGCGTTGGACAATTGTTGCATGCTGCTGCTCGCTTTGTATCGTCACGTGACGTGCACGCGTACCCTCTAGTGACGGGCTGTGACCTTCCACGGTCTGGTCGGAACCACACCTCGTTACACACGCCACGATTAGCCGATGTCATCACCGGTTTGCGCATTACAGCCTCCGGCTCGTTACTTTTTTGAACTTACCTTATACAATCAAATATAGCGCATTAAAAAAGACGTCAGACAAAGAATAAGAAATACAGTACCTCAACTCCCCTCACAAGGAGGTATCTAGCCGTCCGGCACTGGCTTTGTAGATCGCAGCTTAGCAAAAATGTCCTCGTTGATTGCCAGCTAATAACACGGGCTCTGCCTTTTGTGCGTGTGTGCCCAAGTTACTCGTTGTGCAGTTGGGACAACAGTCAAGAAATCACATCAGTTCTTCGTTCGACCACAGAGCGGCAACACTGGTCACACGATTTGAAAACGTGCCAGGTGCCACCTTCTACTTCTAGACTCTGCGGTAGCATTTTAGAGGAAATTGCTTACAGCTAACGGTGGGAAATATAGAGGAAGCCATCAGCTGTTTCCACCAGAAGGTCTTTTAATACTCCCAATTTACCTATCCTATAGCCACATTTTGTAAATCGATCAACTATAAAATTATAATTAAAATAAGGACATGATATTGTGATTTTCTTCAACTAAAAAATGTCTAGTTTTAAATTTCAGTATAGCAAAATAACATGCAATTTTGCATAATGGTGTTGCTGGTGTCATTTAAATTATTTTGGTAACACAGAAGTTCTGTGTTTGCACGTTCACCCGAAGTGTTTCTGAATTTGTGAATATTTTGTCACATCATTGTAGGTGTTATTGTGGTTTAATTAAATTAATTAATGTGTATGTGCATTGAGATTGTTTAGTGGCGAGCCTCTTGAGTGTTTCTAGCGCCAAGGAGATGAGACTTGTATCACGTGACTGCCTCGTGAGACAGTCTCTAGATATATATCTCGACGTGTATGGATGAGGAAACTAATAAATTTGGCTACTGAGATTGTGGAGATGTTTTGTGTTTGTGGTTGCAGACTAAATGCAGAATGGGAAGATTAGTTGCCATTTTTTGGTCCGTATTGACAATTATGAATTATGCACACTTTTGCAATAAATTAAGAAGCATCTAATGGAACAGGACAAAGATCTTCAACCATAACGTCACATACAGAAAATGTTGACGTTTGAATGAGTCAAATGGACTTGCAGTGTTTTAATATGTGAAGAATTTTTTAATGGAACGTTTCGATATGTGTTTACGAATGTCTTAGTATGCATGCATTTTATTTTGATTTTGTTTAGTGTTTTTAATGTGGTGCCATTCATGTGATATGTTGCGGCTGATGAAGGACCGTATTTTGTAAGGTTCGAAACATGTACCGTACTTAGCGCTTTTAACAACGCAAACCCAATTGTATTGATTTGGCGGAAAGCTGTAAAACAAATTAAATAAATGCAGAATGTCTTGTCCATAATATTTGCAAATGGTTAGGGTGCCAACACCTTGGATGATATAATACTGTTACGTTTACGGTTCTTGAAATAACCGGTCAGGCATATACAAATACACTACCGTACTTCTTTATTTAGCAAACCTTACACTACTAAATATTAATGTAGTGTTCATTAATATTTAAACTGGGAACGTCGAGCTCTAGTCTTTCTGAAAACTACTACACTCCAAGTCTCAACACTGCCTTTCCACCGAATCCTAAATCTCTTCTCTCGTATCGTCGCCTTCTCGATTCATCCACTGCCAGCTTGCCGGCCCAACTCACAATTGCAGCCAGCGCGCCACGCGCTCGCACGAGTCTGCCACCAGGTGCGCTCACACGTGTCTGTCACACTGTCCCCTCCTTAAGATTGTTCCGTCCCGGAGCAGACACCTCGTCTTTGGGACCAGCAGCATGCCAGAATTTCAATCCCTGTGCGCCGAAAGACTTCTTCTAGCATGCTTCTTACGATCCTCCAGTCCAATCCATCCTGCCCACAGCCCAACTTGGGCACAGCTAATCTGGATATGTTCCGCTGCAGTAGGAGCTCTCGCATCGCAAGTAGACTATCCCAGACGGCACGATAGGTCGGTTTCTGATGGGAAAGTTCTTTCGTCACTAGATAGAATAGCGATCGCTCGTTCCTGGGTAAATACAACACGTTTCCGACACGAGGCTCTTGACGCTGCAGCTCTTCAATCCCACCATACTTCCGCCGGAATACTTGGGCGATTCCTTGGCTCATCCTCAGGTCCTTAGCCACAGAGTGAGCCAAGGCATACTCACTGGAGGTTTGGAATAAATCCTGCCGAATCTCAGTACTGACGCCATAACAAACATTGCGGTCAGTACCACATTGGGACATGAATTCTTCGAACGATCGTTCCGACTCCGGGACTCGACATATACGGGCGAGTTGCCCGTGCTCCTCGTCATGGTTGTCGCCCAGGAACGATGCCAGCCGATTGAAGTGGACCACTCGGGGTTTGCCATTCGGTCTCCTCCTGATACGGTAGACGACGTCGTTAATCCTCTTCAGTACCTCATATGGTCCGTCCCAGGAGCGTTGCAGCTTTGGAGAGAACCCTCGCCGTCGTTTAGGGTCGAAAAGCCAGACTAGATCTCCTGCTTGGTACCCGCCTGATTCGGCTCTTACGTCGTATCGCTCCTTCATCCTGTCGCTCGCATTCTGAATGTTTGTGCGAACGCGGTCGTGAATGTCATCCATCCTTCGACGAAGGCCGGAGATGTAGTCCTCCCCAACGACATTATCCTCAGGTTTGCAACCGAACGCCAGGTCACACGGCAACCGCTGTTCTCGGCCAAACAGCACATTAGCTGGTGTTTGGCCTGTGGTCTCATGGATAGAAGAGCGATATGCCAGTAGAAACAAGTGGAGAAACTTGTCCCAGTCCCGCTGGTGGTCGGAGATAATTTTCGACAGGTATTTCTCTACTGTCCTGTTCATGCGCTCCACCATTCCATCGGACTGTGGGTGCAGGGCAGTCGTTCTCGTTTTCCGGATTCCGAGAATCTGGCACATCTCCTGGAACACCGACGACTCGAAATTTCGCCCCTGATCGGAATGCAGTTCCAAGGGTACACCAAATCGGCTCACCAGCTCCTTTATTAGCGTCTCGGCAACCACCACAGCTTCTTGGTTGGGCAACGCATATGCCTCTACCCACTTGCTGAAGTAATCTATTGCCACCAAGATGTATTTATTCCCACTCTCAGTCGTAGGGAAAGGGCCCGCTACATCGATGGCGATCCGTTCAAACGGGGCACCAACGTTGTACTGTCTCATCGCTGCTCTTCCCTTCTTCTGTGGCCCGTTCGCAGTGGCACAAACCACGCACTTCCTACACCATTCACGTACGTCATCTGAGTAATTAGCCCAATAAAACCGCTCTCGAACTTTCTCCATGGTTTTTCGAACTCCAAGGTGCCCCCCAGAGGTTCCATCATGCAGCAACTGTAGTACCTCGGGCACTCTGTTTCGTGGAACAATACCCTGTAGCCTCTCCTGAGCCCCGTCCTCTCTCCCCAGTACCCTCTTTAGCACCCCGTTTTCCAAAATCACGGAATTCCATTGAGCCCAGTAGGCTTTCACAGTGCGCGTGTAGGGTGCTACCTCTTCCCAAGTCGGTCGTTGCTCAGACGTCTTCCACCGCAGTAGGTGTTTTAAGTCCGGGTCATTTTCTTGATCCTTACGGATTTCCTCATCCTTCCAGTGGTCGTCGATCACAGTGCTTCTTCTCACTGCTGCAACTTTTTCGTCAATCCGATTGCAGTGCTTGCAGTCTTGTGCGCATGGTCTCCTTGACAGAGCATCAGCATTTCGGTGCTTAAGGCCAGCCCTGTGTTCAGTGTCGAAGTCGTACTGCTCGAGCCTTTCAATCCACCTGGCTACCTGTCCCTCCGGGTTCTTGAAGCTCAGTAGCCACGTAAGCGCTGCATGATCAGTCCGTAGAAGGAACTTCCTCCCATAGAGATATTTGTGGAAATGCTCCACTGACTTCACTACAGCGAGCAATTCCCTTCTAGTTACGCAGTAGTTCCTCTCCGGTTTAGAAAGAACCTTGCTGAAGTAAGCTATCACCTTTTCTTGCCTACCTTGCAGTTGGGAAAGCACGCCACCTACTCCCACATTGCTAGCATCGGTGTCCAAAACGAATAGTCCTTCCGGTTGTGGGTAACTCAGGATAGGAGCATTGGTCAATACCTCCTTCAGTTGTTCGAAGGCTTGTTGACAGGTCGCGTCCCACACAAAACTCCGACTTTCCTCGGTAAGTCTGGTCAGAGGCTTAGCAATGTTAGCATATCCTGGCACGAATCGACGGTAATAGGTGCACAGTCCGAGGTAACTCCTGACTTCTTGCTTATCTTTCGGTACTGGCCATTCCTTCACCGTGTTAATCTTTTCCGGATCCGCGGTGACTCCCTCTCCGGAAACAACATGGCCGAGGTAGTTAACTTGTTTCCGAAACAGGAAGCACTTCCTGGAGTTAAGCTTAAGGTTGGCTTGCTTAAGACGTAAGAACACCTGGTCGAGATTTCTCAGGTGATCTTCAAAAGTTCTTCCCAGAACGATGATGTCATCCAGGTAGACCAAGCATGTTTCCCAAGACAGCCCTTTTAAAACGCGATCCATCAGCCGTTCAAAGGTCGCAGGGGCATTACAGAGTCCGAATGGCATAACTGTGAAGTCCCAAAGCCCAGAACCAATCGTAAAAGCGGTCTTCTCCTTGTCCCTGGGGTCCAATCCTACCTGCCAGTATCCACTCTTGAGATCCAACGTGGAGAAGATCGTGCTCCCACCCAAGGTGTCTAGGGTGTCATCGATGCGTGGTAGTGGGTAACTGTCCTTTTTCGTCACATTGTTCAGTTGACGGTAGTCTACACAAAACCGTGTAGATCCATCTTTCTTCTTCACCAGGACCACTGGCGAAGCCCATGGGCTGCTTGAAGGTTCAATCACCCCATCGCGAGCCATATCATTTATTATCTGCTCTGCTTCCTCTCGCTTGGCTAGTGGTAATCTTCTGGGAGTCTGGCGAATTGGTCTTGAGTCACCCGTATCGATGCGATGTTGAACCACGTTCGTTCTTCCGTTACTGGTCCCGTCCTGGAAGGCATCCTTATGACGTCGAAGAAGTTCCCTCACTTCTCGGCTCTGCCCAGGATTAAGCTCTTGACACGCTGCCTCGATAAGACCGTCGAGCCACACCGAAGATATATCGGATGAGGAAGTAGCTGTTTGTACTTGGCGTACGACGGAGGACACAGACGAACAGCTTCCCAAACTGGTTCCTTTCCGAACGATTATCGAGCGATCATTAAGGTTCATTACTCGCACAGGAATTTTCGCCCCTGCACGGACCAAAGCTCTGGCTACCAGTATTCCACGTTCAGGTTCATCGTCAGCAAACCTAGGCCCTACCATGACGACACAGCCATGAGGAACTCCACCATCCAGCTTTCCTTCTACCATCACTTCACTAAGCCCAGGTAGTACAACATCTACCGCTGCGATCACCCGTACCGATGAGGCGTTCCTCCTCTGCAGCACTACTTCCTCGTTTCCGACTCTCAAAATCCCACTCTCCAGGTCCAGTCTAAATTTATACTCAGTCATGATATCCATCCCGAGAATGACGTCCTCCTCCACTTCAGCGACCAAGACACGATGGCGAAACTGGGTATCACCGATGACGAAGTTGACGTCTACCTCCCCGTGAACGTTGGCTGGTTCCCCCGTAGCCGTTCGCAGTGTCCATCTCGTGGTTGTTACTGTTCGTCTCACGATGCCTGGTCTGATTATTGTCATTGTGGCCCCTGTATCCAGCAGTAGGTCTCTGGGCTCTCCGTCCACATGGCCACTAATAAAAATAGATTTGGCTTGACAACCCAGAGACGCGACGATAGAAGTGGGGGCATTTCTGGTGTTGCCACTGGTTGACAGTCGCCCCTTTCTATCAACCCTGTTTAGTTTTCCTGTGGCTGGTGCTTCCCGTTCATAAACTTAGGGCATCGATCTCTGAGATGCCCCATCTCCCCGCAGCCCCAGCACCTCGTCCGTTTCTTCTTGGACTGCAAGGCTTGAAGTACTTTCTCCACGATTTCTTCTATGGAAGGCACTGGCTGGACCTCCTTGTCTCTCTCCAGAGCTCGAATGCGAGCCTGGCCGCGCACGGATTGTTCGACAGCCTCAAACTCAAGAGCCAGAGTCAAGGCATCATTCAATGTTTGCGGACGCGCCAGTTTCACAGCCCGCTGCGTATCAATCTCGCGGAGCCCATCGAGAAACTTCTCGGTAGCAAGACTCTCATACACATCGCTGGGCACTGTTGGATAGGCGCTCCTAACGAGACGTACTATGTCTGCTTCGAACTCCTGTAGGTTCTCGTTGGGTCTCTGACAACGGTTTCTCAACTGGGAGCGATACAGCTGTTCCATGTGACGATGACCGAACCGCATTTCAAGTTTCTGTACAAGAATGTTGTAGTTCTGCCTTTCCGACAAGGGAACAGCCTGCAGGACTCGTAGGGCCTCCCCGCGCAGCGACAAACTCATCAATGAAGCCTTCGTGGCATCCGACCATCCATTAATCATGGCAGCGGTCTCGAACAAGGTGAGGTATTCTTCCCACGCAGACTTCCCATCGAAAGTCGGCAGGTCAGTCCGACCAAACGCGGAAACAGGTATACGCTCCTTACCTTCCGATGGTCCACCAGCGGTAATGATTTCGTTTTCCTGCTTGTCTTTATTTGGAAGCACACCGCTCGCAAGCTCGTCCTCAAACTTCCGCAGGGATTCTTGAAATTCTTCCCTCAGTTTGGTTTCGGTAGTGAGCGTTACTTCTTGAAGTTTCCTCTCGAGGTTGGCAGTATTTTCCATTAACTTCCTTTCCAAATTCTCTGAGTTTTCCGCTATTTTCTTTTCCAAGTTTTCTAATACCTGACACAAACCCTCAGTCCCACCAGTAATCTCGAAAAGAAATGTTTCTGGATCCTCACCTGTGTCCACCAGTACCTGTCTTAACCTCGCTTGCAGCACAGATTTTATTCCCGTAGAATCAACTTCCCTTTCTTCCAGTTCCTGACGTAACTCCGAAACCTTCAGTGCTGAAAGTTTAACTTTCCTGGTCGTCATTTCACACTCTAAAATGCGGTACCTCAAGACTTTCACTATGTATTTACTCTATAGCCTGACCCCACACGTCTGACACCAGTTGTTACGTTTACGGTTCTTGAAATAACCGGTCAGGCATATACAAATACACTACCGTACTTCTTTATTTAGCAAACCTTACACTACTAAATATTAATGTAGTGTTCATTAATATTTAAACTGGGAACGTCGAGCTCTAGTCTTTCTGAAAACTACTACACTCAAAGTCTCAACACTGCCTTTCCACCGAATCCTAAATCTCTTCTCTCGTATCGTCGCCTTCTCGATTCATCCACTGCCAGCTTGCCGGCCCAACTCACAATTGCAGCCAGCGCGCCACGCGCTCGCACGAGTCTGCCACCAGGTGCGCTCACACGTGTCTGTCACAATACTCAGTGCCATCCATTTGTGTGTCTTGGTGACCACCATCCTGAATTTCTGTATTTTAAAAGGCCATAGGTTTTATCATGATGTGGCCCTTCACACCATCAGTGCCTCCGCTAATTGATGTGTCCCCACCTGATGGCCGATCGTTATCGTGTCCTCGGTAACAAAATTTAAATATCTAAGTTTTTAATGTTTTAATTCATAAACAAATTATTATCTCTCCTTAGTATAAAACCAAGTCCCCAATTCTTGGATGTCACGGGTAATCTCGAGAACCACTGGATGGATTTTGATGCGGTTTTCACCATTCTGTAAAGGATATCTCGAGGAAGGTTTCTGTAGAAAATTCATTTATGATCAAATGAAGCCAAGCAGTAACGTTAAAAATATCTACAGGCTGTTACAAAAAGGTACGGCCAAACTTTCAGGAAACATTCCTCACACACAAAGAAAGAAAATATGATATGTGGACATGTGTCCGGAAACGCTTAATTTCCATGTTAGAGCTCATTTTATTACTTCTCTTCAAATCACATTAATCATGGAATGGAAACACACAGCAACAGAACGTACCAGCGTGACTTCAAACACTTTGTTACAGGAAATGTTCAAAATGTCCTCCGTTAGCGAGGATACATGCATCCACCCTCCGTCGCATAGAATCCCTGATGCGCTGATGCAGCCCTGGAGAATGGCGTATTGTATCACAGCCGTCCACAATACGAGCACGAAGAGTCTCTACATTTGGTACCGGGGTTGCGTAGACAAGAGCTTTCAAATGCCCCCATAAATGAAAGTCAAGAGGGTTGAGGTCAGGAGAGCGTGGAGGCCATGGAATTGGTCCGCCTCTACCAATCCATCGGTCACCGTATCTGTTGTTGAGAATCGTACGAACACTTCGACTGAAATGTGCAGGAGCTCCATCGTGCATGAACCACATGTTGTGTCGTACTTGTAAAGGCACATGTTCTAGCAGCACAGGTAGAGTATCCCGTATGAAATCATGATAACGTGCTCCATTGAGCGTAGGTGGAAGAACATGGGGCCCAATCAAGACATCACCAACAATTCCTGCCTAAACGTTCAGAAAATCTGTGTTGATGACGTGATTGCACAATTGCGTGCGGATTCTCGTCAGCCCACACATGTTGATTGTGAAAACTTACAATTTGATCACGTTGGAATGATGCCTCATCCGTAAAGAGAACATTTGCACTGAAATGAGGATTGACACATTGTTGGATGAACCATTCGCAGAAGTGTACCCGTGGAGGCCAATCAGCTGCTGATAGTGCCTGCACACGCTGTACATGGTACGGGAACAACAGGTTCTCCCGTAGCACTCTCCATATAGTGACGTGGTCAACGTTACCTTGTACAGCAGCAACTTCTCTGACGCTGACATGAGGGTTATCGTCAACTGCACGAAGAATTGCCTCGTCCATTGCAGGTGTCCTCGTCGTTCTAGGTCTTCCCCAGTCGCGAGTCATAGGCTGGAATGTTCCGTGCTCCTTAAGACGCCGATCAATTGCTTCGAACGTCTTCCTGTCGGGACACCTTCGTTCTGGAAATCTGTCTCGATACAAACGTACGCGCCACGGCTATTGCCTCGTGCTAATCCATACATCAAATGGGCATCTGCCAACTCCGCATTTGTAAACATTGCACTGACTGCAAAACCACGTTCGTGATGAACACTAACCAGTTGATGCTACGTACTTTTGTGCTTGATGCTCGTACTGTAGAGCAATGAGTCGCATGTCAACACAAGCACTGACGTCAACATTACCTTCCTTCAAATGGGCCAACTGGCGGTGAATCGAGGAAGTACAGTACATACTAACGAAACTAAAATGAGCTCTAACATTACGTCAACATTACCTTCCTTGAAATGGGCCAACTGGCGGTGAATCGAGGAAGTACAGTACATACTAACAAAACTAAAATGAGCTCTAACATGGAAATTAGGCGTTTCCGGACACATGTCCACATAACATATTTTATTTCTTTGTGTGTGAGGAATGTTTCCTGAAAGTTTGGCCGTACCTTTTTGTAACACCCTGTATATACTATTAGTGTAAGAATTGTTCAGCATGACATGTTCTACAAAAAAGTTAGTGAGAGCATATCTCTATCGTCAATACATCGCCCACTAGAAATGTTTTTATCTTTTAATTTCTTCCAACAATCCCCATTTATTTACTGAAGCGACAGTTAACGAGCTAGCATGTAATGCATTCATATATGTTCCTGAGCGAAGCCAGGGCGGGTTGCTAGTTATTAATAATTCGATACAGACATCTATGGACTACAAATACACAACAATTATTCAGGTCTTCGTCTTCAAGGTGTTTCTTCCTTGACGTTTTGTTTCTTTTGTGGGGATCCTTCAGACTTAAAACTTTAGTCTTGTCCTGTCCCACACTTCAACCAGTCCAATATTTGCCTATTTTAAGTCTTGATATACCTCCTGAAGCCATGGAGGTTGTATCTTCCACTTCTCTTGAAGGTTAAGAATTTTATTAGCTGACAAAATTTCGGCCCCCATACATATACACCTGTATTAAACAACTAGAAGCCATTTTCAGTGTTCCCTAAGTAATCTATTAACAGTCTGTCAACATGAAATGTCCCAATTAGATTAATTGATATTACAACTCGCAGTCATTCGAGCTGAGGGACATGAGAGAGAAGCTGGTATTCAGAAAGGTGTAAAGGCTGCAACTTATCACCCATACTTTTCAATCTTTACATTGAACAAGCAATGAAGGAAATTAGAAAAAAATAAAGTGGGAGTGAAGATTCAAGGAGAAATAATTTCAACTCTGAGATTTGCTGATGACATCGTCATCTTGGCCAACAAGCCTGAGGATTTGAATGAGTTTTTGAATGGTATGGAAAGAATACATGATGAAAATTAATAAATGTAAAACAAAAATACTGGAATGCAGCCGAAATAAATCAGAAACCACTATGGACATCAAATTGGCAGGTGAAAAGTTAAAGTAGAAGACTTCTGTTACTTAGGAAGCAAAATAACCAGTGATGGACGAAGCAAAGGGGATATAAAAAGTAGGTTGGCTCAGGCAAGGAAAGCATTTCTACAGGAAAGGAATCTGTTGACATCGAATATAGATTTAGGTATTAGGAAGAAATTTTTGAAAGCCTTTGTCTGGAGCATGGCGCTCTATGGAAGTGAAACTTGAACTATCGGTGCAGCAGAAAAGAAGAGAATTGAAGCATTTGAAATGTGGTGTTACAGGAGAATGATGAAGACCAGATGGGTCGAGGTATTAAGACGAGTGGGAGAGGAGGGATGTTTCTGGTGACTGCTAATGAAGAGAAGAGATAGGTTGGTAGGACACATACTAAGACACCCAGGAATAGCAAGCTTAGTTATGGAAGGAAGGGTTGAGGACAAGAACTGTAGGGGTGGACCAAGGTTAGAATATGTTAAACAAATTGCCTCGGATGTAGGGTGTGGCAGCTACATAGAGATGAAACGATTAGCTCAGGACAGGGAGGCATGGAAAGCTGCATCAAACCAGTCAAAAGACTTAAGATTCAATCTACTAACTACAACTTTAGGTTGGTTGCAGATGATATGGTTGTTATGGGTGACGGTGAAAGACAATCGACACAAATTTTAAAGACCTAGATAATATTTGTAAAATATATGGGATGAAAATAAATGAGAAAAAAAACAAAATGTATGGTCATAGGTAGAAAGATGAAAAAATTACAATAAAATTGGAAGATGAAATTGAACAAGCAGATAGTTGTAAATACCTAGGAAGTTGGGTTACACAAGAAATGATGTGCACTAAAGAAATAAAACAAGGATTGCAATAGTAAACGAAGCCTTCAGTAAGAAAAGAAAATCATATTGTGGAGCAATGAAAGTAAGCCCAAGGAAGAGATTAGTGAAATGTTTTGTTTGGAGTGTAGCAATGTATGGAGCGGAGACTTGGACGCTTAGGAAAGAAGACGAGAGAAGAATAGAGGCTTTCGAAATGTGGGTGTGTAGGAGAAAGTTGGAAGGACAAAGTGAGAAAAGAGGAAGTATTAAAGAAAGTAGGAGAAGAAAGAATGATGGTAAAGAAGATAAGGGGGGAAAAAAAGATACGAGCCTTACAGTAGTCGCATATGATGTGTAACATGTTATCCTACTCGTATACTACTCAGCTTGGACATCCTTAAAATGTTAATTTATGCTCCGTTTTCATACTGGTACTATGATGAATGTATAGATTGAATTGGAGATATGCTACTGTCACGCTTGTTTGAACAAACATCACATATTATATTGTAAATTAAGAGGTGGAATGAAACCAGAATCTCTATCATATCTATAGACTACTAGAAATAATATTCAATACAATCAAATTGCCCAACTCCTCCTTGGTGCAAACTATTGTAATTAAAATTAGATAAATCATAATTTCATGTAGATTCTGTTAAAATGACGCATACTGTTATGATAGATATCGTTTCCTTTGTAAACAACACCACAGTCATTATTAAGAAGAATGATTATATAAAGGCAACACCACAGTCATTATTAAGAAGAATGATTATATTAACAAAACAGAAGATTTCCTCACCAATCCCAACTTTGAGATAAACCAAAAAGACCTCACCCAATGTTTACAAAGAAAACTTAAACAGCTCCTGAAAAACACCTTATTCATCCTTGATGAAAAACAAAAAAACAAAATGGTCAATATGAACCCTAAATTACCAACATTAAGAGCACTACCCAAAATACATCAAGATAACATTCCTATCAGACCAATAGTCAATTTCAGAAATAGTCAGACGTATAAACTCGCTCAATTTGCTCATTCATTTCTTAAATCACATTACAAACTCAAGGCTAATGCATCCTTTAAAAATTCGATACATTTCTGTGAATTAACTAGTAAACTAAAACTTACCAGAACGCATTCTATACACACTATAGACATAAAAGACATGTATACAAGCATACCGATTGCCGCCTCCATTGATATTATAAAGAACAACTTAAAGAATAATAGTGATTTAACACAAGTTGAGATCTCTGAATTTTTGAACATCATAACATTCATCCTAAATAACAACCAATTTAGTTTTAATGAGAAAATCTATAAACAAAAAGGCGGCCTCCCCATGGGTTCTCCTTTATCAGGAATAGTAGCTAACATATTCTTAGATAATCTGGAATACGAATCAATCAACAAAAAGGATGGTTTGGTCTTTTGGGGACGATATGTTGATGACGTTTTCGTAATCCTTGACAACTCTAAAACGAAAATAGAACAACTTTTGCAATATTTGAACCAAATAAACAGCAACATTAAATTCACGTCAGAAAATGAAGTAAACAGTTCCATAAATTACCTTGATCTACTAGTCATGCATGATAAAGATCACCTGAGCTATCAAATATTCAGGAAACCAACTCAAACCAGTACTGTGATTAGACAAGATTCTAATCATCCAGCTTCCCATAAAAGAGCAGCACTCGCATGTTTCGTCAATAGAGCGTTGAACGTCCCACTATCTGACGTAGATTATCGTAAAGAAGTTTCAATAATTCACCAAATTGCCGAAGCTAATGGATTCAATAGTAAATATGTTAACAATATAATTAACAAAATTAAGAACAAACCCGTTTCCAGATTAGCAAAAGAAGACAAAGAACCTTCCACATATGCAACGTTCACTTTTGTGAACCAATCCACATACAATGTTACCAGTGTACTAAAAAAATATAAAATAAAAACAGCGTTCAGAACCAACAACACTAATCATAATAAATTTTTCAACTCACATATTCTCAACAAAACCAACAAATACAGCAATTCAGGTATCTACAAGATTAAATGTAACGAATGTAATGCCGATTACGTGGGACAAACGGGGAGAGGGTTCAACACCAGATTTTTGGAACATGTCAATGCCATCAAACATAATAAATTTTCAGCGATGGGTAACCACATGGCAGAAACTGGGCATAAATTCACAACCATAGACAATGACTTAGAAATTTTACATCAAGAAAATAAAGGCACGCTCATGAATATTTTGGAACAAATAGAAATTGATAAAGCACAGAGATTCAACCCTTCACACAATCTTAATGAAATAATATTTGAAACTAGCATTTTATACAGAACATTAATAGACGAATTATATTGTAATAGATAAAATTCCCGCTATATTCCACTATTCACACCCATCATTTTTCATAACATACTAAAGATTGACACACTCATTCTGCGCATTGATCAATCTCCATGGTGGGCGCGTCAACGGGCCTCACTCGTTCTCATTTCCTTGGCCTCCCATCTCCCGCAACCCAAGCGCCACCTTTTCCCAAGCACGTCACTAACACTCGGCTGTAAAAAACTTCGCAAGGTGAATTCCGGTTTGTTTCTGTTCACGCCCTGCGCACTGCAGTTCCTGACGGCGCGTGACGCGGCCACAAATTTTCTCGCCTTGACGTTTGCTAAGAACAACAAGGAGACTAGAGTGGTCCCACGATGACGCAATGGGGACAGCGGACCGCAGCACCGGCCCAATTCAGAAGTTCTGATGCGCCTAGACCTCAGTGATGCAATAAAAGTATCTTCTTTGGAGCGTCGAGCGGGACTGTAAATAATATTTCTTTATTCTTTGTTCTTCATATATTTTGTATGAACTTGTACATGGAAAGTTTTTCCATTGTGTAGTTTTTGTTGGACAGGCTGAGGAAGGGGGAGTATTTACCCCCGAAACTAGTCCCTGTAAGTAATAGCATTAAACAGTATTGAAGGCGGAAAATCCATTATTCTTTCAAAGTTAGAGTTACAATGTTTCATTATCAAAGCATATCATATTTAAATACTGATACGAAGATTTTGAACATGTGGTTTGCGTTTCAATCACTTGACACCAGAGTTCACATGATCGTTTCAGTATGAAAGTATTGATCAAAGTTACTCGGGGAGTGGAAATCCCCATCACTTTTATCCAGAGATTGGAAAAGGGACTCTTAACAAATGATAATTGTTTTCAGCAAATATGATATAATGAATATTTTTACACCAAAGTATGACAACTTGAAGATGATTTACTGTAGGAATATTCTTAATGGCACCTTCAGACCTTGAAGTAATGCATATGTGATATACATTCCACATGGCCGGAAGTGCGTCATGGTACCTATCTCCAACACTACGCGCTCATTGTTTCTTCTTCCCAATGCTGGCTGGATAGCAGTGAGTCTTACACACTTCCGTCCCATTTGTCAAAATCACTCCCACAAACATATCCAGCAACCGAATGGAAAAATGTTACACATCAATAAAAATGAATTGGATTGGACACTGCATAAGAGGAGATGGATTGGTGAAAAGTGCATTAGAAGGGACAGTTAGAGCATTATTCTCCATTTTTAGGTCCGTATTGAATATATTACTAATGGAAATTATTAATTAGTTTGTTAGAAGGGACATTCCAAGGGAAAATCCGAAGAGGAAGGAGAAGGTTTCAGATGCTGGATTCCATCAAGATTGATAAATCTTATGAGCTGATGAAACATGCTGCTGAAGACCGGATAAGGGGGAGAGAGGAAACCTGCCATCAGGCAGATGAACTGATGATTATGGTTCCTCAGTTTAGGGGCTGCGACAATGCGGTCATGCAGCCCCGTATACTTTGGGTGTGTGTAGAATCTGTCTGATAACCGGTGTTAATTGTGATGACTGTATTAATGTGTGTTATCTGTAATTCAGGTAAGGACTGCAGACGATCTATTTCAAGTAGTTCCTACTTTTGCTATCAAATGCTACCATCAGCGACACCTAGCAGTGAACTTGGCTACTATATGCCACCGCAACGGGCATCTGGCGACGAACATCGGAACATAATAGAACAATCAAATCTAACCTACAAATTTAGCTTTACACAATTGCAGTTAGTGGAAGGTTCTCTTACATGCATAAATCTATGACATGGGCCTGGTGGCTTTACTTCCCCTCCGAAGGCAGGCATACGGAAGGATCTCTGCGATCTTGGTCATAGCAGTTCAGCATGTTACCCACTTCTTCTTATCCCAGTACGGGGTCCGCAGCTCTACTACATCTTCTCCACTTTTTCCTGTCGTTAACATCTGCAGGTTGTAAGCCAACATTGTGGATATCTGCCTTAATGTTGTCGATCCAACTCTTCGCAGGTCATCCGCGTGGTCGCAGTCCACTTGGGTCCAGTTTGAAAGCTATTTTGGCGATAGAGTACCAACGGAGACGAGCTGCCCCACTTGCTCCGTAATTGGTGTGACACTTCATTGTTGTCGAACATCTGTATTTCTGACATGGTCATATCTAGTCAGTCCATGTGTCCATCGTGTTCATCTCCATCGTGTGCAGAGCCTGTTCATATTTTCTCTTCATTGGGCGGGATTCTGCCACATAAGTTGCTGCCGGACGTACAACTGTCTTATAAACTTTTGCCTTTAGGTATTTAGGCATCTTTTTGTCGCAGAGGACACCAGCGACCTGTTTCCAATTGAGCCAGGCCACATTTATCCTCGCCCGAGTATCTAAAGTGACATCACCATTTGACGTGATAACCGATCCTAGATATTTAAAGTCATTTGTCTTGGGCAGATCTTGATCGCTAATTTGGACAGTGCCATCGGTTTGCGGGCGATATTCAAGATATTCTGTCTTCTGGATGTTAAGGCGCAGTCCATAGGTAGTCAGCCTTTCCATCCATATTTGCGCTTGATGCTGGAGTTCAAGGCACGTTTCTTGTACAAGTACATGCATGTTACCCACTTAGCCACCTATATATAAATCTTAATACATGTGATTTATTTCAGGTTATTTTTCACAGTAATTGGGATGATTTTTGAGTTGACCAACTTCTTCTTTTCCTCGCCTTTTCCCGTTACGCGGGGTCGGCTTTCTTAATCCCGAGGCGCCACTCATTTCGTTGTAAAACATCAGCAGCAGATAGGCCCAATACTCTCATGTCCCTTTGGGCATTCGTCATTCATGTTGTTTGAGGTCTACCGCTCCCTCTCTTTTGCATAGCCATGGAAAGGCTTTTCTTCACTACATGATTCTCCGGTCTTCGCATAACATGTCCATACCACCTTAGCCTGGTTTCTAAAAGTTTCTCTGTTATAGGCGCTACTTTGAAACTGCCTCGCACATGTTCATTACGGATTTTATCTTTGAGAGTAACTCCACCTGCCCAACGTAACATACACATTTCAGTGGTATGTAGCTTTTGCTCATGTGCCTTTGTAGTAGCCCATGTTTCACTACCATAGAGTACGATTGGTCTGACGGCAGTTTTATAAACTTTACCCTTCGTTCTTATGGGTATTTTCGGATCACATAAAACTCCTGTTAGTTCGTGCCATTTGTTCCACCCAGACGTGGCCCTATGGATTATATCGGTGGTTATCGTGCCATCTTCAGCAATGACAAAACCTAGATATTTGAATTTTGTTACTCTTGGTAAGGTTTCACCATCTAGTTTAAGTTCAATATTTGTCATACTGGGTTTATTGTTGTGGAAGTCTTGGTTCTACTAATGCGCAGTCCATTAGACTCTAGAGCTCTCCTCCATTGGTCTAAACTCTCCTGTAGGTCATAAATACTGTTAGATATTAGTGCCAAGAGTGTCCGAGGACATGTTCGGCTCGCCTGAGTCTGTAGCTGCTACCAGCGGACACCCTTATTAGGGTGAGCTACAAGTTCCGTTCAATTTCAAGTAGATCCAACTTTCGCCACCAGATATCAATGATACCTAATGGGGAACGTTGGAAAACTGGTAGAGCGTTCCGACGAAATCTAACCTAACAATTTAGCTCCACACAAGTTTAGTCTGTGAAAGGATCTTTTACATGCCATAAATCTATGACATGGGACCGCCGGCTTTACTTCCCCTCCGAAGGAAGGCTTACTGAAGCATTCTTAAAGCTCTTAAAAAATCCGACGGCTTTGGCCGGGTGTGAACCCGCTATCTTGGGCATAGAAGCTCAGCATGCTACCGACTACGCCACCGAAGCCGCCGATTGTAATATGAACAGATTACTTTCACAACGATGGAACTTCCTTTTGTAAACCTGTTGCATTATATGTTTTATTAAGCAATAAATATGTAGTACAAAACGCAAAAATAGTGTTAAAAGGAAATTTTGACTTATTTGACCCACCTTCCGAACGCGGTCCGCAGGAATATTCAGGAATATTCAGGACTGCAGTTAAGGGTTAAGAAATTCTACTTCTGAAAACAGACTCTAGCATTGTTATCTATTCACAGAGACATACAAAACACTGACAAAGTAATAAACCAATTTGGTAATGTTTCAAGAAACCTTGACTTTATTATAGTGTAAGTTGTAAATCAAAACAGTTAGTTATTGAGGTTTTAAAGGGTGAAACAACGAGGTCATATGCCCCGAATCAAAACAGTAATTTTCATTCTTTCTATGTAAATACTATAAAGTGTGCAAGATGACTGTATTAATAAAAAATAACATAAAATTGCCTTCATTGTGTTTGACATTAACCAAACATAAAACATCACAACAAATTTGGTTGAAAAAGTGATGCCAGACAGCCTTAAAACTCACCATTTTGCACCAAATTATACAAACATTTCCTAGGGAGGAACTCGAGACCCCCTATTCTCCCCAAACTCCCGGATCATTATCATCAGCCATTTCTTAGGGTCTTCAGCAGTCCTCTTCATGTGGGCATACGAGTCACATTCCATTTCCTTGACAATGTTCTAGAGATACGATTGTCTTAGTCATCCCCTTGGTTTCTTCCCTAAACTTTTCCCTTCAAAGATTACCTGGAGGAGAGTGTCATGTGTCTCATGAATTTTGCTTTCCTCTTCTTGATGGTGTTCAACAGGCATCGATTCTCCTGAATTTGGTTCAGAACAAGCTCATTTGTCTTTCTTTCCATCCAGCTTGCTCGGGTCATTCGTCTCCAAAACCACATTTCAGCTGCCTCAAGTTTCACAACCATAGGTCAACACACTCCAAACAAAGGTCTTGAGAAATGACTTCCTTATCTTCAAGTTGAGGTGCTCATTGAGCAGCAAATTCTTCTTATTTTGAAAGGCTTTAATTTCTGAGATGCATCTGTTGTCATAATTAATCACACTTCCCAAATAACAAAAGTACCCAGTTAGCCCCCCTCCAAATAAAACTCTGTATATGCCCCTGACAGGTCTGATGACCACGGTGTCCCAACCCTCTATATTTCACCTTCATAAAGTTTTGCCTGAGCCACTGCATCAAACAACTCCAACACTTGTGTGGAGTATCCAGAGTGACCTTGCTCTGCTGTAATATCCTTGTTTGTCACTCAACTTAAGTGACTTAAGTAGATAAGATTACACTTATCTTCAAGGTAGATTTACTACTTATTCAAGTGTATTTTAGCAAATCTAATTATTACAAAGGCCTACTTAATGAGAACACAATTATGCAGTAAAAATGAAACTATGTGTGTTTAATTAACTTCGCTGTGGTGAATTTGAATGTGCATTCTGTTTTTCTTCGTCACATCTGGTTAATTGTCAATATTGGAAACTGTTAGTTTGATTATAACAATATTACAAAACTGACTCCATTTCGGATTCAGAACATTACTCTCTATCGTAATTGCCCATTTTCTAATTTACCACAAAATAATGCAGGCCTATGTTATCAGCAACAGTATAGTCTCTAGAATATTCTAAGTGGGGGTGGGGCGAGATACAAAATTGAGCATCATTCATTTTTTTCTTTTATGAGATTATTCGAGTGTGTATTTCTTTCAAATTAGGGGTGAGTTTTTTTTTTTTTTTTTTTTTTTTTTTTTTTTTTTTTTTTTTTTTTGCAAATATGACAAAGCACGAAATGCTTATAATGGCTTGCACTCTTGTATTTTCACTTTTCACGACCTATAAACCACTTTTTAAAGAGTTTGGGGAAAGCGACAAAATGCAAAAATTATGCCACTTTTTTTTTCATAGCGTTTTTTATTCTTTCTTTTCGTACGGAGACTTCAAATGAGGAATTTCCACTCTTCTCAGTTTTGCCGTACGAAGCAGAGTGTACCCTATTCCAACCCTCAGACCAGAATTAAATTTCTTGACAGAGGCAGGAATCGAACCTGGACCTCCGGGATGACAGGCAAGAATGATAGCCGGAACACCAAAAGATTATCCAAAAAGGAGAAAAGAAACAGCTATAATACCTAGTTATAGAGCAGAAAGACCCGCCGAAGTCATCACATTTTTAAGAGTGTGAAAATCCTTCAGAAGGAAGGGGAAGTAAAGCTGGCGGGCCCATGTCTTACATTTATGGCATATAAATGAACCAATTGATAGTTTGTAGGTTATATTTGGCTGGTTAGAAACGCTCTATCAAGATCCAACATTGGCTGCTAGGTGTCAGTGACAGTGGCATTAGCCAAAGTTGGAACTATTTAAAATTGAACTTGATGGGGAGTCCACAGGCGTTCAATTAAAATACCCTGCTATGGCCATTGGCTGCAATTATTTAAAAAATGTTCCAAAGAATTGCTGCTACGTATGTAGCATGTGATGAGCCCAATAGTACACTAAGGTACTGGTTTGTGCTGGTCGGATCAATTTTTCTGAATATTTCAATTTCGTTGAAATTTATTGCAGTCTCATTAAGTTCAATCAGAGGTGAAAACCTACTGAATCCTTCAGAAAACTATTTATTTCACTAACTAGCAACCCGCCCTGGCTTTGCCCGGTGTCTTTAATGATTTACCCAGCATAGCTTAAAAGGCACACAGACGGCAGGTCCCAGATGCACTTCAAAAAAGCTGAGGTGAACAGCGAAACTGCAAACACATATACTTTTCTCTTAAGTCTCAACTCAACATGACTCAACAGTTTGATGCTGGCCGAAACTGGGATGATTGGCTTGCTCGCTAGCTCGTAAACTCACTCTGAAGTTAGCAATTTAAATTTCCACTAAATGTGGGTTGTTGGAAGAAATGAAAACATAAATAAAAACACTTACAGTGGGCTATGGTTTAAAGATAGAGATACGCTGTCGCAGACTTTTTTGTAGAACTTTTCATGCTAAACAATTCTTACACTCATAGTATATAGCTATTTTTAACGGTTTACCCAGCGTAAGCTTAAAAGACTGCAGGTATTTCTTCGACTCGAATGGTGAAAACCGCATCAAAATCCATCCCGTAGTTCTCGAGATTACCCGTTACATCCAACAATCGGGGACTTTATTTTATACTATGTATGTAGAGATAGTGATTTAGTCTAACTGTGATTTTTAACGTTGTTTTTCGGTTTTGTAAATACTGTATTCTTTTAGGCAAATAAAATATGAGTTCTTTGTACCTGTGTTTGACTGGTTTTTGCTGTAGGGGTAACTCATTGACCTCAACAACCAAGAGACTGGTGGGCAGCAGATTCAAAGTGCACCTTCTGGGGCAATTGAAAGGTAACATTCAGTTGGCCAACACAAATATAAGCCCAATTAAATACGGATCATGTGATCCCAACTTAAATATATTTGTTGTTTGTCACTTCAGTCTTTTGACTGGTTTGATGCAGCATTCCAAACATCCGTGTCCTGAGCTAATCATTTTTATTTCTACATAGCTAAGGGAATATAGATACTATAAATAGGCTTATTGTCATTTGGGACCACCCTAGTGACAAAAATTATAATAAATAAAGATTTAAAAATGCGCACACAAAGATAATGAGGAACACAATTTTTTTTTTTAAGGGGCGGAACTACGAGGTCATCTGCCCCTCTTAACACAGATTAAAGAATACAAATTTTGAATTGAATTTAAAATTTTGAGGTGGACATCTAAATTTCAAAAGACCAAAAATTAATAAAACAAAAACAAACAATTAAATAAAAAATAAAAATTAACAAAAATTACGGAAAAAACAAAACATTATCATTCAAAAACGAACAAGTCGTTGAGTCAATGTTCACTGGAAAATTTAGATTGCTGGCCCTAACCCACTCTCACTTATAAAGCGGATAACGCGATCAGCAGCCACCACGTCATCGGCTAATATAAGTTTGAGTGTCGTCTGCAAACCAAGGTTTCTTCGTAAGTCAGCAAGATCCACACACTCGGTGAAAATGTGGGCCACGGTGAATACGGCTCCACAGGTACAAAGTGGGGGGTCTTCCCTTCTCATTAGGTATGAGTGGGTGGATCTTGTATGACCTATCCTTAGCCTACACAAAATGACGGACTCCCTCCGGACCCGGAAGGAGCTCCGCCACACGCGAGTAGTTCCCTTGATCGCTCTCAGTTTACTGGGCAGTGTGTCAGCTAGCCACTGACTCTCCCAAACAGCCAGAACTTGTAGGCGTAACTGAGAGCGAATATCTCTAGCGGGTACCTCCATTGGTCGAGGTGGTAGTGATACCGCCTCTTTTGCAGCTTGATCCGCTAACTCATTTCCCGCAATTCCCATGTGGCTTGGAAGCCACAGAAAGGTGATTCGAGTGTCAGCGTGGCACAGCCCGGCTAGTAGGTCATGGATTCGCTGCACTAGGGGGTGTTGCGGGAAACATGTAGCAATTGACTGCAACGAACTCAAAGAGTCGGTACACACGAGAAAGTGGATTCGTGCATCCTGTAGTGCAAACTGCAGAGCTTCATAGATGGCAACGAGCTCCGCAGTAAACACACTACAGGCCTCAGGCAAAGAGATCTTGGTATTTGCACCATCAATAACGTAAGCACAACCCACTTTCTCGTCCACCTTCGAACCATCCGTGTATAGAATGCCAGCGTCCGGAAATTGGTGAACTATGCTGTGGAACTGCCTCCGGTAAACGGACGCATCCGGAACACAATTTTTCTGAAGAAAGAAATAATAATAGGAATTAATGAGAACATACTAATCCAACACCTAATCCTAACTAATACTGCCTCCAAATGTTTGAAAATGTACTCTCACAAACAGTTCCATTCTATTTCCCTTGTTCCCCAAAGTATTTTTTCCCCAGGTTTCACTGACTTAGTTATTGTTGTTTTAAGGGGTGGAACTACGAGGTCATCTGCCCCTTTCACTGACTTAGATTAATTTAACTTTTAAGAGTAATACACCTATGATGATAAATCTATTAAAATGTACATGTTTTGACTCTTCAATGAGAATTTCTTGATAACCGATTGCACTCATTTTTTGACATCTTTAACTCAATTCAAAATTCATTTTTTTAACTTAATGTTTTTGTAAGGATATCCATTTATTTATTTACCAACAGCAGTTGCTACTTTGGCTAAAGCGCAGCATTAGGTCATGGGGCCAAGCTCTCTGCTGACCCGGTAATCGTGTGGGTTCGAGCCCCACCGTCAGCCATCCTTGAAATGGTTTTCCGTGGTTTCCCCAGTTTGAACAACAGGCAAATGCTGGGACGTTACCATCTGGCAGGCCACGACCGCTTCCTTCCACATCCTTGCCCAGTTTCATTCGTTTCATCCATTCCATCTCTCCACGGGCGTCGACTAGATAGACCTGCACTCGGCCCCACGACAAGAAAAAATTTAAAATTTAGTTATTTTTACTCTTAGTTTTTAATAATCAATTAAAATGCTACAGGCCTCTGTGGCTTAGGCGGCAGCACGCTGGCTTATCACCGCTGGGTTTGTGGTTCAAATCCCGGTCACTCCATGTGCGATTTTGCTAGACAAAGTGGAGGCAGACAGGTTTTTCTCTGGGTACTCCGGTTTTGCCTGTCACAATTTCATTCCAGCAACACTCTCCACTATGATTTCATTTCATCTGTCATTCATTTAATCATTGCCCCGGAGGAGTGGGACAGGCCTCGGCAGCCGACACAGTTGGGGGCTTCATTCATTCCATTCCCTGACCCGGTCAGTCGACTGGAAGCAGGCTGTGGATTTTAAATTAAAATGCTCCACCTTCCTTCGGAGGGGAAGTAAAGCCGGCGGTCCCAGGTCATAGATTTATGGCATGTTAAAGAACCTTCCACTAATTACACTTGTGTGAAGCTAAATTGAAGGTTTAGTTTAAAACAACGCTCTTAAGTTCCTACGTTCGTCCCCAGGAGCCCACTGCGGTGGCATCTAGTTGCCAAGTTCTGAACTAGTAGTCACTGACGGTGGCGTTTGGCGGCAAAAGTAGGAACTACTTGAAAAATTCAATGTCTGCAGTTCTTACTTGAATTAAGAAATGGATAACACACACTAATACAGTCATCACAATTAACACCGGTTATCAGACAATCTACACACACACCGAATGTACATGGGGATACATGACCGCGTTGTCGCAGCCCCTAAACTGAGGAACCAACCAAAATGCTCCACCAATCAATACAAATTATACTCAAATCAGTACTCGTTTCGGTCCAACAAAAGGGACCTCCTTCAGCAAATTACAATTAAACCTTAGAAAACTAATTTAATAAAACTGTTGAGAAATGAAATTAAGTAAAATATATAAAGGATAAACTTAAGAAATTGGAAAAATCATGAATATGAACGATGGGAATATAAAATCGAATGGATAAGTCTTCTTATATAAAATAATAGAATCAATTTGAAATAAAATAAAATTGATATCCTTACAAATAATTTGCTTAAATAAAGGTTCTAAATATTCTAAATTTTTTTTTTTTTTTTTTTTTGGCACCAATGCTTCAGTGCCAAGTTGCAACAATGTTGGGCGCTGCCACTTTTACCGACGGTTGCTGCCCTGCATTCCCTCCCTCAGAGCACATGACCTTGCCCGTTCTCACCACCACTCATGCACAGTCGCGCCTGTTAGATGAGTAGTGTGAGACCAGCGCTCGCGAAAGACAGTCGCAATGTTTTCCAAGCAGGAGCAAAGAACGTGGATAAAAATTCAGTGTGCTAGGGGTCGCAGTGCTAAACAGTGTCACCGAGGATTGCAGGAAGTGTGCGGTGCAGCTGCGTTACCGTTCAGAACGGTAGCAAGATGGGTTGCAGCCTTTCGAGATGGGCGCGAACGTGTGGAGCACATGCCTCGATCTGGTACCCACTAGTAAGTGATGACAATGTACAGATGGTGTCCGCGTTAGTAGAGGTGGATCGGAACGTAACGATTCGTCAATTAGAGCAAGATACCGGACTGGCGCATTCAACTGTCCTCCACGTCCTGAAGGACTTACTGAAAATGAGGAAGATTGCGTCCAAATGGGTTCCGTATGACTTAACCAACATGCACAAATGGCTGCGATATGACGTAACTTATCGTATGCACTTGCAGCGTTATGAGCGCGAAGGACAGGCCTTCTTACGGCGTATCATAACCATTGACGAGATGTGGGCCAGATCTTATGAGCCACAGTTAACACGCCAATGGCACCACGGATCACCACGGAAACAAACAGTTCGACCAACCCCCACCAATGTGAAGGTAATGTTGATTCTTGCCTATGATTGGGATGGTGTGATCATTCACCATACTGTTCCCCGAGGGCAACCCGTTATTGCGGCGTACTATTGTTCGTGTCTGCAAGACCATCTCCGAGGAGCTCTGAGATGGAAACGGCGCCACCACATGGTTCCACCGCCCATCGTTCTGCAGGACAATGCTAGGGCACACACAGCAGGCATTGTGTCGGCATTGTTGGATTGCTGGGGCTGGGAAGTCCTCTATCACCCCCCATATTCTCCCGACATCAGTCCCTGCGACTATGATCTCATCCCGAAGATGAAGATGACAATGCGCGGGGAGCGCTTCCGTACCATTGAAGACATTAAGCAGGCTGCTGAGCGCTCTCTTCGTACCATCAATAGATTGGGCAGTGCCAACGGGATCCAACGACTTCCGCATCGCTGGGAACACGTTGTACGCAACGATGGGGACTACATCGAGTGCCTGTGAAACTTGGAACCATCTAAGTGAGTTATTAATCCAGTTATAACTAAGGTGCCAAAACTAAAAAACCAACCCATGTATTTCAAAAACACACTGGAGATGCCTTTTCAAACTGGTTATTGGAGCCATGATGGATGGTTGTGATGTTAAAGCAGACACATGGAATTGGGACTTCCAATAACCAGTTTGAAAAGGCATCTGCCATGTTTTGACCAACTATGGATAAGTATCAGTGGCATACCTTCAAGGCGAGATCAAGGGGATCAATCCCCGCCAGAGCCAAATAATGAAACTATGAAATGTGATAAAGTTTTAATCTATATATAAAAATCAATGTAACGTGATAGTTTGTCTGTGGGTATGTCTCCTATGCGTTCATATACCATTCGTCCGATTGCGATGAAACTTGGGTGAGATGTTGAGTACACTCCAAGGAAGGTTTCTGACTTAGTAAATCCATTTTACAATAGGTAGCGCACGCATAGATTCAACAAATGAGCGACTATGTGCGAAGCATTTCAACAAAGTCCCGTATGTGTTCATATACCATTCGTCCGATAGCGATGAAACTTGGGTGAGATGTTGTGTACACTTACGTGAAGGTTTCAAAATTAGTGAATACATTTCACAGTAGATAGCGCACAAGTAGATTCAACAAATGAGCGACGACACGCAATGCGTTTCAACAAAGTCCCGTATGCATTCATATACCATTCGTCCGATAGCTATGAAACTTGCGTAAAATGTTGAGTACACTGCAGAGAAATTTTCTGGCTTAGTACATCCACTTAACAATAGGCAGCGCATGAGTAGCTTCAACAAATGAGCTACGACGCGCGAAGCATTTCAACAAAGTCACGTTTGCGTTCATATACCATTCGTCCGATAGCGATGAAACTAGGCTGAGATTTTGTGTGCATTCCAGGGAAGGTTTCTAGCTTAGTTAATCCCTTTAAAAATAGATAGAGCACGAGTAGAATCAACAAATGAGCAACGGCGCGCGAAGCGTTTCAACAAAGTCCCATATAATTTCATATACCATTCATCCGATAGCGATGAAACTTGGGTGAATTGTTGTGTACACTCCAGGAAAGGTTTCTGGCTAAGTAAATCCATTTTACAATACGAAGCGCACGTTTATATTCAACAAATGAGTGACTACGCGCGAAGCGTTTCGACAACGTCCCGTATACGTTCACATACCATTCATCCGATTGCGATGAAACTCGGGTGAGATGTTGTGTACACTCCAGGGAAGGTTTCTGGCTGAGTACATCCATATTACAATATGTAGCGCAAGAGTAGAATCAACAAATGAGCGACGACACGTGAAGTGTTTCAACCAAGTCCCGTATGCATTCATGTACCATTCGTCCGTAGCTATGAAACTTGGGTGAGATGTTGTGTACACGTCATGGAAAATTTCTGGCTTAGTAAATCCACTATACAATATGCAGCGCACAAGTTGATTCAACAAATGAGGGACGACGCGTGAAGCGTTTCAACAAAGTCCCGTATAAGGTCATACACCATTCTGCCGTTAGCGGTGAAACTTGGGTGAAATATGGTGGACACTCCAAGGAAGGTTTCTGGCTTAGTAAATACATTTCACAGTAGGTAGCACACGAGTAGATTCGACAAATGAACGACTACATGCGGAGCGTTTCAATACAGTCCCCTATGTCTTCATATCCCATTAGTCCGATAGCGATGAAACTTGGGTGAGATGTTGTGGACACTTACGTGACGGTTTCTAACTTAGTAAATACATTTTACAGTAGGTAGCGCACGAGTAGATTCAACAAATGAGTAACGGAGCGCGAATAGTTTAAACAAAATCAAGTATGCGTTCATATATTATTCATCCGATTGCGATGAAACATTGATCAGTTATTGTGTACCCGCCAGGGAAGGGGACTTAGTAAATCCATTTCACAATAAGTAGCGCAAGAGTAGATGCAACAAATGGGTGACGATGCGCGAAGCGTTTCAACAAAATTCCCTATTGCGTTCATATAACTTTCTTCGATTGCGATGAAACCTTGATGAGTTATTGTGTACACGCCAGGGAAGGGCTTCGACTTAGTAATACATTTCTCAATAGGTAGCGCACGAGTAGATTCAACAAATGAGTGACAGCGCACGAATCGTTTAAACAAAAACCCGTATACGTGCATATACAATTCATCCGATTGCGATGAATCATTGATGAGTTATTGTGTACACGCCAGGGAAGGGTTTCGACTTAGTAAATCCATTTCACAACAGGTAGCGTACGAGTAGATTCAACAAATGAGTGACAGCGATGAAACTTTTGAAAGTTGTTGTGCACGCTTCCACGAATGGTTCTAAATTAGAAAATCCATTTTACGATAGCTTAGAGGCAGTTAACATGTTGTGTATCCAAAAGCACTTCAAGAAACAGAATTTCAACGCCAACACTTTCTTTGGTTGGCATTGCAACGCATGCCGGGTACAGCTTGTTTTGAATAAAACCAATCTCTGTATTGATGAAAAATGATTGGATTATGTTTAAAAGTATTTCTTTTCACTTGTGTAATGTTTTTAGTGTTACTCTAACTAAACATTTACTGAAGAAGCACGATAGTCACCTGCTCAGTTAGCCACAGTGGTTGCAGCGAGATGGGTGTGGCGCTATCTTTGCTCATCCCTTTCCAAAACGACACCGCTTGTTAGTTTAAGGGCCATTTTAGAAAGTGAATGATATTGCGTTTAGTTGTATTGCTGTTTTAAATTAAACTTTATAATAATAATTTTATTTGTTTTACGCCCCTTTTAACTACTGCAGCTCTTAGGGCTTCTGTGGCGTAGTTGGTAACATGCTGAGCTTCTATGCCCAAGGTCGCAGCTTCAAACCCGGCCGAAGTCATCGGATTTCTTAAGAGCGTTAAAAATCCCTCAGTATGCCTTCCTTCGGAGGGGAACTAAAGCCGGCGGTCCCATGTCATAGATTTATGGCATGCAAAAGAACCTTCCACTAACTACACATGTGTGAAGCCAAAATTTGTAGGTTAGGATTGATCTCGCCATATTAGTTCCAACGTTCGCCACCAGGTGCTGACTGTGTTGGCATCTAGTAGCCAAGTCCACAAGCTAGGTATTGTGGATGGTAGCATTTGGTAGCAAAAGTAGGAACTACTTGAAATTATCGTCAGCAGTCCTTACTTTAATTAAAAACAGATAACTCACACTAATACAGCCACCTCAATTAACACCGGTTTCCAGACTGATTCTACACACACCCAAAGTACATGGAGCTATATGACCGCGTTGTTTCAGCCCCTAAACTAAGTAACCAACCAAGAAATGCAGTTGAACTTTAGTTGGAAACTGTAGTTATTAATATTTATACAATGTCAGGAAACAGAAAAGGCCAGATGAATTCACAAAGAACAGAGGACTTAAAAAATTTAATATCAACAAAATTGTTTATTTTTATATCGAATGCTAATGAAATGTTAAAAAAATGATAGAAATTTATATATACATAGAAGGTTTTTAAATTTTGGGATCTTATACTGTCGAAATCTCTTTTTACCGACACTTCTCTGATGCGGACACCCCGGAGATAGGGCCAGGATTTTATGTCCCGAGTTAAATTATATCTAACTGCTAATACAATGAACTATCTTTTACGTACACACTCAGTTACAGACACGGACAGCTCCTTAAGGCCAGAAAGTCTGCTTAACCTAACTGGCAAAATTTGCAAACTGTACTGGATGCTATTAGATGGCTTGATTTGGCATGGAAGTCAATGAAAATGGACACAATTCATAACTGTTTTCTGAAGAAGTTTGGTCTTAGTCGCAACAATACTGATGTACTGTCATTAACACAACAGTTACACGGTGTATTTGAACAGGGACTGATGCAAACTTCACTGAACAAACCAACCTGCCTGATTTTTTTTTAAGAAATCATCATAAAATTGTAAGTACTGTAATGTATTATTGCTTTTATTTACAGTAATTGGAGATGTGTACAAACTAACTATAGTACAACCCAGTGGCTCTGGTGTCCCCGCCCGGACCCCCTGAATTTTAATTCACTGACCGTGAAAGCCAATATGCCAGCTAACTATAGTACAGTTTTATATTTTGTTCAGTATGTAATTATTATCCTTCAGGAGAGCGTGTGAACTTGAACCAATCACAGCTTCACTTCATATTCCTCTCTTCTTTTCTTCCCAAAAACTCTTCATTAGTTCACTGTGCTTTTTCTTCCTTTCCTCTGTCCATTTTTTCCTTGAGACTTGTACAATTTTCATGTTTTGGATTTTATTTCTAAATTGTTCTTTATCCTTAATGTTGTTTTCAGAGATTTTAAGTAATTCCATGTCTTCATGTACTTCTTTTATCCAACTGGTCTTTAATTTACTTGCATTCACGATATTGAAAATCTTCTTAGTGAGTCTGTTCTCAATGTATAAATATTGCATTTTTATTTCTGTATTGATCCATTTTTTTGTTTTTGAAATGTGGCCCCCTCCCATTTAAGGACACCTCCCAGATACGTACAAATTATTTTGTCCTATTAGAGTCCGAAATTGAGAGGTTTCATTGTATCATTTAAAACTTCCGTGGCTTAGGCGGCAGAACGCCGGCCTCTCACCGCTGGGTCCGTGGTTCAAATTCCGGTCACTCCATGTGAGATTTGTGCTGGGCAATGCAGAGGCTGACAGGTTTTACTCCGGGTACTCCGGTTTTCCCTGTCACTACTTTCATTCCAGCAACACTCTCCACTATCATTTCATCTGAAATTAATTTAATCATTGCCTCAGAGGAGTGCGACAGGCTTCCACAGGTGGCACAGTTCATATCCTCGCCGCTAGACGGGGGGGCTTCATTCATTCCATCCCTGACCCGGTCTGACGACTGGAACAGGCTGAGGATTTTCATTTCACTGTATCATTTATTTAGTCTCATTATGTCCGAAGCTCCCTCCCCAGATGTAATTTTGACTCGGCTCATGCCCCTCCAGAAGCAAATCCTAGTTATGCTACTGGTAAGCATTGTTTCTTTTCCTATGTTCCAGAGTTTATGCTTAACTGAGAGATTACAACAGTAATTTTAAGGTTATAGTGATAGCAATACATCATCGTCAGTTTCTCTGCCTCATGGTCGGTCTCTCCACCTTATCATGTTTCATCAGCTCATAAGATTTATCCATCTTGATGAAATCCAGCATCTGGAACTTTCTTCTTCCTCTTCGGATTTTCCCTTGGACTGTCCCTTCTAATGCACTTTTCACCACTCTTATGCAGTGTCCAATCCAATTCATTTTTATTTTCCTTATCTTCTTTAGCATCATTCTTTCTCCTACTTTCTTTAATACTTCCTCATTTCTCACTTATTCTCACCATTCTCCTCCACCGCCACATTTCTAAAGCCTCTATTCTTCTCTTGTCTTCTTTCCTAAGCGTCCAAGTTTCCGCTCCATACATTGCTACACTCCAAACAAAACATTTCACTAATCTCTTCCTTAGGCTTACTTTCATTGCTCCAAAAAAATAATTTTCTTTTCTTACTGAAGGCTTCTTTGATTGCAATACAGTATTCTTAAATGAAACAAAGATAATTCTATAAATAAAAAATAAAAAAAAGGAGTCCCATAACCTTTCTCCTGGTAAAATAGCATTTGTAAAGGGACTTCTGCCAACCAATACTCAGGCACAACAAGAAATATTGGCCAGTTCAGGCTTATCTCAGACTTCGTCCATCTCATTTTAATTCAGAAAAAGAAGATCTTTATGCCAGGTCTAATAAATGAGTTGCCGATAATATATTCTGTGTTCTGTATGGCTAACAAAAAGCTATAACATATTCCTGTTCCAGGCTTGTTTAATTGTGTATTAACTTATGCCATATGTTTAAATATGAAGATAAAAACAAATTTCATGACCCAAGATATTTCCTTTAGACTAAATTAAATTAAAAAGGGTAAGAGAAGTAGAGGTAAACCTAGTAGGTGATGGTTAGATTCAGTGTTGAACAATTTTTAGGTGAGAGGTGGCCGCATTGCTAACTGCTAATAGGGCATCTTGGAGGCGACTTGTTCACAAACAGAGGCTTGCAGACTAGACTGAACACTGAAAGGCAGAACATTCTCAACTGAAAATCTAAATGTAGGCCATGTAAAATGTAAATTAAAAATATGTCAGTACCTGGTAAGTTTGGAAGTCCATGTCGAGACTCTAATTTCGATACGAGGAAAATTATGTGTGATGGTAAGTACAGTATCTTCCAATCACAAAAGTAGTTACCAGAATACCTTATAAAGGTTACTGATGTCGGCTGTCTAGCTACAAGAGCCTGATGACCATGATATCCCCAGCCTCTAAAAAAGGAAAGAAACATTTCAACTTTGTTATTTATGTAGACAAATGCATTTTTAAAAGTAGAATCTTGATATGTTTTTCTAAGAAAAAAATCCTTTAATGATCAAATCTAATTAACTTCAGTCCAGTATTAAAACATTTAAAGCACATTTAACTGAGTGGTTTTCCTGTGGTCGAGAAAAAAAATGATATTGTATGAAACAAAAAGAAGAATGATCCATTAATATTCAATGGAGGAAAACAGTTGTTTAGTGAATGTTTTGTAACATGACATAAAGGAAATGTAAAGTAGTACTGGTGGATAAATCGACCAGCTCATGTTTTGTTTGTCAAATTTCCTTACTCTTACTCCCAGTCAGGTGGCACAGTGTGATCCCTTCAAAGGCCAATCTTGAATTCCATTTATTATTTCTTGAGGAACATATTTGCGTAATCTTGACTGTATAGTTCGAGATGCGAAATAATATTGTACCGTAAGTTACTTATATTTACAAGGCAATGTGAAACGACTCGGGGGCAGATGCCCTTGTAGTTCCGCCCCTTAAAACCTCAATTACTGAAACGACTAATTTTATTTTAATATTAATTTTTCTCAACAACTAACTCCTCACACGTGTCCTGTTTCATAGGAATCTTCTTTTAATGGGATGGGAAAAAAATAACTTGATTTAAGGGTGAGCGAGGACTGGAGGGCGATCATTTCTGTCGAAGGTGTTTTTAGACATACTTACAAAAAATATATATATTTTTATTTCCATTCGATTTGAGGTCAATAGGTCAAACATTCATTTTTAATATCCCGGCGTGAAGTCATTACTCCTACTAGTAAATTATGTAATTGATCGTTAGCCAATGAACAGCGAGAGTGGGAGAAAGGAGAGGGTACAATAATAAAAAATAAAAAAAGAAGGAAGACTGCTTGTGACGTCACGTGCAGGGCTGTGTGACGTCACTGTGTTGCTGTGTGCGTACCAAACAAGATGGCAGACGGGTTGTGTGTGGATGGGACGGGAAATTGCGACAATGATTCTGGTGTGAAAAACGCTGTTGATATGATCAGTATTTCACATAAAGATTGTTTGAATGCTAAAGGATTGAATGCATTAAAATCATCATTTTATATTGACGGTGATAGTGGAGAATTATGTTCGAATTTCCGAGTGAATGGCGTGCTGTCTTTGGGTGTGCACGCTTCAACAGAAGATATGCTTTGTAGTGCTGACACAGAACATGTGGATTTTACATCCCTCTGTCCCGATAATGGAGATAATTGCAGGAAGAAAAGATGTGCGGACCGATACGATAGTTCAGAGAGTTCAGATAGGTAAGATATTTTTCATATAATTCTCTCAGGATTTGTTAAAATTGTGCATGTTTCCAAAAAAAAATGCTCAACACAAAGGAAGCTGATATCTGGTGTTTCCTGCCCTCAAAGGTTGAACTGTTTGTTACGTATTAAAGCACGTCTTGAAAGTGAAAACATTACGCTATTATGTACCGTGATTTAAAAGGTTACTTTTTTTTTTTTTTTTATCGCCAGAGCGTAACTCAATCTGTGGACCTCGAATGTCACGGTCAGTGTCGCTGGTCGGTCCATGGGAGGCCCTTCACCTAAATCTTTCACTGCCGCAGCCCCACCCGCCGAAATTCGGCCAATCGAAAGCGAAAATATTCTTTTCTGTTTTACTATTTTCCCTGATCTACTTTCGTGTAATCGTTGTCCCTTTCATTATTTATAACAGCATATGTAACTCGCTTGAGCTTTCTCTTGCGTGAGCGAGTTATGCCGACGAGTTAATAGTTTATTATGAAATAAAAACACGTGAGAGGATATTATTACGGGTAGGTAATATTTATTACCTGCGTATTAATGTCCGAGATAATGCTGTCATATTTTTTACGCACGACTTTGTTTTGTGATAGGCCGATACGACAGGTGCACTGCCGTATGTAGTTAGTAAGTCAGATTCATCGTAATTTGTATTTTCCTATAACTATGAATTGTTTCATTGTGCGCCTTGCTTTACTATAACTTAGTGCTTAATTTTGTGAGATAGGATTAGGGAAGGATTCTTGCAATTATTTTTCAGATTTCGCGTGATAAGATTGTGTACGAATGTGAAGTATGTTACGTGGAAATTTTAGGGATTTGAATTTAATGCTTTAATCATTATTATTCAATTGTATATATAGTAATATTTTGAAATAGCGTATTGTCTTCATTCTTTGATAAGAGTGCATGTGCTGGTTAGCATGTTTTAAAGCGATGGGAGATGGAAGGGGAGTGCGGAGAGGAAAAAGAAAATAAGAAACACAGAAGCAACAAAAACTCGTCCGGGAAGAATGGCCAAGACCAAAACCAGATTCGTGGAGGAGCTGCGGCATGGTCTGGGTCACGGCTACCAACTTTGTAAAACCCGAATATCGGGAACTTCTGTGTGATTTGTGTCAGTAGGAATATTGTAAGTAACCTTCATGGATTGTTCGCGATGTTCATCCCCTTTCAATATTTTAATAAAGCATCCATCTCTTTCCTAGGTGCTCAACTGTTATTTTTTTTGTTTTAGATGACTGTTGATAGGTATAATTTTTAATTCAGTGGAAACTGAAATTTCAGAATTCCCTATTTTGACATTGCACATAGGTCGACCAAATTTGGTCCTTAATAGTGAAAGAAGATAGTAAACTTAAGATTGTGAATTCACAAACTTACAGAGGAGCGTCAGATTTTCATATTTCAGGAAACTAAATCTGAATTGCTTTGGAAGCTATTTTTTCAGTGTTGCCTTGGTGAAGGAAATTGTAAATGCTTTTCAGCCGGTCAACACTATTGTACCCAATTGTACTGGTGTTCTTCCCTAAACCTGAAAAGAAAATCATGAGAATAATAAAATTACTTGGATTACTAGTTTCGATTGTCAAGCGATCATCATCAGATACCTTACACTCAGGCTTTCAATGTCTGTCTACAATTATGTGGGTGAAGATATTTACAGTGTATGACAATAAAAAAAAAGACTGACAATACACCTGTTATAAAACCGAAGCACCAAGACCCCTTAAAAGAGTTTTTAAAATGACTATCAACAAGGCTGTTAGGCTAAATAGATCACAAATCCACTTGTAAACGGTCACCCTCATTCCTTCAAATAATTCCAGGAAGGTTCGGCTACTACCTTTGTGAAATACCCAAAGCAATAAGCCCCCAAAATAGAATGTTAGTTATGAATGAATAAGTCAATTTCTACAAGCATGTTGCAAAGTTGATATAATTATGTTCATTTTATCTGACCAACAGGCGCGGTATATTAAAATTCCAAAATTTATGGTTAACATTTTCTTGTAAAGTTGTTGCTTTTCGTCGTGGATGCGATTGCAACTTACACAAAATGGCGAATTTCTTCCAAAAAGTCTTTGTTTATTTGCGGGTGATTGTAGTTTCTTAGAGAACTCCACCCTGTTTGTGAGCCTGTATATCACGAATGCCAAAGGAATCCGAATTTAATTGCTTCCCTTGGAACAGCTATGTCTTTTGTTCCATAGTGCCCCGAAGGTTTCTTTTCGAGCCCAAACGTAGTTTCAACTCAGGTTTGTCAGTCGTCTCTAGCCATTGATCTTTTCTTTGTTCTTTTTAGTGTAATTAATTGTAGTTTGAGGGTGTTTCACGTGGGATTATTTGCTCTTAGCCCTCCTGTAGGCAATTTGTTTCCACAATGGATCTCGTCAAACTGTTGGTCTTATCGCTCATCGGGTGGGGAGCTCGAGCAAGGGGAAGCTGGCTTGCTCCCTAACTTTCCACCACTTTCATTAATTTAATCGAGCTCCGTGTACAAGACTTCAGTCATTTTAAAGTCCACTCCTGTAGACATGCTTATGAATGTTATTGTTCAGATCATTATCTTTCTTGACGGTGTCCTCTAATAATATTTTCGCTTTGTTATTTACTCAGTTGTCTTTACAAATCCATTGACTTAATTAAGTCAATCAATTGACGGGTGTGTTGACGTATTTTTAAAAATCGTGTGTAACGTTACGTTCGCCTTCGAGAAGCATATCTTCAAAACAGAACGGAAAGAGACATTTATTATATTTTGGTTGCCGATACAGTGGTAATGCGAAAATATTTTTCCTAATATTATTAATTTGACAAATAGATTCGCATATCGTTCTAGTAATAATTTATGATATTCAAGATTCTATTGTCTATGCCATTTGGCAGGCTTTTTTTTTATCAGATCACCGAAATTTCTAGGGTGACAGTTTTCATTAGGCACATTTTTTTTTTTTCTAAAAAGAAAACTCTCATTTTTGGCACAAAGATTACGTGTACGGAAGCAGTGTGACGGAACTTAACAGTCTGAAGTGCCTAATGCGTCATTCTTAAGCAAATGGTTATTTATCTTTACTCTAAAGTGGTATATGTTTTTAACCTGTCACCCTAGATTTCATTTATTATAGAGGACACGTGGCAGTCTATCTTTCTCATAATAAAGGTATACAGTAATAATTTAATTGTTTACTGAACTATTGTGTAATATATTATAAATTTACTTCAATAATTCTAGAAGTATCATTTAACTTACTGTATTTCCGAGGAATCACGGGCGAGCGCCGTAGGCCTGTTTGTAAACACCTCGCCCTCAGGCCACGGAACAAGTTTCGGACGCAACACGGTCATGCTACAATCATTGTCAGGTGTAAATGTTCATAAGCTACAGTAATCTGTTTATTTCTCGCAATAGTTACGGCACTGGACCGAGGTGCATTAGCCGTGTGGTTCCGCTCACTAACCCGTATATAATTATAAGCGATGCTATCTCCGAGATAAATAGCATTTTTATAGCGACGTCCTGTTGGTAATTTCCTCTGAGGAGATCTACCTTCTTTCTCTTTTAGCCGCAGCGATCTTCCTAGAATAGTGTTGTCAGTCTTCAGACTATTGTAGTGAAGGTGTTTGTCTTTATTTCCCAGATTCTTATCATTCAAAAATGCTAGGCTAACTAAGTTTGCATTTTTTTAAACTTGTTTCCTTGTCTTGGCGTGCTGGCTGTATGGCTCCTTGATGTGCTGTGTGTTATTCTTTCTCACGCAATAGCTACTCAGCCGATTTATCTCAAATTCTCCATTAACATACTCAGGTTAGAACAGCAAAAATACCCCCAAGTGCAAGATTCACAAGTACAATTTTACCCATACGAAGGACGATTAACCAGCTATTTATTTTATTTGTTATATACTAGTCATACCTGGCATACCTTGCGATGCCAATTAAAGACAGAAAGGAATGTGATAATAATAGTGTTATTGGTTTTACGTCCCTTTTAACAACTGGCTTTTAGAGACGCCGGGGTGACGGAATTTGACCCGAAGTGGATCTTTAACGTGCCAGTAAATCTACTGACATTTGCGCATCCTCAAATGCCAACTGGCTGCGCCAGGATTCGATCTGCAACCTTGGTTACAGCAGGCGAGAATATTACCGCTGAGCCACGCAGCCAGTCAAAGAAAGAAAGAAAGATAGAAAGAATAAAATGAAGTGTTTGAATCGTAATTTCGTTTACTGAAGTGCCTTTGGATAAACAATTTTCTTTGTTTTTCTGTCTGGTGCATATATAAATAAATCCGAAGACTTTCCGACGCGTGAGCACGCCACATACAGCTGACCATGTGAGCATTTGTTGAAACTACTCGTGCGCCATCTAATGTAAAATGGATGTAAGTTACTTATTCAGAAACAATGGTGGGAGTGTGTACAACTCACCGAAGTTTCATTACAATTGGCGGAATTGTATATGTACGCTTACGGGACTCTCCTGAAACGATTCGCTGGCCAATACTCAATTGTTGAAACTACTCGTATGCTACCTACTATCAAATGGTTTTTCTTATTCAGAAACCTTTGCGGCAGTGTGCACAACTCACCTACATTTAATCGCCTTCGGATGAATGGCATATGAACGCATACATGACTTGGTTGAAACGATTCGCGCGCGGTCTCTCATTTGTTGAATCGACTCGTGCGCTACCTATTGTGAAATGGATTTACTAAGCCAGAAACGTTCCTTGGAGTGTACACAACAACTCACCCAAGATTCATTGCAGTTGGATGAATGGTATATGAACGCATACGGGACTTCGTTCAAACGATTCGCGCGCCGTCGCTCATTTGTTGAATCTGTACATATTGTAAAAACCTTTCCTGGATTGTGCACAACAATTTATCAAAGTTTAATCGCAATCGGATGAATGGTATATGAACGCATAAGGGACTTCAAACGATTCGCGTGCCATCACTCATTTTGTTGTATCTACTCGTGCGTTACCTATTGTAAAATGGATTTACTAAGGCAGAAACCTTCCCTGGAGTGCACACAACAACTCACAGGTCTTTGGCGAGTGTAAAAGTCCTCTTAGAGCAGTTCCTCGGGTGGTACTGCACAGTTGGCATATGCAGTTGTCTGTTAGTCGTGCAGATCTTCCAGTGGAAGCCGTGGGCGGCGAATCTTGTGTAGACATGTCTGAGCTCGAAGTTGGGACCTTTCCATGTGTCTGGCTGTAGCTATGACATAAACATTAAATTAGTTTAACATTTTTTGTGATGGAATTACTGCTTTGCCAATCAGCATTGTAACTAAACTTAGAACTGTGACATGAAGATATTGAGAAACGTAAGTTTATGTCATATAAAGTGGGAGTCAAGGTTCAAGATGATGGTTGCTGATGACACTGCCATCTTAGCTGGTTCACTAGAGGATTTGAAATACCGTAGTTTCTTAATGGTAAGGAGGAAATGCCCATGATGAAGTTCCTATTGACATTGAATTAGCAGGTGAAAAGGAAGTATGAGGATTTTGCTACTTAGGGAGCAGTAGTGGATGGAGCGAAGAGGATATAAGAATAGGTTAGCGCAGACAAGGAAGTTTTTATGTAGAAAAGAAAATGTTGCCATCAATAATATAGATTTAGCCTTTATCTGAAGTTCAAACCCGGCCAAAGTCGTCTGATTTTTTAAGAGCATTAAAATCCCTCAGTATGCCTTCCTTCGGAGGGGAAGTAAAGCTGGCGGGCCCACGTCATAGATTTATGGCATGTAAAAGAACCTTCCACTAACTGCACTTGTGTGAAGCAAAATTTGTAGGTTAGGTTTGATTAATGCTCTGAAGTTCCAACGTTTGTCACCAGGTGCTGGTTGCGATGGTATCTAGTAGTAGCCAAGTTCATATCTAGGCGTCGTGGACGGTTGAATTTGGTAGCGAAAGTAAGAACTACTTGAAATTATCGTCTGCAGTCCTTACTTGAATTAAAAACATATTACACACACTAATACAGACAACACAATTAACACCGGTTATCAGACACACCCAAAGTACACGGGGCTACATGTCCGCGTTGTCGCAGCCCCTAAACTAAGGAAGCAACCAACCAAATTTCAAATATAGTGTATAGCAGAATATGATGATGAGATGTGTAAATAGAATAACAAATGAAGAGGAGTGGAGTAGAGATGTTTCTGGTGAGTGCCAATGAAAGAAGAGAGGGGTTAGCAGGTCACATTCTAAGGCATCCAGGAATAGCAAATTTAGTTATGGGAGAAAGGGTCGAGGGCAAGAACTGTACGGGAAGGTCAAGGCTAAATTATTTTGAATGGATTGGTTCAGATGAAGGGTGTGGTAGCTATGTAGAAATTTATAAGATTGCTCAGGGTAGGGAGGTTTGGACAGCTGCATCAAATCAGACAAGACTCATGCATACTTCCGGTCGGTTTCACCTTTCACTGATTATAAAGAGAGCTCATAAGCACTTGATGAAGTACGTAGTGAGAGGCCTTGCGAGTACAAAGCAAAAGCAAAGCCAACTCCTTACAGGCCATGGAGGCCCCGGAAGTAGTGGAAGGTAGAGGCTAGATGGGATGGAGTTGTCAGCTCCACGCCCGGCCGTCTTTGCTCCTAGGAATTACCCCGGTACTCATTTCTGGTGTAGGCTGAGTGAACCCCAGGACTATTCGCGTCTCCGAAAGTGGTAGTTTTGTTCCTAAAATCCACTACCTGGGTGGGGATCGAACCCACTCCCTTTCAGTTAGAACCTCAGTGCCTCTACCGACTGTGCCATGCAGCCCCATGTTGCGAGTACAGTAGCCGAAACAAAGGATACATTAAATTCCCGAATCGAAGAAAAATCAATTCTTGTGGCTGTTATAGTCGAATCTCGAATCGTAAAGGGATGTTAAAATAAATTCGAGTTTTGGAGATACTCGAGAAGAATGTTACATTTGTGAAACACTGGTCACGAAATACAAAGTGTTGTCTGTGACGTAACTGACGTGACGTTTAAATGCGACAATGAGCTCTGTAATGAAACTGGTGGTTAGAACAGAAAGCGGCAAGAAATTGAAAGAACTCAACTCGACCATATAAAACTTCCCGTTTTGAAGTGATGCCAATACTGTATCAGCCAAAAATAGCGGATGCTCCGCACTGAACACAGGGAAACATAACCTAAGTTGCTGCCATGTGAAACAACTTAAAGATAAACTACAGTATGGTACATAAAAATTGCTGAAGAAAAATACAATTAATTATCTAATAAAAATAGCAATATTATTAGACTGACAGTCCGGTACTGACGGAAACCGGTAAGTTAAACACGGAGACTACGGTATTAGCGCTGTGGGCCGATCTAGAGTAATCGCTGGAAAGTTTTGAATGAGACCAAGTTGTACCGTAAAAGATCGTAAATGTTCGAGATAAAGTGCCAGGGATATGATTTATGCTTCGAGATTTTGAAAAGTTCGGGTTATAGAAATTTGACTTAAAGAGAAAAATATAGGCTACATGTGAATTATAAGAAGTAGACTATTTTGCGTATTTTGGACGCATATCCCGATTGCCAAATACTAGACTCCTGAAACAACTTTTTGACTTCTTTTGGAATAGTAAAACAAAAATCACATGGTTTAAAGAAATACAAATGGATTTAGACGAATTGAAAATTACTAATCATCAAATTGAACATAGAGAAGAGAAACGGCTTCGGAATAACAAATACACTCGACTAACATTCAAAATTTGACAGCGTAAGCAATATGTTATATATCAGCAGAAGAACGAGCTGCAAGATCTTCCAGAATGAAGTATTGGGAAAGAAAAAAATTATCACGTATTAAGAACTGAACTTAGTATTTGAAGACTTTGTATATAAGGTATGATTATTGGTGCTCCAATGTGGGCGTAAACAGTGTAAACACATAAATAAATAGGAAGTTTGTTCGGGAAATAGTAATTACTACGAGTTATCAAAATTTTCAGTAATAGATGCTTGAGATATCGAGGTTCGAATGTATTGCATTTCACCACAATCATAACATACGTTTTTTTTTTTTTTTTTCCTTCAAGACCTTCATTTTAAGGTTGATTTATAGACTGTAAATGAGCTCACTATCGAATTTAAGGCGCGCGTAGGTGTCGTATGCTCGTTATATCGCGGGAATAGAATGTTTCCGGATTGTCCATATTTTCGATTAACCTAATGACCCTCGTTCCCCACAAGCTCGGATAGTCGAGATTAAGTGTATACGAAAAAGCAGAGAGAAAATAAACGCAATGATAGGATGTCGGGAGGGAACAGGAAGTACAGATTTAAATCGAAAGAGCATGATACTTACGTATATATGCCTATAGTCCTGCTGCCAAGTTAGTATTTATCTTGATCGTATGTGGTCTTCTACGGGTTGAAGTATATACCGCGATACGTACGTGTCTAAGAATTTCTTTTAGTGTGGTGAATGACGTGCGAACGTTGATGTTTGTTTAATGTTGTGGCTTGGAGTGCCTCTGTATAAGGTTTCAAGCAGTGCGTCGTTACATGCGAATTCAGTCGCATGTATTTAAGTGCGAGGTTTGATGGTGGCTTACGAATGTTCATAAATTACTTTTAAACGTTCAATTTAATTGAAAAGTTGCACTGCACTCTTTTGAAGCCATTGGTCGCTACTAGGATAGGGGACGATCTGAACGAAACCATTAGCCGCTTTTAAGTTATACGACTGTCTGGATGAAAAATTACAGCTTGTACTCCGGTTTTCCCTGTCACAAATTTCATTCCAGCAACACTCTCTACTATCATTTCATTTCATCTGTCATTCATTTAATCATTGCCCCAGGGGAGTGCGACAGGCTTCGGCAGCCGGAACAGTTCATATCCTCGCCGCTAGTTGGGGACTTCATTCATTATATTCCCTGACCCAGTCGGTCGACTGGAAGCAGGCTGTGGATTTTCATTTTCACTACAAGCGAGGGGGTCTGGGGCACGAGCCCCAGGTTAGGGTTGTGTTTCTGTGTAAAGTACATTTTTACCTGTATGAAGGACGAGTAATGCCAGCTATGACATAAACATTAAGTTACTTTGACATTTGGGAATTACTGCTTTGACAACCAGCACTATAACATGCATCGTGTAGATATTGAGAAACTTAAGTTTATGTCATATAACCTCTCTATTATGTGTCGTCTCGAACCGAAAATTTCAGGAGTGTGTATAACATTGCCCTCACCTGACGTCTGTGGTCGAGATGTAACTGGAGTCGGTCCTCGCGGTCAGCAGCAACTAGGAATGCGAGAAGACGTCTGTCTTATCCCATCACAATCTTGTGATATGTATCTCTTTTTTTTCCCTGCCTGATCGCGTCTAGCATAACCCGCCCGCCATAACTGCAACTTCGCAGATCGAAAGTACAAACCCCAGCGTTACTAGTGGCCATCCTGAGTGTGACTTTTGGGCAGGTGCCTTATTTCAACTTCCTGAACACTGACGCGGCTACAATTGCCACAATAATACAGTACACAGGGCTGATGACCAAGATGTCTTAATGTGAAGGAAGACAACACCGCGGATGCATCGCATAGCGGTGGATCTGCTTATTTTACTTTGACGACGGGGGTTCAATTCCTTGTTAAAGTAATTCAGTCTTTCTGAGCCCAAAGTTACGAAAAAACTCGCGTCTTACTTCTTATGATCACGAAATCTTCAAGGTAGCTCGTTTTAAAAAAAATCCTACGTAAGAGTTTTGTTTAAAAAAATCTAAGGTGATCAACCGTATTTTGTTTGCTCTTTTTTGAAATCCTGATTTTTGTTTTTGCGTAAATTTTGTTTGTTTTTATAATTGTTAGTTTTATTTTATGTTTTGTTTTATTATTTTTGTGTCTTTTTTAATATTTATGCTTCCATCTCTAAATTTAATAATTTATATTCCAAATGTGTGTAATTTAATCTGTGTTGAGATGGGCAGATGACCTCGTAGTTCCGCCCCTTCAAACAACAATAACTAACTGTTTGTTCCGACTATTGCAGGTTTTTTTCTTTTTCTTGTTACTTCAATTATGTCTTGCGACATAATTGTCTGGTAACTCTAGTATGGTGATGATGGTTGTTTGAAGGAGCATAACAACGAGGTCATTTGCCTCGCACTGTAGTATTGTGTGTAACTGTTAATTAGTAAGCTCAAGAATTGGGGTGTCTCGGGACTCGGAAGTGATTACCATCCCAACATTCGCTTAGAGGAAGAGTAAAAGAAAACGCGTAGACTAAGCAGCTGGTAAGATTTCGTAAGAATTCAGACGTTAGTTATTGTTGTTTTAAGGGGCGGAACTACTAGGTCGTCTGAATTGAGACGTTCTTATTCATTGCTGTAAGAAACGATCCTATCATGACATCACACAAGAATAACAGTACTAAATAGCTTTCCATTAGCGAGTTATTCTTATATTTTGTTTGTAAATATGTTTTATGAACTGTATAATTATGATGTTTGTATGTTTTCGTTGGCGGCCTCTTCGCATGTGTTCATACAGCGTACAGAAAAAGCGCACACTTCAATAACTGTTTTTGTAACATTGGTATACTACAGGGTGGCCACAAAGTCCCGTTACCACAATGTAAATCATACTAAAGGTATCTGTCCCAGACAGTATGACTGGTACGTCTGCTTCCTCAGTTGAACAGCGTGTATTAACGAAGTTGTTATGCACATGACAGAACTCGCACAAGAAAGACTATTGAAGATGTCATTCTGACTTTGAGCAACGCATTCGACGGGATCCTCCTCCGAAACAAACGTGTTCCAAGTGTTTCTGCATGATCGATAGGGATATGTACAATTCCGCAGATGACCTACGCGTCGAATTGTCTGGTGGTCCCTTCACACGCTTCTCGAAAAGCCTGCATGTTTCATCTTGCTGAAGGTTCGTCAGTTTGTTTCTGATAATTTCCATCACCTGTGGATAAGAGTTAATGGCCTCGTCTCGGCAAAGTTTCGGAGAAAGATCACGTGTTTTTTTTTCTGGTGAGCTGTAGTCCTAAATTCATTCTTTTGCTGGCCAAACAACCCCTCCCGTGCCAAATACTGGCATAACTATTCAAACGGATGGTGTAAACCCATATATATCAGAATGTCGGCGTGCGTCCGACTAATGATGTAGAGATCTCGTGTTCGGTTCCTGGCCGAAGATGGCAAAAAAAAAACTAACCCCGTGGCATTACAGCCCTTGAAGGGCCTAGGCCTACCAAGCGACCGCTGCCCAGCCAATTGGCCTGCAGATTTTGGGGGTGACGCGTGGTCAGCGCGTCGGGTACCCTCGGCCGTTAACTGAAGAAGGAATAATCCACGGCGCTCCCAAGTTATGCAATGTCGGCTCGTAAAATACTTCTCGTTTCGTATTTTATGACAACAACACGATAGAAAAAAAAACTGAATCTCAGCCCGAGTTTGGATTTTTCTGATACAGTAGATAACTATGCAAATGGATCGTTAGTGTCTGATTGGGTCCACCCATTGATGGACTTTAGTAGAGGCTGACACATTTGTTTTGGCAAACCAGCATGGGGCTATTTGAAGGTCTAGAGTTCTGTGAAATAAGACAGATAATGAGTATAAAGCCAGGTTATGGGTGCAGCACACCTGATCAGGGGATGCAATGAAACCAAAATAATAAGAACAAAGTTTGTAGATAAATATCACACTTTAATAAAAGTACTAAATGGAGAATGGAGGAAACCAGGTAAATTAGCAAAACTTTTTAATGTTTTCAGGGGAATGTGGGATAGGAAAGTGACAGATGAGAAACACAACAAAGATGCATGTGAAACAAATATACGGGTACAGGAGAAGGTATCCTAAACTATACAACTAGGATAGCTTCTCTGTATCAATTAGAATAAGATTAAGGTAGTACATAATTAATAGCCATTATTAGTGTTTTGATAATTTGTGCTTTTATAACATTTAATACTATATACATTGTTTGTGGGTTCTGTGACTTATTTTTAAATTCATGTTGCGATTTATTAGTCTTACTGTGCAGGATTTTTATATTCTAGGCTATTAAGGAATCACTGTAACTAATATCACATGTATCAGGTGATGGTCGTAATAAATAATACTTGAGTAAGTTATTGGAGTTTCAAGGGGGCGAAACAGCGAGGTCATCTGCCCCTAAATAATAGTCTCGCCCCAACATATGGCTATCCGAGATTTGGAGCAGAGGGTAATTTGAAGGTCCGGTTAGAACATACGCTCGTATGCTAGAATGCGATCTCGCGGAACGACAGACACAGAAACAATCTTGTAAATCCACCCTCTCCCCCCCCCCCCCCCCAAAAAAAAAAGAAAAGAAAAAGGAAGTAGGCCTAAGCCGATTTAATTAATCTCTGCTAAATTCACCGATAAAGTCGCATTGTTATACAAACCGTACTGTATCCTAAGTATTTACACGCAACACGTGTAAAATACAGAAACTAAGTACAATTCAGATTCAAGCCCATACGATTAAATGCTGTAATCGGAGATGACCACATTTCATTCAACATAAGTGAACCTTGGGGATCACGACGCTGAGAAACCCGAGACCTCTGAGGTGGTAGTCGACGATATTATCCACTCCATTGTTTTCATTCGGGTAATATGAACAACTGAGTATTGATACACATTTTTTTCGTGCTTGGCAATAATTGAACTACTTATATGGACTGTTCGGAAAGAATCTAGAGAGGGTGTGAGCTAGAACTAGTCACCTGCTGCTTCCATTCGGCCCACAAATAGAAGGGTTCTGTGCCTGGTTCAATAAACACACGAGTTATCTTGTTTGCATAAGCCGCGCGAGATTAGATCGAATGTCAGGTTGTGCTTATACCCGGATAAACATGATTCTGATTTTTAAACACATCACCTAACTTTGAACGCGATAAGTGAGTGAGAGTATCGTGCTCCTGGTGGAGGTAATGAAGAACCTGGGATGTGTCAGGTAAGTTGTGTATGTTCATTAGACGTGCAGTGACGGCCCTTGACTCCATGTCTCCCCCAGGGCTCACATCTTGAGGGACGTGGGTTGGCGACCACGGGACCCAAGCTGAGTCCGGCATTGCTTCCACTTACTGGTGCCGGGCTCCTCTCTGTCTTCTTTCCTGTCGACCTCCCTTGGTCAACTCTTGTTTTTTTTATGACCCCGACGGTATTAGGGAATCCGAGGCCTAGGAGTCTTTCACTTTCCCGCCTTAATTGGCCTTTGTCTCATCTTTCCTGATCCCTCCTTCTTCGAGGGGTCAGACCTCTTGTTTTCTTTTCATTATATTTCCTTTTCTCTTTAAGATTTCTGCATTGTTTTTGTTAATTGGCTCCCCGTTTATCTAAATTCCCTTTAGCATTTTATTTGCATCTACACTACATTTTGTAGGTATTATTTTTAATCTACGTTGCATTTTGTAAGTTTTTTCGATCTAAATTGCATTTCGCGATTGTTTCCAACCTCAATTGCATTTTGTAAAGATTGACCATCTAAATTGCTTTTTAGTACGTCTTTCATTGTAGGTGCAGAGCATTTTAGTGAGTGTTTTGAATTTCAATTGCATTTTGTAAGTATTTCGACTCTCATTGCATTTTGTACGTATTTGGAACCTAGCCTGCATTTTGTGCATATTTTTCAATCTATTCCTTTTGTGAATCTTTTCGTTCTAAATTCCCTTTTGTAAGAACATTTAGTTCCTTTTTGTAAGTATTTTCCGTCTCACTTAATTTTCGTTCTGGTTTCCATTTCATTGTCATTTTCGCTATCACCCAGATCATTAGGGGCCGATAACCTAGATGTTAGGCCCCTTAAAACAACAATTATCATCATGACTCCATGTCCTTTTAGGTAGACCACATGGGAAAGCTACGTATTACAATGGGTAGACCCTACTATGTTACGACTTCGGGAAAATTTGGACATATCTTCGCGTTTCATATCCCCCAGACCCCAAAATCACCCGTCTGTTCAAAAGTTTATATTATATAATTTATATATAGTCCATATACTAGCAACCCGCTCCGGCTTCGCTCGGGAACAGTTATGAATGCGTTACGTTTACGTGATAAGCGCTTTTTTTTTTCGATATCAATAAACTACGACCTGTATCCGTTTTACATCTCGGCATGATGGGTTTAAATCACTGACAGGACTATTAATTATATTATAATGGAGATGTGTGTGCAACGAATACTTGTCAGACGTGATTTAAGAATGGCGAGGTGCATGAAACACAAATCCTCCTTCCGTCCAACCTTAACTTGACTGTGTATTTTGCGGAACGAAAAGTTCACAGGCGAAATGAAGAAAAGCTGAGTTGCACTTCAGGGGAACTCCAAACACAACCACTCTTCTCTGAAGTCTTAACTCAACATGACTCGACAGTTTGCTGCTGGCTGTATATGGGGTAATAGGCTCGCCCGCTAGCTATGTAGGCTGTAACTGGGGTGATAGGCTCGCCCCTGGCTAGCTCGTAAACTACTTTCGCCTCAGTAACTTAATTGAATGGAGATTGTTGGAAGAAATGAGAACGTCAACACACTTCTAGTGCGATGCATTGAAGATAGAGATATGCTCTCGCGGACGTTTTTGTAGAACTTTTCATGCTGAACAATTCTCACACTCATAGTCTGTAGGTATTTTTAACGGTTTGCCCAGCGTAAGCTTAAAAGCGCACGAAGCCAGTTTTTTTTAAACTGAAATCGTTACTGCTTGGCTTCCTTTGATCATAAATAAATTATTTTCTACAGAAACCTTCCTCGAGATATCCTTTACAGTGGTGAAAGCCGCATCAAATTCCATCCAGTGGTTCTCGAAATTACCCGTGACATCCATGATTCGTGGACTTCATTTTATACCAAGTAGAGATTTCACGTCATTTTGCACTATTCACTTTCAAATTTATACATAAAATGGAAGCGTTTAAACTATCGGTAGAGGTGGTTAATGGGCAAAATCGGACCAAGGGGGTGGATATTTTTCGAAAAAGTGAAATATCGCCATCTACTGTAACTTTCTTAGTGCTGTATATGAAAAATCGAATCCATCAAAGTTCATACCATTCTTCGGATAAGGGCCAAAATCTTACTTAAATAAAGTTTTGTGATAGCACCAACCATTTGCCAAGGGGAAGGGAAATATGGAGTTTTGAGAGAGAAAAAACATACTTCTCTTTAGAGGCACAACATTGACACCGTTTAATATGGTCGATAGTCTTCTAAAGCTTACCTTCGTTAATAATTTTGTCAAAAGGAATTTTTGATAAGAACCACCCTTACCCTTACGTCAAGGGCTGAGCAAAATGTTTTCGGAATTATTATAGGGTGGGGCTTCTCGTAAGCTAAACATGTGGAACTTTTGTAGGTATACAACAGCAGTCCAATACCAAAAGACATTGACATATCCCTATCATTTGAAAATGTAATTACCGTATTGGTCCGAAAATAAGCCGCATTTTTTATTAAAATTATTTGGCAAAAAAAAATCTGGGAGCGGCTGATATTCGCTACCTTCACTTTTATACGTCACGCTCTGTTTAAAAAGGAATGCTCATTAGCAAGAACACAGCAACATTACAGTCTGTAAGAGAAACTAGCGGCATTTAATGACAACAATGCGAACTTTTGGTGATGACATTGTTATTCGATAGCACGGTATTGTTTCGTAAGCTTGAATAATCTACAGTAGCTCACAAGGGGAGGATACGATGCATGGGTCACCGATTCGAACCATCTTTAGTACACGGGTAGGGCATGACTAGGCGTATACCAGGTGCAAGTAGTAAGGTGCACTTCTCAGCCGTTTTCGAGAAATTAATTAATTAATTACAATTACAGTGCGGCGTCTATGTGCGTTGTACGCTAGCAAGAAGCCAACGAACGCGTGGTGCAGCGGTAAGAGCCCTGCTTCGTAAGCGCGGAATCGCTGGATCGAAACCCACCGGTGATTTTTTGCAGTGTGTTGTGTACTTTTTCTTTTTTTGTAAACATTGACAATTCCTACAAATGTAGGCGTTGTGAAAAATGTTTATTTTGCAGTCAATTGTGATATCGTGTTATGTGAGCGGGAAATGGGATTCTGAAATCATCGAATGGGGGTCAACGTTTGTGACATTACATAATGTACAGTATCGGCATTGTAAATACATTGGTATTATACACGGTCAGGTGTATTTTGTGTGTACATTTATACATTCAGGGCCCAGTCTGTTCCGTTCATTGCACGTCTGTGACCCATCAGACCATCCCGTACCCGCAAGAAGTGACTCATGCTATGGGTATTGGTTAGAAATTGCCAATGGTTACGAAAAAAAATAAAAATGAAACAACACACTGCAAAGGCTCACCGGTGGGATTCGATCCAGCGATCCAGTGCTCACGAAGCAAGGCTCTTCCCACTGCACCACTTGCTTGTTGAATTCTTGCTAGCGTACAACACACATGGACGCCGCACTGCAATTGCGAATAATAATTTCTCGAAAACGGCTGAGAAGCGCACCGTACTTGCACCTGTTTTACGCCTGGTCATGCCCTACACGTGTACTAAAGATGGTTCGAATCGGTGAATCATGCATCGTATCCTCCCCTTGTCAGTCTCACACTCAGTAAGATCTGTAAGAGAGCCTGTTGAACGCAAAAATGAGCGAGCATTTATCGGTAGAGCGAAAAGCTTCATCAAACAAAGAAATTCGGCGTGCTTATATGATGCAGCCTTCAAACTTGCAGTTGTGCGTTATGCCAAAAGCACAACCAACAGAGAGCCTGGAAGAAAATATGGTTGTCAGAAAAAAATGTTTACATGTTGGTAAGTACTAGAAAATAAATGTGTATTTCCCTTAATCCGGGTGCGGCTTATTTTCGGGCCAATGCGGTAGTGTAGCTTTTAGTATTGGACTGTAAAACAGCTTATCAGACAAATTCCACACACACCCAAGTATAAGGGGCTACATGACCACGATGATGCAAAAGCCGTAATTTAAACAACTCAAGGGACCGACGTAGCCTACATTTTTCGAATTGTCCAGGTCCACTGTATTTTATATTCTAAACATTAGGAGGAGCATTGAATAAAGAAAAATGACAACACGGTAAAAACTGTGAAAAGCTTAGTTGCTTCAGTGTAACCCCCTTTCCCCATGTATACCACCTTAATGGTGTCCCGTTGTGAGCTCCCTTTGGCACAGCTGATAGCTTCTCTTGTGTTGTAATGCTTGTCGCAAAGGGGTTCTTTCATTTTGCAAAGACTCATACCAAATGAACGCGGCAATTTTCCTCCCCCTACGCCTTACATTCGCAAATCCCGGATTCAGGGCTCTTTCTCTTCGATCCAGTGAGACACCTTGTATTGTCACGAGTAATGATGCTAGTTCTTCACTGAGAACGACCCTCGCAAGTTGTTAGTTCATTTTAGGGGCTTGGGGCCTCTTGGTCAATAGTCTCGTGTAGTTGGGTATGTGGTGAAACTTGTCTGATTACCTGTAGTTGTGTGTGTAACTGTACTAGGGACAAGGATGGGTAGGTGTCCTAGGACTTAATATAAGGTAGGACTATTGGAAATTCTTTTCTTTTTCCGTAAACTGCATCTAAACTATTGTAAATTGTATTTACTAATTCAGAAACATTCGAACATGCACAACAACTCACCAAAATTCCATCGTAATAGGATGTGTGGTATACGAGTATGAACGCATATGGGACTTTGTTGAAACGATTTGCATGCCATTACTCATTTGTTGAATCGACTCGTGTGCTACCAGTTATAAAATCGATTTACTAAGTCAGAAACCTTTGCAGGAGTGTACACAACAACTCACCGAAGTTTCATCGCAATCGGATGATTGGTGTATGAATGCATAAAGGACACTCATGAACTATCACGTAATTTCATTTTTATATAATTATAGAGACTATTCCTGCCGTCGGCTGGGTGGTGTATGAAACGTCTACATTTAGGATAGCCGCTGTCTGGGGGGGGGATGACATCCACACCAAATTTGGCGCTGCCCAGGAGGGTGGGCTTCCCGGGTTCTCATGTATCCTCTCCATTTTTAAGTACCACGTGTTCAATTAATTTTGCGTTATTTCTCCCCCGAGTGAATTTGGGGACAAGGTTACATCGCAGATATTTTTCTCCTGATCTAACCAATATGTTTGCTGGTTTCAACTACAGTACTGTAGATCGGGAGCTTCGCGTTCACGGTCTTTTCCTTGTGAATGCGTTAGTTTATCGAACCCAATGTAACTTATCGTTCGAATTGGAATCTGTTGCAATTTCTATGAGTTGTTATTGATAACTTCTGGACGAATGGGAAAATGAACTGATGTCTTTACTCAAGATGACCCAGGTGATAACTACTCAAAGAACTACTTGGTGCACACTAAATTTCAATACGTTAGGAGTGTCTGTTTACGTACCCCTCGTTCCTGATTGAAGACCATCAATTCCCACGTTTATGCCGTATCGACCCTGCGTTGGGTCGATACGTTAGTCGTACTCGTAACAATTGTTTGACATACACGGACATGAGGTGGACATGCAACTGGTGTTTGCTCTGTCCATGAAGCCAGGTTCACAGCCTACATCTGAATATGCACCGGTTCTCACCTTCTAGTCCCGGAGATATTCCGGTGACAGTGACCAAAGTGGTGTAGTGGCTGTCACTCCTGAATTCCGGGTTCGAATCCAGACTCTTGACTAAAAAAAAAAAATGATTCTGCTTCTACGAGGTACATATACCCTCCTACAGACAGCGGTGGCAACGCTCGCTAAAGCGCAGCGTTAGGTCATATGGCCAAGCTCTCTGCTGACTCGGTATTCGCGTGGGTTTCGAGCCCCACCGTCGGCCGTCCTTGAAATGGTTTTCCGTGGTTTCCCCATTTTCAACTCAGAGCAAATGCTGGGACGGTACCTTCTGACAGGCCACGGGCGTCGACTAGAAAGACCTACACTCGGCCTCTCAGGAGGCCACAGGAAAAAAGAATAATAATAATGTTATTGGTTTTACGTCCCTTTTAACTACACTGGCTTTTAGAGACGCCGGGGTGCCGGAATTTTGCCCCGAAGGGGATCTTTAACGTGCCAGTAAATCTACTGACACGGCTCCCTCGCATTTGCGCACCCTCAAATGCCAGCTGACTGCGCCAGGTTTCGAACCTGCAACCTTGGGCTCAGCAAGCGAGAACGTTACCCCTGAGCCACGCAGCCAGACAACGAAAAAAGAAATTACCCTCCTGAGCCTGGCCTCTGCCATTTTACGAGTGGTTTTCCGTGGTTTCTCACTTCAACTCTATGGAAATGCCTAGATGTGTCCTAACTTAAGGCCACGGCCGACTCCAGCCCAATCTTTACCTGAATTATACACCCAAGTACAAGGGGCCTCTCGGGTGAAACATCATAAAAGGAAGGAAGCTTGTAGTTTTAAGTGACGGTTACGCGAGTTAGGGACAGCAATCTAAATTTTCCAATATTACGAGGGGCAGCTGACCTCGCTGTTCCTCCCCTTAAAACAACAATAATCATCAATCTGGCAATCATGAGCCTTAAGACCTCATTTCTACATGGAATCCGAATCACAGGGTATGACGTTTATCATCGAAAATCTGACTTGCTTTATCCGGGAATCGAACAAGAGGTCGTGGGAGGCAAGCAACTTGACCACTGCGCCATTACGCCCACAGTAGATTTGCTGTGGGAGGAAGTAGGCCAGGTTTGTGTCGCTAAATGCAGTGTTCACCACTCCGCCACGCATGCAAGGTCTTCCGGTATCTGTTCTGCTACTATAGCAACCGTGTTTCGCAACTCTATCTAAATCTGATCTGTGTGTGTGAGCCCATTTCCGGCCGTCTCGCTTCCTGTTCGACACAGCGGTTACTATTACTGAGGGAATTCATCCACCAACTCCACGACAGCAAGTTTGGAGATCTCGGGTTGGTTGGTTCCTCGGTTTAGGGTCTGCAACAACGCGGTCGTGTAGCCCCGTGTACTTTGGGTGTGTGTAGAATCTGTCTGATAACTGGTGTTAATTGTAATGGCTGTATTAGTGTGTTTTTAATTCAAGTAAGGACTGCAGACATTCAATTATCAAGTAGTTCCTATCTTTGCTACCAAACGCCACTGTCAACGACAACTAGTTCTGAACTTGGTTACTAGATGCCACCGCAGTCGGCTCCTGGCGACGAGCGTTGGAACTGAAGAGCGTTAGTCAATTCTAACGTATAATTTAGCTTCACACAAGTGTAATTAGTGGAAGTTTCTTTTTACATGCCATAAATCTATAACATGGAACTGTCGGCTTTACTTCCCCTCCGAAGGTAGGCATACTAAGGGATTTTTAACGCCCTTAAAAAATCCGATGACTCGGCCGGGCTTGAACCCGCGAACTTGGGCAAAATCTCGGGTTCGACGGGACAATTCTGGAGTGTGGCTTTCTCTAAGGGTTCATCCCATATCTCTTTTGGCCATTTTCAAGTCACAAGGCCCGTATTAATTGCATTCAGCTCTCAATTTGTCTACGTCCCTCTACGTGCCGCTAGGTTTTTTTTTTCCTGTCACCAGACCTTGAGGTTGTCTTCGTTTACTCCACGAGCCCGTCAATGCGGGTTTGGGATAAATGTTTTTCGAAGAATGATTAACTTCCCTGTGTTGAAAGTACGAAAGTATGCCTATAGGTAGGCTTGCCATACTTTTGGTGAGTGAAACCGGGACACATTAATATGAGGAGGGAGGGGGGGCAGAGTGGAGGGTCCTCCCCGGGATTTTTTTTAAACATTAGAAGCAAAATGGTGAGTTTTAAGCCTTTTTTTAAGCCTCGCAAGTGGCGGGAGGGGGGAGTCTGGCACACTAAATTGTTAGTTCTACACACCTTTTAAAAATAAAAAAAAAGAATGTTTTGCTACATAAAATTCTATAATTTTTCCTTTTTAATGATTTTTTTCTGGTCTACCATCTAGAAAGAAGTGTTAAAAAATACAAATGAAAATACTTCATAAAATTGTTTAATTGAACAATTTCTAAGTCTTATTATTTTTTGAAAAACTGCAATTTTTTTTTGTCTAATTACAAAAACAATTACAGAAAACTTCTTTTGTCAAACTAAAAGAACAATTAATTAATGAGTTAACAATTTGGGCTATTGTTTTGTGTCATTCGTTTGAATACTTCTGATCTCTTTGACGCTGTGCGCGCTAGTCAACGATGTTGATTGTTGAAAAGTAACCGATTCATAAAAGATTCATTACTTTTTACATCTTACAGCCGTTTTCCGGGACATTGATAAAACAGGGCGGGACACCGGGACAACAGCAAAATTCCGGGACTATCCCGGTCAAACCGGGACGTATGGCAAGCCTACCTATAGGTCTACCAATACCTCGGGAGTATTGAGTAAGGGAACACTCGTGGAATCGCTGATATCGTGTAATACATTACAAAATGAGAAATCTGCAAGCTTGCCTATTTTGTAACACCAGATGTGAGGTGTACTGATCCTATGCCGACACTCGCAACGAACGGTTTGGATCACTTCCGGTGGACAAGGCTATTTCCTTTGTTACTCAATACTGGTTTCTCACAACTGAATTGTGGTTTTGTCGAGTTGATCCAGTTGAGCTTTTGTTCTGTCGTCAATATGTTTCTTCCGAAACATAAAATTCACAAGGTATTCTTGTCTGTGACAGGAAAGAAGCTCGTAGTTTTACATGACCGTTTATCTCGCGATCATGATTAACAGTGAATAAAATCTTATTATATAATACGCTGAGGTGTATGTTGCGCAAGCTCCTGAACCAGAGGGAGTTAGAAGGTTTGGTTTGTACCAAAATCGTCCAAATCGTCTCAATAGTACATGAAAAATATTGCATTTGTTTATACAGTGTTTTTAAACAAATAAACAAGACGATGGCAGAGCTGTGTCGCGTACAGCCCGCATAGCACTAGGGCCGGGCGGGTACACAACCCATTATGCGAGAGTTCTCGCACGGGTCCGCTAGATACTGATAATTACTAAAGCATTAAGCACCCGAAAAAATAACTGGTGTGTCGGGCTCTTATCTTGAAAGGCTGGTTAGTTTGGTTCCTTAGTTTAGGGGCTGCGACCACGCGGTCATGTAGCCCCGTGTACTTTGGGTGTGTGTAGAATCTGTGTGATAATCGGTGTTTATTGTCATGACTAGGGCCCGGATGTTGATGCCGTAAAAAGTTTTAAAAATGCACTTAACATTTTCAAAAATGACTAACAAATGATCTAAAAAATCGAAAAATGCACTGTAAAATGGAGAAAATGATCTTATAATAATAAACTCAACAATATTTCAAAAATTCGAAAAATGCACTGTAAAATGGAGAAAATGATCTTATAATAATAAACTCAACAATATTTCAAAAATTCGAAAAATGCACTGTAAAATGGAGAAAATAATCTTATAGCCTAATATTTTACTCACCAATATTTCAAAAATGACATCTGAAGCTCAAACTGAAAAGTCAATCAGAATAGATTTCTAGCACTTAACAAAAGGTTTATGTTCATAGCTACTAGCTTATTTATAACTCTGAGAGACGTAACTCCCTCATATAAAGCTGTGACATGACTAAATTGGAAAAAAATGACCTTAAAAGGCCGATTTCTCTACAATATGACCCAAAAAATCTACCAAACTTAAAAAAATGCTCTTATAATGGAAAAATAGCCAAAAATGCAAAGAGATGCAAACTAAAAATAACATATTTGAAGACGGGGTGGCCCGTCCGGAGTTTCTATGTACTTCAGCATTGTTTTAGACAGCTCACTAAAATGATGACATGTCATCAACATCCGGGCCCTATTCATGACTGTATTAGTGTGTGGTATCTGTTTTTAATTCAAGTAAGGACTGCAGACGATAATTTCAAGTAGTTCCTACTTTCGCTACCAAATGCTACCGTCCACGACACCTAGCTGTGAACTTGGCTACTACTAGATGCCATCGCAACCAGCGCCTGGTGACGAACGTTGGAACTTAAGAGCATTAATCAAACTTAACCTACAAATTTTGCTTAACACAAGTTTAGTTAGTGGAAGGTTCTTTTACATGCCATGAATCTATGACATGGGCCCGCCAGCTTACCTCCTTCTCCGAAGGAAGGCATACTGTGGGATTTTTAACGCTCTTAAAAAATCCGACGACTTTGGCCGGGTTTGAACCCGCGACCTTGGGTATAGAAGCTCAGCATGCTACCCCACCGAAGCCGCCATCTTGAAAGGCTAATATGTATAGTAACGTACTGTTTACAATCATATTGTGGGAGGTAGTTTTAAAGGGAATGGGTTTAGATTATGCTGATAGTTTGTTTTGAGAACTAGCTGCTGTTTTCGTAGAAATAATGAGTGGGCTTTAATTATGCACAATCATCTGTAGATCAGAGAGGAATTCCAGGAAGCTCTGACTCAGCCATTCATCACATTTTTTCCAGCTACTTCCTTGTTAGCGACCTAGAATAAACATTGTGCTATGATTATAAGATCCAATCATGAATCACTCACTCACTGTGTGGCAGATTCATAATCTCACAGCTGAATTGCTATCAGTTGTCTCGTCTTACACGATAAGAATGTGAAGTTATGAACAACAGCCAGTTAATTTTAATGTCGCATCGTTGCGCAGTGGCTAGCATTCTTGGCTGTCACCGTGGAGGTCGATTCCCGGCTCGGCTCTGTCAAGAAATTTAATTCTGGTCTGAGGGCCGCAACGGGGTACACTCAGCCTCGTGAGGCAAAACTGAAAGGCATTCCTATCGCAGCCATCTTGAAAGTGGTTTTCTGTACTTTGCCCATTATTTTACTTTAGGCAAATGCCGGGATGGTTTCTAAGGCCACGGTCGCCTCCTTCCCAATCTTCACCTGAATTACAAATACACACACTAATACAGTCATCACATAAACTGGGTTTCCAACAAAAATCCCACCTAAGTAGGCTACATCCGGCTGAATGACCACGATGTCCATGCCCTTCAAATGAAACAACCTGATAAGCAGAAGAAACCTTCCTCTCCCCCACCCTCTAAGTGTTGTGTTGAAATAGGCCCGCCGACTGGACTAGGCCAACTTCAAGACTGTCTGTGACTGGCTCTACTATCTAACACCTGTTCTTCTCTCTGTGTCGTTAAAACGTGTCATCTCGGCGTGTAATATATATATAATATTTAAAAAAACTTATCCTGTACTTTATTTTGTAATTTTCGAACAGAGGACAGCCACAAACATTTTTTCTCTCACTGAATTTTTCTCTTTATTTGTATTATGTTTCCTGTCATTTTCCTGTCTTTCTTTGCCCATTCCCGACAATTTCATTTCAATAAAGGTTGGTAATCTTCCTTTTCAAAAGTATGAGGTGCTTGTACTGCGAGGGAGCTGGCAGAGAAGATGAACAAAACATCCCTCTCCAAGCTAAGCAAACAAGCAATGTGGCTAGTCGCTATAATCGTCCTCCGCAGCTGGTAACTTACCGTAATCCTGTCGCACTGTGCGGCAGAAACGCCCACCCATACAGCTCGCCAACCGGCCCGACATGGCTGTCATAATCACATAGCTAAGTTTGTATGGCTGTGCAGGGGATAGTTTTTAGAATACAATGTTGGACTGGATTTTTTTAAATAATTTTACATTTTGTTAAGATATGCGTCTTTCACGTTTCTAGCTATTTCCCTACTTGCTTTCGCTTGGATTGTATGAGAATAATAAAGAAGTGAGACAAGTCAATCAAATACCCTCATTAGTGTTGACTTATGTCAAAAGAAAAAAGACTATCCTTTATACCTGCGCTTGCCTGCGTGGGTAAATCCGACTACTATAATTTAGCCACCCGCTGTTTCAATTGCCGTTACTCAGAGGGACAAATCTCAATCAATATTGTCTTGCGATTCACACGCAGCGTAGGGGAGCGAATTTATTCTCAAATGACTAAATGTGTTGCTTAATGCGTTATATAATAAATTAACAAGAAGTTCCGTGACGAAGTAAAGAGCCTACTTTTCTTAAAATTGAAGTTTCATGCCAATGATTAATCTATATGAATCTATCTAGAATAATGAAGAATTAAGTTGCTAATATCAAAATTTCTAATTAGTTCGAAATACTGTATACCTGGCATACTGTAGCCTAATAGAGCACTACAGTTGGCAGCCCTGGTGACTGAATATACAGTATTCTTAGGTCCATCTCTTAAGGTACAGAATACAAAATTTGGTTGAAGTCCAATGAATAGCATGGACGTTACATGCAGTTAAGCATTGGATCTAACTAACAGCGCGCGTAAAATTATGTTGGCAACAATGTCATGCATGCAATGGTCAGAAATAATCTGAAATAATTTGATCTATTGTTGTGCCAATTTTGAATGAAATCCATTAGTTAGTATAGAAGTTACATGCATTTTAAAATTGGACCTATCAGCAGGTTTAGAATCATGTTGGCAGCACTGGCGTATATTAGTTACTCCAAATTCATCTAGAATGCCAGGTAGGCTACTATACGTGTGTCAAGTTTAGAGCTATTGGCTTGCATACTTTCTGATATATTGATATTAGGGTAACACAAATAGAGACAGCACATATTAACAGTTGGCAGCCCTGGTTGCTCTTAAGAATACGCATAGTCATATCTGTAATGGTACACATAGAACATACGAAATTTGGTTGAAATCCAAATGATAGTATGGATGTTACATGTATTTAAAGTTGGACCTGTCAGCAGCCTTAGACTCATGTTGGTAGCACTGACGTATATAAGTTACTCCAAATTAATATAGATTGTCAGGTACTATACGTGTGCATAGTTTAAAGCTGTCGGCTTGCATACTTTCTGATATATTGGTATTTGGATAAAATAAATTACGAGCATTTATTAACAGTTGGCAGCCCTGGTGGGCCTTAAGAATACGCTCAGTCATATCTGGTTATATACGCATACAACATACGAAATTTGGTTGAATTCCAATTGATAGTGTAGAAGTTATATGCATTTAAAATTTGGACCTATCAGCAGGCTTATAATCATTTTGGCAACACTGTCATGTATGGCCTCCTGGAAATTAAACTGCAATATCATTATCTATACGTGTGCCAATTTTGAAATAGCTCCCATTCATACCTTCCAAGATATCCAACATGGAGCTCAAATTTCAATTGCGATTTTTAGTAGTTGGTAGCACTGACATCATTTTCAGATAGCCTATGGCCGTGAGATATTCAGGTATAGATCTTTACTCCTACCAAATTTTGTTTCGATTGCTCCAGCCGTTTAGGAGTTGACAGACACGACAGAAGGACAGGCAGACACACATTTGCCCGATCTCATAAGTCTACTTTTTCCTCATTTTTGCAACATGTGAAAAGTAGGCTAAAAATATTATTGTAATGTCAGTGGATTCGGATAACAAACGTGCGGATGCGGGGCGGTTCCGGAGCGGATGCGCAAGACTCTGCACATAGCAAGCTGCTATTATTATTATTATTATTATTATTATTATTATTATACTGTAGCTTCAGACATTGTGGTCATCAACTGGGCTCACTTGTGTTTGCAACCTAAGAATGTCTTGTTGTGACATCACTAGCCTCATAATAATAAAAAGACACGGATAGTCAGTCTGAAAGACTGGACTTTATATCATTTTAAACGCTAGCAGCCGAGTACCAAGAAGGCAGTGCACGAACAGAGTTTCAAGATTCTATTTTGTTACTTCAGTGCCTACTTGATTGTTCTCGCACTGCCTTCTTGGTACTCGGCTGCTACATCGTACTATGACGTCACACACCTCAATGTATTCTAGGTACATTTCGTCCCGTCACCGTAACGTAACGCCAGACCTCAGCGTAACGACGAAGTCGACAAGAACATTTAAAATGATAATAACAATTGATAATAAATTAATAATTGATCTGGTAAGCCTCTCTGCGACGTATTGAAGGCACAATTGTGTCTGTATTAGAACAATGAGGGTCGTGAGAAAACGACGTTTCAAGTTGACGCGCAGATATGTAATGAGACTTTGGTTGGTTGGTTCTTAAGTTTAGGGGCTGCGACAACGTGGTCATGTAGCCCCGTGTACTTTGGGTGTGTGTAGAATCTGTCTGATAACCGGTGTTAATTGTGATGACTGTATTAGTGTGTGTTATCTGTTTTTTAATTTAAGTACTGCAACTTAGAATTTTTCAAATAGTTCCTACTTTTGCCGCCAAGCGCCACCGTCAACGATTACTAGGCCAAGTTCAGAACTTAGCTACTAGACATCACCGCAGTCGGCTCTTGGCAACGAACATAGATACCTAAGAGCGTTGTTAACATTCTTAACCTATCCAATTTAGCTTCACACAGGTGCAATTAGTGGAAGGTTCTTTAACATGCCATAAATCTATGACATGGGACCGCCGGCTTTACTTCCCCTCCGAAGGAAGGCATACTGAAGGATTTTAACGCTCTTAAAAAATCCGACGGCTTCGGCCGGGTTTGAACCCGCTATCTTGGGCATAGAAGCTCAGCATGCTACCGACTATGCCACCGAAGCCGCTTAATGAGACTTCAACTCGTTTCCTGAATATTTTACATTATTTGACATTCCCCCTTCTTCCCCTGGACCCTTCAATTGTTATCATTATTAATGATGATGAATATGTGGCTTTTACGTCTCTTTAAACTACTGTGACTTGAGGGACGCGGGGTATCCGTACTTTGCACTGAAGTGATCTTTAGACTGGGCTTCCTCTCATTTGAGAGTGCTCGAATGCGTTATCGTTGCGCCACGCAGCCAGACTATTTGTAATTGAATCGAAAAGAAGATAAAGAGAAAAACCTAAGAAAGACTAACGAAACAAACCCAGATCAACCGACTGACTGACGGTTGGATGCGCTACCAATCGCCACGCGCGTGCAACTTTGGTCGTAGCTTACATCTTTCGGAACAAGTTCCAACAAATTGGATCCTACTAGCCGTATTCGGTATTAATAGAACTACACACATGGTGGCCACTACTCCTGGAAAACTCCTGGAAAATAGCCACTGTTAATTCATTATAAAAATCTTTCCATCTTAAATCATACTCCCGCTGCAGTTTTGGATGAGCACTCTATCGTTAACTAAAGAAATTTCCTCAGGCTACCTGTTTCTGTGTGTGAGAACACGCGATAGTATTTTTGTAAAACATATTGAGTATAGACAAATTCACTGCAATAAAATTGCAGGCGGCATTCTTTTCTCTTTTTTTTTAAAGCGGATATTTGAGTCACAAAGGCTTTCTTAAAACAACAATTTTGAATCATTTGTGTGTAGGCTTGCGTATCAAGCTACTAATTTTTGTCAACATCTGTATAAGTAAACCAAACACAACTGCTTTATTTTTGTCTTGAAGTAGGCAACCGATAAGGCGGCACTCGCGCTTATTTTTAATTCTGGAAAAATGAGAATTACTCCTGGAAATTCCTGAGAAACTCCTGGAAAATCGTTGACCGATTTGAGTGACTACCATGTACACAGACATGTAAATTACACCCTCCTTCTGAAAATTTCGGCGAATGGGTCTATATTCACGAACGGATTGTTGGCTTATCTGAAACAGCCGTTGCTGTAATCCCCGTGGATGGTTATGCACTTCTGAGAACGACTGAACAAGGCCTCGAAACTCCTGGCATAGTCTTCTTTAGGAATAGCCGTCAGTTTGAGTTGTCAAAACTCTAAATTGAAAAAAAAAAAAAAAAAGAGAGAAGCGTGATTTTATGCAACCTAACTTGCACACCCGTTCGACGAGTGGCAGTCAGAAGTGTGAATGTTCCGTGGATTGGAATGGTCCTGAAAACCATCGTCACGGGTGACGAAACCTGGTGCCTGAGGTATGACCTCGAAGGCAAGCGTCAAAGTGTGGAGTATCGGGGTCCAGGGTCACCGAAAAGCCCTGACGGGCCGGAGGATTTCGGACATCCAAAGTAATGTGACGACCCAACTGAAGACTATACCTCAGGAAGACTATGCCAGGACCTGTACAGCCGTTCTAATAAGTGCATAACCAACCACGGGGATTACTTCGAAGGATAGTAACGGCTGTTTCAGATAAGCCAACAATCCGTTCGTAATATAGACCCATTCACTGAACTTTTCGTCTGCCAACTTGGTGAAATTTTCTCGTAAGTACACGGGGCTGAAATGACTACGATGACCTTAAATGGAACAACAGATGCGCTGAAGTGAGAAATCCCTTGTCATATTTGGTATTGTCTGTGCTATGATATTCACATCACCACTTTGCGTTGTCGGAGCTGGGGCTGGAATAAGCTGCGGGAGCTCAATATAAATGTTAATGACTGACAAATCGCTCGTGTGAGTCACCATTGGGGTAGGATTATCGTATTGTAATGTACTGTACTTGAGGGTTGGGTGCTTTGTTGTGGCTGAACGTTCACTGCGTTCGGAATACCGAACTCCCGTACTTAATATAATGTTTTGTTTAAAGAAAAAAGGGGAGGGTCTTGTCCTACCGCTGTTCAGCCGTATGTCCTACAGATTGAGAGAGTTATCGTTGATTCATTTAGGGGGCCTTTGCGACATCGTTATCATGTAGCCCCGTGTACTAGGGTGTGTGAAATTTGTCTGATAACGTCTGTTATTGTGGCTGTATTAGATATTGAGGGATCAGGGCAACGCAACGTATCCCACTGGATTTCTTGACCAGAATCTCTGGTCTGACTGACGTTCAGTTGTCATATCGAGGCTGAGTGCACCCCGTTCCAGCTCTCACGCCATCTCTAAAATGTCTTATGGGGCCGGGAATCGAGCCCGAGGCCCTCCTAGACAAGAGGTAAACGTGCTACCACCACACCATATGGTCGACGATTCATGTATCAATTTATTTATTTAATTAATTACATGGTAATTGAGTTAGTTATTGTTGTTTTAAGGGGTGGAACTATGAAATAATCTTCCCCATGGTAATGCACGACAGCAGACTATATATTTTCGTAAAACCAATGCGATAGAACATCGTATCAGCAAGGTATTCCATGAGAGCAGTGGTTCTGAACCTGAAGAAGTCTTCGGTCCACTCAGCCCCCCCCCCCCTCTCTCTCTTCCCCCCAATACACCCTATCAGTTGTAACCCTTCCTCAATAACACTTATTTTAAATATATTTTAATTCAAAACCTGATTGTCATCGCCGCGGATACATTCGGACGATTCTCGTTCAACGCACATCGTTTTCGAAATCCCCGTTTATTGGCCACTTTTTATACGTGCTGGTGGACCCTTTTCTCCCGCGGACCACTGGTTAAGAACTACTGCATTAGAGCCACCATGGCTTTATACTAGGGAGATACATATTCTAACATTGAATTATTCTAATAATTTCGTATACGAATATTTGAATTTCCAACCTATTGATAGTGTCCGATATTTTAGAAGGTGAAATTATGCATCAAAATAAGAATAAAATATCTAATAAACATGGGTCCAACAGTGCCTACTTTCTGAGATCTGAACACTTGCTCACAGGAGGTGTTCAGTGTGATGTCCATTCACTGCAATGCGTCCCTCTGCCTCTAAAGTAAGTGAGACACCACAGTACGTAACCAGAGATCAGAGTAACGTACATTAAATCTACACAACTAACCTTGCTTAACGGAGCGCCAAGACAATGGCACACCCTCAACCAGTAATTCGTTTTCTTTATTCCTTGTGATGTTGAGCTAGATGTGGCTGGGTTTATCTTGTAGTATGCACCTCCTGTGAACAAGTGTTAATGATCTCAGAAAGTAGGCGCTGTAGGATTCATGTTTATTAGACATTATATTCATGTTTGGATCCATACTTTCACCTCTTAAAATATTGGACACCTTTTTTTAAACACCCTGTATTCGTATTAGTGAAATAATTCGAATTATTCAGTCAATAATCGATTGATTTTACGAAGAAGTCGAATCATTCAAATGTTAGAATAATGTATAATGAACATAAAAACAAAGAGAAAAGACAGCATACAGGGGAAAATAAATAATAAGTTAACAAATGCTCTTGGTATGAATGATATTTATCAGTCTGAGTGGGGAGGGGATAACCCCCATCCGACCCTTTGGATTCGCTCCTGCTTCCATCAACTCGTCCACGGGACATGTTTCTTTGCACAAATTGTTGTACTGTAATTTTTGGATGCATATCATCTTCGAATAATTCAATTGAGATGTTCGATTTATTTTAATAATCGACTGTTCGAAATACGTAATTAGGACATCGCCTTGTTTGAACATTCGAATAATGTATTCACATTTTGAACTGGTGGATATTTGAAGTAGTCGAATTAATGGAATATTCGAATGATCCGTATACTTGGGCGGCATCGGTGCTGAGCTCCTATACCCAAGGTCAAACGTGGCCGAAGTGTGTTAAAAATCCCTCACTATGCCTTCCTTTGGAGGAGAAGTAAAGTTGGCGGTCCCATGTCATAGATTTATGGCATGAAAAAGAACCTTCCACTAAAACACTTGTGTGAAGCCCAAATTTATAGGTTAGAATTGATAACGCTTTATTAGTTCCAACGTTCGCCGCCAGGTGCTGAATGCGATGCAATCTAGTAGCCAAGTCCGCAAGCTAGGTGTCGTGGACTGTAGCATTTGGAAGCAAAAGTAGGAACTACTTGAAATTACTGTCTGCAGTTCTTACTTGAATTAAAACAGGTAACATACACCAATACAGCCATCACAATATTAACACCGGTTCTCAGACAGATTCTACACATACCCAAAGTACACGAGGCTGAATGACCTCTGTGATAGTTGGACTGTCACAATACTTCTACTACCCCATAATTGCGTCAATCATCAAAGCTTGGGACATGGAAAGTAGTGAAATCTCTGAGAAGATTGAAGATGTGTGATTTCCTTGGTTTTGTTACTGAACGGACATATAGAGACTCAAGTGTGATCTCTTTGTTTTTACTAGTGTTTGATTACTTAAGTTCCTTGTTTTTAATTCTGTTGATATAACAATTGGATGGTAACGCCATTACACTTGAGATAGACTGATCATGTTAGCACATGAGAACAAACTCCCCGTCTCGCTTTTAATGTCATATATACGGTTATCCAACTGAGGGGACGAATTTACCTTTAATTTAAAAAAGGAAAGACATTATTTTATTTTCATTATTTAGTTTGTCCAATAATTTTCTTGTCACCCTTTTCCTCCTTAGGGGTATTTTCTTAATTGTAACAACGTGTGTTTTGGTGTTATATGTATTTTTCCCTTTTCAAATATAGTATGTTTTTTTCCCTCCATAATCTATCCTTGTATTGTATGGATTTTAAACCACCCTCTTCGTCCAGGGCCACTTCTACTCTAGATTTTAAACCACCCTTTTCGTCTAGGGCCCACTTCCACTCTCGGAGCAAGTTCTGCGTTATCCCCGTTTACCTCCTTTCTTTCTGATTCTCTTTATTCGGGGGCGGATAAGGTAGGGGGGTTACAACCTCGTTGTCGCAGCCCCTAAACTAAGGAACCAACAACCTACGTACGGTATCTACTTGATATACAAATCGGTTAGGTCTTGAATGAAGCATGTTTTTATATCTGCCTGTGATCCCATGTAAGAACGAAGAGGGCAATTTGAACATGTAGTCCAATGTCTGATGTGTCACCGGCAGGCGAACTAAGAAGTCCCACTTATGAAGTGCTTATCTTAGCTCAGGCCCCGTGGAAGATTTTTTTTCTTTCAGGAGGGAATCTTTTGTGTGTCATTTAATCTACTGACATGGATTTATCGCATTTTAGTATAGTACACTCAAACTGTCGCGTCGGACTCAAACGTGCTTAGACGTTTCAATAAGCCCTGTGCTGGTTTCGTGAATTCAGTGTGATGACAAGTGAACGTGGCTTCCCTGGAGAACGTGCCGACACTTGGACGCCTCTGAAAACCGTTATCAGTTAATGGTGGACTACATTGTCACTGCACTGTGGTATGTGTTGGTCAGTTGATAACTAGCGTGAATTTGTTCTCTGTGGAGTACGATTCAACACCTCACTTCTACTAATCAATATCATGGCAAAACGTGAAGCTAATAACACCTACGCCAAGTGATAGCCAACAGTCAACAGCCCCAGTAGCTATATAGTACCATTGTCAGCCATCACCTCAAATTAGGCCCTAAACAGTAATAGTACTCGCAACACCCCAAAGAAAGAAACAAATCCCAAAAATTGTATTCTTAACTAAAAATTATTTCATAACTAAAAACATCACTCCGAACTTCAATATCAATTTTTTGAACTGGGAGTCATAAATACCCCCCAATTAAAAATAAAATGAGCAACACTAACACGAAAACTATTTTTCATAAACAAAAGAGGAAAAGGAGCCCTTAAGGGCACCAGTCTCTTACACATACAGGGTCTTTCATATAAAGTAAGAACGCCAAGCGGCGGGTTTGTTATCCGCTACTGTGGTGGCCTTGACCGAGCCTGTGGCGAGCCGTGGCCCCCTGCTTTAAGCGTGTGTACAATCCTCTATGAAATATTACCTTATAAAAGTTGCTGGAAGTGTCGTCCTTCCTGGGTTATACAGGCATTGTATCTGGTAACCACATTTTGGCTGACGCGAGTGAGTCATGCCACTGTATTTTTTCTGATTTTTTATTTTGTGTTTTTTATTGAGCACTGAACCAGTAGTGTCAAAGTTATTTACAATTACGTGAATCTGTGCTAGTGAAGGTGGCACTTCATCAGGAAATTGCTGAACAAATGCATCACGTACCCGCCGAGCCGAATCGTAATTAAAATACATTTTACATACAAAAATACGATGTTGCAATGATAACTGTCTCAACATGTTAGCAGCTGAGGTTCAGACTGGCGACTGACAACACCTGCACGCTTATTGCAAGGTCAAGTTTGTACTATGCGCGCACTTTCAATACTACAGCAGGGGGCCGTGGTGCGTCACAAGCTCGGCCAAGCCGGCTTCAGCAGCGAATGACAAAACCGCCGCTCGCCGTTCTTACTTTATATGAAAGACCCTATATTCAATTTCGCAATATGTGATAAACGACTGACCGAGAGTAGGCTGCTACTACTAAGAATGTAAAGTTTTGAAGACGGGGCTACATGACCGCGTTGTAGCAGCCCCTAAACTAAGGAACCAACCAAAGTTTTGAAGCTCTCTCTGTTGCCTATACAAACTGTTAGTTGTAACTCTTCAGTAGGTCAACAGAAATTTGCCCAATGACTGGGTGGCATACAGAATAAACTTGCCTAATTTCGCAGTAAATTGGTTTCGACAAGCAAAGACTTTGTACTGAAATTCATCGGTTAGCAGAAATGCTAACATCTGTTGTAAGATTGTTCAACTGATAGTAATTAGGCTAATTACTGTTCCCAACTTCGTACGCAATATGTTGTTGCGAAATTAGGGATAGTGTGAAATAAGGAAAGTCTCCCTGATATAATATATGAATAATAAGTAAATAACACTCCTGAAAAAAAAACTTGTATTAGTTATGATCACTGTTATAATAGGGCAATTACGCATTTCGACCCTCAAGAGGTCATTATCAGATCCTAATCACTGTGTTGAGGTTTGAATTCATGTACAATAAATGTAGTGCGTTTAGTTGGTGTTTATATTACGATTCGCAGTTTGAATCTCGTTTTATAAGGGTTTGTGAATTATGTATGAGTATTATACGCGTATAATTAGAATAGCACAATGTAATAAATAAAATGAAAATTACAGCTTGTACTTGAATTCTATTTTTATATGGTTACTTATCTCAGCAGAGCCGTTGAGTGTACAGTTGTTATGCTATCGCCTGCCTACTCCTGATCCGACTGGAAGTACTAATATCTCCGTAGAGGTCTGGCGCAATTTTTCTGTTTGACGCCCGGTAGGGATCTGCGCGTCATGATGGGGTTGAAATGAATCGCAGACGACTTCTCAAATATCCAGTCATGGGAATTAACCGTCCGAAGTTAAAATCCAATGGTCGGACCGGGAATTAGACCTTTTCAACAGTTTTACGGAAAGAATCGAGTTCACACGGATATTTGACAAGCATTAAATTCTTCTACATAAGAAGTAGCCTTTAAAATGATATAACGATCTTGTTGACTTGACAGTCAGAAAATGCAGTTTCACTAAGTCCTGGACACCACGGACGCCTACCTTAAAACGCACAGACTTCGCGGATAACACCCCACTGCAAAAACAAAAAACACCATCTATTCCCATTCTACACTGATAGCCTACATACCACTCGGTTTTTTTTTGGGGGGGGGGGGGCCTATAGATTGCCTCGTATGTAGGGTGTGGTAGCTATCAATGTAGAGATGAAATAATTAGCTTGAAGGGCTGCATCAAACCAGTCAAAAGACTGAAGACTCAAACAACAACATAGTGAAGGCACATAAGCTACAACCTGATAATGCTGCGATTAACTCAATGTTATAATACACTACCATAAGCAAAGTGTGTATTTTATGTAGGGCCATTCTTTTTAATATTTCGGGCCACACTTTGAGAAACTCTCCTATAACTTGTTGGGCCAGATACTGTTACGTCTGCTGCCCGATACGTAAGCGCAAATAAAGCCTTCAGTTTAATTTCCCGACCGCACCATTGACGCGAGTCTGCTCTTAATATTACAGTATGATGATGTAACACTGCGTCGAGCTTTAAATGTGTGTTTTATAAGTTTGGTATCACTGATCGCTAACTTCAGGCAGCTGGAGAGTGACTGGAATGAAACCATAAACTTAGTTAGATTTTCTGTTCATGTAGAAAAATAATGACTTCCTTTAAGTGCAGTGACAGTATGCAGCCTATTACTCGTTATCAAACGATAATAAAGGAACTTCCGGTTAACGTCTGAACACATGACCTTGAATGGGAATTGAATCTCGTGAAGTTTCCGTGTATTGCTGCTGTCAAGATCTAGGAGGCAGCACAGTCCATTCCGTTAAGAATTTAAAAAACGTATACAAATATCCGTGTAGTTAGTAGATAATCTTGTGGTTTGGTCGATTACCACTCTTGATAAGTGTAGTAGTTCTGTTTTGTCTAGTTACGTGGCGTAGCCGTACTCTTTAAAACTGTGCACCACGGCTGCGAAGGCAGCTGCAGCAAGTCCGGAGATCGCAGGCTCGAATCCCGGCGCTGACAGTGGTTTTTCACCGTTTCTTTTCAGCACTCCTTCCATAAAACAAAAATGCTTTCCAGTCGGTCACCACAAAGTGTGCCCGCCCAATTACATCAGGCGGGGAAACGAGTATTATTATACCCTAATCTTAAAGTAGTATTACATAAAATATTTTATGTTCGACCCTGACTATTATGTCAGAAAACTGTATCATAATGATGGTCATTATAACACTATTTTTCATTATGAAACAGTTTCTCCCACCAATCACAGCTCAAGAAACAGTTGTTTGACCAATCAGGTGAGGATAGCAACGCATCTGCGGTGAGTTCCAAGGCCTTCTAATTTAAATTTCACTGCCTGGCCTAGTGTCATAGTGGGGCAATCGAGGAAGTCATGGTCAAATACAAGGTATTCTGTGCGTCCCATGCGCTCTGTTCAGTACATAAAACTAGCTTGCTACGGTGGGTGAGTGGATAGCGTGTCGGTCTCCTAACCCCAAGATTGCAGGTTCACTCCTGACCGTGGTAAGTGATTTTTGAAAGGCGGCAAAAATACGATACGCATGTCATACGATGTTGACATGTCAAAGAACCCATTTGAATTCAGTAGGGTGAGTTCATAATGGCAAAATTAATCTCGGGAGTTTCCGCCAACACAAATTTCCTCATTTCTCTACTAGAAAGCGCTATAGTCTTCGAGGAGATTAGTTATCTAACATCTAACCTCCTTGACTTTCATAGTCAAGGAACAACTAAATTCGACATGCAAGCTACCCTCTGGGTGTCAAATAACTCAGCTTGCACCCGGCACCGAGGCCATACGATATTATTATTAGTACATAAAACTGGCGAAATCTCGACAGATATTTATGAATATTTATGTTCGAACATAAAATAGTTATAATAATTATCGTCGAACATAAACAGTCGTATGCAACGAGCCTATAATGGTAATTAAGACACGAGAATGTTTATAAAACGAGCGTATGCGAGTTTTATAATTTCCATACGAGCCACCTCCAGCCCTAAGAAGATCAGATGCTCTCCTAAATTTATGGGAAAACATTCAGCAGAATCCCCAGCTACCCATTCATCACGATATTGCACAAGCAGAACATCAACGCTTGAAATCAAGGAAACCACCATGGCGCACAGCAGTGAACCTTGAAGGATCCTCTTTCAATGTTAACAATTCATGGAAAATACAGTGGGAGCAGTCTTCAGTAATCAACAAACATCTAGTTGAGAACCCTTCTAAGCGGATACAAGGATTCGACCTCCCCAGGCGACAGTGGAGGATCATCAACCGGATTCGAACTGGACAAGGCAGATGTGGTTACCTACTGCACAAATGGGGATGGGCTAGCTCTGCAAATTGTGACTGTGGTGCCTCCTTACAGACAATCCTTCACATTGTTGCTGACTGTCCTCTTCGAGCTTTCGAAGGAACGATAATAGACGTCCACCATACATCGAAGGGAGCAGTAGAATGGGTCAAACAACTAGACCTAGAATTATAAAATTGTACGAGCTTGTGACTGCACATTTGTCCATTCATTTTGTATATATATATGTAAAATCCATCTACATGCATTCTTCATACGATAAATAAATAAATGATGTACTATATCACACACACGCGCTTTAATGCACAAAAATGGGGTGTACTTTAGAACATAAAAGCGTGTTATTTTCTGATAAAATCTTATGTAATATTTACTTCAGCTTACTTCTTTTCCCGCCTAATGTTATTGGCCACAATATGTGTTGACCGACTGAAAAGCTTTCTTTAATAGAATTAGGCAACACTGAAAAATGGCTTCTACCACATCACTCTCTCCAAGCAAATGCCGATAGTTCAAGAAGTCCCTGGCAACTTTCCGAAATCTCTGTCACATATATTTACATTACAGTCATCGCAGAAGCACAGGTTATCAGACATGTTCAACGCACACCCTACAACTCGGGCTTGATGATAATGATGTCCCGTTGTTATTGCTGTTTGAGTCTTCTGTCTTTTGACTGGTTTGATGCAGCTATCCATGGCTCCCTGTCCTGAGCCAATCGTTACATCTCTACATAACTACCACACCTTACATCCGTGGCAATCTGTTAAACATATTATAACCTTGGTCTACCCTTACAGTTCTTAACCTCGACCCTTCCTTCCATAATTAGCTTTGCTGTTGCAGTTTGTCTTAGTATGCGTCCTACCAACCTATATCTTATCTTCATTAGAAGTCACCAGAACATCTTTCCTCTTCCACTCGTCTTAATAAGTCTTCATTATTTGTAACCCTATCTACCCATCTGATCTTCATAATTTTCCTGTAACAACTAATTGCCTCCTTTTCTGCTCACCAACAGTCCAAGTTTCACTTCCATAGAGTGCCTTGCTCCAGACAAAGGCTTTCAAAAAATACTTCAATACCTAAATCTAGGCCTATATTCGATGTTAACAGATTCCCTTTCTGTAGAAATTCTGAGCCAACCTACTTTTTATATCCTCTTTGCTTCGTCCTTCACTGGTTATTTTGCTTCCTAAAATGAATTAACTACAATAACAGCATAGGGTAGAGGAAAAATGTGATGTTTCACTGCTGTCTGTCTGTGATAATACACACATCAAAAAAAGTTTTGCATCACCTCGGTTCCCAGATCTCCGGCATATAGACGTTGACTGTGTATATTGTATCCAAGATACAGTCCCTTTGACTGTTCATAGATGTCACTAAAACTGCTCAAAGATGTAAACAACCATGCATGAGCAGGGCCTATTAGACGGAGGGGGTACGACAGCCGATCAGTTCCAGTCATTCCACCAGGACGAAGGTACGCTGCTCATGTTGTCTGTAGTTCTACCATGCCTAGAAGGTCAATACCGCAGTTCGATCGCGTCCGCATTGTTACTTTGTGTCAAGAAGGGCTCTCAACAAGGGAAGTTTCCAGGCGTCTCAGAGTGAACCAAAGCGATGTTGTTCGGACATGGAGGAGGTACAGAGATACAGGAACTGTCGATGACAGGCCTCGCTCAGGCCGCCCAAGGGCTACTACTGTAGTGGATGACCGCTACTTACGGATTGCCGCTCGGAGGAACCCTGACAGCAATGCCACCATGTTGAATAATGCGTTTCGTTCAGCCATAGGACGTCGTGTTTCAACTCAAACTGTGCGCAATAGGCTGCATGATGCGCAACTTCACTCCCGACGTCCATGGCGAGGTCCAGCTTTGCAACCCCGACACCATGCAGCGCGGTACAGATGGGCCCAACAACATGCTGAATGGACCCCACAGAATTGGCATCACGTTCTCTTCACCGATGAGTGTCGCATATGCCTTCAACCAGACAATCGTCGGAGACGTGTTTGGAGGCACCCTGGTCAGGCTGAACGTCTTAGACACACTGTCCAGCGAGTGCAGCAAGGTGGTGGTTCCCTGATGTTTTTGGGTGGCATTATGTGGGGCCGACGTACGCCACTGGTGTCATGGAAGGCTCCGAAACGGCTTTACGATACCTGAATGACATCCTCCGACCCATAGTGCACCCATATCGGCAGAATATTGGAGAGGCATTTGTCTTCATGGACGACAATTCTCGACCTCATCGTGCACATCTTGTGAATGCGTTCCTTCAAGATAACGACATCGCTCGACTACAGTGGCCAGCATGTTCGCCAGACATGAACCCTATCGAACATGCCTGGGATATGTTGAAAAGGGCTGTTTATGGACGTCTTGACCCACCAACCACTCTGAGAGATTTACGCCGAATTGTCGTTGAGGAGTGGGACAATTTGGACCAACAGTGTCTTGATGAACTTGTGGATAGTATGCCACGACGAATACAGGCATGCATCAATGCAAGAGGACGTGCTACTGGGTATTAGAGGTAGTGGTGTGTACTGCAATCTGGACCACAAATGCTGAAAGTCTAGCTGTATGATGGTACAACATGCAATGTGTGGGTCTCATGAGCAATAAAACGAGCTGAAATGTTGTTTGTGTTGATCTCTATTCCCTTTGTATTTAAAGGTTCCGGAACTCTTGGAACCGAGGTGATGCAAAACTTTTTTTGATGTGTGTATGTAGGGAGGAAAATAACATCTAATTACGTCGTTCGTCACTTTCACTAATATGCTTTATTGTGTGGCATGGGGTTTCTATAAGCCATCTAACGTTTAGATGGCACTGGTTTAAATAGGGATATTCTTGTCTCTTTCTGCTGCAAGTGAAACATGTATGGCGCTGTCATTTTCTAGCAATCCACTGTTGTCATATCGGTGGAAAATTTGTCTTTGTCCAAAGAGACCATATTCGGGTATAAATATGTTTTGCCGATCTTCTCTCTCCTATATTAGAACTACGTAAATTTGATAGAAATTCTAGAAAAATCAGATATCCATAATTTATGAAGAAATGATGTGTCCCCTTTTTAGTAAAATCGATCTTACATCATGTTGCATTGACTTTGTGGCGCCTATTTTACACGCAAGTGTAGCTATATGTGTCGTCTTGATGAATTCTTGAAATGTTTTATAATGGCAATATTAACATTTTCTTGTAGGTAAAACGTCTGAATATTCTCTCATAACCGCGTAGCAACATTGAAAAAGTTCGTGTGCTGCCAACCTTTTTATTTTTAATGTTAACCATGTCATGTCAGTTTGAGAGTTGTAGAGGAAAGTTGGAAGAAGTTTTCTACCTGCATACCCAGAGTGTAGATTTTAAGGTTTACACAGGCCGGGCTGTTCATTGACCGCGCATTCTATGAAAGAAGTTTCGACGGTCAGTGCGGGGTGCAGCTTGCTACTTGTACTTGTGCTTTATTTATTTTATTTTGATTGCTCTCTTTTATGTTAGACTCAGCATTGTTCATTTAATGTTATTTCGTTACTATTAGTATTATTATCCAGTATTTAATTCAAGTCTTCATCACTGTACGAGCGCTGAATGTGTGGAAAGAGTACGCGAATCACTTTGTACTGCCACTTCTCTTGGAGTGGAACAAATACGGCAACCCTGTCTTAACGCGCCATAAACGTTGGATGCCTTATAGCTACTGTATGTAACCCATTGCGATGCTGAATGAAGATCGAACCTACCTGCGAACTTGGGAATGGTCGAGCTTGAGGCAGGCTGGCAGGCAGGAGAGAGTGAGTTCTCGGGTCTGATGACCAGGCTGGGGGAAGCGCGCGTTCCCCTCTCACAGCCCCACCACGCTTAGTTGCCAGGCAACGCCGAAGATAAATGGTGGTGTTTACTGCTGCACATGGTGCTGCTGCTGCTGCTATCGACTGAGCAGAGCAGCACGGGGAACCTGAGCCAGGTTTATCCTTTAGCCCCTCCCAGGAAGATACGTTTTTGAGTTCCTTTTCAAGTCTAGGGGGGCATCTAGACCCTAGTAATTTCAACCAAGTCCTGTGTTCACGGAGAAACTAGTTGGCGCAATATTTTAATAAGTGTCGCGAAAGAAAATGTCACTACCAATCTCATTTTATGAAGATACTAGCAGAAGTACCCGGTTTTCGAGCGGCTTTTTGTACTTATTGGGGAAATAAAATAAACCTCTCAGATGATATCAATGTACCCGTAGTTATACAGACGTGGCCAAATACTGTACAGTCGAACCTCGATGTCTCGATTTGTTAGGGGTTCTTAAATTGATTTCGACTTATCGAAAATTCGAGTTATGTATTATTTATTATTACAGCATATATGAATTGCGGCCAATGACCATAACAGGGTCTTTTAATGAACACCCGTGGGTTACCAGATGTCACAGACACTAGCGGTGAACGTTGGAACTTGATAGAGCATTTCTAAACAACTAACCTACAAATTTTGCTACACACTACCAATAGTGGTTTACATGCCATACATCTATGACATGGGCCCGCCGGCTTTACTTCCCCTCAAAAAGAAGGCATACGGAGGGATTTAACGCTCTTAAAAAATCCGACAACTTTGAACGGGTTTGAACCCGGGATAGCAGTTGAGCTTGCTACAGACTACGCCATCGAAGCCGCTGTGTTATTATGTAAAATTTAGTAAAGATGTTACGTTTGTGATATACTGGTCGCAAAATACGAGTACTGTAACGAAACTGGCGGTTAGAACATAAAGCGGCAACAATTGAAAGAAAGTGCTGTGAACCTAACTCAGCCATATGTAACTTCCCATTTTAAATTGATGCCAATACTGTCTCAGACAAAAATGGCGGATATTTCGCGCTGATCATAGGGCAACATAACCTATATTTCTGCCACATGAAAGAAGTAGACTAAATGAGAATCTACAGAACGAAAAAGAAAATACAGACAAAAAAGTATAATAAAAAGAGCAATAAAATTCGACTTCCGTAGTTATTTAATGTACGAAAATTGGTATCGTCGGACTCGAAATCTTAAAAAAAATCTGACGTTCTAAGCCGCGATTATGAGTCCGCTTCTACACATGAGGTAACTGTCAGGACAGTATTTGCCATTTCCCAGATAACTTCCAGGACATTTCGTGATCAGAGAAATTTAGTATTCTTGGAATCGAGCTAGAATAATCCCCCTGGTCACGCGAGGGTTATTATGCTCATCGAGAATACAAACTTGTCGACTTCCGCAACTGTGTCGCCCACATTTCCCGAGAATGAAGAACAATCTGCATAGGTCACACTTCGTGTATAAACCACACGCACATTCATAATCCACAGCATACATTATTTTCGTAAAAAGATAAACATACATTTTTATTGAATACAAGGAAAATGTAAGTTGTCGGATCGTACGAATAACACATCAATAACAGTCGGTTTGTTAGCGATTGGTTTCTCATCTGTTTTATCAAATCACATCATTTGAAAAACGCACATTTTATGTTGGATATCGGCATCAAATTAATTATCCTAACATAATCTTCCGATGAAACAACCTCTCGTGTTTTAAAATCCTGAAATTCTCGCATATCATTCACTTTACAAAGAATTCGCGAGTGTTTCGGGATTTACAATAAAATTCGTAAATGCAAACTGATAAAAAAATGCTTGTTAAAAGTGATGAGGAAAAGTATTTCCTTACGAGTTAGTAACGCTTTCACGAATGATGTGTCTCTTGTCAATGGGCATTGAGGGAATGTGAGACAATAACGAATTAAAATGCTCGTTTCGATGGGCATTAGGCCTTCTAGCTTCAGCTGTTGGTATTGAAAAGGAAGCTCATAGGTTTACGAGACCATTAATCTTGCTATCATAAGTCACGCGTAGTCCGATCCATTTGACATGACATTTCGCAAGTCTGTCTTTGTCTGGAGGTTTGTCTCTAGCCTTTCATGTTTGAAGAAAACCCTTTCTTGAATTTAGTTCTTGGTGTAGATTTAGAGGGTGTGTTTCACTGTTGTCAAACTTGAACCTTTCACGACCAGCAATGACTTCTAGATGGTTGGTTGGTTCCTTAGTTTAGGGGCTGCGACAACGCGGTCATGTAGCCCCGTGTGTGGTGTGTGTAGAATCTGTCTGATGACCGGTGTTAATTGTGATGGCTGTATTAGTGTGTTGTTATGTTTTTTTTAAATTTCAAGTAAAGACTGCAGACAGTAATTTCAAATACTGTAGTTCCTATTTTTGCTACCAAATGCTACCGTCCACGACACCTCGCTTGTGGACTTGGCTACTAGATGGCATCGCAGTCAGCACCTGGCGGTGAACGTTGGAACTAATAGAGCGTTATCAATTCTAACCTACACATTTTGGCTTCACACGAGTGTAGTTAGTGGAAGGTTATTTTTCATGCCATAAATCTATGACATTGGCCAGCCGGCTTTACTTCCCCTCCAAAGGAAGGCATACTGAAGGATTTTAATGCTCTAAAAATCCTACGACTCGGCCGGGTTTGAACCCGTGATCTTGGACATAGAAACTCAGCATGCTACCAATTATGCCACCGAAGCCGCCTGACTTCTCGATGAATAGAGGAAAGTGAGATGCTAGGAAGAACGTGGACTTTTTCCACGGGAGTTTGTTTCAGGCATCGGTGGTCGTTCTGTAAGCCTCGATCAAAGAAATGTGAGGTGACTTGTGCCATGCGGAGCAGCAAGGAACTGAGGCACATGTCCGAAGTACAGTGCGTTCGCTCCCCCTGTGGCCGGGCGATTCGTTCACTTCTCCCGGCGGAGCGAGCCGTAACGCAACAATGCAGTGGTGGTTACCGTAAAACAGTTTACGCTTGCCTGTGCAGTATAGAAGACGTATCGTTTATCTCTACTGTGTATAAAACTTAGTACAGTGTGTAAGGTGTATTGTAAAATCCATTTATATGGCAAATTACGAGAAATTCGTGCTTGAACAAAGAGTGTTCATGTATGACACGTATGTAAAAACGAAGTCATGCAAAACGGTGTGTAGGCAATTTACAGACAAATTCCCTACCGTTCCAGTTCCAAATAGAGAGATTGTAAGGCGTATTGTTAATAAATTACGGGCAAGGGGAACCCTAATCCAAAGAAGGGTCCTGACGGAGGGATAACTCGTTGAAATTAATGCATCATTCTCTCGCTCTTCAAATAAGTCTCTAAAATTCTAAAACTGAAACCATACAGAGTAACTGTAGTCTAAGAATTACGACACCTTGATAATGAAAAACGCATCACTTTCTGTAATTACAGTAGATTTTACACAACATTGTTGACCCGCAGTTAATTTTCTCTGATGAGACATTGTTTCATTTAAATGATCACGTTGCTTCACAGAACAATATATATTAGAGCACAGAAAACCTCCATCTGATTCACGAAATCTTTAATGTTTGCATGGGAATCGCCCGGCCGCAGGGGGAAGCCACCGCACTGTACTTGTGGCATGGCTCCCTGTTTAGATGATGATGATAATTGCCTAACATCTAGGTTATCGGCCCGCACCCTGTTTAGTTCCAGTGTTCTACAAGATGATGTTTCTAGCATAAATCTTTTGTTCAGTATAACAGTGCGTTTTGCAGGCTGGATAGCGATCCAAAGTAACCCCTTGGTATTAGGGAGTAAAACAATGTTCAAGTGACACGCCATTCCATTTGAGGTTGAAGGCACATAATTATTTTTGTTGCAATTGATTTGGTTCTGATAATTAGCTGCGTAGTATTTGCCAAAATCTTTCTGTGCATTCTAAAAATTGGTTTCCATGTCTTCAAATGTTGAACTCGGGGAGGCGAGTGCTAGGTCGTCTGCATAGATGAAGCTTTTTGTACTGTGAGGAAGTGACTGATCAGTAGTATAGGGGCAAGCGCACTTTTTCTGTATCCGTCACTCGCATCGCTGTCCCTGAAACTCTACCAAGAACCTACGATTCTACAGTAAGATGTAAATAGTCCTGGTGAATTGGCTATCTTTGGTGAGGACATTGATCTTTTGTAGTATCAGTCGATGGTTGAGCAGCCGGTGGGTCGATAAGGGTAATTTCACGATGTTCAATTAAAATAGGCTAAGTAGAGACCGTGCAAACACGACGATGGTTCTGTTAATTAAACGCTGGACATAACCAGCTCAACTCTTTAACGTGAAGACGAGATTGAAGTTGGTTACAGGTGTTTCCAATACATCGTGAGTGTCGTGCAATTTGGGAAGCTTGGTGTTGAGATGTTTCTTGGCATGGACTGGAGCCAAGGCGGGTTCTTGTGGATCAATATCCGGTGGTAGGGGCAGGCGTATTGATCCACTTGAAGGAGCCAGCCGGGGCGCTGGCTGGGGCTTCCAAAATATCTTCAAATATGGCTTTTTTAACAGTTACCATTTGAATTGTCCCTTTTTTAATGTATTATCTTTTTAATGCTACTAGTGTTTCCGATATCGACAACTCCTTTAAACAAAAGTTACTGTCACATTTAGATTTCTTTGATTTTTTAATACAGTGTGACTCAGATAATTCAAACGTTTATAATTTTATAATTCAATTTTATCCTCTTTAATTCTAATTTGTTCAAAATTTCAAGCTTTTTTATTATACGTCTTGTATTAAAACACGTTATGCTTTTTAATGGGCAAAATACATAATTCTAAGATAACTTAAGCGTCCGTGAAACAGCACGACTGTGTCACACTACGTGATCTCAAGTAAACAAACGCTCTCACTGTGTCAAATAAAGACAAATATATGAGCCATGTCTTTCACAGCTAAATAAATGGCACGATACCCAATGAAAACAATGGAAGGAGCATACGTTTGTGTGCAGGATCCTGTGAGAACTGAGTTTCTCTGCTGACTTCATACCGTGACATTACAGCCTACATTGTGTATATTGCTAACTCGTTGAGAATAACGTGGTATAACTTATGCTACATGAGACAGCTCAGAACCATGAATGCTGTTGAAGAATGGCCTAATCTTCTAAACAACATTCTGTACTAGGACGACCGAAGCAAACGTTTGAGGAAACAAGCGGAACATTCAGTCTTCGCGTACAAGAGATTCAGTTAACTTTTGACTGAAGGATAACTGTATACAAAGGGTTGGATTAAAGAATCGAGTAGACAGCGAAGGGGTACGAAGATAATTATGACAGACTGTCTCTCAGAGCGATTTCGTTCTTACAAAGTCCAGTCCCATGACGAATTTGTTTGTGCGCTAGCCTTAAGACTGGACTAGAGAAAGAAAGAAAGAAAGAAAGAAAGAAAGAAAAATAAAATAATGTTCTTTTCATTCATTTTTGAATCCCGTAGGATCGACATCCAACGCAAGTGTGAGTGGATCTTTCACGACACGTATGGTTAAAATCCGCATTGTCAATACTGTGAAATGATGTTAGTTAATATTTTAAACGCACATATTTCAATATAACAATGATATCATCTTCAGCGTTATTAGTTTAACATTGGTTGGTTGGTTCCTCAGTTTAGGGGCTGCGACAACGCGGTGATGTAGCCCCGTGTACTTTGGTGTGTGTAGAATCTGTCTGATAACCGGTGTTAATTGTGATGGCTGTATTATTGTGTGTTATCTGTAATTCAGGTAGGAATGTAGACGATTAATTTCATGTAGTTCCTACTTTTGCTACCAAATGCTACCGTCACGACACCTAGCAGTGTACTTGGCTATTGGATGCCACCGCAACAGGCACCTGTCGCTGAACGTTGGAACTAGTAGAGCGTTAATCAACCAACACATTTTGCTTCACACTATATTGCAGATAGTGAAAGGTTCCTTTACATGCCATAAATCTACGACATGGGCCCACCGGCTTTACTTCCCCTCCAGAGGAAGGTAAACTGAGGGATTTTTAACGCTCTTAAAAAGTCCGACGACTTCGGTCGGGTTTGAACCCGCGAGTTTAATATTAATAAAATGAAATGGGTACCCTCAAAAAATTAATTAAAATACTTTTAAATAAATTAAACACTATAAAAATATTGTTAATAAAATGGAATTGCGATTCAAATTGTGACGAAATGTTAAAAAAGAAAGGAAAATGATCAAGGAAAATTTAGAATTTTACCTTATGAAAACTGCCCAAGTCACAGTCCTTTTTATCTGTAGTAGCTGTTCAGATAACCTCAACAGACAACAGAAAACGCCGCTTCCAAATGCACCCGCGATGGAATGAGGTGAGAAGTGTAAAACGTATCTGAATTGAACTGTACTCGTTTCTCGCCCCATCAGCACCAAGAATAAATATCGTTAGCACGATGTGCATACACCTTACGGAACCCTGGAAACCTGTGTTTCTGCACAATAAATTTGAACCGTATTATATCCAAACTTATCACCTTGTCACCGTGCCGTTTGGGTTGAGTCTGGGTGAGTCGACCGCCGATATAAATCGTTCCAAAGGGGATTAACAAATTGACTTTATTTTAGTTTTTTTCTAGTCCGGGTTGTAATGGTTTATTGTGATGGTGCGTGACAGATGTTCTGCTAGGTGAACGAGTTGCCCCCACTGGATGAGCGCGTGCTGTTTCGTCATCTGAGAACCTGTTCATGTCAAATCCCCTCCCCCAATGCATTCATTGACCGCACAGATGCTGGATTGTGTTCTACCCTCTATTGTTCTGCTATTGTCCTGTGTCTGTTGGTATTTTGATCAGTGTCCGTCCACTTGCAACCCTTTCTTTGACCGTGGTCAAGGATTTTTGTAACTTGCCTTGCACCTGTATTAAGTGGCGCCGAACATATATTACCAGCCCCTCAAATGAAGCAACTTACTTAGGTAGTCACACGAACCGAAGTCGAGTCATTGCCTCATTCATTGCTTTCTGTCTCGGACCATATTCTCGTTGGCTCCCAGAGCCTCCAGGCCTTTCTTGACTCCATCCTGCCGTCTCAACTTTGGTCTGCCGAGGGGTCTTTTTCCTTGTGGGTTTCCTTCTAGCACTCTTTTTTACCATCCCTTCTTCCCTTCTCAGTACATGTCCCAGTCATTCTATTCTTCTGCTCCTTATTACTGCTATCATATCCGGTTCGTTACACAGTGCGTGAATTTCTGTGTTTTATCATTTCGAATGATCTTGTCGACTTCATCGTTATGCTTTGGTCTACCGTTATGCGTTACGGTTTCGGAGAGGAAATGTACTAAGGTTGCACTTGATCGTATGACGTGCATATGCACCGAGTCTGAGTTTACTCCTGGGCTATGGCGTTATGCGATACGGAGACGGAGAGCGTATGACGTCATCATGTTGTGCAATGCATATACACCGAGTCTGAGTTTACTCCTGGGCTATGGCGTTATTCGATACGCAGACGAAGAGCGCGTGACGTCACGCAGCAGAGTGCAACTCCCGCTCTCCGTTCCCCGCGCGGGAAGCCTAAGTTAATGGGTAAAGGAGTCTGTTGAAAGAGTCCTGGGGCTTCGAGCGAAGCGAGAAGGCCTCCTGCATTTCTAACATGTGTAGCATTTGTAGCATGCGTCATTTGAAATGATATAAAGTCTAGTCTTTCAGACTGACTGTAACTTTTTTAAATGAAACAACTACTGTACTAAATTAATAGGGCCAGGTTCAGTATCTACCTAAGTGGTTTGCAAACATGGTGGCTTTGAAACATGAGTGGGAGCAGTGGCGTAACGACGGCGTGTCTACGGGGATTCCCCCCACTCCAGAACCAAACAGACTTATGAATAAGGTCCGGATAGTTGTGTTTAAATATTTTTTTATTTAACTAAATATTTTCTATTTGTTTACATATTTTTTGCAGTTTTTTTATAAATAAATACATACTTCTGACGTATTTATTCATAAGTAGGCCTACATATTTCCTATATTTGGTGGTGTGTTGTTCTCCATGGATGACATTTTCGACCCTTGGCAATTCCAGTTGGCTTCTCTATTTCGTGAATGCACCCTTGTCTGTGCATTGTAGTAGTATTTCAAGACAGCAATTCCCCGGTCATTAAGTATAGCAGGGGCCTGGAGTCAACAGTCTCATTAAAGCCTCCAATAATCTTACTTCTTCTTTCTTCGGCTTTTCCCAATTAATTGGGAGCCAACGAGGCTCATTTAGGTTTTGGTCGGGGATTTAAGGCCGGATACCCTTCCTGACGCCACGTGATTTTTCAGGTGAAAATTCCACCCCGCCCTTCAATAGTCTTACCTTGACAGGAAATTTTACCTGAAATTACAGTGGTCTGCGAAACTTGTGAGTATTGACAGAGTGCTATGAAAGTTTTCGAAGTGTCCGTTTCTTCTGCTCTTTAGAATGAAATTCGAAAACAGCACATTCATGATATCGTATCGCGCATCTTCAGTAAGTATTGTATGATTCGGAAACTGAGCCATTTGTACTGTAGTCAGGATTATGGATTATTCAAGTAGCTAGACGAGTAACTGGAGGACATGAATATGATACTAATTTAAGAACACTAGCGAACCCGTGCGAGAAATCTCGAATGTTCATAAACCACACTTTCCCCAATAGGTTTATAATGAGAGACTAAAGGAGAAAGGTTGTTATGTTTTTATTTCAACCAAATGATTATAGAACACTATTTACATTTCAGTTAGAATTCCAAGTTCTACGTTCCCTAACTTAAGAAAGCAATCGCTGAAAATTGAATCATCATAACACTCACCGGTTATTCGATATTTATGAAATGATACGATTTGAGTATTCATTCCGTTGATTTACTGTTTCTGAAACTCATGCAAAATGATAAAGGAACGACCTCAGAATGTTAAAATGACGTGAAACAGGCGTCACAGCGGCCAAAATGTGTAGTGGACAGCAATTATGGAGTGTATTTTCCTACAGCAACAGTATCTGCAAATCACACACTTCGTACATTATTTTAAAATATTTTTTTTTTAAAGAAATTATAAATATTTATGAAATTAGAGTGCAATTCGTCACTGATAATGTCTTATTCTCTTTCATTTGAATGCTCATTTGTCACGATCGGTCGCTTGTGAGCGCCGCGGAAGGGATCTGTGCTACTGAAATAATATATAACTTTGATATTTTGGGAACTTAATCACATATTTTCCACTTTTCAGCACATAAATAAATACATATTTCTGAAAAGTAAAGCACATAATTATCCGGGCCCTGCTAATGAAATATGAAATTTGATGAAGTTTTTAATTTTGAGTAAAACAAATCTTTGGATTGATGACAAATGATTGGATTGTGTTTAAGATCCGTGTAGCATTTGTAGTGTTACCCTATCTTAACACTTCCTAAATGAGCAAAATGGCAGCATGTTGCTGCATCCATACATAGAAAGAATGCGTTGCTGCACGTGTCTGTTCTATACAAACAAGGTGATGTCGACACGCAGTAACATGTTGATATTATTGTTAATTACGAAACATGATGTGTGTGGCAGTCAGCTGCACGTCGTCAGGGAGGGTGGAAATGTCTGGAGACACTCGCTTCACCGGGTAAGTCAACATAACGCGCGACTCTTCTTTCCGCCACTTTACTGTGCTATTCGAGAATTACAGTCGAGAGTTGCCTTGCACAAAATCACGTCTCTCGAGCTACCGTCGACCGCTTCCACTGAAAGGAATCGAACAGCAAACTTCACTGTTAGGGTTTTATTTTATAGCTGCTTGCCTCTTGACAAGGCGGAGCTGATTCGTTGTTGTTGTTTGAGTCTTCAGTCTTTTGACTGGTTTGATGCAGCGCTCCATCCCTCCCTGTCATGAGCTAATCGTTTCATCTCTACATAGTTACCACACCCTACATCCGAGGCAATCTGTTTATTCTAACCTTGGTCTACCCCTACAATTCTTGTCCTCGACCCTTCCTTCCATAACTAAGCTTGCTATTCCTGGGTGTCTTAGTATGTGTCCTACCAACCTATCTCTTCTCTTCATTAGCAGTCGCCAGAAACATCTCTCCTCTCCCACTCGTCTTAATACCTCTTCGTCTGTAACCCTATCTACCCATCTGATCTTCATCATTCTCCTGTTACACCACATTTCAAACGCCTCAATTTTCTTCTTTCCTGCTGCACCAATAGTCCAAGTTTCACTTCCATAGAGTGCCACGCTCCAGACAAAGGCTTTCAAAAATGACTTCCTAATACCTAAATCTATATTCGATGTCAACAGATTCCTTTTCTGTAGAAATGCTTTCCTTGCCTGAGTCAACCTACTTCTTATATCCTCTTTGCTTTGTGCATCACTGGTTATTTTGCTTCCTAAGTAACAGAAGTCTCCTACTTCCTTCAGCTTTTCACCTGCCAATTTGATGGCTGATTCGATACCTGGCTAAAACATGTGATAGGGGCAGATGATCTCGCTGTTCCGCCCCTTTAAAACAACTAACATGTGGCATGTTCGAAGTCACGTCTATAGTAATTCTACGTTTAAAAAAAAGAAGGCCTGTGGTTTATGATCGTGACGTTAAGAGCCAAATAGATGGTTGGTTCCTTAGTTTCGGGGCTGCGACAATGCGGTCATGTAGCCCCATGTACTTTGGATGTGTGTAGAATCTGTCTGATAACCAGTGTTAATTGTGATGGCTGTATTAGTGTGTGTTATCTGTAATTCAGGTAAGGACTTCAGACGATCAATTTGAAGTAATTCCTACTTTTGCTACCAAATGCTACCGTCAACGACACCTAGCTGTGAACTTGGCTACTAGATGCCACCGCAACTAGCACTTGTCATTGGCGAACGCTGAAATGTAATAGAGTGGTATCAAATGTAACCTAGAAATTTAGCTTCACACAATATTGTAGTTAGTGGAAGGTTCTTTTACATGCCATAGATGTATGGCATGGGCCCGCTGGCTCTAATTCCCCACAGAAGGAAGGCATACTGAAGGATTTTAACGCTCTTAAAAATCCGACGACTTCGGCCGGTTTTGAACCCGTGATCTTGGGCATAGAAGCTCAGCGTGCTACCAACTACGCCAGAGCTAAATAGAAGCAGATGACCTCATTGTTCCGCCCTTTAAATGAGTAATCCTCACCATCATGTGAAGCAATTGTCTTAATTTATACTGCGCGAACTGAAATGTCTCTCACGAGTTGCAGTTGGCTCCATGAGAAGTAAAGCGTCAGTAGCCATAAAGTGAGGTCTAATCATAGTGATCGTGAATGTCAGGGACCGATGTACCTCCGGTTGAGTAAGCCCTGTGTTTGTTTGTTAACTTGTAGCGTGATGTGAAAGTTTGGCTGTTAATTACTGCAAATTAGAACATCTTAGTGTTAAGTTGGTAGTAACGTGTTCTCATGTGCTTCTAACTTAAGCTGTAACGCTCTTTTCGCCAATTTCGTTGGGCTATGTTAACATGTCAGTATTGCAAGCTTCGAAATACTGGTATTTGCTTGCGTTTAACTCCTTTTCTGCTTCCAAGTATAGCCCAGGCATATTAAGTTATAACCTCAAACGAAATAATGTAAAGCTGAAATTTGGTATAGATGTTCCCTAGTACCCTAGTAACAAATCCTGAAAAGTCCCCATCTCTGCGGCGTCCGCGTCATAGTTTTTGGAGTGTTCAAAAGGGCTTAAATGGGGCCTAAGTGCCTTAAACAGCATTTTTGCTTCCTGCGTTCAAAATATTGATCCAAAATCAGTTATAATGAGATTTGATAGTAATAAGAGAATGACTGCGTTATATATAACGCTCTTATTGATCGTAATTATTGCCATATATTTAAACAGATGTGTAATCAAACATTTTTAGCTCAACTTTTCTCACGAAAATTTAGCTAATTTGTAATTTGCCGGGACTTATCGTGTAAACAGCTGCTGATAGCGACTAACGACCCAAAGTAAAAGTTGTAAATCATACTTGTAGCTTTAAAACGATACTTTGCCTTTTCATCCGACAAACAGCAGCAGAGATACAGTTACAAATATAAAAGTGGAAGTGTGGCAGTCGCTTTTCCGAACGAACGCCCATTTACTCTGGTGGGCTCCTCTATTCACCTTTGCTAACACCATTTTGTATCTTTGCTCAAGAGCTTTTAGGATGGTATTCCTTTGAATCCACGTAAAATAGCAGAAACAGTTTACATAGAACAAAACGAGTTTAATGCAGTTAGCAGTTAAACGTACATTCATAATAAGCATAATGCAAATAATAACAAAACAAAGCTTAAAAAGCTTTCTTCAGACAAAGAACACTTGCAAAACAAAGCTTACATCGGACTCAGTCGTCCTCCTCATCGTCTGAGCCATCAAATGTGACGTTGCCACATGCTTTTCCACTGCAGTGCCCACACATTAAGGAGCATGGGTAATGTATCGTTTTAAAGCTACAAGTGTGCTTTACAACTTTTACTTCGGGTCTTTAGTCGCTATTAGCAGCACTCACACCGACTGCCACAAGAGTTCTTGCAGTTACAGGACACCAAATTGAGGAGATGATCTGGAGCAGCTGGAAGATGAGTTGTCACTGGTACTAAAGCTGAGTGTTGGAATTTCCATCCCCATTAGGTAGGGTCCAAAGAAAATCCTAATCATTCCTGATCTTGCAAATATACCCGCAGTGAATGTTGTTTGGATGCCGCCGAAGTCGGCGGAAGTGAAGCCAGCTGAAATGACGCTGTGACCGGTTGTTGGCCATTTTTTGGCTGTATTTCACTACTCGAAGTTCGTCGAGGCTTTTGCATTCCGATTTGGCACTATCATAGAGGCAAATGGCGAACTTCTCTCCAGCTGATAGTATGGCCTTTTCATCTGGAGCCGTAGAGACGAATACCTTCATTTCCTCGCGTAAAGATGCGGAATCCTTCAATATTTTCCAGGCTTGCCGTTTGATGTACTCTACCCACAGCTTTCCTGTGCGAGATTTCTGGCTCTTTGAAGAAAATGTGTCATGAAGCGACTTTTTGAGACGTTGAAGGCAAGGGTATGATAGCAAATCGTTGGCGGTGCCTTCTTGGAATGCGGTAAAAAGCGCCTGTATTTCGTCCTTGTCATCCTTCGGCCCATCGTTCATGTTGAGTAACATTGTCCCGACAGCCTGTTTTGTCAGAAAATGCGCTCTGAGGGCCCTAGAACATGCACATTTTCGCGTTATTGATACATTTGAAATTGAAGGCATAACGTAATCATTTTTAAGAGCGAGCTAATTGCAAGCCTACCTAGAATATGCGTGTCCAGACATCATGTGAGTCACTGACGATTTAGCGTATATTTCCGCCCAGAGCTCCTCCGAACCGCTTCCATTCATCACGTAGCCGATTGCCCCAAGAAACGAGATTAGAATGTGAAATCCGCATAGACGAACAACCACGTTTTTGAGTTCCTCTGAAGTGTCCGAGGCGACTATGTCTGCAGCTTTCGCGCATAGGGGCTGGTCAAAGGTTCCGAAACAAGTGCTTTGTTTCAGTTCCACGCACTCTTTTGCGGCAAACTTCAATGCGGAATGTATAGTTGATGGATTGCTCGGTTCCAAGTTAATGAACAGCAAGGTATCAACTGACGTCGTCTGGGGAGCTGGTTGAGCATGAGCAGACAGTGACGTCTTCATAACCCCGTTCCACGAGGCGGGTAAATTAATACCTGACCACCGTCCAGATAACAACAAGGAGTCCATCATCAATGCAATAGCCACAGAGTTTGGGGCTTCCACAGTTAATTCCTTAATCTTGACGTCCTTTGAACCACGGGAAGAGAGCTTCCGATACCACGAAATGTTGAACTTTCCCATCGCCGCAATCACACCAGCATTAAGAACTTCTCGTGTACGTGGGAGTGGAGATATTTCACTGTCAGGTGCTGGACCTGTGCACTTGATGACTCCCATGCAGTGAAATGTGTTTCGCTCGTTCAATGTCCTTATGTTGAAGTCAGCGTTGTTAAAGCAAAACTGCGTGAACGCTCCAGTATTCGGGATTGGACGTTCTTCACGAAGCGCTGCAACTTCGTACCTGTGGACTTCCACCAAATTTACTGTAAATCCAAGACTGTTTAGAAGCTGAACTAATTATTTGGATTATTGTTGGCCTGCACCGACAGGCCGAGCGCTGCCACCTAGAAACGCGATCGGGTGCCTTTTCAACAGCGGTTATGCTTTGGGACCGTAACTCGGTAACCGTTTCTCGCATAGACATGGGTAATGTGCCAATGTAAAGCTAAAAGTATGCTTTATAACTTTTATTCTGGGTCTTTAGTCAATATCAGCAGTCGTTTAAAAAATAATGACCTGCTAATCACAAATTAACCAAATTTTCGTGTAAAATAGTGCTAAAAATGTTAAATCAGTCGTTTCTTTCCCTTCGTCAATAGCAATAATTAGGCCTGATAAGTCCGCTATCCTACTGGTTCTTTTTTATGAATTGCTAAAGCTCGCGAGAACTAAATTTGGATCAATATTTTTAACGCAGGAAGCAAAAATGCTGTTTTTGGCACTTAAGCCCTATTTAAGCCCTTTTGAACCCTCCAAAAACTATGATGCGGACACCGCAGAGATGGGGACTTTTCAGGATTTGTTTCTAGGGTACTAGGGAACATCTATGCCAAATTTCAGCTTTACATTATTTTTTTTGAGGTTGGCCGTGTTTTTTTGCATATAATGCCTGGGGTAGTAGTACTTCTCCCGTTAAAGAAGGTTTGGTTCTGAGAATTGATTTCATTACCAGAATGACTTTTCTTCATTGTATTAATTTCTATTTTCCACGTAACAGAGAGTAACGGAGCTCATCGTTTTAAAATGGCGAAGATAAGTCCATGGCATCCTGTGCTTCTTCACTGAATATTGGTGGATCATCAGTTTCCGTCTGACTTTGCACTTGTTTTTTTAAATCTCATTATATCCGATAGGAGTAACGATTCAAGGAGAAATGATTTCAACTCGTGAGATTTGCTGATGACACACCAGAGGATTTGAATGAGCTATTAAATGGTTTGGATTCTGTCTTGAGCAAATAATTCATGATGAAACATAATAAATATAAAACAAAAGTATTGGAATGCAGCCGAAAGAAATCAGAAACCCTTTGTTATTATTATTATTATTATTTATTTTATTTTACACGTTACAGGCCTATTAGACCACGCGAAGCAATCATGACTTTTTGTTCTTCCTGTCTTTCCAGTACTCTTTCATTCGTGCTCTAAAGGCCCTCTTCCTTTCTTCGGTCCACTTTGGTCTTTGGGCTGTAGGTGCAGCTCTCTCTGACAACACTTCCCACTTGTATACTTTGTGTCTAAATACGCTTTTGTCTATGACGTCTTCTGGGTCGACTTGTGCTTTTACTAGATCAATTTTGACTTGCATCATCCAGGGTGTAGTAATCTTGATCCGCTGTATGTATCTAAGAATTTTGTTGGTGAGTCTAGTTTGTGGGAGTCTGCTGATGTGGCCATAAAATTTTAGTCGCCTCTTTCTGATGTCTGCTGCGAGGTTGGACAATTTCTCTGTGGTGTCTCTGGAGTGAAGCCTGTATCCTTCATCTGTGTGCTTTGGTCCAATTATTTTCCTTATTATTTTTCTTTCCTCTGTGAGGATTTTTTCCAAGTCGCCCTTAGTGTGTAACGTCAACGTCTCACTAGCACAAAGCACCTCAGGTTTAATAACCGTGTTGTAATGACGAAGTTTAGTGAATGTGGACAGACATTTTTTGTTGTAGACACTCTGTGTCTTGTATAAGGCTCTCTTCATTTTCATTAACCTAGTGTTCTGCGCGATTTTCTCTTTTCCCGTCGGTTCAAGCACTTCACCTAGGTATTTAAAGTGGGCGACTCTATTGATCTTGCCATATTTCGTGTTTAAATTCTGTATGTCGAATTTCGTACAGAAAAACTCTGTCTTTTGGAACGAGATCTGTAGTCCTACTTTTTCGGCGCACTCTTGGAGTACTTCTATCTGTCTGATTGATGTGGTTTCGTTATCTGAGAGTAGAGCCAGATCATCCGCGAAGGCTAGACATCCAACCTCCAGTTCGTCCTTTGGTCGTCCTAGTCGCACTGGCCTCCAGTAACCTTGAAGTCTCAGCTCTTTCTCCCATTCCTTGATAACTTTGTTCAGCACTAGGTTGAAGAGAAGCGGAGAGAGCCCGTCACCTTGGCGAACACCTGTATTGATCTGAAATGGTTCTAAGATTTCCCCCATGAATTTCACTTTTGATGTCGTGTCTGTCAGTGTCTGTTTGATCAATCGCAAGGTCTTGCTATCCAAACCTTGCTCGTGCAAGATGTTGAACAATGACTGACGGTCAATGGAGTCATATGCCTTCTTGAAGTCAACGAAGGTACATATAACTGGAGTATTCCTGAGGGCTTTGATTTTCAATATACTTTTTAGGTTGAAGATTTGTTCCGCGCAGGAGCGACCAGGACGAAATCCCGCCTGGTACTCGCCAATCTTGTGTTCCAGCTGGTCCCGAGCCCTTTGGAGTAGGCACGCTGAGAGGATCTTGTACGTAACTTGTAATAGTGAAATGCCCCTGTAATTGTTTACGTCAGAGCGGTCGCCTTTTTTGTGTAACGGGTGGATCAATGCACATTTCCACTCATCTGGTAGCTTTTCTGATGTCCAGATGTCAGTGATAATCTGTGTGAGTTCCCTGAGTGAGTGTGGCCCTAGGTTTTTCAGTAGTTCGGCCACTATGCCGTCTTCACCAGATGTCCTGTTGTTCTTAAGTTTGATGATGTGCCTGTGAACTTCCTCTTGTGTCGGAGGTAATGAGTCTGCGTTCTTGACTGTAGGTTCTTCCTCTGAGAATCTCTCTATTGGTTCTGGACAGTTGAGAAGATCAGAGAAGTATTGTGCCATCACCTTGCAATTCTCCTTATTCGTTAGTGCTAATTTTCTATCACATTTTCTGAAGCAAAGGTTTGGTGGTGTGTACCCTCTGATGTGTCCTGCAAACGTTCTGTAGAAGTCCCTTACGTTGTAGTTACGGAAGTTGTCCTCAATGGAGTCCAACTGTTCCTTCAGGTATCTCCTCTTGGATTGTCTGATAATTTTTGCGGTTGCTTTTCGTGTTTCATGGAAATTCTGTAAATTTTTTGGGGATTTTTTACTGTTGTATTTCTGATATGCCAATTTCCTGGTAATGAGTGCATTCTCACAATCAACATCCCACCAAGGATGTTTGGAATTCTTCTTCAAGGGAATGAGCGCTTGTGCTGTTTCTATGATTTTTCGGTGGAAATTTTGCCAGTCATTGGCATGTTCTTTTTCCCAGGCTTCCTTCACTCCAGAGTCTGCGATCTTTTTTGTGTCAAATTTTGGTAGGGGGGGTTTCTTACAGAAAGTTCTCTTTGGGGTGAACTTGACCTTGACGCGGGTTAGGTAATGGTCAGAGTCAATGTTGGCTCCTCTACGTACCTGTACATCATGAATCATCTCCTGTACTGGATATGAGATTGCCACATGGTCGATTTGGAACTCACCTAACTGCTGGACTGGAGAACGCCAGGTTTTCTGTTTTCTAGGGTGTTTTCTAAGAGATGTTGACATGAGCTTGAGGTTATTCTGCTGGCAGAGTTCTATGAGTCGTGTGCCATTTTTATTTGTGAATTTATGTGCAGGATAGTTTCCGACTGTTTTCCTGTACATCTTTTCTCTACCGATCTGTGCATTGAAGTCGCCCATGAGGAGTTTGACGTCATTCCTGGGGACTTTGGACATCACTGTGTCAAGGGTCGACCAGAATTTTTCTGCGGACTGTGGATCGCTCTTGTTACTTTGGTTAGTGGGGGCGTGTGCGTTGATCAGTGTGTATTTTTTGTTGGCGCACCGGAAGCGCATGCTCATCAATCTGTTGTTTACTGGAGTAACTTCTTCTAAGGATTCTACTATGGTCTTGTGGACCATGAAGGCCATCCCCAGAAGTGGAGCGCCTTTGGCAACGCGCCTGTCAGTCTTGCTCTTGAACAAGCGATAATTGCCGTAGTCCATGGTGTCTTCATCTGTGATACGTGTCTCCTGCAGCGCGAGGATTAGAAGCTTCTGTCTATCGAGTTCTGTCACTAGATTGTGCAACTTTCCAGGCTGTATGAGAGTGTTGATGTTTAGAGTGCCTACGTATGTTGGTGTCTTATGTGGAAGTTTGCCAGAGAACTCCGATTTTCTCTGTGGCCGTGGTTGCCCGGGTCCCCCAGAGTCCGAACGCCCGGGTGCCGTCAGTTGACGGGTGGATTGGTTACCACCTGGGGTACTGTTATTATTTGCACGCGCCATGGTTACTTGTAAGAAAAGGGGTCTAGTGGTTATCCACTAGGTTTCTTAGAACCAGGGATTGTTAGTTCCTGGAGCATGTTTACAGCCGCACCACATGGTGAACAGACGCTGACCATAAGCCGCCCAATCTGGGAACAAACGCTTTTGGATTTAGAGTTCTTTATTGGTGGGGAAACCACCTGGCTCTTCCGCTCCATCCATCGTTGGGAATCTTAGATTCCTCTTCCGCCATCAGGACCGTTGACCAATTTTCACCTAGTAACCCTAGGCAGGGGCCCTTACAGGGTGCTACCATCCGGAGCCAGATGGACCCAGGTTTTTTAACGAGGTGTTACTCCTCCCCCTCCTCCTTCCTCATCACTTACGAGATGAGGCCCCGGGCTTATTATTATTATTATTATTATTATTATCCTTTTGGTGCATATCCGGTTCGGATGTTGGCGATCATGATGGCTATCCTTGTCTTGTTGGTGGCGACGTGGAATAATTCATTTGAACCAGTATCTAAGATTGTCGAACCGAGATATTCTTCTTCGACCAGGACCTCTTATGCTGATGATCGTCCCTTGGAATATTTTTTGTAACAGGTCAAAAACCTCGATGGACGTCAAATTGACAGGTGAAAAGTTAAAGGATGTAGGACACTTCTGCACAGTGATGGACGAAGCAAAGAGGATATGAAAAGTAGGTTGGCATATTCAAGGAAAGCATTTCTACAGAAAAGGAATCTGTTGACTCAAATAGATTTAGGTATTAGGAAGGGCAGATGACCTCGTTGTTCCGCCCCTTAAAAACCAACAATGACAGGTATTAAGAAATCATTTTTGAAATCCTTTGTCTAGAGCATGGCACTCTATGGAAGTGAAACTTGGACTGTTGGAGCAGCAGAAAAGGGGTGAAACGAAGCGTTTGAAATGTGGTGTTACAGGAGAATGGTGAAGATCAGATGGATAGATAGGGTTACAATTGAAGAGATGTTGAAACGATTGGGGGAGGAAAGATGTTTCTGTCGACTGCTAATGAAGACAAGAGATAGGTTGATAGAGCACATACTAAGACACCCAGGAATCGCAAACTTAGTTATGGAAGGAAGGGTCGAGGATAAGAACTGTAGGGGTAGACCAAGGTTAGAATATGTTAAAGCTATTTCCTCAGATGTAGGGTGTGGCAGTTATGTTGAGATGAAACGATTAGCTCAGGTTGGTTGGTTCTTAAGTTTTGGGGCTGCGACAACGCGGTCATGTAGCCCCGTGTACTTTGGGTGTGTGTAGAATCTGTCTGATAACCGGTGTTAATTGTGATGACTGTATTAGTGTGTGTTATCTGTTTTTTAATTTAAGTACTGCAACTTAGAATTTTTCAAATAGTTCCTACTTTTGCCGCCAAGCGCCACCGTCAACGATTACTAGGCCAAGTTCAGAACTTAGCTACTAGACACCACCGCAGTCGGCTCTTGGCAACGAACATAGAAACCTAAGAGCGTTGTTTACATTCTTAACCTATCCAATTTAGTTTCACACAGGTGGAATTAGTGGAAGGTTCTTTAACATGCCCTAATCTATGACATGGGACCGCCGGCTTTACTTCCCCTCCGAAGGAAGGCATACTGAGGGATTTTAACGCTCTTAAAAAATCCGACGGCTTCGGCCGGGTTTGAACCCGCTATCTTGGGCATAGAAGCTCAGCATGCTACCGACTACGCCACCAAAGCCGCAAGATTAGCCCAGGACAAGGAAGCATGGAGGACTGCATCAAACCAGTCAAAAGACAGAAGACTCAAACACACACGTAAGAGAGCCCACGTTCAGCGAGTACAAGATGCCCCCAAGTCCCTAATAGAAAACATGTATGTTTGGTGTTCATTGGCTGTGGTTCTTCGGTCCAACTGTGGTAGACCTATATTGTAATTGGCGATTATTGGAGTTTACCGGAAGTAGTTCGCGTGAGGTGTGGCCACCACTTTCTCCGAGCACTTATCAGCTGGCTGATATCACACTGGCTAATGGAAAGAGGTCAACTACACTTCTTTAGTTGTGGAGATGTTAACAGTTCACTTCACAAGGATGATATTAGCTCGAGAGGTGACGTTTGGACACTTCTCTCACTTCACAAGGATGATATTAGCTCGAGAGGTGACGTTTGGACACTTCTCTCACTTCACAAGGATGATATTAGCTCGAGAGGTGACGCTTGGACACTTCTCTCCCTCAAATTTAATCTTCTGCAGCTACGCGCTGATTGATAATTTCCCCGTATTTCAACAATCGGCTGTAATTGCGTTATTAAAATATGTTACACATCTTTTTTCTCCCCAAAGGATTTTACATGCGATTTAACTGGAGTGCACTTTTGTGATCGATGAGGAAACCATTTGCATTCGTTGTAGATCATGGAGTAAGTTTGCTATAGCTCCAATCGAAAGCCTATCCTATATGCTTTCTTCATGCCATAGCTGCAATCGCCAGAATATCGTTTATGCTTTCTTCATGATGTAGTTCCAATCGCAAGCCTATTATTTATGGTTTATCAATGCTATTCCTCCAATTGTAAGTCTGAAAAGGAAGGAGGCTTATGTGACCGTTATCCTTGTGATCATGTGCCACAGGACCTACGTTTATGTGGAATACGAACTACAGGACGTGACATTTCACTTCAAAAATCTCACATATATATTTGACCTTGGTCAAAGGCAAGCAGCTTGACCATTACACCATCACTCCCCTAATCGCAAGTTTGTTATGTATGCTTTCTCCATCAATTTTGCATAAACATTCCATCCTTCTGCTTTTCACAAGGTGTGTAACGTTGAAGCTTGTAACCTCGTTCAGTTCCGATCTCCTCTCTTTGTAATGGTAGCATTCTTGGCTGTCAAACCCGAGGCCCGCGTTCGATTCCCAACTCTGCCAAGAAATGTTATTCTGGTCGTGATGGCTGGAGCGTGGTACACTCAGCCTAGTGAGGCAGAACTAAAAAGTGGTGTTAGATTTCTACTTCGGCCACCCTGGAAGTGGTTTTCTGTGGTTTCCTACTTTACTCCAGACAATTGCTGGAATGGTTCCTAACTTAAGATCACCACCGCCTCCATCCAATTCCTAATCTCAATTACAAATACACTTATACAGGTATCACAATAGCACAGGTTATCATAAATATTACCCTCACATACCCAAATACATGGGGCTAAATAACCATGATGTCGCTCCTATATGAAATAACATCAATATATTTAATAGTCCCTGATCAGTGTCTCACTGTTGGTAAATATTGCGCTAAAATTCTGTTGTTAACGTATTTACGAAGCATCCATGCGAATGGATAATGGATTTGATTCAGTTTCGAAAGTTTTCGGGCCTGGATGTATATATGTTTACTGTCAATAGGATATTATGGAGACGCTTTGTTTGTGCTCAGGGACTTGTCTGATCTCGAGAAGACACGTGTTCAAAATGAATGGGACCCGTAAAGATTCGTGATTGAATTCTGGACCTATGATGTAGTTAAACTCAATTTCCATGGCTCCTTAACGACCAATTAACTTATTATAATGTATGTATCATCGCAATTTGATCACTGAATGTGGCTATGTGTAGCCAAAACATATACTCTAGGTTCAACATAATGGTGAAATTACGTAGTATTAAACCATTATTGAGTTTTCTTTATAAATTTTTGTTCTGGGACTTAATGACAAGACGTATATTGGCATGTAAATCTTGCTGTGTTGATCAGCCTTGGGTTGCACACAGTGTGTCAGGATTACATACAGGACAATCAACATTTATGGTCAACCTGCCCGTAAACTTTCTAAAGGTGGAGGTCGAAAGAAAAATCTAGGTTATCGATTTCGTATAAATAGAGGAATTAACTTTGCCTCTGACGGGGTTTTAAGGCTGTAATACCTTTTCTTGGTGCCACATGACGCTGCTTATGAAAATCCCTTTCTTATATCCTAAAAACAAGGTAAACTCGAATAATAATAATATCGTATGGCCTCGGGTGCCTGGTGCAAGCTTTGCTATTTGACACCCAGAGGGTAGCTTGTATGTCGAATTTCGTAGTTCCTTGACTATGAAAGTCAAGGAGGTTAGATGTTAGATATCTAATCTCCTTGAACACAATAGCGCTTTCTAGTAGAGAAATGAGGAACTTTGTGCTGGCGGAAACTCCCGAGATTAATTTTGCCATTATGAACTCGGCCTACTGAATTCAAATGGGTTCTTTGACATGCCAACATCGTATGACATGCGTATCGTATTTTTGCCGCCTTTCAAAAATCACTTACCACGGTCAGGGGCGAACCTGCAATCTTGGGGTTAGTAGACCGACACGCTATCCACTCACCCACCGTGGCAAGCTGTAAACTCGAATGAAAATACATTAAACAAAAATCATTTGATAATGGGGCTAATATTATCTCTGTTTACGATAAGAATAACAGGTGAGTGATGCAGGCTCCTCCCACATGTTCATGGTTTATTGTGCGTCCACTATAGCGAATTATGTTTATGGAACACCATTCAGAGCACGCTTCTTCCTCATTGATTACTTGCATTCACCTGTCTTGAACACTCTACATTTTAAGAGCGTATCTTGAAACTGCGATCAGGAACATGATAGCCAAATGAGTGTGACAAGAGTTGTATTGCCACTACAAGCAGGTGGTCTTCCACCTTGCAAGGCTCCCGTATGGCGCAATAAACTATATTATATTGATCCCTTGTACTAGCAGCTGCCGACACTGATCCGATCATTTAGACGCACGATATCCCAATCATTTTCTAGTGTCCGGAACACCTTGCCCATACTTCATACCAAATAAGAAGCACCTCCACATTACCTGTTCTGTGGAAAATATCGATATTTAGCGTATCGATTATGGTTTTCAATGTGAAACATAGTGTTGGTAAATAAGAGCAATTAGCAATTTTTAACTCGGATGTAGATGTTGATTCGTATTGATATAAACTTATTCATATTTATGGTTTCCTTATTGATAATCTTAAAAAATATCAAGATTTTTAAAGAACAATTCTCTAGTTTCCAATCATTTTTCACAAAATTATTTTATATTATCATATTAAAGCCCACATTTGTGCAAGATCTGTTTTTAAATATATTTTTATAAAACATTTTTTAAAATAGGAATGACCAAGTTTAAATGTTGTTTCCGAAGGCTTTGCTCGTAGTTCTCCATAATAATAATAATAATAATATAATATCGTATGGCCTCGGTGCCGGGTGCAAGCTTTGTAATTTGACACCCAGAGGGTAGCTTGCATGTCGAATTTCGTTGTTCCCTGAAGCACTATGCAAGTCAAGGAGGTTAGATATCTAAGCTCCTTGAAAACTATAGCGCTTTCTAGTAGAGAAATGAGGAACTTGGTGTTGGCGGAAACTCCTGAGATTAATTTTGCCATTATGAACACGGCCTACTGAATTCAAATGGGTTCTTTGACATGCCAACATCGTATGACATGCGTGTCGTATTTTTGCCGCCTTTCAAAAATCACTTACCACGGCCAGGGGCGAACCTGGGGTTAGTAGACTGACACGCTATCCACTCGCCCACCGTGGCCGAAACTGGTATTTAATTAATAAATATTAATTTAAAAATTGTATTGACTAAGGTGTATTGGATTTATTAAATACCTGTGTTTTTTTTTTTTTTTTTTTTTTTTTTTTTTTTTTTTTTTTCTGAGTCATCAATCAACTAAACTTTGTACCTACTGCCTTATCCATTCACCCGCTAGTCTACTTCTTGGTGTAGCGGCTAGCACCGTTGGCTGTCACCCCAGAGGTCCGCGTTCGTTTCCCGGCTCTGCCAAGATATTTAATTCTGGCCTGAGTGCTGGAACAGAGTACACTCGCCGTAGGTATTCCCAGGGCAAGTGGCCTTCCATTGTGCATACTTTCCTCCTCAACTAAGTGTGGGAGGTCATTAATGTAACGTAAACCCCCCAAAACAATCAAGTCGTCAGATTTTTTAAGAGCGTTAAAAATCCCTCTGTATGCCTTCCTTCGGAGGGGAAGTAAAGCCGGCGGGTCCGTGTCATAGATTTATGACATGTAAAAGAACCTTCCACCAATTACAATTATGTGGAGTTAAAGTTGTAGGTTACATTTGATTGACGCTCTATTAAGTTCCAACGTTCGTCGCCAGGTGCCGGTTGCGGTGGCATCTAGTAATCAAGTTCGCGGCTAGGTGTCGTGGACGGTAGCAAAAGTAGGAACTACAGTACTTGAAATTGATCGCCTGCAGTCCTTACCTGCATTACAGATAGCACACACTAATACAGTCATCGCAATTATCATTGGTTATCAGACAGGTTCTACACACACCCAAAGTACACACAGGGCTACATGATCGCGTTGTCGCAGCCCCTAAACTGAGGAACCAACCAACGGACAAACAAAAGATGCGTACGATCAATTAAATTATGTTAATTTTAGCACCCATTCTTTGGAATTTGAAGTTGGGTGGCTTTATATTTTAAAGAATGATTATGGTGTGTCAGTTACCTATGTAGGAAGCGGTGTGCTGTTCATGCAGCTGGTGAGATAGCGAACAATGCACACGTGCGGCGGGCGCTGTGCTGACTCACAACACAACAAAGACAAACCGGGGGAGGGTCTGAGCGTGGGTGGGTGGGGAACTCGCCAACACACATGTATTTCATCCCCAAGTTCACTAAGGGCATCCATATGTGGGACGCAATTCTTTGAGCCACCGGAGATATAAACCTTGGAAGATGCATCTATTATTATAACTCGGCGAAAATAACTTTTATCGTTATCATCATTGCGTTGGTTGGTTCCTCAGTCCCGTGTACTTTGTGTGTGTGTAGAATCTGTCTGATAACCGGTGTTAATTGTGATGGCTGTATTAGTGTGTATTATCTGTTTTTATCATTTTAAATGATTTTGTCGACTTCGTCGTTACGCTGGCGTTACGGTGACGGACGAAATGTACCCAGATGCACTGAGGTGTGTGACGTCATAGTACCGCTCGGTGCATGTGTACCCCGACAATCTCTACTTCGTTAGTATCAGACAAAAATCCCCGATTCTTGGATGTCACGGGTAATCTCGAGAACCACTGGATGGATTTTGATGCGGTTTTCACCATTCTGTAAAGGATATGTCGAGGAAAGATTCTGTAGAAAATAATTTATGTATGATCAAAGGAAGCCAAGCAGTAACGATTTCAGTGAAAAAGTTGAAAACAAACTTGGCGTCCGTGCGCTTCTTAAGCTTACGCTGGTCAAACCGTTAAAAATATCAATATACTATGAGCGTAAGAATTGGTCAGCATGAAAAGTTCTACAAAAAAGTACGCGAGAGCATATCTCTATCTTCAATATATCGCCCATTAGAAGTGATTTTAGACTGGATAGAAGGGGCACGTCCCCACGCGCTTGATCTTGCTTTGCCCTTGGTTTGCACTTGCCCTTCGCGAGTAATTTGAAACAAGGTAAGCAAGATAAGTATTATGCAGATAATTTTCTAACATGTCAAGAGTCTTTGGCTTCGAGCGAAGCGAGAAGCCTCCAGCCTTACTAGCATTTGTAGCATTTGAAATGATACAAAGTCTAGTCTTTCAGACCGACTGTCACTTTTTAATTCAAGTAAGGACTGCAGACATTCGATTTTCAAGTAGTTCCATTTTTTGCTACCAAACGCCACCGTCAACGACCAACTAGTTCTGAACTTTTGTCACTAGATGCCAGCGCAGTCGGCTCCTTGCGACGAACGTCGGAACCTAAGAGTGTCAGTCAAATCTAACCTTTATTTAGCTTCACAGAGGTGTAATTAGTGGAAGGTTTTTTATCAGGCCATAAATCTATGACATGGACCGCCGGCTTGACTTCTCCTCCGAAGGAAGGCATACTGAGGGATTTTTAACGCTCTTAAAATCCGACGACTTCGGCCGGGTTTGACCTTGGACATAGAAGCTCAGCATGCTACCAACTACGCCACCGATGCCGCCTGTATCATCATTACGTGTGGGAGTGTGATCTCTCGTCCAGTCCGCCACCCCTCTGCTCGGCACGTCAAAACATTACGCGAATGAGCCTTTCAAGACCCCACTAGTTTATTTATTAACATGGTGTTTCTGAATTCCCATTACAGACTTTGAGGGCTTGTAGTGGGGACCAAGACGGATAAGTTTAGCATAGGAACTTGTGTGGCCGGCCCCTGCCTCTCGCCCGGAGGCCCCGGGTTTGATCCCCGGCTCAGTCAGGGATTTTAAAAAGGACGTGAGGGTTGGAACGGGGTGCACTCAGCCTCGTGAGGACAATTGAGTAGCTGTCTGACAGTTAGACAGCGCCCCGATTACGAAAACCAAGATTAACGGCCGTGGGGACCCGACGCGCTGATCACGCGTCACCCCAATATCTGCAGGCCGAATGGCTGGGCAGCGGTCGCTTGGTCGGCCTTAGCCCGTCATGGGCTGTATAGTGCCAGGGGTTGACTTTTTTAGAACTTGTGTCCGGAAACGCACAGTCTTCTCGCTACCAGCAAAGAAACACCACAGCACACGTTCACCGCTCCCGCGTTCTGTCCAACCCCTGCTGCTTGTCGTCAGACGGAGATCATTGTGACGACCACAGATACGGTACCTCCGTACCATGTTCTGGTACACACCATCACCAATACCTGGTTCTCCCAACATCCGCCGCAGCTATAACCCGCGCCAGTAGGTCTTCCTTGTATTCCACAGTGGTCGCGTAAATCAAGCTTTTCATGTAGGGGCTATGGGACACAGTGACGTACGTACTCTTAGTCAGTGACGCCGAAAATGCCGGAGATTTTAAAGTGTGCTGTAGGGGTTTTTTCCGGGTAGCGGGAAGACTGTACATTTCCCAGGGTGTCTACTACTTTGGAAACCATGGAATTGTCGGGGAATTTTTAAAGCCGGGGAAATTCAGGGAATTTTCAGGGTATTTTAATGACACTCAGGGAAATTTAGTTTTGCCTTGAATAATTGGAAATTAATCATTCAAGTATATTCTGGTGATTATTCTTCTTACCGACATTAACTCAGTAAGCTCTCATTTCTTGCACGATTGAGCACACACATTACATGTGTAGACTGCCAATGTGCGACTGTATTATTATTGACGAGCTACTCACCGTACAATAGATTTCTGGATGAGAAAATACAGAAATTGGCCAAATTTGACAATTGATATTGCAACGCTTCAGTGCCCAATACAATTGGATTGTATTGTGTTCGCGGACTGAAAAGTTGCAATTATTAAATGAAGTTTTTTTTTTTTTTTTTTTTTTTACTTAATTCATAATTTGATTTTTTGGAGCAGATAATAGGTGTCACGTTGAGCCTGTATCCTAGGAAGTAAATGTTGGTTTACTGTATACATGTGTAAAAGATGTGGCGTCTCTAAGTACTCACGTGAAAGGGTTAACATAGCAGCGGGTGGCACCACATCCTTTGAGAATCTTAAAACGGATTGGGCAAGGTTTTCACACCGATACCGAGGAAGCTACCGGATAAGCATTATTTTCTGTACAGGAAATGTGCGCGGAGGGATAATCCCCCTCAGTTCTTGTGCTGGCGATTTGAGTGAACTGTGGTGTGACATTTTGTGGACAATGGTCGCTGGTGGGAGGTAATGGACTGCTATAATAGTAAGAGTGTGTTCGGACTGGGAACAGGTGTAGTGCCGTGTTCCCATCGCGTCCAGTCCCAGTCATTTCAACTTGTTGGCCTTACCTTACCTCGCCTCACCTCATGTTACGTCGTTGGCTATTTTTTTCTTTCTAAATGGTCTTTTTATCGCCCGAGTACTGCGCTTTCAAGGTGTCGATGAGTTACCTCAACATGGACGTAGGCTGCGTCAGTGATCAAGAGTCATAGTTTCGAAAGTGAACTCGAGGGCAATGTTGCCCATCTTAGCGACACGTCCATACTGCTAGGTGTTTTCATTCTTAATCTAATGACACTTTTTTTTGTCGTGTGGCCTCCGGAGGGACCGAGTGCAGGTCTTTCTAGTCGACGCCCGTGGGCGACCTGCGCGTCGGGATGAGAGATGAATGAAACCGGGCAAGGATGTGGAAGGAAGCGGCTGTGGCCTGTCAAGGTACCGTCCCAGCATTTTCCTGGTGTTGGAAATGAAGAAACAACGGAAAACCATTTCAAGGACGGCCGACGGTGGGGCTCCGAACCCACGAAGGGGCGGAACTACGAGGTTATCTGCCCCAAGGCCTTAGTGACTTGTTATTTTTATCGAAGTTAACGGCATAAAGGTTTATCTCTATTGGAGCTCTTCAGTCGGTCAACAGGAATTTGCCCAAAAACTGGGTGGGTACAATGTACAGTATATAATATACTATTCCCACATCTATTCCATGCAAATATGTTCTAAGGCCATGGCCGCCTCCTTCCTAATTTTCTTACAAGTAAACATACGTATTTTAAAGCGGCTTTGGCCTTAAGTAGGTACCATCCAAGCATCTGCCTGGAGTAAAAGTGGGGAAACCACGGAAAACCACTTCCAGGATGGCTGAGCTAGGAATCTAATCCGCGCTCTTCTGAGTTTTGCCTCACGAGGCTGAGTATACCCCGTTTCAGCCCTCAGGCCAGTGTTACATTTCTTGGCGGGGCCGGGAATAGAAACCGGGCCTCCGCGGCACTGTCAACCATGCTAGCCACTACGCAACGAGGTGGATAGCGGTTTGTGACATGTTGGTTGTCAGCCCTGTGTACCTGGGTATGTTAACTTTGAGAGCTTGAGTTTGATGACTGCAATAGTGTGTAACTTGAATTATTGAGGTCTAATATTGTGATTAAGTGCCCCTGGTCTTGAAATTAAGGTTCCATTCCAGCATTTGCGTCGAGAGTGTGCGGAAACAAACCGAAGTAAATCCACAGTTTGGATGTCTGCTGTCAACGCTGGGACTTCCAACTCCACTTTGTAGTAACACGTCTACTCTGCGGGAGGACTGACAAGGAGAGGTCGCCATTTGCTTTACTAGAAAAGTGTTCAAATTTGGTGGGTCTGCTCTTCATAAAAAAATATTTTACCCTTGTTTGAGCGTTTTTGCCAATTGGCCTCAGTGTGCTCAAAATTGATCGTTTAAAATCAATTCTCAAACTTTTGTAGTCTTATTCCCACGCATGTTCCCTGCTCGTCTCCGTGGCGTAGTCGCTAGCGTGTTGGCGTTGGGAATGGAAGTTACCATCTTCGGAACATACCTTGATCTTTTTAAATTATTTTCTTTATCTTTCTTTGACATTTTTTATTTTATTTTATGTTTGTGGTACATACGTTGGCAGATTACATCAAGTACTTTATTATTTGTTGTTGCTTTTTCTGCTTAAATATTAATAAATGAAAATTTACGTTATTGTTTACATTCAGAAAGTTTAGCTTGATGGTGGAGCAGAGGGAAGGGCTCTTGCGTTTCTGTATTAGACTCGTAGCGTCGCCGGCCACGCTGCATTTAAATTCTAACGAATAAAACTTACAACCCGTTCAAGCGTCACGGACGAATAATGATGTTAAAATATTGTACATAGCTCCGAAACCGAAGATACAATAAGGGGTGCATCAGTAAAAGAAACAAAAAGTACTGACCAAGATCTGACTCGAACTCGAAACCTTCAATTCCCTACGCCAACCCGCTAGCCAGGGAGACGAGCCGGGAACGTGTGCGGGAATACCGCAGGACTACAAAAGTTTGAGGATTGATTTTAAACGTTCAATTTTGAACACACTAAGGTCCATTTTTTTTTTTTTTTTTTTTGTGAAGAGCAAACCCTTAGGAATAAGACCGAATACCTGTGCCTTGGAGGAACTGGAAATGAAACTATTCAGATGGATGGTAGCCAGCTACAGGCAATGGACAGTTTCAAGTATCTGGGATCCACTGTATCTAACGATGGCAATCTAGATCGTGAAATTACCCACCGAATCCAGGCTGCCTGGTTAAACTGGAAAAGGTTATCTGGTATTCTCTGTGACAGGAGACTGAATATCCAAGTAAAGGGTAAAGCCTATACATGTGCAGTGAGACCTGCAATGCTATACGGAGCCGAAACTTGGCCAACAGTACAGTCACAGTGCAAGCGACGAAGTAGCTGAAATGAAGATGCTAAGATGAATGTGTGGTGTTACAAGGAACGATCACATCAAAAAACACCTTCATACGAGGCAGCGTAAAAGTGACTGAAATATCAAAAAAAGTGCAAGAAAGACGCTTGCTCTGGTATGGCCACATTAAGCGCAGGGATGAGAGTTATGTAGGAAGGCGAGTGCTTGGTCTGGAGGTGGAAGGCAAAGGGAAAGAGGCAGGCCTAGAAGAAGATGGATGGACTGCGTGCATGATGATCTCCGGGAGAAGCAGTTAACAGAAAACACTATTTGGGACCGAGGAAAATGGAAACGACTTGTCAGAAACGTCGACCCCGCATGAACGGGAAAAGACGAAGAAGAAGAGCAAACCCTTCAAATTTGAACGCTTTTCTAGTAAACCACATGGCGACCTCTCCTTGTGAGACTCGGTTGATACGTTTTTAATGTCACCGTAATTTCTCTTCCGTTAAATTAGTACATGTACTTGGTTGTTGGTTTTTCCTTTGTGGAAAGCAGTTGCCGGTCACATTTCAAGTTCTTGTGAATTTTCATTTACTTGCCTTTCGTAGGACTATGATGGTAAACTGGCGCCATGCGGAGAGAAAGGGTAGGTCAATAAGAAGTGACTTTGTGCTTGGCGTGATATTGACCCAGTTCTCAGGACCTCTGGAGTTACGAAACCCACTGTGACGTAATGTCGTCTCTCACATGGCAGCAAGTGCGATAACCTCGCCACGATTTATCGAGTACCGCCGGAATAATTTCCCTGCGTAGATTACGGCACGCATTTTTCTGAATTAAATCCTGACTCCAACGTGAATTGGTTTTCGTTGTTTCCTCATACAGTACGTAAGGTGCGTCCTTGGCAGTCCTATTCCGAATTACAAATACACATTCTAGGTCATACTACAATAACACAGGTTATTTGACACGTGTCTGGCTGCGTGGCTCAGGGGTAACGTTCTCGCTTGCTGAGCCCAAGGTTGCAGGTTCGAAACCTGGCGCAGTCAGCTGGCATTTGAGGGTGCGCAAATGCGAGGGAGCCGTGTCAGTAGATTTACTGGCACGTTAAAGATCCCCTTCGGGGCAAAATTCCGGCACCCCAGCGTCTCTAAAAGCTAGTGTAGTTAAAAGGGACGTAAAACCAATAACATTAATCATATTGACACGTCTTAACACTAGGGCACTGACCCAGCCATGAATTTAATATCTTTTTGTGGTCGCGTTCACAGCTTTGTCGATCTTGATTTGCATTTGATCTCTGCTTATTAGTGGTGTAGTGGTTAGTTATTGGAGTTTTAAGGAGCGGAACAACGAGGTCATCTGTCCCTAGGAGTGTATTGGCTGGCACCGCGAAGGCCCGGGTTTGATTCCCGGCTCTGCCAATAAATTTAAGTCTGGTCTAAGGCCTGGAAAGAGGGACACTGAGCCTCGTGAAGCAAAACTGAGAAGAGGTTGGTTCGATTCCTACCTCAGCCATCCTAGAAGTGGTTGTCCGTGGTTTCCCACTTATACTCCAGGCAAATGTCGGGATGGTACCTAACTTAGGGGCCCGGCCGCTTCCTACCCAAAATCATACCTCCATTAGAAATACACGCACTAGTAGAGACGTCAGAGTGACACAGGTTATCAGCCAAATTCTACACACGCCCAAGTACTCGGGGCTTTTATGACTACGATGTCGCAAAGACCCTAAAAGAATCAACAACTCTACATAGCTAGCACACCTTACATCCGAGGCAATCTGTTTAACATATCCTACGAAATAACCTTTTCCTACCCCTACAGTTCTTGTCCTCGACCCCTCCTTCCTTAACTAAGCTTTTTGTTCCTAGGCGTCTTAGTATGTGTTCTACTAACCTATCTCTTCTCTTCATGAGCAGTAACCACAAACATCTCTCCTCTCCCACTCGTATTAATACTTCTCAATTTGTTACTCTGATCTACCCATCTGATCTTCATCATTCTCCTGTAACACCACATTTCAAGCGCTTCTATTCTGCGCCAACAAGTTTCACTTCCATAGAGCGCCACGCTCCAGGCAAAGGCTTTCAAAAATTATATATTTGGTGTCAACATATTTATTTTCTGTTAGTTTACTGATTATAATTCTGTAAGGATGTCCTCTCTCTCCAATTTTGTTTAATGCTTTTGGTGAGTTGATGATGGCAGAAGCTTTAGAAGACACATGTTTAGGTGTGAAGATCAATGGAATTCCCATAAATGTAAATAAGTTCGCAGATGATCAGGCCATTCTAGCTGGTAGCCCATCTTCTTTGCAGGCATGTTGTCAAGAGTTCCATCAACGGTGCAGAAATACGGCATGAAAATAAACACCTCGAAGACAAAATGCATGACATTCTCAAAACTCCCAAAACCTCTTCGATTAAAGATTAATAACTCGGACATGCAACAAGTCAAATCCTTCACTTACCTAGGTCAAAAGATTACCGAGGACGGAAGGTGCACCAATGAAGTTCAATGCAGCATTGCTCAGGCAAAACTAGCTTTTATGCAAAAGAGGAGATTACTATGTACCAGTCGGCTGAAGCTTTCCCTCCGAATGAGAATGCCTGCGAAACGTGGACGCTAAATAAAAATGAAAAGAACCGTCTTGAAGCCTTTGAGATGTGGTGCTATCGTAAGATGATAAATGTGACGTGGAGAGACAGGATATCGAACACAAGGGTTCTCGACACCGTGAACCAACGGAGATCAATCCTACGCACAATCCGTAAACGTCGTCTCGCATGGAGGGGTCACACAATGCGCCACTCCAATTTAATGAGAACTGTGGCGGAAGGGTTCATTGAGGGGAACAAATCCATGAGGAAGACCTAGAAATACCTTCCTTAAACAAATTATAAACGACACCCAAGCACAGAATTATAATTCAATGAAGGAAGCGGCAAATGACAGGACGATCTGGACATGTTTTATGGCAACTGACCAGTCTTAGGACTGCAAACCAATGATGATGATGAATCACTTACTCGCACATGCATCGGTTTATTGTTAAAATCATGATCAAAGCACTGTCAATAATATACGCAGTTTTCTCATTTTAAATTAACACAAACGCAAATATCATGATCGGCTTCGGTGGCGTAATCTGTAGCATGCTGATCTGCTATGCCCAAGATGGCGGGTTCAAACCCGGCCGAAGCCGTCAGTTTTTTTAAGAGCGTTAATATCCTTCAGTATGCCTTCCTTTGGAAGGGAAGTAAATTTATGGCAATTCGTGGTGTGTGGTAAAATTTGTAGGTTATATTTGGCTGGTTAGGGAACGTGCTAGCAAGTTCCAACGTTCGCCGCTAGTGTTAGTGACAGTAGCATCTAGTAGTCAAAGTAGGAACTACCTCGAGCGTACTATCAAAAATGCCCAGCTATGGCCATTGGCTGCGATTCAAACATCATTAAATACCATGAATGAATAACATGTGTAATATCAACACATAGTGTAGCTGACATTTCCAGTCACACGACCATAACGCTGTCTTTTATTTGTTGGTTTTGTGATACGTCATAACCAGGGCTAGAATTTATATGGATTTACATATGATATTTCTTTATTCCACAGACATTTTTAACTGATCTCCATCGATTATGTTGTCCTCTATTCAAATTAAACAAATTTATTTCACCTAGTTTTCCATATTTTTGACATTGGTCCATATTTAGTGATTTTTAATGCAATCTTTATATATACTAGCGGACCCGTTCGAGAACTCTCGCATAATGGGTTGTGTGCGCCCCATATTTACAGACTACCCGCCTGGCCCTAGTGCTATGCGGCTGTACGCGACACAGTTCTACCAGGGGCTATCGTCTTGTTTATTTGCTTAAAATCACTTTATAAACAAATATATTTCCGTTGACTTTTCAAGAAATGCAAGATTTTTCCTGTACTATTGAGACGATTTGGAAGATTTTGGTATAAACCACACCGTCTAACTCCTTCTGGTTTAGGAGCTTGGGTTTTGTGAAACATACACCTTAGCGTATTATTTATTTATTTACACTGTTTACGCCCACATTGGAGCACCAAAAATCAAACCTTATATACAAAGTCTTCAAATACTACAGTAAGTTCTGTTCTTAATTCTTGAATTTTTTTTCTTTTCCCAATACTTCTTCATTCTGGAAGATCTTGCAGCTCGTTCTTCTGCTGATATAACATATTGCTTACGCTGTGAAAGTTTGAATGTTAGTCGAGTGTATTTGTTATTCAGAAGCCGTTTCTCCTCTCTATGTTTGATATGATGCTTAGTAATTTTCAATTGTCTAAATCCATTTGTATTTCTTTAAATAAACCATGTGATTTTTGTTTTGCTGTTCCAAAAGAAATCAAAAAGTTGTTTCGGGAGTCTAGTATTTGGCAAGCGGGATATGTGTCCAAAAAACGCAATCCTTCGTTTTCGCATCGTGTCAATGATAGATTCATTTTCCTTGTAAAGTACTGAATTGGGCAAAAGTCTACACTGGCCCTCAACCTTTTGTTTTTTATTTTGTCCGAAGAATCCGTCTATCAACCTTCTGTAGTTTGTTGATTGGGTGTTTAGTTTAAATAAAGTTTCACTTGCATTTGTTGCTTCTGGCTTAACGACAGAGAAATAATGTCGAAGTTTAGCATTAATCGAAAGAGACTGTTTCTTATATGTTGGCCAAGTAATCTGTTGTGCTCGTCGCAATTTTAGTGTTGTACTATCTATTGATGCTCTCTCATTGGCATTCCAAGTGATGATCTCACCAAGATATTTACATTTTTTCACAATCCTTATTTTCTGTACGTGTGTATGTTACTAAACGGCTGGATCGATTTTGAGGACATTTTGTATGTATGTTAGAGTGGGTCCCTGTATGGTTTAGATTCATAATTGAACCCCTTAGGTGGCATAGCGATCGGGTTCTAGATTTTTTTAAATTATTATTTGTCAAGTTCAACAGGGTCTTCTCCCAAACCCGTTCCGTTGGCAGTGGTTTCTTCTGAGAAGTTCAATAATAATTGGCATTTTGAGTATAATTTTCATAGTTATGTTTTTGTACCATAGGTGATGGTGATGTCGAATTTTTGGTATTTGGCGTAGGCTCCCTTGGAAATGTTTTGAGTGTTTCTTTGAAAATTTATGTCATATGTCACTTAATAGCCTATATAGTTCATCGAAAATTCAAATATGTTTGCTGAACCCACTCTATATATTCGGACAGGACAGCGTCTGCCGGGTCCACTAGAATGTCTAGCATTTCGGAGTTTGTTTTGTGTGTTTGCTCTGTATTATTCTGGTTTTGCATCATTCAGTATAAATTGTTTTTTTTTTTTCTGTGTAATGCTTTAGCCTGTAACAATTTTCTTCTATGATATTTTAACCTGACTAATATAAAACAAGAAGTTCCGTTACGAACTAAAGAGCCTACGTTTCTTAAAATTAAGATTCATGCTAATGATTAATCTACAGTATATGAACCTATCTCGAATAATCACGAAATTAAGTTGGTAATATCGAAATGTCTTTAGTTCGAAATATACCTGGTATAATGTAGCCTAATAGAGTAATACAGTTGGCAGCCCTGGTGACTGAATATATTCTTAGTTCCATCTCTTAAGGTACAGAATACAAAATTTGGCTGAAGTCCAATGGACGTTACTTGCAGTTAGACATTGTGTCTATCAGCACGCGTAAAAGCTTGTTGGCAACAATGCCATGCGTGTGCTGGTCAGAAATAATCTGAAATATTATGATATCTTGTTGTGCCAATTTCGCATGAAATCCATTTGTTAGTATAGAAGTTACATATACAGGGTCTTTCATATAAAGTAAGAACGCCAAGCGGCGGGTTTGTTATCCGCTAGTGTGGTGGCCTTGACCGAGCTTGTAGCGAGCCGTGGCCCCCTGCTCTAAGCGTGTGTACAATCCTCTATGAAATATTACCTTATAAAAGTTGCTGGAAGTGTCGTCCTTCCTGGGTTACACAGGCATTGTATCTGGTAACCACATTTTGGCCACTGTATTTTTTCAGATTTTTATTTTGTGTTTTTTATTGAGCACTGAACCAGTAGTGTCAAAGTTATTTACAATTACGTGAATCTGTGCTAGTGAAGGTGGCACTTCATCAGGAAATTGCTGAACAAATACATCACGTACCCGCCGAGCCGAATCGTAATTAAAATAAATTTTACATACAAAAATACGATGTTGCAATGATAACTGTCTCAACATGTTAGCAGCTGTGGTTCAGACTGGCGACTGAACACCTGCACGCTTATTGCAAGGTCAAGTTTGTACTATGCGCGCGCTTTCAATACTACAGCAGGGGGCCGTGGTGCGTCACAAGCTCAGCCAAGCCGGCTTCAGCAGCGAATGACAAAACCGCCGCTCGCCGTTCTTACTTTATATGAAAGACCCTGTACTTCAAAATTGGACATATCAGCAGGCATAGAATCATGTTGGCAGCACTGACTTATATTAATTACTCCAAATTAATCTAGAATGTCAGGTGCTATACGTGTGCAAAATATAGAGCTGTTGGCTTGCATGTTTTCTGATATTGATATTAGGGTAAAAAATATAGACAGCATTTATTAACAGTTGGCAGCCCTGATTGCTCTTAAGAATACTATAGTCATATCTGTTATGTTACACATAGCAAATACGAAATTTGGTTGAAATCCAACTGATAGTATACAAGTTACATGTATTTAAAAATCGGTCCTATCCGCAGGCTTAGAATCATGTTGGTAGAACTGACGTATGTAAGTTACTCCAAATTAATCTAAAATGTCAGGTGCTATACGTGTGCATAGTTTAAAGCTGTCGGCTTGCATACTTTCTGATATGTTGGTATTTGGATAAAAAAATAGAGAGAGCAATTATTAACAGTTGGCAGCCCTGGTGGCTCTTAAGAATACGCTCAGTCACATCTGTTTATGTAGACATAGTACATACAAAATTATGATTGAAATCGAATTGATAGTGTAGAAGTTATATGCATTTAAAAATTGGACCTATCAGAAGGCTTAAAATTATTTTGGCAACACTGTCATGTATGGCCTCCTGAAAATTAAACTGAAATAGTATTATCTGCATCTACCGACAGTAGTGGCTACGCTGGCTAACGCGCAGCATTAGGTCATGGGGCCAAGCTCTCTGCTGACTCGGTAGACGCGTGGGTTCGAGCCCCACCGTCGGCCGTCCTTGAAATGGTTTTCCGTGGTTTCCCATTTTCAACACCAGGCAAATGCTGGGACGGTACCTTCTGACAGGCCACGGCCGCTTCCTTCCACACCCTTGCCCAGTTTCATTCACCATCATTCATTTCATCTCTCATTAACTCCTCTCATGAGGTTGGCGTCAGGAAGGGCATCCGGCCGTGAAAACCATCGCCACAAAGACTTCCATCGCATCTCATCCCCGACCCCGTTGGAAGACGGGAATAATAAGGGGTAGACGTACATACAGTATTATCTGCATCTGTGCCAATTTTGGAATAGCTCCCATGCCTATCTTCCATGATATCCAACATGGAGCTCAAATTTCTAGCGCGTTTTTATAGCAGTTGGTAGCACTGACATCATTTTCAAATATGGGCTTATTCCGGTATACATCTTTACTCATACTAAATTTGGTTTCGATTGCTGCAGCCGTTTAGGAGTTGATAGGGGTGGGGGGGGACACAGACACAGCCCATAAGTCTAATTTTTCCTCATTTTTGCAAAATGTGAAAAGTAGGCTAATAAATACACAATTTAGTGCTATAAAATGCTAAATTACAAATGTATAAAAGCTGAAAAATGCTCAATTTCTGATTTCAAAATGTAAAAATTCACCACCCCTACGTCATGGACGTACGACGTTAGTTTTTGTATGGCAACAAAATTGAGCTTATGGCGGGCGGGCGGGCGAGGAATGGCACTGGCACTGGCACGTGTCAACCAAGGTCTGAACTGGAGCAGGAGCACTGCATGTGGCCTTGACCACAGCAGTATTGATTCTAGCCCCGCGTCGCCCGCCGCGCACATCTCATCTCCTGGCCCACCCGACCCACCAAGGAAGTGGAATGCGCTGCGCTAGTCGGGACACGTGGATCCGAAATTGCCTTTAGTTGGCTAAAATCTATTGAGGAGGCCATGGATTGGGTCCAGCCATTCACTACTATAATGACTCAAGCAGAGTTTCTTTTTCTTGTTTTTGGAGGGCGAGACTGTCCCTGGGTGTCACTCTAGGTTTGGTAGTGTTTTGTAGAGCTATTTGTCTTGCACATTTGGATCTAATGATGCTCGCTTGACGAGCGAAGCATTTCATCCCCTTTAACTAGGCTTGCCATATTTTTGGTGAGTGAAACCGGGACACATTAATTGCGGGGGGGAGGGGGGAGCGGAGGGTCCTCCCCCGGGAATTTTTTTAAACATTAGAAGCAAAATGGTGAGTTTTACGCCTTTTTTAAAAGCCTCGCAAGTGACGGGAGGGGGTATCTGGCACCCTAAATGGTTGGTTGTACACACCTTTTAAAAATAAAAAAAGGATTTTTTGCTACATAAAATTATATAATTTTTCCCTTTTAATGATTTTTTTCTGGTCTACCATCTAGAAAGAAGTGTTAATAAAATACAATTTAAAATACTGCATAAAATTGTTTAATTGAACAATTTCTAAGTCTTATTATTTTTTGAAAAAATACAATTTTTTGTCTAATTACAAAACCAATTACAAAAAACTTCTTTCGTAAAACTAAAAGAACAATTAGGCCTAATTAATGAGTTAACAATTTGGGCTGTTGTTTTGAGTCATTCGTTTGAATACTTCTAACCTCTTTGACGGTGTGCGCGATAGTCAACGATGTTGATTGTTGAAAAGTAACAGATTCATAAAAGATTCATTACTTTTTACATCTTACAGCCGTTTTCCGGGACATTGATAAAACCGGGCGGGACACCGGGACAACAGCGAAATTCCGGGACTGTCCCGGTAAAACCGGGACGTATGGCAAGCCTACCTTTAACTAGGGTTGGTGAATTGTAGCATTTTGAAATCAGAAATTTAGCATTTTGTAGCTTTTACACATTTGTAATTTAGCATTTTATAGCATTTTGGAAATAAAACATATAGCCTAATTTGATTTGAATCTGACAAATGAGTAGTCGAATGTCTTTTGAAATGACATTAATGTGAAATTAAAATCACATTTGTAGAAGACTAATTGTAAGATAGAAAATGTTTGACGTAAATTGTGTATTTATTGATACAGGCTAAAGCATTACACAGAAAAAATCAATTTATACTGATGCAAAACCAGAATAATCTGGAGAGAATACACAAAACCAACTCGTCTTGCTTCAATATCATGAATAATTGTTCAATGAAATCTGGTCTCACCGTCTTAGCACTCGTTGACTTGACCTACGTGAAGGGAATGAAAGCGACGGGCGCGCAATGAGGAGCAGGAAAGATTATCCGCATCCCAGACAGGTGATCAAGCCGTCATAAACATTTTAAGGGTGTACAAACTCCTCACTTGAAGTTTCCATAAGTAAAGAAAGAATTAAAAAAAAAACAATATATTTGAAAACAAAGTCGTGGATTTCGCATTTATGTAGCATTTTGGATTAAATTTCGCATTTTGTCGCTTTCTCAAAATACATTAAAAAGTGGTTTATAAGTCATGAGAAATGATAATACAAGAGCACAAGCCATTATGAGCGTTTCGCGCTTGATCGCATTTGCGAAAATACTCCACACCTATCCATAACATAAAATTACATATCATGTAATTTATTTCGGCCTCGTTACGTAGTGGCTAGCATTCTTGGTTATCGTCGCGGATGCCCGGATTGATTCCCGGTCTGAGGGCGGGTTCGATTCCCCACCTCAGCAGTGGTTTCCCACTTCTACTCCAGGTGAATGCCGGGATGGTTCCTAAATTTTTGGTCACGGCCGTCTTGTTCCCAATCCTCATCTGAATTACACATAGGCACATTAAGATAGCCATCACAATAATTTGAATTACAAATACACAGCCTTCTCAATAACACAGGCTATCAGACGAATTACACACACACCCAAGTACACGGAGCTGCATGGCCACGAAGTCGCAAAGCCCCTAAATGAATCGTCATCAACAACAATTTATTTCAGGTTATTTTTTCACATATTCCGGTAATTGGAATTATTTTGTGTTGACCGACTGAAACTTATAATATCAATCGTTACGGGAGGTAGTGATACACTGGTCGCAAAATAGGCTTACAACATACAGTAGTTGTACTGAAATGATCGTTGGTAATGAATGACCTTTATTACATTATCTAAGTGAGTTAAATTTAATAATACAAAATGCAGACGAGCCTTTATTTACTTTTTCATGACTTGAAGAAATACGTCATCTTTCTTTTTTTTGCTTCATTTTCTGTGCAACTGCTTCCGCCACGCAAAATTCTCAACCACATTCAGTGATGTATGAAACAAGTTGCACTAAAATATAATATGTATTGTCAATGCTATGAAATGCTGTTAAATAATATAATATTGGAACGTACATATTTCGATATAACAATGACATCAGCGTGGATAGTTCAGTAGTTTAACATAATAATATCAAGTAAAATCGATATCCTTACAAAATTTGATTTAAAATTATATTGAAAAGTTAGTATAAAAAATTACACAGTAGAAAAAAATGTGTTACTAGAGAAAGTTAAACAAGTAGTTCCGTGAAGAACTAAATAGCCTATTTTCATATATCCTACTAATATGAATTGCCTGTATCAACGTACAAATTGTTAGTTTGATTGCTGTAATAGATTCGTAGATATTGAGAACCGTCTAAATATTTTGGATGGTCGCCATGTTGGATTTCTATATTATAGGCCTTAGATTTATGTACTATTACATGAAGATTTTGTGTAGGTGTTTTATTCAAACTTCAATCGCATGATTAGGACACAAGAAATAAAAGTGGGATTTTAAAATTTCGCTCAGCCACCAACTTGTGGTTATGAAAATAATGTAAACGAATTAGATGCCAGTCGATTAAAATTTGTACAAGCATATACCGTATCAAGTTTCACTGCGCTAAGATGGTTAAAACGCAAGAAACGTCCATTTGAATATTTAACATTCGCGTCGCCGCCATGTTGTATTTGTGCTCTCCAGATTATTGAACGTCCCGTAGGTGAACTTATGCTTATAGCCTCTATACGCTTACAAACTTTCAGTTTGATTGCTGTAGTAGATTAATAGATATTGAGAACCATCTAAATATTTCGGATGGTCGCCATGTTGGATTTTAATATATGTAGGCCATATAGTTATGTACTCTTAGATGATGATTATTGTTTACTTTCATTATGCAAATGTTGATTTCGATCGCATGATTAGAACACAAGAAATAAAAACTTAATTTTCGAAATTCGCACAGCCGCCATCTTGAGGTTACGTAAACAATTAAACTAAATTAGATACCAGTACATTACAATGTGTATAAACATTTGCTGTACGAAGTTTCATTGCGTTTGGATCATTAAATTGCGAGAAAAGTCCATTTAGAACTTTCAACTTCGCTTGGCCGCCATGTTCGTTTTGTAGTTAACTGGTATTTGGAAGTCTCATAGATGAACTTCCAGTAGTGCTCTTTATCTCCGTACCAAATCTCATGGTAATACCGGTAATAGTTTCAGAGATATAGAATGCCGGTGAAATAAATCGCACAGCCGCCATCTTGAGGTTATTTGAACAATTGAACGAAGTTAGATGTCGGTGCATTACAATGTTTATAAACATATACTGTACCAAGTTTCATTGCGTTTGGTTGGTTAAATCGCGAGGAACGTCTATTTAAAAGTCGCAACTTCGTTTGGCCGCCATGTTGGTTTTGTAGTTACCAGGTGATGTAGCCCCGCGTACTTTGTGTTGTAGAATCTGTCTGATAACCGGTGTTAATTGTGCTGGCGTGTGTTATCTGTAATTCAGGTAAGGACTGCAGACGAACAATTTCAAGTAGTTCCTACTTTTTCTACCAAATGCTACTGTCCATGACACCTAGCCGCGAACTCGGCTACTATATGCCACCGCAACCAGCACGTGGCGGCAAACGTTGGAACTTATAGAGCGTTAATCAAATCTAACCTACACATTTGACATGTCATAAATCTATGTCATGAACCCGCCGGCTTTATTTCCCCTCTGAAGGAAGGCATACTGAGGAATTTTTAACTTTCTTAAAAAATCTGACGATTTCGGCCGGGTTTGAACTCTCGATCTTGGGCATAGAAGCTCAGCATGCTACCAACTACGCCACCAAGGCCACAATTGTAATCCATGCGGCTAAAGGAGGGTTAACTGTGTGTAAGGGACGTGGTGACTATCGGTCCATTCGCGCGACACCTGAGAGCGTGGTTCCCATTGCCCACTCGCAGCCTTATGGTTCTGTTTTTGTTGCTGCCTCGGTGCATTTCCTTGTTCAGATTGCAGTCAAGGCTACACGTGCCTGCCTGCCTGCAAGTGTTGCGTCATCTTCAAGTGGACGAGGTACTTCATACTTCATACAGTACTCATTCCCTCCGGTATGGAGCATCAGAGGAATATGGGTGGGCATTGTTGTCAGCCAAATATCTTCAAGGGTGTGGAAAATATGAAAAATGTATAATTATGGAGATATTTTAATTGGGACGCGAGAAGTTACCCGGGATCGATCTGTTCGTCGTACACAAATATAACGTCAGAGAAGTATGGGTGGGCATTATTGCTAGCCAAATCTTCCGAATCGTTTGCTTCGGTGGCGTAGTCGATAGCATGCTCAACTGCTGTGCCCAAGATCGCGGGTTCAAACCCGGTTGAGGTCGTCGGATTTTTTAAGAGCGTTAAAATTCTTCAGTACGGTATGCCTTTCCTTGGGAGGGGAAGTAAAGCCGGCGGGCCCATGTCATAGATGTAAAAGAACCTACCACGACAATTGGTAGTGTACCGACAGTAGTGGCTCAGCTGGCTAAAGCGCAGCATTAGGTCATGGGACCAAGCTCTCTGCTGACTCGGTAGACGCGTGGGTTCGAGCCCCACCGTCGGCTGTCCTTGAAATGGTTTTCCGTGGTTTCCCATTTTCAACACCAGGCAAATGCTGGGACGGTACCTTCTGATAGGCCACGGCCGATTCCTTCCACATCCTTGCCCAGTTTCATTCATCTTCATCCATTTCATCTCTCATACCGACGCGCAGGTCGCCCACGGGCGTCGAATAGAAAGACCTGCACTCGGCCTCTCATGAGGCCACACGACAAAAAAAAAATTGGTAGTGTGTTGCTAAATGTGCAGGTTATATTTGACTGGTTTGAATCGCTCTATCAAGTTCAAACATTCGCCGCTAGGTGTCAGTGCTATCTGTTAGCCAAAATTGGAACTACATGAAATCGAACTTGCTGGCAGCCCAATTAAAATACCCCACTATGGCCATTGGCTGCAATTCTTATAAAATAATAAATCTTCTGAATCTTTGAGGGAGTGTGTACCTTTCAGTCGGTCAACACAAAAGTAATTCCAATTACTGGAATATATGAAAAAAAAACTGAAATAAATTAGGCCTACATGATTAAGAAGAAAACTAAGGGATGCCATGTTTCGCTCGTCAAGCGAGCATCATCAGATGCAAATCTGTCTCTTAGGTAGTCTGCCCGAAGGCTGGTTGGATCCTCGAAAAGTACCGCCGGTAGGTTATGTGGGTAGATACCCACAATAACTCAAGGCAGCGCTATAGTGAGGCGTACTAGGCAAGATGAGGAGTGAGGTCGCTTGTCATTGCTTTCCTCACTGAGTCAGAACAGCAGTACTAACCCTATGAGTAGAACCTTTCACAGCATCCACAGGCACTGACTGTGCCCTGAATGTCATTACTAAGCACCACCCATACCTCAGTAGCTTCCATATAATCACAGCCATGAGTGAGACTGAGACAGCGGTGATACTCTAGCCTGTGCCAACAGACACTGACTGTGCCCTGAATGTCATTACTAAGCACCACCCATACCTCAGTAGCTTCCATATAATCACAGCCATGAGTGAGACTGAGACAGCGATGATACTCTAGCCTGTGCCAACAGACACTGACTGTGCCCTGAATGTCATTACTAAGCACCACCCATACCTCAGTAGCTTCCATATAATCACAGCCATGAGTGAGACTGAGACAGCGGTGATACTCTAGCCTGTGCCCTGAATGTCATTACTAAGCACCACCCATACCTCAGTAGCTTCCATATAATCACAGCCATGAGTGAGACTGAGACAGCGGTGATACTCTAGCCTGTGCCAACAGACACTGACTGTGCCCTGAATGCCATTACTAAGCACCAGCCATACCTCAGTAGCTTCCATATAATCACAGCCATGACTGAGACTGAGACAGCGGTTATACTCTAGCCTGTGCCAACAGACACGGACTGTGCCCTGAATGTCATTACTAAGCACCACCCATACCTCAGTAGCTTCCATATAATCACAGCCATGAGTGAGACTGAGACAGCGGTGATACTCTAGCCTGTGCCAACAGACACTGACTGTGCCCTGAATGTCATTACTAAGCACCACCCATACCTCAGTAGCTTCCATATAATCACAGCCATGAGTGAGACTGAGACAGCGGTGATACTCTAGCCTGTGCCAACAGACACTGACTGTGCCCTGAATGTCATTACTAAGCACCACCCATACCTCAGTAGCTTCCATATAATCACAGCCATGAGTGAGACTGAGACAGCGGTGATACTCTAGCCTGTGCCCTGAATGTCATTACTAAGCACCACCCATACCTCAGTAGCTTCCATATAATCACAGCCATGAGTGAGACTGAGACAGCGGTGATACTCTAGCCTGTGCCCTGAATGTCATTACTAAGCACCACCCATACCTCAGTAGCTTCCATATAATCACAGCCATGAGTGAGACTGAGACAGCGGTGATACTCGAGCCTGTGCCAACAGACACTGACTGTGCCCTGAATGTCATTACTAAGCACCACCCATACCTCAGTAGCTTCAATATAATCACAGCCATGAGTGAGACTGAGACAGCGGTGATACTCTAGCCTGTGCCAACAGGCACTGACTGTGCCCTGAATGTCATTACTAAGCACCACCCATACCTCAGTAGCTTCCATATAATCACAGCCATGAGTGAGACTGAGACAGCGGTGATACTCTAGCCTGTGCCCTGAATGTCATTACTAAGCACCACCCATACCTCAGTAGCTTCCATATAATCACAGCCATGAGTGAGACTGAGACAGCGGTGATACTCTAGCCTGTGCCCTGAATGTCATTACTAAGCACCACCCATACCTCAGTAGCTTCCATATAATCACAGCCATGAGTGAGACTGAGACAGCGGTGATACTCGAGCCTGTGCCAACAGACACTGACTGTGCCCTGAATGTCATTACTAAGCACCACCCATACCTCAGTAGCTTCAATATAATCACAGCCATGAGTGAGACTGAGACAGCGGTGATACTCTAGCCTGTGCCAACAGACACTGACTGTGCCCTGAATGTCATTACTAAGCACCACCCATACCTCAGTAGCTTCCATATAATCACAGCCATGAGTGATACTGAGACAGCGGTGATACTCTAGCCTGTGCCCTGAATGTCATTACTAAGCACCACCCATACCTCAGTAGCTTCCATATAATCACAGCCATGAGTGAGACTGAGACAGCGGTGATACTCTAGCCTGTGCCAACAGGCACTGACTGTGCCCTGAATGTCATTACTAAGCACCACCCATACCTCAGTAGCTTCCATATAATCACAGCCATGAGTGAGACTGAGACAGCGGTGATACTCTAGCCTGTGCCCTGAATGTCATTACTAAGCACCACCCATACCTCAGTAGCTTCCATATAATCACAGCCATGAGTGAGACTGAGACAGCGGTGATACTCTAGCCTGTGCCAACAGACACTGACTGTGCCCTGAATGCCATTACTAAGCACCAGCCATACCTCAGTAGCTTCCATATAATCACAGCCATGACTGAGACTGAGACAGCGGTTATACTCTAGCCTGTGCCAACAGACACTGACTGTGCCCTGAATGTCATTACTAAGCACCACCCATACCTCAGTAGCTTCCATATAATCACAGCCATGAGTGAGACTGAGACAGCGGTGATACTCTAGCCTGTGCCAACAGACACTGACTGTGCCCTGAATGTCATTACTAAGCACCACCCATACCTCAGTAGCTTCCATATAATCACAGCCATGAGTGAGACTGAGACAGCGGTGATACTCTAGCCTGTGCCAACAGACACTGACTGTGCCCTGAATGTCATTACTAAGCACCACCCATACCTCAGTAGCTTCCATATAATCACAGCCATGAGTGAGACTGAGACAGCGGTGATACTCTAGCCTGTGCCCTGAATGTCATTACTAAGCACCACCCATACCTCAGTAGCTTCCATATAATCACAGCCATGAGTGAGACTGAGACAGCGGTGATACTCGAGCCTGTGCCAACAGACACTGACTGTGCCCTGAATGTCATTACTAAGCACCACCCATACCTCAGTAGCTTCAATATAATCACAGCCATGAGTGAGACTGAGACAGCGGTGATACTCTAGCCTGTGCCAACAGGCACTGACTGTGCCCTGAATGTCATTACTAAGCACCACCCATACCTCAGTAGCTTCCATATAATCACAGCCATGAGTGAGACTGAGACAGCGGTGATACTCTAGCCTGTGCCCTGAATGTCATTACTAAGCACCACCCATACCTCAGTAGCTTCCATATAATCACAGCCATGAGTGAGACTGAGACAGCGGTGATACTCTAGCCTGTGCCCTGAATGTCATTACTAAGCACCACCCATACCTCAGTAGCTTCCATATAATCACAGCCATGAGTGAGACTGAGACAGCGGTGATACTCGAGCCTGTGCCAACAGACACTGACTGTGCCCTGAATGTCATTACTAAGCACCACCCATACCTCAGTAGCTTCAATATAATCACAGCCATGAGTGAGACTGAGACAGCGGTGATACTCTAGCCTGTGCCAACAGACACTGACTGTGCCCTGAATGTCATTACTAAGCACCACCCATACCTCAGTAGCTTCCATATAATCACAGCCATGAGTGAGACTGAGACAGCGGTGATACTCTAGCCTGTGCCCTGAATGTCATTACTAAGCACCACCCATACCTCAGTAGCTTCCATATAATCACAGCCATGAGTGAGACTGAGACAGCGGTGATACTCTAGCCTGTGCCAACAGGCACTGACTGTGCCCTGAATGTCATTACTAAGCACCACCCATACCTCAGTAGCTTCCATATAATCACAGCCATGAGTGAGACTGAGACAGCGGTGATACTCTAGCCTGTGCCCTGAATGTCATTACTAAGCACCACCCATACCTCAGTAGCTTCCATATAATCACAGCCATGAGTGAGACTGAGACAGCGGTGATACTCTAGCCTGTGCCAACAGACAAATGCAAACGTATTGCATTCATCAAGAGATGGCAAACAGACAAGACAAACCTACGGTGATACCCACCGATAGTTTCTGCCCTCCAAAAATAAAATACAAGAAAACCCGTCAGAAAACTTACTAAGTGTGGTAATTATTAGTCTACTGATAAAATACAGGGCCCCAGCTAATGTTCTGCCAGAGCTAGCATCAGCAGTTTAGTTGGCAGCACGGTGTCCTTGACATGGCGAATCCCACACGTGTGGGCTGTAGGCTGTCGAAATCGTCAGTGTGTAATGTAATAAGCGAGCGTGTGTATCATCAGCACTTCTAGCATCAGTTATGAATGGCTGTGGTGAGTACAAAGTTTACTGTTTATTTGTTATGATACAAGCGACAGTCGTGCTGCCAACGTAACTAGTGATTCTAGCTCTCGCAGACCATCCAGGCAATGCGGAGAACATTTCCAGGTGCCCTGTATTAAACCATTAAGCACCCGAAAAAAGAACTATTTATTTTAATGTTACAAAACTTAGAAATTACTATTCCATCAACAAAGATAGTGTATAGCTACTATTGCTGTGATACACTTAAGCTGTAAGCCCTAAAACTACAGTAGAATGGTAAACTAATGTGCGGAAATGAACAAGTACTCTGTTGGGATGATTATAAGGTATAACTTCTACATAAGAATTGTTTGTTCACTACTAAAGAGAAGATATAGGTTGGTAGGACATATAGTCTACTAACACACCCAGGAATAACAAACTTAGTTATGGAAGGAAGGGTCGAGGATAAGAACTGTAGGGGTGGACCAAGGTTATAATGTGTTAAACAGATTGCCTTGAATGTACGGTGTGGTAGCTATGTAGAGATGAAACGATTTGCTCAGGACAGGGAAGCATGGAGCGCTGCTTCAAACCAGTCGAAAGGCTGAAGACTCAAACAACAACATCAACTACTATTGTGTTGATACTTATCTGAAACTGTGGATCGTCCACAGGCCGCTCAGACAGGCTGCAGTAAATTCTGCATAAATAATAATCTGAGTTCTTTGAATTTGAGTAGCTTGAAAAGTTTTCAGATTATGTATTGTTTTGTGGTGACCGATTGAAAGCTAACGATATTAATGGTTTATAAGGCAACACTGAAATATTGGCTTCAAGGCTATCTTTACTTTTTTTTAAATAAATACAAATATTTTATCGGCAAGCGATAAGTTACCAGAGCTATTCATGGTAGACAATGGAATTGATTATTCTCCAAGCTGTCTCTTCCAGTAGACTATTTTTCATTTATTGAATTGAATCTTAAGGTTAGAAGTATGCTATGACTATTACGGCTTAATTTAAATCATGTCACGTCCGGTGACCTGTTATTATTGATTGTTTTTTTTTTCGCACCGGGAGTCGATATCAGGTTAACATACACTCATTTACCTGGTGAGAGTCCTGTAAAAAGAAACAGCTCGGAATGGCTTCAGTAATTGCCAGTATTTGAATCTCAGATCTTTGTATCTTATCTGGTGTCCCTTGATAAAAGTGGTATGTTTAAAATGTGTTGGAACTATTTGAAATTGAACGGAACTTGTAGTTCATCCCATGGGTGTCCGCTTGAAGCACCTACAGCCTCTGGCGAGCTGAACATATCCTCGGACCCTCCCGGCACTAAAAGCCATACGCTAAATAAATACATAAATAAAGAGAACAAAATGTGTCTTTTCATCGATGTCCGTTTCATTTCTGGCTGTGATTATGTGGAAGCTACTGTGGTATGGGTGGTGGTGTGGATACCGCTACTTTGGTTCGGTGCGGAAAGCAATAGCAAGCTACATCAGACTACTGTATATCCGGACTCACTCCGAACAATACTGTACTATCGACGGTCCATTTTCTACTGCAGATGATACTGCTTTTTCCAAGTCCATCTGTATTAACTCCTCCGATGTGGTTGTCATCGAGTGATGTCACATGTTTCATCACTTTCAACATGTTCAATTTATGTTTATGTAAGAACTAGGGTGACCAACTATTTTTTTAAGTAAATAAGGGAGATTTCTATATTCTTGACCAAAAATAAGGGAGATTTAGAACACAGCAAAATTTCACAAAGACAGAAAAAAAAGCAATACAGTGTTTGTAAAAAAAATATTGAAAGGAACTTTATTTTATACTTTAAGACGACCTAAATATTATTTTGTATCAGATTTTGCTTCAGACAAGAGTTCGCCATCACTGAGTGCAAGAATACGTGAAGTGCATGGCAACTTGCAGTTCTGATTTGATCAGCTTTGTACTGCTCCTATTCCTAACATCTGTCCACTTCATTTTCTTTTTTGGTGGCGTTTTAGCTTCGTCACCACTGCCCATTATTGTACAGGGTCATCGAAGAAGGTGGCCTTAATTTTGATTTGTAATAGCTCAGGCTGTAATAAAGATAATTTAATTATTTCTACACCAAAAGATAGAGAAGATCATAAAGTTTTGTTTACCTATTGAGTAGGTTTCGATGTGAGCTCCCCCTGTGGCGCGACACACATAGTCCACCTCCGTCCAGGTCCGCCAAATCCTGTCACATGTGATGTTGAGTAAAACCAATAACTACTGAAACCAAATCACGCCAAAGCACCACTAGCTGATCAACGCAAAGAAAGAAAGAAAGAAAGAAAGACACGTATAGTCAGTCTGAAAGACTGGACTTTATATTATTTTAAATGCTAGCAGCCGAGTACCAAGAAGGCAGTGCGAGAACAGAGTTTCAAGATTCTATTTTGTTTCTTCACTGCCTACTTGATTGTTCTCGCACTGCCTTCTTGGTACTCGGCTGCTACATCGTACTATGACGTCACACACCTCAGTGCATTCTAGGTACATTTCGTTCTGTCACCGTAGCGTAACGCCAGACCTCAGCGTAACGACGAAGTCGACAAGATCATTTAAAATGATAAAAGAAAGGAAGTAGCCTATGCGTTCATTTGTTTAACAGACAAGGAGATTTAAACTCATTGGTTGGTCATTTCTAAACAAGATAATCGATAGGAAAAAACTCAATATAGAATCAATTGCATATGCTCTTGAACGTTTAAACTAATTTCGATCGTGTGCGCAATAAATGATTGAAAACGAATGATTTCACTTGACGAAGAAATACGGGAGAAATTCACCCAAAGAGACAGAAAATATGGGAACCGGGAGATCGGGAGATGGGGCCAAATGCGGTAGATCCCGAGTAATACAGGAGAGTTGGCCACCCTCGTAAGAACCTGTCACCTTGGATTGTATTGCACTAGTTCTAGTTCGGCCGCTGAGTAAGATTACGGGCTTGGTAATGTATGCAGAGTCCTTGTATCACAGGTGTGTGCTAGCATCTTTATTCTCTTGTGAGATCATAAATATATTTCTGAGCGGGCCACAGTTTCATGTCGTGGTGTATAGCCTATTGGTTGTTACATACTAGCATTAAAACTTAAAATTTGAATTAAAATATTGTCAATCAATATATTAAGCACAAATGTGTACAGTATTGGGCCAACAGACCGGCAGGTGTGACGTCCAACTGATGCAATTATTCATTCTGCGTATTTGTCTCAGTGCTTGGATATGTTGCCTTCTCCAGGTTCGCTTCCTGGTGCTGTAAAAGATAAACTTGTTTGAAGGGCAAAACCAGGGTTCTTCAGCCTCGAGGATACCACGTACCTGAGCAGTGGTTTCTCACTTCTACTTCATGCATCTGCCGGGTCAGAACCTAACCTGGGCGATGGTTTCCTCCTTCCCAATCCTAGCCCCAACTAGAACTATACATGTACTCGAGACTGATGTCCACGATGCTCCATGCCCATACACAGTAATTTAGGGCGTTGGACGCTATATGTAATATTGTCTGTACATTGGTTAGAATCAAGTAACGATTATTTGCGCTCTTGCCAAAAGAAAGTAGAAGATTGCGTTGGTTCTTTTCCTGTCTGATGTATGTTTATGCACCACGTATGTACTGTCCAATGTAAGTATCACGTACGATGTATGTCTGATGTATGTTTCCGCACCACGCATGAACGGTCTGATGTATGTTTCCGCACTACGCATGAACTACGAGTATGTATGTTCACGCATCTTGTATGAACTATGTAGGCCTATAATGTTTGTTCGCTAACCGCGTACGAACGGATGCTTATACTTTTATGAAAATTAGTGTTGAAAGTTTAATGCCATTAGGGCAAGAAACTATGATGGTAATGTTCTCTTTGGAACAAAAGAGAAAGGCGTTAAAGTGTAACTCGTTTTTTATTTGATTTATCCTCAAAACTCTTTAATGTTTAATGAAGAAATTGTATAAATGCGTGTTGAAAAATAGATTTTGTTCTATAAGGAGATAATTTTACTGGCAGCATACACCTCCTCTACGTAAAGGAGCATTTTCTGTGGTTCTAAGTATTGCATTTATTAGTCAATTGTATAGACTAAGATAATATGTCATCCTACGGTACAGTGTCATGAAATGTTGTGTGAGAAGGGAAACAAAGGTTCTAGGTTCTAGTGCTGCGTCATGACTAGTAGTCGTTAACATTCCTATTCCTAGAGACTGTGTGTTGCTCAATCTGCTACCTTCCTTTCTCTTGGCCTTCATCGCCGCGCTAGACAAAAGGGCATAGGCAATGTAGGCTGGAGGAAGGCCGCAATCATAGTACAAGGTGATCCTCCTTGCCATTTCAAGATAACTATTCCTTGCTATTAGTCAGAATTACTACCTAGGTATATGATGGCAGTGAGGTCATGGAAATTAATTAAGCTCAAAATATCTAGTGTTAAAACAAAATACTGTACTGTATTACTAATTGTACCATTCTGAGAGCGCTACTTTAGGGCTCATTTCAATGTTGTTGTTGCTTTTGTGCACCATTGTTGAATAATGTACTTCGTTAGCAATATTATAAACTAGTAACCCGACCCGGCGTTGCCCGCTATCTTTAACGGTTTAACCAGCGCACAGTGGGCCAAAATCGAAATCCAGGGGGACAAAATTATTTTTACGTTTTAATCATGAATTTAGAGTGAAAGCAACGTATATAATTTGTTTACTTCATAATAAACATCAGTTAAGACCTTTTTAAGCTTCGTCTACACATGCAAGAAATTGTCTCTGACTAGGAGTTGGATAGAGCATTCAGTTATCTCTTCAGAACAATTTTCTACCCCTAATTTACTTTTAACAAAGTCACAAGGGTCAACTTTTGACATAATCGTCGATCCCAGTGCTTCAAACATTTGTATACGTGTGAGAACTGGGTTCGCGGCATTTTCTAAAACGTAAAATAACTAAGTAACTTGCAAAAAGATGCAAACATCCTTATAACAGGCGTAAACTACAAGACGTTATCTACATTTTAACATTAAGTAGAAAGTGACGCAGAGTGACGCGACATACTAAAAATCTAAGTGAAAATATAATTTTAAAAATAATAGTTAAATATTATATAATGCAAATATAGCTAAAATTACGTAACAATTGCGCCCATTAATAACCTAAAACACGTTACAAAGATCATACATTTAGGTGAATGTTCGATCTTAAAGCATCAGACTAACCACAAAGACAAGCAAACCACAGCCACTTACATTCACCCTCCAATTCAGACTGCTCGAACAGTGGTGACAGATTTACACTAAGATACGTTTATATCCCAGAATAGTGAGCGGCAATTATATGAGAATGCTGTAGAAGTAAACAATTTTGATTTTTTAATTATGAAAATAAATAATTTTGGGCTCCTAGATTTCGATTTTGACCCACTGTGCAGCGTAAGCTTAAAAGACTCACCGACGACAGGTCCCAGACGCAATTCAGAAAAGCACAGTCTTCTCTGAAGTTTTAACTCGACGTACCGGTACTTGACAGTTTGATGATGGCCGAATCTGGGGTGATACGCTCGCTAGCTCGTAAACTCGCTCCGAAGCTAGTAATTTAAATTTCCACTGAATATTGGAAGAAATGAAAACTTAAAAACACTTATAGTGGAGGGGGGGGGGGGGGGGGGGGCAGCGGTGAAGCTCTTGGCCTCTCACCAAGGCGGACCGGGTTCGATTCCTGGTCAATGCATGTGAGTTTTCGAAGTGTAATGCCATGTCCTGTGGTTCGGATTCCACGTAAAAAGGAGGTCCCGTGGCTCATCATCGCATGATTAACGGTCACGTAAAACTAAAAGCTTCCTTTCCTTACTTATAGTGGGCGATTTATTAATGATAGAGATATGCTGTCGGGGACTTTTTTGTAGCAATTTTCATGCTGAACACATCTTACACTCATAGTATATAGATATTTTTAACGGTTTGACAAGCGTAAGCTTAAAAGACGCACGGACGGCAGGTTTTTCTTCAACTCGTTTCACTGAAATCGTTACTGCTCGGCTTCCTTTGGCCATAAATGAAAGTTTTTCAGAAGAAACCTTCCTCGAAAAATCCTTTGCAGAATGATGAAATCCGCATCACAATTCGTTCAGTGGTTCTCGTGATTACCCGTTACAGCCGAGAATCGGGGACTTGGTTTTATATGTACTACAGTATGTAGAGATTATACTTTTTCTGTTGGCAGATCTTTGTGGTCAAAACTCAACAATTTTTTCACTGGCCGTGAAAGCCAATATTACCATCTTTGTGGTCAACCTTGTTCTTACGGTCGGGCGATTTATTTTGAATTCGAAGTCTTTCTTTCTAGCCATGGGTACCTACGACTGTCCCTCCCTCGCCGTACTAGGTACGGTATGATCGATATTTTGACTACATGCTTTTGAAAGTGTTGAATAATACCACTGTTGTTTCCTTTGTCCTGAGAGTTCATATAACGTGTGGTGTATTCTAAGGACTGATGACTCGCCCTGTTTCCTTTTACTGGGAACTGACTCCTCTCTTTCATCATTGCTGTCGACCTTCCTTGGTCAACTCTTCTTCAGTTCGGACAGCGAGGCCTAGGATGTTTTTCATTTTATGTGTGTGTTTGAGACGTCAGTCTTTTGACTGGTTTGATGCAGCTCTTCATGCCTCCTTGCCTTGAGCTAATCGTTTCATCTCTACATAGCTACCACACTTACATCCGAGGCAATCTGTTTTACATATTCTAACCTTGATTTACCCTTAAAGTTCTTGTCCTCGACCCTTTCCTCCATGAAAATGAAAATCCACTGCCTGCTTCCAGTCTACCGACCGGGTCAGGAATGGAATGAATGAAGCGGCGAGGATATGAACTGTGCCGGCTGCCGAAGCCTGTCGCACTCCCCTGGGGCAAGGATTAAATGAATGACAGGGAAAACCGGAGTACCCGGAGAAAAACCTGTCTGCCTCCGCTTTGTCCAGCACAAATCTCACATGGAGTGACCGGGATTTGAACCACGGACCCTTCCCTCCATAACTAAGCTTATTATTCCTGGTTGTCTTAGTATGTGTCCACCCAACCTATTAGCAGTCGCGAGAGAGATCTCCCCTCTTCCATTCATATTAATGCCTCGGTGGCGTAGTTGGCAGCATGCTGAACTGCTATGCCCAACATCGCGGGTTCAAACCTGGCCGAAGTCGTCGGATTTTTAGGAGCGTTAAAATCCTTCAGTTTGCCTTCCTTCGGAGGGAAGTAAAGCCGGCGGGCCCATGTTATATACGGTATGACATGTAAAAGAACCAACCAATACAATTGGTAATTTGTAGGTTATTTTGTTAGAAACGCTCTATCAAGTTCCAACGTTCGCCGCTGTCAGTGAGTAGCCAAAGTTGGAACTACTTGAAAGTGAACTTGATGGGGAGGCTAGAGGCTTAGGGGCGTTCAATTAAAATACCCCGCTATGGCCATTGGCTGCAATTCAAGTATGAAATTAATACCTCTTCATTTGTTACTCTACCCATCTGTTCTCTTGTAACACCACATTTCAAATACATTTTATGCCCCTTTTATTATTTTATTTTCCCGATATTCTCGTTCGCCGGCCCCGTGGTGTTGGGGTAGCACGCCTGCCTCTCACCTGGAGGCCCCGGGTTCGATTCCCGGCTCCGTCAGGGATTTTAAAACTGACGTGAAGGGTGGAACGGGGTGCACTCAGCCTCGTGAGAACAATTGAGTAGCTATCTGACAGTGAGGCAGCGCCCCGATCACGAAAACCAAGATTAATGGCCGAAGGGACCCGATGCGCTGATCACGCGTCACCCCAATATCTGCAGGCCAAATGGCTGGGCAGTGGTCGCTTGGTCGGCCAGGGCCCTTCATGGGCTGTATAGTGCCAGGGGTTGACTTTTTTTTAATATTCTCGTTCTTCCTTCTTCAAATACTGTTTTAAGGAAGGGGGATCAGTGGCACATTTCCCAGCTGAGACAGTGGAAGTTTTAAATAGCGGGGGAAATCCACGGCAATCAGTCGTAAGATGACCGACCGTATAAAACATCTCGTTTCATATTTGTTGAATTCAAGACCAAATTAATTCTAAGGTTGCCCAAGAGTTCTGGTCTCTGTACTAAATAGCAGTGAAACTGTAACATCGACATTTTTAGATCGCCTGGATTACTCCATCTGAAAGAACTGTAGTAAATGTCATAGGCCATGCTGCTATCCTCGAAAGTCATTAACGTATTAACATCGTAAGTTCTGAAGTAAATTTTATTTGCATTTTAGTTTATATGACAACACATGACTGCTGGGAGCTCTTTAGCTGCGAGAGTCGAACCCGCTGTGTATAACGCGTATGTCAACGTCACGCAGCACGCAAGACCTTGTGCGTATTGATCGAGTGGTGTCTCTTATCCTGCGGCCTACTTCGTGTCATGAAGCCGCCCGCCCCTCGTAACTGGAGACCCTCCCACCCCTTGAATAATGGATTCATTGCTTTCGGGACATCGTAAAATCTGACACATCTGTGGTATCTGTGCTAATCTAAAAGCAAAAGAATGTACTGTAAACATTGGCGTTCGTTTGCCTTCGTTTTTACGTATATAGTACTTCAAACGAACAGTAGTAGACGACCTAGATATGACATCCCTTGAAACGATCACCACCATCACCAACCAAGAAAAACTTCGCAAAGTGGGGAGGTTTGCTGTGATCCAGTCAGTCCAGGCGTTGCAAGTGAGCGTCAAAGAACACGCAAATTGAGGATTTTCTACAGTTGGATAAGTTCCGCTGAATAAAGGTGAATTTACCCAGTTTATTCAGAAATTTTACTTGACCAGAAAAAGTAATTCCGAAAAGAATAGTCTCGACTGCACCTCAGTTCGAGTCTCAGAGTATTCATAAAAATGGCTTCTCATACTTCTAAAAGCGTTGCGGGAAGATGAATTGGTGGTCTTACCAAGTCTTCCACTACTACTACTACTACTACTACTACTACTACTACGTTTCAGACTCCTTAAACGTGCCTTTTAATTAGCAGTTCTATGGAACTGCGAGGTCATCTGCCCCGCACTTCGGGGAATTCCAGGACACAGTAAGATGAAGTAACTCGGCTATCTCACACTTAGAATTTAACAACGTTCTCCAAATTAGTGTTAATGTACCCATAGAATTTTCTAGGTCATTATTATTATTATTATTATTATTCCATTCCCTGACCCGGTCGGTCGACTGGAAGCAGGCTGTGGATTTTCAAATTAAAACTAAAATTAATATACTGTAGAGTACAGTATATACTACTTCCCCCCCCCCCCCCACTAAGAAAATACAGAATGCTAATTGCCCTGCTAGGAGAGATTTAAAATTTTCTAGGGTTAGGCTGAGTTTGAAAAAAAAAAGTATCACCAAGCAGCCGCCGGTGGTGATGCACACACAAATCACATACATACAAATTTCCTACAAAATATGAGTTATAGAATCACCTGCAACGCTCATTATTTAATTTAAGAAATGTTAACTTGTTAATTTATCACAAGTTTTGTTTTTGTAAAAATCCCTTAAACGAGGGGGGGGGGGGGGGGTTCTAAACCTCAGTAACACACCCCTGGCTACACCACTGTTAAGTTTCATGATTGATGTAATTGCTAGTTCCACCACTACTGAGCCCAGACCCACAAATCTTAGCCGAATATTTCAATTTTAACAATCCATTGTAGTACAGTCCGCGATAGCTACGCGCGTTAAGGTGTACCCGTATCCTGCTACCTATGGACTCGGCGGATTCGAACCCCACCATCAGCTGTCCTTGAAATGGGTTTCCGTGGCACCTTCTAATAGGCCACGACCACTGCCTTGTCCAGTTCCAGTCGTATTTATTTAATCTCTCATTAACTCCTCTGGTTGGTTTGGCGTCAGAAAGGGCGTCCGGGCATAAAAACAACCGCCACTAATAAATTCTTCGCAGCTTGTGGCTTAATGAAGTGAAACAAGACTTGAATAACGCAGGCATTTTAAACTGTGATATTCTTGACCGTTCCAAATTTTGTGATAGTGTTAGCTCCTGGTCCCCACCACCCAAAGTGATGAAGACCCGACCACCCCTCACACAGGAGAGGAAGGACAAGTTATTGGCTGGACTGAGGAGATATTGGAGAACAAAGAAAGAAAGCATCGCAGAAGCACTGGTGGGCTTATCACTAATAATAAACATGAGCCCCTAGAAACGGGTAAGGTATTCCAATGGAGTGGTTTAGTGCCTGTTTGGTAATGTAAAACAAAAAAAACTGAGGAGCAGTAACAGAACCACTTTCAGGACTCGTTCACTTGAAGCCTGTTTTCACTTGCACTGCTGAGCGTAAATCGCAGGAAACAAGTAGCTTATAAGGCGCTGCTCTGGTCTCGTCCCGTGAGTGGTGGTAATCGAATGCGTGTCCCACAATAAGCATGATAGGAAGGGTCACTAATGTCCCGTAAATTTTAGGGATGTAAGGTCGAAAGTAGGGCTGGTACTTGTAATCGATTGATTTTAGTTTTCGATTGATTGCTACAAAACGATTAGTCGGTTATGCGTTTAATCGATTAATCGGTTGGTCAAATATTTTATTAATTGTTTCGTCGATTAATCGATGTTTTTCGCTCCTTTCACTTCGCTCTCACAGAAGCAAAACTGACATTTAATTAATTAAAATATATTGTATCATATAAATGTACACATCAAGTCTCGTGCAACGGCGGCAACTAAGGCCATATACACAAGAACCTCGTTTATGCGGCCCTCATTAATCCGGATCTCTGGTTTATCCGGATCAAAAATAATAAAAACATATTTTTACCGTACAGTATTTATTTTACGGGGTGGACTCTTCTTGAATGTCTTTTCCGCCAAGGATAGTTAAGGACGGGGATTGGAAGTAATTCACCCACGGTCTATCAAAGGTACTATCCCGGCATTCGCCTGGAAGTGAGAACTGATGTTAGTAAAACGCCTTCATGATCGTGCTGCGCGCAAACGCCATACAAGTGTAAAACCTCACACTTTATTTTAGTGCATAAAACAGCCGTAAATGTAAGAAAAGTGTTCTTATATTTTTTGTACAATTGAAAAAAGGAATTACAACTTATGTTAATAGATTATATAACATGTATTTGTTTTTAGTTTTCCGGATTATCTGGATTTTCGATAATCCGGATCAGTGCCGGTCCCACTAATTTCGGATAAACGAGATTCTCGTGTATGACGCTTGCCACGGTGGGTGAGTGGTTATAGTGTCGGACTACCAACCCCAAGATTGCAGGTTCGCCCTGGCCATGGTAAGTGATGTTTGAAGGCGACAAAAATCACGATACTCATGTCATACGTTGTTGGCATTTTAAAGAACCCATTTGAATTCAGTAGGCCGTGTTCAATGGCAAAATTAATCTCGGGATTTTCCGCCAACAAAAAGTACCTCCATTCTCTACTTGAAAGCGCCGTAGTGTCAAGGAGTTTAGATATGTAACCTCCTTGACTTTCATAGCGTTCAAAGGGACGACGAAATTCGACGTGCAAGCTACCCTCTGGGTGTCAATTAACAAAGCCTGCACCAGGCACCTGAGGCCATACGATATTATTATTATTATTGTGTATTTAAAAAAAAATATTGTGTATGACATTACATCACTCACGAAGCTCTCTTTGGGAACCGCTATGAGATTATTCGACGCGAAAATAGCGCCCATCGCCACATACGAGATAGAAATCATCTGGGAGAAACTGACCCTGGCGGACTTGAGGGCACTCGAGGCAGTGAAGTCGCGCTTCCTAAAAGCAACCCTGGGATTATCAAAATATGCCAAGGAGAACTTCTTCATTGAGGACCTACGGACGAAGAGAGGACTATCATCTACGGATGCCTGGAAAAGACTAATGCATGAGAGAGTGAAGAAGAGAGATGAAATCTGGCTCGAATTTTACATAACGGAAGCCATGACGAATAGGGTATAGACTGACACCAATCAAGACCTACGGCACTTCGTTAACTCGATGGCGGCACATGGGTACCACCATAAACTGTGGGTCACCGATTACCTTCATGACATAGACGCATCCTGTATTTGTAAATTATGTGGTAAACAATGTAGTCGGTACCACGTAAGAACCGGGGTCCTTCCATTGTGATATTTTGTGAAGGTGGAAGGTGAAAACACTAATGTATATTCACATTTATTATTTTCAATAATATAAATGTAGCTTTGTGGATACTAGACAAAGAAAAACAAAAACGTTCCTGTCCTAAATTGCTAACATTGAACAAGAATTCAAAATCTTCGCTGAAAACTCTTTTCTTTTTTTTCAAACCCTTCCGAATTTGATAGATGTTTGTCCTTCCACTGTCACTGACTCTTATTTGGTTGTAGTTAACATAAACAAGGACGGACACTTTGTATATTTGGGCAAAAAGTAACTTTCATAAATTTCTATACATCGTTCCGAAAATAAGCGTACCGTAACTCAACTTAAGTGATGACCTCTCATTTAAACTTATTTTCTTATCTCGTGTCGACTAATCAATTAATCTATTCTTTGGTTAGTCGGATAATCGAATGAACGGTTTGTCGATTACTCGTTTTCGATTACAAATTCGATTAATCGAACATCGTTTTACCAGCTCTAATCCACAGGACTGATGTCCCTTACAGGGGACAACTCGTGGTAGTTTCTCCTGCCTTATCTTTTCTCTTATTTTGATGAACTGCCTTCCCCTGTAACATCTGATATAACATTTCCTGTTTATTGTATTTTCAACAGTGTTGTTCGCTGTATGACAGACATAGTGTGTGTATACATTTCGATGGGCGGGTCGAAGTTGGACAACGTGGGTTTTACGTTGCCTATGGAATTTATTGCAATGACGAAGATCTCTTCACTGCGGAACTTCAAGTTCTGCGGACGGCGCGAAGCTGAAAGAGGCACGACTCGTGAGTTCATTGCTGTCACTGGTTCACGTTTCTCCGAGCACATTTTGACGCAGCTTCTCCATGACCTTCTAGCTGGGCTGTGCTACGCTGCCATTTAAAATCCTTTCATCGTGCTTTCCAAGCCACATAGGAATACAGCGAAACGACTTAGTGGATCAAGTTCCAATAGAGATTGCATCACTGCCACCTTGTCTGGCTCCGTGGCGATGTAGATAGGCTTCTTGCTCTAAGTCCGAGGGACCCCGGGTTTGGTTCCCGTCAGGATGGTGGGATTTTAACTGTGTGTTGTTAATTTATCTGGTTCGCAATTCACTTCATCCCCATTGCATCGTGAACGTCGTCCACGGGACTCATTGTCTTCATTATTTCATGTTTTTTTTTATTATCATCATAAATAAATAGAAGCGCCGATACCAACCATCGAGGAAGTGGAGCTAACTGTGAAGAAATTTAAGAATAGAAAGGCCTCAGGAATGCATCTAACACAGTCACAACTAGTGCAAAACGCAGGGAAGGAATATATAAAACATATCCACTAACTTGTGGCAAATATAATTATGGGTAACTGAAATAATCCCTGATGAATCTAAGGTAGGCATCATCTGACCTATACTCGTACACAAGAAAGGTGATATCATGGTTTGTTCTAACTATAGGGGAAATAGTATGGAGACTGCGGATTTCGTCAAGAAACATCTACTGTTGATCAAATCTTCTCGATACGCCAAATACTTGAAAAATTGCAATGAATATGGAGTTCGTACACAACATCTTCATTGATTTTAGGTCAGCCTATGGCAGTATTAACAGATTTAATCTTTTTGCAGCAATGGAAGAGTAAACATTACCATGGTTAACACCTGAATTCAAATTAAGATGCAAAATGCATTATCAATCACTCATTATCCTGCTTGTTGTTCATCATAGCATTGGCAAAAGTTGTTAGACTTGCTGGAACCATCTTATGTAGATCAGTTCAACGTTTAGCATTTGCAATGATATTGACATACTAGCAAGAACATCATGAGCAATGAAAGAGGCTTTCACAAGTTATGGATGAATCTCCAGATTAATGAGGACAAGATGCCAGTAACCGTTCCCTCATCCATAAAAATGGTTCATGTAGTTTGAAGTTGTGCATAGCTTCACCTACCTTGATTCAGAGATTAATTGTAAGCACAATGTAAGCTCAGAAATGCAGAAGTGGATACTTTCTGCTAATAAGTGCTATCACGGTATCAGAAAATATCTGAAGTGCAAGCTGTTGTTCAGGAAAATTAAATTGAAGTGCTTTGCGAAATCAACTCGGCCCAAGGAAGTGGACATTGAAGAGAAGGCCCATTATGAGCCAACAATATCAACTCGTTTGGTATTAAAAGGATACTGTATGTTACAGGATTGTTTCTGCGAGCTCGGGATACTGTAACACTTATTTTTAAAGTAGGCGTGCGATACAAAATCGAGAAGAAAATTCATGACAAAATCGTTACTGTATTATTCAACAATCCGTAACAATTCTCAAGAACTGCCTCTATAATATGGTTTAAAATTATGAACTCCCTTTTTAAATTAGATATTTCAACCCATAATGTAGCTTTGGAACTATTAGGTAGAGTTCAAATTTAAAATAACCGACGCGATTCAAAACAAAGTTAGAAAGAAGGAATGTCAACAATAGGATATAGCCTCCATAGATAAAAAGGTGTAAGGTAGGAAGCCATGTCGAAACCCAAATTGCTACTCCCTGATCTCCCGAGACCAAGAAGATGCTTTGAAGGCAGATTAATACAGAATTTGCTTTTAATTTATTATTTCTTCACTTTGTGACGCAAAATGAAAGCGTGAGAGTTGAACATGAAAGCAATTCCGGCATGCACGCTAATCATTGCTGCCGTCTATAGTTTCGTTACCAACTTCTTCTTGGTCTCGGGATATCTTGGAGTAGCAATTTATGTTTCGACATGGCTTCCTATATTATACTTTAAAAAAAATCTATGGAGGCTATATGTCACTGTAGACTCATTCCTTCTTTCGAGATTTGTCCAGAATCGCACCGGTTACTTTTACGTAATAGATATTTCAAGTTTGTAAATTTCTGTATATTTGGCAAATGCAGATATAGACCAAATTAATAATTTAAAAATGTAGTATGTGGTTTTTGTAGTGCTTGTGCTGCGTGTCAAGGGGTGTGGTGGCACAGTTTGCTTCTCAGGACCTGGTTAATACATGCCCAGTGGTTCAGATTATGATCACTTTATTGTCATAAACTTTAATTGAGAGTCGGCTTATTTACCTTGACTGTTGATTAGTTGAAACAAGTCTTTAAAGATCTTTCCACTAATTACACCTGTGTGAAACTAAATTGGATAGGTTAAGAATATAAACAACGCTCTTAGGTTGCTACGTTCGTTGCCAAGAGCCGACTGCGGTGGCGTCTAGTAGCTAGTTCTGAACTAGGCCTAGTAGTCGTTGACGGTGGCGTTTGGCGGAAAAAGTAGGAACTATTTGAAAATTCAAAGTTGCAGTCCCTACTTGAATTAAAAAACAGATACACACACTAATACAGTCATCACAATTAACACCGGTTATCAGACATATTCTACACACACCCAAAGTACACGGGGCTACATGACCGCGTTGTCGCAGCCCCTAAACTAAGGAACCAACCAACCTTTAGCCCTCAATGAATGAGATGATGTGTTTCGGATACCCTAACAATGGTTCCAATGGTTAGATAACTCTTGTCCCTGCTGTTCCGAAGCCAGATTATTATTTCTTCATCAGTCACTTTGTGTCGCAATATGGAAGCGTGCGAGTTGAACATAAAACTATTCCGGTATACACGCTAACTGATGGTATTTCAGTTAATACACGCGACCAAGTTGTAAGGGGATATTTCTTGTGATTTAATATTTATAGCATTTCAGTTTCAGTCGATTAACATGTGAGGTTACCGTTGCCACGGAAACACCATAATTCCTAGGTTTTCACTTGTTATAAAAATGATGATATTAACAAACAGTAACGCAATACCGTACAACGTTATGCATTATAGGTGATTAAGAGATAACAGCTGTTCTACGCCTTTTGAGCATGTGGAGAAGAAAGGAAGGTTAGGCTACATTTTGGCTAAGGAGTCGTTCCTTGTTCAAGACCTGCGATACCAGCTACAGTTGGGTATCAAGAGTTGCTAGAAAAGAGGATGGATGTAGACGACGACCATGATCGACAGAAGGTGGATAGGGACCTGCCAACGAATGAGGAATGTCGTCAATAGTCTCGCGGTGCACGACACGGCTTCCACCACAAACTGTTATTTCAAGCTTCGAAAATCTCTCACTGTCCGCCCTGGTGATATGCAAGCAGCTTGGTCACTGCGCCATCACTTATTTGCTGGGGGGCAACTAAGAGGTTCCTCAACATTACCTCATCCTACCTCCTACTGGTACGATGTGCTTCATTTATATGGGACGTAGTGCAAATTTCATTACCCCTATCTGATCCAGGCAGTGTGTACCGGTAGCCTGCTGATGAGACCAACTTGCCACAACTGGGCGAAACCCCGCAACAGACACCCCAATATTTGCTGTAGTATTATATATACAGTACCGGTAATGTTTCCTTGGAGTTCCACTAATAAATGTAGTTTATTGACTGATACCAGAAAGATAAAAGTATTAGGGCAATTGTGGTTGGTTGGTTCCTCAGTTTAGGGGCTGCGACAACGCGGTCATGTAGCCCCGTGTACTTAAGGTGTGTGTAGAACCTGTATGATAACCGGTGTTAATTGTGATGACTGTGTTAGTGTGTGTTATCTGTTTTAAATTCAAGTAAGGACCGCAGACACTTAATTTTCAAGTAGTTCCTACTTTTGCTACCAAACGCCACCGTCAACTAGTACTGAACTTGGTTACTAGATGCCACCGCAGTCAGCTCCTGGCGATGACCTTTGGAACCTAAGAGCGTTAGTCAAATCTAACCTATAATTTAGATTCAGACATGTGTAGTTAGTGGAAGGTTCTTTTACATGGCATAAATCTATGATATGGGACCGCCAGCTTTACTTCCCCTCCGAAGGAAGGCAAACTGAGGGATTTTAATGCTCTTTAAAAATCCAACGACTTCGGCCGGGTTTAAACCCGCGTCCTTGAGCATAGAGGCTCAGCATTCTACCGACTATGCCACTGAAGCCGCTAGGGCCATTTTCACCGACGTGAATTATCTCTTAGTTCATCATTAAAGGTCATTTAACTTTGCACGAGCATTTCATCAAACAGAAACGCTTGTTAAATAACCACTAACAAGCGATTACGTTAAATGGTCAAATCTGACCACTCAACTCTCTAAAGTATCGTTAATGTGGACCAAAACACCTGAATTCTACCTCACGCATCTTGCAATAGCAGTAAAATTGGTTTGTTACCGAGTTTCACACGAACTTTCATCCATATGAATCTAAAACATGTTAATAATACATGTTACTAATAACAAGAAAGAAGAATACGGAAATTTAAGAAACCTTTCTGAAGTAGGACTCCTTCCAGCTATGCTTAATGAACTCAAAGTCTGCAACGCTACCACTTACACTGCGAAAACAACGGGGAGCTCATGTACTATGTAGCTAATTAAACAATGTAGGTCTATACACACAACTGCCAGTTCTCCTAAATGTCCATATCATTTTAATCTTTTGCCATGAATAAGGTCTTTTGTATTTCCCTACCTTTACAATTATGTTCCAGAAAAACTCAAGGGAGCATCGCAAACAACGATCAGTGCTACACGCTTCTTGATATGTCCGCCATATTTCTCCAGAGTGAAACAGAGTCGACGCATGCGCGAGAGCCGTAAAGAGTAGTTAAGTAATTACATTACAAACCCGAATGGCCTCGTGAAATGCATCGACGATAACCGTGAATTTACTCTCGTATTTAAGAGGCGGCCTGATTAAAATTATGAACTGCATTTTTCATCGAATCAGCTCAATTTTTTAATTTTAATTTTTATTTTTTATTATACTTTCCTATGCCCTTAGGAGAAATCATCATACTGAGTTTTAGGAAAATTTGATAATTAATTTTTGAGTTGTGCGTCTTTTTAGATCAATATTGACGATTCAGCACGAGAAAATCTCCTTGCGTCACAGTTTCCTTTTTTAAAGCTGAAATTCACAGAACTAGGCCTAAATACACACATAATTAATACAATTGTTACCCTGCATTTTTGTTGTTAGACAATATATGTTAGATATACATTTTTAATGTTCTCTCTTGAAAATTTTGAAAAAAAAAATCAGTTCACTGCAATTTTAATCGGCAAAAAGAAAAGGTAGTAATTTTCACTTGACCCTAAAAAGCTGAGTAACTTTTAACCTTTACATGTACTGAAAGTTTCACATGAATTGGATAAGAACTTTACGGCAAGGAGCATTTTGCATGTGAAGAAATTTTGAAAAATACAAAACTGAGAAAACAGCAATTGATATTGCAGGCGAAAATACTGATAATTGTTTTGAATTTAAAAATGGTGGTCGTAGCTTTTCTTTTTTGAGAGAAACAGGAATGTTTAAGGCCAAAATCTAAAAATCCCTTCTTGTATATAGAAAATGGGCAAAATTTCAGTCAAGCCTCCCCTTAAGTTAAATAGAAATTAACTAACTAATCGTTAGTAAAGAGTTGGTGGAAACGCTACCCGTAAACTAATAAATATCGCTATATTATTTGGTTGTGTGTTTGGGAGACCTAACTGAACTCGGTATAACTGTTCCACAGCTCCTATTTCCCATTCTTCAGGAAAATGGTCCCTAGCAGTGTTACAGTCATCACAATAACATTGGTTATCGCAAGTGGATTATATCTGGGACGGGGGATAGGTCGCTCCCCGCTCTCCAAAGAGACATTTATCGCTAACATCACAACGGACGTAGATCGCCATGGCGCGTTTTTACACAAACATCTCGTTTACAATGCAAAACCGTTCTTTCGCATTCAAATTACGTATGTTAAGTTATTTATCATTGTGTTGGCAGATGACCATGAAACGACGTTCTTAGAAAGTGCAGGTCATTTCCGATAATCAATCTACTTTATTGAAGTCAGTGTTGCCAACTTCCATTATCTGAAAAATAGCTAATCAATTAAGTGATATTTTTCACTGAATGGATTAATAATGTCGCGTATTCTTTAATTAAACAATGCCGAATCAGCCTATACTTGTCGCCCAAGTAGCCTATATGTAAAAATCGCTAAACTTGGCCTGATTACATTATTATTAGGGACACTGCTTGCCACGGTGGGTGAGTGGTTATCGTGTCGGATTATTAACCCCCCCCCCCCCCCCCAGCTTGCAGGTTCGCTCCTGGCCGTGGTAAGTGATTTTTGAAAGGCGGCAAAAATTAAGATACGCATGTCATACGATGTTGGCATGTCAAAGAACCCATTTGAATTCAGTAGGCCGTGTTCATAATGGCAACATTAATCTCGGGATTTTCCGCCAACACAAAGTTCCTAATTTCTCTAATAGAAAGCGCTATAGTGTCAAGGAGCTTAGATATCTAACCTCCTTGACTTTCATAGTGCTTCAATTCGACATGCAAGCTGCCCTCTGGGTGTCAATTAACAAAGCTTGCACCCGGCATCCGACGCCATACAATGATATTATTAGGGACACTGATTTATGGTAACATAAAAGGCTTCAAAAGATGCCCATGATGGGCCTAGGCCTACCAAGCGACCGCTGCCCAGCAGGTATTGGGGTAACGCATGGTCAGCGCATCGGATCCCCTCGGCCGATAATCTCAGTTTTCGTGAGTAGGACACTGCCTCACTGTCAGACAGCTACCCAGTTGTCCTCACGAGGCTGTGTACCCCGTTCCTGCCCTCACGTCAGTTTCTAAAATCCCTGACGGAGCCCGGATTCGAGCCCGGGGCGTTCGGGTGAGAGGCAGTCGCGCTACCCCAACAGCACGGGGCCGGCATAGCCTATACAAGGTTTCACAGCGGTGAAATAAATAAGTGAGGTGTGAGTGTGCTTAATAATTAATTATCTATGTATATGGTGGTGTCGCCTCCGTAGCGTAGCGGTCAGCATGGTTAGCTGCCGCCCCGGAGGTCCTGGGTTCGATTCCCGGCTCTGCCACGAAATTTGAAAAGTGGTACGAGGACTGGAACGGGGTCTACTCAGCCTCGGGTGGCCCAAATGAGTAGAGGGGGTTCGATTCCCCCTCAGCCATCCTCGAAGTGGTTTTCCGTGGTTTCCCACTTCGTCTTCGGGAAAATGCCGGGATGGTACCTTCTTCAAGGCCACGGCCGTCTCCTTCCCTCTTCCTTGCCTCTCCATCCTAACCATCCCTTACCTTCCCTCATGAGGCCCCTGTTCGCTTTGCAGGAGAGGCCGCCTGGGCGAGGTGCCAATCCCACCTCACCAGTTGTATCCCTTCCGACCAGATGTTCCAAGCTCTAGCACTGCCCGTAGAGGCGGTAGTGGTGAGTTCCCTCGCTGAGTCCGTGGGTTCCACCAACATGGAGGGTAAAAAAAAAGGTGCTGCACTGATTTGGATAAATAATGAACACTCTAGAAACATTTGGGGGAATAACAAACAAGTTATCAGTATTATTTTTTCAAAAGAACTATAACTCAAATGAATTAATATTTTCTGTGTTTAATACCTAGCATTTACTTCAACAAAAAATATTCTCCACGACTAACGCTAGTCACTAACTCGTGAAACTTCCCCAAAGTATAAGCAGAGCAATGTTTGCATGATTTCAGTGCTTCAATCAATCAAGCTCGAGAAGGGACTTCGTTATTTTTTGAAACATTGATATTTAAGATTTCATATTTTCTTTCAAATGAACGATAGGGGAACTATTTCAATTAATTTTAAAGTAAATAGTTTAAAATATCTTATCAACAGCATTTCGTTGGTATTTAGCATTTTAGGGTGAAAATAACACATTTTATTTCGTGGCTTCAATATCGAAAAAAAAAAGTCATATTTGGAGTAAATGTATCGTTGTGATATCATATTATTAGGCTATGTTTGCAGAAATATTTCGCGGATATCGTTATAACCAAAAGTCCGAGGCTCTAATTATATTATTATTATTATTATTATTTGCCTTTATGGACAGTGTTTGAACCCGAATATCTCACGATGACACAGTTTTCACTTATTTCCCTTCTTACTCTTCTCTTTCCGAAATGTTTTCATCCTTTGAATGTGCTCCTGTTTCCTTTGTTCTGTCCACAATGTTCCTGTCTTCTTTTCAGCTACTATACATTTTGTTTTTGAATTCTCCCGTCTTCTTTTCAGCTACTATACATTTTGTTTCTGAATTCTCCTCTATCGCCTTCGTCTATTTTATGAAACCAATTTGTTTTCGTGCTTGAACTGTTGACTAAATCAAAGATCTTCTTTGTAAATAATTATATTGTTGTTCATTCTCTGTATGTGCCCGTAGAAAGTTAGTCTGCGTTTTCTAATAATATCTGTGTGCTCGTACAGCTCTTTGGTAGGTCTCTTCATCCATATGCCACCTCTGTATATTGCTCCATATATTTTTCTGAGAATTTTACGTTCTACATGTTCTGCTGCTATGCCTGATGCTCGGATTGTGGTCGTTTCTGACGCATACAATGCTTGTACGACTCTTTTGTAGTGTCTAAGTTTGGCCTGACGTGATATCCATTTCTTGTTATAATGTGACAGTGTGAATTTGTATGCTTCCTGGAGTTTTAGTTATTATTATTATTAAATAGTTCTTCTTGCTTAGAAAGTAAAAAAGTAGTTTGGCCACTCAACGTCTGTAAAGATATGGACTGTAAATAATGCAACGGACTGCCCTAGATCGCGGGTTCAAATCCGGCCAAAGTCGTCGGATTTTTAAGAGCGTTAAAAATCCCTCAGTATCCCTTCCTTCAAGGGAAGTAAAGCCGGTGGACCCATGTAATAGATTTATGGCATGTAAAAGAACTTTGCACTAACTACAATTGTGTGAAGCTAGAATTATAGGTTATATTTTTTGACCCTCTATTAGTTCCAACGTTCGCCGGGAGGTGCCGGTCGCGGTGGAATCTAGTAGCCAAGTTCACAGCTAGGTGTCGTTGAAGGTAGCATTTGGTAACAAAAGTAGGAACTAACCTGAATTACAGATAACACGCACTAATACAGCCATCACAATTAACACCGGTTATCAGACAGATTCTACGCACCCCCAAAGTACACGGGGCTACATGACCGCGTTGTCGCAGCCCCTAGACTAAGGAACCAACCAACCATGAAACTGGCAAACTGTTACTGTTGTTTCAATAATTAAGGTCGTTGATATCGTGATCATTTCATCCCTGTGTGCTTGGGTGAAGGCCTATTTTTTTTCTACCGTCGACTTGAGCCTCTATGTACTACGTGTTAACAACAACTCTCATTTCAGTGTCTGCGTCTTGTTCGTTTGCCGGCTTTGACATCTTGCCAGTATCTCTTGAGCCCATCTATCAGCTTGTTCTTCCGCTCCTCTGTTAAAGGGCCTCTTCGTCTTCTGGGTTCTGCCGCCACCATAAAACCCTGATAGCTTTTCACCATCCTTCTGAAACTCTTCCTGTCTTTGATTTTATCCTCCGTAATGCCCACTTGTCTCATATCTTTCCCTCACACTCTTGGAACTATTTCAACTTGGAGATCTTCGGTTTAAGAAAATTCCAGATTTTCTTTGTGAGCCGGCCATTATTCATACGGAAGATGTGCCCATAAAACAGCAATCTTCGTTTTCTATATAATATAAAATTGTCTGATAATTTGTGATTGTGATAACTTAAGTGTGTATATTTATAATTAGGGCTCGGATTTTTAGGTAAATACATATTTTTTTAAATGTAAATACATATTTTAAATATGTTTTCTATAAATACATAAATCCCTGTTTTTCACTTATTAGCACATAAAAATACATAATATTTACATTTTTTTAAAATCAGTATGCTTGATCTTTCAGTTTTTGTTCTGTGTTACTTCAACGGGGAAGAACCCGTGAGGTATCTAATCTTCACGCAGAGCGTATGTCAGCTTGCAGCTGTGATTTTCTTAACTTGTCGCCCCGTGCCACTCACTGTGGGAGCGGGTTTTCCTGTCCATAGCCATATTGCACCACGTGCTAGATCTACCTGGAACCAGTGTCACTCACATGCAGTTCATTTCTGGCACTGTGAAGTGTAAGGCAGTTCTAAGATGCCCGAAGGAAAAGCAACTACAAGTTATCGTCTGCAGCAGTATGTTGCAGAATTTAAGGATAATTTTACTTCTGATGGGGGCGTTCTGTTCTGCCAACCATGTGGGAAAGCAATCATGGCTGAACAGGAATCTGAAGTTACACCACCTCAAGGGCAAGAAATATATTGCCGCACTTTCGCGCCTTCAGAAGAAGTGATTCGCGTTAAACTTCGGTCTTTTGTGATGGACAACCTGAAGATGTATCTCGTTGTGTATTGTAATTTTCAGCAGTGAGACATCGCATAGATTGCATTCGTGAGTACTGCATATTAACATTAATAAACTAAATTATAATTAAATATTTTTACTTTTTGTCACATATTTCAGGCATTTTAATACATAGAAAATAAATATCTTCCCGATTTTTAGCACCTAAAAATCCGAGCCCTATTTATAATTGAGGGTAAGTTTGGGAAGGAGGCTGCCGTGGCCTTAAGATACGAAACTTTCCAACCACTGCACCACGAGTTGGTTCAACCGAGAAACTAACTCGTTAAAATTCCTAAAGTTCCAATCCCTAAGGCGAGCTACTAATGTGGGCATTATATCCTACGTACCTCTAGTTGTACACAATTTTAGGGTGTGTGGCTCTGAGAAGGGCGAAATGTTTGCGAGTAATGGGCTGGTGACATGTAACAGGTGTGACTGCCACTTCCGTCCGCTCTTCCCAGTCAGCCCATGTATGAACAAGCCGGGCCGGGCCCGACCGGATCTGACGTCCACGTGGGCTGCGCTTTGTAGCATGATCGATACCCTCCAACGGTCACATGCAGATCTTACCAAACTAGATGCGGGGTTCGAGTCCCGCCGACTGGTTTCGTGGGAATGAGCGGATGAGGGGTGCCCTACAATACAATTCCCTCTTGGGACGGGACAGTCCACTTCATGTCATATGGGACATTTACTCGACCTACTGTATGTATAGCTTTCACACCCCACAGCAGCAAGTCTGGAGACCCTAAATCACGGTGCTGTGTTCCTCAGGGGCTCACATCTAGTGGGACGTGGGTTGGCGACCACGGGACCCCAGCTGAGTCCGGCATTGCTTCCACTTACTTATGCCGGACTCCTCTCTGTCTTCTTTCCTGTCGGCCTCCCTTGGTCAACTCTTGTTCTCTTCCGACCGCGACGGCATTAGGGTACGGTATCCGAGGACTAGGGAGTCTATTCCTTTCCCGCCTTAATTAGCCCTTCTCTCATCTTTTCGGATCCCTCATTCTTCGAGGGTTCCGCCTTCTTTTTCTTTTACGTTTTGTATGTCTTTTCGCTTCCAATTACATTTTGTACGTCTTTTCAATCTAAATTCCGTTTTGTGAGGGTTTAAAAAAATCTAAATTGCATTTTGCACATACTTTCAATCTAAATTGCATTTTGTAAGCATTTTGATTTTTACTTACATTTTGTGAATATTTTGAATTTGAATTGCATTTTGTAAGTATTTTCAACCCCAATTGCATTTTGCCAACATTTTCAATCTAAATTGCAATTTGTGGGTATTTTGAATTTCAATTGCATTTTGTAAGTATTTTCAACCTAAATTGTATTTTGTAAATGTTATCAATATACATTGCATTTTGTAAGTATTTTGAATCTAAATTGCATATTGAGAGTATTTTGAATCTAAATTCGTTTTCTTGCGTATGTTCCTTCAAAATTCAATGTTGTAAGTATTTTCGATCTAAATTGCATTTTGCGAGTATTTTCAACCTCAATTGTATTTTGTAAGGATTAACAATCTAACTTGCTTTTTAATAAGTCTCTCAATGTAGGTGGCGGCACTTTTGTGAGTATTTTGAATTTCAATTGCATTTTGTAAGTATTTTCAACCTAAACCGCATTTTGCAAGTATTTTCAATCTAAATTGCATTTTGTATGGTGCGCATTTGGAAGTATTTTGATTCTCAATTGCATTTTGTGGGTATTTTGAATCTAAAGTACATTTTGTAAGTATTTTCAATCTAAATTGCATTTTGTAAGTATTGTCCATCCAATTGAGTAGTTTGAATCTACCAAGCATTTTGTAAGCATTTTTTATTTCAATTGCATTTTGTAAGTATTTCGAATTTCAATTGCACTTTGTGATTATTTGGAATCGGAAATGCGCGTTTTTCAATCTTAATTGCATTGAGTATTTTCAATTTCTATTACATTTTGTAAATATTTTGAACCTCAATTGCATTTTGTACGTATTTTCAATCTCATTTGCATTTTGTAAGTATTTTGAATTTCACTTGCATTTTGTAAGTATTTCGACTCTACATTGCATTTTGTACGTATTTTGAACCTAACCTACATTTTGTGCATATTTTTAATCTATTCCTTCTGTGAGTATTTTCGTTCTAAATTCCCTTTTGTAAGTATTACCGCTCTCCATTTTGTGGGTGGTTTCAATCTGAGTTCCTTTTTGCAAGTATTTTCCTTCTCACGTAAGTTTCGTTTCGGTTTCCACTTCATTGTCATTTTCGCTATCACTCAGGCCATTAGGGGCCGATAACCTCGATGTTAGGCCCCTTTGAAACAACAATTATCATCATCATCTTGCAGTATATGTTAGTTGACACTGACACTATGTCGCGTCTCCGCCGTTAGTTTGTCAGCAAGAGCGTAGTGGCGGATCGGTTTAGCTGTTTGCCTCTCACTTACCTAGACCGATCAATTCTCCTTATGCATGTGAGATGCTTAATGTTTGGAAGTCACGTCCAGTGGTTTGTATTCCACATTTGGCTTATGATTCCATGGTTAAGGGGCCTAAGTTTATTTGGTCGCTTGTCAACTGACAATGTTGTGCAGCTCGTTGTGAATGTGATGGTGGAGCACCGGAAGTGGGTAATTGGCGACAGAGAGTGTTGAGGCAGGTCTTTGTCTCTCAGGACTGGTCAACTCCCCGCACATACAGTCGAACCTCGATATCTCGATCTTCTACAACTTGAATTTTCCGATATCTCGAGGTTTAAATTATATCCCTTGAACTTGCCCTTTACTTCGAATATTTACGTAGTTTTACTTGTCTCATTGGAAGGTTCTAATTTTCCACCGATTGTTGTAGCCTAGTTGAGTTAACCCTATGCAACTTCTATACTGAACTATGATCGTTTTTGCTCAGTTACTTGTCTACGATGATAATAATTTTTGAAAAGAAATTAATATAACCAACCATGTCTGCCCAATTCCTTACTGACAAACTTTAATATGTTATGAATAGGGTTCGGAAGTTTGAGACCTAAAGAAGTACAAAATATGCAAGCAAATATGCCCTAAAAACTAGCTGAATATGCCCTAAAAATTATAAAATATGACCTAAAACATGGCATTTCTTTGTTTGCTAATTGCTTCTGAGCTAAATATATCTACTGGAGTGACATTCTATTGAAAGGTGGAGGCACACTATCGTCATGTTCCGTGACCTCATGCGTACAGTGTCGCAATCCGACTTGTGTTGAAATATGTGCTAAAAGACGTGCGTAGAGGAGCGCCTTCTTGGAATCAGGTCTTCTAAACCGGCTACAGTATCTGCCTGTTCCGGGAAAAGAAATAAAAATATATCTACTATACTATTCGGAAATCCTGTGTTTGAAACTCGACGTAGATAACACGTACCTTGTTAACGACGCCTCAATTTAAACAAAAATGTTGAAATTATAACAAAATATGACCTTATATCACTAAAATATGACCAAATATGGCCAAAACAATAAGAATGGCCGAAATATGCATTTATAGGCAAAATCAAATTGCTTTAAACGTGGTCAGGGACCCGTCATTCAAACTTATTTTTCAGATTTCGGGTAAAATGAGCTCAGGAAAAAAATATGACTTTTCCTTAACATCCAAACCTTAGTGATGAAAATTAATATCTTAAGTCAATAAAATGTAGTCTACTTTTAATTATAGTGTACCGGTGTCGGCCACATTGTGACTATCCTCAGCAGCAAATACACAAGTCGAGTTGGAAATCTTACATTAAAAGTTTTCATAACAAAGGTTTTCAAAAATATTTCTAAATGTACTAATTATCTAAAATAATAAAGACAGTTTTTCAGTCGGTCAACACGTATTGTGCCCAATTGCATTAGGCGGGAAACAAATATTTAAATACCGTACCCTACAAGCTAAAACACTTTTCATGTATAGTCTAATTACCTACTTGGAACGTCACGCGTTCATCCTCAGATCCTATTCACTGTACGATGATTATGAATCACATTTAAACACAAATATATACAATATTACAGACAGTATATTACACCGTGGATTAAGCATGTTTCCTATTGTCTATTGAATTGTTATTATGAATAATTTCAGTATTGACATTGTCTTACTATTTCGTTATTATTGTTCTAAATCAATCGTTCCTATTTAAACTATTGGCGTAATTGTATTGCAATGTCTCGCGTGGCGAATACACAGTTACAAAAATACACAAATGCACTGGAAAGGAGTTATGTCTTTTTATTTTTATTTTTAAGAGCTGATCCTTGTGGTCCGATTCCGATGCGTACCTCCAGTGGAATAACAAGTTAAAAATACATTAAAAGACTAAACAACCACATCTGTTACAAATTTAGATTAAAGCCTGAAGTGGAAAGTAACAGTGATGTGGATGTTATATATTCATGCATAGAAATTTTGAGGTTGGGATTGATATTATCATGTGTTTACTTGAGAATAAATATAGTTATTATGATGTTGCTGTGAAAAAATAATCAAGGAAAATTGAGTATTTATACGCTAATTTGAATAATGCGTAACGTGTCAATATATTTCAGTTTTAATAAAAGGTGAAATTCCTTACCAATTATTTCAATATACGGTACCTTGAAACTTGCTCAAAACGGAATCGTATCGTTCCGAGTATTTTTTCTTCTTCTGAATTAGACAAATTTCCGGATTGAACATAATTATGCAAAAAGATAACAAATTATTTACCCCTGATTCATTAGTTTAGATTTGGTGATACACTCTCTCAGTAACACAAGATCTTGATGTAATTTTTTAATTACTCACGCTATCGTGATGTCTTCACAACAGACACAAATTTACTGTCAGAACACAAATTGCAAAACTGTTTACATTAGAATTGGGCTTACGGTGTACATCGAGATAAGGATCTCGACGAACCATGGCAAGAGTCAGACAATTAGTGGAGATTTAAATCCCATTCTTCAAGGAATTTTGGAAACCTGGACATCATTACAGCAGCGTGATACGGTACGTTAACACCTGGCTCTCCCCCTGGTGAAATATTTGTGTAGCAATTTTACTGCAGTACCGTACTGAATATGCCTAAATAAATTACACAGATATAGCAAAAGTTCCGGAGTATACAACATAACTTATAGACGCTTTGAGTAAGTTTTACTGGACAGTATAAGACTATTCTTCATCCACAGTGTTAGGTTCTATAAAGCGGTGCATGGCACAAATGTGCTATTCCTTCGTGAATTTCGGGCTCCCAGTTGCCGTGGATTGTAGGGAGCATGTTTCCTCACGGCAGGCTATGGACGAGGAAGTTGGTGAAGAGTGCAGAAGACAGTTGAAGCACTGCACCGCGGGGTCAAAGTCCCTTGTGCTATTGATTGGCGCGTACCGCCTCGCCTCTCCTCGCTCAAGGCCGCCCCGGTCCCCGGTCCCCGGTCCCCGGCCCCCACTTACGTAACAAAACAAAGGGGGAGAGTCGGCTGCCTGCTTGATTAAGATTTCGCTCTCGAAACTAGGGAAATTAACCAGAGTAAATGGCCGGAAATGCTTCGTTTCGACTTCCGGACAGCGTTGTCGAGAGGCTTCTCGTGTTCGTATCGACTTGGGTATCGAGAATAGGCGGCACGAGACTGGGGTATTTCCAGACACACGAAGCCAGGTCTATATTTGTGTGGCAGACCAGTGTGCGCAAGTCGGACGGATCGCACGTCGCCCTCTAATAAGGCTTCCCGTTTCAAGACGTAAACTATGTTACCCTTTCGGGAAAATATTTTGTGTGTGCAATTCATGTAGGGGCTTCAGACATATGTCGTGCAGCCTAGGACTTCAGTAGCAGGTGTCCAGGACCTTAATTTAGATAACACCCCGACATCCGCCTGGCAAACCTCGGAAAACCACTTCTAGGATGACCGAGGTAAGAATCAAACCTGTCTCGTCTTTAGTTTTGCCTCACGAAGCCGAGAGTGAGCTGCGTTTCAGCCTTCAGATTAGAATTAAATTGGTTGATCCGGGAATCGAACCTTAACATAAGAGGTAAAAACCAAGAATGCTAGCGACGAAGTGGTTGTTTTTGTGTGTTTCGGTTGCTCTTCCATCGGTCAACACATTCACGTAGCAAGTGGGAAATGTTAATGAATTATGAAATGGACCCAATGGGTATTCTAATATTTACGGTGCTCGTCAAGCGAACAACTGCAGATTCGAAAAGATTTAAGGTGAGAGATCTCACAGTCATTGTAACATGCATCGAAGCCATGAAAGTTACATCAGGTTAAGCGTACAGGTTTTACCAGCGCACATGGCTGTTTCCATAAGGTGGCATTTCAGAATTTCCTTTATATTAAGCTATGAATAGTCTATAATGTTTCATTTTCATTATATTGGAGGCGTTACCAAACTTTACTTTCCATGTGATGATTTGTGTTCGTCAACACAGTTGACTTAGGCACTATTTTGGACAGTCAATGTGACTCTCTAAGAGAGAGATAACATCTAGAATTCAACAGGCCCGGAAACAAATCATCGACATGAGTAAATTCTTCATACGACCTCAGCCCACCACTGAGAATCAGATTGATCCGTTGCTGCATTTTCTCTGCCCTCCTTTAAGTACGTGACAGTCGGACTTTGGACCCAAATACTGAGAAATGAATTGAGGCATTTGAAATGTATCTGTACAGACGTGTCCTACGTATATCACGGATACTGAAAGTTTCCTTCGTCGGATGGAAAAGCAAAGAGAACTACTGCTTATAATAACACAACGAAAAACAAGATACAGTACTTGGGACATGTTATGAGAGGCAAGAATTACCAGTTACTACAACTAATTATTGAGGGGAAAATTCACGGAGGAAGGTCTATTGGAGGACGAAGAAACTCCTGGCTGAAGGATATACGAAGATGGTATTGTTGCACATCAGAAGAGGCCTTTCATGCAGCAATCGGTATTCAATTAAATTAGCCGCTGGCTGCGCGAGCGAATGTCAAGATCACAGCTAGCTGCTGTATGTGGATCGTCAACCACCGTTCGGAGACCACGTCTTAAGATGGAGTAACGATAGGTTGAGTAATTCACTACGAATTTGATATTATATTTCGTTTGCTATAAACATTGAGTTCATGCAATTGATGCAAAGAGCAGCCGAGTATTTTTGATTTTATGGTGAAACAGACACAAAGAGAGAGGAGATATTATCCTCAGGTTAGATTATAGCCTACTGTAGTTCCTTCCCCCATTATGCTTAAAATAATTAAGGAAAGCTTTCCAGTCGGACAACACTGGAAAGTTTTCTTTAATAGAATTAGGTAACAATGAAAAAATGGCTTCTATCATTACAAGTGATATGTAAATTGCATCCAATGGCCATAGCTGGGTATTTTTGATTGAACGCACGAGGGCTCCCAACAAGTTCAATTTCAAGTAGTTCCAACTTTGGCTACCAGATGCTAACGTCACTATCACCTAGCGGCGAACGTTGCAACATGATAGAGCATTTCTAAGTAGCCAAATATAACATACAAATATTGCTACACGTTACCAATTGCAGTGCCATAAATCTATGACATGGGCCCGCCGGCTTTACTTCCCCTCCGAAGAAAGGTATACTGAAGGATTTTAACGCTCTTAAAAGATCCGACAACTTCGGCCGGATTTGAACCCGCGATCTTGGGCATAGCAGTTTAGCATGCTACTGACTGCGCCACCGAAGCTTTAAGGAGAGACGTGCACGAAATCCTTCTGAAATATGATTTTTGTTGTTGTTGCTGAAATTGCAAGCTTTTTATCTTGTGAATCTATTCCCAAAAGGATTTGGTTGAATTCAATGCCTAAGTCCATTAAAAAAAAAACATATGCGCGTCAGGTGCCACACCCCCTTTTCAATGCATTGCTATTTTTCATCTTTGCTGAACACTTAACGTCATTTTAGTCAGGCAGTTGGCGGTATCACACTTGGGAATATTGCAGAAGGCTGTGGTGCGCACTTCCGGTTGATCAAGCATGGCGATTACCGCGGAAAGTTTGTTTTGATTTCAGAGATACAGTGTGAGGTAGGGAGTTGTTATTTCTTCAAAATTTGTAAGAGGCGTTATTAATAACAATGGGCAGGTCTGCTAGAGTGTTCAAGAAAGTTAAAAGATCTATTGTACTGAATACAAAGAAAAAAATCCCGGGCTTATCTAATTTAGTCCAATTGTTTACATACCTCAAGATGGCGGCTGTGCGAAATTTTGAAATTAAGTTTTTATTTCTTGTGTCCTAATCACACGATCGAAGTCAACGATTGAATATTGATCCTATGCAATAATCGTCATCTAATAGTATATAACTCTATGGCCTTCATATATTAAAATCCAACATGGCGACAATCCGAAATATTTCGACGGTTTTCAATATCTACGAATCTATTAGGCCTACAGCAATCAAACTGATTTATTTTATTTTGATAGAGGCAATTAACGTAAGTAGGATGTATGAAAATAGGCTATTATTAGTTCTTCACGGAACTTCTTTTTCGGCTGCGAGTCGCTCGCTTCTTCATGGAGAACATTCTACAGGGCATCGACAAGAGGCATATTGATTCTGCAAACAAGGCTGTGGATGACTTCCATAAGGAGGCCAGGCAAAAGAAAACACTTGGGAGGAAAGCAGCTGAAGAGGTGGATGATGAGCATTATGGATATGGTCAATTTTGATGTTGTTGAGTCTAGGCAAGTAGCATGTCTACCTTGCTAAAATTCAATTGTCATTTCCTGGACCTCCTTTTTCCAAAACAAATGTACCTTTTCCACTTGAACTACTAAAGATAACAATTCAAAACTTGGTCGACAGACAGGTTAAATATTGTTACACATTTTACTGGAAGGGAATTACAAAATATGTAGTTTTATGGATTTCAGGGGTTCAAATGTATGCATTTTTTGTGAATTTTTCAAATTCAAAAGTTCTTTCATTTTCAAAAAGTCTAAATAAGCATGGAATTAAAAACGGCTCCAGGGATTGCATTAACAAGGTTATAGAAACCACTAAAATAAATTACAAGTTCCAGGACCTTAGTGTTGCTGAGAAAAAGGTACATCTATGTGACCAAAATTCAAATTAAAAAAAAAAAAGTTCTACCCAAATTAACTGATTAATTTTAGTAGCAAATACCAATGCCTTTTTAATCAGTGTGCAAAGTTTCATGATTCTAACTCAAATAGCGTCCAAGTTTAGAAAATGTAGAAAGTCAATGCATTTTCGTGCACGTCTCCCCTTAATTATGCTTAAATGCAAGACCCGTTCGAGACACCTTCAAGGCAAAATCCTGATATCCATGTGACTCTAGAATCGCAGTAGTTAAAAGGACGATAAACCAATAGCTTCATCATAACAATAATAATAAAATATAACATAATGATTAAGCATTCGAATTGTTAAAAATGGCGGCTCTTATATAACACTGCTATAAAGAAAACATATCGTTCGTCATCCAGTTATTCAATGAATTAAAATATTATATATCTATTAAATTTTATGATCCATGGTAAACTGCCTTTCCATTGAGGAGATATCTGTGTGCATATGATGTTCGCTACCTGACCGCTGAGTGTATTTTACCGCATTTAATCCACACGTTGTGTTCACCAGACAGATGTGAAGGGTGGTCATGCATTACTTACAGTAGCCTACACCGCACGGCGCAGTGTGAAGGGCGAGACAGAATCTGTCCGCGCTGTACACCTCTCATAATTATTGTATGTATCTTCAAACCCATTCAAGATATCGCTATTCTATTTTCACCACGTTTTATGGGCGTCCGGTGCAGGAATAATTATGGATCTGGTCGTACCAACTCTGTTTTTGTGGTTTTAGGGATCCTGGGATATTGGAATTTTGCTCTGAAGGCGTGTAATGAGATTGGTTGGTTGGTTGGTTCCTCAGTTTAGGGGCTGCGACAACGCGGTCATGTAGCCCCGTGTACTTTGGGTGTGTGTAGAATCAGTCTGATAACCGGTGTTAATTGTGATGGCTGTATTAGTGTGTGTTATCTGTAACTAGCAGTAGTACCCGGCTTCGCCCGGTGGATTTATTTGTTTTACAGGACTGGAGCGCTCAAAGATAAGGATCGAAATAAATGAAAGTAAATTTGAAAGCACCAACGCTTATTGCAGCTGATAACCTCAGTATACTGCACCAACACCATCGCCCTCATACAGAGGCATACTATTGTCATGATGAAAACTGTTTTAAGGGGCCTAAGAAATCCTTTTGCACTAATTACTCCCCTTGACTGCAATTTATAAGCAGCTCGCCAACGCTTATTGCAGCTGATAACCTCAGTATACTGCACCAACACCATCGCCCTTATACAGAGGCATACTATTGTCAGGATGATAACTGTTTTAAGGGACCTACGAAATCTTTTTGCACTAATTACTCCCCTTGACTGCAATTTATAAGCAGCTCGCCAACGCTTATTGCAGCTGATAACCTCAGTATACTGCACCAACACCATCGCCCTTATACAGAGGCATGCTATTGTCAGGATGATAACTGTTTTAAGGGACCTAAGAAATCTTTTTGCACTAATTACTCCCCGTGACTGCAATTTATAAGCATCTCGCAATTCTGCACCAGAACATTTGTAGGGGCAACGTGATGCAGCCCGCATTATATGTCAACAATAGACTTCTGTAATATTGAAGCCGTTCTTGAGCGCTTGTTCTTCCGACTTACTGAACAAAAAGCAATCTATAAGGTTACCTGAGAGGTGTAGCCTAATGCTACATAGCCTAAACTATTCCTCTTGAATCAGGCTATCATATACAAAATGAATTTTTCGAATCCGACTGGTGGTTCCAGAGATTAGCGCGTTTAAACACACAAACTCTTCAGCTTTATTATATTGTATAGATTCAGGTGAGGACTGCAGACGATCAATTACAAGTAGTTCCTACTTTTGCTACCAAGTGCCACCGTCAACGACACCTAGCTGCACTTGTTTACTAGATGCCACCGCAACCGGCACCTGGTGACAAACGTTGGAACTAATAGAGCGTTAATCAAATCTAACCTACAAATTTAGCTTTAGTGCCATACATCGTCGTTTTTTTTAAGAGCGTTAAAATCCTTCAGTATGCCTTTCTTCGGAGGGGAAGTAAAGCCGGCGGGCGCATGTCCTATATTTGTGGCATGTAAAAGAACCTACTATTTACAATTGATAGTGTGTAGTTAATTTGTAGGTTATTTGGTTAGAAACGCTCTATCTAGTACCAACGTTCGCCTCTAGGTGTCAGTGACAGTGACATCTCTGGTAAAAGTTAGAACTGCTTGGAATTGAACTTGATGGGGAGCCTACGGGCGTTCAATTAAAATACCCTGCTATGGCCATTGGCTGCAATTTAAATATAATATATTTTAAAACTTTATCTAAATGTATGTGGACGATGTTATTTACAATGCATAGACTACATTTATTTACGAAGAGACATGGAAACAACTATGTCTGCCCAAACTGTTTCTTATTGACATTAATCAAAATTGTAACAGATCGATTTTTTTTAGTATATTGTTTCTTATTTTAGATAGCCTAGGCCCTAGTTAACATTTTTAGAAATAGTTTTCAACATAACCTTTTTATAAATTTAAATATCAGACTTGCAACTTCATTTCCGATTTAATTACTTTTTGCTGACGGAGGTCATAATTTGACCGAAACCGGTACCTTGTGTTATATGAATAATGATTTTATTGACTTAAAGTGACTGGCTGGTGCTTAAGTTGCAGGATGGAATCCTTGCGTAGTCAGTTGGCACAGTAGAAATTTAGCAGGCTGTGATGAAAGGAAAATACTATTTCCAGCCATTACTAGATTTTAGAAGGGCAAGCTCGCTCATTTCGGGGCTAAAAAACTGCCAAATCCAGTAGGGAACTGTTCTAGCCACGATGATGACCAACAGGTGGCTGGGCGGAAAATTTTGGTTCCCTAGTTTCAAGCAATATTGACCGTTGGGATCGCGTGCACTTGGAGCCTGTTTGCGTTTGGTAAACACATTGTTGGTCAGCTTTCGTGGAGGATATTTCAAGATTCATATTACTTTTTGTTGAAATCTAAGTCAATTTGTTTTTCCTCCGCGGCGATTGCAGTGGGAATGATTAGAACTAGGGGACATTAAGCCGTGCCATGGCAAACGAGCTCACTCGGTCATCTATTACCGTTCCAGCCCAACGTCTTTGTTATACCGACTGGGCGACTACGTCATTAGGGGTGGAGACCTTGGCAGAAACAATAGTGATTTGTTGTGTGTGCGGCTGGCTGCGTACTAACCTGATGTGCCCAAGGTTGCAGGATCGAATCCTGGCGCAGTCAGTTTGCATATGAGGATGCGCAACTGCGAGGGAATCGTGTCAGTAGATTTACTGGCACGTTAAAGATGCCATGTGGGGGCAAAATTCCAGCACCCCAGCGTGTCTATAAACCCTCGTAAAAGCCTCGGTAGTTCAAAGGGGCGTAAAACCCATATTATTATTATTATTATTATCGAACTTCTATATACAGTTTATATAAATCAATGTTACGGGGATAGTCTGTCTGTCCGTCTGTCCCCTATGCGTTCATATACCATCCATCCGATTGCTATGAAACTTGTGTGTACTCCAGGGAAGGTTTCTGGCTACAAATTATTTATGTAACACAAAAGGGTGAGGGACTTAATAGGAACCCTTAAATCCCACAGAATCCGATTGGACAATCTGTATACTGCTCGGTTCCAAGCTCTGTGAACTTGCGGGATGAAGGGCAGAGACAGGGTGGGAGTAGGCGAGAATTGAGAAGCCTGCCGACAGCCCGCCGTGTTACTTGACATTCTCGTCTATTCCAATACTGCTAACATAGGTCTTTTCTGAAACCAGTGTGGCGTTGGGAATGAGTGACTGAGTCACCGACTAATGTATTTGCTTCTGTTACTATGCAAGGACCGAGAAAGCTCATCACTCGTCACCACCACTACTCATAGTCTGCGATGCACATTCCTCTCAGGTCCACGCAGCTTAGACCCGAGCAGTACAGGCCGGACGTTTGTTTTAGACGAGTGAATAATTATAATGGAAGCCTGGAGGCGAGTTGCTACAGTACCTGTGGTGTTGTCACCTGTCCCATGCGGTCAGATGATTGACATATCTATCTCACGCCTCTGCTGAAGTACAGTCATTGGCAAATATAATGGCGTTCGGTTCGTAACTATGTAACGTGTACTTCCGCGTCACACAATACGTCGACTGTACAGGTCTGAACGATGGTGTCGTCACTTGCTCAAGTCTAGAATTCCATTATATCAGAAAGGTGGTGACAACTATGAAGCGAGAGGGCGAGAGAGATACTGTGTACAGGCTCACCCGCAAGCTTCAAGGTCAAGGGCAATCGTCTAAAACAAACGTCCGACTTTGTACTTATCACACCACAATGCCAGGTGTGAGAATAGCTTGCTGATTCATCGCGAGGTGACATGAGGAGACTGTCAGCAGCTCGCCGTGTTATCTGGTATCGCTGTCTATTCCAATACAGTTCACGCCACGGTTTTTGGCCGGGGTTTCGATATTATTATCATCTTCCTTTCTGTCTTTGATTGGCTTTGCAACGCATGTCGGGAATCATCATCAGCTTCTGTCTTGTCGTTGCAGCCACTTCTTACGGTCTTCAGCAGTCCTCTTCATATTGACATAAGTCACATTCCATCTCCTTGACGATGTTCTTGAGATACGATTGTCTTGGTCGTCCCCTTGGTTTCTTCCCCAAAAATTTTCCTTCAAAAATGACCTGGAGGAGACTGTCATGTCTGAGTATGTGTCCCATGAATTTTGCTTTCCTTTTCTTGATGGTGTTCAAAAGCTAAAAGCAAAAACAAACACATGACCAAAACAACAGCAGAAAACAAGCACATAACCAAAAAACACAAAGCAAAATTCAAAAATAAGAGCAGAAAACATACAAAAAATAAATGCAAAATTCGAAAGCAAAAGCAGAAATGAAACAAAATATAACCCACAAAAATCAGAAAGCAATTTTCAAAAACAGAAGCAAAATCAGAAAACAAACACACAACCAAAAACGCAATTTAGTTGAGATTTGACGCCGCTCATTGCCACTGGTTTACTGTACTGTATATGGGGTTGGAGACGAGGAGAGGCGAGGGAGAGTCTCCTTGACCCAGACCGTCCACGTGCTGCGGCCGGGGTGGGCCCTGGATCGATAGGTTCTGCTCCCTGCCTGCCTGCCTGCCCTACTCTCGCGTCAACTTGCGTGCCTGCCTGCGTGTGAGACCGACCTTCAGCTTCTTTTGTTACTCCCTTCCTTCTATAAAGTTTTAGGAATTAATCTATGCTATTTTTAGCTTGGCCACACCGTGTGGGACCTTGAGAACAAAGACGTTTCTCGCCGCCATCTTACAAGGTAACTACGACAACTGCGTGACAGCTGTACCATGCGGGGACAGGTGGGGTCTCTGTTTCTTTGTCGGTACGTCTTTTACTGCTAATACTCTCGCGCAACTGTACCTTCAGTGCATTACTACAGTGGAAGGGCACCATTATTCTTTGAGAATTCTGGGGGTAATAGAGCATAACTGTGAGGCAAAATATTAGTTTTTGAAAATTCTGCCAATTCCCATATCAGATTTGTGCTATTTTTCATATATGTTGTGCATCTTAAATATTAATTATTATGGGCCGGCCCCGTGGTGTTGGTAGCGCGTATGTCTCTCATCCGGAGGGCGGCTTCGGTGGCATAGTTGGTCGCGGTTCAAACCCGGCTGAAGTCGTCGGGTTTTTAAGAGCATTAAAAATCCCTCATTATGCCTTCCTTCGGAGGGGAAGTAAAGCCGGTGGGCCCATGTCATAGATTTGTTGTTGTTGTTTCAGTCTTCAGTCTTTTGACTGGTTTGATGCAGCTCTCCATTCCTCCCTGTCCTGAGCTATGGCATGTAAAAGAAAAAAGAACATTCCACTAACTAAACTTGTGTGAAGCAAAATGTGTTGGTTAGGTTTGATTAATGACCTTAAGTTCCAACGTAGTAGTAGCAAAGTTCACAGCTAGGTGTCGTGGACGGTAGCATTTGGTAGAGAAATTAGAAACTACTTGAAATTATCGTCTGGAGTCCTTACGTGATTTAAAAAACACATACACACTAATACAGTCATCACAATTAACACCGGTTATCAGACACACCAAAGTACACGGGGCTACATGCCGCGTTGTCGCAGCCCCTAAAACTAAGGAACCAACCAATTAAGGAACCATCTCAACCGGAGACCCCAGGTTCGATTCCTGGCTCCGTCAGGGATTTTAGAAACTGACGTGAGGACTGGAACGGGGTGGCTCTGCCTGCAAGCGATGCTACCACCCCACATTCACTAGGTGGTGATAATCTGTTGGGCCCATTGATTTAGTGCGTCACTCTAGCATGGAGGAAAGAACCATGCACTCTGGCACTGTTTAGCAACATACCCACACTATATTGATAAGGAATTGCATGTAGGCCCAAGGAGACACAATTTCCCAGTGCCCTAGTCGGACCTGTTGAGATAATCTTGTGTTTGTCTTCTAATATTGTTTGAAGTGGGTCAGTGCAGACGTGACAATTAAGACGACTTGGGACTGGCTATCGAACGATGTTTGCGAGGGGGTGGTGATGGTGGGTGATTCACAGGCGAGGGAAGCTGCGGGCCACGTCATTCTTTTGTTACTACAAGTGCGGGGTTGCCAGCCTCAAATAATGAGCCGAAGAATCTGTAACCGGATTAAAATTGCTTTGTATTGGCAGGCAAGGGGAGCAATGTTGCCGTGCTCGTATGTGTGTGTGTGTGTGTGTGTGTGTGTGTGCGATGGACGCCCTACAAGAAACCAGCTGAATGTACCGTGCGCATGCGTCACTTCTTCACCTAATATTAATAATAATAATCCATTGAAAATCACCATGAAATTGCAGCCAAAATCGGACTCCAAATCTCATACCTGAAACCCCAGTTCATGGAAGGATCTCATCGGTACATGGATAAACAACCTTTGGTAACTCGGTTCGGTAACGTAATTCAAGTGTCTAAATTCAAATACTTAGGAGAAATTTTCCAGCCCTCAGGCCTGAATCGTGATGCAGACAAAGAGAGAATTTCGAAATTGCAATGAACCTACAGAATCACATGGAACAGGTATAATAAATCGATCTCCCGTAAAGCAAAAATACATTACAGCACGGTAATCAAACCTGAGGCACTATATACCTCTAAAACACTGATTATTGGGGGTGATTATTAATTAAAGATGCACTGTCCGTCAGAACTACTAGAAGGCAAGCTGAAGTTGGCTTCAAAATTCCCTATACAGTTTCACCCATCCGATCATAATTTCACAGCAAAATGCACACTATGTATGCTTGATATTATAACGACTGAGTATTGATAAAACAAGGAATATAATAAAAATCAAGTTAAAAACCCCCCTCGAGGACGAAGTTTGAGGTCTAGTTGCATAAATAATGAAGATATCAGTGAAGGCTCATGTAAACGTTGATTTAATGTTGAGAATGTCCATTGTAGTAACGTCACGTCGGGGTTGAAATAGCTTGTGGATAATAGGCTATATGAACTATTGTTACATTAATCGATTTGGAACTTCGTACCATGTGTGTTAGAAGTATATGCTTGGCAATTTATTGCCGTGCAGTAGGTCTGATGTGATTTCAGGATATGATATTTATTCGTAGTTTGTAGTTTTGTGTTAAGGATTATTGCTAAAATCCATATCATGATCATTAATTCATTATATGCATGTGGAGTTCCTTCCCACCTCCTACGTCACTGTGTTATTTTCGCCTATTACGGTCTGATAGTTCCTAACGCTCTTGTTTTCTCTTTGCAGGTATGTACTTAGCAGAAGCGTGGGCCTTGGTGAGTTAACAGTGTACTGATCTTCAATGTCTATTTAATTTCAAGTTGAATATTAGTTTGAATGGCGTTGGATGTTTAACAAAGGTAAGTAAAGGAAGGAAGGTTATAGTTTTACATGAACGTTCATAATGCGATCATGAGCCTCTTTGCGTGGAATCCGAACCACAGGATATGGCATTTCACTTCGAAAATCTCACATGCATTGACTGGGAATCGAACCCGGTCCACCTTGGTGAGAGGCCAACAGCTTGACCGCTGCTCTACCACGCCCCCCAAAGGTAAATATGTTTCACTGACGAACTGGACGTACATATTGGACATAATCAGGAATGTTCTCAAATGACATCAGAATTTTTTGTTGTTATTGTTGGTGGTGTTAATTCATTTGAGGGGCTTGGGATATCTTAGTCATGAGCCTTGTATGTTGAACGTGTCTGATAACCTGTGTTTCGGTGATGACTGTAGTGGTGTGTGTAACTGTATTAGGGACAGAGATGGGGTAGGAGTCCCGGGACTTAAAAGTAAGGTACTATCCCGGCATTTGCTTGGAGGAGTGAGGAGACACACTCACGATAGCCGCTGTCAGTGACTTTCTGCAGCTGCCCGCGCGGCCATGGTGCTCGATTTAACGAACATAGCCACGCCGTGGGGTAGATTTATAGTCCGCAGTAATGTAAAATATTCTACGTCTCAACTCAAATATTTTAAGAAGTCACACGAAAACTTGCTAAGCCTACATGAATCATTGGCCAAAGTCTATCTATGTCTACCCCCTTATTAATCCCGTTTCCAACGGGGTCGGTGTTGAGAAGCGATGTAATTCCACATCGCTGTAGTTTCTATGGCCGGATGCCCTTTCTGACGCCAACCTCACTCGTGGAGATAATGAGAGATAAATGATGAAGATTAATGAAAGTTCAACTTCAAGTAGTTCCCACTTTGGCTACCAGACGCCACTGCCATCCAGCGGCGAACGTTGGAACTTGATAGAGCGTTCCTCACCAGCGTTCTTTAACATGCCATAAATCTTTGACATGGGCCCGCTGGCTTTACTTCTCCGAAGGAATGCATACTGAGGAATTTTTAACGCTCTTAAAAATTCCGACGACTTTGGCCGGGCATAGCAGATGGATATAATCTTCTCATGACAAATGAAAGTTTTCATCTATTTATGATGTGTTCTGCACAGAAAAGTACAAGCAATTGAGAAGGAAGGGAGAGATTAAAATGTCAGACTCATGTGGAATTAGAATTCATGACTTTCTGTAGCTTCTGAAAGTTCTCATTTGCCGTATACTGGAATATATTCAATTTAAAGGATTAAAGGAAACCCGTGACACCGCACATTATGAAGGGGCCCGGCCTCCCAAGCGACCGCTGCCCAGCCATTCGGTCTAAAGATTATGAGGTAACGCGTCGGATGCCCTTGGCCGTTAATCTTAGTTTTCGTGACCTGTCTCTCTCTGTCAGCTTCTCAATTGTCCTCATAAGGCTGATTGCACCCCGATCCAACCGTCACGTCAGTTTCTAAAATAATGTACGTAGCCGGTAATTGAACCCAGGTGAGAGGCAGGCTAACTCCACGGCTATGAACTACCAACATTTCTTAAATATTATGGCCTTTAAATAATAAAGCGCATGAACTTCGGAGGCCTCCGGGCATTTTTCATTTCGGCATTGTCTTCCCTGCTAAGCCTCCGTGGCTTAGGCGGCAGCACGCCGGCCTCTCACCGCTGGGTCCGTGGTTCAAATCCCGGTCACTCCATGTGAGATTTGTGCTGGACAAAACGGAGGCAGACTGGTTTTTCTCCGGGTACTCCGGTTTTCCCTGTCAAAATTTCATTCCGGCAACACTTTCCACTATCATTCATTTAATCATTGCTCCAGAGGAGTGCGTCAGGCCTTGGCAGCCGGCACAGTTCATATCCTCGCCGCTAGTTGGGGGCTTCATTCATTCCATTCCTGACCCGGTCGGAGACTGGAAGCAGGCTGTGGATTTTCATTGTCTTCCCTGAATACTGACATTCAAAGAACCCATTCTGCAAACACAGACAGCGTACTCTCTTATCAGCCAGACTGGCGCGAGCGTCCCAAGTTATTACACTGTGCATCACTTTTAGATACTGTATTGTACTTAATGAAGTTAGCTGCTTAGTGAGTCGCCACATCCTTCTAGACGTTAGGAGGATTCTTGCAACATCACAACGGCCACTGTTGAGCGATAGCGGTATAGGAGAAGGAGCCTCTTTCTACTCAATTTGTGATTTCCTAAGACAGTCTGTATAGAAACAACAATCTTCTTGTTCAGTTTGTGATATTCCTGGAGATATTTTGTGTAGAAACAGGAAAAGACTCTTTCTACTCAAGTTATGTCTAGAAGGCAGATGTCGCTAGCATACCATATTTTACTGTTCACATTTAAGTATTGCCCAATAGTGTAACAATCAATTCCAGGTTTTGAAGAAGGGGAATGGTACATGATTTTTTGTCTTTTTTTTCTCACCGATTTGGACTGATTAGTCTTATTCCATTTTTTTTGACAATTTTATATAATTTACTACCTCTGTAATCAACGTTAGATAACGTAAGTTTTCAGAACGGTCAAGGTAAGACATTCGTCGTAGCAACAGAGCAATCGCATGGCAATTTGTCTGTTATGCTACAAAAACGGGAATTACAATATACTCACGGGCTGTGATCCGTTTCATAATTCCCCCTTTTTATTTCCGACGCCACGCTGTTCCTTTTAAAAATAAAGGCTGCAAAACGACGAGGATAACACATTGTGAAATAATAATGATGTTACACACGCACACACTGTACACCATATGTTTACAGGACAGGTCCTCTATCGAATCCCCGGAGCTTCCCCACATATTTAGTTACACCTGTATATAATATAGGCTACATTCGCACGCTTCCTTTGTTAAGAATGCAAGCGCTGTCGTAATGGTCAAGTCAGTGGTCGCCTGACAGTGTTATTATGTGAACAAAGGTGATGCCTGGACTGACTGATAGACGTTACCGAGAAAGGAAGATTACTTGTAGTTTTATCTGGTGATCATAACTCACATGACATCGATTTTAACGCCAAATCTGAACCACATGAGGTGACATTTGACTTCGGAAATCCCAAATGCCTTAAACTCACCGCCTTGGCGGGAGGCAAGCGGTGAGGGAAAGGTTAGATGGGGAGGGGTGTGGCTGATTGGAGAGGTGTACGTCCAATGAAGAAACCCCAGGATGCTGTCGAGGTCGGACGCAAACTTAAAATAAGGACACGTCTTGTATTACGTACTCCAGTGCTCCCTTAACTTCTTGTTTCCTGTGTGGAAACGTCCGCTTGAGAGTCATGAATAACGTAATCAGTGTTTATAAAATATAATAGCACCTCTTCCTTCCGTAGTATGTTCCTCAGATTATGCGAACGATTTGTCAGTGAAAAGTAGCGAAGCATCATTATTTCACTAACTTATGTTCAGTGCTGTATGATCAAATGCCATAAACTAATCAGCTATTCATTTAGGCGATCTATTCTTCAGTTTGTATGTTCCGTTTGAATTGACACCTGCCAGCGTGGGTGGCCTCCGGATGAGTTTTAATTATTTTTGTTTTATCACTGAACATGATACGAGAGATTTACGAACTGATATCGTACGATTCCGAGTGGCGATGATCTTTCCCGCTCTTGAAAGTCCCGTTTCTTTGTTTATTTATTTAGTTTACGCACACATTGGAGCACTTAAATAAAACTTAATACATTTAAGTCGTTTAAGAATTGACAGGGAACTTAGTTGTCATCATCTTCCTCCTCTCCCAAAGCCTCTTCATTCTCGCTGACCTTTCCTCATCAGATATGACATAATTATGGTTTTCTCCACCGGGAGATATGGAACTGCGCCCATAATCAGTGGTATTTCCAGATCCTTTTGATTAGGCCGATTGAACTGCGCCCATAGTCAAGTCGGCCGTTAGCCCAAGTTCGGTTTAAGGGGAAGTGACGGACTGTCTCCCACCACTCGCTTCTGCACTGCTGAGAATAAGAGGTAGTCTGTCTCCCATCCCGATGAGCAGCTGTACTACGGGCCTCCGGAGGTGGCAGCTAATCACACCAACCACTACTCCACATAGGCGAATAATAATAATAATAATGAAAATCCACAGCCTTTTTCCAGTCATTGGACCGGGTCAGGGTTGGAATGAATGAAGCCCCCATCTAGCGGCGAGGATAGGCATTGTGCCGGCTTCCGAAGCCTGTCGCACTCCTCTGGGACAATGATTAATGAATGACAGATGAAAAGATATTGGAGAGTGTTGCTGGAATGGAAGATGACAGGGAAAACTGGAGTACCCGGAGAAAAACCTGTCCCGCCTCCGCTTTGCCCAGCACAAATCTCACATGGAGTGACAAGGATTTCAAGCACGGAACCCAGCGGTGAGAGGCCGGCGCGCTGCTGCCTAAGCCACGGAGGCTACACTAATAATAATAATAATAATACAACTCTCTCTAATCCACCATAAATAACTACCCCTCTAAAAATATAATAATCTTCTAAATTGTAAGATAACCTCAAACTAGATTATTAAACATTTGCAATAACAAAACTATTTTTAAAATATTGTTAGGTTGTCGAAAACATCCCAATGTACCAGTTAATGCTAATATTGCTAGATAAAGAATTAAATATTAGTCTGTTTTGAAAACTGTACCTGTTTTATGAATCCCAGGCCAACACTAATCTCTTGTCCGCAATCTGGACAGGGTGTAGTTCGCAATCTGGACGGTTTTTGACTTGTTCGCAATCAAGACACAACCGATATGAAATGAGTCACTTGAAATTCACACCACTCGACACAACATAATTCGGTAGAAGGGAGGAGGGAGGGAACCTACCTGACCGCTCTCAATGGGCGCATTTCCACTGACACTTTTAAAGGTCATTAGTGAAGCTTGGGCGAAGATCCATACAACCCTCTCCGCCTGCCTCGTTGCGTAGTGGCCAGCACTCTTGGCTGTCACCGCGGAGGCCCGGATTCGATTCCCGGCTGTGTCAAGAAATTTAATTCTGGCCAGAGGGTTGGAACGTGGCACACGTGGGTGAAAAGAGATGGTGGATGGTTTTTACAGCCATATTTCCTTCCCGAGACCTAGCTCATCAGGGGTGTTACTGAGAGTTAAAAATGAGTGGAGATTAATTAAACTGGGCAAGACGTTGGAAGGAAGCGGTCGTGGCCTGCTAGAAGGTACCGTCCAAGTTTCATCTGGATTTGAAAACGAGAAGCATGGAAAACCATTTCAAGAATGTCCGACAAAATCATTTCAAAAGCAGAAAAACTCCTTTCAACAGAAACAGATTTTGCACCCTCCTGAGAACTTTCACTTCTGTCATCTCGCCTCCCTCTTCATTCTCTAGGAAAGTGACCTGCAACTGCAGTATAGTCAGCTTTTCTTTCTCCTTGATGTATTCTAGTCTTTTCCAATTACAGTTTCCATAGTACAGAACTTTATTTCCGTTACTAATTTCAAAACCCATCAATGTACAACAAACCTTCCCAGCAATACGCTGAAAATTCACTTTTAGGCCCTACAACATGGTGTCCACAGGCAGGAAAAGTCAGGAATTTTGTGTGGAAAAAATGGCCCGAGTCAGGGAAAAAAAATCGCGAAAAGTATTAGAAAGTCCGGTATTTAACAATTACCATACAGTATTTTGTGTTTTTTTTTTACTGTAAAAACAACTGTTTTTATAATATTACGGTTATCTTAGTACCAAAGTAAAAAAAAATGATGTTACTGTAATATAAATCTTATTGTTTAAGTTTTAAACATGTTACATGTTTCCATAAATATAAATATTATGTTGTGCGAATTCACTATAGTTTAGATTATTAAGTACTTTGATTTATGTATTATTGCATTATAATTGACTTTATTTTGTATTTTGAATAAATAAGGAGGCGAGCGTTGGCCAGCTATAGGGATGGTGGAGGCTGCAAATTTAAAAAAATATATATATATATATATATATGTTTGTTTGCTCAATAAACCTTTTCTGCGATGTTACGATGACTTCACTAGTCAGGAATTTTGTTGAGAAATGGTCAGGAAAAGTCAGGAAAATTGACGTTGAAAATTCTGTGGACACCATGTATAAAATAGGCACCAACGGGTCAAATAGGCATTTTAGGGTAGCCTACTAATAAACTTCATAGAAATTGATAACTTTTCATGAAACTCAAAGATATCTCATCGCCTACTTTCCATCCTTAAAGGAACAAAATAGGCATTTGCCCAAAAATCCGAGGTCTAGTCATCAGATCAGCTGACCTTGGTTTTTGAACTATGTTTTTCCTGAAACCCTTCGAATTTATCAACCTTCCCTCGTAACCTTGTTTTGTTTAATATATCTTCTGGTTTAATTCAAACTTCTTGGAGATCCTTTCTTGTTTCTTCAACCCATTTTGTGGTTGACTTCTACTTGGCAATGTAAATGAAGATCCTTTTGGTTAACCTAGTGTTGTTCATCTTTGTGGGGTGTCCATAGAATGTCATCCTTCTGTGTCCGTAAGTTTGCAAGTCATTATTTCTCCTTTTCCTCCATAAACCGTTTGGTCTCTTTCCTGCCCCCAATATTTTCCTTAGAATTCTTCGTTCTTTCTTTTCTAACTCCTCTATTTCTTTTTTAGTTAGTTCTTCAGGTTTAATCACTGTGGTACCCAATTTCTAAGCTTTGCTCTGAAGGACATCGCTTTATTGTTAACTTATTGCGCTAATATATATACAGTTTCCATCTTTCGAGCTCTTACTTTATTTATTTCGTTATCAAGGCAATTAGGTCGAATCCATTCACCAAGATATTTAAATTTGTCTGTTCTTTTGATTTTTCCAAACCATGTTTCCAAATATTTCTCGTTGCCATGTTTGTAGTCAATGTATTCAGTTTTCTCATAAGAGATCTTGAGGCCTGTTTTTGCCGCAACAACATTATTATTACAACAATTACACTCACTACTACACCCAAGTACACGGGACTACATGGTCGCGATGTTCCAAAGCTCCTAATTGAATCAACAACATAAGAGATATCAGGATCCCGTCACTCTAGCGACACGAGGCTCTGCCACTCAGGCCGTCAAGAGAGGAAGTTGGGATTCGTTCAGGTAGTTTAAATCTCTGAAAATGATTGCCCTTTGCTTTGCCTTTGTTACATTCTTGTGCTTTTATGACTTTGCTATGGAAGAATGCAGTCTCGAAACCTACTGGCTCACGGACCCGTATTAAAATTTAAGTTCGCGTAAATATTTGCAGCTTTTTAATATTTCAGTGTTCCATCCATTGTAGACGCATCGTTAATCCAAACGAAACTATTAACTATAGTCGAACTTAGTTGATTCAGCCGGCTCTGTGGTGTAGGTTGCGTCTTATCTAGGAAGTCCCCGGTTCAATTCCCGGCAGCGACTCTTGTCAAGTACGCTAAGCGAGTCGATATCTTTCCCTTTCTCGTCTTAATTGGCCCTTGTGTCATATTTCCTGGTATCTCCTGCCTTCTGCACCAGGCCCTAAAGGATGAGTTGTTTGTTGTTGATTCTTTTAGGGGCTTTGCGACATCGTGGTCTTGTAGCCCCGTGTACTTGTGTAGAATTTTTGTGATTACCTGTATCACTGCGATGTCTGTGCTAGTGTGTGTATTTTTGTAATGTAGGTACTATTTGGGTAAGAAGCGGCCATGGCGGCATTTTATGTCCGGAGTAGGAACTACAGAAAATCACTTCTAGGTTGGCTGAAGTGAGAATCGAACCCGCCTCTTCTCAGTGTTCGTACACCACGTAAAGATTTTTTTTACCATCGATGTGAATAAAATCAGGCCCGAGGCACATACACCTAACGTTGGCCCAAATAATTACAGTTATACACTCTACTCCAGCCACCATAGAAACACGGGTTATCAGACAAACTGAATGCAAGTATGTGGGACTGTTATGTCCCAAGCTCCTAAAATGAATTAACGATAAATAATAGCGTTTTGGTTAGTAGATGGTCGTGACGATGATATAATTGAATCTGTCGGAGCTGAAAAGCAAAAATGGTCATTTTTTTAAGAATTAGTATTCTGAAGTATTGACCCAAAGGCCTTGGAACGGCATAGGAAAGAATTAAGTCAGCCTTCTGTATAAACTACACACAAAACATTTTTATCTTACCAGCAGGAGAAAAGGCACGGAAGCTCGGCAAGGCAAAATCCATCACAAAGCAATTTGTTTTGTGGGTTTAAGTCAGAAACCACTGCTACTTGTAGTGAATCCAAGGAAAAAACCTTAAGTCAATGATTTGTTGCCTTTCAGCGTCGTATTCCCTACTGAATGTTGGCCGCACTGCAGGATTCCCGTGTGTTACAGGGTTTAGGTGGTTTTTATGTTACACATCCATTTTAAAATAAAATATCATGTGAAATATTCATTCTGGATGGCTTTATGCCGCACTAAACTGACCACGGACCTGAAAGGCATTAAGTCATGTTTGCAAAATTGATTAGAAAAATATTTTTATTAACATTGTGAGGTTTGAAGCCATTTTTCAGTGTTGCTTAAGTAAACAAAAGTTTGGTGCTTTTCAGTCGGTCAACACGAATGTATCCAAATAGAGCTGGGTTATGCCCTAATCCTGAAATAAATTACATGAGATTAATAAATCTCCAGTTATGGCCAGAGTGAACACGAAACTGCTTAAAGTTCCAGTTAGGGAGACAACCGGTTAAGTATCAGCCTGTATTATTACAGTATAACCATAGTTGATTTTGTAATCACCCCAAACAGACAAATTCCGTATTTTTATCACCATTTTAGAAGTTCACCGAACATTAGATATACTACATTTAGCATACATATCTTGAAAAATACTATCAAAAACAGGTATGAAGAAATGGCAAAGAAAACAGCAGAAACCAAATTATGGAAGGACATTGATGCTAAATGGGATCAATATAAATTAACGCCAAGAAGAGAAGCTGTAGCCTTCTTCAGACTTAACACTGGCCACGACTGCCTTGCAGCTCATCTGAAACGAATCAACATCCTGAGATCTGAAGAATGCACACTTTGTCACGAACCTGGAAGTAAAATGGATAAGGGGCTCCTGCTACATTGCAACAAACTTGATGTGACTGCTAGAACTTCTGGAAACCTCACACAACTCTATTGGAACGCAAGAAAGCTGATGGATTGGAATCCGGGCTAGCCATAGGAAACAACAAGAACATTTAGCATATACCGACAGTTGCATTACCAACACTGCAACTAAATAATTGTACATATTGTATATATTTTTCACCTGTATTCTCAAACATAGATGTTATAGCCTAAGTGTAATGGATCTGATGATGATCGCTTGACGATCGAAACTGGCCATCCTAGTGTATTTATTAATCTCATGTAATTTATTTCAGGATTAGGGCATAACCCAGCTCTTTTGGGTACATTCGTGTTGACCGACTGAAAAGCACCAAACTTTTGTTTTATGTTTATTAAATTAAAATGAATACTCCGCTAACACAAATATAACCTGAATAGTTGCTTCACAACATATATGACTAATATAGTGTGTTTGTTAAGTTCTGTTCTGTCAATTACGATCTGTCTCTGAAAAGTCTTAATGCGTTTCAGCTCCGTTATGTAGACATTCGGATGAAGGATAATGTTTAATGCTTGCAGGGCTACAGTTATGTTTAGGGTTCGTGCCCTGAGAATTACAGTATCTGCACTAGGATTGCTTGTTGAAGGCAGTGCGTGTAATGCTGGAACATTCCCCGTCCCGTCCGGTTCTCGCTATTCACACAACTCGCAGGTCAGTGTACTCGTGCAAGGACACCAGGCTCGACCACATGACCATCTTGAACCTCGGGGGTGAAACTCCTTTCCTTTGTGCTCTTGTAGGGACCCGCCCTAGGGTTGAGCTGGAAGATGGATAACTCTCCCTACACAAGAAGTCGGCGATAACGACTATGAGCTATAACATTTCGTTTTGTCGACAGCCGTCAAGTTCTTTGTGTTATCTACATACTGTGTTTTCCTTTTGGTTATAATGTTAGCGTTGTCGTTAATTTATTCGTTCAAATAACCGAACAGTTCCTGTAAATTGGCTATTGGGGCAGATGGCCTTGATTCTCCTCGCCTCCAGTTTGGCTGTGGACAGGCTTTAGCTTACCACATTTATTTGCTTGCCACGGTAGGTGAGTGGTTATCGTGTCGGGCTACCAACCCCAAGCTTGCAGGTTCGCTCCTGGCCGTGGTAAGTAATTTTTGAAAGGCGACAAAAATCACGACACGCATGTCATACGTTGTTGGCATGTAAAATAACCCATTTGGATTCAGTTGGCCGTGTTCATAATGGCAAAATTAATCTCGGGATTTTCCGCCAATAAAAAAAGTTCCTCCATTCTCTACTAGAGAGCGCTACAGTGTCAATGAGCTTAGATATCTAACCTCCTTGACTTTCATAGCGCTTCAAGGAACAACAAAATTTGACATGCAAGCTGCCCTTTGGGCATCAATTAATAACAACACCCGAGGCCATACGATATTATTACCAATACAAAATTAATGTTACAGTCGTATCGTAAGGCCTCATTAGCCATGCAGCCAGCAAAATACAATGCTGTGGATTATTTTAGGTCATCGTGGTCATGTAACCCCGTCTACTTGGGTGTGTGTAGAATTTGTGTGATAATCTGTGTCACTGTGATGTCTGGAGTAATGTGTGTATTTGCAATTGAGGTAGGAAGCGGCCGTGGCCTTAAGTTAGGTGCCATGCCGGCATTTGCCTGGAGTAGAAGTGAGAAACCACGGAAAACCACTTCCAGGATGGTTCAGGTGGGAATCGAACCCACCTTTTCTCGGGTGATACCGAGCTGTGGGGAAGTTGCATGAGGCATGTTTCACTGCCCCCCCCCCCCTCCCACACACACACACACACTCACACTCCAAACTGGACGTGAAGGTAAAAGTGTTTTGGAATATGCGAACCTGCTCTGATCTTCACGGTGTTGGCCACTGTCTACTCTTCTCAAAGACTTATTGGATACTACTTATTAGCAACTTTTGCTATTATTCCGGATTCCTGGATTTATTTAGCCTTGCACTTGATAAATATAAGGTTCGGTCATTTTCTTCGTGTTTCACAGTTACGATTCAGATGTGCACATTTTAATTTTTATGTTCGACCCTGACTATTATATGTCAGAAAACTGTATCATAATGATGGTCATTATAACACTATTTTTCATTATGAAACAGTTTCTCCCACCAATCACAGCTCAAGAAACAGTTGTTTGAGCAATTAGATAAGGTTAGCATCGCACCCGCGCTGAGTTCCAAGGCCTTGCCTAGTGTCATAGTGGGCTGATCGAGGAGGCCTTTGTCAAATATATGGCATTCTCTGCGTCCCATGCGCTCTGTTCAGTACATAAAACTGGCGAAATCTCGACAGATATTTATGAATATTTATCTTCGAACATAAAATAGTTATAATAATTATCGTCGAACATAAACAGTCGTATGCAACTCGCCTGTAATGGTAATTAAGACACTCGTATGGAAATTATGAAACTCGAGTACGCTCGTTTTATAAACATACTCGTGTCTTAATTATTGCCATTATAGGCTCGTTGCATAATGTACTATTATGTTGTAGCTTCGTAAACATGCAAGTTATAGCCTGCACTATGAGCTTTAAAACGATATCTTAGGAACCAAAATGCTTATATGTATTCTGCTACAAAATAGGGTGCATTCGTAAATGAATTCCTTGTTGGAACACCTCCACTTTTGGCCCCGTTGTGATAACTCAAACTTACAACATCTATAGTTTCGTATAACTCGCAATACTCCACTTCTTTGTCTGTACATGGATAACATATTAGTTGCACTTATTATATCTACGGAAAGTCCAGGGGCCCCAGGCGTAGGTAGATGTCGGTCATCTCATGATTGCGGTCATTCCAGATTGCGTTCACCTCATTAGCAGTCCAGATTGCAGACACTTACATTTTAGGAAAGAGCTATAAACATTCCAGATTGCGATCGGTTGTAACTCCCCTGGGGATTTCCTCACCTTTCACTTCCACCCCTCTTGCCAATGTTGAGGTACATGTCATGTGTCAGTTCTCTTTGGTCCTGATACACTACATTTTGACAGTGAACTTATTGATTTTTGACTTATCAAAAGTCACAGATTTGAAATCTGGAATGTTAATAAACCTAAAACTTCAAATGTTTCTGTGTAGGAGGGGGCGGGGACAAACATTGATTACAAAGGGGATTTAGAATCAAACGCAGAACAAATTACTTTTACGAGACGAATGTTTTTGAGGTAATGAAAATAATGGTTTTCACGATATACAATACCTATTATAAAAATAGATATCTCGCCTGAAATGGGAGAGGAGGGGCAGAAATTAAAAATTATACCCTGTAAGTATAAAATTTCCCGTTACAACAATTTTTTTGAAAGTGAAGGTCGTTGATTCCGATCCTGAAACGATTCTATTCTTAAGACTAAAATGTTATAATCATTGTTTTACGAGGTGTCGTCAGATTGGGAAGGGGACTTGATTTTTAAGCGAAGTTTTATGCGGTGTGCTCAGCTGAACACTGAACGGTATTCTTTGGTTAGGTAGTGAAATATGTTTCCCCTTGTTATCCACAAAACTTACGGAACGTATGAGTCAGTCGGGAAGAACCAAGACCCAAGGACCGGTCTCCCACGAAAAGTGATCGCAATCTTGACGCTGGGATGTTTTCAATTCTTCCCTAAAATGAAAGTGACAGCAATCTGGACTGCTAATGAGGTGAACGCAATCTGGAATGACCGCAATCAGGACACAACCCTCATGGCTTCACCAACCTTTTTACGAGAGGTTACCTATCCCCAACTCTCTTCCCAAACCCATTAGCGTGAACTGACAGGACTGTTTGAGTTAGCGCAGTTCGACCATCCCGCTCTTCTCGGGTTTGCCACGCAAGGCACACTGTACCCTGTGCCAGCCTTTAGACCAGAATTAAATTCAGGAGCTGGGAGGAGCAATAAGATTACATACAATATTCGCCCTTTTCCCTCCCAGCTCCTGAATTCCTTGGCACTCTTTCGATCCGTTGTCTCATTACGTGCCCCCGGGACCATATAACTCAAAGAGAAACTTCCAATAACTTGCTCTTTAACTACCGTATTCATAGACAACAACACACTCCTCGGCTCGTGCACCACTTGGACAGCACATTTTGCTCCTGTGAAGTCCTAAATTATGGGTAAAAAGGCAGTTGCCTGTTCGTCTTCTGATATCATAGGCGAGCCGAACATGTCCTCGGACACTCCCGGCACTAAAAGCCATACAATAAATAGAAAATAAATAGCCTAAATAGGGCTGATAACGTAGATGTTACGCCCCGGGAAACAACAGTCGCCAACTCTCACCGTGATATCCTCCCTGCCAGTTAACAGGCTGTTTAAAACAAACATGTGTTGCATGTCTTTAGGGTTCGAGTCCGACCTTGAAGTTCGGTACTCCTGGTAGTTTTATGTTCTGTCTCAATACAACGCGTAGTATCATAGAGAGGCAGATGACCTCGCTGTTCTGTCCCTTAAAACAAGAATATGGTAGCCTCTATCTAGAGCCTACGCGGATAAACGAAACGTTATTCGCTTGCGCACGTTTGTTATCCGAATCCGCTGATATTGCAATAATATTTCTAATTTATTAAATAAAACATAAAGGTTAAAGCAACACATCTAGACATTTGAGGAGAAATTCGTTCCCCTAGGCCAGCGGTTCCCAAACTTTTTCTTTCCGTGACCCATTTTAGCCCATACGTTTTAGCCGCGACCCCCGTTTTAGCGCAGGTGTCTGTGAGGGGGGGGGGACAAAGTGGAGGGATAAAATTACTTTGGAATTTAACTTAAGTGACCGGTAGGTTATTCGTTTAAATGTTTATTTACTTTGTTCAGATTTTAAAATTTTAATCTTATTCTGATGTTACTGACCTGTTTGATGTTTACTGAGAAACTTAAATGTAAAATAATATGACACAAAAAATAATATTTGGCGGTTCAATAGTATAATGATATTTAAATAAATGGTAGTAATTCTTTTTAGACTACCAGGGTATTATTTTAAAAACGAAAAGTAGACCTGCTATTAACTTTTATAAATGCTTTTAAATAGTCACAAAGAAACCTAGTAGCTCGACTGTCTTGACTTGACTGTAGTTGTGACGTTAGTGACGTGTGGAGGGAGAAGGGCTCGTATGCGCATGCGTCAAACGCGCTTCAAGCTGCCTGGCTTGTACCGAATGTACGTCTCTTGTGTTTTGTTCGCTCGCGTATTGTTTGATTTTGTTCTAACTATGGATAAGTTTGTTAAGCGTGCAGGGCCTTCGACTTCTCATGATGATCATGAACAGAAGAGGGTAAAGGTGAGAAAGTATAGTGACAGTTATACTAAGTATGGATTTACGGTGCTCGGAAATCGGCCACAGTGTGTTATTTGCAGCGAGTTATCGGCCTAGAGTATGAAACCTTCCAAGATGATTCGCCATTTAGAAAGTAAACATCCCAGTTTTAAAAATAAGCCGGCAGATTTTTTTGAACGTAAGTTAACTGCTTTAGATTACCAGAAAAATGCAGTAGTTCAGTTAAGTGGAAATAATATGAGCAAAAGTGCTTTGCTAGCATCGTATCAAGTGGCTTTACGAATAGCAAAGAAAGGTAAACCACACACGATTGCTGAAGAGCTCATTCTACCTGCTGCTCAGGATATGGTTTCAACTATGATCAGCCCAGATGCAGCTAAGAAGCTTTCCACCATTCCTCTGTCGAACAACTCGGTGGGGAGGCGCATTACCGAGATGGCTCAAGACATAAAGGATCAGTTGAAAACAAAGTTGCAGAAAAGTGAGTACTTTTCCATTCAAGTTGACGAGTCTACGGACGTGTCGAGTTTGGCGCAGTTTATGTGCTTTGTTCGTTTTGAGGGTGACGGTAGTGTGGAAGAAGACATTTTATTTTGCAAACCTTTGCCTGACCACGCAACAGGTGAGGAAATGTTTAAAATGTTCATGTCTGCAACAGATTCGCTTCAAATTGACTTTCAAAAGTGTATTTCAATCTGCACTGATGGTGCCAAAGCAATGACTGGGAAAGACAGCGGTTTCGTGAGACGGATGAAAAATGTCATGCCTAATGCCACTTGGGTTCATTGTTTTCTGCATCGCCAGGCATTAGCTACCAAGGTCATGCCAACTGAGCTAAAAACAGTGTTGAACGAAACTGTTAAGTTGGTTAATTTTGTAAAAAGCCGGCCATTACAGTGTCGACTGTTATCACAGTTATGCGAAGAAATGGAGGCACAGTACAAATGCCTCTTGCTTCACACAGAGGCAAGGTGGCTGTCACGAGGGAAGGTGTTTTCTCGAGTGTTCGCTTTGCGCTCTGAGCTTAAGACATTTTTTCAAGTTGCAAACAAAGACCTTGCCGGTTTTTTGAGTGACAGTGAATGGCTGTTAAAACTTGCTTATTTAGCGGACATATTTCATCATCTGAACGATCTCAACGTTTCCTTGCAGGGAAGAGACAAAACCATACTTTTTGCACAAGACAAAGTCAATTCGTTTTTAAAGAAATTAGCCACTTGGTCAACCAGGGTTGAGAAGAATACATTTGAAAACTTTGAACTGACAAATGAGCTTATCACATCCCTTGATCGAAGCGATGAATATCATCCCAACATTGACAACCTGTCCAAACTGGTTACTACTCACTTGCAAGGTCTACAAGAGCAGTTCCTTAGCTACATTCCCGAGGATCAACACACCGGTTGGAACTGGGTGCTTAACCCCTTCAACGAGCAGGCTGTGAACGAGGCAGACTTAAACCCACTGATTCATGACAAACTCATCGAGCTATCATGTGACATGACTTTGCAACTGTCCTTCAGCACCCAAAATGTTGACAAGTTCTGGCTACAAAGAAGAGCTGAGTATCCGAGCTTAACATCAGTGGCTCTGAGAATCATCATGCCCTTTGCAACATCCTACCTCTGCGAACTCGGATTTTCTACATTGGTCAACATTAAAACCAAGGCAAGAAATCGACTGGACGTAGAAGACGACCTTATTGTATGTGTATCTAAAACTAAGCCGAATTTTAAGAAACTTGTTGACAAAAAACAGGCCCATGTTTCTCACTAAAGAAGTCTTTTTTACTTAGAAATGTATTAACAATTACATATCAAAAGTATTAAATGTTTCTGTTTTGTTTTGTCAAAATCTGTAAAATATATTGATATTTTGTAAATGTACAAAGTTATTTAATTTAAAACTCCCGATGGCCATCTAAGTTTAAGTACATAGTTCACCATTATTTGTATACATCTCGCGACCCCTTTTCGAACGGCCCGCGACCCCCCTGGGGGTCGCGACCCCCCAGTTTGGGAACCGCTGCCCTAGGCTATGTGTGAATCACAAGACAATATTGACTGAGTTTTGTCCCTCTGAGTAGCCTAATTAGTTTTTAACAATAATTATACAACCGCCTTAGTCAATACATAAACGAAAGGAATCATTATTAGAGTTGCTTCTGGTACATGTTTCAGGGATTAATGGCTTTTATCCCCTTCATCAACCAATATTAAAACCTGAAGAAAATTATAAAGTAGCGTGGCACTCGAAAACAAAAGGCTATTAGACTTAATATGGTGCAAAGAATGTTCTTGTTTAAGTTCCGAAAATGATGTTTTGTCACAAAAATGTAAAGTGTTTTTGAAAGACATATTTGCTTTAAAACAATAATCCATACAAAGAAAACTAAAAAGCATTCTTAAAAACACATTTTTATTTTAGATGATAAACAAGTTACTCAACTAACCCACATGAACCCTAGTGTTCCTACATTACGTGGCCTTCCCAAAATACACAAAAATGACATTCCTATTAGACCTATTATACATTTCAGAAACAGCCCATTATATAAAACATCACATTTTGCTTAATACGGAACATCATGGAAAGTAATTTTAATAATAGAACCTCTGAGTAATGACAAGTAAAACAGCGGATGGGTAATTTACTTAGTCGTCGGATATACCCACGTAGGCAAGCGCAGGTACCATAAAGATTATTTTTTGGCATAAGTCAACACTAATTGAGGATATTTCCATGACTGGCTTCTTTTCTCTATTATTCTCATGCAATCCAAGCGAAAGCAAATATGGAAATAATAAGAAAGAAGCAGATCATACTGTAGCAAAAACTAAAATTATTTTTAGAAAATCCAGTTCAACATTGTATTCTAAAAACTATCCGCAAATTTACTCTAAACATTATCCGCAGCTTATCCGCTATCCGCACAGCCATGTAAACTATCCGCATGGCGAAAGATTTTACGGATATCCGTATCCGCGCAGGGCTTGACGGCTATATCATAGCAATTACGGCTGTTGCCCCACTAAAATGTTGTAAAGCCCCGGCTCCGTGCTGTCCAGCTGTCTACATACATCATGTAATCTTATCTTATCGGGCTCGGCTCCACCCACCTGCACTTTATTCAGTGTCTGTCCTGTCGCCTTAAATCTCTTTTCGCCATGCATGATGCCTTCTACTCTCACAAATGGACCCAACAGGTATTTGGAGTACCTGTGAACATCATCTTACATCTACCATTACATAGCCTATCTAGGGTTCGAATGTTGAAGACGTAAAAAGAAAGACGTACAAAATATACAAGCAAATACAGTATGCCTTAAACATTATGACATAAACACGGGAAAATGTGACAATATGCATTTTAAGGATGTATAGCAAGTATTGGAGTAGTACTAACATAAAACGCGATAATACAGGAGACATATTTAATGGCGCAAACTGATTGAGCTACCGGACCTATTCAAGGTCAAACTGGGGGTGAAATAACTCGGGAAATTCCATGTTTACTAATTGCTCTGAGCCAAATTTGTCTCCTGGGGTGGCATCTACTGGATAATAATAATAATAATATCGTATGGCCTCGGTTGCCGGGGCAAGCTTTGTTATTTGACACCGAGAAGGTAGCTTGCATGTCGAATTTCGTTGTTCCTTGACTATGAAAGTCAAGAAGGTTAGATGTTAGATATCTAAGCTCCTTGAACACTATAGCGCTTTCTAGTAGAGAAATGAGGAACTTTATGTTGGCGAAAACTCCCGAGATTAATTTTGCCATAATGAACTCGGCCTACTGAATTCAAATGGGTTCTTGGACATGCCAACATCATTTGACATGCGTATCGTATTTTTGCCGCCTTAAAAAAATTACACTTACCACGGCCAGGAGCGAACCTGCAATCTTGGCGGTTAGTAGACCGACACGATATCCACTCACCCACCGTGGCAAGCATCTACTGGATAAGACATCCATACAGAAACTTTCTCGGAATCAGGTCTTCTAATCCGGCTATCTGCCTTTTCCCGGTGATACAGAGAAAAATATATCTACTGCACCATTAGCAAATCTCGTATTTGAAACTCCACTTCGTCAATATGTACCTAGTCGAAATTTAATCGAAAATGCTGAAAATATAACCAAATATTACTTATGGGCAATTTTTTTAAACATAAAAATGGGCAAAATATGTATATTTAGGCAAAAAATGTTGCTTTAAACGAGGTCATGGACCCTTCATTCGCACTTATTTTTCAAATGTCGGGCTAAATAAGATCAGGAGAAAATATGAATATTCTTTAACATGCAACCCTTATTCATAACAAACAAAACCTTAAAAAGAAAGAACAAAATTCAGAATTTATTCCTGCTCTCTCACTTACGCGCTTTACCTCTATCACTGTCAGTCGATCAAACTCCGTTTCCAATCAGACACTCCATACTCGTTCACTCCCTCAGGATTTTATTTTCACGATGTACTTTTTTTAAATGTATGCAGGATTTTGGCATCCTCTGTCTGGTGTGTCCCATAACCTCTCAGATCGAGACAGTGGAAACCGGACTGATTCGCGTTGGTACATGCGAAGGCCGGGATTAGGTTTCCTCCTTGTTCTCTCCTGAACTGAGAGGTGTGAATGGGGATCTATTTCATGTAGATCACCTCGTGGTATAGCGGCTAGCATACTTGGCTGTCGCACCGAAGAAATTTAATTCGGGTCTGGAGAATAGAACGGGGTTCACTCAGCCTCGTGAGGCAAACCTGGGAAGAAGTGGGTTCGATTCTCACCGCAACCGTCCAGGCAAATGCCGGGATTGTTCCTACCTTAAGGGCCACGGCCGCCTCCTTCCCAATCAACTCAATTACATATACACACACTAATACAACATCACAATAACACAGGTTATCAGACAAATTACACACACCCAAGTACATGGGTTACATGACCACAATGTTGCAAAGCCCGTGAATAAATCAACAACTATTTCATGCAGTTGAAATGCACACAAACAAAACAAGAATTGCGCAATATTAGAAGATGACCTATCGATCTAAGATACCGACCATGAAACTTGCATCAGTACAGCAGCTGGTCCATTGCTTTGTCGGATGTGCACAACTTAAAGCCAAGATAAGTAGAGTTATTCTTTTCTAAAATAAATAGACTATTACTACTGTGTACTGTCACACTAGCTATGCTTCTTTGCTTGATGGGTGGTAGTGCCCGCTTCATAATCTCAGGGTCACGAGTTCAAATCCCAGGGGCAGGAAATAGCTACAACGCTTAAGAGTCTTATGATGTCAGCTCGTAAATTGCCTCTCATCTCTCTTTATCATATTTGGTGATTATAGGACAATTTAAATCCCATCCACTGGCCGCCCAGTCGTGTTCTGGCTTCTCAGGACTTTGTAAGATAAGCAAGCTGTAGTTATATGCTATTACAGCCACCAGAGAAACACGGGTTATTACAGAAATCGATTACTCGGGGGGTGATGAGCAACATTACCCAAGCTCTAATAGGAATTAACTACAAAGCACTGGAATCGCCAACCATGTGTGTTGTGGCTAGCACACCCCTGCACTGGAAAGGGACTCCTTGGAATTCCTGGTATTTGTCGTTCTCCCCCCCTGCATTGCTTCTGCATCGTTGGAATTTTAACTAAGCAAAGCCACCTTTGAATATCAGTTGGCTAATGAGCAGAGTGCTTGTGATAACCTGCTCATGAAGCAAATGAATTAGCTTAAACACGTTTTTATGTTGAACAGTTTCAACGTGATGTATATTATTAAAGATACACGTTGAAACATCAGCGGACGTTCATAGGAATAGTTGATGTTTTGATTTGTTAATTAGTTGGTTTCTAAGGTGTGTTAGTTAAAAATAAAAGCCCTAGAGAAGAGAAGACATGCTCAAAACTTCTTACCTAGAAGAATGATTTTGTTCATAGTGTATTAAAAAAGACTTTATTATTAGAAAATAAATATTCAGTTTGAATAAGTCTGTACGGAACCATTTAAATCAAAACGTAATTGTTTTCGTGTCAGCGTTAAAAATGGATCGATTGAGAAAGAGCATAATTCTGTTTTCTTCCCAAATGAGTGGTGTATAACTTATTCATATTCTACAGGGATGAATCCATGCATTTGTAATGTTGAGTAACGCAATGGTAAACATAACTCCGAACTCCAATTGTTTCTCCACGGCTACACAATGACAACTTGTTTGTTTGTGCTGTGAATGTATTATACTGTAGGTTACTAGTTCGGTATTTCATTATATTTTACAGGTGATCTTATGAGGGAAGCACTTATTGATGTTCCTGAATTTGCTATAAACAGAAATCCTGACAGGAACAGAAAACTGAAAGGTGTAAGCAATTTATAAATAACTGTGGCATATCGCTCAGATTAGTTTTATTTCGAATCGGTAGTGTATGAATGAGGTAGGGCACAGAAACGGCATGATTATTAAACTATTATTATTTCCGATTATTCCCCTTCAGGAGAGCGTGTGAACTTGAGCCAATCACAGCTTCACTTCCTTTTCCTCTCTTCTTTTCTTCCCAAAACCTCTTCATTAGTTCACTGTGCTTTTTCTTCCTTTCCTCTGTCCATATTTTCCTGTTGTGTCCTTCCTTGAGACTTGTACAATTTTTGTGTTTCTGATTGTATTTCTAAATTGTTCTCTCCTTAATGTTGTCTTCAGAGATTTTAAGCAATTCCATGTCTTCATGTATTTCTTTTATCCAACTGGTCTTAAATTTACACGCTATTGAGAATCTTCTTAGTGAGTTTGTTCTCATCCATCCTATATAGCCTATGTGTCCATAGAACTGCAGACGACTCTTCCTAAATTTATCTATAATGGTGTTTGTATTTTCACAAAGTTCCTTTGTTGGTCTCCCGACCAACGATGGAATTGCAATAAATTGTGTTGCTGATCACATGCGTGGTAAGCATGCTTAAAAGATGAGCTCTTATTAAAGTGTAGAATTCTCCCTCGTGTGTATAGGTTATACTGTACTTGATGCGTCCGCTATCTTACTGCTATAACTGCAGTAATATCCAGTATCAACTGGACTGAAGGTCATATTAGCAGCTTTATTATGCTTCAATGCGAAGTCAGTTGATTGTTGCCTGCTTACGGAAACAGATGGGTACCAGAGAGTATAAAAGAGAAGAGAACAGCGTATTCTCTACACTCTGCCCTAAGAAAGCCACTTTCCTCGTGCTGGACGCCGATCTGTCACCGCCGTAGACAAACCGTAATTTGCACCATGATTCCATGCGCGGAAGCCTCCGTGGCTTAGGCGGCAGCACGCCGGCCTCTCACCGCTGGGTCCGTGGTTCAAATCCCGGTCACTCCATGTGAGATCTGTGCTGGACAAAACGGAGGCAGACAGGTTTTTCTCCGGGTACTCCGGTTTTCCCTGTAAAAAATTCATTCCAGCAACACTCTCCACTATCATTTCATTTCATCTGTCATTCATTTCATCATTGCCCCAGAGGAGTGCGTCAGGCCTCGGCAGGCGGCACAGTTCATATCCTCGCCGCTAGATGGGGGCTTCATTCATTTAATTCCTGACCCGGTCGGAGACTGGAAGCAGGCTGTGGATTTTCATTTTTCATTCCATGCGCGGATGTCGGAAGGTTAAATCCCTGTGCTTACAACGGATAGGCCTATGCTGAGTGTTGTCTGTCGTCCTCCGGTTATCACCCAATTGCACGGGGCTGAAGACTAAGTTGTTCCAAGCCTTTAGTGAAGTAACAACTACTGTGCTAATTCTTAGCACTCCTACCAGTCAAATTCAGAATACAGGGCGGGGAATTACAATACATTTCCTATTGCCTGAAATAAAGTACATTATTTATATATACACTAGTCTTAATAAAATACTTTTCACAAAATGAAGGATTTATTTGGGCACACTCGTGTTGACCGACTGAAAGGGTAATAATTAGATTGCTTATACAACACATAAGGGATGTCTCTACTTAACTTATTCGAGCGGCAGTGAGACGAGTGGTGTAACCAGGAGGGATCAATCACCCCTCAGAGTCAAATAATAAAAATAAAAACATAATTTGAAGACATTTTCATTTAAAAATAAATAAGAAAAGGAAATTTTCGGATTGTTGACAAACAATACTTTGAGAACATTTATCTTTACTTGTGTAAAATATGTAGTGTTAGGTCGCACATTCAGAGGCGCAAATAAAACGTTATCGAGTAGGTTTGCTTTCATTGATTGTCTTATTTTGCCCTCCGCACAAAGCAAAGACACACATATGACCAAAACAGAAAACAAACACATAACAAGAAACACAATGCAAAATGCACAATTCAAACTCAAAATTTTGAATTGAAAATCCACAGTCTGCTTCCAGTCTACCGACTGGGTCAGAGAATGGAGTGAAGCCCCCATCTAGCGGCGAGGATATGCACTGTGCCGGCTGCCGATGCCTGTCACACTCCCCTGGGGGCAATGATTAAATGAATGACAGATGAAATGAAATGACAGTGAAGAAGAGTGGTGCTGGAATGAAATTTTTGTGACAGGGACAACCGGAGTACCCGGAGAAAAACCTGTCTGCCTCCGCTTTGTCCAGCACAAATCTCACATGGAGTGACCGGGATTTGAACCACGGACCCAGCCCTGAGAGGCCAGCGTGCTGCCTAAGCCGCGGAGGCTTCAAACTCAAAATGAAAAAGCAAAATTCAAAACCTTAAGAAAAGGCAGAAAACAAACAAATAAAAATAAAAAATAAAAAAACACGAAAAACTCAATTAGTTCAAACTTGACTCTGCTCATCCCCCTCCAGAAGCAAATCCTAGTTACGCCACCTTTGTAGACGTAGGATGGTTGGTTCCTCAGTTTAGGGGCTGCGACAACGCGGTCATGTAGCCCCGTGTACTTTGGGTGTGTGTAGAATCTGTCTGATAACCGGTGTTAATTGTTAATTGTGATGGCTGTATTAGTATGTAACTTATTATCTTTTTAAAAAAATTCAAGTAAGGACTGCAACTTTTTGAATTTTTCAAATCGTTCCTACTTTTGCCGCCAAACGCCACCGTCAACGACTACTAGGTGTAGTTCAGAACTTAGCTACTAGACGCCACCGCAGTCGGCTCTTGGCAACGAACGTAGGAACCTAAGAGCGTTGTTTACATTCCTAACCTATACAATTTAGCTTCACACAGGTGTAATTAGTGGAAGGTTCTTAAACATGCCATAAATCTATGACATGGGACCGCCGCGCCGGCTTTACTTCCCCTCGGAAGGAAGGCATACTGAGGGATTTTTAACGCTCTTAAAAAATCCGACGGCTTCGGCCGGGTTTGAACCCGCTATCTTGGGCATAGAAGCTCAGCATGCTACCGACTACGCCACCGAAGCCGCCTTTGTAGACGTACAGTTAGCATCTTACTTCATACAGTGAGAAAGAAGAAACAGCGTGCCCAATGTTTTGTGAATGCTGGGGTAAACATGAGGAATGTTGGCCACGCGTTGTCTCGTCACATTGATTTGTAGTTGTTCCGGTTTAATAGGCCCACGACACAAGTAAGAGGGGTCTAGGTTCCATAAACAAACTTAACCATCTCAAATCCTGACCTAAACCAGGACGAAGCCTTCCTCACACCTGCTCTTCTTGACGGCAATAAAACCATTGTCACCTACTGTGTATTCACTTTGCCTTTAAGTATGCAGCTTTCAAGGAAATGGCATGTCATCTCAAACTGAACGCTTAATTCTGTATACATGCTTGAGGTTCCTCAGTTTAGGGGGTGCGACAACGCGGTCATGTAGCCCCGTGTACTTTGGGTGTGTGTAGAATCTGTCTGATAACCGATGCTAATTGTGATGGCTGTATTAGTGTGTTATCTGTTTCTAATTCAAGTAAGGACTGCAGACATTCAATTTTCAAGTAGTTCCTACTTTTGCCACCAAACACCACCGTGAATGACAACTAATTCTGAACTTGGTTACTAGATGCCACCGCAGTCAGCTCCTGGCGCCGAACGTTGGAAACTAAGAGCGTGTCAAATACAGTATAACCTATAATTTAGCTTCACACAAGAGTAATTAGTGGAAGGTTCTTTATCATACCATAAATCTATGACATAGGACCACCGGCTTTACTTCCCCTCCGAAGGAAGGCATACTGAGGGATTTTTAACGCTCTTATAAAAATCCGACGACTCCAGCCGGGTTTGAACCCGTGACCTTGGGCATAGAAGCTCAGCATGCTGCCAACAATCAAGTTAACAAAATAACATTTTAACTGGTAAAAGTTAAACTTTTAAATAATAAACTGTTTAAAGAATAGAGTAAAAAGCAAGGTGGTGGGTGTTAATTTATTTTAGGGGCTTGTGACATCTTGGTAATCAGCCCTGTGTGGTTGGTTGTGTGTTGAACTTGTCTGATAACCTGTATTTGTGTGATGACTGGTAGTGTGTGTAACTTGACAGTAGGTGCCCCGGGACTTGAAGTAAAGTAGTTGATTATCCCTGCCTGGAGGAAGTGTGGAAAAATACGGGGAAAACCACACTCAGGTTAGCCTGTCGGCGCCTGAATTCGAACCTGCGATCTCCGGAATTAATGTAGCTGCCCACGCGGCCGTGGATTTAACGGGCACGGCTACGCCTCGGGACAAAAAAAAAGTGCTTAAATTCTTAGAGTAGACTAAATTATGTTATAACCCAATCATTCTTAAAATGCGGACTGTGGACAAACCCTGTTCAAAACTCACACAGTACAAATGACAACGCGAGACCACATGTGGCAACCTGAACCACCAACAAGCTCCGGTCATTTCACTGGGAGAGTCTGGACCACCCACCAACAGTCCGCACCTCGCCCGTAGTGATTTCTACGTTTCTGGTCCGCTGAAGAAGTTCCTGGCAGGACAGTGATTCACGTGTAACAATGACGTCAAGACAGCAATCCGACGATGGTTCCACAGTCAGCCGGCTGAATTCTACAGAAACTGTGTGGTACAACGTGAGGTTCATCTGCTTCTACACTTAGGACTTCTGCCCTTGGATTGGTGTATCCAGTAGCTGTCCACCTGGATGAATAGTGCTCATACCAAGCTTGTTGATATTCAGCTCAACGCATCATCTCGTGAACAATTAGATGTACTCCGACATATTGTCTGCCAGTACTAAGTCACATTCCACCTCCAAGTATGAGACGAGCACATGGACTTATGAAGGTGTACAGCGCCATCTGCAAAAATCCTCATCTTCCCGTGCACCATGATTTTCCTGATATTAGTAGGAATAGACTTCGCTCACGCCACCCTCCTCTGACTACTGCACAAAGGCTCGTTGAAAGTGAGTTCAATGTGACTGCCCGTTGGAAGCAGTTCTGGTCGATCTCTGCTTCACCGGAACAACAAACTATGCCATGCATCACAACCAAGCCTCCAGGTTTTGAGCTTCCTAGAAGAATTTGGTCCACCCTAAATAGGATAAGAACAAATTGTGGCAGATGCGCGGACTCTCTTCGGGTGATACCGAGCTCCGCTGATGAGTTCTCTCCACGGGGGTCAATTAGGAAAATCCTAACAGGGGAAGTTGCCTGAGGCGTGTTTTACTGCCCCCCACTCCAAACTGGACGTGAAGGTAGTAATATTAACGGAATGTGTCAACCTGCGATGATCTTCACTATCTACTCTTGTTATCTCAAACACGTAGTCCATACCACTCATTAGAAATTCTAGGCATACTATACAAATCAATATGCACATTTTAATTTGTATGTTGTAGCTTTGGAAAAATGTTATCATATGAAAGTTATAACCAGCAGTATGAGCATTACAACGATATTCTGCTACAAGGTGCAAAACTGCAGACAATAGCTTTACTTCCACTGACAGTTCGTGGAGTTAACATTAAAACTTTGACGGTATGAAAATAATTCATCTTCTTGGTATTTTCATTCAATTGGTATTTTCATTCAATCAAGACAAAGTACTGGTATAAGAACAAAATTGAATGTAGAAATTTTATGACACATCGTTTAAGTCTTAAGAGAATAAAAATAACCTTTACCACACGGTGATTTCTTAAAGTCTGCAAATGTGTAAATTGGGGGATCAAAGTGAAACGATCATGGTGAGGGGGATTGTGCTTAAATGTACCTCCTGTATTAGTCCAATAACTAACCAAAATACTCATTCTACTAATATTTAATATAACAACCACTATTCTTTTTTTTTGGTGGGGTGTGAAATTTGTCACCGCACTGGTAGCCCCACTAAACTACATTTAGTGGCAATATACCCAAACGAAACCTTGTTATTGTCACATTGCATTACATTTCATTTGCATATTCCTTGTTGGTGCACACTGCTTCTTGAAGATACTTGAGTTTATTCTCGACTTATCCATATATTTTGGCCCATCAATGTCCAAGTATTTCATTCAACCTATAAATATACTTGGCAAATTGAATTATGATATGAAATAAATCACCCGTTTGGACAGCTAGTTCTACAGAGCTAACCTAGAAGTAGGATCCTCTGGTTTTATTCGAGGTTAGTTAGTTAGTTAGATGGTCTTTGTCATTTATAAAGCATATTTACGGTGTTCGACCATCTGGAAACAACATATTGTAACCACAAATATATTTCAACAGGACTCTTTATAAGGTTAGATGACTTCAAAAATCTTACGCATTGCTCCATATCAGTATGCCTGGCTGGAAACAATATCCCATAGCATCCATCAGCGACATCCGTTTCAATATATAATAATAATAATAATATCATATGGCCTCGGGTGCCGGGTGCAAGCTTTGTTATTTGACACCCCGAGGGTAGCTTGCATGTCGAATTTTGTTGTTCCTTGATGAAAGCCAAGGAGGTTAAATATCTAAGCTCCTTAACACTATAGCGCTTTCTAGTAGAGAAATGAGGAACTTTGTGTTGGCGGAAAATCCCGAGATTAATTTTGTCATTATGAACACGGCCTACTGAATTCAAATGGGTTCTTTGACATGCCAACATCGTATGACATGTCGTAATTTCAAAAATCACTTACCCCGGCCAGGAGCGAACCTGCAAGCTTGGGGGTTAGTAATCCGACACTATAACCGCTCACCCACCGTGGCAATATATTATTATTTAGCCGTATTGAATAAATCCAGTCTAATATAGGCCTAATATAGAAAGTTTGGGTTCAACTAGTACGTTTTTCAAGGTTAGAGGACTTTATCAGTCAAAAATTGTTACGCATTTCACCAATTCTTTATACGTGGAAACAACACCTTTTTGCAATCAACAGGAGATCCGATTCATTATATTGAACCATAGTGAAGAAGTATAATGTAGACAATCTATTAAGGTATATTTATATTAACTTTAGTCTTGTTTCGTTTATGTATTTTTCTTGTTTTTTTGTGACCTTTCATTTTATTTAAATTTTAATGTGTACTTTGTAAAGATATCCATTTTCACTATGGCATTAATTGTTAACATAGTTTTTAAGATTGTTTTATTATTTCAATCTACGCTGACGATTATCATTGTATACCGAAGCATGTACGTATTAATTTAAATATTAAACGTCTTTTAAGTGTTTGAAAAGGCGGCTATTATAATTTGAGATTAATATAATGAAAACCAAAATGTTAATGTATAGTCTATATCATTTTAAAGCTTATAAAACAGGTTACAATGTTAATACTGAGAGCTCTCCGTTATTTTTTTTGACGGAGGTCCATGTTTTATTCCCGGCTCTGCCAAGAAATTTAATTCTGGTCTATGGGTTGGAACGGGGTACACTCAGCCTCGCGAGGAAAAACTGAGAAGAGATGGGTTCAATTCCCACCTCAGCCATCCAGGAAGTTGTTTTCTGTGGTTTCCCCACTTCTACTCCAGGCAAATGCTGGAAGGTTCCTAACTTTAGGTCACGGCCACCTCCTTCCCAATCCTCCAGTCTAGTCTGCAAGCCTCTGTTTGTGAACAAGTCACCTCCATGATTCCCTATTAGCAGTTAGCACCGCGGCCTCCTCTGCTTCTACACCTCTACATTGAAATCGTTCAAAACTGAATCTAACCATCGCCTCCTAGGTCTACCTCTACTTCTCTTATGCTCTACAGCCGAACTCATTAACCTCTTAGGTAATCTCTCCTCCCCCTTTCTCTTCACATGACCCCACCATCTGAGTCGGCTCATACGAACATCTGGCGTGTTTATTTCAAACTTATCCAGTTTCTCTTCATTTACATACAACAATACTTAAATGTTCCGTCTATAAAAATAGTTTTTCTTTTACACAAGTATTTCGAATCTGATGCAGAAGAAAACATAATAATGTTATTCTCTCGTCTTTTACCTGAAGCATATTTTCTTTTAGTCGGCCCCGTGGTGTTGGGATAGCGCGTCTGCCTCTCACCCGGACGCCCCAGGTTCGATTCCCGGCTCCGTCAGGGATTTTAGAAACTGACGTTAGGGCTGGAACGGGGTTCACTCAGCCAATATTAACGGCCGAGGCGACCCGATGCGCTGATCACGCGTCACCCCAATATCGGCAAGGCAGCGGTCTCTTCGTAAGCCTAGGCCCTTCACGGGCTGTAGTGCCAGGGGTTATTATTATATTTTCTTCTAAGTTCGATCGAATGTCCATAATGGCTAGAGTATCATGAACTTCTTGCTTATTTTGAGGCAGAGGTGGTAAGTTTCTCAGTCGCAATATTATTTTAAATCCTCTCTATGCCATTTTATAGTAAATTATCAGACAAGTGCTTAGGGGTAGCAAGTATATCCTTTCTCATTAACTTCGATGGCCGTTCACATATATTGTCACGTACATTTCTTTTTACACAGTTTGAAATAAATTCTTGATTAATCGTCGTACATGGTTCGTGATTGTGAGACCCACATAACAGAAAGTTACCACCATTTGTAAATAAATGGGCAGAACATTCCTTGACACCTCCACTGTTGGCCCCATTTTGACAACTCACACTTATGAAATTTATAGTTTCCTATAATTCGCAATTCTCCAACTCTTTGACTGTACATGTATAACATGTTCGCTGCACTGATTATATCTACAGAAACCCCAGGGGGTCCAGGTGCATGTAGCTGTCAGTCAACTCATGACTTACAAACATTTCAGGAGAGGTTGCCTACCCCCACTCTCTTCCCAAACCCATTAGCGTGAGCTGACAGGACTGTTTGGGTTTAACCTAATCAGCGGAGTTCGACCATCCCGCTCTCTTCACAGGTGGGGAACATTCCATCTCCGAAATGTACCTGCGGTGCTGATAGACAAACTATTCAGCATATCACACAAGATTGTCCACTAACTGTCTTCTCTGGGGCTTCAGTTGAGTTCCTGATGGCTACACAAAAATGCATTGACTACACAAAGGATGTAAATCTGACATTGTGACCCTTATCTGAGTTCAGCCTTGTATATAGTTATTTTCTTTCTGTTTCATGCTGTTTTAATTATCATTATATTATAATATGTATTGTGATGTGTTTTATACGATACGCTAAATAACTAAATCTACCACAGGGGCATCTCAAATTTAGTGCTGCTATCAGACAAATGTATGAACAAATGTGGAGACTGTGTGGGAAAATAGTGTAATGTACAGTACGAATATTTGTAATTACCTGTATGTATTATTATTTTTGCTTAAAAAAATAGGGGCAAACACTTTTCAATCCGCCCTCGTGTACGTACAAGTACCGTAAGCGGGGGGTAACTTTGTGCTTGCTGGGTAACTTTGTGACAAGACTTAATTTTACTTTATATTGTAAATACGGCCATAATTGACCTTACTTTTGGCGGGAAAATCATGGCCAGAGGGATGCCACGATTCGACCGCCAATAGTGAGGTCAATTATGGCGGGATTTACAAAATACAGTAAAATGAAGTCTTGTCAGAAAGTTATCCGGCAGGCACAAAGTTACCCCCGCGTACGATAGGCCTATACATGGTGGCCACTACTCCTTGAAATCCTGGAAAACTCCTGGATTTTTATTAGGTCTGGAAAGTTCCTGGAAAACTCCTGGAAAATGACGAAAAATTTGAAAACTCCTGGAAAATAGCCACTGATAATTAATTATAAAAATCTTTCCATCTTAAATCATACTCCCTCTGCGGTTTTGGGTGAGCACTCTATCGTTGAATTTAAACGTTTAATTTTTCACTCTATCGTTAACGAAAGAAATTTCCTCAGGCTACCTGTTTCTGTGTGTGAGAACACGCGATAGTATTTTTGTAAAACAAATTGAGTATAGACAACTTCACCGCAATAAAATTGCAGGCGGCATACTTTTCTCTTTTTTTAAAGTGGATATTTGAGTAACAATGGATTTTTTAAAACAACAATTAAATCATTTGTGTGTAGGTTTGCGTATCAATAACGCAATCACCACTAATTTGTGTCAACATCTGTATAAGTAAACCAAACACAACTGCTTTATTTTGGTCTTGAAGTAGGCAACCGATAAAACCCTCCTCACTCGCGCTTATTTTTCAATCTGGAAAAATGTGAATTACTCCTGGAAAATTCCTGGAAAACTCCTGGAAAATCGTTGACCGATTTGAGTGGCCACCATGCCTATAGTTCGTTTTTTTTAAATATCCAGAGGCCTTTGCCTACCCTGGGGAGCCGTGTCAGGTGTTCATACCCAAGTACACGGGGCTACATGACCACATTGTTGTAAAGCCCCTAAATGAATCAACAACGGCTTGATATTTTGAGTGCAGAAAGCCGTGTATACAAAGAACATCGCACTCATGCCCCTTGCGCACGCATGCCTCAGGCTATTAGAGCCTGTTCCCACCAGTAGGCTTGTCTTTTTGTCTTGGGCTGGCTCCTGTGTAGAGAACAGTTTTATGTGTTGTAATTGCTTACCGTTTGACGTTACCGTAAAACATGCCACTTGTTGAAGAAGAAGAAAAAGACTGACTACTTTGTAAGGTCTATTAAATATTGCGCACGATAGGACGTTCAATAGAAACAATCGTCAAAATAATTACTGCCGTAAAATGAAGTTTGTAATACAAACAGAACAATAATACAGGTTATCAACCAGGATCATTACTGAATGCCTTTAATAACAACGTCAGTTAATGTGTACCCACGCTTCAGTTGAGCACACCCACGTAGTCTACCACTGAATGAAACTACGGACAAGCTCAGCGATTTATACAGCAGGCGATCATTCAGAAGAAAGATTTGCAATTGCATGGAAATCTATAAATACATCGTGTTTTTGTTTCTTCGCGTTAAACTCCCCTTTTCCCCCACATTTTAATGAAGTGTTGGTCGTTTTTCAACTAAGCATCAAAATACTAGCGTATGAAAGAGGATGTCTGTCTTCTGTCATTGTGACGTCATTCCTGGTTCGCCAATCATTACACCAGGGACACTACATAATATAACCTACAAAGCAACGCTTATTGAAGGACATCGCTACATTTTCGTTTCATATGGACTCATTCTATCTATTATTGTTATTATTTATTTTAATGGCTTTGCGCCACCGTGGTTATTTACCCCATGTACTTGGGTGTGTATGTGGAATTTGTTTTGATAACCTGTGTTATTGTGATGGCTCTACTAGTGTGTGTATTTGCAAATTGGGGATAGGATTGGAAAGGAGGCGGCTATGGCCTTAAGTTAGGAACCATCTCGGCATTTGCCTGGAGTAGAATTAGGGAAAACCACAGAAAACCACTTCCAATATGGCTGAGGTGGGACTCGAACCCTGCTCTTCTCAGTTTTGCCTCACGGGCTCGTGTACCCCGTTCTAGCCCTAACACCAGAATACAAAATTCTTGGCAGAGCACGAATCAAACCCGCATCTCCGGGGTGATAGCCAAGAGTTACACCACCAGGTTGTGGTTAAAGTAAACTGATTCCGATTATAACTGCTGTCCAGTTTCATCCCGGTGTTACTAGGCTTCTCCGGAGGCCACACGCCATTAGTATTATTATTATTATCATCATCATCATCATCATTCATCCTGACTGATTTTATATTTCTTTCTCTCTCTCTCGACAGAAACCGGAAGGATACCTTATTTCCTCAGCAGATTCCCGGTCAAAAGAAAACTTTCATAAGCTACTAGTCATTACAGTTACACAAGTTATTACATACATTGAATAGCTTGCCACGGTGGGTGAGTGGTTATCGTGTCGGATTACCAACTCCAATCTTGCAGGTTCGCTCCTGGCCGTGATAAGTGTTTTTTTTTTTGAAAGGCGGCAAAAATTACGCATGTCATACAATTTTGGCATGTCAAAGAGCCCATTTGAATTCAGTAGGTCGTGTTCATAATGGCAAAAATAATTTCGGGATTTTCCGCCAACACAAAGTTCCTCATTTCTTTATTAGAAAGCGCTATAGTGTTAAGGAGCTTAGATATCTAACCTCCTTGACTTTCATAGTGCTTCAAGGAACAACAAAATTTGACATGCAAGCTGCCCTCTGGGTGTCAAATAAATCTTGTACCTAGCACCCGAGGCCATACAATATTATTATTATTATTTATACATTTAATACGCACGAGTACACGGGACTGACAACCGAGATGCCCCTTACCTTGAAATAAGAACAATAAAACCAATAGTGCCTAACACTGCCCTCGGGGGGCACGGTGTAGCGGCTAGCATTTTTGGCTGTCGCCCCTGAGGTGCGAGTTCGATTCCCGGCCCTGCCAAGAAGTTTAAGTCTGGTCTGAGGGCTGGAACGGGGTCCACCCAGCCATCCTGGAAGTAGTTTTTCGTGGTTTCCTCAACTTCTACACCTGGCAGATGCCGGGATGGTTGCGATCTTACGGCCACGGCCGCCTCTTTCCTAATCTTAACCTGCGCAACAAATACACGCACTACTTCAGAAACCATAGTCACACAGGTTATCAGACACATTTTGTACACACCCAAGCATACGGGGCTAAATGGCCACGCTGTCGTGAAGCCGGCCTCTCACCGCTGGGTCCGTGGTTCAAATCCCGGTCACTCCATGTGAGATCTGTGCTGGACAAAACGGAGGCAGACAGGTTTTTCTCCGGGTACCCCTGTTTTCCCTGTCAAAATTTCTTTCCAGCAACACTCTCCACTATCATTCATTTCATCTGTCATTCATTGCCCCAGAGGAGTGCGTCAGTCCTCGGCAGCCGGCACAGTTCATATCCTCGCCGCTAGATGGGGGCTTCATTCATTCCATTCCTGACCCGGTCGGAGACTGGAAGCAGGCTGTGGATTTTCAATAACTACACGCTTCGTCTTTCGCGTTTGGCTTTTTGCCTATTTCTTTTTCCTTCTAAATTACGAAACGACTTTAATACTTTTTCGAATCACACTCAAAAGAGTATTAATGTGTAGTACCTAGACAAACCTAAATAATATGAGAGTACCTAAAAATACCTAATTGCAGGTTTTTTTCTTCCATTTATTGTGTACAGTATATTTGAATATTTGGTCCATAATTTTTAAAAGTAAACCTGTGGACAGTGTTTATTCCCAACTCTAGTTGATGTGAGAGAAATCCTACCTGCCAGAAAGTTCAAATATTTTCAACACCTTTCAGCTTATATCTAATTGTTTTCGGTGATAGTTTGATCATTATGCAAAATATTTCCACTTTCGATGCAATCAAATTGTACACTTACAATTATGTCAACTTTTGCTACACTTTAAACTTACAAACCTAAAAAGAAACCTATTTTATATTTTGGAAAACCTAAAATGACAATCTTAAAAACCTAAAAATCCTGTCCCTACTCAATGCAATTACTTAACTGCACACCTTGCTAGGATAGAAATTAATCACTATCAGGCTAAACAACCACCAGATTATTTCTGTGAACACTGTTTCTAACGGATCAATAAGAGGATCTTGCCGCGTTGTCAGCTGAAGTCGTAAAGCAGGCACTTGCAGGTGGTGAACAATAGCTCATGACGTCACCTTGGGTATAGATAATGAGCCATGGAATATACTCAGTGGCTCCCTCGCGAACCCGCAACTTGATGATGAGCATAGCATGTCGGTTTGGCCGTGGCAGTGATTGTGCCAGCTTCCTTCCCGGAATGCGAGCCTGTGTATGACTCAGTTGAGTACGCCAATGTTTCCTCTTTTTTTTTCTTTCTTCGTTCATTGAGGTCGCGCCGAGCTGAGGAAAGGAGAGAGAAAAAAAAAACAAGAAAGGAAGGAAGAACACAAGTATGGCAAAACAAGTGAATGAAACAAATCACTGAGCTTTTTAAAAGTGTGAGCAGTGACGTCAGTGTTTCGCCATGGCCTCCGCATGAAGCCCGCTTGATTTTTAATTAACGTTAGCGTTGCAGAAGGAAGAAAGTGCAGAACTTGACATTTAAAAAAATCTGGGTCACGGTCCCTTACAGCGCTAAGTCATGGTCCAGGTTCTTTAGCATATTATACAACGCAGTGCAAAGACTCTCCCGCGATATACCATTCGCGAGGTTTGTGAACTGGGAGATCCTCGGTGTATCTTCATGTGTGAAAAACGTTCAATACTATTCAATACTAATATAAATTGTTCACTCTCTGGAGTTACATCGTGATCATGTAGTCAGTCCCGTGTACATGGGTGAGTGTGTGTGTGTGTGTGTGTGTGGGGGGGATTGTTTGATAACCTGTGTTATTATTTATTTATCGTATGGCTTTTATGCCGGGAGTGTCCGAGGACATGTTCGCCTGAGTCTGTAGATGCTTCCAGCGGACACCCTAAAGGGTGAGCTACAAGTTCCGTTCAATTTCAAGTAGTTCCAACTTTCGCCACCAGATATCAATGATACCTAGTGGTGAACGTTGGAACTCTGATAGAGCGTTCTGACGAAATCTAACCTAACAATTTTGCTTTACACAAGTTTAGTCTGTGAAAGGATCTTTTACATACCATAAATCTATGACATGGGACCGCCGGCTTTACTTCCCCTCCGAAGGAAGGCATACTGAAGGATTTTTAACGCTCTTAAAAAATCCGACGACTTCGGCCGGGTTTGAACCCGCTATCTTGGGCACAGCAGTTCAGCATGCTACCAACTACGCCACCGAAGCCGCTTTACCTGTGTTATTGCGATGGCGGTATTATTGTGTGTATTTGTAATTCAGATGTGGATTGGGAAGGAGTCTGCCGTGACCTTAAACTAGGCACCTAATCTACATTTCCAGTGTACATTGACTCAACGACTTGTTCGTTTTTCCGTAATTTGTGTTTATATTATAATTATTAGTCTTTTAAAAAATTAATTTTCGATCTTTTCAAATTTAGGTGTCCTCCTCCAAATTTTAAATTCCATTCCAACTTTGTATAAGTTATTTGAATCTGTGTTAAGAAGGGGCAGATGACCTCGTGTTTCCGCCCCTTAAAACAACAATAACTATTAACTAAACTAGGCACCATCTTCTTATTGTTATTGGATTTAGGTCTCTTTTACTACTACAGCTTTTATAGACGCCGGGGTGCCGGAATTTTGTGCCCAAGGGGATCTTTAACGTGCCAGTAAATCTATTGACACGGCTCCCTCACATTTGCCCACCCTCAAATGCCAACTGACTGTGCCAGGATTAGATCCTGCAACCTTGGGAATAGCAGGCGAGAACGTTACCGCTGTCACGTAGCCAGTAGGCACCATCTCGGCATTCGCCTGGAGTAGAAGTGGTAAACCACGGAAACCCACTTCTAGTATGGCCGAGTTGGGAATCGAACCTGCATCTTCCTCACTTTTGCCTTGTTCACTTAATTCCTGATACAGTACTCCGATGTGGAGCATTGGTTTCTCAGTCTAGCCCTGTTCGCTGCTGTTCCCTTGATGCTTGTCCAGGACCTCCACACGGCTGCCAGGTTCTTGGTCTCCCCTTTCGCCTTTTTCTTGTGGGTTCCAGTCCAGCGCCTGCTTTGGACCTCTTCTGAGCGTATGGCCAATCCATCTCCATTATAATCACCTCCCTTCCGTTGTTGGGTTTTCTGCCACCATACTGCCAGTATAGTTCTCAAAGCGCTTAGCTGCTCTTACAAAATCTATTTTTCTTTGATGAAAGTTACTGCTAAAAGACAAACAACTGAATTGAGTTTGTCGGCAATCTTTCTATGGAACTGTAAGGGCGAAGTGACTCATACAAACAAAAATCTATACGGTGTAGGTGTGTGCATAAATTGCTCTTGTTAGGTCAAAAGGGTATTCCAAGTCAAAAGAATACCAAAACTGTTGAGTATGCAATTGTTTGGTTGGGAATTGTCATAATAACTTAGAATCGGAACTTTAGGAAAGGTCATATTTTTTCCTGAGCTTATTTTGGCCGAATGAAGGGCCCCTGACACCGTTTAAATGCATTTTATGTTGCCTGTAAATGCACAGTTTGGACATTTTTTAATGGTTTATGTCATATGTTGCTCATTTTAGATATACAACGTCATATTTGGGTATATTTTGAGCATTTTGTTTAATTTTTTACTATGTAGGCCCTACATGTTATCGGAGTGGAGTTTCAAACACGGGATTCGCGCAGTGGATATATTTATCTCTGTATTCCCGGAACAGGCAATAATTCAGGCAGATAATAAGATTATTGTGCCTGAATTATTGCGTTTTATGTTAGTATTTTCTACACATCCTTAAAGCTAGTTTTTAGGGAATATTTGCTTGCATATTTTGTACTTTTTTATAGGTCTTAAACATCCGTACCCTAGTGATAACTTTGTTTGCGCAAAACGATATAATTCAAAAGAATACCAAAACTAAGATTATGCAATTGTTTGGTTGGGAATCTGTATTCTTTTGACTTTAGACTTGACTTTACACTTTTGCCCAAACAGGAGCGAAATCATCATCATTAGTCGTTTTACTCATTGCTGAACGGCTTGACCTCATTTCTTCATTTCATTAGTAAGAAATCGTGAAGAGGTAGGCCGGTGATCTTCTTTGCTTGGTCTAATCATATTCTTAACTTATTTTATCTACTCACTCAAGGTTATTGAGTGAAGAATACTATACGTATTAAGTTCAATTTTATAAATATCGACACAAAGAAACAAATGTACTTGGATTTTAAAAGTTGACAAAATATATCAGTAGTTTGTTTGACTTGATTATCTTGTTGTTTTATGAGACATCTAAACACAAAGGCCTGCTAGTGACAAATGACGTTGAACCGGATTGGTCATCGTCCAGTGCACAACCGTGCTGTCTAAATGAGGCATAACACTGCTAACAGTTGACTGAGAAAACCCCCAATGTCTGGATAGGCATATATTCAGTCCACAGACTTTTACGACGGGAATGGTCCTATTGACCACCCTAACAAACACAGCTGTATACTCCCCCAACGTGACATGTTTATGAGGGAAGATTTCTTGTCGATTTGTTCTCCAACAGGACTTGTCTTTGCCTTTCACTTGGAACTCATGTCAGCTAGGCGTCACTTTTTTTTGTTTTTTTTTTGTTTTTGTTTGTTTTGCCTCCTTGCGTCATGGTATTTTAGATATGACGTGAAGTACGAGGGCTATTCTAAAAGTAAGGTCCGATTCGCCGTAAATATTTAAAGCGTCGCCAAGGGCAAAACACGCATGCGCGCTGACTTCTGGCATGCCTTGCGCGGCAAACGCCGCCAGTAGCGTTGTTACTGTTGATGTGTGCTGTTGATAGTGTCAGTTCACAATGTTTAAGACAATTAACCTGCCCGCCGATTGTGAAGTAAGGGCAGTAGAACAACTTTGTACAGAATTGTGTCTGAACATTTGCATTTTCGAAAATTGTCGTCTGGAGTGTTGTTGTTGCATGACAATGCCAGACCCCATACTGCGAATGACACGCAAACTCTAATCAAGAAATTTGGATGGGAACGGATGGACCACCCACCGTACAGTCCGGACTTGGCGCCAAGTGATTTCCACCTGTTCCGCTACCTAAAGGAGTTTCTTGGCGGCAAGCGCTTCGACACAGATGATGAAGTGAAAGAAGCTGTTAAAAACTGGTTAGCTTCGCAAGCGGCCGAGTTCTACGACTTAGGCATTCAAAAGCTTGTGGAACGATGTGACAAATGTGTAAATAAGTATGGAAATTATGTAGAAAAATAGAGAAAGACGTAAGGAATGTCAATAAAACAATTCTCTTGGAAACATTTTTTTTTACCGGACCTTGGTTTTGGAATAGCCCTCGTACATCTATGAGCATGGACAGGAAAGGAAGCCGGAGTAACTAGAAACCTCAGTCGACGAGGGAAGTTACGGAAGTAAGTTTTGCCATTTTATTGCAAGAGCAGTTGGATCACCAGGTTGACACAAACAATCACCATAAGAATCCACACCCGTGGCTGGTTCAACGTCGGAAGGAGGGTCAGCGGAGGGGGAATGACGCATAAGCAGAGCGCCGACGAAGAGAGAGGAGCAGCAGACCGGCGTGTCCGATATCATTCGTTCGGTCGCTGGTGTTGCATGTTCAGTGAAGGACGGTAGAGTGTGAAGGATGAAGATCAAAGTGGGCGTCCCTCCACATCAACAACAACATTGCTCGAGTACAGGACATGGCGTTAGCGGACAGGTGCGTAACGTGGCGTCCACACTGCGTATTGGTCGCGCCCGGGTCCATGATGTGTTGTGTTACCGAAAACTCTCCGTAAGATGAGTACCGAGAAACCTGACCCCGGAGCAAGCTGTGCGAAAATTCCTTGCATCGCAGGGCACATATTTTTACCAGAGTGGTTTATTCAAACTGATTGCACGCTACGACAGGTGTCTCAATGTCGGTGGAGACTATGTCGAAAATTAGTGCAATGTGTATTTTGATGATGCCCTTGTGTATTTGAGTTTGGCAATAAAGGATCCCTAGAAAAAAAAAGCGACAGTCAGTCTGAAAGACTTAGACTTTGTATCATTTTAAATGTTACAAATGCTGAAAAATGCTAGAAAGGCTGGGGCTTTATAATACTTTACCTTGTTTCAAATTACTCGCGAACGGCAAGTGCAAACCAAGGGCAAAGCAAGGTCAAGCGCACGGGATGCCGTCACGCTCACCAGAGTGCGCGGGGACGTGCCCCTTCTATCCAGTCTAAAAACACTTATAGTAGGTGATGTATTGAAGATAGAGATATGCTCTCACGGACGTTTTTGTAGAACTTTTCATGCTGTCCAATTCCTTCGCTCATAGTAGGCTATATTGATATGTTGAACGGTTTGCCCAGCGTAAGCTTAAGAAGCGCACGGACGCCAAGTTTGTTTTCGACTTTTTCACTGAAATCGTTACTGCTTGGCTTCCTTTGATCATACATAAATTATTTTCTACATAATCTTTCCTCGTGATATCCTTTACAGAATGGTGAAAACCGCATCAAAATCCATCCAGTGGTTCTCGAGATTACCCGTGACATCCAAGAATCGGGGATTTTTGTCTTATAGTAACGGAGTAGAGATTGTCGGGGAACACATGCACCAAGCGGTACTATGACGTCACACACCTCAGTGCATCTTAGTACATTTCGTCCCGTTACCGTAACGTAACGCCAGACCCCAGCGTAACGACGAAGTCGACAAGATCCTTTAAAATGATAAAATGACGGAACTTAATTTTGGAACTTCCCTCATATTTTGGACTAGGATTGGGGAAGAAGTGGCCGTGACCATAACTTAGATACCATCCAAAAATTTGCCTGTGAGTAACAACGGTAAAGCACTTCTAAATTTGCTGACATGTTAAGCCGTTATGTACCCCGCTCCACCCCCCAGGGGCTCCCATCTAGTGGCGACCACGGGACCCCAGCTGAGTCCAGCATTGCTTCGATTTACTTGTGCTGGGCTCCTCTCCGTCTTCTTTCCTGTCGACCTCTCTTGGTCAACTCTTGTTCTCTTCCGGCCCCGACGGTATTAGGGTATCCCAGGCCTAGGGAGTCTCTTCCTTTCCCGCTTCATTGGCCCTTCTCTCTTTTTCCTGATCCCTCATTCTTCTAGGGATCAGCATCCTTTTTCTTTTCAGTATAGCCTATTTCCTTTTCTCTTTAAGATTCCCGCACTGTTTTTGTGAATTTGCTGCTAAATTACTATTGTGAATTTTTTTAATCTACTACATTTTGTAGGTATTTTCAATCTAAATTGCATTTTGTAAGTATTTTCAATCTAAATTGTATTTTGCGAGTATATTCAACCTCAATTGCATTTTGTAAGGATTGACAATCCTAATTGCTTTTTTGTAAGTCTTTAAATGAAGGGGCGGCATTTTTGTGAGTTTTTGAATTTCAATTACATTTTGTAAGTATTTTCAACCTAAAACTCATTTTGCAATTATTTTCAATCTAAATTGCATTTTGTAGGATGGGCAGTTGGTAAGTATTTTGATTCTCAATTGCATTTTGTAAGTATTTGAATCTCAAGTGCATTTTGTGAGTATTTTAATTCTCAATTAAATTTTGTATTTTCAATCTAAATTGCATTTTGTAAGTATTATCAATCCAAATTGCATTTTGGAAGTATTTTGAATCTAAATTGCCTTTTGTGAGTATTTTGAATCTAAGTTGCACTTTGTCAATTTTGTTTTGACTCTAACCTGCATTTTGTGCTTTTTAAATCTAAATTACTTTTGTGAGTATTTTCCATCTAAATTCAATTTTGTCAGTGTTTTCCACTCCAAATTACATTGTGTGTGGTGTTTTTTTTTCAATCTTTTGTCAGTATTTTCAATCTCCGTTAGTTTTCGTTATGGTTTCTGTCTCATTGTCATTTTCGCTATCACCCAGATCATTTGGGGCCGATAACCCAGATGTTAGACCCCTTAAAATAACAATTATCATCACTCCGTTCCAGCTCTCAGACTAGAATTAAATTTGTCAGCCTGAAACCGAACCTTTGTGATATGAATCTTACAGAAGGCGACAGTAACAATGTTGCTAACGAAAGTTGGTCGGATGTTGCAATGTTGTTTATTTCCAAGTATTGTATGTTCGCAAGACTATGTTAAGCATTCAGGAAAGTTCAGCAAAACTTCAGCGCATGTACAACATTACGAACAAAATCATAATTTTCTGGGAGAACGGTAGGTGAAAAGAAAATCACCCTCAATATGGACATTGTTTTGATCCCGAATCAGCAGGCAACTAAAGCCAATGCGGGAACAAACGTCTATGTTGCATTTGCTACTTATTGAGAAAAACAGCAATAAAGGTGAGTGTTGCCCGCGGTAAGACGTAACATACAGTGGACTTTTGTTCTGTAAACCAACACGCAATATTGCGCGCGCTCTCTCACTCGCACATAATGGTGGCAAACGGAATAGAATAGCGTTAATGTTATTGGTATATTGGCTTTCACGGCCAGTGAATTAAATCTCTGCAATTTTTCTATGTTTGTGCCGTGTCTTTTGTGGGATTTCGCCTAGGGCACCAAGCTGGCTCATCAGCGGGCCGTGAAATCCATCTTTTTGGAAGCCTTCATAGGGCTGCTTGTGCTTTTAGTTCTCGCAATGAAAAGGCGCAGGTGCGCTACTTATAATGTTTTAGTGCTTGAAAATAATGTTCCTTTAAATGTAAAACGTGAGTGAACTCGTTTCTTTGCTGTGGTCAAGGTATTTTTATTAAATTCCAAAATACGACTATGGTGCTTTTCCTTTTGGTATCAACTAATAAGCTTAGTAACACACAGCTGAAAACACCAGAATAGGCTCCTGACTAGAATGTATTTAGAACACATGGTACCGTAGATGTTTGTTCAGTGAATATCACAAATTACACAAAATGTAACATAGAATTTTATTCCCGCATACTCTGCTTCAATTCTGGTGGGTTGGTTGGTTCCTTAGTTTATGGGCTGCGACAATGCGGTCATGTAGCCCCGTGTAGTTTGGGTATGTGTAGAATCTGTCTGATAGCCGGTGTTATTGTGATGGCTGTATTAGTGTGTGCTATCTGTAATTCAGGTAAGGACTGCAGACGATCAATTTCAAGACTTTTGCTACCAAATGCTTCCGTCCACGACACCTAGCTGCGGACGTGGCTACTAAATGCCGTAGCAGTCAGCACCTGGCGGCGAACGTTGGAACTAATATGGTGTTATCAAACTAACCTACAAAGTTTAGCTTCCACAAGTGTAGTTAGTGGAAGGTTATTTTTCATGCCATAAATCTATGACATGGGACCGCCGGCTTTACTTCCCCTCCGAAGGAAGGCATACTGAGGGATTTTTAACGCTCTTAAAAATCCTACGACTTCCGTTGGGTTTGAACCCGCGATCTTGGGCATAGAAGATCATCATGCTACCAACTACGCCACCGAAGCCGCCTTCCTCAGTTTAGGGGCTGCGACAACACGGGCATGTAGCCCCGTGTACTTGAGGTGTGTGTATGATCTGTCGGATAACCGCTGTTAATTGTGATGGCTGTATTACTGTGTCTTATCTGTAATTATTCAGGTAAGGACTTCGGACGATCAATTTCAAATACTGTAGTTCCTACATTTGCTACCGTCATCGACACCTTTCTGTGAACTTGGCTACTAGATGCCACCGCAACCAGCACCTTGCGACGAATATTGGAACTTAATAGAGCGTTAATCAAATCTAATCTATAAATTTAGCTTCACACAATTGTAGTTAGTGGAAGGTTATTTTACATGTCATAAATCTATGACATAGAGGTCCACCGGCTTTACTTACCCTCCGATGGAAGGCACTCTGAGGGATTTTTAACGTTCTTAAAAATTTCTATGACTTCGGTCTGGTTTGAACCCGCGATCTTGGGCATAGACGCTCAGCATGCTACAAACTACGCCACCGAAGCCGACCGCTTCATCTCTTATTGTCGCCTTATCTGTTACAATGGAAAAAAAAAAGCAATCTTGTGCTCAATCTTCCATGCAAACTGCCGGGGAAAATGACACCTGTTCAATTTCGCGAGTTGTAAGGAAGCTCTCATGGAGGCAGAACCTAGCATAGAAGGTACAAATCACACGATAATAGACGCGTGTATACCAGCTATCATATCCGTACTGGCAAGCGCTTCCATGGCAACGAGTGTCGTGTGATATGGGCTTAAAGAAAAACCGATATTACGGTTTCAATCTGCGAGTCGAGCCTTGAATTATTAGTCTCGTCCGTGTGGCTAACGTGGAGCGTCGTGTGCATTAGTGTAGTTCGGTTGTACGGACAAAGCATATGGCCTAATATTGAAAGGAAATTACGCGAATGTTACGAGTTGCATTTAACAGATGATGGAATCCTATCAGTTTCCGTGGTGGAATGATAACGAGTGAGCTTCCAGTGCGCGTGGATGGTCACGCGATCGAATTGCCTTACCTTTTATAGGGGAGTTAATTTATTAGTATGTGTTTATGTTGGTTTCTCGCAGTCAATTTTTTTGACGTGTTCACTGATAGCCAAGCGTTCATCAAACACATTATCACACTATTAGAACCTAAAAGTAGACATCCGCTTCCTCGAGCCGGATTAGTTGAGATGCCTGTGTGATTGCAAAGGAGCACTTCCGATGGAATCTCAGGTATGTTGTCAGGTTCCTGTTCTCACGCTGCCCGCGGCAAGACGCGTGGGCGTCAGGGGTAGTCCGTGACTAGCAATTTGCGCTGCAATAACAGTACCGCTCTGGTCAGTACAACCACAGTCTAGCTAATAATAATGGATGTCGACGAATCCAGGAATTGATTGACTCAATGAGGTACGCGCATCACAGTGCTTACGACACCTCTCATTTTATCCGAGAACTAGTCAGTACATCCCTACGAGATAAATCATTGTTCTGCTCAGCATTGTGAACATTCTAGCAGAGAAGTGTTGCCGTATTTTCTTACTTTGAAGGAGATTTAGTTTTTATTTAATGGCGTCTACTTTTCTCAATTTATGGAATTTTCCATGGTAAATACATATCAGGAGCTGGGAGGAGAAAGGGCGAATAGTGTATGTAATCTTATTGTAGATTCGCCCTGTCTCCTCCCGTAGAGCCTTGCGCGGATAAACAAAGTGTTATCCGCATCCGCACAACTGTTATCCGCCCCGCATCCGCACAACTGTTATCCGCCCCGCATCCGCACGACGTTTTTCCGCATTTGCTCGTTTGTTATCCGAATCTACTGGCATTCCAATATTATTTTTAATTAGATTAAGCATAAATTACTAAAGTGACATATTTAGACATTTGACGAAAAAGTTGTTCTCCTAGGTTATGTATGTCATGTGCTATGTTTAATAATGAATGCTATTACCGCCAGAATTGCAACCCTTTCCTGTTGAGTTTGCAAATTATGCTTAATGACATAATTTGAATGAGATTACCTTAAATCATCATCTTACATTATTATCTCATGAAAAAAAAAAAAAACATCACAGAAAAATACGATATGTCATAAACATCCGGCTTCTAATAATGATATTAAACAAGTTCGGATTGTATTCTAAAAACTACGGTATCCGAAAATTTTCTCCAAACATTATCCGCAGCTTATCCGCTAACCGCACAGCCATGCACAATGTATCCGCATGCTGAAAATGTTTGCGGATATCCGCGGGTTTATCAACGGATATCCGCATCCGCGCAGGGCTTTACCTCCCAGCTCCTGATATTTTCTTTTTGCCCGAATTTCTATATCATGTTATCTTACACTCCGAATGCAAATAAAAAATCCACAGCCTGCTTCCAGTCTCCGACCGGGTCAGGAATGGAATGAATGAAGCCCCCATCTAGCGGCGAGGATATGAACTGTGCCGGCTGCCGAGGCCTGACGCACTCCTCTGGAGCAATGATTAAATGAATGACAGATGAAATGAAATGATAGTGGAGAGTGTTGCTGGAATGAAATTTTGACAGGGAAAACCGGAGTACCCGGAGAAAAACCTGTCTGCCTCCGTTTTGTCCAGCACAGATCTCACATGGAGTGACCGGGATTTGAACCACGGACGCAGCGGTGAGAGGCCGGCGTGCTGCCGCCTAAGCCACGGAGGCTTCCCGAATGCAAGTAATACAGTTAAAAGTAAAAAAAAAAAAACGTAATAAAAATCTAATAGTTCAATGCCTAATCATAGGGCAATCATCCCTGTTTCTGTTCTACTTACTTCATAGAGACTTGTCCCGTTAATGAAATTAACTCAACTCCTCCTGTGATATATGCACTACCGGTAATACATTTATGTAACCGTTCTTTGTGAAAAAAAAAATGCTGTGATTTTACTACGCGCATCATACGTAAATACTCTGCAAAATTTTAGAAAGCAGCTGTGTGAGTCTTTTTTGAGGACATAACAATATTTTAGATATTTTGGTATGAATTTTAGTGTGTATTTTTTGAAGATAACAATTTTCTGTGTATGCTTATGGAATCCATAGCGAAAACATCTTCTTTATTCTCTCTTTTTTTTTATCTCCCTTCTTTTGGTAGAGCATGGATTGGCTTCATTGCAGTAGTCTATAAGCTGAGGCATGAGTGTGTGAATGGGAAAACGCACTCATTTAATTACATTTTTGGCACCCTAGAATTTTTAATCTTGTTACCGATGATCCCTAAATTCTGAAAACTACCCAAGATTCGATATTGGGGATCTTAAGTAAACCCTCACAATTTGCGAGTATTTTTTCATCCAGTGGGTGGCCGTTTTTGTTAATCGTAAAAGTTTCCTAAAATTTCAAACTCTAATTTGTAACAACAATTTGTGCCTTTATCTTGAGAGAATACTTTGGAACATCGCCTAGGAATACCCAAAATCTTAGTCCCTACGACATTCCTTATTTATCCTTGAATCTGATTATTTCGTGGGAGGGCTTTAAGCTCTTTAAATATCGGAATTCAGGAACATATTAACAAAACAAAAGCGGCGTAACGTCCCACACTGTTAACAGATAGTCTACCTCCCAAAGTGAAAAACAATATAAATTGTATTATAAAGATCCGAAGCCGTTAAAATCCCTCAGTATGCCTTCCTTCGGAGGGGAAGTAAAGCCGGCGGTCCCATGTCATAGATTTATGGCATGTTAAAGATCTTTCCACTAATTACACCTGTGTGAAACTAAATTGGATAGGTTAAGAATGTAAACAACGCTCTTTGGTTGCTACGTTCGTTGCCAAGAGCCGACTGCGGTGGCGTCTAGTAGCTAGTTCTGAACTAGGCCTAGTAGTCGTTGACGGTGGCGTTTGGCGGCAAAAGTAGGAACTATTTGAAAATTCAAAGTTGCAGTCCCTACTTGAATTAAAAAAACAGATACACACACTAATACAGTCATCACAATTAACACCGGTTATCAGACAGATTCTACACTCACCCAAAGTACACGGGGCTACATGACCGCGTTGTCGCAGCCCCTAAACTAAGGAACCAACCAACCAACCAAAGATCCAGTCTGAAAAAGAAAATTAAATTCATTTTCTATCTTCTCCTTTTAGCTCACACGAAAGGCGAAATCAAAATGTCGAACCTGTATGCCTCATGCTCATTTACGATAAACACAATATGCCAAGATGACATACGTTTACCGTAATAAATATATTTAGTGTTCGTCGGATTTTTTAAGAGCGTTAAAAATCCCTCAGTATGCCTTCCTTCGGAGGGGAAGTAAAGCCGGCGGGCCAATGTCATAGATTTATGTGATGTAAAAGAACCTTCCACTAAATACAATTGCGTGAAGCAAAATTTGTAGGTTAGATTTGATTAACACTCTATTAGTTCCAATGTTCGTCGCCAGGTGGTGGTTGTGGTGGCATCTAGTAGCCAAGTTCACAGCTAGGTGTCGTTGACGGTAACATTTGGTAGCAAAAGTAGGAACTACTTGAAATTGATCGTCTGCAGTCCTTCCCTGAATTACAGATAACACACACTAATACAGCCATCACAATTAACACCGGTTATTAGACAGATTCTACGCATACCCAAAGTACACGGGGCGCAGCCCCTAAACTGAGGAACCAACCAACCTATTTTTGTCTCCTTTGTGGAAATATAATTATATTTTTTGTTATTTTTTTGAATAGCGCTACTTGCACTGGTGCACTAACTAATACACTCATGCTCGTGCTTCTTCAGTGTGTAATTGGAGTCTTAAAACAGGAAAGTTGGCAACAGCAGCTGTCAAATACGTGCCAAGTTACAGTCAACTAACTCTAGTTGGATGTCGTCTGTATTAGTGGGAAGTGACGGGTATTGGTATTTCGTTCCATCAAGTTGACGCCCGTGGGTTGATAATTAGGATGAAGTCTTACCCATGATGAGAGATTCTCTTGAGGACGTCCTCGAAGTTGAATTACCTCGTCCCGAGGCTAGCGTTCATTGAGCTCAACACTCTTCCTTGCACGTGCGGTCCGGTGCTGTTGATCCTTGGTCTCGAGATCTAGCGTAGCCGAGAGGTCTAAAGTGCACTTGCCCACCAGAAGCTCATGCAAATACGTGTTCTTAAAAGTGCATATTCAATCTTTGCATTTCATTTTCTTTTCACTGAATATACGTGACGTTTATTTGTTTAAGTGAGTGCATATTTACAAGTTGGTTGGTTGGTTCCTCAGTTTAGGGGCTACGACAACGCGGTCATGTAGTCCCGTGTACTTTGGGTGTGTGTAGAATCTGTCTGATAACCTGTGTTAATTGTGATGGCTGTATTAGTGTGTGTTATCTGTAATTCAGGTACGGACTGCAGACGATCAATTTCAAGTAGTTAGTTTTGCTACCGTCAACGAGGCCTAGCCGCGTACTGGGCTACTAGATGCCACCACAACTGACACCTAGCTATGAACGTTGGAACTTAATAGAGCGTTAATCAAATCTAACCTACACATTTAGCTTCACACAATTGTAGTTAGTGGAAGGTTCTTTTACATGACATAATTCTATGACATTGGCCCGCCGGCATTACTTCCCCACCGAAGGATGGCATACTGAGGGATTTTTGACGCTCTTAAAAATCCTACGATTTCGGCGAGGTTTGAACTCGCGATCTTGGGCATAGAAGCTGAGGATGCTACCAACTACGCCACCGAAGTCGCTCATATTTACAAGTTTTAGTGCGACCTTTAAAAATATGTAGGTTAGTGAAACATGTACAATTCTTCACTGTTATTAGTTAATTATTGTTGTTTTAAGGGGAGGAACTACGAGGTCACCTGCCCCTCTTCAGTGTTGTCACCAGCATTGTCTACAACTAGAGCTCGCGTCAGCCCGGAAGGCGGCCGGCTCTTTGGGATTTGCGCAGAGAGAGAAAGAGATACATGTCCACTGTTGCAACAGGTCCGCCATGTCCGAGCCCCACACCGCAGGCTGCTGCCATGAGTTCCTGCGGTATGGCAACACCGTCGCTTAACTCATCGAGTCCATCTCTTTCACGCTGCTTTACACTTGGCTTTCCTGGCTACACACTAGCTCAGATTCTCAAGACAGACTGACTGTGATTGGTGGGATGCAAGTGAGGCATGACGTAATGGTAGCGTTGTGTTCTGCGCACCGCCTTCCCGGCTGGCTCGAGCTCTAGTTACCAGAGCTGTAATAGAATAGCCGTAGCACTCGGAGGGTTCCGCAGGCTATACAGCTAATGTGCTGGCTCAAGTGGCGCGCCCTGTAGCCGATTTATACGGTCGCTATGGGGTGGTAAGTCCCTTTCCATCCACCATATTCACCGCATTTATCACTCTGTCCCAAAACAAAGGAACCATTTCGTGGCATTCGTTTCCGCAATGTGTGTCCGAAATTCTTCAGCAAAATTACAATACCCCTGCGTCTCGTAAGTCACAGCAGCAAAAAGGGGCGATAAGCTGTATTATCCAGTGTCGAGAGGCCTAGTCGAGATATTTCGAATTGGCTGGCGCATCGCGTTGAGCATGCATTAAATAATGATCCAAGACGTCACAAACACCTGGTAGTCCCCGAACCAGGAAATTCAAATATATCACGACCCGGCCCCGAATCGAGCCCGTGCATTTCGCATAGTATCGGGTAGTTTAATATTGACTAACGTTGTTAACCAATAGGAGTCCGAATGTTCCCTGATTTTATTTCATTTTAGTTTCTTCGTCCCCGTGTAGAAGTGTGTGCGTGTTGAATTTGTCCGATAACCCGCATAAGGTACCATACTGGCATCTGGCAGGGAGAAGACCACGCTATCAGCGCTGAGATTCGAACCTTCAGTCTCCTGACTTTCAGCTCTGCCTGGGAGGTGGCTACGGTGAGGGTTTTTGTAAAAAGTAATGTTATGCCAAATACAAAATGTTTTTATGCTTGGAATTGTCTCTATTTTGTGGACGTGCATGGCGCATGTCCTGTATCTGACTAATAGTGGAGATAGCTGCTTAATTGACATGACGCACGTGACGCTGTCGTCAAGGACGTGGTGCTCTTCAAGCTCAGTACAAGATGTGATTATTATTCTAATATATAATGTACACAGAGGTATTAAAAGTAGTCCACGAAAAGCCAATAAATTAAGTGCTGTAAGTTGTATATGAATTATGTCAACAAACCTGCGGATAGTCCCAACTATCGGAAGCATACCCATTTGATTGAGCTATGGTCAGGCTATGTGGCTATATGTGTACCTTTGGCTGTATGCTGTAGTTTCATTGTTTCTGCCTACTATCAGATCACTTGAGAAGCGTCGGAACAAAAAACATATAAGTCAAACAAATTAATAATTATTATTGCAGAATGTAATAAATACTGGCGACTTAGTGATATTTGAAACGACCTTTTAAGGTAGATTGAGCGGCTCTTGATAGTATATGTTTTCACACAATACTCCTCCCAGGACCACAAAGCCACAGATGCAGTAAAGGACAGTAAAAATACTTAAAACCAACACCATTAAAAGAAATAAACATACATAGTAATAAAATAGCAATTATAACCCAATCAAAATTTCTTGGAGAAGTAATAACAAACAACGTAAATTAAAAGTATCTCGATCCAAATAAGAACCTATGTCTCACACAAGAAAGAAACTATTAACACGAATATTTTCAACACAAGAAAGGGCACGAATATTGGAACATAGTTATGAAAAAGTACAAAGAATATCCTGGGACATTTACAAAAAGTGTCTATAAATGCAAACATAAAACACTATAAAAGTTATAAAATCGGAAATACTTTTGGACTGGCTGCATGGCTCAGCGTTAACGTTCCCGCCTTTTGTACCCAAAGTTGCAGGATCGAATCCTGGCTCAGTCAATTGGCATCTGATGATGCGCAAACGATAGGGAGCCGTGTCTGTAGATTTACTGGGACGTTAAAGATACCGTTCGGGGCAACATTTCGGCATCCCGCAGTCTCTAAAATCCTCAGTAGTTAAAAGGGACGTAAAACCAATAACATTATTATTATTATTATTTACTAAGCACTCTTCCTCCTTAATAAACAGAGGCCAATAGATTGCAAAAGATCGAAAGGTGGATTGGAAGAATTTGCATCAATGCAACATACTAGGAAGGTGGTCAGTGGCGGTTAGTGTCCAACAAAGTTGTTTACAAGGAATTGGAACTCATGATTGATGCGATGATTAAAATAGGACTAGGATTCTTTGGACACATGATAGACTGGTGGATTCGAGAATTCTGAAACGACTGGTATTGTACAATATCGCAGAAAACAAACAATGACAGGATTCAAAATGGGTTAGAGAAATAGGAGAGGATCTGCAGGAGATTGGCCTTGTACCTGAATTAAACAGAAAACAAACAAAGCATATTAACCTATGCCTCACACAAGAAAGAAACTATTAACACGAATATTTTCAACACAAGAAAGGGAACGAATATTGGAACATAGTTACGAAAAAGCACTGGGAGGTCCGCAGGATTCGAACAGTTATTTCGAAGAGACTGACTAAAAGGATTGACCATGCGGCCATAAAGAAAAGACAAAAAGTGACAGTCAGTCTGAAAGACTAGTCTTTGTATCATTTTAAATGCTAGAAATGCTTGCCATGGTGGGTGAGTGGTTATAGTGTCGGACTACCAACCCCAAGATTGCAGGTTCGCCCCTGGCCATGGTAAGTGATTTTTGAAGGCGACAAAGATCACGATACTCATGTCATACGTTGTTGGCATGTTAAAGAACCCATTTGAATTCAGTAGGCCGTGTTCAATGGCAAAATGAATCTCGGGATTTTCCGCCAAAACAAAGTTCCTCCATTGTCTACTTGAAAGCGTTGTAGTGTCAAGGAGTTTAGATATCTAACCTCCTTGACTTTCATAGCGTTCAAAGGAACGACGAAATTCGACATGCAAGCTACCCTCTGGGTGTCAATTAACAAAGCTTGCATCAGGCACCCGAGGCCATACGATATTATTATTATTAATGCTAGAAATGCTGAAAAATGCTAGAAAGGCTGGATGTTTCTCGCTTCGCTCGAAGCCAATGGCTCTTGACATGTTAGAAAATTATCTGCATAATACTTATCTTGCTTTATAATACTTTGCCTTGTTTCAAATTACTCGCGAACGGCAAGTGCAAACCAAGGGCAAAGCAAGGTCAAGCGTGCGGGATGCCGTCACGCTCTCCAGAGCGCGCGGGGACGTGCCCCTTCCATCCAGTCTAAAAACACTTATAGTGGGCGATGTATTGAAGATAGAGATATGCTCTCCGGGACTTTTATGTAGAACTTTTCATGCTGACCAACTCTTACGCTCATAGTATATTTATATTTTTAACGGTTTGCCCAGCGTAAGCTGTTAAGAAGCACACGGACGCCAAGTTTGTTTTCGACTTTTTCACTGAAATCGTTACTGCTTGGCTTCCTTTGATCATACATAAATTATTTTCTACATAATCTTTCCTCGAGATATCCTTTACAGAATGGTGAAAACCGCATCAAAATCAATCCAGTGGTTCTCGAGATTACCCGTGACATCCAAGAATCGGGGAGTTTTGTCTTATACTAACGAAGTAGAGATTGTCGGGGAACACATGCACCAAGCGGTACTATGACGTCACACACCTCAGTGCATCTGAGTACATTTCGTCCTGTTACCGTAATGTAACGCCAGACCCCAGCGTAACGACGAAGTCGACAAGATCCTTTAAAATGAAAGAAAAAAAAACAGATGCCGGGATTATGATGGTAGAAGATGTTTGACGTCCTAATAAATTAATGACTTAGGGTCTCGATTGTTTGTCAGCTGTCCAGGCCATGTGATAGTGAAGGCTGCGGGTTGCGAAATGCCCGTGCTGTGAGTAAGCTCGTATTTCCCGCTATGAAGGAAGCGGCTTAGTGTGGTGCTGGAGGTCGTCTCGCACTGTTCGGAGCACATGGATACTTGTGTGTAGCTGAGTGGAAAAACTCGCGAGGTAGGTGGTGCTACAGCCTATGCCTTAATTAATCAAATTCGGTTGTTTTTGTGTGTATTTTATTATTACATGTTCGGTATGGATACTGTTATCGGTTTTAATTCGCTTGATCAGAAACAGGCGTGCGGTTTATGATTCGGGTGTATTTTCCACAGAATAATTTTGTTGTTGTTGGTGGTAGTAGTAGTAGTAGTAGTAATAGTTGATCTCGACACCAGGGTATTACGTCCAAATAGCCACGGCTTTGGTAGAAAAATTATAACTTCCGGTACTCACATAATCCTCCAAAATTTTCCGGAAAGGTTCAAAGGGATGATTGCTCTGCAGTCCTTTTTCTTTTACGACGGCAGAATTCCCCTGCTGATCGCCTCCCAGTTGCCAGCCAGGAGACATTTGTTGGAACTTCCTATAATGAAAGATGCACTAATACATACCAAATAGCGCTATTCAAGGTTTGCCTCGAGTTTTAACCTATCGTGGTATGTAGGCCTTCTGTAAACATCTCACGTTTGAACTATTTTGTGCCTTGGACAGCCACATTAAACAATAGCCCAATATGATATAAACTGAACTTGGACCATTTAATTACAGTTTATTATCGTGGCTTAGGTGGCGTAATCGGTAGCATGCCGAACTGCGTTAAAATCCTTTAGTATGCCTTCCTTCGGAGGGAAAATAAAGTCGGCGAGCCCATGTCATATATGTATGGCATGTAAAAGAACCACTACAATTGATAGTGTGTAGCCAAATTTCAAGCTCCAACGTACGCTGCTAGGTGTCAGTGAGAGTAGCCATTGGATGATAATACCTCTTCGTTTGTTACTCTAAATACCCATCTGATCTGCATCATTCTCCTGTAACACCACATTTCAATTGTTTCTATTCTCCTCTTTTCTGCTGCGCCAACAGTCAAGTTTCACTTCCATAGGGCGCCACGCTCCAGACAAAGGCTTAAAATGGCTTTCTAATACCTAAATGTATATTTATCTAGTATTAAAAAACTTGGAAACAAATCATGCAATTTCTTAGGTTCTCACTAAACATGAAATTCGAAGGTCATAAAATAATAATATTTATACAGTATTTGAACCCAGATGAAGTCCCGGATTTTTGTTTTTAACGATATCCGCGAAATTTTTCAACAAACAATTTTTCACAATGATATAGGCCTATTTACTCAAAATATGCAATTTGTTTCGATATTGAATTCGCGAAATAAAATTAATTTGCGAAATGTGTTACTTTTACCCTGAAATGCGAGATACCAACGAAATGCTGGTAATAGGATTTTTTTTAATACTCTAAAATTAATTGAATACTTCCACTATCTATTGTTTGATAGAAAATAAGAAATCTTAAAAGAGGCTTTCTGCGTTCTCAGATACGCATACAAATCTGCGTTCTGAAATCATGGAAATAATGCTCCTCTGCCTATACTTTGGGGACAGCTTATGTTTTAGGAGTTAGTGGGAAAATAAGTCAGGAAGAGAATTTGTGGAAGTAAATGTTAGGTTAGGTCTTAAACACAGGACTTTTTTTTGTTATTTCTCTTAATGTGTGCATAGGCTATTGTTCATTATTTAGCCAAATGCATGCAGCGTTATTAAGCACACTCAACCCTCATTCCTTCTTTATTTCACCGCTTTCAACATTTCATTTCACCGCTTTGGAGCCTTTTATATTACCATAAGTCATGGTCCCTACCTATAACTCATTAACTCCCTACTCCCCCTTGTGTGTCCGCCGCCTTAAATCCTGAATGGTTAGGGCATAATCTAGTGCCAATCATATTATACAATTATGCGTCGTAAATGGAATATTCAATCTATTGTACATGAAATGGTAATAATGTTATTGGTTTTATGTCCCTTTTAACTACTGAGGCCGTAATTTTGCCCCGATGGGACCTTTAACGTGTCAGTAAATTACATACACGGCTCTCTTGTATTTGCACACCCTTTATTTGCCAACTGACTGCTCCAGGATTCGATCATGCAACCTTGAGAAGAGCAGGCTAGAACGTTACCGCTGCGCCACGCAGGCAGTCGGGAATAAAACAGAAAATATGTCAACGTTCTTCATTACACATCACTTTATAGGTTATGTTAGGCTATGTCTAGCTATGATTGTGACTGTGTGAATATGTTATGATGTCACATCAGCACGTGGCTGCCAACTTTCAAGTTGCATTATAAATGCCAGTTAGTATCTGGTGACTGAAATATGCATGGCAACAATGCTTGCAAGCCTAACTCAACCTAAACAGAAATGAATTATACTATCTCTTATAGTATAAAACCAAGTCCCCGATTCTTGGATGTAACGGGTAATCTCGAGAACCACTCGATGGATTTTGATGCGGTTTCACCATTCTGTACAGGGTTTCTCGAGGAAAATTTTGGAAGAAAAACATTGATTTATGACCAAAGGAAGCCGAGCCGAAACGATTTCAGTGAATCGAATCTAAGAAAAACCTGCCGTCCGTGCGCCTTTTAACCTTACGCTGGGTAAACCGTTAAGCTACGAGTGTACTAAGAGTGTAAGGATTGTTCAGGATGAAAAGTTCTTCAAAGAGGTCCGTGACAGCATATCTCTATCTTTAATACATCGCCTCCTATATGCGTTTTTACGTTTTCGTTTCTTCCAACAATCTCATTTCAGTGGAAATTTAAAGTACTAGCTTCGGAGCGAGCTTGCCAGCTTCGGCCAGCATCAAACTGTCGAGACGGGTCGAGTTAACACTTCAGAGAAGAGTATGTGTGTTGAATTTTGCTGTTCACCTCGGCTTTTCTGAATTGCGTCTGGAACCTGTCGTCCGTGCCCCTTTTAAGCTTACGCTGGGTAAACAAGTTACCGGGCGAAACTGGGGTGGGTTGACAGTTATACTATAAATCAGTATATTTGTAGTGATGGGGGACAAATGTTAAGGTGATATTGTTATTAACCTTTTTTTGGTGACGCGGGATATACACTATGAAGGCCTTAGGGTCGAAACAATATTCAGCAGAAATATACCTAGTCTAAAAGACACCATAGCGCGACCATTTGAAGGTTAAAATAGAATAGAAACACATCACTCACAAAAATCATCTCGGTTTGCATTAACAAAGAGAAGAGACTTAAGAAGAGATTCGGTCGAGCTTTTTGCTCGTCGCTTTCTTCTGCTTTCGGCACTGCTAATCTGTGTGAAAAACAATCTCCAAAGTGAAACATACAAACACATTTACAGATCCAAATTAACTGATGAGCATTTGAAGTCGCTGCTGATAGTAAGCTTGATCCACAACTTCAAAAATAATTGTCAGTGGAAAGTTACAGCTACATACAAATCTCATTAGTCATAATAATGATAATGTTCAATTTTATTATGTGAATTACCTATGTATGGGCCTACTACTTACTGTAAGGTTTTAGGATAAATCTTATATCATTAATTACAGTTAAAATGCTCAATTTCATTAAATACGTCAGTTATTGTGTTTCTTAATTGGTCGTTGAATCAAAACATTTGATTATTGTTTTTATAGTACTGTATATTTAGATTGTGAATTTTACAATGTACTACCCTGCCCCGCTAGACGTGGAGCGGGTGTGAATTTTACAATGTACTACCCTAGACGTGGAGCGGGGCTGTTGTGTATACATTACGTCAGCTCGCCACGTTAAGGCTGCCACGGGCGGGTGCGGGAGAGAGGGGGAACGCAAGTACAGTTATACAATGAGAACACACTGCACAGCGCATGACCCATGCACACACACGACATGCGATGAGGTTTCGCTGGCGACGATTGCACGTCCATCGCAGGCGTGTGACTGGGTGGAGCGCATTAGTTCCGATTTCCGCCACGTAACAATTCGCTGACAGGGTAGTAATGAAAATACCGGGCATGTCCGGCGCGCTGCCGCAGGCCGCAGTTTCGAGTCCCCTGCACTAGAGTGTCGTATTGTACACGTGATAATCTGCGTAATCGTTTTAAATTATTAAGTTTGTCAGATTGGGTTTTCTGGAATCGTACCCAATCATCATTCATTAGTTCCTTCTGGCCTAATGGGAAACACATTTTCCCTGAGGCTATCTATGTATCATTACAGCAGTGATTTGAGGTGCCAATTTTCCGTTTTACGTCAGTTGAGTTACCAAGCACTTTCATTAAGTCACTGCTTCCTGGTATTGTATTAGCTGGTGTTCTCCGATAACAGCACTTCTCCAGTAACGTAATACCTATAATAGCTTTACCAGTGGTATAGTCTCTGCTATGTAAGATTAAACACCAGCACTTTGAATAACACTAATATTTAATTTCGGACTGCTATAAATGTACGCCGCAATAACATGGCGTAAACATGTTACAAACAAATCACTATGACACGTTATTATTTCATTTAAGGGGCCTATAGGATATCTTTCTGTGGTGACTAGTGAAGGGTTCATTCCGAAAAGTGACCTTTTAAGATAAATACATATTTTTCCTCTTCATGGCCAGCTCTACGTATAGATATTATTGCTGTCTCCAAAAAGCAGACGGTCGGGTTATATACGAGTGTGAAATATTGGGGATTCTACAAACATAAGAAAAGTCCAATGCTTTTTCATGATAATTACCTGGAATGTTTGGCACTCAATAATGATTTGTGCTTTGTTAGAATTTGCGTAATAAATAATCGTATTTGAGGATTAAACTATTTTTCATTTTTGTATTCAACTAAGATTTCGGCAAAAACCAGACTAGTCCGAAGGTTTTTTTTCTCAACTAGGCTATCCTCATAACAAATATATTTCCTTTGTATGCAGTAGGACATCTTTCTGTTAGTGGGACAATAATAGGTCTAAAAGCAATTTTTATTTCATTCAGCACAAATGAAGCTATACTGTTCTTTTTGTTTTTGTTTGTTTCTGAACAGTTTAATTTTTGGACTTGATTGATTCTTGGAACAAACCCTTTAGGGACAGGGATGGGGTAGGCGTCCTGGGTCCTGGACTTGAAGTAAGGTACTATCCCGGCATTTGCCCGGGGAAAACACACACTCAAGATTGGCGCTGTCAGCGCCGGGATTCGAACCTGCGATCTCCGAACTTTAATTCAAGATTTCGTAAAGCAAGGTTAGGACTATATTCACGTCATATGTACTCTGGGCCATACAAACAAGCAGAAATAATATTTGTATTAGGATGTTTTATTCAAAGTATCCTTCTTGAGCTTAGTCGTATGGAAATTTTAAAAATAGCCTAAACTTTTCGCAAGGGTCTGTGCCTTCCTTTCGATAGAACATTTGTGTGTCATTAATCCAAAGTATGTCTAGGACACACGTTTTGTTGCATCCCATTGCAGAAGTGTTGTTGCTACATCCTGGTCTTGCAGGGAGCGATTGCGAAAACAAAATAACTATTACGGTATAGTAGTGACGACTGCATCCAATTATAGAACAGCAAGGAAAAAGTGACTAGTTCTTTGAGCTCCTCCTCCAAGCGTTGCATAATGCATGAACTCATCTTCCCGTTGTTCAACGAAAATTAAAATTCGCAACCCTTTCGTCTTTGTATATGTTGATTTTTACCTGATACTTAATTAGTATATCGGATATGACGAGTGATGACTAGGGGTGGTGATTTTTCGCAAATCATGGTAACCACATGCAGGAAAAGTCAATGCAGAGTGATCAAACTCCATCGTTAACATACCATACATTTCTATTTCTAGATTACTGGAACTGTCCAGTACAGTAATTTACCGGCCAACCTTACAAAACCAAAATGAAAAGCAGGAAAATTCAGGATAAGCAATTAGTGCATATTAGCTCAATTAATTGGCAAACTATGCTTCAAAATGAATTGCGTCAATAATCACTCGGCATTTATTATCCCATTACTTTCACTTGGAACACCAATATTTGTATTCTGTATTATGTTTCCTACATTTTGCATTTTCTTGGTGTTTCTTTGTTCCCATGCGTTTCAAAATATCACTTTTTCCACCGTGTTATGTACAAACGGTACAAAATGGAAAATAATTAATCTTCGCTGGATTTAATCACGTACAGAAATTGTTCCGAAATCTGTTTAAAAATAATAAAATATAATTTTTGGCCATAGTGAAACGTCAAACTCCGAGCAAGAACACTAGAATGTGACGAAAATGTTGCAGCAAAGTCAATAAACAACCGCTTACACTGAAACACAACCCATTCACGAATTCAGACACCCAAATAACATGCCCACTACAAACACTTCCAAAAAATACTGGAAAATGTTTGAAGTTCGCCAATAATTTACAAAACTCGGGAGGATAACTTGAGTAGGCTAATCGTGAGAGGGGGAAAACTATGGAAAATCGGTAGTCTCCCGCCTAAATCGGAAAAGATGGCAGATATGCAAATTGTTATCGGATCCATTTCTTTGTCAACTTTAACTAACGTTGCAAGGAGATAGACTTAGGACAAATCACTCCTAATCGTGGAAATCTGACCGCACTAGCTTGTACACTCGCATGCGTATAAACCACCCGCCCGGCTTTATTATACTCGACGCGCCACAGTTGACAGGGGCTATCGTCTTGTTTATTTGTTTAAACCCACTTTATGAGCAAATAAATATATTTCCGTCGACTTTAGTAAATGCAAGATTTTCCCTGCACTATTGAGACTATTTGGAAGATTTTGGTTCAAACCGCACCTTCTAATCTCTCTGAGTTTCGTTAAACATACACCTTAGCGTTTCGTATGATAGGAACCTGCTAAACCAGCAGCTCACACAATCCCTAGCAACTGGAAATACACGCCATTCATTAAAAATATTTTGTCGTGGTCTAAGGGTGGGAACGGGACCCCGTGAGGCAAAACTGTGATTATGGGTTCGATTGCTACCTCAGCCATTCAAGAAGTGCTTTTCCGTGATTTCCCTCCTCTACTTTAGACGTAAGCCAGGGTGCCACCTAAATTAAGGCCACGGCTGCTTCTTACCCATACCAGTACAGCCACTGGTAATCAGATATTCCCCACACACTATGTGACCACGATGTCAACATTTAGAAGATTATATTAAACTAGCAGTAGTGCCCGGCTTCGCCCGGTGGATTTATTTGTTTTAAGGGTGATAATGAATACTACTACAGAACTGGAGCGCTCAAGGATACTGATCGGAAAGCACCAACGCTTATTGCAGCTGATAACATCAGTATACTGCACCAACAGAGGCATACTATTGTCATGATAACTGTTTTAAGGGGCCTAAGAAATCTTTTTGCTAATGCTACATAGCCTAAACTATTCATCTTGAATCAGGCTATCATATACAAAAATAATTTTTCGAATCCGACTGGTAGTTCCAGAGATTAGCGCGATTAAACACATAAACAAACACACATACTCTTCAGCTTTATTATATTAGTATGGATTTACATATTTTACGCACACATTGGAGCACTTAAATCAATACATTTGAGTAAATTTCCCCTTTTTCTCCCATAACTTTCTCATCCTCTCCGACCTGGAAGCCCTTTGTGTGTCCGATATAGTATATTGTTTCCGTTCAACTGTTATTAGTTTGAGACTTATGCTTTTGTTATTCAAAATCATCTTCTCTTCTCTGTCTTTGATTTGTTGCCTAGTTATACTCAATTCTTCCAAATCATCCTGAACTTCTTTGAACCAATTATTATGAAAAATGAAAATCCACAGCCTGCTTCCAGTCTCCGACCAGGTCAGGAATGGAATGAATGAAGCCCCCATCTAGCGGCGAGGTATGAACTGTGCCGGCTGCCGAGGCCTGACGCACTCTGGGGCAATGATTAAATGAATGACAGATGAAATGAAATGATAGTGGAGAGTGTTGCTGGAATTAAATTTTGACAGGGAAAATCGGAGTACCCGGAGAAAAAACCTCTGCCTCCGTTTTGTCCAGCACAGATCTCACATGGAGTGACCGGGATTTAAACCACGGGCCCAGCGGTGAGAGGCCGGCGTGCTGCCGCCTAAGCCACAGCGGCTTCCTTTGAACCAATTATTATATTATACAGTATTAGTATAGATAAATACATACATAAAACAGCCTTACAAATCTCATAAGGGCTATGGCCTCCTGCATTGCAGGGACAGTGTTCAGTTTTGACTCATCAGGTGAGCAAGTCCCGAGGAGGATAATTTGGTTCAAGTGTTCCCCGTTGTCCTAGCGTTGGCGCACTTATACATTATATTCGATTACTAGCAACCCGCCCGGTATCTTGAACGGTTTACCCAGCGTAAGCTAAAAGGCGTTTTTTTTCTTTCCGATTTCAATGAACTACGACCTATGTCCGTTTTCCCTCTCGGCATGTTGGGTTAAAATCACTGACTGGACTATTAATTATACTGTATTATCATGAAGATAGCATATGCAACGAATTCTTGTCAGGCGTAATTTAAGAATGGTGAGGTGCATGAAACACAATTCCCCCTTCCGTCCAATCTAAATTTGACTGTGTATTCTGCGGAACGATGGCAGAAACTGGGGTGGTAGGCTAGCTCGTAAACTGAATTGAACGGAGGTTGATGGAAGCCTAAAGTGGGCGATGTATTGAAGATTGAGATATGCTGTCGCGGACTTTTTTTTGTATAACTTTTCATGCTGAATAACAATTCTAACACTCATAGTATTAACGTTTTACCCAGCTTAAGCCTAACAGACGCACGGACGGTAGTTTTTTTTCTCGATTCACTGAAATCGTTACTGCTGGGCTTCCTTTGGTCATAAATTATTTTATACAGAAACCTACCTCGAGAAATCCTTTACAGAATGGTGAAAACCGCATCGAAATCCATAAAGTGGTTCTCGAGTTTACCTGGAACATCCAAGAATCGGGGACTTTGTAGAGATATAATACGTGTCTTTGCATCATACTTGTGAGACCTTTACTACGGCTGAACCTGTGAATGTGCCCCGCTGGTGGGGTTATGTTAGCTAGCATCGTCAAGCCTTTGTGGGTGGATGACTCGACTATGGAGTACCTAATATGGCAAATACAGCGGCACGCCATGCAACAAGGCCTGGAAAGAACAACTTTCAAGACGCGCCAGGACTAACGTGTTCGGCCAGCAAATAGAATGCAATGTTAATTAATTTCACAGGAGTAGGCGCTTGTCGTAGAGTAATTCAAGTTTTTGTAACTGCTGTCCCAAAAGGTCCTAGGCTCGGTTCGTGGCTATATACTAGTAAACTACACCTGCTCTAAGGTACACTCAGCGTCGTGAAGTAGAACTGGGAAAAGCTGGGTTCGACTCCCAACTCAGCCATCCTGGAAGTGGGTTTCCGTGGGTTCTCACTTCTATTCCAGACGAACGCGGGGATGGGTCCTAACTTAAGGCCACGGCCGCCTCCTTCCCAATCCTATCCCTAATTTCCAAATACACACACTAGTAGGTTACAGCCATCACAATAACACAGATTATCACACAAACTCCCCCACACACAAATACATGAGGCTATATGACCACGATTCGCAGTCCCTAATATAAGCAACAACAAAATAATTGTTTAGTGTGATAATCTGTAATTTGTTAGTAAATGGTCAGGTTGGTGTTCTGACTTAAAAATATGGCTTTAAAGTACTTGGGTGATGTGTTCGTCCTCGTTCAGTTCAGGCACAATTTACTGTCCAATATGAACTCTGTCAAAGGGACAAGCTATTGTCCCGAAACGCGTTCATTATTTTAAAACTTGACATATTAGCCCCAAAACTACATTATACATTTAATTAGTCTAGAAAGTTAACGTATCAGAGTAATAATACTAATAAGGCTGATAGAGAGTATACCAAGAGGTATATTGATGTTGCTAAGATCTTACATCAAGAGCTAGCAGTAAAATGTTGACTTCTGGATACAAGCGTGGTGTATTACAATAAAATTATTCTATCAGCATGTGCTTCAAAATCTTGGCCAATCGACCCGATATTGCCCATCTCAATAAAAGAATCCAAAAGGCCTACTTGATAGACGTTGCTGTCCCACTTAGCCTAAATATGCATGGTACGCATCGATGGCTGATGAAATACGAAAACTCTTTGCACTAAAATGCGTGGGAATTTTACCACTGGTGATCTCTTCCACGGGAGTTGTTCCAAAGACTTTGGTAATGACTTGGAGGAACGGGGAATTGTTCCAAAGGCTTTGGTAATGACTTGGGAGGAACTGCAAATGGAACACCTGATTGTCAGAATACAGAAGGCAGTGCTGCTGCATTCTTTTCATATTGTTAGGCTATTTTCATGATACTAAGATTGATATGATACTTGTGTGTGAAATCCGTATCTTGTAGATTGAGTTGTACCGTATGTATGAGAAATTAAAGGTAATACTGTAATAATAATACTAATTTTGAGGAAAATCCTGGGTCCCATCAAAGAAAACAGCGAGTACAGAAGGCGTCACAACCACGAATTATACAAGCACGTGGAGAAGATCAGTGACACGATTCGAAAAAGGAGGATTGCCTTTTATAGCCACGTGACACGAATGAACCCAGGCAGGATATCAAAACGGATATTGACGTACTTTCAAGATGAGAAAACCAAAGGTGCATGGTTTACGGAAGTTGAGAAAGATTTACGTGAAATGGAAATTTCCCCTAAAGATATCCAGGAGCGTGTTCCACTTCAGGAAAAACTACGTACCCACAAAGGTTTCCAGGAAAAGCCGAAGCTGAATACAGGGAAGGCGTGGTCCCAGTAGAGAAAAGAACAACACCGGAGACGAATGCGGGAACACTGGGTGGTAGTTAGAGCTCGGAAGAAGAGGCAGTTAACTGTCGTGGTCCCTGGTTGGCCGAATCGAAGAAAGAAGACGAAGTAAAAGATCGTATTTATGCGGCACAGAATGGCTTAAAGAGGTACAGAGGGACTTCCAAGTAATCAGTGTACAAAATTTTGAAGACCGAACTGAGTGCCAGACGAAAATTGCGAATGTTAAGTTTGAACCAAGATCATTACAACAACCTGGGAAAAAGTGGACGGATGAGGGGAAGAGGGAGCATTCCGCGTGAATGAAGAGATTTTGGAATGAGCGGAGGAGACACGCCTCCAAATGACATCATGTTATCAAGTTTAATCGCTCTCCTGTAGGGGAATTTTCGCCTAAATAAATAATAATAACATATTTATTAAATACTTTTGATATTACATTATTGTGATATGTCTCACGAATCTGACGGCAAATCCAGTACAGATTATCTGTGAGACATATTCATTATTATTTATAACATATAGCCTATACGGATTATATTTCAATACAAGGGTGCATGCAAAAGATTTATTTTTTAAATTACAGTAAACTCGCGATTATCCGCGGGCGGTTTATCCGCTTTGCGGGTTATCCGCGGTAGCTGTGGGAGAACATTCTTTATATAAAAAAGGAAGATTTGGAAACCAAAAAATATTTCTCAAAAATTGAAATAAAGTTACTAAATACTTAAAACGTAATAAAAATCGTAAATCAGTATACAGTACAGTACACTTAAAACGTGTACAGATAATAATAATGATCGTGTGGCCTCCAGAGAGGCAGAGTACAGGTCTTTCTAGATGACGCCCGTGGGCGACCTGCGCGTTGTAATGAGGTTGAAGTGATGATGAAGACGGCACATACACCCAGTCCCCGAGCCACGGGAATTAACCCCAGGAGATTAAAATCCCGGCTGGCTTGGCCGGGAATCGAACCCAGGGCACCGTGTACAGATAACATCATTAATCAAGTACGAGGGATTGAATCGGTTGAATCGGAAGAGAATGGGAAACGCAGATGCAGAGGACCGTTACTCTTGATGCAGTATTGGGACACATTGACAGGATTCTTCAATCCCTTGAAGAGCAAAACGACGCATCACTTTGTGACAAGATGGTGTTGAGAAAACTCAAATCACAAATAAAGAAAGTGTTTCACCACGAAAGAGGAAAAGCAAATGACCGTTTTTTTTTTGTTAAACAGTAAGCAAGACTTTTTAATAACACACATAACATCGACTGAGTTTTGTTATCATGTACGTCCTTTTATTGTATAATCAACTTATTTAAAGCACTTGTGTGTTTTTTTTTAGTGCCTTCGACCTTTGTTGAACCATTACCAGCACTTTTGCGGCTTATCCGCGAAATTCGATTATTCGCGGTATCCGCGACAGTAAATTCCGCGGATAATCGGGAGTTTACTGTATATATTTTGATTTATCATATTAAGTGATAGTGAGAGAAAAATGTAAATAGTTAAAACCCAAATAGTTTACAGTAATTATAATAATAAGTTTACTTTATTAGTTAATGTTTACTTGGGTAGTAGTTTTTAATGCGACTTATAGCTAGTTGTTTGCTGTTCATGTTGGAGAATCATTAAGCAGTGATGGTATAATATAATTTATACATAAAGGTTTTACATATTTAGTACCGGTACTTGTTATTATAACTATAATCTTCTTTTTCTTCCTTCGTTACGGCCAACTAAGGACCTCGTCATGTCAACTGTTTCCTCTGTTTCTCTTCATTCGCAATCGATGTTGCACCTTTCTCTCTGTCGTCCACGCCTTCCCAGTTGTTAGTTTTGGCTTAAGTTGAAAACTCCGATGTTTTTGAAGTTTTTTCCCAAAGTTCCTAGATATCTTCAGACGGTATCCCAATCTCCAACTGATCTTTCTCTACTTCACTGAACCAGGCCACCTTTGTCTTTTTCTCATAGAGAATAATAATAATGATAATAATAATAAAAGAATACATGATGCCCATTTGGAAGTGTGAAGGGTGGAAGTCAGGTGACCCACTAGGTTCAGCAATACAATATCAAATGGTCCCCAAACGCATTCCGCTGGGTGATATAATCACCCGAGAAGACAATTTACGAGCAAAAGTAGAAAAGTCCCCACCCGAAAAAGAAACCCCAAATAATCAAACCATTAAACTGTGTGCGTTTCAAGTGAGGGGGGGCGGGAAATGTTTACATTTCGCACATGGTGTGGGCTGTAACGGCGCGCTGCGGTGCGCACCTGTTGACAGTGAAAGTCTTGTGACATGGTGGTGGGGCGTGGTGGGGCGGGTAGGGGCAGGGCCTGCTGAAACAATCGGCGAGACGATCCCCAGCAGAGCGCGGATAACGGGAGCACGTCTAGCCATCAGGTGGCCTTGGGCGGTCATTCGCTCGCCTCCGAGCGGAGCAGAGGAGTCTGGCTCCGGGCTTTAATCACTATTACAGCATTATACAAATGTATGCTTTGGGCTATTAGGTTGTTCAATGGGAATTATAAAGTCTCTCGTTCCTGTAAACTTATCCGCCATGTATTTTGTTGTTTCTTCATTCTTCTTCTTTAATTGTATCGGCCAACTAAGGACCACGTTATTTCAACTGGCTTCTCTGGGCTTTGATCTTTGCCCAGTGTTCCTTCATACGTTGCCGGTGTTGCTCTTTTCTTTCTTCCGTCCACATCTTTCCCGTCTTCAACTTCGGTTTTTCCTGAAAACCCTGGTGGTCGTGTAGTTTCTTCCTGACGGAATTGCGTTCATGAATATCCCCACAGGTAATTTCCATCTCTTGCAGGTCACTTTCCACCTCTTCGAACCAGGCTGGCTTGGTCTTCTTATTTTTAAAATAGTTTAAAGATCCGTTTCGTCAATCGTGTGGGTTTCATTCTAAGCAAGTGGCCATAAAATGCAATCCTCCTTTTCCTCATTACATCAGAGATCTTCTGGACATGAATATACAGCTCATAGTTATGCCGTCGTCTATATTCACCGTTGTCTTTAATCGGGCCAAGAATTTTCCTCAAGATCATTCTTTCCTTGATCTCCAATTTTCTACCAGGCCTTTCTTGTTCATGGTGAGGCATTCCGCTGCGTACAGAGCCTTGTTTCTTCATTATTAAAATAAAAATAAAATAAAAAAACTAACGATCGGAACGTTAGTTGGTCTAATAAATAATGTCCCCGTACATTGTTAACTTATGACTGAGCAAAATTCTTGTATTACTCTTCGCTTGTTTTTGCGTAACATTAATCAATAATTTATATATAAAGTATGCTAAATTCATCCGACAAAAAACTCAAGCTTCTGAACCAGAAGAGGTTAGAAAGTGCGGTTTGTGCCAAAGCCTCCCAAACCGTCTCAATACTACAGGAAAAATCTCGCATTTCTTGAAACGTCAAAGGAAATATAGACTATTTATTTGTTTAAAAGGTGTGTTTAAACAAATAAACAAGATCATAGCCCCTGGCAGAACTGTCGCGCGTCCAGCCCGCATAGCACTAGAGCCGGGCAGGTAGTATATACACATGGGACGTGCACAACCCATTGTGCATTGAAAAGAAGGTTCAAACATAATTATCCGCAGTGACGAATTGCACTCGGATTAAATAAATATCGACAATTTGTTTAAAAAGTGCGTTTAAACAAATAAACATATTTATAGAAGCACATAACAGTAAAGCCGGGCGAGTGGTTGGTTAATGAACATGCGAGATTTCTCGCATAGGTCTCCTAGTTGTTTTAATTTTAGTTATCATTAATAAGATATTAATTGATCTCCACTTTTATGATCTTTACTTAGCATTTCAACATTTTCGGTACTATGAGTTATAGTTATAGTCGGCAGTCTGTTCCATGCCACCCTGACCTGAGCTAATCATTCATCTCCACATAGCTACCACATTCTACATCCGAGGCAATCTAACTTTAGTCTACCCCTACAGTTCCTATCCTAGGCCCTGCCTTCCATAACTAAGCTTGCTATTCCTGGGTGTCTTAGTATGCGTTCTATCAACCTATCTCTTCTCTTCATTAGCAGTAGTCAAAATCATCTCTCCTTTCCCACTCGTCTTAATACCTCTTCGTTTGCAACCCTATCAACCAATCTGATCTTCATCATTCTCCTGTAACACTACATTTAAAATGCTTCTGTTCTCCTTTTTTCTGCCGCACCAACAGTCCAAGTTTCACTTCCATAGAGCGGCACGCGCCAGACAAAGGTTTTCAAAAGTGACTTCTTAATACCTAAATTTATATTCGTTGTCAAAAGATTCTTTTTCTGTACAAATGCTTTCCTAGCCTGAGTGAGCCAACCAACTTTTTATATCCTCTTCGTCCATCACTTGTTATTTTACTTCCTTCGTAGCAGAAGTCTCCTACTTCCTTTATATTTTCACCTGCCAAATTGATGTTTATAGGGATTTATTTCGGCTGCATCCCATTATATTTTATTTTACATTTATTGATTTTCATCAAGAATTCCTTCTCAAGACAGAGGAGTCCATACCATTTCAAAATTCATTCATATCTCTGGTGAACCGGCTAAGATGACGATGTCAAATCCCAGAGTTTAGTCTATTATTTTATTTATAGTTACAACATTTAGACTAGATTAATCTTGGTTTGTAAGAGTTATTACTTTAAGGTGTATATTTGCTGACGAAGGGGTCAATGCAACTCGAAAACCATTGTAACATTTTAATTAAATCTTGTCTGGCGGATTTAATTGCCTTTTATAATTGGTAGGTCAATACGAATACCCTCTTAAATTATTATTGACCATCATGGTTAACATTTTTTCTCAGTATAGTTCTAGCACTTTTCTCGTTAACGAGCGGCTCGCCTTTGAAATCTAGCTGGGCGGATATGTTAACATTCCATATGGCTGCCTGTAGCCAAGGCTTTCCCAGCGCGAGGCACAGCGTAGCCACTGAGAGCAAGCAGCGAGACTGGACAGAACAACGTGCAGATGTGCAACCCTGGACACTTGATATCTGCGTGACACGCGAGCTGGCCGCCAGGGCTACTCCACGTGGAGTGATAGAGGAAGCATTCTATTGGTCAGTAGCGAACAATGGTTATTGTCGTCGCGTGCTACTGGCTTACGTTTGAGTGGCCGCTCGTTAATCAGGAAAGTGAGGGAACTATACCCCTACAAGTAGCAGTTAATTATTATTATTAAGGCGACTCAGAGAACGCCTCCGAAACTTTCCATACCTAATGCAAGTTTAAAGAAATCTTCCCCCGCCAATGGCAGGTAGGAATTATGAAACCTATTTCGGAGGTTTGGGCTGGGATTATGTTTCTCTCAGGATGTTGGAACTTACTATGTGTCTCGAGTCAATGCTTTAATGCACATGGCTACTCGTTTATGTGTTTGCAGCTTATCAATATCTACAAAAGTTAAGTGGCGGAACGGAAGATTGTAAGCTTGCCCTGAATGAGGAGAGAAGTAGGCGGTTTCATAACATATTTCACTTTTTCGAGAGCGACAAGATGGGCATTGCTGATACTGACGTATGTTATACCAAGAGTGGTGATGGGGCGGAACATATAGGTCATCTGCCCTTATAGACTCTGTCAAGGCATGGCTACTTTAGTTGTGATCCTAGAAATTATACGTCAAAACAATATAATTAGAATCTCGTTTAACTGGACGTTGGCTTCTGATTGACCATCTCATAGTGTAGTGGCTAGAACTCCTGAGGTCCGAGCCATTTCATAGGGAAATTATGAAGCCTATAAATTACCTACGAAATTATTTAACATATTGAATGTATCGTGTGCAGTACTTATGAAGGAAAATATTCCCTAACATTGTTTATATTAAACAGGATCGGGCCCCCATGGCTAACGGTTAACCCTCCTTGGTGAGGGATAGGGAGTATGTGACGTTTTCAACATTCGCGCGTCAACTGCCCTTGTTCGAGGCTACATGTCATTAAAAGAATATCACAGTGATATGTCCCTCTTTATGCATTATCCATTAAATTGTTGGAAAAATATTCCCCTATAAACACATTGGTTGCTACAACGGATACATAGTAAGCTTTAGTGGAATTATAGCTTGACATAAATGAGAGATTTTTCAAACAGCTGCATTGGTTCCGTTGGTTTTTGGTACTGTATTGCTTATCACTGCCACGAAAGAATACCATGTTTTACTGGCTAAGGGTACGTGTTTTTATTAGTTTATTTTGAACGATAAACATTGACCAAGTCCTAAAAATTGCAGCTGAAAGCCGAGCTTAAACAGCATTGCCTTGCCCAACCGCCGCCATGCATACTGAGTTTCTGTTATCATCATCATCATCATCATATAAAACGCTAGGATGTATGTTTCACAAAACTCAAGCTCAAACCAGAGAAGGTGCGGTTTGTGCCAAAATCTTTCAAATCGTCTCAGTTCAGGAAAAATCTTGTATTTCTTGAAAAGTTAACGGAAATATATTTGTGTATTTATGAAGTGCGTTTAAACAAATAAACAGGACGATAATCCCTGCCAAAACTGTCGCGTCCAGCCCGGATAACAGTAAAGCCGGGCGGGTGGTTTAACGCAAAATTCTTCGCAAAATCTCCACAGTTATTGTATTATTATTGATTCGTTGTGGCCAACTAAACAGCGCGTTTGAACTTATTAGCACTTTTCTTCTTCCCTTCCCAATATCTCTTCCTCTGACTGTGTTCCCTGTTACCCATTCTTTATTTTGTCGGGTGGTCTTTTCAGGAAATGTGTGTTTGCGAATTAAAGTTGTGCATTTTGTTATGTCTTGAATGGTTTCTTCACGACTGCCAATTTAATTTATGTCTTCACTGATTTCTTTTAGCCAGTTGTTTTGATATTTTATAGATGTGGCTAGGTTGAACAGTTTCTTAGTTCGCCTGTTATTCTCCATTCTATACAGGTGTCCGTGAAACTGTAACAGTAGTGGAGTAATGACAGTTCCAAGCCACTCTAGAACCCTCCTCTTACCACTACTAAGCCTCAGCCATGTTAAATATCTCTCGAACGCGTGGTCCGATTTTGACAAATGAGGTATTGTTGGACTCGGGCTGACGTCCTCTTTGCTATGGACTACTTGTTATATTTTTGATTTTTTTTTTGAAAATTTTTGTTTTCGAAAGTTGGTGATAGTTTGAAAACCAAACATGGTAGAACGTTGTTCCATGGCTCAAACGAATGGTCTTTATGACCTTTATTTTCTATAATAAAACTTTTTTATTTTTTATGTTTTTTTGAAAAAACTCGAATTTTGAAAATTCTATATTTTGGAAACTAGGAACTCTACAAAAAAAATTGTTTGACGTAAATCAATGGTCCCTACCCCCTCTACTCCCAAAATAAATTTCAAGTCTCTAGAGAAAAAAATTGTGTGTAGTAGTGGGATGGTGGGGGAGCTGCTTCCAAAAGCAAGTGGTGAGCCCCTGCGACCTTGGAATGGAAGGAGCCATGCTAGGAGGGCGTGCTTGGATTCGTTTTTTTCGTCTCGTTGTGCTCTTTACGGGAATGTAGGTGTCGAAAAGGTGAAAATCTGGAAACACGGTCTTTTTGGGGTAAAAACGTGATTTTAGACTTTTTGCTATATCTCGCGAACCAAGTATGCTAGAGACATGAACGAGGGGTCCAAGGACTCGGAGTGACGTCCTCTTTGCTATGGACCACTCGTTATATTTTTTAAAAAAAAATTGGAAACGCGATTTTGGGGTAAACACGTGTTTTTTGTGATTTTTGCCGATATCTCACGAACCAATAACGCTAGAGACGTGTAGGAGGTGTCCTAGGACTCGGGGTAACGCCCCCTTTCGAGTGTGGTAGATATTTTTTTCAAAAAATAATTCACAAAGGGCCTAACGCCATACATGTTGAAAAAACGTTTTCTTTTTCTTTACCTGTTTATAATGTCCATGAAGCGTGGTGGTTGAGAGAGACGATACGGCTGGGTGTGTGTGTGTTTCAACGAACCTGTCGCTGACCACGGTGGCTGTGCTCAATAGATCAATCGCTATTTCGGCGGGTCGGTGTATGACAGAGCGAGGGTGCGTTTTCTGATATTTTACCTTTAACGTGTAAACGGTGATGAGAACTAGGTTCTATGTTGGTCGAAGCGAGTAGAGAAAATAAACTTGCCGACGAGCAGGAGGTGAAGGTCATTTGAGATTATTGGAAGGCGTTGATCTGACTTGACAACAGGTGACGCTTGAAGGTGAAATAATCTGACCATCGTGGTTGCAGGGGAGTGTGAAAGGCATGCACACACACATTTGTGAAACCACATGTAGGCTAAACCAGTGACATCCTGTTTTGCTTCGTACGTGACAAAATGCAAGTTGACGTGAAATTTGATCTACCGCAGGTGTTCGCTTGGGACGTTATCTATTTACATGCGCGATAACTGTTAACAAGTTACATCCTGTCTTGCTTCGTACGTGACAAAATGCAAGTTGACGTGAAATTTGATCCGGCACAGGTGTTCGCTTGGGTGTTAGCTGTCCACGTGCACGATAAGAGAATCTTCAAAGCATGGGAAAAAAAAGATTATACATGCAACGTAGCATGTATAAAGACATGTCGTTATCATTTCCACGCTCACTTAGGTGACTACCTTTGAACACACTGCGTTGCATGAAACCCCTGATCTTGTTTATCAGTTTTGGTGTTGGTGGAAAATACTTAACTTTGTTGTGGGGTAGGTATATATTTATATATTTATTGATTTTTATATAAATACATGCAATTATTTATTGATTAGGTAATTAATGATTTTATTTATTTGTTTGCAGATAACGTGTATAGCCTACCTGTCGTGTGTCTGTGGGAAATATATTAAAGAAAGAGAAAGACAGACCGATAGAAGAGGAAACCATTTCCACACTAGCCCACGAGACGGGAATATAGCAAAGCATTACACGTCAAGGTGAGATTTGTTTTTTATATATATATATATAACCTGTTTGATTTTGTTTTGTTTATGAAAGGCATAAACTATATGGAATGGATATACTTATGGTGGTTTATTTTATATCTTTTTAGATATTTGGAAAACAAAAGGTTCACTGCTATTGCAAATACAGTTGAAAACCAAGTGGCTTTAGAGTGGAACCCTTGTCAAGCAGTCTACAGCTGAAAACTCAGGTGAGAGTGTTCTTTCAAAATAATGTCTTTTGCCACTGCTACCGATAGCCTAACTTGGGAACGCCTAAATAGTTGTTTCAAATCGCGTGTGTGCTCTGGACGCGTGGTCAATGTTAGAAAAAGTTTGATTCCCAAAGAATTTTTAGAATCTTGTTTTGAAATTTTTAAAATTGAAATTTGTACAGCGCAAAGGTTGCATATGGCTTTAAAGGTGAATGCAGAACTGGTTTGCGATTTCATATATAAAAAGAAGGACGTAGAGCATAAAGAGACATTTTATATTTGCAGTAAAATGCAAGAGCTATTCATAGCCCATAATTTGGAACAGTGGTATGAAACCCACGTGGTGAATGCCTTGCTATCAAAATTTGATAAACTGCAACAAGGACCGAGTGGCCTTGCCTTAGACAAAATTCATCATTTACAAATCAACATTTGTCAATTCAACCCGCTGAATGCTGGGTCTAGCTACATTAAAACACCACCAGCCATAGCTTCGAAAAATGCTGTGGTCAATATAAAGAATCGTGACAATGATTGCTTTCTGTGGTCTGTGGCTGCGTATTTGCAGCCAGTACAACAGCATTGTTACAGACCGGGAAAGTACAAGGCCAAGTTTAATGAATTGAAACATACTTTAAATTTAACTCGAGTATCGTTCCCTATGGACTTAACCGAGATCCATAGGTTTGAACAAGATAACCAGGACTTTTCGTTCATGGTCTATGGCCTTGATGGTAATGAGATTGTGGGTCCTCTTTATGCTACAAAAGAACCGAAACGACACCACATTCATCTTTTATATTTATCTGTAGGAGAGGTGAATCACTATTGCCTCATTAAAAGCTTGAGTAGATTGCTAAGCAGTCAAATGTCCAAACATGATGGTAAAAAACATATTTGTGATCGTTGCTTGCAATATTTTACAACCCCCATGCTCTTAGAACGTCATAGGGTAGATTGTGTTTCTCAGGAAGCGGTGAGACTGATATTGCCACAAGGGGACAAGGCTGTGTTAAAGTATAAGGACATTCACAAGCATGACACTGTTCCCTATGTGGTATATGCAGATTTTGAAGCTCTCACTACACCCATGGCGGGATGTGAACCAGATCCCTCCATGAGCTCAACCACACCCATTCAAAAACATGAACCTTTTGCCATAGGATTTAATGTGGTGTGTGCCTATGACCCCACACAATTCGTGTACAAATACCGTGAGGGGCCAGATTGTGCCAAATGGTTCTTGGATGAACTTGTCAAGTTGGCCGACCATGTACAGGAATTACTGGACCACCCAGTACCCATGAACCTATCTCCAGAACAGCAGCAGCAGTATGAGCATGCCACGACATGCCATATTTGCGAAAAGCCTATTTTAAGTGGAGAGAAAAAAGTCAGAGACCACTCACACTTTACAGGGGAGTTTCGTGGAGCTGCGCATAGTAAATGCAATTTGAACTTTCTGGCTCCTCGTTTCATCAGTGTCTTTTTCCACAATCTGGCAAATTATGACATTCAGTTTTTGATTCGTGAATTGGGTCATGTCAACAAGGGCTCGTTTACCATTATTCCCCAAAACCATGAGCGTTTTACAGCCCTGACATGGTGGTTGGGCGACTTTAGCATTCGATTTTTGGATTCCTTTAAGTTTATGGCATCCTCGCTAGACAGCCTTGTGAATGGCTTGAATGAGGAGGAATTAAAAAATACTAGAATGCATTTTAATGATCCTGAGCAATTTCAATTGTGCATTCGGAAAGGTATATTCCCGTATGATTTCTGCAATAGCTGGGACGTGTTAAAGCAAAGAAAACTCCCACCACAAGAGAAATTTTACTCGAAACTAACACGCAGTACCGTTTCCGATGAAGACTATGCACATGCATGTCAAGTTTGGCGAGTGTTTGGCATGAACACGCTAAGTGAATATGCTTTGCATTACCTAAAACTGGATGTATTGCTGCTCACTGATGTGTTTGAAAAATTCCGTGAGTTGTGTCAACACATTTACGGTCTTGACCCGGCTCACTATTATACGAGTCCTGGACTCTCGTTTGATGCCGCTTTGAAATACACTCAAGTGGAATTGGATTTACTCACTGACGTAGACATGGTTCTATTTTTTGAAAAGGGCAGCCAAGAAACAGGCTGTGGATATGTGCTAGAAGTGGATATTGAATATCCCTCATCCTTGTATGATGAACATGCCGATTTCCCATTCTGTCTTGAGCAAATGGTTCCCCCTAACAGTAAAGTGAAGATTGAAAAACTCATGGGCACACTTTACAACAAAAATCGGTATGTGCTACATATCCAAATGTTGGTGCAATGCCTCGCCCAAGGCTTGGTGTTGAAGAAAATCCACAGGGGTATTTCTTTTGCTCAAAAAGCATGGCTTGAGCCATACATGCGACTCAACACAGAGCATCGACAAATGGCAACACAGCAGTTTGAAATTAATTTTTTTAAATTAATGAACAACTGCATCTATGGCAAGTCCATGGAGAATGTCCGTAAATACCGTGACATTAAATTGGTGAATGTCTGGGAGGGGCGGTGGGGTGCCCGGCGGTACATTGCCAAGCCAAATTTCAAATCGATCAAAATTATCGATGAGGATTTGGCTACTATTGAAATGAGTAAGACCAGCGTGACCATGGATAAGCCCATTTACTTGGGTCAAGTCATTTTAGACTTTTCTAAATCGGTTATGTATCGATTCCACTATGAGTTTGCCAAACGCCATTTTGAGGACGTCTCTCTTTTGTATATGGTCACGGACTCATTCATTTACCACATTCGCCACTGCAACCCCTATGACGTCATGAGGCAACATAGTGACTGGTTCGACACCTCTTGCTATAGCGCTGACAATGTGTTTCAGCTGCCCATAAAAAACAAGAAGGAAATGGGCGTTTTAAAAGATGAATGCGGTGATTCCATTATGACGGAATTCATAGGTTTGGCCTCAAAAATGTATGCTTACCGCACACTCGACTGTAAGGAAGCCAAAAGAGCAAAAGGTGTAGGTAGAGCAGTGGTAAAATCGCTACGTGTAGACGATTACCTAGCGGTTTTACGCACTGGCAAAGCTATGTCTCATACACAGTGCAGGATACAATCCAGCAACCATCATTTGTATCTTGTGGAACAGAGAAAACGCACCCTCGCCTCCATGGATAACAAGCGTGTGTGGGCTGATGACCTGCTCACTAGCCTGCCCTGGGGTTATGATCGCAACGAGGAGGAGGTGTGATTTCACTGTTTAATCGTTTATGGGACATGGCTTTTTGTAACTTGTAGATTTAGAATTTCGTAAATATTGGTTTCTGTCATTGTAAATAGTAGATTTTGTAAATAGTGACAACCCACTTGGACCTTTTGCTCTTTAAAAAGTTCTATGCAACCTTATTTTTTAAATTTTTTGATTGGTAAATAGTTTGATTCTTTTAACGCTGTACAAAATTGAGTTTTTTGTAAATATGAAATAAGTAAGATTTTTAGTAACTTTAATAACTAGTATTTAATTATTTTTCGTAATGTAAATGATAAACTAAAATGTTTTTTTTGGGATGAGTGAGCATGTCGAGAATGTGCTTTTGGGAATAAATAAGGTGGTTGTGTTTGTTCCCAAAGACAGGTGTGAATGTATGACTGGAGAGAGAAAACTGGTGTGTATGATTGACCAGAGCAAACACGGTGAGGTAGGGTGGGTGGGTGGGTGGGGAGGGGGGTAAATGGTCACTTTTATACTCATTTTGTTTTAAATAGTTTCGTTTTTTCATTGAAATGTGGCAGTCAAAAGACATTATTTTTGTAAAAACAGTCTTACCTGCAGTAGTTGTAGACCTCGACGTTTCTCCAAACACGCATTAGCACATTGCAGTATTATCAAGGTCAAGCACTTGCATCAACATGATTGTCAAATCTCAACTTTCGACATACACCAAATGGAAAAATGTGAAAACAGCAAAATGGAAAATCCATGTTTCCATATCACCAAAAACGCAAAACTTAAAACGGACATTTTAAAAAAACTGGAAATGGCCATGTGTGAAATTTGAAAATTCAAAAACTTCAAACGGACATTGTTTAAAAAGTGTCATCAACAAACTGGAAAAAATCCATCTCATCAAAAACGTTAGACTTGAAACGAACGTTTTCAAAAACTGTAAATTGCAAATTGGCAAATGACAGTGTGTGGAATTCATTATGTGTGAAATGTGTAAAATGAAAAAATCAGCCATCAACATCACGATTTCTTAAAATTAAAAATAACAAATCATTGTGCTCTGGTAAACCTTTGTTTTTATTTCATAGTCATAGTGAATTGACAAAAGAAAAATAGAATACAAACAAATCCCAATTCCTCACTCCTCAATGTTTATGTCCATGCATCATCAACTTTCCTTTCATAGCACTCATGACAATTAGGGCTGCCATCCTTTCACCCACTGAGGCATCACTGGATGTGAAACGTTGTTTAGCTTTCTTCAATAACAATTTATCTGCCACATGTCTTAAACCAGGATGACTATGGCGATAAGAAAGGTCATGTTCCTTGCATGCTTGATCCAAAAGATTAATGGGTACATCACCACGTTGTAAACGTTTTTCGAGACGAGTTCCAGGGCCGCAAAAACGATAACCTGGAAGATGGATTTCGAAAGGTAGGTATTGAATCACTTTGTCAATGACGCCATTGCCAGTACAGGTCTGGCATATCCTTTTCCATCGATGGTAAAAAGGTTTGGTCTTCCTCCTCCTCTGTGGACGATGTTTGTGTTTGTTGTTGTTGTTGTTGCTTTTTCTCGCCATGACACCCGTGGAATGATTCAACAAAGTCTTTACATGGACTCTTATGACCGTGATACAGTTTCACTAGCTGGCAAGTCGCACACTGACGCATAGACGGTATTTTTGCCATGGCCACTTGCTTATGGTGATCGTAATCCGTACAGGGTTGCAATTCACTCAACACAGGGTCTTGAGTCCATGATTTTGGTACATGTTGCCAGATTTCTTTCACTGCGTTGGCGGCCACATAATAAATGAACGACTTGGGCAGCGCCAAGAGTTCCTCTTTGGTAAAACTGTCTAGTTTCTTTTTGCACACAAAGAACTTGCCGATGGCTTTGTCCGTAGCATCGCCTTTCTCCATGGTATCACGTGCTGTAGATGTTTACACGTCGCTTGTAGAAATCTCACTGACGTCATTCACAGGTAAATCTTGAGTTATAATTTTGTTCAACAACTCCCAGCAGGCATGAGTGGTTAACCAATGAAAGAGATGCCACGCATGTGATAGGGCTGTATGGGTAATGTTGCCACAGGAACAAGTATCCATGAGCGTTTTCAGGGAGGGGCAGCCCAACTCCATGAGGTCGATACATTGACAGTAAGACGCCAAAAATGGTTGCAACCATTGACGTTTTTCATTACCTTTCACAAATACCACATTGGCCGAGGACAAGTGTGCTTTCATGACCACGTCCAAATATTTATAGGAAATGGTTCCCTGATTCCAGTCTAGTTGCCTATGATTTTCAATCCACTGGGTTTGTTTACGGTCTTTTTCACACAACAAATCAAAAGCATGGGGTGGTTTAAATAGCAAATGCGTAGCTTGCGATATCCAAAACGTGGTACAATCGATTATGGCCACTTGTTTAAATATAAATTTGTTGTCACCAATTTTAAACCCTTGGCAATCCACAATGAGTGTGCGCAACATGTTGACGCTTGCCTGGACCAAGTTCAACTGACGACTGACGGACGATCAGGTGTGATCATGGCATGGACTTACCTGCCATGCTAGTTCCAAAAAATAAGGTTAGGGTAGGACAGGGGCAAAAGCAAAAAAATAAGAATTTAAGAATTACATCATTTTATTATCATAACACGTCTTACAGGCTTTTCTCATTTTAGGATAAGGACGATAGCAACTGATACAACAATATAGTCTCTTGTGTTTGTAACGTCCATAACACCGATGATGTCCCAATGTCTCTAAACTAGGCGTTTTTGATGGTGAGCTGCTCACCGAAGCACCATGGATACCATACGGTCCACACGTATCGTAACTTGTTTTTTTTTCATCACCCAAAGACACAAGCGAGGGATAGCTTGAATGACAGGGTATATTTCCCACTTTCATTCTGCACAGGTAGGGGCAGGTGGGTGACCAGCGCTGATGTTCCTGCATGGGTTCATCGCCCTCCTGCCATTGGTCTATGATGATGGGACAAAAGGCACATTTCACTTCATCTCTTGTTTTTAAATAGTAGAATCCAGCGGCCGCCAAGGCTTGAGGGTTTATGAAAGGCACTGGCCATGTGGCAAAAGTCTTGAAACGTTGTTCCTCAGAGTTTAAATTCATGGATGTGACGTCTCTTGAGGCTTTAAAGCAAGACATGACTGAGTGGCTTGACGTGGGATGACCTGTTATTTATACACTCGTCACTTGGTTGGACAGTGGATAATAGTTGACTTGTTTGTGATGAATAATCAAACAGTAGGCCGTCGTATTGGCTGGTACATTGTCATGCGTTTCAAAATCTAGTCGAATGTCGATATTGGATGGCTTGACAGACTCTTCCAGGTAAGAACAGTCAAAGACAATCAGTGGTGCTCTTGCCTTAAACGCTTGGGGTAGTAGCATGGGGCCGTTCTCTTTTTGATAATACGACCATCGAAATTTAGAAAACAAGTCGTACAGGGGCCCAAACTTATTTTTTGAAAAATCCAAATCCAGTCCTTCATAGGGAAACACAGCTCCGTTGAGGAAAAGACGTGCATTTCTCAATTGCAGGTGATCAAATTGCGAGGCATCTTTGGTTTGTTGATACTTGCGATTCGTTTGAAAACCCACGATCAGGTAGAGAGGTCTCTCTGTATAGCGAGCTGTTTTTACAGACCAACTGTGTGTGTTGGTAGTGGGCAATAGCGGATACTCATGGAGTGCCCAGCTTCTAAATTCCATGGGTAGAGGCATATCTCTCTTTACCATTTTGAGTATGTCCAGTTTTTTGCTATCGTTAAGGGTCACATGAGGCACTTTCCATAGCAAGCGTTGTAGTTGAACTTTTGAATCGATGGGGGCATTGTCGGCTCCCTTGAGTGCATTATTATCACTCCTGTCTCTCACCAGATAAAGCACTTGCCTTGCGTTGACCACAATGCGTTGGTGATCTTCAGCAAAGCCTAGAATCAGTTTAAGAGGTAAATATCCAGTAAAGGTCCCATCGGTGTGTACCATCCAGTCATTGGTCGAGTCAGGACACCAACCTGCCATGCAAAGTGTTTTACCTTCTTCCTCACTATAAGAGGGGTATAGTTTCATGACACTGGAAATGCCCACATTTCGAGTGCTATCCACCACGATATCGTTAATGACATAACGTACTTCAGAAAACAGAAAGGCTAAACCATGGTTGGCCAACTTGGATGTGGTAGGTGTAGAGCCATCGGCTTTGGTGAGCCGACCTTCAATCTGAATGACACTTTCATGCGGTAGGGTGTAAATATCTTGGTTGTTGATAACAAATTGAATTTCATCATTGTTATTGAGTCCAGGTGTTTGAGCTTGATAGGAATGGAGATCAATTCTTACCACTCCTGGTTGCTCCTCGATGCGGTTCGCTATCTCTAGGATAGAATTCATCATGAGGGTTGACGTGGTAACCCAAATGCTGTAAAATCTGCTTGTTCTGAGATGTTAACGTATATTCACGTGGCAAACAACTAACACCATTCCTAGACGGTGTTGTTGCTTTATACACAAACTTCATAGTGGCTTTAGCACCAACTTGTAAGTCACTGGTGTGGTAGAATCTAGATCAATGAGTTGTTGATCTCTATTGATCAGTCTTAATGTTATATTACTAATACTATCAACAGCCACAGCATGAAAAAGCACCACTGGAGGGTTTTCACGAATAATATAGCCATTGGGCGATGTCACAATAAAGTCATAAAGTGAATGCGATGGTTCTTGATTGGTGTACACTTGGCTAATAATATTACACGTCACCGACACATGATGGTCTTCAATGAATTTCACTTCATGGTCTGATTCATGTTTTTTGTTGGGCTCCAACACACGTGGTTTAAATCCTAGTAATGGGCCAATTGAATCGGGGTGTGTTTTAAAGTCAATGTTGAATGAGGAGAAAATACTGCAGCGATGAGTGTTGGTATTTCCTACAAGTTCAAACTTGTGCGTTCCGTCGAGAAATGACTTTAAACCATATTGATTGATCAACACCACATAAATGTGTTCATAAATATCATCGATCGTGTATCCACCAGAGTTCAAGGTGAGCACAGAATCATCATAGTAAAACTTGTTGTTCACATTTTCACGTATGTTGTAAATTCGATTGTACGTTTCAAGAGAAACAAGTCCTAAACCATAGGGTTTTTCACTCAATTCGATAGGCGGGTAAAAGTCTAGGCTGACTTCAGGTCCACGTCCATGCACTGTAAACGTTTTACTTTCTGCCGACATACTGGTGGCGTTTTTGCTTATGCTGCGTCTTATATAAAAAAATTAAACACAAACGTCCACACTGTTGGCTGTTAAACGTTTGCTCTCGTTTCACATTATAATATAGCTTGATCCTGTTTCCAAAATAGGTCACTAGTTCCATGGGCGGGGGCAAATTCCCAAAACTGTCAAAGTACCATACCATGGATCCCTCTTTGACATAAGCTACATAATGCGTTCCTGGTCCTCGGTGATCATCCAAATTGACAACAGCACATTCCTTTTTCCAGGGTCGTGGGGGTAATTGGTTTCGCATAAACACACCTCGAAAATGAGAAAGCTTTAGTTGTTTAGCATAGCTTTCCACTTGTTGATGCGTCAGGGCATGTCTCGCTATGGCAGAGGTTAAATTTTTTTTTTTTTAATATTTCGAAATGGTGAAATCCCAAATCCTTGTTGATAAAAGGCTGGCTTTAAATTGGCATTTCTAGCCCCCATAGCAATCGCTTCCATCGTTTCATTGTGTCGCTGACTTTCTTTGAGTTGTTGCTTGCCCTGCTGCGCGGCTTTAATGGTTTTCGCCACTGCACTGGCACCGCCCAAAAGTGAACCCAGAGCAGCCAAACCGGCAAATAATGCAGGTAAAAATCCAGCTCGTTTTGGGACGGGAATCACTCGCCCTTGGTTTGAAACCTGTCGCCGACGTTTTGGAATAACCTGTCTCTGTGCTGCTCGAAGGGCTTTCCTTATGGTCAATACATTATTTTTTCTTTTTTTCTTTCGCAAGGGCTTGTCCTCGAATGTTGTAAGCCCAGGCTTTGCCAAGGACAAAGTCCTTTTTTTAGTCTTTCTCACTGCATACCTTTGTTTCACCATGATGATAATGACCAACAACCTTTCACAAGAAAGTTTAAATCACAACTAACGTCAGATGGTTATTTCATGGCTGTATATTCCAATTCCACATAAAGTGGGAAATCGTTTATGGTTTTTCCCGCTTGCTTTTCATCCCATGTCAACATGAGATGAAAAGATAATTCATCCCCTGCATTGACCATTTCATGGTTATGGATCAACATCCTATGACCATTTATCTTTATTTGTAAATGGTTCTCATCAGGTATGGCATATTTGATGTGAATGGTTCCATTATAGTGTAATCGATAGTGGCTTAAACCCGAAGCAAGCACATAGGTCGAGTGCTGATCATGGACTAGCGGTAAATGGTTTCTCTCATTCAAAGGTTTTTCATTTGTCAGATACACTAAAAATACACATGGGATAAATTTATAAAGCCTTTTCATTTCATGGGTCACGTAACGCTTGGTACAAACATCGTCTTCGTCTTGTGGGTCTTCCACGTGAATAATCCGATGGTGATTAGCGCTATAGCCATTCACCATAAGCTGGGGCACTTTGTCATAAAACTCATACACTTTGTTATCCACATACTTTTTCGTAGTAACGTCTGTAGACACTTGAGGATGTTTTACATGGGTTAACCGCTTTCCCTTAAAGTCATAATCTCCCTGTTTTGTGCGTGGCACTACTGACCTATCCACATAGTGTTTATTAGCAGGATCTGTTTCCTGTTTAGGATCATGTATGAGGACAGGCCTAGCTTTGGCCATCAACGCACGTCCAAAGACATCCATCGTCAACCTGTAGTAGCAGTCTACTGTTTTTATGACAAGGCTCGGTGTTCTGTATATAGACAGCCGGCTAGCCTGTCTAAGCCTTAGTTGACATGAAGATTATTAAGCAGCAAGAGTCATTCCCCGTGGGGGACATGGTTTCCCATCTCTGTCCCACATCACGTGAACAACGCCATGGTTCACTGTTTCCATCTTCCATTCGCTGCATCATTGTGGGGCCTTCCGGCTGTGGAAAGACAAATCTTTTGCTAACGCTCATTACAGCGCCCAATGGTCTGCGTTTTCAAAATATTTATATTTTTGCAAAATCTCTCTACCAACCCCTCTACGTGTTTCTGGATCAAGTCATGTCTGGATTACAAAAAGAGAATATGGGTTATTTTACATTTTCCATGCAAGAAAATGTGATTTCACCGGATGAGGTAAAGCCTGATTCACTCATGATTTTCGATGATGTATCCACTGAACGTCAAGGCATCATTCAAAGCTATTTCAGCATGGGTCGTCACAAACATATCGATTGCTTCTATCTTGGACAAACGTATTCAAAAATGTCCAAACAGTTGATTCGTGACAATGCCAATGTCATTGTTTTATTTCGTCAGGACGAGAGGAACAGTCGTCACATTTATAATGAACATGTGAATCCGGATATGACCTTTCAAATGTTTACAGAATTGTGTGCCAAGTGCTGGAACAGTCAACGTCATGCCTGTTTAGTGATTGACAAACAAAGTGAACTCAACCAAGGACGGTATCGCTTAGGGTTTGATCATTTTATTGCTATTTAAGGCCTTGTCTCATTCCCCGGCAAGTCATTTGCCAAGACACCATGGCGTTAGCAGAGAGTCAATTGAAAAAGCATATTATTAGAGCAAAAAATACTATTCGCCAAAAGTTTCGTCAATTGAAACAATCACGTGCCAATCATGCTTTGTTTATTCAGCAACATTTAGCACCTCCACTAAAAGCCATGTTGAAACCCTCTTTCAAGCCATCTGAAACGCTACCCACCGTTTCACAAGCCACGCAGACGCTGCACGAGGACCCTGAGGAAGAGGAACAGGAAGATTTGACTAGTGTTAGTGAAGTTGAGGATGAGGAGGAACAAGTGTTTACGCCTCAAAAAAAGGCCGCACCCCTTGCAGAGTTTTTGAGAAAAAAGAAATCCTTGGCCATGGTCGAAACACCTTGCCCTTCCAGGGCGTCTCCGTTTTCACAACTCTTGGCCACCCCTCAACATAAAGCTCAACTGAAAACCATTTTAATAAAATATTATGGATCAACATTGGAACCCTATTTCACCGATCTATTTATTGGGAACACAGATACCACGTATGGTGTTCGCTATGAGGATGATAGTTTTAAAATTGGCGATTCATCCATTAAATTTGCTCGTACTAAAGCTGTCATTAAAAACATCAACTATAAATTAACGCCAGGACTGTTAAAGCTGCTCTTTTCTCGGACCCCCTCTTCCCATGATTATACGTCAGAGGATCTTGAAAAATATAAATCCATTTTATTGGATACCCATGCTCACAAAAGACAGTATGATCCCACGCAACAAGTGAATGCCAATATATCTCAAAAATATAAAACCATCATTGCAAAAATGTTTCCCACTAGTCAAAGTATTCGTCGTAAAGTGTCCGCTTCGGGAGTGACATTTAAACCATTAAAACCCCTTGTGGATGTTACCTACTGGCACAATCCCAATAAGCTCGTCCAGCGGCTACAATTGTTGCATGCCTCACGTCAAGCTGGCCACACCGGTCACGATTGGGAAATTCAAGAAATTGAACAAGAACTTCGAAATGCCAAAATTATTGTTTAAGCCCTCACCCATTAAAATGGGTATTGCTCACGAGTTGCATCGCCCAGCTAGGCGTCACTATCCGCGACTCAAGGTGATTTCACGAGGTGTGGATGAACTTTGGCAGGCTGACTTGGTTGAAATGATACCCTATGCTGGCGTTAACGACGGTGTACGCTATATGTTGACCGTCATTGATGTCTATTCCAAAATGGCCTTTGTTGAACCTGTGCGTCGCAAGTCTGGTCCACTAGTTACCAAGGCCTTTCAACATATTATTCAACACTCCAAACGTCAACCTCAGTTGCTACAAACCGACCAGGGGAAAGAATTTTTCAACAAGGATTTCTCCAGTTTTCTCAAATCTAAGGATATTCACCATTACACCACGTACAGCAATCTGAAAGCCAGTGTGGTCGAGCGGTTCAACCGAACATTGAAAACCCATATGTGGAAAGCGTTTACCGCTCAGGGCAGTTATCGCTGGTTGGACATGTTACCTGAGCTAGTGTCACGTTACAATGACACCAAACATAGAACGATTGGGACCAAGCCACGCCTCGTGACTAAAAATATTCAGCGATTGGATAAACTGTTTAACCCCATAAAAGCAGCCGATCCTAAACGTCACCGACTGAACATTGGGGATTTTGTTCGTGTGAGCAAATTTAAGTCTGCCTTCAATAAGGGCTACACGCCTCAGTGGGGGACTGAACTATTTCGAATTCGTCGAGTCTACTTGGACAGTCCAGTCACCTATTTACTCGAGGACCTCAACCATCAACCCATAAAAGGTAGATTTTATCTCCATGAACTTCAGAAAACAGCATTTCCTCAGCATTATCTTGTGGAAAAAGTGTTGAAACAAAAAGGAAATAAACTCTACGTCAAATGGTTAGGGTTTAACTCTACGTTTAATTCTTGGATCAATAAACTACATGTTGTGTGAACCTGTGTACTTTTTATTTATTCACACATGTTGTACACCACCTATAGCTCTATGTATACAGCGCTCCGCGCTTCATGCATGTTCATACATGTTTGTCTTTCCCTTTCCTCCTGTGTTCTCTCATACATTACCCCTCCCCTCTCCCTCCCTTCACCTCCCACCACTGCTGTTTGCAGCTCTTGCCTATCTATTGGTTGTGACATCATTCCGACAAGTTGCATCATACTTTTTACTGATTCAGCGATTCCCACGCTTTGAACATTCTCTTATCAGGCACGTGGACAGCTAACGTCCAAGGTGAACACCTGCGGTAGATCAAATTTCACGTCAACTTGCATTTTGTCACGTACGAAGCAAGACAGGATGTAACTTGTTAACAGTTATCGCGCATGTGGACAGATAACGTCCCAAGCGAACACCTGCGGTAGATCAAATTTCACATGAACTTGCATTTTGTCACGTACGAAGCAAAACAGGATGTCACTGGTTTAGCATACATGTGGTTTCACAAATGTGTGTGCATGCCTTTCACACTCCCCTGCCACCACGATGGTCAGATTATTTCACCTTCAAGCGTCACCTGTTGTCAAGTCAGATCAACGCCTTCCAATAAGCTCAAATGACCTTCACCTCCTGTAAGTTTGTTTTCTGTACTCGCTTCGACCAACATAGAACCAAGTTCTCATCACCGTTTACACGTTAAAGGTAAAATATCAGAAAAACGCACGCTCGCTCTGTCATACACCGACCCGCCGAAATAGCGATTGTTCTATTAAGCATGGTCCTTGTGCTAAGCGACAGGTTCGGTCAAACACACACACCCAGCCGTATCGTCTCTCTCAACCACCACGCTTTATAAACAAGTAACGGTAATGAATTTTTTTTTTCAACATGTACGGCGTTAGGCCCTTTGTGAATTATTTTTTTGGAAAAAAATATCTATCACATTTGAAAGGGGGGCGTTAGCCCGAGTCCTAGGACACCTCGTACACGTCTCTACGGTTATGGGTTCGTGAAATATCGGCAAAAATCATAAAAAACACGTGTTTACCCCAAAATCGCGTTTCCAAAATTTTAAAAAATTACAACGAGTGGTCTATAGCAAAAGGACGTCTGCCCGAATCCTTGGACCCATCGTACATGCCTCTAGCGTTATTGCTTCGTGAAATATCGGCAAAATCACAATAACACGTGTTTACCCCAAAATCGAGTTTCCCAAATTTTTTAAAATTACAATGAGTGGTCCATAGCAAAGAGGACATCACCCCGAGTACTTGGACCTGTCGAACACACCTCTAGCATGATTGGTTCACGAGATATCGGCAAAATCGCAAAAAACAGGTGTTTACCCCAAAATCGAGTTTCCAATTTTATTAAAAATTATAACGAGTGGTCTATAGCAAAGAGGACGTCAGCCCAAGTCTTTGGACCTGTCGAACACACCTCTAGCATGATTGGTTCACGAGATATCGGCAAAATCACAAAAAACACGTGTTTACCCCAAAATCGCGTTTCCAATTTTTTTTTTAAAATATAACGAGTGGTCCATAGCAAAGAGGACGTCACTCCGAGTCCTTGGACCCCTCGTTCATGTCTCTAGCATACTTGGTTCGCGAGATATAGCAAAAAGTCTAAAATCACGTTTTTACCCCAAAAAGACCGTGTTTCCAGATTTTCACCTTTTCGACACCTACATTCCCGTAAAGAGCACAACGAGACGAAAAAAACGAATCCAAGCACGCCCTCCTAGCATGGCTCCTTCCATTCCAAGGTCGCAGGGGCTCACCACTTGCTTTTGGAAGCAGCTCCCCCACCATCCCACTACTACACACAATTTTTTTCTCTAGAGACTTGAAATTTATTTTGGGAGTAGAGGGGGTAGGGACCATTGATTTACGTCAAACATTTTTTTTTGTAGAGTTCCTAGTTTCCAAAATATAGAATTTTCAAAATTCGAGTTTTTTCAAAAAAAACATAAAAAATAAAAAAGTTTTATTATAGAAAATAAAGGTCATAAAGACCATTCGTTTGAGCCATGGAACAACGTTCTACCATGTTTGGTTTTCAAACTATCACCAACTTTCGAAAACAAAAATTTTCAAAAAAAAATTCAAAAATATAACAAGTAGTCCATAGCAAAGAGGACGTCAGCCCGAGTCCAACAATACCTCATTTGTCAAAATCGGACCACGCGTTCGAGAGATATTTAACATGGCTGAGGCTTAGTAGTGGTAAGAGGAGGGTTCTAGAGTGGCTTGGAACTGTCATTACTCCACTACTTGTAACCGCTGCTTCGTTATGGTATCTGTGTTTTTTTCTGTAACTTGATAAATTTCATGTGATTTCTTTTTCATCCAAATTCCATTTTCAAACTTTGATCCGAAGGATTTCCTGTCGATTCTCCTTTGTTGTTTTTCTATAATTTTTTATTCGAGATTTGTCACCAATTATAATATAAGGTGCGTTCAAAAAGTAACGAGCCGGAGGCTGGAATGCGCAAACCGGTGACTACATCGGCTAATCGTGGCGTGTTTAACGAGGTGTGGTTCCGACCAGAGCGTGGAAGGGCACAGTCCGTCGCTAGAGGGCACGCGTGCACGTCACGTGACGATGCAAAGCGAGCAGCAGCATGCATCAATCGTCCAACGCTGCCAGTCGCATTGCAAACAGTGACATGGAGGTGTCAACCGAAGAGCAAAGAGGTGTTGTTCGGTTTCTGACAGCGGAAGGAGTAGGGGGAACGGATATTCATCTCCGAATGTCACAAGTGTACGGCGAACACTGCATGCCCCTTGCAAGGGTCAAGGCGTGGCACAAGCGCTTCAGGGGAGGATGGGTGTCGTTAGCCAATGATGCCCGGTCTGGGGGCAACCCCCCCCCCCCCCTTGCATTACCGATGACAACGTCCAGCTGGTTGATGCACTCATTACCCAGGACCGCCGAGTGACAGTGAACGCTATAGCCACCGTGGTCGCTCCACGACAATGCACGACCTCATACGGCCAACACAGTCGCGGCACTCCTGCAGGAATTCAAACGGGAGGTTCTCGGCTACCCTCCATACAGTCCACACCTCTCTCCCTGTGATTACGCCAGTTTGGTCCCCTGAAAAGGGCTCTGCGGGGCCAACGATTCAACTCGGACGCCGACGTCCAGCTGTACGTGCGGAACTGGTTCACATCGCAGCCCAGGGAATTCCAGGGCCAATGCTTCTAACATACAGGTACTGGTTTCTGTAATTATGCCTCCGGCTCGTTACTTTTTGAACGCACCTTATAGTTTCAGATGCATATTATTATTACTATTATTCGTTCCTCTGCCACGCAGAGAGGAAATGACTAAACGCGGTGCTCGTTAGTGGCTAGATCAGCGGTCTGGATTTTCGATTCAAGTCCTTTAACTGTTAGTTTCATATTATAAAATTCATGGGCTAGTTGCAAGCATTGCTAAGTACACTGACCGGCAAAAAAAGTGGAACACTAATTTTTTATGTAATTTCTTAATTTATTCCACTAAAATGTATAGGTTTTCCAATATTTGCATTATTCATGTAAATTTTAGATGGTTGGCAACAGAAAATACCGAATGTTTTACAACACGCTTTAACTCACAAATTTCGTTACATTTTGCAAATCTTACAATTTTCTATTTTTTTGGGCTGGTTTTTATCAAACATATTGCCAAACAAAACAGTATTAATGTTTGCACTGCACTGCAAGAGAACACTGGTCACTAAACATGAGTGTTTCCACCCTTAGCGTTTATGACAGCTTGTAAACGCTCAGGCATACTGTTCACAACTCGTCGAATGGCATCTGCCGGGATGCGATCCCATTCCTCCAGCAGCGATGTTCTCAGTTGTGCCAAGGTGGTGTGGTCATGCTGTCTGACGTTCCTTCCAAGCGTATCCCATACATGTTCGATGGGGTTCAAGTCAGGACTACGAGCTGGCCAGTCCAGGGTTTGAATCTCCACTTCCTGCATATATTGTACAACACAGCGAGCAGTATGAGGGCGGGCATTATCCTGCATCAGCATGAAATTCTGAGCAATGAAAGGCGCAAAGGGCATCACATGGTTCATCAGGATCTCTTCGATTCACCAACTCAGTGCGGGCCATAACGTTGATGCCACCCCACACCATAACCGAGCCACCTCCCAATGGAGTCCTGTAGGAGAAAATAACAGGGCTGTACCTCTCCCCGTGCCTTCTCCACACTCTTTCTCTTCCATCAGGAGATCTAAGGTTAAAGCGACTCTCGTCAGTGAAGACAACAGGGGCCCACTGCTCGTGGGTCCATCCCAGATGCTGCCTTGCGAAGCGAAGACGCGCCTCTCTGTGATGCCGTTCGAGTGCAGGTCTCCTGGACGAAAGATGAGCTTCTTCAAACCTTCTTCTTTCTGTTCGCTCACTCACTCTCACATTTCTGACATTTACCAGTTGATTTCGTGCCTGAACTGCTGTGGTATGCCGATCACGCAGAACTTGGAGGGTGACAAATCTGTCATCCCTGGCACTTGTGCTTCTTCTACGGCCTGACCCTCGTCTCCTGTCGTATGTTCGGAGCTCTCTGTAACGTTGCACTGCACGATGTATGCTACCGAGAGATGATCCAATGACCTCAGCAACATAACGGAAGCTGTGGCCATCCTCCACTAATGCAACTGCCTGTGCAGCTTCTTCACGGCTAAGAGGCACGTTTTAGTGTGAACTGCACATGGATAACTTGCTAAAATGTGTGACAATGGTTCACACGTGTTCAACAAGTGCCAGTTGTTATCCCTAGAACAACAATAAGCGAGCGGCAACGCTCATAAACCTGAAACGCTTCCAGTCCGCTTCCCGCCATAAAACCATTAAGATAGGCTCATCGATAATTGGGGGGTAATTAGTGGTAATAAACCACCCTAAGAAATGTCATATTATCAATTTCTATTCACGGATGTTTCAGATGTTTGTTCTAATGCAGGGGTCTCCAAACTTTTTATTTATTTATTTATAGGGTACAGAAAGTCCCAGTGAGCTGATAGCTCAAGGGGGGACCGCCCTTTACAAATATGGCTTAGTAACTAACTTAATACTAGAATATACTAAGGTGGTAGGAACATTTATTCAGTGCTTATGAGTTCATCTATACTCTTCAACATATTGTTTCAGGAAGTACCTGCGTGCTTCCTTTTTGAATTTGTTTAAGTTTACAATTTGTCTCAGTTCAGGAGGTAAGTTATTATAAGTTGTGCTGGCTGAATAGGAAATACTTTTAATACCATATCTAGTTGTGTTTGTTGACTCCATGTATAACTGGTTTGCTGATCTTGTGTTATGGGTATGAATGTCTTTCCTGCATTGAAGTTCAGTATTAAGACTAATAAGACCATGTTTATATCTGAACATAAATAAAGCTTCAGAGTAGTTGAGCTGGCTTCGTAATGGCAATATGTTTGTCTCCTGAAATACTTGTACAGTTGGTTTCCTAAAATCGTAACCATACATGATTTTAATTGCTCTTTTTTGGAGTACTTCGAGCTCATTTATTGATTCCTGTGTGCATTTACTCCATATTATGTTCATGTATATAAGGTGAGAATGAATAAAAGAGGCATATATGCTCCTTAAATGTTGATTGCTTATTCCATAATCCCTTAACCTTTTTAGAACACCAATTACATTCGTAATTTTCTTTTTCACATTTGTGACATGATCATTCCAACTTAGGTTATTGTCCAAAGTTAGGCCTAAATATGTGTATTGTTTAACCCGTTCGATGGGCGCATTGCCATTTTTAACTATGTTGGAAGTGTTTGAACTGTAAGCTGGTTTATGAAATAGCATGTATTTTGTTTTTGAGGTGCTTATGATTAAATTATTTTTTGAAAGCCATGATGTTAGTATATTTAGATCCTTTTGCATATTCTCCATAATCCTTTGTTCACATGCACTCTCGTAAAGTAGAAATATATCATCTGCAAATAGAAATATTTTACCAGTAAACTCTAAATAACCTATATCATTAATAAGTATCAGGAACAGCAATGGTCCAAGCACTGACCCTTGTGGGACACCGCATTTAACATCAGAGATGGACCCTTTAGTTTTATTAATATTAATATACTGCTTCCTGTTAGACAGGTAGTTTTTAAACCACTCAAAGGCTATTCCTCTTATTCCTGCATTTGATAATTTACTTAGCAACAAGATATGGTTAACTGTGTCAAATGCCTTAGCAAGATCTATAAATAGTCCTGCTGCTATTTTATTGTTGTCTAATGCTTTATGTATAAGTGACACTACGTCAAATGCTACTGAATCAGTGCTATGTTTGGGAAGGAAGCCATACTGATATTTGAAGAAGAAATTGTTTTTTGTTAGGAAATTCAGGACTTGTTTCTTGATTACTATTTCCAGTACTTTTACAAGTGAGGATAATATACACAACGGTCTGTAATTACTGGGATTAGATACATCGCCTTTTTTAAATACTGGCACCACTCTTGCTAATTTACATTTATCTGGTATTACTCCTGTTTGCAGTGACAAGTTAATTATATCAGCAAGCAATGGAGCCAGATGATTGGCACATCTCTTAAGGAGTATGTTATTTATTCCATCGTCTGTGTAATTATTTTTGTTCGCAAGGTTTTGAATGATTTGTTTAACCTCCGTCACATTTGTTGGTTTTATGTATAGTGAGTTACAGATCGTCTGGTTCGAAGGCAAAATTGGGTTCTTTGGAGTAAGATCTTGAACCAAGTTTTCTACAACATTTATGAAATACATGTTAAATGCTCTACATATATCTTGGCCAGAGGTGTATCGTACGTTTTCATATTCAATTTCTACAATGTTTCGTGTATTATGAGGTTTGCCAAGTATTTGATTTACTGCCTTCCACATTCCTTTCATCGTATTCCCTTCCCTAATTACATTGTTGTAGTATAACTTTTTCAGTGCTCTTTTCATTCTAGTCACATCCCTACTACATTGTGTGTACTCTTGAATGGTTTCAGTTGAAGGGTTTTTAGTTTTAGTTTTTGCATACAAATTATTTTTTCTTTTTACCGCTTCCAGAAACCCATGTGTTACCCATGGATTATGTGTGCCTTTTACCTGTGGTTTTTGCTTAATATTTATACTAGCTGTCCTAAGTCCATTACTAATAAAATCACAAAGCTGATTATATGCTTCGTTGAAGTCAGTAGATAGATTTGGCAATTTATTTCTTGAAAAGAAATTGTTCAGTTTGGCATAACTTATTTTCGTAAATGTTTGTATATTTGAACGATTATTGAATTGCGTACTCACTTCTGGTTGTGATGTAATTTCTAGAATTAAAATATTATGATCACTAAGGTCACTCATAACATTATACAAATAGAAGTTATCATTGGCAAAGTTAGAATGTATATGGTCAATTAAAGTTGAAGAAGTAGGCGTTATTCTTGTTGGCAGTCTTGTATTGCATGGATAAAAACTAAAGCAATTCAGTAAAGACGAATAGGCCCTGTGAATAATGCTGTCTTTTAGAAAATCTATATTATCGTCTCCGATGAGTAGTGTGTTTGGGTTAGTATTGCAAAGTATGCGTTCAAGGTCAAGCATAAATTCGTTTGCATTAGTCTCCCTTGGGTTATAGTAAGAAATTACACTGTATCTTCTGTGTTTCTGAAATATTTCAATTTGAAGTATACTGTGATAACTATTAATGGTGTTAATAACCTTGGTTGCCCATTTTCTAGATACATATATTGACAGACCTCCTCCAGTCCCGTCTCGCGTTACATGGTGTGATTCAAAGCTTGGAATGTTATAATAGTGTGTTTCTTTGTCTGACAACCAATTTTCTGTTATGACTATTAAATCTATTTCTAAAATCTCGTCAATGAGGAGCATAATATCCTCGAACTTATTCCGAACACTTCGTGCATTGATGTAGATACATTTAAATTTTGAATTCAAAATCTCATTTTTAGTATGTAAATTATAGTTTTCAATAGAATCACAATGAATTTCAACAGAGCATAATGTTTCGTTGTGTTTATAATCGTCTACGTCCATTAAATCTATAAAATGCAACTTTGGATGTGTGATACCTGCAGTACTTATTGTCCGTATTTTTTCTCGAGGTGGGCGATCTTCGCTTCACTGCAGATGAGTGTGCTTGGGCCATCTCGAGCTTCCCGGACATAAATCTTGCAGTCTCTTGTCCAGGTTCCGAATATCTTCCCATTCTGCTTCAGGATCCGGCATCTTCTTGCAATGTAGTCGTTCCTGGGTGATAGGTGGTCATTTATAAAAATATTGCGTATAGGGCAATTCAGTCCAATGTCCTGGGTTGTTATAACTCTCTTCTGAATTCTCGCATTCACTATTTCGTCCTTCTTCCACCTGTTGGTGAATTTCACTACGATTCGCCCCACGTCCCCGCCCCTCGCCGGCAAACGATGTGCGACATCGATGTCGCGGAGTCCCAACTCAACACCCAATGCCCTGGAAGCTTGGATCACTAGGTCGTACACACTTTCCAGCCTTAGGGCCATACTGATTACTCCAGTAAGTTCCGAGGGCCAAAACCATATTATCATTGTTGCCGGTGGTAAAAAGTGAAATAGTCCACTGATGGAAAAAAAAGTCCGAAAAAGTACGCAACGTTGAAAAAAGGCTGCAAATCGGACTAAAGTCCGCAAAACGGCAACACTGCATATTATTAATTTTCCTGTCATTATCTGTAATTTCTAGATTAGTCGTAGAGTACGAGCCATAAGGAGTAACGTGACAAGACATCTGGTGGACACAAGCGGAAATAGGTAGTACCTTCTATCGCTAACAGATGGCGCTAATAGCACGTACAGAGTAATCTCGTTGGTTCGAGAGAGTTCTGGTGTCTTCCACTCACTTCTAGATGGCTGTAATTGGAATATATAAGAAGGCTAGTTGCGCAACCACAAGTCAGTTCCTATGACGCTGTTGTGAAATAAAATAGTGCGTACCTCCTTAAAACGTGTTTGTGCGTGTTTAAGTTTAAGACATCTTTGTAACAGTATTTTGATTTGAATTGTTGCTTTTGTGTGTGATTTAGTAGTATGGAAAAGAAGCGAAAAATTGATAGTGAATGCAGAAAATTCAAAGATGAGTGGAACATTCAGTATTTCGTAATTGAGTCCAGTAACAAGGCGCTATGTTTGATTTGCAATGAAAGCATAGCCGTTCTCAAGGAATATAACATTAAACGTCATTATGAAACAAAACATTTTCAAAATTACTCAAAATATACAGGAAGTTTGCGGACAGAAAAATTCGAAGCTATGAAGCGTGGATTGAAATCGCAGCAATCTTCATTTACAAAACTCAAAACCGAACAAGAGGCTGCAACTCGTGCCAGCTTTCGTGTGGCTCTTGAAATTGCAAAACGTGGAAAACCATTCACCGATGGAGAAATGATCAAAGAATGCATAATTGCAGCAGCCGAAGAAATGTGCCCTGAAAAGGTAAATTTATTAAAAACTGTCAGTATGTCAGCAAACACTGTGGTTCGAAGGGTAGAAAACATCGCTGAAAATATATCCTCTCAACTGTTCGACAAAAATGGAGATGTTGAGTGGTTTTCTTTGGCCTTGGATGAGTCAACGGATGTGTCAGATACTGCTCAGGTGTTGATTTATATTCGAGGAGTAGATAAAACCTATGAAGTGCATGAAGAACTTCTTGATATGTATAGTATTCATGGCACAACTACTGGTACAGATATTTTTAAGGGAGTTGAAATGGCCATTAATCAAAAGAACCTTCGATGGAAAAACTTGAAATGTATTAGACTACAACTGATGGAGGCAAAAACATGAGTGAGAAAGATAAAGGAGTGGTCGCTCTTGTGTCAAAGGCTGTAGAAAATGACGGTGGTTCAAAACCATTAGTCTTACATTGTATCATTCATCAACAGTCTTTGTGCGGAAAATGTTTCGATATGTCTGAAGTTCTGAAACCAGTCATATCAACTGTTAATTTTATGAGATCTTTTGGGCTGAATCACCGACAATTCCGACAATTTATTGAAGAGATTGGAGACAATTACTTACCTTATCATACTGCCGTACGTTGGCTTAGTTGTGGGAAAGTCCTTCAGCGCTTTTTTGAACTTCGAGCAGTGATCGAAATTTTTTTGAATGAAAAGCATCGCCCTCTTACTGAATTACAAAACAACGCATGGCTGTGGAAGTTAGCATTCTATGTTGATTTGACAAAACATGTGAACGAACTGAATTTGAGATTGCAAGGAGAAAACCAGCATCTTCCTGATTTATACACTAATATCAAATCATTCCGGAAGAAATTGATACTGTTTCAATCACAACTACGAAGTAAATGTTTTTCACATTTTAAAACATGTGAAATATTCAGCCACACCACTGAGACTGAGTTTCCTATCGATTTTGCAATCGAAACTTTGAGTGCTTTGAAAATAAATTTTGATACTCGTTTCTCGGACTTCGATGCCTTTGCGAATCAAATTAAAATTTTTCAGGATCCTTTTGATACTGACATTGAAACCCTAGCCTCGGAACTTCAAATGGAAATGATTGAACTACAGTGCAGTGATTAAGAACAAATATCAAAACTCATCTTTGTTGGAATTTTATAAGAGTCTTCCACTGACACAATTTGATAATTTGCATAAATTTGCTCGTGGGCTGTTTTCTGTTTTTGGTACTACTTATTTGTGTGAGAAGACCTTCTCCAAAATGAAGTACACAAAAAATGTTTACAGATCTAAATTAACTGATGAGCATCTTAAATCTCTTTTAATAATTGGTACAAGTAAAATTAGTCCACAACTACAAACTATTGTCAGTGGAAAATCTCAATTACATAAATCTCATTAGTATTTCATATGTCTGCATGTTATACATGTCTTTACTCATTACAATTCTGTGTTTCTTTATCCAACTTATCACAAAAACAATAACAATAAGCCTACAACAATGTTATGAGTAGTTAGCCCATGACCATATCAATGTAGATGTCATATTAATAATTATTCAACATAAAATTAGAATACTTCAGTAAACTAAATTTAATTTGCTATAAAAAAATATGTTCTCTAAAAGGAGTTTTCAAGTATGCTAGCTCTCCGCGGGCCGGATGTGGCCCCCGGGCCGTAGTTTGGAGACCCCTGTTCTAATGCATGAAAAGCTTTTAAAATGTGTTTAAATCCCTTTCATGGCTAGTTCTATACTATTTATATTAGTTTTTTTAACTGTTCCTCTTTTTTGCCGGTCAGTGTACATTCTCTAACAACTTTTGATACGGAAATTTTTGTATGTAAGTCTTGCTTCTCTTCGTATTTTATAATATAACGCTGATGAAGGTGACAGTGTGGCCGAAACCGGTCCTGTGATTAAAGCACAACTATTTATTGACTTAAGGTTTCAACTTATTGAATATTGTATATTTTACACACTGGAAGCTAATGGCTGAAATACTTAATTTGGTATTTAACTTAAAGTAGTCTTGAAAAAATACAATAAAACACGACTTGGAAGCTTGCTGCAAAATGTTTGTATTCCCAGTGTATTTCATTGCTGACCGTAGTCTTACCGTCCATTATAATCCACTGGGACTGAAGGATAGCTCCTATCCTAAAGCACGCTTACTCCTGAACATCCAAAGGCAAATGTTGACATTTTTCGGCCATGTCATCCGGCGAAATGGCATTGAGAAGTGTATCCAGGGTAAAGTTGCCGGAAGACTGCTGAGTCTGACTAAACTGCCACTTCAGAAATGAATGCACACAGTAGAAGACCGCGGTGTATGGCGGGGTATTGTTAATAGAATTGCGTGAAGGGTCACGACGTTCGAAATCGAACTACGACCAGGAAGAAGAAGGAACTGAATGCCCGTCTGTGACGGGTCCATGTGGTGTACCCGAGTCCAGCGTCAAGCGAGCGCGTGTACGTCCACTTAGGAAGATCCCACTTGATCGTGATGACGTGTCGTCAAACGCTGATATATATGAGCTGTCTTCCTCTCAAGTAGGGCGTCCACAGCATTGCTTCCACTCACTCTACCTCCTGTGGAGAGGCAGCTGACCTCGTTGTTCTACCCCTTATAACCTCAATAACTGACCTCCTGTGGTCAACACTGGTTCTCTTTCGACCCCGGCAGTACTAGGGTATCTGAGATCTAGTCTTTCATTTCCAGCCTTAATTAGCCCTCGTCTTTTCTGACACCTCCATTTGTTTGAGGGTCAGACGTGTTTAAAATATCACGCTAAAGAATCGCACTTCCCCTAAAGGGGAAGAGTGTGTGTAGTCCACCACGTATGGTACACCCTTTGAAACACTAAGCCGAATACACCTTCAAAAGCTGGTGTGCACTGGAGTAGGGGACCCCGAAAAATGCCTGAAGTGGTCAGTCATTCGCTTTTATCATCGACTATCGGGTGGACCTTCTCCTCTTTTTCATTCCTATCTGTCTTTTATGACGCTCCTTCCTTCCGAATCTCTCAATACTCATTCTTCGGGGGTTGACGGCAATTATTTTATGGTTCTCACCCCTTTATCCATTTTAAAGTCCATTTCTTCTTGTGGTGCTTAAGTTAGATGGAAGTCATTAGTTGGAAGTACTTGTAGACTCTCATCATTATAATAATCATCATTTACTTCAGTCGGGCCTCGGGCAGATGACCTGAGGAATCGCTATACCAAACTGTGTGTTCAAAATTAAATTTTCAATTTTGTTCCATTCATTTTTTGAAATTAAACCAACTATTTTGAAGAAGAAAAGTGAAAAACGATTCAAGACTTTCTCGTAACCCTCTTACAATTATATAAATAATTTGTGATCTAGTTTCTTTTGAAATGACTGCTACTTTTAGTATTCATTTTTATGTCTTTCACTCTTGTTAGTTCTATCGTTAACCCTTAAGAGACTAGACGGTCAGTTTAGTCGCTATACAAACGGAGGGCAATTTTGTAACACGAATAACTTGAATAAATGTATTATTATTAATGTTCCTTTTTTTCTTTTCTTTTCTAGGTGAGTACAGGATCAAGGCTGCCGGTGATGGGAGGATGTCTGCTGCTGTCTGTGAGTTACTAACAGTCGAGCATTATGGAATGATTATCGAGGTTTTTTTTTTTTTTTCTTAATACAAAAATGGTCAGGCTTTTCAAATTTGGCATTGTGTTGAAATTCGATTGAAGCTAGGAAGTATGTGGAAATACTAAGTTACACGCAACTATGGGAAATTAAAATTATAGAGTTTATTAACTTATTTTTTTTTTGACCTGGACCTTCGCGGTCCTGACTATAATAAGAAGCATTTACGAAGTACTGTAGTGAATAAAAACCGCGTACTATCGAGAGACACATGTAAATATATACATATGTCCAATTGCAGTGCTGTCATGTTATGTTTTACTTTCTTGGCCATTCTTTCAAATGGTAAGGACTCCGTCTTAATGAAAGAATTCACGATGAAAATCAATAAATGTAAAACAAACAAACAAACGCACTGGAATACAGCCGAAATAAATCAGAAACCCCTTTTGACATCAAATTGGCAGGTGAAAAGCTAAAGGAAGTCGTTAGGAACCAAAATAAACCAATGATGGACATCAAATTGGCAGGTAAAAAGCTAAAGGAAGTCGTTAGGAAGCAAAATAAACCAGTGATGGGCGAAGCAAAGAGGGTATAAAAAGTAGGTTGGGTCAGGCAAGGAAAGCATTTCTACAAAATAAAAAACTGTTGAGACATCAAATATAGATTTAGATATTAGACAGTCATTTTTGAAAGCCGGGAAGGGTTGCTAGTTTATTCTATATTTCCAAGTTCTATTACTCTAATATTTTGATAACTCGAAGTAATTTTCATTTCCGAAAGCACTTCGAAATATCGAAGTTCGACCGTAGGTACATTTTTCACGATCCCCCAAACCATTAGGGGCCGATAACACTGATGTTCCGTTCAAACAACAATTATTATACATTATACACTGACCGGCAAAAAGAAACGATCACTCGAAAAATTCAACATACTTTCATTCAAATCATAAATATGAACGGTATAGGCCTGGTACAGTACATACTGTAGTTTAGCATGGAAGTAAGGTTAATTTGGTTTCCTGGACGCGTTACCATTCTTCATGTGATTGTTGCACTTAACAATAGCGATTCCTTGACATGATGCTGTTTACCGCGCGCCATCGCTATCGTCAACAATGCAATGTTTTATTTTTTCTTCCTTTGCCACTAGTTGTCATAAGGAAAGATCAATACAGCCATATCCTCAATTGTTCGTGTGCAATTCAGAAACGAATATGCGCTTGAGGCCTGAAGATGTTGGTAGGGCAGTGACTCTGATCGAAAATGAAACAATGACATGAAGAATGATATAGGCTACATCCAGGAAAACAATTAACCTTACTTCCATGCTGGTAACTAGGCCTCGAGCGTATGATTTAAATGGAAGTAATGTTGAATTTTTCAAGAGATCGGTTTGCTTTGCCGGTTAGTGTAATTTAAATGAAAGCGGGCGAGTTCCCGGCTATTACTTCACATTTTCTCTCGGAAGAGGGGTATTGTTTCGCTGCCTATGTCAGCTTCTCCCCTTCTCTTAATATCCAGAATCAGCAGTGCGAACACAATGGAGGGGCCGCACAGATGAGCGATTGAGAGGCGCCCATTGATCAATGAGAGCAGATGAATGGGGCGAGGTGGGATGGGCACGAAGTCCGCACACCTGTCCACATGGGATTCCTATTACAGTACAGTGAGTAGGGTGGGAGGCGGACGAAGCGGAGTTGGCAATTTTCGTAATGTAATGTATGGTATTCTTGGCTGTCTCCGTGAAGGTCCAGCCAGCTAAGTTAGATTCCCGGCTTTGCAAACGGGTATACTCAGCCTCGTAAAGTAGAACTGGTAAGAAGTGGTGATGGATTGGAATCCGGGCTAGCCATAGGAAACAGAAGTGGTTTGTCCACTTCTGTTCCAGGCAAAGGCCGGGAAGTAACCTAGTGGAGGCCACGGCCGCCCCCAAACAGAATCCTGGTCCAAAAATACTCTCTTTAGCACAGATTCCCCGAGGGACTCACAACTGGTGGGACGTGGGTTGGTGACCACGGGATTGCTTCCACTTAACTCGTGCCGGGCACCTCTCCGGTCTCCCTTGGTCAAGTCTTGTTCTCTTCCGACCCCGACGGTATTAGAGTATCCGCCTTGCTTGGTCCTTGTTTCATCTTTCCTGATTTTCTCATTCTTTGAGTAAGACCTCTTCTTTCCTTCAGTCTTTAATTCTGGTCCACTCAGCCTCGTGAGGCAAAACTGAGAAGAAGCTGGCTCGATTCCTACTTCAGCCATCCTGGATGTGGTTTTCCGTGGTTTCCCCACAATACTTCGGGAAAGTGCCGGAATGGTACCTACCTTAAAGCCACATTAGTTTCCTACCCAAATCGCACCTCAATTACAAATGCACACACTAGTACAGATATCAGAGTGACACAGGTTATCGAACAAATTCTACACACACCCAAGTAAGCCTCGAGGCTTCATAACCACGATGTCGCAAAGCCCTTGAATCAATAAAGAACTGTTTTGCTATGAAGTAAATCATGTCTCTGCTGTTTTTATTTTATATTGCAAGCGTACTCATCGCTCCACGTGGACGCTGCGCGGAAGAGCATCAAAGACGTGCCGATTTCTTTTTGTTTTAAGGATCACGACAATTACCTGTCCTGATACGTGTTTCACCTCCGAGCAGCGTAGCCGAACTCGTTCACAGATCCTGCAGTCAACCTAAATGCGGGTTTCTCTCACTCCCATCAGAGACAAAGATGATGGAATTGTACCGTATTTCAAATCTCGGGGCACCTAACCCACTACCATGGAAACCCTAAAATGTAAATGCATAGTCAAGCACAATGAGCTGATGACCAAGATGCCCTAAGCCTCTAAATGTATCAACATCAACACTTTTACCCAGCCAGTCAAGACACGTCCGATTTTTTTGGTATTCTTTAGCTTAGTAATTGACGATTAATTCTGGTGCATGGTAATCAACCCCGTTTATTTGGGTGGTGTAGAATCTGTCTGATAACCGGTGGTAATTGTGATGGCTGTATTACTGTGTGTTATCTGTGATTCAAGTAAGGACTGCAGAGGATCAATTTCAAGTAGTTCCTGCTTTTGCTACCAAATGCTACCCTCAACGACACCTAGTCGCGAACTTCGCTACTAAATGCCACCGCACCTGGTACCTAGCGGTGAACGTTGGATCTTAATAGAGCATTAATCAAATCTAACCTACAAATTTAGCTTCACACAATTGTAGTTAGTGGAAGGTTCTTTTTATAAAGGTAGTAGTTTTACGTGACCATTAATCTGGCGATCATGGGCCAAGTGGCCTCAATTTTTATGTGAAACCCAAATACAGCACGTGATATTTCAATTCGAAAATCTCACTTGCCTTAGTTTTTGTAAAGTGTGTAGCGTAGGGAGCGTGATGGTGCAGTGGTCAAGCTGCTTGCCTTTCACCAAGGCTCGATTCCCGATCAATGCCTCCTTTTCTTATCATGTCATTTACTTGGAGGTGTATGGGAAAATCCGGGGAAACCCACACTCAGGATAAACGCAGTCAGCGCCAGGATTCAAACCTCTAACTCCGGACTTGTTGCGCAATCCCCATCGGGGACGTGGTGCATGATTTAACACGCACGGCTACGTAGCGGGGTCATAGTAGTTTTTAGGCGCTTGGATACCTATCGTGTTTGCTTGTGTGTGAATAGTTGGTTATTTCGTCTGCATGTGAGACAAGCTGGACGATACGGGCACAAGTCACGTGCCGTCCAGCAGCACATCATGATGTCATACATGAATGCGAGGTAGAAATTTGATATACGAGTACGTCTGCTTCCAATCGATCTCCGCCCTCCCGAATTTGCAGAGAGATAGAATGGAACTTATTTTGATATCTTAGCATGGACTGTCTCCCCACCTCGTGGGCTAGCATTCTTCGCTGTCGCTCTGCCTAGAAATTTAATTCTGGTCTGAGGGAGGGCTGAAACTGGGTACACTCAGCCTCTTGAGGTAAAACTGAGAAGATATGAGTTCGATTCCCACCTCAACCATCCTGGAAGTGCTTTTCCATGGTTTCCCAATTTCTATTCCAGGCGAATGCCGAGATGGTACCCAACTAAGTCCTCGGCCGCCTCCTTCCTCGCCTGAATTCCAAATACGCACTATAATAGACTATAATCATCACAATAACTAGCTTCCTCCACACACCCAAATACACGGGGCTAAATTACCTCGATAACTATTTTATGTTTATTGCTGTTTTACCCAACTCTGCTGTAAGACGAATATTTCAAACCCCCAATTGGGCTACAGCGCTCATTTCGGCGTTATTGTGATTTGTAACCTGCAATCATTTTATTTGTCATTCCTTATCGCATGGGCGGCTTCGGTGGCGTAGTCGGTAGCATGCTGAGCTTCTATCCCCAAGATCGCGGGTTCAAATCCGGCCGAAGTCGTCGGATTTTTTAAGAGCGTTAATAATCCCTCAGTATGCCTTCCTTCGGAGGGGAAGTAAAGCCGGCGGTCCCATGTCATAGATTTATGGCATGTTAAAGAACCTTCCACTAATTACACCTGTGTCAAGCTAATTTGTATAAGTTAAGAATGTAAACAACGCTCTTAGATTCCTACGTTCGTTGCCAAGAGCCGACTGCGGTGGCGTCTGATAGCTAAGTTCTGAACTGGTAGTCGTCGACGGTGGCGTTTGGCGGCAAAAGTAGGAACTATTCGAAAAATGCATATGTCTACAGTCCTTACTTGAATTAAAAAACAGATAACACACACTAATACAGTCATCACAATTAAAACCGGTTATCAGGCAGATTCTACACACACCCAAAGTACACGGAGCTACATGACCGCGTTGTCGCAGCCCCTAAACTTAAGAACCAACCAACCAACTTATCGCATGGGAAGGGCATCTATCTCCATCATTGACCCCCGTAGAAACGGCAATAATCCTCTTCGATTCCAAGGCAAGATGTGTATATGCAGCTCAAATGCTTCCGCTGAAGTTTGTCCCAGCTACAGCGCTGTCGACTGGCATGCGTTCACAAGATGAAAGGTGCCGCCCGCCGAGTGTATGCGATCCTTCTCCCTCCTCCTCGCCTGCCTACATGCCTGTTCTCTCAACAGGTTGGTGTGTATGCGTTGAGCTAACATGCTAGTGGATGACTGAGTTGAACCATTTAATTCGTCCCACCATAAAGTTAGTCACAATTTTGAAACCTTCACTATAGTACAATCACTGGCAATTTTATCCCATCCCTGACTGTGCCTTTAAGTGTAATTTCGTCGGCTAACGGATACCCCCGGTATACGGCGTGCGATTGATCTCCCATCCCCTTACAAGTAGTGAACTGTATTTATGTATGGGGATTAAATAATACTATTTATTCACCAAAGTTGTATGTTTGGTGCTCTGTAAAGTGGTTAGGATAAAATAATATACATGGTTGCAAGGATCGTACTAGCCTAAAGTCTGACAGAGCTCGGAACAAACAAAAATATGTACCATCATGTGTGTGTGTTCACATCAGCTGGGGACTCGGGCAGCACTGCGCACGTGTCGAAGTGTTTCTCGTTTTGTAGGAATGCAAATGTAGAAGCGAGCAGCCACCATGGGAACCACCTGCAGGAGCAGCTGTACAAGTCGTATCACCCACAGGATAGTAGTCACAATAACACAAGTGGGCCCAGATCATGGCCTCTTCAAAGAATTTGATGGTTGGTTGGTTGGTCATGTAGCCCTTGTATTTCCGGTGTGTAAAATCTGTCTGATAACCGGTGTTAATTGTGATGGCTGCATTCTAGTAAAGCCATCATTACTTCCGACTTGTCCGGCTCCCTGGCTAAATGGTTAGCGCGCTAGGCTTTGGCCCGCCGTGTCCCGGGTTCGATTCCTGGCCGGGCCATCAGGGATTTTGATCTCCTAGGGTTAATTCCCGTGGCTCGGAGACTGGGTGTATGTGCCTCATTACGACGCGCAGGTCGCCCACGGGCATCAATTAGAGAGACCTGCACTCTCCGACTTGACATTTCAGTGCTATTCTAGAGTTTCCTTCGGTAAATCGCGACATCGGGAACAAAACTCGATATGTCGATTTGAATGGCTGCCTGTGATTGGCTAGTTAAAGTGGTTCTCCTTCTGACCGCTAGATAACTCTAGGGTAACACTGAAACGTCAAGTCGCAAGTAAATATGGCTTTACTATAGTGTGTGTTATCTGTAATTCAGGTAAGGACTGCAGACGATCAATTTCATATAGTTCCTAATTTCGCTACCAAACGACACCTGGCTGTGAACTTGTCTACTAGATGCCACCGCAACCGGAACCTGGCGACGAACGTTGGTGGTTGCTCGTTAAGCAAATCTAACTTACAAATATAGCTTCACACAATTGTAGTTAGTGGACAGTTCTTTTACATGCCATAAATCTATGACATGGGCCCGCCGGCTTTTACTTCCCCTCCGAAAGAAGGCTTACAGTTTACGCCACGGTTTTTGGCTGGTCAGTGCCGGTTTCACAGTCGTACAGAGGACAGTCTGCGAGCCTCACGCATGTGCAACTGATATGTGAGTTTTCAGTTGGGCAGAAAGCAACTCACGTGTCAATTGCAGCCTGAGGTTCGCCACCTGTCCACTGTACGGCTACGCAAACTGGGCTCACCGGTCAAAAACCGTGGTGTAAACTGTACTCTGAGGAATTTTTACCGCTCTTAAAAAAATCCGACTACTTTGGCCGGGTTTGAACCCGCGATCTTAGGCATAGAAACTCAGCATGCTACCAACTACGCCACCGAAGCCGCCTAGAAGATCGTCAAGAAGAAGTTTCAAAGGAAAAAGACTACTTACTTGAATAGACACTTTTTTTTTCTTTTTCCTAGTTTAAAATCTGTTTCGAACGTTCATGTAAAACATACATAATATTTGTTCCTCTTGGTCAATCGCCTATTTTATGTTAGTTTCTTCTAGAAACTGCACCATAATTTGATTTAAACAGTTTAAACTCAAGAGATTTCTTTTTTGCTCTCGATTTTAGCAAAAATATTGATATCGATTTTACAAAAAAGAAAAAAAAACTGACGTGATGGGGAAACAATGGAGGTCATTTTCGAAACACACACACCAAAGAAGCACTTGGTTAATTTGTTAGCATCATACAGACGTAGACTATTATATTTATAGACTGCTATAATTAATAAAGTGATCTGTTTGAAGAAGCAAGTGGTGTCGGCTCCAGCCAGCTCTGTCTTTGTTCCTCGCCAGCTGTGACTCGCCCACCGGATGTGGTGTTTATGCACAGCGCGCGCGCGTGCGCCTCCTCTGCCAGAGATGACAACACTTTACAAAAAAAACGTAATAGTAAGAAAGTTTTTTATGAATTGTGAGTACAAAATACGAATCATGATTCTTGTTTTAGTAGTCGAGGGGAATAATTGGAAGTAATTATGCTGTAAACAGTTACTAGTTAGTTATTGTAGTTTTAAGGGGCGGAACAGCGAGGTCATGTCGTAGGCAGTTACCTGGTTCCTGATCATTCACATTGAATTGTTTCTATTGTCTTCGGCCTAACTTTCAGTATGAGGGAAACCTTTCCTTTGTCTGAATTACGAATTGGTTTTCGCCAAATTTCGCACTCTTCCTCGAGACAAAGAGAAACGGAATATCGTTTATGCGATATGTCTTTTGTGCCCCATTATTTCTGAGACAACCTCTTCAGTTGCGTAACTACGGGGGAGGGGGGAGAGAGAGATCAATTCCCCCCCCCCCCCGGTGTCAAATGATAAAAATACGCAATACGATGAAATGTTTCTTTTGAATAAAACCAATCTTTGGATTGATGATAAAAAAACGACTGATTTATGTACGTTTATACTTAAAAGAAGATTTCTGTTTTCTCGTGTAAAACTTTTAGTGTTACCTAAACTGAACACTTGCTTAAGTGAAACTGTTCATTTCCGAGCTTTTGTACATTTATTTATGCTTATGGCATTGTACACAAAAACGATATACTATATATGCAAAAAAGGGGAGCAAACCATTACAACAATCAACAGATTTCACAGCTGTATGTCCAGTTCGTCTAGCTACTGTATGGCCTGAGTAGATGTCACCAGAAAGTCGTCCATTGATCCAGAGTACGCCCTCCGCGGACATTCTGCTACAATAGGGTGGATGGTTTGATTCACTGCACCGCAGTCACAGCTGGGGGAAGTTCGCATACCCCATTTATGAAGCAGTGAGCCACATCGCTCGTGCTTGGTTCGGATTCTGTTGAGGGCAAACCAAGTTCTTCGTGGGAGATCAAAACCAGCCGGAGGGTGCTTGATATTAAATAATGGCTGCCACTCCTTCGGAGCTGCGCCGTTCCTAACAGATTGCCATTCTGCCTTTCCATTATAGCTTCTGCTGATGAGCAACTGTGCCGTCTGAACTGGTGGTGAATTCGATTTTAAGCGCCTTTTGTACATTGATTCATGCAAATAAAACACTTCAAATGCTCTCGAGATCAAAAACGAAAACGTGTAGTTTTGCTTTCATTGATTGTCTCATTTTCCCCAAACCCCCCACCAATAAAACAAGAACAAACATTTTAAAAAGAAAATAAAAAACAAACACGAATCAAACAAAAAACACAAAGCAATAATCAAAAACAAACACGAAACCAAGACTAAAAACGAAACCAAAATTAAAAGCAAAAACAAAATACACGAAACCATAACAAAAACACAAAGCAGAAACAAAAGTTAAAGGCAAAAAACACAAAATAAACAGTCACTAAAGTAAACTTACAACAAAAAGAGAGAAAAAACAAAACAAAAGAAAACATTTAAAAAAATGTTTTATATAAAAGATAAAGAGCTAGCGAAACGCTAATAATAGCTTCTCCCCTCCAGAAGAAAATCCTAGTTACGCCTCTGCACCTAGCATTATTGGCTGGCGGTCCTGGTTCGATTCCTACCTCATCCAACCATTAAGTGGTTTTCCGTGGTTTCCCATTTCTACTCCAGGCAAATGTCGGGATGATTCCTAACTTAAGGCCACGGCATCTCCATCATAATCCTAGCTTCAATTACAAATACACACAGTATTACAGACACCACAATTACACAGGTTATCAGACAAATTTACACTCTCCTATGTAATGACACGCTAGTAACCATGTGTTCTGCACGATGACTCGCTGCTACTGTGATGATGTGTAGGTGTTCACTTGTTCACGAATTGAAACCAGCTCAATTGTGATCATTCACATTCAATTGATTCTGTTGTCTTCGGCCTAACCGTTCCTTTCTCTGTATGAATGACGAATTGGCTTTCGCAAAATTTGGCATCTCTGTTGACGGTATATTGAATCCAGGGGATGATGTCCCCGGAGGTGACCCTTTGGAAATTTTACAAAATATAATAACGGAACTGCTAATACAAAATACGGTAACACATTTATTAAATTAAACAATTACTTGCTGAAGAATGTATAATTCTTACTGTGTACTGTTGTTGCCTCTTGGCCTGGCCACACACGTCTTCGTGACAACGTATAACTCGGTCCTCTCAGGGTTGCCAATCTAGCTTTTTCAAACTAAGCCTAGCCCCAAATAATTTAAATCTCGACTAGCGGGACAGTTTTTTTTTATCTTTTCTTAGCAAGAGGGAAATTGTTAAAAAAGTACCGGTAGTCTAGTTTTAATTAAAAATAAAATGTTTAAATAAATACCTAGAATATTCTATGGCCCCATTAACACTAATTTGGATGATTGCTGTTTTAAGGGGGTAGAACAGCGAGGTCATCTGTCCCTACTTATTTGGGGATCGTTGTTAACTTCTTGAATGTGAGATAGTCGAGTTGCTTCGTATTACATATATCCAGCAATTCCCCCGAATTACGCTTATCACGTATTGGTCGATCTTAGCTACGCTACTGCGAGAAATGTGACAGCGAATTTTCCACCTTACGTAATAATCCTTTACAACGCAGGTAGGACAACTGGTCATCTTTTATCCGAGAGTTCTCTGTACAGCAGCAGCGACAATGTTATCGTTAATAAATTATACCATATCCCTTGTAATTACTGACGAAACCCGATGATTTCTTCGCTGTGTTGAATCTAGGGAATAGTAGATGATCTTGTGTTATCCTGGATGTTTGTGTAATTGTCCTTGGATTCTCCCCTCCCACTACCCTCATCTCCCCACCCAGGAGCGAAGTGGGCGGATTCAAATGTAGTACTCGACCTGTTTTGTCTTAAAACGTAACAGCTGCAACTTATAATACCAGTACTTGAAATATATAGCCTATTCATTAGGACCGATGGCTCTGATGTAAAGCCCGTACACATTAACACAGCAGTTTTGAAAATGAAATATTAGCATTATTAATGTATTATGTCATGCATCAGTTAGTGTAGCGACGAAATTCTCCCGACCTTGCTGTATGGAAGTGAGAGGTGAGTAGATACCTTAATATCTGATACTGTATTTTAGTTCCCATAGTTTCCGCATTTCTTCAGTCGACGGTGCCTGGGTAGTTGGCATATTTTGGCTAAGTGAGACAGCATTATTATTATTATTACATTACATTATGCGAACCGGCCAAAACTAAGGACCACGCAAATATAATTTTATTTCCTTCTCATAGTTCTTTCTTCCTCCACACTTCCTTCATTCTTTCAGAGTGTTGCGCCTTTCTCTCTGCTGTCCATCTTCCTCCCCTGCGTTGTCTCTTTTCTCCCACAAGAACCTTTATATTAGAAAGTATTTCCCTGAATTGTGTTCTGTCTCGACAGTCGTCATCTGTAATTCCTAGCCTCCGGAGTTATTATTATTATTATTATGAGAAGGTCCAAACTCCTCAGTTATGATTAAACTCGTCAGCACTTCATTTTGATTGATGTCAATAGGAGCCTTGCCTATAGAAACCCCGTCAATGGGATCGCAGGGAGACAGAATTCAGGTTTTGATTAACATTACAAATGCCTCTGAAATGTATGTAAGTTATGCCTTAAATGCGAATCTGAATTTGTAAGTGTCAATATCGTATCGTGGGAGATATTATATTTCTCGGCGTATGTGTCAAATATCCGTCTCATGATTCCAAGGTAGCAGGGTTTGGTTCCCGGCCAAAGAGGTAGGAATTCTGAAAGATAGATTTCACGGCTCTCCTAGTTGTGCGATGTTGCCTCATACTCAACAACTTCATCGCATTCGGCGACTGCCAGTCTATACCAAGTCTATACTGTGTTGTTATTGTTAATTCATTTTAGGGGATTGTTCATCGGCTCCATGTACTTGGGTGTGTCTTTAGGATTTTCAACGCAAAAAAGAAGGAAGCGTTAATCTCGCGATCATGATACATGGGACCTCAATTTTTACGTGCGTTTTCGAGCCACAGGATATTATATTTCGCTACGAAAATCTAACCAGGTCGTAATTGGTGAGAGGTAAGCAGTTTGTCCACTGCACCATCACGCCCCCAACTTTAGGTTTGTCGGATAACCTGTGTTTCTGTGGGGAAGTGGATAGCTTACCCAACGCCCAATACACTGAGAGCTTTCAAGGGAACTACTCGCGTGCGACGGAGCTCTTCCGCTTTATAAGTGACAGTGAGTTAGGGCCAGCAATCTAAATGTCGTGTATTTGAAGTGAAGATTTGTTCTTTTTTGAAAATCTGAAATCTTGTTTTTCCGTAATATGTTTTTTATTCTTCTTCTTTCTTCGAATTTGGCCTACTGTGGACCACGGGAAACAATTGATTTTCTGGTTAGTTCCTTTTCATCCAGAATTTCTTCATCCTTTCGCTGTGGTTCCTCCTCCTTTCCTCTGACCAGGTGTTCTGCTGGGTCTTTCCTTGAACCCCTTAAAGTTATCAATTTTAGCTCGAAACACAGCCCCTTTTCCAGATTTATTTTGGATGTACGCCAACTTCTTTAGCTTTGTGATGTAATTAAAGATTCTTTTCATTATTCGATTCTCATCCATTCTCATGAGTTGCCCATAAACTTCAGTCTCTTACGCATGGTGTCCGTGATCTTCTCTGCCTGTCTATATAGATCCTCATTTCTCCCCTTTCTCCATGTACCATCGTTTCGCAAGATTTTTCTCTCTTTCTTCCCTAATTCCTCAATTTCCCCCCTTTTTATTTAATTCCAGGCATATTCATTCTATTTCGCTAATCGGCCAACGAGGGACCACGATAAGCCTCATTTTACATTCTGGAATTTGTTAATTTTTCGCTGGATGCACATCGTCTTCATGAGCTCACTGTGTTTAGCACGACGTTCTTCTGTCCATTTCGCACCAGTTTTTGTCCCGGAAAGTCCCAAACGTCTTGTTGACTGCTCTATAAAGATTTCGGTCTTGTGCATTTCTATTAATTTTAGGCTTTTTTAAAACTCGTATTTAGTCACTCACCTCGAAATTTTTAAATTAATCCAAATGTGTATAATTGTATCTTTGTTAAAAGGGGAGATGACCTCGCTGTTCCGCCCCTTAAAGTAACAATAACTAACTAGTGTTTGTAACTTGAGATTTGAGGCGGGTGCCTCTGGACTTGTACCATCCCGACATTTGCCTGGAGGGAATGTGGCTGCCCGCTTTTGTTTCATTGTGCCTATGCGTGTAGCGGTCAACACAACACAGCAAGGCTATCAGGATAGCGTGTCGCGTGACACGGCTCACGGGAGGTGCACGATGGGGTAGTGATGTTCCTTCCATACCTGCCAACTTCTACGAGTTTTCAGCAAAATGTAACTCTCCAGTCCTTCAACGCGAATTTGCGGGACTACAATGTATAATAATATGTACGTCCCTTTTAACTACTGCGGCTTTTAGAGACGCTGTGGTGTCTTGAATTTTACCCCGAAGGGAATCTTTAACGTGCCAGTAAATCTACTGATACGGCTCCCTCGCATTTGCGCACCCTCAAATAACAAATGACTGTGCCAGGATTCGATCCTGCAACCTTGAGGACAGCAGGCGGGAACGTTACCGCTGCACCACGCAGCCATTCAAGGGTACAATGATTACAACATAAATATTTAAATTTCGTTTTCAGGTGGTCGCACGGCAGTGTTAATCAGAACATCAAAATTGGGAGAGTAGTTCGCCTAATTCAGTAAAGATGGAGCTACGCTAAGCCGCAGGGTCAAGACGAACCTCACCGTCGGCCGACCTTGGATATGGTTTTCTGTGGTTTACTCATTTTCAACTCCAGGCAAATGCTGGGATGACAACTTCTATACCTTCCTTTCAAATCCTCACCCACTTGGGTTCACCTTCATTTTATTTCTCACTAGCTGTTGTCAGTTCTTATACTGTATATTTGCACAAATGTGGACAACCCTTTCAGCCGAGTGCCTCCTTGTAGACAACGTTGGTAGTCCCTCTCTGGGAAACATATATTCAGAGTTGGACAATATAGTCTACTCAAGAAAATTCAAATTACAATAACTGATTCCTTCAAAATACATAATTGTATTTTAAAATAAATGTGACCTAATACTTCCAGCAAATATAATTTCCATTCTATTAAGATTTTTTCAAATCAGTGGTTTGCAACCATAAATTGTCTGTATTTTCAATATAAAATTAAAACACTATTTTGTATTTTCAAGGATTCAGTTACAGTATTTTGTATCGTTGTATCGAAAATACATTGTGAGTATTGTGCCCAACTCTGCATATCCTCGGTCGCCTAGCTAGGCCACTCCATCAAACAAAGAACGTACGAACGGGATAACTCCTCCTCGCTCACCTATTTATGTTACATCAATAATTTGTAGCATAGTTTTATTTTGAGCGCGCCTACAGGGTGGACCACGTAAGTTCTTGTATAAAGAACTGTGTGATAATAAGGGGGAAAGAACATGCTATATGTCGCGATTGTTTTGTAATTTGTTTTCCAGGAGTGAGTTCACATATTTATATCCATTCATTGGGCACGACCGACTGAAACGCTACAAAAGACTATTCAACCTATTAAAAACCTAAAAAAAAAACTATTTTGAAAACCTAAAGTGACAAACCAAAGAACCCGATCCCTATATATGACATAACGTTTCTCGTTCTTTTGTCATATTTATATTTTGCTAACACACATTGGGTGAGCCCTAATTATATGTTTAACATGATTTTTGTCCATACGAAGGATCAAATAAATGAAGCAGGTTTCTGCACATCAAGTGGATATTTGCTATTAAAAATATTTTATACACCATGTAAATTATTATTTGCGGCTATGAAGTACACCCCTTGACAGACCCATGGGAATTCGCTGATCTTCGGTGGGAGCAGAGGGGGGTTAGCTGGTTGGATACGGCGCTGAAAGATTATTCGTGGATTTGGTAAGCAAATGAAATTATGTGGGGTGGATTTTACCCCAGCGCGTGTGTTGAAGGGTCAAGAGCATTCAGTCGTAAAACTATCACTACATCGCAACACATCTCATCTCTACGCTGATGTAGGAACGCATTATTTAGTCATACAAGCATTTCTGTGCGTGAATCTGGATCCCACGCCACCCGCTAAGGCTAAACGCTAGACTGGATGTAATACGAACATGTAGGACTGGAGCCACAGCTGTGTATCGCCACCTGGCCTCTCTACCTGAGCCTACTTCGCTGTCCTCGCCCGAGGAAGTGTTTTTGTTCCTAGAACCGTTATTATTCCTCTCTTTCGGTTATTTTCCACAGCCCTTTGTGTAGGTTGGGGGCGAGCAGCTGTCGTAGTGCAAGCAAACTGAGCTTTCTTCAGTTCCCTGCAAGCCTACATGGCTCGGATCTGAAGCACTGAATGTGACTTTTCCACCAGGATTCGAACCCAGTCCCTTGGTCAATGGCTGCAGCCCGACCGTGGTGCCATTGCTCCCCTCATTCCTGTCTGACAGGTGGAGCTGATGGCCCGCGATCTCCATAAAGTAGCTTTCGAAGTACTTTCTATTATTATTTATTAATCTATTTATTTACCAACAACCCGCCCCGGCTTCGCCCGGTATCTTTAACGGTTTACCCAGTGTAAACTTAAAAAGTGAACGGACCGCAGGTCCCAGACGCATAATACTCTTCTCTGAAGTCTTATCTCGACACGACTCGACAGATTGATGCTGACCAAAGCTGGGGTGATGGGCTAGCTCGTAAACTCGCTCCGAAGCTAGTAATTTAAATTTCTACAGAATGGAGATTGTTGGAAGAAATGAGAACTTAAAAACACTTACGGTGGGTGATGTATTAAAGCAGAGATATGCTGCCTGGGACTTTTTTTTTGTAGAACTTTTCATGCTGAACCAGTCTTAAACTCAGCGTAAGCTTAAAAGGCGCACGATCGGCAGGCTTTTCTTCGACTCGATTCGCTGAAATCGTTACTGCTCGGCTTCCTTTGGTCATAAATGAATGTTTTTTTTACTGAAACCTTCTTCTTCGAGAAATCCTTTACAGAAGGGTCAAAACCGCATCAAAATCCATCCAGTGGTTCTCGAGATTACCCGTGACATCCAGGAATCGTGGACTTTGTTTATACTATGTAGAGATATGTTAAAAACCAAATATAGGCTAAATGTTCTTTAAATATATTTGCGTGTTGTGTTGTAATATTGTTTGAATGATATAACAGCTTTGGCTTGTAGGCCGTGGTCCAGACAGGATATCTTCCGACGTTTGACCGGAAACTGCGTCCGGCATTTTCAAGCACTGCTGACCAAGGAAAGGAGCGGAACCCTTGAAAATGCCGGACGCAGTTTCTGCCGAAACGTCGGGAGATATCCTGTCTGGACCACGGCCTACAAGCCCGAAAAACTTGTACTTAATTATTGTTTGAATGCCCAATCTTCATACAATAGACTTTAATGGGAGACATATGGCAACTGGATGTGTACAACCCCTGTCTCTTTACAGGTTGGAAGGTTATTTTTTATAGATGTTGCATAAAAGGTTGGGTATCATGTGCCTATTAAATGTGTGATGACCGCACTTCATTTATTGACTATTGGTGGTTTGATTTTGACAAGTTTGGATTACAGATCAGCCAAATGAAAACTGGTGATGAGCAGGGAAAGCGAACCTCTCAGGCTGAAATTAGGACTACTTGACATCGAAATACAGTAGTTAAACATTTTAAATACCTTGGCAGCGTTTTGTCGACAGATAACAGGTTTACCCGAGAAACCAGCAGTAGGGTTCAAGCAGTTGCGAACTTTTACAACTCTGTTTCACAGCTTCTGTGGGACAAAAACTTTCCTCAGGAAGCTAAAATATCACTGTACTTCCCATATTGACCAAGCTGCTACAATGACTCCCCGGGCCAACAGCCGGATACAAGCAACTGGGATAACATTTCTAAGATCAAGTATTCAGAAGACCAGACGAGACAAAATTAGAAATGAGGCAGTCCGCCCAAAGCTATGGTTGAAAAGAAGTGTGCTTGACATTCTTGAGGAGTCGAGATAGAAATGGTTCGGTCATCTGATGAGGATGCTCTCTAGTAGCCTATTTCGAAATGGAGATAATTGGCCTCGAGATGGGAACAGGCAGCTATGGAAGGGATTAGATTTCAATTAATTTTTTGTTCGTCATATTATTGGCAAACTATTGATGAACACTAGGATAACTCTAAAACATTGTTGGTTAATAACATGTAACAGACGTATGGGGGTATAATAATAACATCGTATGGCCTCGGTGCCGGGTGCAATATTTGTTAATTGACACACAGAGGGCAGCTTGCATGGCGAATTTTGTTGTTCCTTGAAGCACTTTGAAAGTCAAGGAGTTGGATATCTAAGCTCCTTGACATTATAGCGCTTTCTAGTAGAGAAATGAGGAACTTTGTGTTGGCGGAAAATCCCGAGATTAATTTTGCCACTATGAACACGGCCTACTGAATTCAAATGGGTTCTTTAACATGCCAACATCATATGACATGCGTGTCGTAATTTTACCGCCTCTCAAAAATTACTTGCCACGGCCAGGGGCAACCTGCAAGCTTGGGGTTAGTAATCCGACACGATAACCACTCACTCACCCACCGTGGCAAGTGGTATGGGGGTGATAGTCATTAATAAAACACTTCTATTTATAAGAGTAATTAGACCCGCACAGTTTGGAGCAAAATATGAAAGTTAATTAACATTGAACTTAAATTATGATCATTTTCGTAATTTGTTTGGACAGGTTTAAAGTATTGGACGATGTTTGTTTGTCTGTTTGTTGCGCTGAAGAATCTTTTCACAGTTCAGTGCGGTTGATAGCTTGGTGGAGTTTGGCGGTCGTAGTAACCCTTCAATAGTCCCTCCACTGAAGGCGTGTACAAACAGTCCCTGGACTCTGAGGCGTACATATACTGTACTAAGGGGGGTAGATGACCTCATTGTCCCACGATATGGTCTGGCGCACTGGGCAAAGTGTAACACAAACCTTAACTGGCTGTACTTATTGCTAGCTACAGATGTTGCTGCACGGCTAGTGATGGCAAATACCCGGGAACTGTGCCATCGGGAAATAGAAACTAAGACCTAAAAATAAAATATTTCTTCTGCTCCAAACTGCTGTCTGGTTTCTCTGTAGATCACCCTCCTATTCCTGTGCTTTATTTCGACCCTTTTCAAAATGTCAAGCAATTTATTCCAATCAGGCGGCTTCGGTGGCGTAGTTGGTAGCATGCTGAGCTTCAAACCCGGCCGAGGTCGATGGATTTTTTTAAGAGCGTTAAAAATCCCTCAGTATGCCTTCTTCGGAGGGGAAGTAAAGTCGGCGGTCTCATGTCATAGATTTATGGCATGATGAAGAACCTCCCACTAATTACACTTGTGTGAAGCTAAATTATAGGATAGATTTGATTAATGTTCTTAGGTTCCAACGTTCGTCGCCAGGAGCCGACTGCGATGGCATCTAGTAACCAAGTTCAGAACTAGTTGGTCGTTGACGGTAGCGTTTGGTAGCAAAAGTTGGAACTACTTGAAAATCGAATGTCTGCAGTCCTTACAACAGATAGCACACATTAATGCAGCCATCACAATTAGCACCGGTTATCAGACAGATACCGGGTGAGTTAGTCGTGGTCGTTACGGCATGGCTGCTGGCAGTCGCTCACATCCGGGAGGCGAGGAGGTTCAAATCCCCCCGCCGGCAACCTTGAAATTGGTCTTCTGTGGTTTCCCAGCTTCCTTCCAGGCTAATGCCGGGGTTGGTTCCTAACTATAGGCCACAGCCGCTACCTTCCAACTCCTCGTCCTTACATTCAAACTTTCCTCCCCCAGACCCCACTCCACACGCGACGGTACGTGTAACTCACCCATTGGGTGTCCGCCTCGAAGCAGCTACAAAACTGACGAGCCGAACATGTCCTCGGACACTCCCGGCACCAAACGCCGTACGCTTAAAAAAAATCAAGAGAGGTTCTACACATACCCAAAGTTGTCGCAGCCCCTAAACTGAGGAACCAACCAACCTTTCTTCCAATCAATGTGGACAAAATCCCTTTCTAAGTCTGTTGTTTCATTTTAGGGGCTGGTCCATCGTGGTCATTTAGCCCCGTGTACTTGGGTGTGTGTAAATTATATTATTTTTCTAATAGCCTGTATTATTGTGTGTCTTGGAGTGTGTGAACCTGGCCGATCGTCGAAGAACACTCAAACTGCCTAACACCCTTGTTCTACGTCGTGACGGGCCGTCAGCACATCTCGTCATTCGGTTCTTGTCGGCGGATGGCAACTTTTTTAAGTGTTAATATACGTAATAAATATCGTAGTTGACATAGTTTAGGTAGTCTGTTTTTTGTGTCCATGTCAATTTTTAGCCTACTTTCGATTTTTGCAACAAAAAAATAAATAAATGAAAGTAGGCTTGTGAGATCTACACGGGTCAAAAGTTGTCAGTCTGTCTGTGAGTGTATATTCCCCCTCCCCTATCAATTCAAACACGACGAAACCGAATTGATCGAAATTTGATACAAAGGTAGCACTAACAAAGGACACCTCAGTGTCATGTTTTATATCGCCGCCATCTTGACGGAAACATAGTGGCGCCCACCCAAATGTTCTGAGATTAAATTAAATTACGACTAACTTAATCATCCGATCTTTACCAAATTTTGCAACAAAATATCTTAATGTGGGAAGCGTCTTTTGCCCAAACTACAAGGTCATCAGCCAGACAGTTTCAAGATGCGGTATATGAATCATGCAAGTATTATAGCCTAACCGTAACTTACGATTCAACAAGGCCTGGCCTTACCAAATACGCTCATCGTACATACGGAGGTTTAAACGGTCCTCAGGTTGACCGTGACATACCGTTCTTGTCTGTGCCGTCCCGTTGTGTCAAAATGGCGTAAATCCATATATTTCCGTAACTTCGTAAGTTTATATCCCTTTAGGAATGTACTGAACTTACTAATACATATTTAGTATCAAATGGTTTATAGAAACGGCAGAAAACGCTAATGTAATCGTTCACTTCAAGACAAAATAAACTGCTGAGAAAGGGCCAGGGAAGAATTCCAAGACAGTTATTAGTGGAGATAAGGGGATGGAGACTCTGCGGCTGAGTTGTCCAGTGAGTGCCTATGACTATACTTTTCAACCTGTTCAGAAAGGCTGCTATATTTCCTTCGAGCCCGCAAACAAAAAGTGCCCATCTTGATTTTCTCATACATATTGGCATTCATTTAAATTTGCTATAATATGGACATGCTTAATTAAATAGAAATACCCACAGGTAGACCTATTAAATAAACCTAATGAAATCTAATCTAAATATAAATATTTAATAAATCTAATACACCTCAGTAAATATTTTTTATAAAATTAATAATTAATAAATATTAATTTTAAAAAATATTGACTAAGGTGTATTAGATTTATTAAATATTTCTATTTAGATTGATTTGCCGGCCCCAGGGTGTTGGCGGCCTCGGGTTCGATTCCCGGCTCCGTCAGAAACTGACGTGAGGGCTGGAACGGGGTGCCCTCAGCCTCGTGAGGACAATTGAGTAGCTGTCGGACAGTGATGCAGCGCCCCGGTCACGAAAACCAAGATTAACGGCCGAAAGGACCCGACGCGCTGGCCACGCGTCGCCCCAATATCTGCAAGCCAAACGGTTGGGCAGCGGTCGCTTGGTAGGCCTAGGCCCTCATGGGCTGTAGTGCCAGGGGTTATTTAGATTGATTATCAATGAGGAAACACTAAATATGATTAAGTTCATACCATTATGTATTATTAATTATTGTACCACAATTTGTAAAAAATCTAATGAATAAAATGAGGAATCTTCAAGTAATCATCATCATCTTGCACAGTATCCAGCCACTGGCCGAGTCCGTTTGGAACACAAGCCTCTCCAACGTCTTCTGTCTTCCCACCATCTCTCAGCCTCCACCCTTGTCCAGTCTTCTCCTCTCTTCTTCACGCTTTCTTCCACCCCCTTCAGCAACCTGTCTCTCGGTCTCTTTCCTTCCCACTTCGTCTCGTGTATCCTTCTGGGTATCCTCTTCTTTTCCATTCGTTTTACATGTCCATACCATCTAAGTCTAGATTTCTCTATACCATCCTGTAATGGTTCATCCTTCATTAATTCTCTGGTCCTCTCATTTCTTATTATGTCCCTCTTTGTAGCTCCAATACTGCTTCTCAAGAACCTCATCTCACTGGCCTGTATTTTGCTCTTCTCCCTTCCTTTCATAACCCAGGTCTCCGAGGCATACGTCAGGATAGGGACATAGTACGTCCGATATATGATCTTTTTGCTGTTCTGAGGGACATCCTTGCTCCATATCATGCTTCTCACACTCCTCCGGAATGCTTCTGCCTGTCTCCCCCGCTCATTTATTTCTCTATCGTTTCTTCCATTATCTTGTATCAGGCTTCCCAGATACTTGAAACTCTCCACTTTCTTCAGGTGTTCCCCACCAATTGTTATTTCCGTTGTGGTTCTTTCCTTCTTCCTTGTTGTGATCACCATCTCACTCTTATTTATGCTAAATTTCATCCCATATCCTTGTATTATTCCTTCCCACACGTCCTACTGTTCCTGAACCTCCTCCTCCTTGATTCCCCAAATCATCAAGTAATGCTATGTGTAATATATCATCTATAAGGGTCTTATTTTTTGGGTGAAATAAAACTTTTGATATTGGTGTTTAAAACTGATACTATTTCGGTGGGTATTTCGCGAAATAAATTGTCATCATGATCGATGTTTCTTTTGCAGTCTTCCTTATAGTATGGGGTAAATATAACAAATTTTGTGAGCATTATTTTAATGTATCCTTGTTATTAAATCTCAGAACAACCAAATACGGTATACAAAATGTTATCGATAGCAGATATCGGTTTTCATCGATAGCCTTAGAGATCGTGGAACTGAATATACATACTTCCGGTTTGTGAGAATTTGTGTAGAGAATGTGCAGCACTATCAATCAAATGAGAAGGAAACCACGACGGTTAATTCCTCGGAAGCATTTAAACATGTATTGGAGAGTTTTTTCGATAATATTTAGTTGTTTTCGTACCAGATGGAGTATATTTGGTGATAATTTGGGCAATTCGCCCATTAAATCAGATTTCGTGTTATTTCGCGAGTTCAATTTGCTAAAATACGGTAATTTAAGTACCTAGAAGGTCATATATTATGCAAGAAAGAAGATACGAAAATAGGTTCCGTATCGCTATTACCAAAAAATACGGCCCGTAATCATCTCTATAGAAATGAAATGAATAGCCTTTTAGCGTTAAAAATCCCTCAATATGCCTTCCTTCGAAGGGTAAGTGAAGCCGGCGGTCCTATGTCATAGATTTATGGCATGTTAAAGAACCTTCCACTAATTACACCTGTGTGAAGCTAAATTGAATAGGATAAGAATGTAAACAACGCTCTTAGGTTTCTACGTTCGTTGCCAAGAGCTGACTGCGGTGGCGTCTAGTAGTTAAGTTCTGAACTTGGCCTAGTAGTCGTTGACGGTGGCGCTTGGCGGCAAAAGTAGGAACTATTTGATAAATTCTAAGTTGCAGTACTTAAAATTAAAAACAGATACACACACTAATATAGTCATCACAATTAACACCGGTTATCAGACAGATTCTACACACACACAAAGTACACGTGGCTACATGATCGCGTTGTCGCAGCCCCTAAACTTAAGAACCAACCAACCAATAGCCTTTTACATATTTTAAAATGTTTAAATGTAATAAAATAATAATAATAATATACGGTACGCAGATGATACTGTATTGATTGCAAATAGTTTCGAAGGACTTAAAGAGATTGTTACTATGGTGTATCAAAAGAGTAAACAATATGGCCTTGACCTCAACATTAAGAAAACAAAATATATGATAATATCGCGAAAACCAGCATTGTCACAAGTCCTTTTAGTCGATGGACATCAGATTGAGCGAGTCAAGAGTTTGGTTTATTTAGGACAGAATATTAATGAGAATTGGGATCCTTCGGTTGAAATAAGATGCCGTATAGAGAAGGCTAGATCCATCTTTATGACAATGAAACAACTACTATGCTGTCGAGATCTCAGTATGACGCTTAAGAAAAGAATTGTGAAGTGTTATGTTGTCTCCACCCTTCTTTATGGTGTTGAAGCTTGGACCTTGTCCGTAGCTACAGAAAAGAAGATTCGAGCTTTTGAAATGTGGATATACCGGCGGATTCTTAAAATTTCGTGGACAGAACATGTGAGTAATGCCGAGGTTCTTCAGCGTGTGAGCAGCCAACCTGAGCTGTTAAACACAATTAAGAAGAGGAAATTGGAATACTTGGGACACATGATGAGGAATCCAAAATACCGTCTGCTCCAAGTTATACTTCAGGGTAAAATTGAAGGACGGCGTGGACCAGGAAGGAGACGAATAACTTGGATGGATAATTTAAAAACGTGGTTTGGGCTGTCTTCCAAGGAACTCTTCAGGATTGCACAGGATAAGAAGGTGTTAGCCATGGTGGTAGCCAACGTCCGTATCGGATAAGGTAGAAGAAGAAGAAGAAATGTAATATTACATATTTCACCTAATATTTGTATATATTTTGCATGCTGATATTACAGAAAAATCCTAGCCCTATTGATGACAAGTGGAGCTGCCACTTGCCTAGCGCCTTAGCTCTTCCAGGTAACATTGTTTGTAAAAAATAATTTTGGTTGTCTAGTCCTGTATAGATTGGTCCATTCCTGACATATTGCGTGAGGGTGTGTTAAGTAATTCCTGCAGCCTGCTTGTTGCGATAGGAAGTCGAATGGCTACGGTGATAGACTGGTAATAATTGGCATGTCTCTATGGACAGCAATTACATTCGATGGAAGCGATAACTGGGTATTTTCGGCTTGGAAGGGAAGGGAAGGGAAGGGAAGGGACTTTCAGTCTATTATGGATGAGGAAATGAAATACTGTACTTATTTTGGTCCGCCTTGGGACTGCGAGTTCATTGCCTCCATTTGTCCTGGGTTGCAACGCTTCACTTGGCTTCTTATGGAATATTCTAGAAACCACGTCTATTACCTCGTGATAGGAAAAACCAGGTTTGGAGATAGTTCTTACAACAGTACCAGGTTTTACTAAGTGGCACAGTGGGTTCGATTCCAGGTCTGCCGTGTGACATTTGAGGCTTTTGAAATGCGACAATCTCCTGACAGATAAAGAATCCCCCACCCCCGCATCCGTCACCGCAATACCCAGCAGTTCAAGGGCAAGAAGAAAACTGGAAGTTTTGCGTGATCGTGAATCTCGCTGTCATATGCCACGGGGTCTCAGTGCGGAGGCCCGGGTTCGATTCCCGACTCTGCCAAGAAATTTAATTCTGAGGGCTGGAATTGGTCTCGTGTTCAAAGTACCAACCGAGAATGTTCCGCGATCCACTGATTGAAGACCACTTAATAGAACGTTAATGGCAACATGTGAGCCCGTACCAGGGCGCGTGCCGGCTGACCTCCTGACCATGCTGGTACTTAACATACCCGCACACCGGCAATAGATGTCAATTAGATTACATCGTGTGCGCTGGGTATTATTAATACAAAACGCTCATTAAGGACTTGATTGGCAGCCAGCTGCACATTTCCTGTAAAGAAGCATTATAAAAACACCGATAGTTCGTTAACATGCTGTCAAGACGTTCATTCTTAATTGCTTAACCAAACAATTAGCACATTGTAATACGGTGACCAGGTGGAGGATATGATCTCCAGGCATTTGAGAAATACGTCAAAATATCTGTCATTTAAAGGTGAGACGAAATGACAGATTCTTGGTCAAAGATGTGTTATGAGTATTCGAGATGTCATTATTATATCGTCCGCCTCGTTGCGTAGTGGCTAGCATTCTTTGCTGTCACCGCGGAGGACCGGGTTCGACTCGCAGCTAAGCCAAGTAATTTAATTCTGATCTGAGGGCTGGAACGGGCTACATTCAGCCTCGGGAGATAAAACTGAGGCGGGTTAGATTCCCGGAAGTGGTTTTTCTGTGGTTTCCCACTTCTACTCCAGGCAAATGCCGGGATGGTTCCTAACTTAAGGCCACGGCCGATTCCTTCCCAAATCCTACTTCAATTACAAATACACAAACACTAGTACAGACATCACAGGGCACAGGTAATGATACAAATTCGACACACCCAAGTACATGGGGCTACATGACCACGATGTTGCAAGGACCCTAAAAGAATCAACAATTATTGTATTGACACGAGTGGATTGGATCTGTCTGACAATAAAGCGTACATAAATACAATATAGTTCGTTTTTCTTGTTTTAGGGGGGCGGAACAGCGTGGTCATCTGCCCCATTAAATACCAGGTATCAGGGAGAAGTGGAACCTAGCAATGCAGGAATTTTAAAGTTTTCAGTAGATAAAATATCCAGCCCCGTGGCGAATTGGTTAGCGCGCTAGACTTTCCGACCGGGCCATCGGGGATGTTATTCTCCTGGGGTTAATTCCTCTGGCTCGAGGACTGGGTATTTGTAACGTCTTATATACCAACTTTAAAGTAATATTAAAAAAAAAAAAAAACACGTCTACAGAGTCCACAAATAACTTGATCCCATGGCCTAGCGCTGTGCGTTAGATGGCGTAGCTATTACTGTCGGTTGACTTATGATAATTTTGACAATAAGCCACCACAGTATGGCAAGTTGTACCATATGGAGAATAGTAATCAATCCACTAAATCTCTGGCTGTTGCCGGCAATGTCGGAACTGTGAGGAGAAAGAATCAATATCTTGTTATTGAAAGTCAATGGGACACATATAATGGATTTAGTAGTAATTTCGGACACAGCATCCCCGCACTGAAATGCATCATACTAATGATAGGCCTATTATTTTTATTGGGCTGGTGGAGGCCATTGTAATATACTACTATCTACATTTGATGTTTTTCTGTCTTTCGTCAACGCTATTGCAGCCAATTATGATGGGTTATTCCCTAATCCCGAAATAAATTACATGAGATTAATAAATATGGGCAAAAACGTTAAAAATATCTATATACATGGTGGCCACTACTGGAGAACTCCTGGAAAATAGCCACCGTTAATAATTCTTTCCATGTTAAATCATACTCCCGCTGCGGTTTTGGGTGAGCACTCTATGGTTATCGAAAGAAATTTCCTCAGGCTACCTGTTTCTGTGTGGGAGAACACGCGATAATATTTTTGTAAAACATATTGAGTATAGACAACTTCGCCGCAATAAAATTGTAGGCGGCATTCTTTTCTCTTTTTTTATGCGGATTTCAGTCACAAAGGCTTTTTTAAAACAACAATTAAATCATTTGTGTGTACGCTTGCGTATCAATAACGCAATCACCACTAATTTTTGTCATCATCTGTATAAGTAAACCAAGCTAAACTGCTTTATTTTGGTCTTGAAGTAGGCAACCGATAAAGGCCCCCCCTCCCCACCCCCCTCGGACTCGCGCTTATTTTTAAGTCTGGAAAAATGAGAATTACTCCTGGAAAATTCCTGCAAAACTCCAGGAAAATCGTTGACCGATTTGAGTGGCCACCATGTATGTACCATGAGTGTAATAATTGTTCAGCATGAAAAGTTCTACAAAAAAAAAGTCCGAGGCAGCATATCTCTATCGCCCACTGTAAGTCCTTGACTTGTTCTCATTTCGGCACACCCTACATTTTATTAATCTCATGTACATGTTTTTAAGGATTAGGGAATAACGCATCACAATTGGGTACAATCGTATTGATCAACTGAAAAACATCAAATTTCGGTTATTAAGGCAACACTGAAAATGGCTTCAACATCATAATAATAGCCTATCTAATGTGGTCGGCCGGAGAAGCCCTGGTCACACAATTGCGTGACTACGTTTTTCTTCTTTTTTATTTCTAGTTGAGGTGACTTTTATTAAAGATAAATCGCATAAATTGTGCATATTGATGATAACAAACTGTCATTCACAAAACTTCACAATGGATGATCCCCGATTTGCACAAGAATGTGGTATCTACTACATTGCACCTCGCATAATTTACATACGCAGGATTCATCAGGGTCATGAAAGTATTCGGTATTACACAGTTTATACCCATGTACCGCGATCGAATTGACCAAGTGTCGCAAGTGTTCATCCATGTCCTAGTCATCGTGGCCTCCGTGGTGTAAAACTCGAACCAGATTTCGACCCTTTTCTGTATTCTTTCCTGCATTAGTTTTTTTCAGGCGTCTGTGGATGGTAGCACTCTCTTCATCCGAAGGTCCTCAATGAAGACGGTCTCCCTGGCGAGTTCATATGCTAATCTTGATTTTGTATATTTCGATATCCCCAGGGTAGTCTTCAGGAAGCGCGATTTGACTGCTTCAAGCGTCCTCAAGTCTGCCAGGGATATTTTCTCCCATATGATTTCAAGTCCATATGTGGCGATGGGCGTTATTTTCGCGTCGAATAATGTCATAGCAGTTCCCAAAGAGAGCTTCGTGATTGTTTTGATGTCATATATGGCTTTGACTTTTGGGCCCCAGATTGGGCTGCATCGATTGTGTGGGTTACTTGCTACATGGAACTCCAAAATGAATCTCCTTTTGTATTCCATGACGTTGCTTTTCATCTATGGACAAAATGGCTGCCAGCAACCACCGACCTGGAGGTAAATATTAATCTTTAGATTCGTATGAGCATTATGTGAAATAACGATTGTTAAGGCATTTATTTTATATCCTGGCTATTAATTTGCTGCTACAGTAATTACGAATCTAATTACTAAATATTTAGCCAGTTTGTCCATTGATGAAAAGCTTCATATTTGACTTCTATGTAGCCAGTAACCCACACGATTGATGCAGCCTCGTTTGGGGCCCAAAAGTCACCTCAACTAAGAAATAAAACATAAAATAATTACCCACACAACGGTGTGACCAGATGGGGAAAATGCTTGGGATTGAATGGGATACAGGAAATTAAGTTTCAAATCTCGACGTAATGTATATTATTCCCTAAATTTGGTTATTGAAAGTCAGTACTGGACCTTTAAAAATGGCGAACTATGGAATTTGATATTGCTACATTTTCCGTTTGAGCAAGAAACCATATTTCTAATGATTTAAAAAAACGTCTTTGTCTATTTCAGGTGAAAACTAAGGCCCAGTGTCCCTTAGGTAAATAAATGAATGAGTTTAATCGCCAAAGAGATTCACGAAAATATGAAGAATGCTAGGAAGCAAGGAAGGAATTGTGAAACTGGGATAGCGACTACCGTCTCCTCCAGCCCGCCTGTGCCGAGCCCTAGCACTCGGGAGTTAAGCGAAAATCAATGTCGTGCTCTTCTTCCAGTCCTTGACTTGTTCTCATTTCGGCACACCCTTCAACACTGCCTGCATTCTGGTTCCCCACAGGGGTTTTCCCCAACCGACTACGATCATCTCTTTCGACTTGACCCGTATTTTTATACAACCCTCGACCCTGAAAGCAAACATTCAGTTGGCCTACTCGATAATAATAATAATAATGAAGAGAAAAGGTGGAGAGATGGGCTGGAAAAGAACTTCATGGCAGTTTCTTCAACCAGTGCAATGGTGCGAATATTGACAAACAGCTTTCGAACACATGGCTGTCAAGGGGAGAGCTGTTTCCAGAAACTGAGGGATTTAACCAGGCGATACAGGACAAAGTTATCACTACGAGAAGTTATAGGATCATAGGAAACACATCCTGAAAGATCAGACTGTTATAGATGACGAATGCAGGAAGTGCAATACCGGCCCAGAAACCATAGAGCATATTACCAGCAGCTGCAGAATTCTAGCGCCAACATCTTACACTGAGAGGCATAACGATGTTGCCAAAGTCATTCATCAAGAACTCGCCCTAACCCGATCTCTCATACATGACAGGACACCTTATTACAAATACTCTCCAGAAAGTGTGCTGGAAAACGAAGATTACAAGCTGTATTGGGATCGCACTATTCAATCTGACAAAACAACTCCTCATAATAGACCAGACATAACTTTAACTGATAAGAACCATCACCCGTACTTGATTGACATATCTGTTCCGAATGACCGCAATATCCACCATAAATACAGAGAGAAAATTGATAAATATACTCCTCTAGCTATGGAGGTGGCTAGAATCTGGAGACAAAAGAATGTGACGATCCTTCCTTTCCTCCTTTCTCCCACTGGACTGACACCTAACTCCTTTTCAGTAAATCTAGCCACTCAATCTCCCCAAATACACCCTCACCATTGCACAAAAGGCTGCAATTCTGAAGACCTGTAGCATCGTTTGAGGATTTTTGAATACACAGTAGGATTTTCTAGGACCCTCTTGTGAAAAGGAGACGCGGAAGATATTACAGGAGAAACAAAACTGTCAAACGTCTATGTTATATAGTCTGAAAACGTATGCTATAGGCGCCGGCCCCGTGGTGTTGGGGTAGCGCGCCTGCCTCTCACCTGGAGGCCCCGGGTTCGATCCCCGGCTCCGTCAGGGATTTTAAAACTGACGTGAGGGTTGGAACGGGGTGCACTCAGCCTCGTGAGGACAATTGAGTAGCTGTCTGACAGTGAGACAGCGCCCCGATCACGAATACCCAGATTAACGGCCGAGGGGACCCGACGCGCTGATCACGCGTCACCCCAATATCTGCAGGCCAAATGGCTGGGCAGCGGTCGCTTGGTCGGCCTTAGCCCGTCATGGGCTGTATAATGCCAGGGTTGACTTTTTTTTTTATGCTATAGGCTTTTCAAAGGAGTGTGACTTGGCTCATTTTCTTGTACGTAATGTACCTATATGAGTCATGTTACCAACTGTAAGTTGAGTAAATAAAGATAATAATAATAATATCATATGGCCTGGGGTGCCGGGTGCAAGCTTTGTTATTTTGACGCCCAGAGGGTAGCTTGTATGTTGAATTTGTGTCGTTCCTTGGAGTGCTATGAAAGTCAGGGAGGTTAGATATCTAAGCTCCTTGACATTATAGCGCTTTCCAGTAGAGAAATGAGGAACTTTATGTTGCGGAAAACCCCGAGATTAATTTCGCCATTATGAACACAGCCTACTGAATTCAAATGGGTTATTTAACATGCCAACAACGTATGACATGCGTGCCGAGATTTTTGTCGTCTTTCAAAAATCACTTACCATGACCAGGAGTGAACCTGCAAGCTTGGGGTTGGTAGTCCGACACGATAACCACTCACCCACCGTGGCGACCGGTCTACTCGATTTTAATTAAGGACACTGGGTTTTGATAATGGCTTTTTTTTTTTACACAATTAAACGAGCACTTCACGGAGATGAGGACAGAATAATCCAGGCCCACCTGGACTTCCTAGAGAATTTAAGGCCTGTTTTGTCGGAAAGTCCTCATGAATGGTTGTTATCCCCATTAGACAGGAATAGCAAATGGATATGATGTTGCTTTACCTGTTTAAAAACAAATTTCTGTTATTTCCGTTTGGTCAATGGTTGTCAATTTTACACTAAACAAAGATCTAACCTTTCCAAGCCACCTGCTAATAATAAATATGAAATATTATTGTCCTAAGTTTGAGATCCTAGAAGCACTGAACTCGCAACAACTTTGCTTGTTAAAAACTTTCCATAACATGCTCTGCAGTTCAACAAACGGTATGCACCTAGTTGGTGTCGATGGATATCTTGTTTACCAAAAACAACTTTCCCTGTCGTTGAGGAACGAGTCTTGACAGGTGGATCCCGGCGCACTCAAGTGGAACACAGGTCACTTAAACATTCGGTTGAGCAAAACTCGTTAGAAGTGAGTTGTGACCGAAGGCAGCAGCCTCAACATCCGTAGCCCTCTGAACCCTCCTTTATACTTCTCGTTGAGTGCAATATCCCAAAAGTAAATAAATAAAATTGTGCCTATTCCATTTGACATAGGCCTTTATCGTTTATTCCTTAATGACACCTTTCTTGTTCCTTGTGTTGCTTGTGAAGTAGGCCTCTACTCCTTTTTACTACTGTTGTTAAATTTAATTTAATCGTTTCGGTGAACATACATCATAAAACAATAGAACAATTATATTTGGTACTATATGGAAAACATGAAATCCCTGTATACATTGCATACTATAGGTGATTTACAGTCATTCGGAAACAATAAGTTATGCGTGAGAAAAGAAAAAAGTATGCGAGTGTACCAAAGGCAAAGGCCCCAAGCTCTTGTTATTTATGTTGCGAAGTGAAAGAAGCAGTTGGTACTTATAACCTTAATCTTGTGCTCGCGAGCACCGCGGTGCTCTTTAAATGGAATTTGGTGCTCTCGTCATACGAGCCATAAAGTGCTCGCGAGCACAAGTTCCCACGAGATTCATTTTTCAATTCTAATTCTGCTGCAGGAGCCAGAATATACCGTAGTGTTTTCATTACAAGTTTTGACAGTCAGGAATGTTATCGTTTTGTGAAATAGTATATTTAATCTACAGTAAAAATAATTGGACATCTATGTTTTATGGGTAACACGAAAGATGCTGATTTGACTCGACTGTCCACGGAAATGTGTCTTATCTGCATGAGTGATGTAAGCATTTGCAGTATGTCGGGTGAGCGGTGAAACCCTGGCTATTTCAGCACTAACTGGCTGCGTGGCATGCTGTCCCCAAGGTTGCAGTTAGTTGGCATTGAGGGTGCGCAAATGCGAGGGAACTGTGTCAGCCGATCCCTTTACCGGCACCCCGGCGTCTCTAAAAGCCTCAGTAGTTAATCGGGACGTAAAACCAATAACATTATTATTTCAGCACTTATGAGGGAGAGAGAGAGGAATAGAAAATAGAGGCAGATGCGTGTTGCATTCTTCTTTCTTCATCATGCCCGACTAAGGAGCTGCTGGCATTGCCTTTCTCTTCTCCCAAAATCTCTTAATCTCCTCGATGTGGCTTTTCTTGCGATCTTCTGACCAGGTTTTGTTGGTGATTATGCTTGGATGGTCTGCAAAGCGGTGATTATCGACTAATTCTCTGAACTTAGCTCTGTCTAGGTCTAGTACAATGTCATCTGTCATGCCTATTTCCTGAAGATCTTTTCCAACTTCAAGCAGACAGGTGTTTTTAACTTTTTTGTCAGTATCTGATTGCCCATCCTGAGGATATGCCCCTAAAATTTTAATCGTCTTTTCCTAAACGTGTCTGAGATTTTGTCCGAGTGCTGGTATAAGTCTTGGGATTTTCCTTTCATCCAGATTCCCCCTGTACAGACTGGTTCGAAAAAAAATCTTAGGATTTTCCTTTCTTGCTTTTCACATCTTTAATTAATGATCTACATCCAATAATCAGCGTTTCGGAAGCATATAGTGCTTCAGGCTTGATAACAGTTTTGAAATTCCGTAATTTTGCATTTATGGATATTGTTTTTTTATTATATCTGTTCCAAGTGAGTCTGTAAGCTTTTTGCTGTTTTGAGATCCTTTCTTTGTTTGCTCCACGATTCAGTCCGGAAGGTTGGATGACTTCTCCCACGTTTATGAATTTACACACTTGAGATATTTTGCCAAATTTGGTTGTCAGCAGTCCATCTAGATGCTGAAGAGATACCTCCATGTAGTATGTTTTCTGGTATGAGATTGTTCTGGATGCAATTTTGGGAAGTTTTTTCGTGGAGGCAATTGCTTCCTGTCTGTTATTGGACAAGATTGCGAGATTGGATTTAATAGTGCCCGGATACTTTGTATTGCATGCTCTCTGTTTCAAAAAGATTGAGAACGCCTGGATTAGAATATCCTCTGTAAGCATCTTGTAGTCAACCTGAAGTTAATTCGAGATGAAATGGGGATTATATTGAACACGCAGTTGTAAGTAGATGGTCGTCGCTGCATTTGTCCGCTGTTGAAAATAGCTGAAGGACGGGTGAGGATCGAACCAATTCGTCTTCCAAGTTTTGGCATAGTCATGCGCGTTAGCGCGCTCAGCGGAAACACTTAGCACTGTTCAGCTAATTGGGACTGTGTTTTGAAGTGTTCATGGAGCATTGGGGAGGGACCACGTGCGGACCGAAATAGTGCCGTGTTCGTGTCCTTGCGGGCACACACTTCGCTGTGAGAGCCCACGAGGAATGCGGGCGGACGTTGCCCGCAACACAACCTCGGAAGAGTTCGGCAATGCTCGGGCGGGCGCGCACGTGGTGACTCCCGGCAGGGGTGACCAAGGCCGCCGCATTCTCTACCTTCCTACTTGGTTAGTCTCGCAGGTAGAACAGAGCAACTTCGCAAATATGCTTACTGGTTGAGGGTGTGGAGTAAGGCAGAGGTCCTCAAAGTTGCGGGCGTGCCCCCTCAGGCGGGGGGAGGGGCTCTGATTGAAATGTAACAAATATCGCTATCCTCATAACCATGAACGTATCATAGTCAGGAAGTTCCCACGACCATTCAAGACTAATATACACCTACCAAGCGACCGCTCCCCAGCCATTGGCCTGCGGATATTGGGGTGACGCGTAGTCAGCGCATCGGGTCCCCTCGGCCGTTAATCTTAGTTTTCGTGACCGGAGCGCTGCCTCACAGTCAGACAGTTATTCTATTGTCCTCACGAGGCTTAGTTCACTCCGTTCCAGCCCTCACGTCAGTTTCTAAAATAACGGACGGATGTGAAAATCATTCAGTGCTGGTTTGGACTAAACAGCTTGAAACTTTACACTTGAATTCTTTGAAAAAGTCTATCGTAACGTTGACAAAGTGTGGTCGTGAATGATTTTCACCTATTTCGAGAATTGAAGGTACGGTTGGGCGGGAATGCCTTGCCAAAAGGAAACACTTCAGGAGACACTCCACACGTACCCACCTCAATGGCGGCAGCTGGTGTAACGATATGACGAATGTTTCAATCGTTTTGGCGATTATGTTGAGACATTAGAATAAAACAAGCAAACATTTAGTAGTAAAACCAGTTTGGTATGCCAGTCTGTTATTTTTATACAGACCATCGGAACTTGAAAAAAAAACAGCCGTCGTAAAAACAAAATAACACTTGCCGTGTTGGTCCGAGGAACCATGGGTGAGTTTATCATTAATTAATTTTATCATCAGGCACGCTTTATTTCAGCGCATTCAATATTCTAGGATACCATTCCGTGGTTAGTTGTAGAGGAACCCTGCAGATTTTACTGACCGAGTGAGTGCTGTATTGTCTCGCGGTGTCGCCTTGCTGGCCTAATGTTAGCAGACAGTAGCACGCCAGGAGGAAGGGAAACCGATCAATATATAGCCTAATTAACATACTGCTCTGTCTATATCATACAATAACAGTTGTTACACAACTCTCCCAGCAACGTAGCCGCGATCCATGGCTACACTAACACAATCATCACATAATGATCGAGATGTCCCAGTCCACTAAATGATGTATGTTGTTGTTTCATTTTAGAGGTATAAATATCGTGGTCATATACCCCCTGTACTTCTTCGATGGCTAGTTGGTAGTATCCTTGACTGTGAATTATTGGCCAATTTTTATTTATTTATCGTATGGCTTTTAGTGCGGAGAGTGTCCAAGGACATGTTCGGCTCGCCTGAGTCTGTAGCTGCTTCCAGCGGACACCCTTATTAGGGTGAGCTACATGTTCCGTTCAATTTCAAGTAGTTTCAACTATCGCTACCAGATATCAATGATACCTAGTGGTGAACGTCGGAACTTTGATAGAGCGTTCCAACGAAATCTAACCTAATAATTTAGCTTCACACAAGTTTAGTCTGTGAAATGATCTTTTACATGCCATAAATGTATGACATGGGACCGCCGGCTTTACTTCCCCTCCGAAGGAAGGCACACTGAAGGATTTTTAACGCTCTTAAAAAATCCGCCGAATTCGGTCGTGTTAGAACCCGCGATCTTGGACACAGCAGTTCATCATGCTACCAACTACGCCACTGAAGTAACTGGGACATCATAATGATATTTAACAAGTTCGGATTATATTCTAAAAACTATGTGCAAATATACTCCAAACATCCGCAGCTTGGTTGGTTCTTAAGTTTAGAGGCTGCGACAACGCGGTCATGTAGCCCCGTGTACTTTGTGTGTGTGTAGAATCTGTCTGATAACCGGTGTTAATTGTGATGACTGTATTCGTGTGTGTTATCTGTTTTTTAATCCATTGTAAGGACAGCAGACTTTTGAATTTTTCAAGTAGTTCCTACTTTTTCTGCCAAACGCCACCGTCAACGACTACTAGTTCAGAACTTAGCTACCAGACGCCACCGTAGTCGGCTCTTGGCAACGAACGTAGGAACCTATTTACAATTTAGCTTCACACAGGTGTAATTATTGGAAGGTTCTTTAACATGCCATAAATCTATGACATGGGACCGCCGGATTTACTTCCCCTCCGAAGAAAGGCATACTGAGGGATTTTTAACGCTCTTAAAAAATCCGAAGACTTCGACCGGATTTGAACCCGCGATCTTGGGCATAGAAGCTCAGCATGCTACCAATATCCGCAGCTTAACCGCTATCCGCATGGCGATACATTTTGCGGCTTTAGGCCTAAACATAGGTTGGAATATGTACTGTATCTTATTCATTTTTATTGACGAACCTATTGGTATTTCATTTCGATTAATTTAATCTGTGTTAAGAGGGGCAGATGACCTCGCTGTTCCGGCCCTTAAAACAACAATAACTTAAGTTATTTTTCAACTAACAACCTAGGGAAAAAAAAGCATGTGCAATAAGTGCTCGTCAACTTGCATAACTTTATACTTACAGACACCTTGGTTGCATGGAGACCCTGCTGCAAAGCTGTGTCTGTAATTTACTGTAGTAACGAACCACTCAACCACAGCAAGAGTAATAGACGTGCTCACTATGTGCGTGCTGAATACAAATCTACTCATGTGTTCTGTTCTGATGGCTGGACCAAGGTCAGGATAACTGTAGGGGACAGTCATCATCGGTAACTGGAGTAGGCCTAGTTTTTCTCACTTTTAGTTCTAATACCTAACCACAGCTGCCTTGTTTGTTTAAGTTCTTAATTGATTTTCAGGGGATTTGCGACATCATGGTCACGTAGCCCCGTGTGGAGACCTTCGCGTATGAAAAAAACGTTATCCGCCCCGCATCCGCACATTTGTTATCCGAATCTGCTGGCTGGCTGGTGTGTATGCCATGTGCTATGTTGTACAGCCAGAATTGCAACCCTTTTCAGTTCGGAGTGTTAATTCATTCATTTCCGTGTCCGATCATTTCCAGAATGTAGCAACTCCGATGGCCTTGTTGTTTGCCTCGATCAGGTCCTGGGTAGTGCAGTGTTGTTCTAGTAGTGGACAAATGAGCAGGTGGGCTGGGTCTTGTGTTGCTCCACACTCGCAGGACGTGTCTCCATCAGCTGGAAGGATACCCCATTTCTGCATGTTGGTCTTGCAACGAGGGACGCCCACCCATGCTTAATGACATAATTTGAATGACCTTAGCTTAAATTATCATCTTACATTTGTCATGGAAAGAACAGAACGGAAAAAATATGTCATCCGGGCCCGAGTAATTATATTCAACAAGTTCGGATGTGTTCTAGAAACTATCCGCAAATTTACTCCAAACATTATCCGCAGCTTATCTGCTGATGAAGGGATTAAGAGGGAGTCCTTTATACTTTTTCGCTCTTTTCTTCAAGGTAGTCAGCTTAATTTAACAACCGCACGGAACAGAAGTCGTTGGTAATTTTTATGAAAATTTTCAGTTAATATTTTGATGGAATAAACCCTTACTGATATGATAATAATAATAATAATGATAATGTTATTGGTTTTTACGTCCCTTTTAACTACTGCGGCTTTTAGAGACGCTGTGGTACCGCAATTTCGCTCCAAAGGGAATCTTTAACGTGCCAGTCAATCTACTGACACGGTTCCCTCGCATTTGGAATGCCAACTGACTGCAACCTTGGCCACAGCAGGCAGTCGTACTGATATAGATACGAAAATATGTCCAGGGAATTCACGATATTTGAGTACATGGGTCCCAATTGAGCTCCTCTCTCTCTCTCGGAGATTGTAAGCACATTCAATTTATATTAATTTCAATTACCTTTCCTCCTAGTAAAAAGTCACATAATGATGATTAAATTAATTAAATTGAAGCTGGCAGCAGCCCCGGGACTTGGAAAAGACAACCGCATTGCTGTATCAATCATTTAGCCTATTAATGCAAATAAATCGTACATGATACCGAAATATGGATTTGAATGAGTTTTGGAAATAGCAATGCGTTTTATGAATTTTCGCCCAGGGAAATCTTAAAAAGGCAAAGTGAGTAAACTTCTGTCAGTTGTGCAGGCCACACTGAAAGAAAAAAAAAAAGTTTCAAAACTTCACTCGCACGAACCGCGCCAAACATGCTTGTTTGTTTGTTTTTTTACATCTGGAGCTCCTACCTCCTGTCACTAATTTTGCCCAAGCCCTGCATATACTGTACCATAAATTTGAACGAAATCTGTGATGACGAGTAAGCGTAGTCCCCTCCCTTGTACGTTTATGGAGATTGTTGAGCAGAAAGTTTCGAACATAATCTTACTTGCGTTCCAATTTATGTCATTTACGAAAAAGGCTCTTTTATTATTTACTGCATTACCTGCTAGCTGGTAAACAGTCGCCTCGGGAATTATGAATGGAGATTGTTGGAAGAAATTAAAATGTAAAAACACTTATAGTGGGCGATGTATTGAAGATAGAGATATGCTCTTATATTTATATTTTTAACGGCTTACCCAGCGTAAGCTTAAAAAGCGCACGGACGCCAAGTTTTTTCTTCGGTTTTTCACTGAAATCGTTACTGCTTGGATTCCTTTGGTCATAAATAAATTATTTTCTACAGAAACCTTCCTCGAGGTATCCTTTACAGAATGGTGAAAACCGCATCAAAATCCATCCAGTGGTTCTCAAGATCACCCGTGACATCCAAGAATCGGGGACTTTGTTTTAGTAAGTACCGGTAGAAATTTACTTTTTGGCAAGTCTGTTATGCTTAAAGTACGACAGCACGCTAAATGAGGCGACTTCGATGGCGTAGTTGGTAGCATGCTGATCTTCTATGCCCAAGATCGCCGAAGTCGTCGGATTTCTTAAGAGCGTTAAAAATCCCTCAGTATGCCTTTTTTCGGAGGGGAAGTAAAGCCGCCGGGCCCATGACATCGACTTATGGCATGAAAAAGAACTTCCCACAAACTACAATACATTGTGTGAAGCTAACATTTGTGGGTTAGATTTGATTAACGCTCTATTAGTTCCAGCGTTCGCCGCCAGGTGCCGGTCATGGTGGCATCTAGTAGCCAAGTTCGCGGCTGGTATCGTGGACGGTGGCATTCGGTAGCAAAAGTAGGAACTACTTGAAATTGATCGTCTGCAGTCCTTACCTGAATTACAGATAACACACACTAATACAGCCATCACAATTAACACCGGTTATCAGACAGTTTCTACACACACCCAAAGTACACGGGGCAGCCCCTAAACTGAGGAACCAACCACGTTAAATGCCAAGCGCTACAGTGCTCAATACAACATAGGAAGAGTAATGTAGGCAAGTCACGAAATTTGAAAGCAAGAAACTTGGCCTTTTTGAGATTTTCCTGGGCGAAAATTCAAACGCGTTTACAATATGACAAGATGACGGAAAATAAACGAATAATTTCACAGTCAATTCTTTGAAATTTTAGTAATTTTAATTTTAGTGTTTTAAGAATGGGCCTAGAATATGGAGGCCCCGGTATCTACTTCATCATGATATGATCAAACAAACTGAAACTCCTAATTCGTAAAATGCATTCCTTGGTGTTTCTTTTTCAGAATCAATGCAACTTCCGCTTGCTAGTCCCGCATATCGTAATGAGTTGCAATCTTGGCGAGTGTTGATATCGCTTGTGTAGTGTCGCGATAGTTCACGAGTCACGCCAGCTTCAATTATCGGGGACATAACGGTGTATTGTCCGGGCAAACACCTACAAATAGGACATTTCTCTACTCGCATGGTGTTCTTGATACTTGTATTTGCACGCAAGCTGATAGAACCATCGCCCGTAAATTGAACACCTCGACAAAGGAAAGTTTATTTTCCATGAATGGTAATTTCTAGACAGGTAGAATTCATAAGAAAGCTATCTATGGCAATGGGCACCATGTTTCAACTTCCGTAAAATGTCGACACATCTTTGCGTTTCACATCCTCTGGACCCCAAAACCACCGTAAGTTCAGAAGTTTTGGTTGGTTCCTCAGTATAGGAGCTGCGACAACGCGGTCATGTAGCCCCGTGTACTTTGGCTGTGTGTAAAATATGTCTCATAACCGGTGTTAATTGTGATGGCTGTATTAGTGCGTGTTATCTGTAATTGAGGTAAGGACTGCAGACGATCAATTTCAAGTAGTTCCTGCTTTTGCTACCAAATGCTACCGTCAACGACACCTAATTACAAACTTGGCTACTAGATGTCACCGCAACAGATTCTGGCGACGAACGTTGGAATTTAATAGAGCGTTAATCAAATCTAACGTAGGCTACACATATAGCTTCACACAATTGTAGTTAGCATGCTGAGCTTCTACGCCCATGGTCGTGGGTTCAGACCCGGGCGAAGTCGTCGGATTTTTTAAGAACGTTAAAACTCCCTCAGTATGCCTTCCTACGGAGGGGAAGTAAAGCCGGCGGTCCTATGTCACAGATTTATGGCATGAAAAAGAACCTTCCACTAACTACACTTGTGTGAAGCCAAACTGTGTAGATTAGATTATATGATAACGCTATGTTAGTTCCAACGTTCGTCGCCAGGTGCTGTCTGCGATGGCATCTAGTAGCCAAGTCCGCAGCTAGGTGTCTTGGACGGTAACATTTGGTAACGGAAGTATAAACTATTTGCAAAAATTGATCGTCTGCAGTTCCTCTACTTGAATCACAAATAACACACACTAATACAGTCATCTCAATTAACACCGGTTATGAGACATATTCTACACACACACAAAGTACACAGGCTACATGACCGCTTTGTCGCAGCTCCTAATCTGAGGAACCAACCAACAATTGTAGTTAGTGCAAGGTTCTTTTACATGTCATAAATCTATGACATGGGCCCGCCGGCTTTACTTCCCCTCTAAATGAAGGCATACTGAGGGAGTTTAACGCTCTTAAAAATCTGACTTAGACTGGGCTTGAACCCGCAATCTTGGGCATAGCATGCTACAAAACTACGCCACCGAAACTGCCAGTTCAGAACTTCATATATAATTTATATATCACTTTTTTTGTGGACACGAAAACTACCCGTCATTTTCCACCAATCACTTTCAAATGTATACATAAAATACTACCTTATAAAATCTCAGTCGCGTTCGTTAATGGCCAAAATAGGACCAAGGGGGTGGAAATGAGGGTCTTTTTTCTCGAAAAATTTAAATAAAAGTTCATACTATTCTTCGGAAAAGGGCCAATGACGTTTCTCGGTTAAGGGTTTGATAGTATCAACCATTGACCAAGGGGGTGGGAAAAATGGAGTTTTTAAGAGAAAAGAATCATACCTCCCTCATTAGGTGTCTGGTAAATTTTTGGATATGACCCCCCCCCCCCCCTCCTTTACGCCAAGGGATGAGCAATATGTTCTCGATGAAGATGCCAAGTTGATGAGGGAACAGCTAAGCCGAAGATAGGTCACAAATTATTGCTGACTGTATTACGGGTGTCATCAAAGCAATATTGATATTGTTTTGACAGCCGTGTTCCACAGAAGAGGCAGAGATAGCGTTATCTCCGACACCTGTCCGGCTGGTCGACAGTTGTGCTTGTGCAAGGAAAATAACAGTAGACTATAAAGATCAATGTTACGTGATTGTTTGTCTGTCTGATGTATGTCCCCTATGCGTTCATATACAATTCATCCGATTGTGATGAAATGTGGGTGATTTGTTGTGTGCACTCCAGGGAAGGTTTCTGGCTACAAATTATTTATATAACAAAAGGGTGATGGACTTAACAGGAATCCTTAAATCCCACAGTAACCTAATTGCACAATCTGTATATTTATGACACCGCAATGCAAGGTGTGAGAATAGCATGCTGATTCATCGCGAGGTGACATGTCCGGCATGGCTGTCTCAGCACAGCCTATTGCATACCGGGGCATCGGACAGAAAAACAAAGAAGGTTGATTATCCAAAGGCTCTTTAGTTTCTATCTTTCTTGGATTGGCTGTGTGGCTCAGCGGTAATGTGCTATACCCAGAGATGTGGAACAACGTGTCTAATAAATTAGTGTAATTTGTAAATAAAATTTAAAAAACCTATAAATAAGTTTAAGAAATGCCTATTCACCTAGCCCCGCTTATGAAATCTTAAGAATGTGGACCAAGTGACAAGATTCCGTGGTGATTTTTTTCCCGCCTACGCGTCTAAGTGGATAAAATAAATTATCTGCCTGGTCGCCATGAATCTGAGAGTGAAGGGTCTTGGGGAACTGCACAGATGGCGATCCCTAGGCGCTCGTTTATGTATTCACCGACCCCACGGTTACTTCCAGTGAGCTGCGTCCTGTCACTAATGTCCAATATTCTGCGTTAGGAGGGTGGGCGGTGTTCTTAAATGCTGAAGACTAGAGAGAAAAATGTGTGGCATGGAGTCTCGTCCGCAGGCTGCTTTGCCCTTTAGCACATTATTGCCAAAACTGACTTCTTTATACTACGAAATACTAAAATAGTCATTTTACTCAGGTGTATTATACAGTGAGGGGGTTCTCAAACTTTTTCTGTAGCCACCTCCCCCCCCCCCCCCGAAACATGAAATATCAAGCGCCCCCTCCCTCCACCCTCCTTATTCTTCTTTCCTATTTCGGACAACAACAAAAAACGGATCACAAGATCTACAGTATTTCCTTCTGTCTAATTACTGCAACTACCAGTTATAATAATAATACTGTAACACACAATTTACTATTCTTAGAGCACATCCGAGTTCAACGAGGCGGCTTCGGTGGCGTAGTTGGTAGCATGCTGAGCTTCTATGCCCAAGGTCGCAGGTTCAAACCCGGCCGAAGTCGTCGGATTTTTTGAGGCCGTTAAAAATCCCTCAGTATGCCTTCCTTCGGAGGGGAAGTAAAGCCGGCGGTCCCATGTCATAGATTTATGGCATGATAAAGAACCTTCCACTAATTACACTTGAGTAAAGCTAAATTATAGGTTAAATTTGACTAACGCTCTTAGGTTCGAACGTTCCTTGCCAGGAGCCGACTGCGGTGGCATCTAGTAACCAAGTTCAGAACAAGTTGGTCGTTGATGGTGGCTTTTGGTAGCAAAAGGAGGAACTACTTGGAAAATTTAATGTCTGCAGTCCTTACTTGAATTAAAACAGATAGCACACACTTGTACAGTCATCACAATTCACACCGGTTATCAGACAGATTCTACACACACACCCAAAGTACACGGGGCTACATGACCGCGTTCGCTACCCCTAAACTGAGGAACCAACCAATCAGAGTTCAACGAAAGTTAACTATTTCTCCTTGCTTATATATTAGTAAAAGCTGCTGCTTGTGCAATTATTGGAATTGAACAAATATTCCACTAATTATCTCTTTATCTGTCACCTGAATTGCTCTTAGTTCAATACTACTGGTCAGTTCTTGTGAAATAAGACAGCAATAGCCTAGTACGAGTTTATTAGTCTTGAATGGTCGTAGGAGCTTCCTGCCTATGATAGGTTCATGGACATGAGTATAACAATATTTGTTACAGATTATGAAATACCAATATTTCAATCAGAGTCGGCGCCCCCCCCCCCCCCCCCCCCCCCCCCCCATGTCACTCTATGTGGCCTTCACTTCGATGACCTCTGCCCTATAGAACGGAACCTCGCATGTGCCTGGTGACGACAGCGCCACTGTGGCTAGTCGCCTGACGAGCAAGGCACTGGTGCTTGCAGCAGCGTAGTGCCCAACTTGTTCACATTTACACTTTTTAACGTATTTAACATTCATCACTCACACGAATTTCACAATAGTTGCTGGGTATGCTGTCCTTCATTTTCTAAACAGACATTGCACTGACGTAGGGAGTTTTGGTACACTCGCAGCAATTCCGTTCTCGAGAGCCTCCAGAATACGCGGATTGTTTCTGTATACCTTTTGTTGGAGGTTCCCCCGCACGGCGCTGAAACTTATAATCACATTTACTGTAAGAATTCTTCTTGAGAAGATAGATTTCCACTATATAGGTGAATTTGATGTTTTGTTTTATACCTAACCATGTTCACGGGATACGAGATAGGCTACCCACAAGTCTCAATCATCACAACTATGGTATCTTGCCAGCTCCGTATGTAATCAATGTTATGACAGCATCCGGTGCTTCCCGACCAGCTCGTGTGTATTCGGTGAATGATAGTCATCTGGCGGTGACTCAACACTTTCGTACCGTCACACGGCCCCGGCGAGGTTCCGTAGTATTAGCAGTTTAAGGTAAAGAGTTCCGACGGCCAGGGTGGAAACTATCCTTTGTTTACCTGCGTCATGTTGTCAGGTTGCAGTGTTGACAGGTACTGGCGTGTGAGTAGGATATGACTCGGCTACTGCCATCCTTCTCTAAGCTTTACAGTGTTGGACTATGTGGGCACTGTTCGCCATCACCGCTGTGTTCCCAGCTACCAACATACGCGAGCGCAGGCAAGTTGAGCTGCACTAGGTTTTATTTCGGGGATAGGTAGCTACCCCTGGACCTGAAATAACGTGCCATCTTAGCATATGCCGGAGCAAGTGTGGTAACTCCCAGTGAAAAAACACATTCAGGATGGTCGCTGTCAACGCCGGGCTGCTTCCCACTGCGGTTATTAAACACTCGCTAAGTTAGCCGAAAGGCAAGGCGCGACCGGTCGTGATGTAAAAGCCCCCCGCACCCTCGCCGGTTTGCGAGATAGTGAAATTAGACTTACTGCGATACCCAACGAAATGAAAAATCACGTCTAGTGGTCGGATGGTGAGTTAGCCGTAGTCGTTACGGCATGTCTGCTGACAGTCGCTCATATCCGGGAGGCGAGGAGGTTCGAATCCCCCCGCCGGCAACCTTGAAGATGGTCTTCTGTGGGTTCCCATCTTCCTTCCAGGCAAATGCCGGGGTTGATCCCTAACTATAGGCCACAGCCGCTACCTTCCAACTCCTCGTCCTTACATACAAACATTCCTCCCCAGACAACACTCCACACGCGACGGTACTTGTAGCTCACCCATTGGGTGTCCGCCTCGAAGCAGCTACAAAACTGGCGCGCCGAACATGTTCTCGGACACTCCCGGCACTACAAAAAGCCATACGCTAACGGATTTCATCTACTGAAAGGAAATTACAAGCTTGCATTTCTCATAATTCATGCAGATACAAGGGATTGTCAGAACTTACCGGTATTGTCCCTCCACCTCGGCACTCGGTTCTCACACAACTGGCGCGATACGCTGTTCCTCTCTGCTATTACGCCACATTATTCGGCTTGGTACGCAGTTTGGGATCTTCCGTCCACCAGCCTCCCGCGCCATCTTGTGATCGCGAGAAATACAATACGCAATCACCTGCTCGTGGTGTGAGTTAGCGACTCGAACTGGATACAGCTGCCTCAATAATCAATCTTCAAGGATTGAGGACATTTAAAATTGTAATTAACCTTTTCACTCCCAAGTATCTTCCATGTTTATGCATGTCCCATCCCAGGTTTTTGAGAGCGTGACCTTTGAAGTGGAAAGGAAGGAAGTGACCCGGTTAATCTCGCGATCATGAGACACCGGAAGTCACACAGGTTTCCAGGGCCGTCGAGAGCGAAACACGGGCCCTAGGTCAAGAGCTTCCGGACCCCTACACAATTCTTAACCTGTCACATTATTTAGGGAGTAGGCTATTACGCTTGAATTTGCTTTACCCATTAGAAATACTTCGTGGAATTGAACATGTCCATACTGAATATTAGTTTACTACGTTTTCAGTTCTTCAGCATTCTTCTGTTTGTCTCTCATTGCTTGTTGTTTCACTTCAAGATTTTGATCAATGTGCATTTTTTTTTTTTTTTTTTTTTTTTGCGGCTTCAGTGGCGTAGATGGTAGCATGCTGAGCTCTATGCCCAAGGTCGCGGGTTCAAACTTGGCTGAAGTCGTCGGATTTTTTAAGAGCGTTAAAAATCCCTCAGTATGCCTTCCTTCGGAGGGGAAGTAAAGCCGGCGGTCCCATGTCATAGATTTATTGCATGAAAAAAGAACCTTCCACTAACTACACTTGTGTGAAGCCAAAATTTGTAGGTTAAAATTGATAACGCTCTATTAGTTCCAACGTTCGCCGCCAGGTGCTGACTGTGATGCCAATTAGTAGCCAAGTCCGCGAGCTAGGTGTCGTTGGCGGTAGCATTTGGTAGCAAAAGTAGGAACTACTTGAATTATTGTCTGCAGTCCTTACTTGAAATAATACAGATAACACACACAAACACAGCCATCATAATTAACACCGGTTATCAGACAGATTCTACACACACCCAAAGTACACGGGGCTGCTTGACCGCGTTGTTGCAGCCCCTAAACTGAGGAACCAACCAACCTAAATTTAATTTTCGTTATATCGATCTGACCGTGTTTGGGCTCCACAGGTATAAGCCGTGCTTCTTTCAGAGATGTATGAAGTATAGTCGTTGAGTGGGATATTTCAGAGTTTGAATTAGAAGCTTACAGCCCTATAAAGGTATCTTCAGCTTCCGTATGTTATAAATTAAATGAATAGCCTAACTGATCCAACTGAGAAGCGAAAGTCACAGTGGATATTTATAAAATTCGTTATAGTTCTCCTTGTAATTATATGAATACTATTCATTGGTTGCATTTTTATTGAACATAGTCTCATCAAAACATTTCAAAATAGTTTAGCAATGAATTTGAGTGGATTTGTCAACTGTAAGCTATCCCAGGCCCCTCCCTTTCGTCGGGCCTGCTCGGGGCATGGGAGTGAAAAGCGTAATGACGAATCAAGAACCGTAGGTCACGCACGGTGGTTGGGTAACCATACGGCATACTTTCCGCAGTAATATGGTGCCGAGTCAAGGGATCACACATGCTAATATTGTACATTTTCTTGATTGAACACTGTCGATGGGCGTCTGGTCGCCCTAGTGACAGAGGCAGTGAATACGTAACTAATGGTATGAACGTAGCTTTCCTTATTGACTATATAATCTAAATGAATGCCCATTGGTATTTAATAAATGTATTATGCCTTAGTCAATGATAATTTAATTAATTAATAATTTAGAAACCCCAAAGAAGCCCTAATGCTCCAAATCAATCCCGACGACGCAGTGGACTTTTATGTTTATGTCAATATGCATATTACATGAATTATTTATCACTTAACACACAAACAGGGGGGGGGGGGGGTAATTTGGTTGGTTCCTTAGTTTTGGGGCTACGACAACGCGGTCATGTAGCCCCGTGTACTTAGTGTGTAGAATCTGTCTGATAACCGGTGTTAATTGTGATGGCTGTATTAGTGTGTGTTATCTGTGATTCAGATAGGACTGCAGACGATTATTTTTTTCAAATAGTTCCTACTTTTGCTACCAATTGCTATCTTCCACGACACCTAGCTGTGGACGTGGCTACTAAATGCCATCGCAGTCAGCACCTGGGCGGCGAACGTTCAAACTAATATGGCGTTATCAAACTAACCTACAAATTTTAGCTTCCACAAGCGTAGTTAGTGGAAGGTTCTTTTTCATGATATAAATCTATGACATGGGACCGCCGGCTTTGCTTACATGTTTCGATCGTCATCAGATCTTGTTCACTTAGGCTTAGATAAGGTATGGCGGATATGTTTACATGCATGTGCAAATAAATAATAACATTTTATAGATATAGACCGAGCAACCTGGGGTATTATCCTCTGTAGGAAATCGAACCCGTGGCCCTTTGGGCTTGCTAGCCACTTGGCCACGAGCTGGATTAATCTCACCGGCTGACAAGCAAAGACACAGAAAGGATTGTAGCAACTATCAAGGAATATTTTTGCTTTGTATCTTCAATACGTCGCCCACTATAAGTGATTTTACGTTTTCATTTCTTCCAACAATCTCCATTCAATTACTGAGTCGACAGTTTACGAGCTAGCTAGGGGCGAGCCTATCATCACAGTTACAGCCAAGCTGGTGGGTGTTGAGTTAAGGCTTCAGAGAAGTGCAACTCGGCTTTTCTTCATTTCGCCTGTGAACTTTTCGTTCAGCAAAATACACAGTCAAGTTAAGATTGGACGGAAGTGGTATTTGTGTTTCATGCACCTCACTATTCTTAAATTACGTCTGACAAGAATTCGTTGCATATGCATCTCCATGATAATATAGTTAATAGACCAGTCAATGATTTTAACCCATCATGCCGAGACGTAAGACGGATATAAGTCGTAGTTCATTGATATTGAAAAAAAAAAAGGGTGGGGGGGACCACGTAATGCATTCATAACTGTTCCCGGGTGAAGCCGGGGCGGATTGCTAGTACTATATAAGATATACTGCATTGTGGAAAGGAGAGGGCGATAGATTCGGGTGAATTTTGACTGCTAAGAGGCCGAGTATGCGCCAAATAATGTACACATAGTTACTTTTTTTTTCTTTCCTAGAGTAGAGTGTTAGGGTGAAATATGAAACGTCCTGTCATCGGAAGGAACCTCAGAACCCCGCACTGAATTCGTTTAGTATCACGTCATAATGATGTGTCATATGATTGAAAGGTGATGCAAGTTCCACCCACTGTACCTCATGACGGGGGAAGACTTTGAACTATTGTACCGTGGAACGCTGTTGGAATCCAAGTCTTTTTGGACTTCATTGAGCCATAGACTTCCAGTCTTGTAGCTTTTAGTCAAGGAGCCTGCCGTTGTCCATTCGCAGAAGGTGCCTGTAGAACTTCAACCGCCTACGTCGTGTGCTGTATTGGCCTGCTTTCAGTCGGTAGGTTCCATCTGCAAGCAATCTTTATGTTTCTGTTTATTAGTATTGTTATTATTATCGCCTCCGTGGTGTAGTGATCAGCGTGCTTAGCTGCCACCCTGGAGGTCCGAGGTTCGATTCCCGACTCTGCCACGAAATTTGAAAAGTTGTAAGATGACTGGAACGGGGTCTACTCAGCCTCGGATGGTCCATATGAGTAGAGGGGTTTGATTTCCACCTCAGCCATCCTCGAAGTGGTTTTCCGTGGTTTCCCACTTCGTCTCCAGGCAAATGCCGGGAGGGTATTTAAGGTAAGGCCATGGCCGCCTCCGTCCCCCTCCCTTGCCTATCCCTTCCAATCTTCCCATCCCTCATAAGGACACAGTTCGCTTTCCTAGTGAGGCCGCCTGGTCAAGGTCCTCGTCTCTCCTCCCCAGTTGTATCTCCTGACCCAGGACATAGCCCAGGAGGCGGCAAAGGTGGGATCCCTCGCTGAGTCCGAGGAAAAGCCAACCCTGGAGGGTAAAACGACTACGATTAGTATTATTATTTTTAGACTATTATTATGTTGATTTTGGCCTACTGTGGTCCGTGGTAAACAATCGGCTGACTTGCCAATCTCTTTTTCTCCTCCCAGAATTTCTGCATACGGTCGCTAAGACTACTCCTTCTGTCTTCAACTGGCTGCGTGGCTCTGCGGTAACGTGCTCGCCTGCTGCACCAAAGGTTGCAGGATCGAATCCCGGCGCTGTCACTTGCCATTTGAGAGTACGCAAATGCGAGGGAGCCGTGTCAGTAGATTTACTAGCACGTTGAAGATGGCCTTCGGGGCAAAATTGCTGCACCCGGCCGTCTCTAAAAGACGCAGTTGTTCAAAGGGACGTAAAACCGGTAACATTATTATTATATTACCTTCTGTCTACAACGTTTTGAGTTTAACAACATTCCCTGAAAACACTGCTCTGTTTAGTAGATCTTCTGGGTTAATTCAAACTTCTTGGAGATCCTTTCTTCAGCCCATCTTGTGGTTGACTTCAACTTGGTAATGTAGGCCTAAATGAAGAAAGATCCTTTTGATAAACCTACTGTTCATCATTGTGAGGTGTCCATATTTTTTTGTATTCATTTCTTGTTTGATTTATTTAGGCATGCACCACACACATTTTAAATAATTCAAATTGGTGTTATAACGGTGATAAGAGAGACAGATGACCTCGCTGTTCCGCCCCTTGAAACAGCAATCATCAGCATCATCAGTCTCGCGTTCTCCGATAGTAATTGGAATTCTCCGCTTTAATAAATGTCGGGTTCGATCGTGTATCATTGCGCCTCACAGGAAATAGGAGTGTTATTAGTATACTGTGGCCGCATGGCATCACGTGACGTCACTTCCTTTGTCGTGCTCCTTCTTGCACTTGCCGCCTACTCGTTACGTCACATTGTCTTCCGCATCTCGAGCTGTCCCTTATTACATTGTCCGTTCTCGTGTCCAGGTCTCATACGACAACAACATTACTCTGCAGTCTCCGTCAGGGATGCTGTGATTCAGCTACGGGTAAAGAAAGCCAAGGGACACGTCGCGCTGACCACGCGGGCTGAGCAGTGATCGCTTGATAGGCAGTAGTGCTACTGTTTTTGTTTTAACATGTTCTTCATTCAATGAAACGCACGAATACAAGCCAGAATCGCAGTTTAAATCTTTTATTATATAACGCTTTGAATCAAGTCACACATGCACTTGGTTATTATAGTGCCAGGTTTAGAATTGTTAGTGTAATTTTTAAATGTGCTATTTATGAAACACTACGATTGCTCTATTTTATTCATTTCATTTCTCATTACTCCCTCTTCTGATAGGAAGGCCATCCGACCATAAAAACCATTTTCTTTGAATGTATTGATTATTTTAAGACGTTGCGCGCCACGCCTCGCCTCGCCTCTGTCCAACAAATTAAGAGGCGTCAAGGAGACAACAAAGGCGTGGAAATGTTCCTTCCGATCTAGCCGGAAGGAAGCTGTGGTACTCGGTCGTCTCCGGTTCGGCCTAGGGATTGCTCCCCCTTTGTATAGGCTACATGCGGTGCTCACCTTACATTCTCTTGGAGTGTGTGGACCTGGCCGATCTGCGAAGAACTCTCAAACTACCTAACACCCTCTCCCTTGTTCTCCGTGATGACGGGCCTTCAGCAAACCTCTTCATCCGGTTCTTGAGAGTGGCTACTTCTCTACACTTTTGCAGTAGTTTAGGTTTAATGTGTTTTATGTTTTTATTTCAATTTTATTGTTGAACATACCTTATTTTTTATTGTTTTTTAATAATTTTGTTACTTCTTTTATCCAATCAGCGGTTCCCAACCTGGGGTACGCGTACCCCTTGGTGGTACGCAGCGAACCGTTGAGGGGTACGCCATATTCCCATCGTACGCAGCTTGTCAAGGTCAATGCTACCACCCTACTCCAACCCCAGTCACTTTCACCACTGCACTGCTGTTGTCTTGATTTGTGTATTTTTGTCAAACTAATCACTAGAATTAATTAGTTTTCAATAAAATCAAAATTAAAACATCTTACGTACCGTACTGTAATTGTTTATTTTCCTCAGCTTAATGTTTAAAGGCTACATCTTCATTTGCGCAAGTAGATAAAAGTAAAATTGAAAATTATATTTAGCATTTTATTGAAATGAAATGCATACAAAAGCAAACTAATAATAAATTAAAAATATTACTTATACTGTATTCAAAAAGTAAGTTATAAATATTGCAAGTTATTTTTTATTGTTTATGTTTTTATTAAGTTATACACATATTGGCCGTAAAATATTACAGGAATAATCTTTGGCCTCAGTGAAGTCATACCATTTAAGTTAGGCGATGAATGCATCATTTAAAACGCTTCTTTTCCCTACTGCCATCTAGCTGAGAAACAGCAATTCGGGCACTTGTGCCTGCAATTTTAATTTTGTCTGATCACCGAAAGTGGTATGCGAGCCGAAATAGTATGTTTCGGAAATTGCTGTACGTATTTCCAGCCCTCTCAATAGTCTTAACTTCCTCGTCCAGAAATCGATCTACGGTTCATACTCCTTGTGATTAGTGTGTGTCATAGTGGGTTGAACTCGGGTTGTGGAGTACTGTTGGCAGTCCTGTTTTCACGGTCGTCACACCGGGGTTAGGATGACAAAGGTTAACTACAATTTTTAAAGAGATTGCTGGGTATGGGAATGCTAGTTATACAGCCCCTCAATACGAACGTGTTGTGAGGGTTGCCGAGCCGAGAGCTACGGCGTCTGCCATGTGCACGGAGCGGATTCACAGGCCCTTGCAAAAACGATCGCTTCATCGATGCATCAGAGGATCTGAATGAGTTTCTAAATGGTATGTACGAAGTTGCAAATAACATTTAAAACAAAAATAATGGAATGGTTCTTCAGTTTAGGGGCTGCGATAACGCGGTCATGTAGCCCCGTGTACTTTGTGTAGAATCTGTCTGATAACCGGTGTTAATTGTGTGTTATCTGTTTTGAATTCAAGTCTGGACTGCAGACATTGAATATTTTCAATTAGTTCCTACTTTTGCCTCCAACGCCACCGTCAACGACTGCTAGTTCAGAACTTGGTTACCAGATGCCATTGCTATGAACGTCGGAACCCAAGAGCGTTTGTCAAATGTTTAACCTATACAATTTAGTTTCACATAGGTGTAATTAGTGGAAGGTTCTTTAACATGCCATAAATCTATAACATGGGACCGCCAGCTTTACTTCCCCTCCGAAGGAAGGCATACTGAGGGATTTTTAACACTCTTAAAAAATCCGTCGACCTCGGCCGGGTTTGAACCCGCGATCTTGGGTATAGAAGCTCAGTATGCTGCCAACTACGCCACCGAAGCCGCTAAAATAATGGAATGCAGCCGAAAAGGAAAATCAGTAATGCCTATGGGCATCGAATGGGCAGAATGGTGAAGAATTCTGCTACTTTCAAAGTGAGATATCGAAGAGGATATAACAAGTTCGTTAGCACTAAGGCTGGCACCTTAAGATATTGATTTCACTTATCGATTTTCGAAGATGAAAAATCGGTTAATCGGTGGGTCAAATAAAAGATTGTTTTGTTGATTAATTGATGTACTTCGCTCTTTTCACTGCGCTCTCACAGAAGCTAAACAGTCATTTGTTCATTAAAATATATAGTACTAGCCCCCGCACCGGCTTCGCCCGGTATCTTTAACGGTTTACCAGCGTAAGCTTGAAAGGCGTAGGGACGGCAGGTCCCTGACGCAATTCAGAAAAGCCGAGATGAACAGCGAAACTCTCAACACATACTCCTCTGAAGTCTTAACTCGACTATTTGATGCTGGCCGTTGCTGGGGTCGCTCGCTAGCTCGTGAACTTGCTCCGAAGCTAGTATTTTAAATTTCCACTGAATTGAGATTGATGGAAGAAATGAAAACGTAAAAACACTTATAGTGGGCGATGTGTTAAAGAGAGAGATATGCTCTCGCGGACTTTTTGTAGAACTTTTCTTGCTGAATAATTTTTACACTCATAGGTTGGTTGGTTCCTTAGTTTAGGGCTTGCGACAACGCGGTCATGTAGCCCCGTGAACTTTGAGTGTTGGTATAATCTGTCTGATAACCGGTGTTAATTGTGATGGCTGTATTAGTGTGTATTATCTGTTTTAGATCAAGTAAGGACTGCAGACGATAATTTCAAGTAGCTCCTTCTTTTGCTACCGTCCACGACACCTAGCTTGCAGACTTGGCTACTGGATGCCATACAGTCAGCACCTGGTGGCGAACGTTGGAACTAATATAGCGTTATGAATTCTAACCTACACATTTTTGCTTCAAAAAAGTGTAGTTAGAGGAAGGTTCTTTTTCATGCCATAAATCTATGACATGGGACCGCCAGCTTTACTTCCCCTCCGAAGGAAGACATACTGAGGGATTTTTAACGCTCTTAAAAAATCCTACGACTTCGGCCGGGTTTGAACCCGCTACCTTGGACATAGAAGCTCAGCATGCTACCAACTACGCCGCCGAAGCCGCCCCTACCCTCTAGTAGCCCATATATATTTAACTGTTTCCCCAAGCTTTTCTTCGACTCGATTCACTGTAATCGTTATTGCTCGGCTTCCTTTGGTCATAAATGAATGTTTTTCTACAGAAACCTTCCTCGAGAAATCCTTTACAGAATGGTCAAAACCGCATCAAAATCCATCGAGTGGTTCTCGAGATTACCCGTTACATCCGAGAATCGGGGACTTGGTTTTATACTAAGTAGAGATTAAGCTTATATATTTTGAAATAATGTACCTTTTTATGAAAATTCGGCTAAATCAAAGTTAAACAAAAATGTTCTAAATTATAAACTAACCCTTCCCAATTTGATTGACGTTTGTCCTTCCACTGTCACTGACTCTTATTTGGTACAATTGAGGGCAGGGATATATTTGTTTTACAAAGAAGGTACATTATTTATGAATATGACACAATCTTTATGTATGTTTCACAAAACTCAAGCTCCTAAACCAGAGGGTGTTAGAATGTGTGGTTTGTACCAAATTCTTCCAAATTTTCTCAACAGCGTAGGAAAATTCTTGCATTTCTTAAATAGTCAACGGAAATATATTTATTTGCTTTTAAACAAATAAACAAGACGATAGCTCCTGGCAACGCGTACAGCCCGCATAGCAGTTGGGCCGAACGGGTAGTCGGTACACATGGGGCGCACACAACCCATTATGCGAGAGTTCTCGCACGGGTCCGCTAGTAGAAATTAATTTTCTGTTTAGCTTCTTTGAGAGCGTAGTGAAAAGAGCGACATATACAGTATAGATTAATCGACAAAACAATACATTATTCGACCAACCAATTAATCGTTTTGTAGCAATTAATCGATTAAAAGTACCAGCCTTAATTAATACCGTACAGTCCCTTCTGTAAAGCGACTTGGTGCCCAAAATTACATTTTCTATTGAACAATTGTTAGGGAATGTTTTCATCTGACGTGTTATCCATTGATGTTTTTGCACGTCTTTTAGGGCCAGTTGTACCAACTCTGGGTTATACCTCGGCTAAGTTATCTCCGTAGTTAACGCAGAATTGAGTTGTACGACATTGGTATAAGCGATAATCAAGGTATAAACGACGGCATAGCTAACCGGGCATGGAATGACGGGCTATGTTCTTATTCCAGGTATATACAGGGTGTCCCACCTAACTCTGCGACCTCAAATATTATCGAAATGAAACAAGATGTGAAAAATCTACTTGCACAGGAATGTAGCCACGTCAGGAGGTCACACAATAGGAGGATATGCACAATCCAGGAAATTATAACAACACCCCTTTTAACGCAAAGGTACCTTTTTAAATGGAACATACATGTTTTTTCTAGCAAAATCAATTGTAAACATACAATTATTGATAACAGAATTGGTTTCACTTCTCTAAACCTCGTACCTTCTGAAATAACTAAAGTTGTAGGTTACTAACCAACGACAGTGTAGTATCAATGTTTGGTGCGGTATCACTGGCAACCGTATTGTAGGTCCCTATTTTTTTTTTATCAGGGAACACTAAACGAACAGCGATATGCATCATTTCTTCAAGACACGTTACCCCTTCTCATGTAGGACGTGGGATTGGAAACTCGTGTATCAATGTGGTTCCATCATGATGGGTGCCCGGCACATTTCGCACGTGTTGCCAGAGATGTAATGGATGAGAAGTTTCCAAATCGGTGGATAGGATTTGATGGTCCTGTGAGATGGCCAGCACGGTCCCTCGACTTGACGCCATTAGACTACTTTCTCTGGAGCGCACTGCAAGATAGTCTATCAGGAAGTCCCAACTACAATAGCGAATATTGCAACAGCGTATTACTTCGGCGTGTGCGGAAATATCTGTGGAAACACTGGGATCAGTACAACGCTCTGTTGCTCACCGTCTACAGAAGTGCATTGATGCAAACTGTGGTCACATTGAACATCCGCTGAAGTTAAGATGTTACTGCTTACTTGTGAATGTCTCTTCCGTGCTGGATGTAATTTAAAAAACATGACGTTTCTTTAAGCTATAGGCCACAAGTTTGTTTAGGAAATCGGTAATTGTACATTTTGAACTATGTGTACAGTTCTACACATTTGTTAAACTTGACAAACAGTGTCTCCATTGCCATCCTCTACAACGTTAGTTATTTCAGAAGTTACGGGGTTTAGAGATGTGAAACTAATTCTGTTATCATTAATTGTATGTTTACTCTTAATTTTGCTAGAAAAAAAAAACATGCTCCATAAAAAAGTAACTTTGCGTTGAAAGTGATATTGTTATAATTTCCTGGATTGTGCATATCCTCCTATTGTGTGACCTCCTGACGTGGCTACATTCCTGTGCAAGTAGATTTTTCAAATCTTGTTTCATTTCGATAATATTTGAGGTCGCAAAGTTAGGTGGGACATCCTGTATATGGCGGACGGGGGAGACCGCAATAACATCCGAAGTTATTTCATCGAAAACTCTTAATTCCAGAGAACTATTCATAAATGTATAATGTTAATAGCAGTACAGTAATGGCATACATAATTTTACAGAAAATTACGAAAGCATGTCGTCGACATGAGCATCATATGCGCAGTCTTCACCGAATCACGTTAGGTCGCGGTGGTGTAGTGGCTAGCGTGCCGGACTCACGATGGAGAGTTGCAACTTTTGCGGATCGAATCCAACCATGTCCAACTTTTTTTGCTTATTAGTTTTTGTTTTTATGTTATGCTTTGTGTTTCTGCATTAACTTTTATATGTACCGCTAATCATTTGGGGTGATCCTTGGTTGAACAGGGTATTAATAGTAAGTTCGCGTCAGTCAAGAGCGTAGGCTACTCATATTCAAGAGAGCATTCATGTTGGAGAAGCCAGGAATTAATGTTGAGGATCACTTATTAGAAAGAATATTACTACAAAGAAGTTCAGAGATCGGATCATTTTCTGAACTGGGATGGAAATGAATTCTTTATACGGTTCAGGCTGGGGAAAGACACAGTTTTGAGGTTTTAGATCAAATTATCGATCTATTGGAACATATGACTGACAGGCAAAATTTATGATAGTAACATGTTGTAGCCTAGCCTGCACATGAAAATGAAAATCCACAGCCTGCTTCCAGTCTCCGACCGGGTCAGGAATGGAATGAATGAAGTCCCCATCTAGCGGCGAGGATATGAACTGTGCCGGCTGCCGAGGCCTGACGCACTCCTCTGGGACAATGATTAAATGAATGACAGATGAAATGAAATGATAGTGGAGAGTGTTGCTGGAATGAAATGTTGACAGGGAAAACCGGAGTACCCGGAGAAAAACCTGTCTGCCTCCGTTTTGTCCAGCACAGATCTCACATGGAGTGAGCGGGATTTGAACCACAGACCCAGCGGTGAGAGGCCGGCGTGCTGCCGCCTAAGCCACGGAGGCTTCGCCTAGCCTGCACATACCTGTACTTATTTCTTGGATAGGCTATTATAGGCTAATTTGCATTATATTTTTATACGATATACTATTATTTGTTGACTCGTAACCAATGAATGTATTTATTATGTTTGTTATTCTCACGGCCTCTCATGGAGTATCGCAGTGGTCAATTCTATATTCATCTGTTTCCAAAGAAGTTCATATTTGGTATCAATATGTCCACAAAGTTAGCTCCGTTTGTTACCAACTTAGCTAGTCTCACAGACAAATGTTGAATAGCGAGCCCCGGAATAAAATCTTGTCGTACAACCCTCCCTTGGAGATATACCAAGGAACACGCTAGCCCAGGTATAGCTATTCCGATGGATAACGTGAGTTCGTACAACTCTTCTACTGCAGCTTGTATCGTAATTGTGGAGACGCAACCGTCAGTCAGTGTATGTGTTTGATATGGATCACTCTCACTCTTTGGTCCAATCCAACCTCGACCCGCTTTTGGCGCGCCGCGCGGTGGCCGGCCCGGGAACTGGAGCAGTGTGGGGTAGGACAGCTCAGTGGATCAATAGCAGAGTCGAGCCCGTGACCTTCGCCTTCGCCTTCTCCCTACCGGCCTGTAGCGTCTAAGGAATTTTGGCTTGGCATGCTTAGGTATTGCAATGCCAAATAGGTTCTGAAAATAAACTAGGCTATCAAAACCAGAGCATCTATCAATATGCTGTAAATTAAGGCTAGGTACAGGAAAATTAATTAATTGCAAACTTAGTTATGGAAGGAAGGGTTGAGGATAAGAACTGTAGGGGTAGACCAAGGTTAGAATATGCTAAACAGATGCCTGGGATGTAAGGTGTGGTAGCTATGTGGAGATAAAACGATTAGTTCAGAACAGGGAGGCATGGATGGCTGCATCAGTCAAAAGAATAAAGATTCAAACAAAAACAACAACAACGTGATAATAATTATCAATTAATGGAATGTAGCCGAAAGAAATCAGAAACCCCAATTGACGTCAAATTGACAGACAAAAAACTAAAGGAAGTAAGAGACTTTATTAATCGCATGTAATTAATTAATACAATTCATGTTTCTTTAGGGAATAACACCCATTACAATTTGGATACAATCGTGTTGACCGACTGAAGAGCCATTTAAACTTCATTTCCTAAGCCAACATTGAAAATGTTAGTTTAATTGCGGTGACATGTTTTGACCCTTAGAATGTCATCCGTTACATTATTAATGCTGGAAACAACTGCTTATCTGAAATTTTAACATAGGCTACATTTTGTCTGGTCTTTTGGTGCATTGGTTTCTGTCACTTTTTTTTTTACCGATAGGTCATTGTGCACTCAGCCTCGTGAGGACAATTGAGTAGCTGCCTTACAATGGGACAGTGATCCGGTCACGAAAACCGAATTAATGGCTGAGGGGACCCGGCGCGTTTACCACGCGTCACCCAACAATCTACGTCTACCCGTTATTAATCCCGTTTCCAACGGGGTCGGAGATGAGATGCGATGAAATTCCACTTGGCTGGTGGTTTCTATGGCAGGATGCCCTTCCTGTCGCCAACTTCACGAGATGAGTTAATCAGAGATGAAATGAATGTAAGTTCAATTTCAAGTAGTTCCAACTCTGGCTACCAGACGCCACTGTCTCCCTGCGGCAAACGTTGGAAATTGATAGAGCGTTTCTCACCAAATAACGTACAAATTTTTCTACTCGCTACCAATTGTAGTTAGTGGAAGGTTCTTTTATAATCCTGCCGGATTTAATTCCCCTCCGAAGGAAGGCACACTGAAGTATTTTAACGCTCTTAAAAATCCGACAATTTCGTCCCGAGTTTTACCCCCGATCCTGGGTATAACAAATCAGCATGCTATCGACATCCCCACCGAAGCCGCTTCGCGTCACCCAATAATCTGCAGGCCAAATGGTTGGGCAGCTTTCGCTTGGTAGGCCTAGGCTCCTCACGGGCTGGTGTGCCACAGACGGCAATCATTATTTGGAAAGATGGTAGATACGGATGATATTATGATAGTCCGAACTCGTCGAGATGACCTGAAAGGCGCGGGGTTTTGCTTACTAACGGGCCGAATAAATAATTCCCCTGGTATCGTGGCCTGGCAGTGTTGATATGGTGGACTTGGCCACACTCTGCTGTCTCGTATCAGCTGAGAAGTGCACACTGTTGGCTGGAGGTACACTAAATATAGTGCGTGCTGTGTTTTGTCCCCTGCGTGTGGACCGCGGGAGATGGCAGCATGCGTGAGCAGTCTCAGCTGATATCTCCTTCATGAGCGCCGGCAAACCGTGAGTACTCTTCATTCATATTTGTAACTGAGGCTTGGTATGCGGTCAACACAACACAATGTACTGGAGCATCATCAGAGAGTGTGGATCTTGCTGATCTACGAAGAAACCTATTTGTTTTAATATCTAGTTATTTTTTCGTGTGTTTGCTGCTTTAGTATTTATCAGTAACAGTTGCCACTCTTTCTATTTTTTTCTTTTTCTCTGTGCTTTTTGTTTTTGGAGGGCAGCGACCATTGTGGGTTTGCTAGTGTTTTGTAGAGCTATTTTGTCGGATATATTTGGATCTGATGATGCTCGCTTGACGAGCGAAACATGGCATCCTATAATAATAATAATAATATCGTATGGCCTCGGATGCCGGGTGCAAGCTATGCAATTTGACACCCAGGGGGTAGCTTGCATGTCGATTTTTTTTGTTCCTTGAATCACTATGAAAGTCAAGGAGGTTAGATATCTGAGCTCCTTGAACTCTATAGCACTTTCTAGAAGAGAAATGAGGAACCTTGTGTTGGCGGAAACCCCCGAGATTAATTTTGCCATTTTGAACTCGGCCTACTGAATTTAAATAGGTTCTTTGACATGCCAACATCGTATGACATGCGTATCGTATTTTTGCCGCCTTTCAAAAATCACTCACCACGGCCAGGAGCGAACCTGCAATCTTTGGGTTAGTAGACTGACACGCTATCCACTCACCCACCGTGGCAAGAAGCTATGTCATCCTTATTAGCTATTCTGTAATCCTTAACATATACTGTTAGGTATATATTTAAAAAAGAAAGTCCCCTAGTATATATTACAATGACAGCCTTTTCTATAGAACGGAGCCTCGCCGGGGCCGTGTGACGGGTAAGAGCGTTGAGTAAATGCTAGATGACTAGCATTTGTGGATTACACAATCGCGTTAGGAAGTACCGGATGCTCGCAAGATACATTAGTTGAGATAATTAAGACTTGTGAAGTACTGTTGCCTACCTTGTATCCCGTGAACATGGTTAGGTATAGAATTTTCCTAGTGTAAACTTTTCTTCTCAAGAAGAATTCTTACAGTAATTGTGTTCTTAATTTTCAGCGCCGTGCGAATTTTACTTGTGGGGGGGAATCTGAAACAAAAGGTATACAGAAACAATCCGCGTACTCTGGAGGCTTTCGAGAACGAAATAACTGCACTGATACGAAATATCAGTGAGGATGAATTACAGCGAGTGTATCAAAACTTCCTACGTCGGTGTAACGTGTGTTTAGAAAATGAAGCAACTACAGTGAAATTTATGTAGGTAATAATGATTGTTAAATACGTTAAAAAGTGTAAATGAGTTAAAGTAGTTGAGCGCTACGCTGCTACTAGCGCCAGTGTCTTGCTCGAGTCTCCGTTATATAGGGATGGTCCTCACTTGCATCTATTATCTCAATCACCTTATCTATAGTTGGTATAATTCTAGTTTCTATACTTTCATAACCCCTAATTTATCACAAATATACTTTCCTGAATTATTTCTATATCCAAGTACACAGTACTAATGGCCAAAGTTGTCCCTAATTAACAATGAAACCAATTTTTTATCCTTCCCGGAGATATCATCTCCTTAGAAAAGCAAGATGTTCAGTAAAGAACATATAGCCTACTTTCTCCTAAATGTATGAGTATAGTTATAACTCGTTGTTATTATCAAAGAGTATAATAGAACTATTCTTTGTTGAAGACCTTAGAAACGATTTACCTCTACCAAACGCCACAACCTAGATAAAAACTGCTACCATCATTGAAGAAAGAAAGATAAGAAGTATCTAAAGAATGTTATGGATCTGGAGACATAATCGACCGGACTGGCGGCGTGGCTCAGCGGTAACGTTCTCGCTTGCTGGACCGTATGTTTCAGGTTCGTATCCTGGCGCAGTCAGCTGGCATTTGAGGGTGCACAAATGCGAGGGAGCCGTGTTAGTAGATTTACTGGCACGTTAAAGATCCCCTTCGGGACAAAATTCTGGCACCCCGGCGTCTCTAAAAGCAACAGTAGTTAAAAGGGACGTAAAACCAATAACATTATTATTATTATTATTATTACATAATCGGCCTGACGCGGGCAACATCCAACTTTGAGTTGAGGCATGTCTTTACACGTCTGGCTGCGTATGACTTTCACAACCCTAATTGAATTAACAAATCTTTCCATGACCCTACAGAGACGTGTGTATACCAACTATGTGGATATTTTCGATTGCTATTTGGCTGAAATAGAAGTATTAATTAATATCCTGAACTAGCACCAACGATAGAGTTCAGATACTATGTGAAATCGTTTTGTTCTTTACTTCAATTAACATTTTCAAATAACGCACAATAGGCTGTTACAAACCCTTTAAAATAGAAAGTAAAAATGTATCGTAGTATCATCTTGTCATTCTTCAAATCCGATGCGCATAGAATGCAAATGGTATAGTAATCAATGGAGCCCCACGTAGACTAGTCGTGATATCTAGTGGTGAAATATCTAACAATATAATCCTAACAGAGCGAGTGCATTCTAGCGGCCAGAAGAAGAAACTTTTCAATAAAATCTGGTCGGCGTGCAGTTACCTTTTTGGCAGCTAGATGTCTCGAGTAAATCTGCTGGCGAATTATGTTTTAATTAAATATATATTTTACACCATAATATGCACAATATAACGCTTAATTTTAAAACATCTGAGTCATTACAAAACAATAAACATATAAAATTTCAAGCAATAAAACTAGCTCTGATCGGGTTTGAACCATAGGCATTTGAGCGATAGGCTAACGCTCTACCACTGAGCTAATTGTGTCAACGAATATCGTTCTATATAAAATGACTTACATAGAACTTGTTAGCAAATAGTGATTTATACTAAACGATTTCATCACTGGAGTATATTATTTATATATAAAGCATTTCATATAAAGTTTATTTATTTTATATCAGTACGCTATATTGCATGCAATACTCAAATTAGTGAAATATAAGTCAGGCACAAGATATCCGCTGCCATCTTGTCTTATTACTAAATCAGCTCAGCTTTTTAAAATCACGTCTGCACTATAGTATTACAAAATAAACTTTTAATTTCGAACGTGCCTCTTCCTTTAGAACAGTTAAAACGATTCTCGGCTCGATAATCGGAACTGGTGGGTCCCATGATATGGATTATAAAGTTTGCATAATTCGCACGGCCGCCATCCTGAAATGGTATGGCGGACGGCCTTGTAGTTTGGTCACAAGACGCATCCTATACGAAGGTATGTTGTTACCAAATTTGGTAGAGATCGGATGATTTGGTTAGTCGTTATTTGATTTTACGTTTTGAACGTTTGAGTGGCCGCCATTCAGTTTTAGTAAAGATGGCGGCGATATAAAACATGACACTGAGGTGTCCTTTGCTAGTGCTACCTTTGTACCAAATTTCGTTCAATTCGCATTCACCGTGTTCGAATTGATAGGGGGGACAGACATTCAGAGTACACACACTCACACACACACACACACACACACACACACACAGACACACACACAGACACACACACACACAGACTCACACACACACAGACAGACACACCTTTTTCGCCCTGTGTTGATCTCATAAGTCTACTTTCATTTTTTGCAAAAATCGAAAGTAGGCTAATAAAGAGCGTAAATAAGAAATATACATTTAATTTCTTGAGACGGTAATGTTATCACCAGTTAAAACCTTGGGACGAAACTAAACTCTTGTCGGTGAGAGTTGCAAGGCCGAGCAAGCGATTCTGGTCAGGGACTCGCTCCAATTCGTCGCTCTCTCACATTCTTCTCATTTCCTTGGTTCTTCTTTTATTCTGTTTCTTTCTGGCATATTTCAAATTCCAACCGTACTGACTAACGCGACGACTACTGATCTCGTCAGCCTCTCCTTTTAGATTGAAGAATCAAAATTACTATTTGACGTGAATGTAAGGGAATGATTGTAGAAAATAGTAGGCTACTTTCTGTGCAGACCGTAGGCAATAAGAAAAGGTTAACGAGGAGAATCTAAAGCTTCAAAATAAAATAATAATCATAATATATATATATATAATTATATATCTTGAAATCAGATTTGTATTTTTTAATCTATTAGGAATTTCTTGGATTGTTACTTTTTTTCTTTCAGTTAAAAAGATTCTAAATCATGATTCTAGCATGGTTTGCATGTGTGTAGCTGGGAGCTGATGACCGTGTTCCAAACAGCAATAATTACCCCCCACCACCACCACCATTTATGAATTGGACTGGAAATGAACGCAAAATCGTATTATCATTAACTTTGCTAACTAGAGGTTGACCCAACTTTGGTCATCGGCCTCGCGTGTACTTGAGTGTATGTAGAACATGTCTATATAGCACTCTTGGTTTTCATTGCGGTTGTCCGGGCTTGATACCCGGCTCTGCCAAGGTTTTTAATTCTGGTCTGAGGGCTGGAACAGGATACACTCAGCTTCGTGAGGCAAAACTGAGAAGAGGTGAGTTCGAATCCCTCCTCAGTCATCCTGGAAGTGGTTTTCCACGGTTTCTCACTTCTACTGTACTTGATGCATATATCGAGTTGGTTCTCAACTTAAGACCATAGCCGCCTCCTTCCCATTCCTCATCTGAATTACAAATACCCATGTCATAGATTTATGGCATGTAAAAGAACCTTCCACTAATTACACTTCTATGAAGCTAAATTATAGGTTAGATTTGACTAAAGCTCTTAGGTTCCAACGTTCGTCGCCAGGAGCCGACTGCGGTGGCATCTAGTAACCAAGTTCAGAACTAGTTGTCGTTGACGGTGGCGTTTGGTAGCAAAGGTAGGAACTACTTGAAAAATGAATGCCTTTAGTCCTTACTTGAATAAAGAAAACAGACACTAATACAGTCGTCACAATTAACACCGGTTATCAGACACACACCCAAAGTACACGGGACTACATGACTGCGTTGTCGCAGACCCTAAACTGAGGAACCAACCAACACACACTACTACAGACACTAGAACCATTCAGGTATCAGACAAATTCTGCTCACCCTCAAGTACACGGGGCTAAATCTTCAAGCTCCTCAAATGAAACAAGGGAAAGAGTGAGAATGACTTGAATGAGGATTGATATGCTTATTGAAGCGTTAGCTGCCGATATTGGGCCAAGGGAACTGGTCGCTAAAATAGATTTTGTGTCGCCGCGCCGTAACCCAGACACATTTCAGAGGTCATCTGTTAGTGCCATCACTCCCTGGTTCTTGTGTATGTGGATAGTTAATAAATACATCCTTACGTGCCTTTTAATTACTATGTGGCTTGGGACATATTGGTCATCAGCCCCGTTTACTCTGTGATGAGTGATGTCTCATTGAGAGGTATACTCTTTTGAGGATGTACATGCTCGGAGAAATACATGAGGATTGAAGTAAACGAACTAATCAAGATGAATAGCTTGATCTCTTTTGTTGTCAGTGGTGCGTCATTTTTGTTATTGACTTGGTACACATTAAAATATCGTGATTTGGTGAAACATGTTACATCTCACTGGGAAAAGCGTGTGATTCGCGGGAATTTCTCCTGGGTTGTGTAGCGAGTATTGGCGAGGCTGAGAGCTATCGAAGTCGTGCCCTCAAGCGCTGAGCGGCTCCTTTGAAGTTCTGGTCTGAAGAGGCTACCGCTTTCTGTTAAATGTATGGGATTTCTCAGTGAAGAATGCTAGGCTGTGTTCCGATGTGGGGACTTAAGACGGAATGTACTAATTTCTTTCATATAAATCTGTGAAATAATGTCTCAGTTTAACGTTTATTGGAAATGTTGCTTTTCATGTGTGTGCATGGATTTACTAGTTGTGAGTGGTGTCTGAAGCTATAGCGGAAGTTGTTGTTGTTGTTGTTTCCTTCGGGGCTTGGGCGTCGTGGCCATTTCACCCCCTGTAATCACAGATGTTTGAAAACTCAGTCTCCAGTGTCTTAAAATTGTAATATGTATTATTTTTAAAATGTTGTGATTTTTCAGGGCTGGGTAAGTTTTTTTAAGGGGAAACACACAGCTTAAGGAGCTAAAATAAACTATTTTAGGGGTAGATGACCTCGCAGTTCCGCCCCTTAAAACAACAATAACTAACAACTATTGTATTATTATAATCGTTTCCTAGGAAACACACACATCTTGCTGTTAGAAGCAAAGTTCTATGTGTTCAAAATCTAAATTGTAACTATTTTTATTCATTTTTCAAAATTTGATTGTTTCTTTGAGCTGTTTGCTCTCATATCTCCCATGTTTATGGGGATGTTTCGACCTTTTTTTTAAGTGGGTGAAAGGTTCAGTTACAAAATGAAACTCGCAGAACAGCGAGGTCATTTGTCCCTAAATGCAACTTACAATGATTTTTTGGTAGAGACAGCTCATAAAAGCGAGTATTGGGAAACAGGCAAACAATAGTACACTTCGGCGTGCAAATTGGAGAAGAAAAGAAGGAATACCTATTTGCACATTCCTTGTTAGCTACAGAATCAACTGTTACAGCACACAAGGAGACTTTCACAGGGTGCCTGAAAACTGCTAAACACTGCATTCTGGAACTTGGATATTTTCCGTTAAAATGCGTACGGTATTTTGATTTCCGTTGTCCGCGTAGCAAAGTTTCCGTTTGGAATTTTACACTTTTTTCGTCGCTAAGTTCACGGGACCGTCAAATATCTCCGTTTAATAAAGGGTCCGTTCAAGGCAGTTTTTACTTTAATAGCAGCTGGAGCCTTCCTGGACGAGCAGGGGTACACAAAGAGTGCAGCATTGCGCGCTCTACTTGTGTTAATCACAAGGTATATTGTGAATTGTGATCGGAATAATTAATAATACAGTAATAGGTGAATTAAGAATGGTGCGTTACAATAGCACAGCTAAGCTCAACACGCGAGGTCTGGTGCATCGGTATTTTTGACCCGAAGCTTAAATGAATGAAAATCCACAGCCTGCTTCCAGTCGACTGACCGGTCAGGGAATGAAATGAATGAAGCCCCCATCTAGCGGCGAGGATATGAACTGTGCCGGCTGCCGAAGCCTGTCGCACAACCCTGGGGCAATGATTAAATGAATGACAGTTGAAATGAATTGATAGTAGAGTGTGTTGCTGAAATGAAATTGTGACAGGAAAAACCGGAGTACCCGGAGAAAAACCTGTCTGCCTCGGTTTTGTCCAGCACAAATCTCACATGGAGTGACCGGGATTTGAACCACGGACCCAGCGGTGAGGCTTCCAAAGCTTAAATAATGCTCTATATTTTCGTTTTGGTCGGCCCTCATTTCCTGTCGCTTACAATACCTCCCTTCCTAGCCTTGAACTTCACCCTGCAGAAGAAACATGTTCATTACTTTGTGAACACCCAAATTATTTCTATATTATTTACGGTCGGGTTAGATTTACCCATGGCGCCAGTCCTCGCGTGACTATTTTCGGCTTACGTTAGTCGGGACAATCTGTGAAAAATAAAGGAGGAAAAACCACCTATTTTGGTGCCGCACAATCACTTAGCTCACGTTCTTGTTGATCCATGTTTAGGGTCTGGGGACACCTTGGTCATTAGCTCCTTTGTTCAAAGAATTGAGATGACTGCTTTGCCGCCACTATCAAGGCCAATTACTGTCACGAATATTATTGTCACGTTAAATTTGAAACCACAAACCTCATTTTATATTGGGAATAGTTCATAGGAAGACGCCAGGTGAAAAATTACTTCATGAAAATTCGTACGACTACGACAAAAAATAGAGTGACACACTATGACCAGGCGCCAGTCCTCGTGTTATATTTTTTCACACCATTTCTCAAGGGTTAATAGGAGCTCATGTCACCATGGAGAGTAAAGCGGTGAAAGGCTATTGGACGTGAGTTATATGCTTCACGCGCAAATGTACCTGTCAAATAAGCAAGCTGACAGCATGACAGAAGTCAACAACGAATGGTTTGCATCTCGGCCACCGGCAAGCTTATCCTGAAAGCCTGATCTGATAGTGAGGCTGTGTTCAATTCTACATGAACTAAGAAGCCGATATGAAAACATTTTAGTTTTGTCTTTGATCATCCATTAAACCAAATAAAAGGAAGGCTATCGAAAGGATGCTGTGAAATTGAGTGACGGTATTTAATCTTTTCTTGTGGTAAATGGTATAAATAGTTGCAATATCCCCTCTGGGCTCGAGTGGAGAGGAGTCCTCCAGCGACCAGGCACGGCACCGTCTCCCTGCTGGTATTGACCAGAGTCAGACAGGCCAGGCCAGGCTAGGCAGCGCCAGATGTGCGTAGAGGAAACTTGGCAACAGCGCATGGGGCGCGCCTTTGTCCTCCGTGCGCACGATCAGCTGAGAGCCTTCCCGTAGGGCCGAGGCGAGGGTTGCTCGAGCCGCAGTGTCAAACCAAACCGAGCTTTGGCATATGGAGAAGTTATCTCGCGATATCTGTTGTGAGGTGAATAAACCAAAACATACACACACGTGTGAACTGGCGCAATGTGCCTCATTGTAGAGAAACTTCGACTTTATACCACAAATTGGTATATTTTACACTGAGGAGACGCTTTGTCCAGGCTAAGACAGTTAGCGTATGACACATTAAAATACTAAATTATCACAAACATGACGTTTGATAAAAAATTCCAGCTAATAAAGTACAACTGTTGTACATGATCAGAATCTGGCTTTCCCATTAGGTGATTGATAGGTGTCTGTTTATGAAAGCAACCTCCACAACAGGAGTCCGTTTTTGAAACAAAGCATCTACTTTGAAGCCAGAAATTACATGTTTACGTCCTTTTTTTTTTTTTTACAGAAACTAATTTCATCATTTTTTTTTTTTTTTTGCGTATGGCTTTTAGTGCCGGGAGTGTCCGAGGACATGTTCGGCTCGCCAGTTTTGTAGCTGCTTCGAGACGGACACCCAATGGGTGAGCTACAAGTACCGTTGGGGAGGGAAGGAGGGAAGTTGGTATGTAAGGACGAGGAGTTGGAAGGTAGCGGCTGTGGCCTATAGTTAGGGACCAACCCCGGCATTTGCCTGGAAGGAAGATGGGAAACCACAGAAGACCATCTTCAAGGTTGCCGGCGGGGGGATTCGAACCTCCTCGCCTCCCGGATGTGAGCGACTGCCATCAGTCATGCCGTAACCACCACGGCTAACTCACCCGGTATTTCATCATTGAAAAGAGCAGACAAAAAATCCTATAGGAATTCACTGCTAACAAAATGTCGATTTTTTACAGATGTCCATCTTTGATATCAAGCCACTCAACTATCTACATAAATCTATATACAAATATTCAAGTTCTTTATGTAGCATAGAGCGTCTGTTATTGCTGCTAAGAAGTCCTTGAAGTCTCAACAATACGCATGGTTTGTGCACTCGATCACTAAGTGATTAGTTGTGTGTTTCTCAGCACCGCAGTCACATTTAGGAGAAGAGACTTTTCCCCACTTATGAAGCGCATCTGCACATCTTCCATGGCCAGTGCGGATACTCTTCAGTTTTAGGTAGATTTCATTAGAAAGCTACCTACTGCAATGGGTATTGTAATAAATATAATATCAAAGCTTGCCACCTCAGGGTAGCGGGGCGATGTACTCGCTAAATGAATGGCGCAAAGTACTGTACACCGACTTCACTAATATACACTTATTTATTAATAACTAATACTGGACATAACACGATGACAGTTCAAATGTAAATACCCTGAAGAAAGGATGACATTACAAACATATAATGATAATTCTTCTCCACTTACAAATTCTTCTTTTCTGGTTGTTCTCTGGCAATCAAAACTATCAATACTTGTTTGTCAACATGTAAGCAAGCTTCCATTACCTGCATCTCTTGTACAGTATCCGCAACTACCTTCATAAGGGATAAATACCCCTCACACAATTCTTAGTATTCTTCTGCTCCATTTCTTATTACTCCACTTTTTCAGGGTAAAATGTCTCCATGGACAAACCAAATCATAATACTTGTTACTCTTCTTTCATTATTCTTGTTACTTCAATAAGCCTCTGCCACATCACAACATAACATTCTCATAACTGCCTACACCTATCATCCCCACAAACAGAAAAGATATACCCTCCACATCACCATTTCAAAACATAACGTTTTCCTTTCTCAGAACATAACATAATATTCTCCACAAGCAGACACTCTATTTTTCTTTTCCAACCACAAGATAACCTCCATTCTTCAAAGCCTAATCTCTCTTCAAAACATGGCATCACCATAGTAACATAGTCCTTAGTCAAAGCCACCTGTCACCCACTGGTGGACCACACCAAGAATCTCGATGGCACAAAACACAAGACTCTCTGTAATGCTCCGTCAATAGGTGGCCATGGTTGGTAACCTCAAAAACATAATACAAACCGCACAAGGCGAAAACCTAAGGGTGAGCTTTGTAACCAAAATAATTTCGGTTACAATATCATGTTTCGACTTCAGGAAAATGTCGACATATCTTCGCATTTCACATCCCTGAGACCCCAAAGCCACAGTCAGTTCAAAGGTTTATTATAATTTATATACGGTATGACACTTTCTCGTCATTTTCCATCAATCACTTTCAAATACAATCACATAAAATATTACCTTATAAAATCTTGGTCGAGTTCGTTAATAGGCAAAATAGGACGGAAGGGGTGGAAATGTGGGGCCTTTTTCGAAAAAGTGAAATATCGCTATAACAACCCCGTGGCACTACAGTCCATGAAGGGCCTAGGCGTACCATGCGACCGCTGCCCAGCCATTTGGCATGCAGATTATGGGGTGACGCGTGGCCATCGCGTCTGGTCCCCTCGGCCGTTAATCCTGGTCTCCGTTACCGGGGCGCTGCCTCATTGTCAGACTGCTAGTAAATTGTCCTCACGGGGCTGAGTGCAACCCGTTCCAGCCCTCCGGGTGTGAGGCAGGCGCCAACACCACGGGGCCGGCAGTGAAATATCGCTATAACATTCTTAATATGTGAAAAATCGAATACATTCAAAGTTCCTCATTTCTCTACTAGAAAGCGCTATAGTGTTCAAAGGAGCTTTGATTTCTAACATCTAACCTCCTTGACTTTCATAGTCAAGGAACAACGAAATTCGACATGCAAGCTACCCTCTGGGTGTCAAATAACAAAGCTTGCACCCGGCACCCGAGGCCATACGATATTATTATTATTACGTGTAACTTGGAGAACAAAAGATAATAAATAATAATGTTATTGGTTTTACGTCCCTTTTAATTACTGCGGCTTTTAGAGTCGCCGGGGTTCCGGAATTTTTCCCCTAAGGGGATCATTAACGTGCCAGTAATTTTAATGACATGGCTCCCTCGCATTTGCCCACCCTCAAATGCCATCTGACGATCTTGTAACCTTGGGCACAGTAGGCGAGAACGTTACCGCCGAGGCACGCAGTCAGAACAAATGAACGAAGACATATTTGTACATTCCTTGTTAGCTCCATAATTTCACAAGGTACCGTAAAAAATTCCTACACTGTGTTATGGGAGTTGGAAATTTCCGTTAAAATTCGTATTTTGTTGTCCGTTGTCCTTCTTAACACAGTCTCCGTTTAATGAAGGTAATTTAACATGTTTTTCATCCCTAGGTTCACGGGATCGTCAAATATTAAGACAAGTTACCGGACTCTCTGTCTGGAAATCTAGTATAGCACATTATGCTCATAATATGGCCACAGCGGTATTTACGCTTTCTGCTGCACTCTGGGGACCCTCTGCCCATCACCCCTCTGGGGTTTACACCCCCCACCCACACCTTTGCTAGGGGGCCTAACAGATCTCCCTCGATAACAGACCGGCAAATAGACCCCCATCCTTTACCATTCTATGAGTGCACCTGGAATTCTTGGTTTGGCTGTTCCCTATGAATCACGAGTGTTAAAAACACACTATTTACTCTTGCCACAGGCGGCTTCGATGGCGTAGTTGGTAGCATGCTGATATCCTTTGCCCAAGATCGCGGGTTCAAACCCGGCTGAAGTCGCCGGATTTTTTAAGAGCGTTAAAAATCCCCCAGTATGTCTTCATTCAGAGGGGAAGTAAAGCTGGCGGGCCCATGTCTTAGATTTATTGCATGTAAAAGAACCTTCCACTAACTAAAATTGTATGTAGCTAAATGTGTAGGTTTGGTTTGATTAATGATCTAATAAGTTCCAACGTCCGTCGCCAGGTGCCGGTTGTGGTGGCATCTAGTAGTCAAATTCGCAGCTAGGTGTTGTTGACGGTTGCATTTGGTAGCAAAAGTAGGAACTACTAGAAATTGATCGTCTGCAGTCCTTACCTGAATTTCAGGTAACGCACACTAATACAGCCATCACAATTATCACCGGTTATCAGACAGATTCTACACACACCCAAAGTAGACGGGGCTACATGACCGCGTGGTCGCAGCCCCTAAACTGAGGAACCAACCACTTTTGCTACGCACATCAGAAAAAGGTTTCGCATATTGCCATCGAGCACAGTGAGGAGGGACTTATTTATTAAGATATCTGCTCTACACAATTGAGATCGGGAGAATAGGCAGGCCATTTCCATTCTGTGAATACCATTCTCCTGAAGGAAGGCGAGCGTTATCGTCCACGGAGGTGAAATTTGAGCCGAAATTGTCAGCATAGACTTTTACTACAGGTGCCAGGATAATATCCCTGTCTTACGCCCTGGGATGTACACGAGGGGTTCGGCGACCGTATGATGCCACCCCAATACATTGCACCACCTCCTCTCTGTTGGTCCGGGTCGTCGCCACACTATCAGAGATCTATCCTCATTGACACAGGCGAGTGTATACAGTAGGCCTACACGCACACAAGAACGACTAATGGCTAGACCACTACGACTCCTGGCCAGCAATATGCATGTGTGTATGCTGTATTGGCCTGACTGGGTCTAGATGCTCACAGAATATAATTGACAACACAGGGAGGTTAGTTTCTTGTCTCATAGTCCGAATAAGAAAGTGTTCGTGGATTGTTACTAAATACATGAGGCCCGGATTCGATTCCCGGCTTTGCCAAGAAATTTAATTCTGGTCTGAGGGCTGGAACGGGGTACACCGCCTCGTGAGGCAAAACTGGAAACAGGTGGAATTCGATTCCCACTTCAGCCATCCTGGAAGTGGTTTTCCGTGGTTTCCCCCACTCTACTTTAGGCGAATGCTGGGATGGTTCCTAACTTAAGACCACGGCCGCCTCCTTTCCAATCCTCAACTTAATTACAAATGCACATACTAATACAGCCATCACAATCACAAAGGTTATCAGACAAATTTCACACTCAACCAAGTACACGTGGCTACATGACCACGATGTTGCAAAGCCCCTAAATGAAACAACCATAACAACTAGTACAACTAAATAGCCTACACATCTAAACTGTCACACGGCTTCTTTTGCATGGGGTCCGCCTCGTTGCGTAGTGGCCAGCATTCTTGGCCCGGGTTTGATTCCAGGCTCTGCAAAGAAATTTAATTCTTGTTTGAGGGCCGGTACGGGATATATTCAGCCTCGTGAGGCAAAACTGAGAAGAGGCGGGTTCGATTCCTACCTCAGCCATCCTGGAAATGGTTTTCCGTGGTTTCCCTTTTCTACTCCAGGTAAATGCTGGGATGGCACCAAATTTAAGGCTATGGCCATTTCCTACCCAAGTCACAATTACACACACTAGTACAGAGATCACAGTGACACGGGTTATCAGACAAATTCTACACACACCCAAGTATGGCCTCGGGTTCGTGCAAGCTTTTGTTATTTTGACGTCCAGAGGGCAGCTTGCATGTTGAATATGTGTCGTTCCTTGAAGTGCTATGAAAGTCAAGGAGGTTAGATTTTTAAGCTCCTTGACACTATGCGCTTTCTAGTAGACAAAGGAGGTACTTTGTGCTGATGGAAAATCCAGAGATTAATTTTGCCATTATGAACACGGCCTACTGAATTCAAATAGGTTCTTTAACATGCCAACATCGTATGCTTGTCGAGATTTTTGTCGCCTTTCAAAAATCACTTACCACGGCCAGGAGCGAATCTGCAAGTTTGGGGTTGGTAGTCCGACACGATAACCACCCACCGTAGATATGTTGTAAAGACCCTAAAGAATCATTATCAACAACAACAAAAACATTTCGTGCTGGAAGTCGCTCGGCGCTCCTGCTTCAGTCATCTTAGAAGTAGTTTTCCTTCCCAATCCCCGGCAAATATACACCTCTACAGACATCATAATAACACATTTTGTTAGACAAATCACACACACAAACACACGTGGCTAAATCAACACAATGTCGCCAGCAAAAACTGTTAGAATTTTAGGCTTGGGACATCATTGTCATCAGTCCCGCATGTGCAGTACTGTATTGTGTTATTGTGAATACTGTTTCAATGCTCGACAACGCATTTTCACATGCGAATTGAGCAGAATAGCGTACATTATATAAACCGTGAGAATCATTTGGCGAGGAGCAGGGTACCTTGACGACACCTGCTTCCTCTTCAGTCAATTCCGGACAGGCCATGGAAGCGCTTCATGACATTGGATGGAGTTGGTCAGCAGTACCTTGATACTCATTTCTGTTGTAAGTTGAGTGAATCCCAGAGCCATTTGTATTTCTGAAAGTGTTTCTAAACTTCACTACTTGCATGCGTATCGAACCCACTCTCTTTCAGTTGAAAGCTCAGCGCCTCGACCGACTGGGCTCCTCTGAGTCAACGTCCTACATAAACTACGACCAAAATAACTGCACTACTCTGATATTACGAGTAATTTTCATGAAGCAAGTTGGCTAACTGTTCAAAATAAGTTTTAAATAAAGGATACTTATAGTGACGTTAATCTCGCGATCATGAGCCACAGGACGTGATATTTCACTTCAAAAATCTCACACGCATTGACCGGGAATCGAACCTGGTTCGCGTGGTGCGATGCAAGCACCTTGACCACTGTCACACGCATTGACCGGGAATCGAACCTGGTTCGCTGTGGTGCGAGGCAAACATCTTGACCACTGTCACATGCATTGACCAGGAATCGAACCCGGTTCGCCGTGGTGCGAGTCAAGCAGCTCGACAACTGTCTAATGCATTTACCGGGAAACGAACCCCGTTCGCCGTGGTGCGAGGCAAGCAGCTTGGCCACTGTCTTACCGGGAATCGAACCCGGTTCGCCGTAGTGCGAGTCAAGCAGCTTGACCACTGTCTTACCGGGAATCGAACCCGGTTCGCCGTAGTGCGAGATTAACAGCTTGACAACTGTCTCATGCATTTACTGGGAATCGAACCCGGTTCGCCGTGGTGCGAGACAAGCAGTTTGACCACTGTCACATGCCTTGGCCAGGAATCGAACCCGGTTCGGCGTGGTGCGAGGCAAGCAGCTTGACCACTGTCACATGCATTGCCGAGGAATCGAAACCACTGTCTAATTTATTGATTACTTCCATGCCAATTTTTCGCAGCTTCAAGCGCTTCTTACAAGTTTGAAGAAGTGGTTCGCCGGTCAATTATTATCTCGTTCAGGCTAATTTACTCACACGCAACAGTCTCGATTTAGACCAATATCGTGTGAGAATTTCGATAAATTCAGCCAATTATAGAGCTATTATTATTATTATTATTATTATTATTATTATTATTATTATTATTATTATTATTATTATTATTATTATTTATTGTATGGATATATTACAACAATGTATACAAAATAAAGTATATAATAAAGGGGCAAATGACCTCGTTCCGCCCCTTAAAACGACAATAACTAACTAAAGTATATTAGGAATATACGAGAACTCTGGTGATGTCGAGTGAGTCTCTCAGTTCCAATGCTGTTGGAAAGGCATTGTTGACGTCCTTTCAGTCACCACTGAAAACTTAGGCCCAAAAAAATCATACTAAAAAAGCAAAACAAAACAAAAACCACTGAAAGGCCTCTTGGGACATTCCTCTGCAATGTGGTCTATGGTCTGCTCTGAAGCTTCACAGTCACACCTGTTTAGTTGACACCAGGTTCTTCTAGGCAGTTGCAACTCTAATATAATTATTTGTAGGGTCTTCATCTAGGCCACTGCCGACCCCTACAGAAATCGTAACCTCAATTACAAATACACTTGTTCAGCCATTCCAATGACACAACTTATCAGACAGATTTTTCACACACCCACGCGAGTACACGGAGCTACATGACCACGATGTCGCGAAGTCTCTAACCAAATCAACGTCTTTTCGAGAGTTCCTCCAGTGCCGTTTTATCCTGCTCCAGTATGTTCGACCACTGTATTTTCAGATATAGGCCTATTGTTATCAGACGACACTTCATCAGAACCATGTTTCATGTTCACTCCTATATCTCAAGCCGTGCGCGGTTGAGGATATAGTGTGCATGTCTGCGGATAGTGTTTGGAGTAAATTTGCGGATAGTTTTTAGAATACAACTGCAACTTGTTGAATATCATTACTGTACTCTGATTTACCAATAATGAACGGTAACAGCTGTCAAAGCTAGCACGTGGGGAAATTCTGCGTTGCCACTGAGGCAGGTCATGACATTCCAAGAGCCTTGCAGGAAGACACAAATACTGGGAAGTTGGCTCCCCTGCCTGGCGGTCTAATGACCGTGACTAGTGAATGCACAGTAAAACACTGAGCCGGATATTTATGACATATTTTTCTGTTATGTCTTTTTAATGACAGATGTAAGATGACGTTTAAGTTAATCTCATTCAAATTATGTCATTAAGCATAATTATCACTCCGAACTGAAAAGAGTTGCAATTCTGGCTGTACAACATTAATTTTAAACAAATCACATGGGGAACGATGTTCTCCTCAAATGTGTTGCTGTAATACTGTATCTAATTAAAAATATTATTGTAATGCCAGTAGATTCGGATAACAAACGTGCGAATATGGGGTGGATGCGGATAACGTTTTGTTTATTAAACTGCCTGGTCGGCCCCAGTTTATTTCAACAAACGGGGTACTTGATTACAAGTTCTGGGACACACACCCCAATGAAACTGGTTTGACAGGGCTGGTGGCTGCTTAATGTTCCCATTCCCTAACCCTAGCGTACTCGGAACTGAACCTGTGGTCGTCTATTTAACCCTAGAACCATCGGTAGCGCTAATTGTAACGTTGTTATCGGTTGCGCTTTACATAGGCGACGACTACGATTCCAGAAACTGGGTGATAATAAAAAAGACACGGTAGTCAGTCTGAAAGACTGGACTTTATTTCATTTTAAATGCTAGCAGCCGAGTACCAAGAAGGCAGTGCGAGAACAGAGTTTCAAGATTCTATTTTGTTTCTTCACTGCCTACTTGATTGCTCTCGCACTGCCTTCTTGAAACTCTGTTCTCGCACTGCCTTCTTGGTACTCGGCTGCTAAATCATACTATGACGTCACACACCTGAGTACATTTCGTCCCGTCACCGTAACGTAACGCCAGACCTCAGCGTAACGACGAAGTCGACAAGATCATTTAAAATGATAATATCACTTACGTCTACTTTTGCGGCTTCGGTGGCGTAGTTGGTTGGATGCTGAGCTTCTATGCTCAAGATCGCGGGTTCAAACCCGGCCGAAGTCGTCGTATTTTTAAGAGCGTTAAAAATCCCTCAGTATGCCTTGCTTCGGAGGGGAAGTGAAGCCGGCGGTCCCATGTCATAGATTTATGGCATGTTAAAGAACCTTCCACTAATTACACGTGTGTGAAGCTAAATTATAGGTTAAATTTGACCAACGCTCTTAGGTTCCTACGTTTGTCGCCAAGAGCCGACTGTGGTGGCATCTAGTAACCAAGTTCTGAACTAGTGGTCGTTGACGATGGTGTTTGGTGGCAAAAGTATGAACTAGGCTACTTGAAAATGCAATGTCAACAGTCCTTACTTGAATTAAAAACAGATAACACACACTAATACAGTCATCACAATATTAACACTGGTTCTGAACGATTCTACACACATCCAAAGTACACGGGGCTACATGACCGCGTTGTCGCAGCCCCTAAACTGAGGAACCAACCACTCTCTAGGCTAGCAGAATGGAGACTGCTTTTGAATAATTTTGTTTGGTTTTTGCTTTTTTTAATTATTATTTTTTGTGCTGGTTTTCACTAATTTTGACTAATTTGGATTTTTATGTTTTTTGGACTTTTGAGATTTTTGACAAATTTTGATTGTCTTTTTTATTTTGTCTAATTGAGATTTTTGTGTTTTTTAGATTTTTACTGAAGCCTTTTTGACAAACTTTGACTAATTTTGATTTTTTGGTGGTTTTATGGATTTTGACTTTTTTTCCTTTTCTTTTACTAATTTGGAAACACTTGTGGGATTTGGACAAAAGTTTATTCCGTTTTACGTCGCGGTGACGAACGCTATCATTCTATAATTTTTAAAAATGAATGTAAAAGTTAATCTCGTAAATTGTCAGATATCGATGAATTATGTGTCAAATTGACACTGCCTGTGACTTATTAAACTTTGAATGGAATAGATAATTACATTCCCAAAGCACAGTGGGTCAAAATCGAAATCTAGGAGGACAAAATTATTTATTTTCATAATTAAAAAATCAAAATTTATTACTTCTACAGCATTCACATGTAATTGGCGCTCACTATTCTGGGATATAAACACATCTTAGTGTAAATCTGTCACCACTGTTCGAGCAGTCTGAATTGGAGGGTGAATGTAAGTGGCTGTGGTTAGTGTGATGCTTTAAGATGGAACATGCAGCTGAAGGTATGATCTTTGTAACGTGTTTCAGTTATTAATGGGCGTAATTGTTTCGTAATTTTAGCTATATTTGTATTATACAATATTTAACTATTATTTTTTAAATTATATTTTCACTTGGATTTTTAGTATGTCGCGTCACTCTGCGTTACTTTCTACTCAATGTTAAAATATAGATAAAGTCTTGTAGTTTACGCCTGTTATAAGATTTTTTGCATCTTTTTGCAACTTAGTTATTTTACGTTTTAGAAGATGCCGCGCAACCAGTTCTCACACGTTTACAACTGATTGAAGCACTGGGTTCGACGATTATGTCAAAAGAGGAACTTCGTGACTTTGTTAAAAGTAAATTCGGGATAGAAAATTGTTCTGAAGAGATAACTGAATGCTCTATCCAACTCCTAGTCATAGAAAATATCTTGCATGTGTAGACGTTGCTCAAAAATGGTCTTACCTGATGATTATTATGAGAAAACAAATTATATACGTTGCTTTCACTCTAAATTCATGATTGAAACATTAAAATAATTTTGTCCCCCTAGATTTCGATTTTGACCCACTGTGCAAAGGTCACAATGTTGCCGCCAGGTGTTGAATCACGTGTAAGACCTACTGTAGGCCTATATGAAGTAGTAATAAGGGCGTGGGGTGGATGAATTCTTATGCATTCTGCGTGAAAATCTAAATTTTCAAGTGCACGTTTTTTAAATTCTGTTGTTTGTTGTTAATTTTTGTGTATTAATATTAGTTTTATGTATTTTTGTTTTATAATTTTTAGACAATATCATATTTAGCCTTCCACTTCTGAAGGCTTCGCCCGGTATCTTTAACGGTTTACCCAGCGAAAGCTTAAAAGTCTCACGGACGGGAGGTTTTTCTTCGACTCGATTCACTGAAATCGTTACTGCTTTACGTCCTTTAGTCAGAAATGAATGTTTTTCTATAGAAACCTTCCTCGAGAAATCCTTTACAGAACGGTGAAAGCCGCATCAAAATCCATCCAGTGGTTCTCGAGATTACGCATTACATCCAAGAATCGGGGACTTACTACACGATGTGGAGATTTGTATACTGTGTTAAGAGGGCATGACCTCGCTGTTCCGCCCCTTAAAACTCCAATGACTAACTATTCTGCAGTCTACAGTTCTACAGTCATCTAATCCACAAATTGATCACTAATTCTCAGCAAAGAATTGCTAGCGATATAGCATACTGCCACAAATACTTTTCTTTGTTTCATTATGAAATGAGACTGGCAAGTGGTAACGTTCTCGCATGCTGTGCCCAAGGTTGCAGGATCGAATCCTGGCACAGTCAGTTGGCATTTGATGGTGCACAGATGCGAGGGAGCCTTGCCAGTAAATTTACTGGCACGTTAAAGATCCCCTTTGGGGCAGTATTCTGGCACCCCGGTTTATCTAAAACCCACAGTAGTTAAAAGGAACGTAAAACCAATATCATTATTATTATTATTATTATTATTATTATTATGAAGAATGATTTAGTTAAGATATTAAACATGACGTGCTGGAATTCGGAATGACAGGAATGTAATCACGGTTTGTAATGGGGTCCGTATTGAGTTTCAAATTGACTCTAATAAAGTATTGTGATATCCTAGTACCGGTATTTTGTGTTCTACGTGAATAACATACCGAGGTTTGATTTCTTGCGAATGTTTAAACAAAAGATAAATACTGGTTATAGAAGGAGAAAACGATAAGGTTATCAGCCGTGAAATGAAATGTAACGGGGTAGCTCGTGGGGTGTAGGGTGTGGGAAAGCGTCCCTCGGAAGGTTGTTTCCCGCCGAGGGAACAGGCTGGACGGCGTGCTGGTAGTGGTAGAGGTTCCCTGGCTCTGAGAACAGTAGCTTCGACCCTTGCACAGAGTGAGGTGCGATGGTTTTACCGAGTGACAAGTCGTGGAGGGAGTTGGACCGTAGGTCGTGAAGAACGAACCTTACAGGGATTACGTGTGGTATAAAGTACGAGGTTCTGTTTGCTACTGGTGAAGAGTATTTGATGCACGCCGATAGCTCTGCAGGTAAGAAGTGAAACACACACTATTACTGAATGCAAGCGAACCTTTAGTATTTCTAACTCGAAACTGCTTTGCATAGTCGTGTCAACGGACGTTGGATCGAATTGAGTTTCAAGGTCAGTGCGAAAAAAAAAGCAAGGAACCTGTCATCAATGTTACCAGCTGTGCCATTGGTTTACTAAAAAGTAACAGCTGATCATACAATCGTGACTTTTTTTAAATCCAGAGGTTTGGGCCACCTTAAAAAAAGAAATGATTCAGTGCTATGTGCCACAGGCTGCATTGTTTGAGTATTCTCGCGTACCATGGTAGCGTTTGTCTGAATTTTAGATTTAAAGAAATCATTTTAGAGTATCCGTGTGCTCCTCGTGGCCTTGCAGTGGTAATTATAGGCTACTTCTTTAGTTATAATCTTCTATTATGGAACAATATGTGAAATAAATGCAAGGTTTCTTAATTTTTGAAATGTCATCCGTACTCATGGTTGTTAAGATCTACTGCACACAAATACTTGTTGTTATAGTCGAGGAACTTGGTAATCGTGGTGATTCAGCCCTGTGTAATTGGATGTGTGTGGAATTTAGTCTGGCAACCAGTGTTATTTTGATAACTGTGTTGGTATGTGTAATTCAGATGTGGATTGGGAAGGAGGTGATCGTGGCCTTAAGTTAGGAACCATCCCTGCTTTTGCCGGGAGTAGAAGTGGTAAAACCATGGAAAACCACTTCTAAGATGGAAATTGAACCGACCTCTTCTCAGTTTTGTATCACGGGGCTGAGTGTACCCTGACACCATAATCAAATTTCTTGGCCAGAACCTGGAATCGAACTTGAACCTTTGCGGTGACTTGTCACTAACGTCACTATGTGGACAATACCGGTACATTATTTGTTTCGATTTTGTCGTCCAAAATACAGGGGCATCGAAAAACAATGTCTACATAATTGCTATAAAAAGAACCATTTGAGGTCCTGCAATGGTTTTAGCTTTAAAATGGGTGGAAAAGATACAATTTTTTTCATATCTTAGTATGTTTCAATGTGAGCTCTGTTTGTTGCTCTGCAGACGTATGTCGAGTGTAACCCGTACCTTGCATAAAAACGACACTCTGTCCAGTCTGATATATTCTATTTGAGCGAACACAAACTGTTCAAGCATGTCGAGATAAATTAGGCTTGTAATTGTTTCTTTCAGCGAAAGAGAAAGGTCCAATAACTTGGTCATGAAGTGACCTGCACCACACATTGAATTAGGCGTCTGCAGAGCAACAAACGTAGCTCGCATTGAAACTTCCTAAGTTTTATTTTTCACGCATTTTAAGGCTAAAACCATTACATTACCTGTAATAGATTTTTATAGCAATTATTTAAAATCCAGGCATTATTTTCCGATGACCTTTTACTATTAGAACGGGCATATCGCATAGGCAGAATACTCATTTCCCTTGATGCCTAAAGGCGAATTGGTCGAAAATTTAAAACATTTTTGTGAAAGAAGCAAGTAGTTATACCTGTTGGGAATGCCATTTATCCATTTCGTTTCATGCCAAAATAATGTGACGAGTTGCGTCCTTCTGTATGTCTTATGCGAGTCCATGGCGGCTGGGAACGTCCTGTTGTTGGTTGAAGGAGAAGAGGGCTCTAGGGGCACTCACATAGTTTTTTGGGCTGTATATCCGTATCGATTAGTCTTGTGAAGAAACCGTGCGTAACAAAAGATGTTTGATCTATCCCATTGCACCCGTTAAAGAGTTATGGTTTTGTGATTTCTACTTGCTGGTTATTGCACGAAGACAACTGGCCTATAGAGTTGTATTTGGTGGTTAAGAATTTCTAGAAAACATTATTAACATTTGAACAATGTAGCTTCATTAACATGCGATTCGATTTACAACGTTCTCACGTTGTTATATGGATATTTGCGTTGAGCAAATGTTAGCACTATAACTAACACAGGATGGACTGTGGTATTTAAAAGTGCTAGTTGGCCTGAGAGGGCGAGAGGGAGCCATGTCGTGCCGTGACCTTGGCGATGTGGTGGGGTACATTGACCGGCCCCGGCCATCTTATCCCCTCCTCTCCCTCTTCCCCTCCACACAAACCTGCTCTTCCGCCCTGCTGAACCCGCTTTGTCTCTCGGCCGTCTGCGACTTGCTTCGGCTCGACTCGATTCCAGAACCGAGCCCTGCTTTGCTCGACAGCTGACTGCTAGGCTGGAGAGAGTGATCAGTGTTTATAAACATTCGTCCTGGCTTCTAGAGAAATGTCCCAGTGCTCCGCTCAAGTTCATTCCAGGTCCCAGTTTTGTTTTGAGGTCCTGGAATTTACTATCCACGGGTTGCTTTCTCAGTTTAAGTGGCGGTTGAAAAATTCATTTTTTTTCTTTTCTGATGGTTTGGGTTCTCAGTATATTGAAATATCATAAGAAGTTAGTTTGGAGCAAAAATGCCAATCAGTTTCCGTGATAAGGGTTTTTACAGTTTGTCAACGTTGGCAAACATCTACCAAATCTTGATTCATCTCTCTTTGCAGACATTTCTTTGACAGCCATTTATTTCTTACAACTTTTATTTTTATTTATTTATTTTATGTCTTCAGTAGTGGCGAAGTTAGGGCTTATGGCCCTCTCTTACACCCAACCCTTAGTACTCGAATTTGTTTAGTTGACCACACATTTCTACTCATATTTATTTCGCTACGAATGTATGGCCTTACAGTTCTTAGTCTAACTGAAGCGTCTCATCCAATATCTCTTTCAATATTTCGTTCGTGAAAAATATCGGTGTTTAAAGAGACTAGACGGGTTGTGGTTGGAAACCCGAAGTCAAAATTATGCGGGAATTTCATAAAATCAGAGTGGGTAGGCTTGTAGGTTACCCTGTTAGAGCTGCCACCGTCTGATGAATGCAACCTCTTCAAATTCACTGAATATTTTTGAAATATCTCGATATTTACTTCCTAAATCAAGTTCTGAAAGACAATCATATTCAATAGAGTACATGTTGATTTGCATGAAACCATGTTCGTGCTTTCCACATGTAAACGCAGTTCCGCGAATTCCCTGCTCAAGTACCCTTAGAATTATGTTCAGAAGGCCATGGATTTTCTTAACTCTATGGAGATATTATTCGATAATTGCCTGCTTTCGTTAAAACACGTTAATCTTGGAGTAAACATAATGCATTAATGTGGGAAGTCATCGACACAGGAGCTTAAAAGGTTAACCAGGCAATTATTGGTACCAGTACATATGAGACAATTTTGGAAATACAGAACATAATTATGATGATAAATAAGTACATTAAGGGCCAGTTGTTCCATCTCCTTTTATACGTCATGCAAACTCCGGTTGTGTAACAGCCTGTTGGTTACTAACCGTCTGTTGGTATCTTACGTGTTGCACCAGCTATTTAAAACTAGTTTTGTCTAACAAAACACTGCACCTTATAGTAGGCCATGTTGGCGAATGTTTTCAGCTGTTGGCAATATAAAACTTGGTAAGAAGCAAGGAGTAAAGAATAATATCATGATCGTTTCTTTATTCTATGACGTAAATGTATAAACAAAGAAGATACACGGAACAATTACTTAGATAATTTTTTCATTAATTGCTTCTCTTTGACGAACTTCGGGCTGGAATTTCAAAAACGACAATTTGGATACGCGATTCTAGTGCCGATACCATCACCATGACCACTAAAAAAAAATCGTGGAACAAATTACAGTGTGGCTGAAATTCAAACGCTCCTCTCATGCATCGAAAGGAATCTCGATATTATTGAGAACAAGAGGACCGATGCAGTCAGCATAAGGGACAAGGTAAGTAGGGTTATTTTAAAAATCGCTCAACTTATTTAATGCACATTGTGTCACCCGTTATGTTTCACTTATGTTTATTTAACCGGCCGCGGTGGCCGAGAGTGCTAAAGCGCTACCTCGTGCCTCGCTGGCATCGGGAGAGCGTGAGTTCCAATCCCACCTCGGCTGCCCTGAAAATGGTTTTCGTGGTTTCCCATTTTCACCACCAGGCAAATGCCGGGACGGTTCCTTTCAATAGGTCCACGGCCCATTTCCTTCCAATATCCCTTCCCTGACCCGTCCTGAAAAGAAAAGTACATGGCCATTGGCTGCATTAAAAAAAAGTTTATTTATGTTTGCATTTGTAATTTAGATGAGAATTGAGAAGGTAGCGACCGTGGGCATAAGTTAGGACCATCCCGGCATTTGCCAGGGGTAGAATTTGGAAGCCACAGAAAACCACTTCCAGGATGGCTAAGAAGGGAATCAATCTCATCTCTTCTCAGTTTTATGTTTAGGTTCCTATCCACTGATTATTTCCATTAACAAGACTTCTTGTATTTCAGGAGAGAGCATGGCTTGGAGTCGCATCCAATTTTGCAGCTCAGACTGCTACGCCTCGAAGTGTAGAATCTCTCCGACAGAAATGGGACACGTTGCGGAGTCAGGGGAGGAAATATTACCATAAGAAAATAATTACTGTGAGATATCCACCCACAGGTTAGATAGGCTTAATTACAGTAGGCCTACTTTATTTGTAATAATGTTTGTTTACTGATTAGCAGAACCTATGGAAATCATAAAAATACGGTGACTCAATTCATCACATTTTAAAGATGTATTCTGCAATGAAACCTAATATTTTATCATAGCACAGTGGCTATGTAGGCTTAAAAAAATGGTTTGGTGTGAATATCAGTACAGTAAAACTGTACACCAGGAATGTTATGAAAGATAGATATTTAAAATTCCCACTTGGTTGGGAAATATGTGTGAAAACATGCTTCTTTGGCTTTCATTTCAGTTCTGCTTCAGTTACATTGATACCGGCTCTCGTTGTTATTCAATTTAATTATTTGTAAAGTATCGTGATGTATACTGGCCAGTGATGAGAGAAACATACATCCATGCTACAGGGTAGATTTGAACTGGCTTTCTTTTTCGGCACCAGACACTTCCACATCAGTATGTACCTCAGCACATACTCCAGTTGTAACACACTCACCAATATTGCTATTGACACTTTTCAGTTCATCAACACAATAGCCTATGATCCCAACTACTGGGACATGCAAAAAAAAATAACCTGGAAGAAATTACATGTCATTGAAATGTATATTTTTTTTGCCTGCCCCAGTAGTTGCCATTAATGCTACCCGAGTAGGAAGAGCCATAATTAATTAAATACACAGCATTAGGAATTGCACCTGAGGCAAACATAGTTTTAAAACGTGTTAATTTCAAAAGCAAATCTTTTCGGCTTTAATTTTCTTGCAGAACACATCCTTACAAGGTGGCAAATTACTTTAGTTACATCTTGTATATTTTTAAGCTCATGGTACATTGGTTTTACAACACTTCGAACATTGATGTATGGTTTGTCACTCTATATATAGGTGGTGGTGGTCATTCCCCTCATCGCGTGAATGAAATCTTCGAGAAGGTGCTGGTCATGATAGGCACCACAGATGCTCAAGTTGGAGCTCCCCCGAACTTTGATTCTGACAGTAGGTATCGTACCTGTCTTGGTATGTCAAGTTATTTTCATTGAAATACAGTGGGGCCTACAGTGATGAATGTAATTTCATTATTTCAGGCCCATTGTGTCCCGACACAATATATATACCAGCCTCGTTGGAATCGCCTTCTTCTTCGGCACCAGGCACTTATACATCTGTATGTCTCTCGGCACCTACTCCAGTGTTAACACCCTCACCAACTCCCAGTTGCAGTAACGCAACACTAGTGTGTCCGACAGATCCGTGCTGGAAATTCCGGAAGTGATGGGGAAGATTGGCTACAGAACACTCCCCAAGTTATTCGGAGACCCATGCACGCCGCTCTGCGATCCAGAAGGAAAAGTATGTAACCATATTCATATTAAGGACTATGAATCTGAATCGTCCTTAAGTGCCCCTACAAGGATGTTCTATTACTTTTTATTTCTTCCAGGACCTATTCAAGAAACGTGGGATGTAAAACTCCAACGAGAGAACTACGAATATGCAGCAAAAGAGCGGGAGCTTAATGCTGCCTCTTCAGCAAAAATCAGAGACTTTGAAGAGGAAGCCGATCGTTTAAAAGTGGAATGCCACGCTGTGGAACTGAAAATACTTGCCACGAAGCTAGAGCAGCTGCAGAACCAACAGCCAACTGCACCATGAATGTGTGTCATTCTCACTTGCTGTAGTTGTTTGAATCTTCAGTCTTTCGGCTTATTAGATACAGCACTCCATGCTTCCCTGTCCTGAGCTAATCGTTTCATCTCTATATACTTATCACACCCTACATCAGAGGCAATCTGTTTAACATACGCCAAGCTTGGTCTACCACTACAGTTCCTATCCTCGACCCTTCCTTCCATAACTTAGTTTTTCCTGGGTTTCTTAGTATGTGTCCTACCAATCTATCTCTTCCCTTCATTAGCAGTCGCCAGATACATATCTCCTCTCCCACTCGTCTTGATACCTATTCATTCGTAATCCTATCTACCCATATGATTTTCATCATTCTCCTATAGTTTTTTCTCACGTAAAAGAATTTTGACATACAACATTGTTTGGCAATATATTTTTCGGTAATTTTATCTTTCCTTTCTTGACACAGATTTCGACCTATTAAGACTCAATGATATTTCAACAAGAATGGTGTTTTTATTAATAATAACTCGACGACCTGAAGAATACAAGTGACAGAATAATGATTCAGGTTCAATGACGGAACAGTAATGTTCTTGTATGTTGGCCTAGTAATTCGTTGTGCTTCTTTTAATAAATGCTCTACTTTCTATTGATGCTTTTTCATTGCAGTTCCAAGTGAGAATTTCAACAAGATTGAAATGTATTTGTAATTTTAATTTATTTGTTATTGTTTAATAAAATAGTTGGAGCTGTAGCTTTGAAAGTTGGCATTATTTCTGTTCTCTCATACGAGTTTTGAAATCCGACTTCTTTTACTATCACTGTCGTAGCTTTCTTCGAAATATTAAGCAATTCGTGCAGGTTCCATTGTCATACTGAGAACCTCTTTAATTGAAGGGACGTAACCTTGTTTGTAAATACCTACGGTAAGTGATATGATAGGCTAAATTGCTGTTTCAAGATGCGTTACATGTTGTGAAGACGCCAATAACTACTCCCTTAAATAAAAAGAAACTGACAAATAATATTTGCTTACCTTGCAGAGCAGTGTGGAAGGAACAACAATAGGCTATACCTTCTCAAGAACAAAACTTTATATGCTCATTTCACCATAACTACGCAAATCGGAACACAGGGTGACCCGAAGCTATAGGAATAGAAGAACACGCGGTTACACAACCGGAGCATGACGTACGAAAGGAATACTTCATTATAAAAAAAGAATTGTCAAATTTTCTGAGAAATCTGTACCTTAACTCGAACGTAGATATTTATTCCGCAATTTCGTAAAGTTGGCAAAAACTGGGCCGACGGATAAGAATAACATGCAACGGATGAAATAAACAGCGCATGAAACGTGTTAAGTTATGAACCTAGGTTCTGTTGGTAGTCGGCGGTCGTGTTCATGGCGGCCGTATTGTAAATGCTTCATTCTTGCATTTGCTGGTGTATGAGTCCGGGAAGTCATCATACACTACAGACGATGTTCGCTCCTAATTGAAATTCGAGAGCATGAGGCTAAATGCACCCAGTTCCAACTTTCATAAGATTAAAATTTACCGTGAAAAATCGAACCCAGGCCGAGTGGAACACTACCATTCTTACTGCTAGACCATGACAGTTATTTATTAGCCTCGAATACAAATGCTCAAACAAAAATTAGGTTATAAAATATGTATGTACCAGAAAATAAGTTTTGGAAACATTCATTTGGAGTACGGCACTTCCTGCAATAAACTCAGTCGAAGCTTGACACAGGCCTTTGAAAGCAATACCCATAAGCGACCTGTGTTGTAAAATCGTTGAGCCCACCGGCTTGGTTCAAGTCTCCAAATTTAACATAACTTGGGAGACTTCCATTTCTACAATACTATTCCTGTACCTATCTTGACAGGTGTGAGAATATTTCTCCACCCTCCATTAACACAGGGCCTCAGTACTAAAAGGATATGGTATCTATCCGCCTTACGTGGAAGATGTTGTGAGTATTCGTGCAGACACGACACAAGAAACAGTAAGAGCACTCTTTAGATCATTTGCACCACCATAAAAATATGGAATGAACTTGATGGCTAATGATGACTTAAATACAAAACTTATTATTTCACTATTTAAGTTCCAAACGTTTTTGACCCCACCCTACTGTACATAGAGAAATATCCACAAAACCAAAAGTGATTAACAAATCCATTACAAGTTCAATAGTATGACTTACCTCATCATTACTCAGATTCTTGTACCGGTACTTGTTCTATGAGAGGACTTAAATTTAAAAAGTTCACAAGGAAATAAAAATGTCACAAGGCCGCCATCAATAATACCTCATTTTTGGATATGGAGATCAGGAAGAAATAAAGGCACACTCCTGTGGAAATAGATTTGTTTTACCCTTGTTAGTACAAAAAAACAAACAATATTTCTGGGAAACAATAATTTTATTCATTTCTATAGTAAATTTACAACACTATTAAAATTCCCATTTCCTCATCATAATAAATTCAGTTGCACATTTGCTGTTCAATGAAGAAACATGAAAAAATGTTCATTCTCTTATTAGCCAATGACGATATGGCTGCTGACCTTATTATCAGCTTTATAAGGGAAAGTGGACTAGGTTTATAACTGACAAGTGATTATTTTACTTTAAAAACAAAATATCTTACAATTTGAATGCAAACTAGTGTGTAAGTTAATATTTCGGTTAATTTTTATGTTTAAGTTATATTTGGTTCCTATCCAGTAAGTATAAACTCTGTGTTAAATGAATGTATGTCCTTGACGTCCACCCCTCAAAGCAGCAAACACCAGCGAAAGAAATTTATTTCTTCAGTTTCTCTAGGTCTTGTGAAAGAAACACGAGGTGGCAAGCTTCAACAGGAGATATTTGGGTTTACCACAAGAGAGCAATAATCCAATGGTGGTTCTGTAACAAAATACAAATTATTAGGCAGGAGAAAGAGAAGCTAGGGGCAGCTAACACTTACTTATAGTTAAACGGTTCACTCTAATAACAAGAAGGCAATAAAACACGATGTCATGAATAAGGAAAATCAGCTCCAAATTAATTCTGAAACAGTAGTGTACATAGTGATACAGAATTCACTTAGGGGCTGCAGCAGTCGGAGTGGTTGTGCTAGCAACAGGGTGAGCCAAACAACCTGGCAAGATATCTTGGCAAACTATTACAACCACATGTAGGACAAACGTATTGCCACATAAATATAGGAATTCAGCTCACTTCAAGCAAAAATGAATTTAAAAAATAACATCCAATCAGAAGACATTCTCAATAGATTAGACGTGGTGTAACTTTTAACTAAGATTCGGCTTAAAGGAACCACATGTCACATCGACACCATCAATCGCCTGATATTGCCACACGATTCCCCCACTGTGTAACTACAACATTTTAAATGAAATAACTGTTTCTGTGTGCAAATAGACGGATAAGATATGGGTAGTCCTGTAAGTCCGCTCTACAGAACGCTACCAAAAATAGAGGGCCACAACTTGGTTCCGTTTCGTTGACGATAAATCCCTGATAGAGAAACACGGAAAAGTAGCTCTGGCAGAATTCCTCAGTCTTCTAACCATAATCCACCACAATATTCAATAGGGGATAACCTGAACTAGCACCAACAAATAGTGCACAGGTACTATGTGGGATCATTTTGCTCTTTAGTTCAAATAACATTTGCAAATAACATACAATAGGCTGTTACACACGCTTCAGAATGAAAATTTATTGTATTATCAACTTTTTATTCTTCAAATTCGATGCGTTTAGAATGCCAAGGGAAGGCAAATAAATGGAGTCCCACATAGAACAGCCATGACATTTGTCAGAAAAGTTTCGCATAAGATATCCCTATTCACCATGAAACTAGCATCGAACCATTGCTTTCCATGTCATAACGTGTTGGAAGTCAGGACCAAGATTGAAGCCTGTCACGCAAGGTCTATGGGAAGCCTACCCTCATAGACTTATTTACACAACGATCCAACCACCACCCCAGTCACAACAGAGGAGCTATCAAAATGCTGATATGCAAAGCTAAACGCCTATCGCAAGAATACAACCTATGACTGGCTATGTGGCCTAGCAGTACCGTTCTTGCCTGCTGTGCTCAAGGTTGCGTGATTGAATCCAGACGCAGGTGCGGTAGTTTGCATTTGTGAGTGCGGAAATGCGAGGGAGACTTGTCAGAAGATTTACTGGCACATTATAGATCCCCTTCAGGGTAAAATTCCAGCACCCCCGCATCTCTAAAAGATGCAGTGGTTAAAAGGAACGTAAAACCAAAATCATTATTATTAAAATAACCTACAGGGGGAAATAGAAGTTGTTTATTTTAGGGGCTGCGACATCGCGGTCATATACCCCCATGTATTTGTGTGTGTGGAATTTGTATGATAACCTGTGCTATTGTGAATGCTGCATTACTGTGTGTATTTATAAATTGGGGATAAGAATGGAACGGAGGTGGCCGTAGCCATAAGTCAGGAACCATACCAGCATTTGCGTGAGTGTACACCGTTGCAGCTCTCACACAAACACTAACCTAACCTAGGGTTTATGCCCTACACCCCCTTGCATGTAGCACAAGCAGTAATTTCATCCAGACAGTGATGTGACCTGGCAGTGGACAATGGTTTCGACCAGACAGTAATCTAACCTGGCAGTGGGCAATGGTTTCGACCAAACAGTGATCTAACCTGGCAGTGGGCAATGGTTTCGACCAAACAGTGATCTAACCTGGCAGTGGGCAATGTGTTCTAGACATTGGAGGAGTAAACTATAGCAATTCCAGATCTATTTTGAATGATTGCAGAAGGTATTTGTGGCAAATTTCAGTACTTAGAAAATGTTATCGTGGGTTCTTGTCTCCTTCACTGTTACTTATAAATCAGTCACTTACTGCAAGAATAATACCCTCCTTCATACAGAAATGCACTGTATTTTTTAAACAATTATTAAGTTACAGTATGCATATCTCAATACTATACAGAGACCTAGATGTTGTGCTTGAAGTCTCAAGGAGGACATTTTAAACACCCCTCCAGAGACTGGAAATAATTAACCATACATGCAGAGTTACCAAATTTGCATATTGGAACAGATGGGGGTAAGTTAATTACCGTACCTGGATGTAGTCTACCATGTCCTTGATTCCCATGGCCTTACGCCTAATATTCCCAGCAGGTCAGAATTCATTTCCCCTCAAGAGACAGAGGTTCTCCGAGTTCTATTATGCTTCATCTCATTTCCTATGTGAATGTTGTATCTGTCAATAGGAAAACAGAAGTTGAGAAATTATACGTAAACTGAACCCACATTAGGCCTAGGTATTAAAAATATCTGAAATGAAGGCATTGCTCAAGATTTTTTTTATGTGCACCTTATAATGCAACATTATAACAATTGGTTCCCTGTAAATGAACATATCCTTTCATAAAATGAATGCTACCTGGGAATTTTTTAAATCATGAAGCAGACTATTCGTACATAATAGGGGCAGATGTCTTCGTAGTTCCACCCCTTAAAACAACAATAACTACTACTACTACTTCCTACATAACCTCTCAACGATATAATTGTCTTTCCATAACAACTCAATGGTTTGTTAATTGTTTTCAAGCCCTGCATATATGTATATATATGTAATTTATTTCTGAGGAGGGTATATGTGTTAAGTATTCCATTGGTAAAATTAAATTAAACTCGTGTAGCCCATTGAACTGGTGCTAGTCTTTGAAACTGACATTAATTGGGTGACTTTAAATTCAGTAGAGCTACGACAAACATTCACCTCCCTTTACATACCGTAACGGGGCAACACTTGACTGAATAATGAAAGTTATTTTCAACAACATCAGGACATGTCTCTAGTAAACTTTCAAAGCTCATGTGATCCTATGATACAACATAGCCTACATTACCAACACAACTTTGGGCCTAGGCCAACATCATTATAAGCATTAACTTACTGATTAATTTCACATACTCATTAGACACTGTTTCACCCAGTACAGACAAGACAAACTTACCTAGGCCTAATAGCACAGAATTATCTCCGTCATCCGAGGCACAGTACCGTATCATCACAATCACGAAACTGGAAATAAAATGGGTTGGACAACATCAATCGTACTGTATTACTTACGGTGTTAACACCAGTAGTCAAGCCTAATATTTACTGTATCGGGAATGAAGCTTACCTGTTATATACGAATACCGTATCTATCATCGGAATTAGAGCTGATTTATTATTATCCAGTCCCTTGACACATCGCTTCAACAGACATCAATCCTTCACTCGTACGTGAACCATAACAAACAAGGCGGCAACGGAACGAGTCATTCTAACCTCAATTTGTCATTCAATTAATATCAGCACATTCAGTCGACATATATTCCACTCACATGTTGTTGCCATTATGCTTTACCAGAAAACAATAGTTTACATGTACTACTCTCGTCAATTCTTTTAAAAGGCGTGTAATTGTAAGGGAGTAGACCGAAGCTTCTGTTCGCGTGACGACATGTTGGATTATGAAAATCTCCTGTTATCGGCTAACAGAAGTCGCTCGGGGTGTTAGTTTACCAGACGGTTAGAAGCACAACAACAAGAGTTTGCCAGGCCATGACAACAACAAGGGATGGTGCAACGGTTTTTAGGGGATAACAGGAGATTTGCCCAACCGGAGTTTGCATGACGTATAAAAGGAGATGGAACAACTGGCCCTAATTATGCTAATACTAATATTAATAAAAAGGGCACATGAATAATGCTTATGGTAATAGTTTTAGCAATAATAATAATCACAATGTCACAGACCTTTCTATAATATCCTAGCTCAGTCATACGTCCTATCAGGGGCGTATATAGAGTTTTTCGGGGGGTGCCCAACCGGGGGGCATGGCATAAGCCCAAAGAATAGGGTGTCCGGGGTTCTCCCCGGGAAACTTCTGTATAATTTGGTGCAAAATGATGAGTTTTAAGGCTATCTGGCATCACTTTTTTAACCAATTTGTTGTGATGTTTTATGTTTGGTTAATATCAAACACAACGAAGACCATTTTATGATACCTTTTATTAATACAATCATCTGGCTCACTTGATAGTGTTTACATGGAAAGGATTAGTGTTACTGTTTTGATTTACAACTCTCACTATAATATAAAGTCAAGGTTTCTTGAAGCATTGCCAAATCGGTTCATAACTTCATCGTCAGTGAGATGTATGTCTCTGTGATGACAATACTAGACCGTTGAGTCTGTTTTCAGAAGTAGAATTTCTTAAGTAAGTTTTCAACCAACTCTTGGCGCGCGGAGCGGCTAGCTGGTGAACCATGTCTTATTTCCCCGTACAAATACAAACCGATGTAAAATAAGTGAATTAATTTACGTATTTCACAGTCATACAGCGTAACAATTTGATGTATAAGGATTACAACGCGACTAAGAACTACATTTTCCAACCACCCCGAGCCGAGAGAAAGTTACCTTACAAAAATGATAACAACTTTGTTTCTTGGACACACAAAATTTTGAAATTAATAAACCAGATATATATAGGATGACATGTTTCGCTCGTCAAGCGAGCATCATCATATCCAAATACACCAGGCAAAATAGCTCTACAAAACCCACTATGACACCCACAAACATCACAGCCAAGCTCCTCAAATGAAATAACAACAATCATTGATTTTGTGTAGTCTACTTTACCCCATCTTTGTATAATGTCTTAATATTGACAGACTGAAGAGCAACCTATGTTGCTTAATTTGAGGCTTGCCTCTCCTGTGTGTTTGGGTGTGTATTGAATTTGTCTGATAGCCAGTTTCTGTGGCGTCTGGAATTGTAACTGCTAGCGTCGGTAATTGATATGTAGATGACCCGGGGTTTGAAATAAGCGACCATTTTGGCACTTTCTTGCAGAGAGTATGGAGAAAATCGGGGTAAAAGTATGACCGCTCTTACGGCCTCGGATGTTCTGACTTGGCAGTCGCACTCTTAGTAGGCAAGTTGACTTGGTCAAGCAAGAGGCATCACGTTGCCATGCGATTGGCTTGGATGTCCAGAGGACGCGAGTGGGAAGAAAGAATACATTTGCAGGAATGCAAATCGTTATCAACCTCAAGTCTGGTGGTGTGTCGACCAAGCATGTGCGCGCGAACGGTTGACGTGACTGGATGAGTGCACGCCATTATAGGGTTGGCATGCACCCTTTGGCGTCAACATGTCCATAGTTCAAACATGCCTCTTGTCTAGAGCCGAGATATTCAGACACAACTGTACCTACTGCTGGTCTTATTCTACCACTATCATTTCAACTACTACTAAACCTGCCAACCCACTAGAGTTCTTTAATCTTCAAAGCTAACCTAATTTAAGATCCTGCTGCAGCATTCAAACATCTATCGAACAAAATTATTCGGCCATGGCAAAGCGATAAACTGCTGTAGTACCTTCTGATAGGTAACGACGGTCATCGGCAACTGCCAGACAATTCGTTATACATCCGAAGTAAAGTTATAGCCTACTGTTCTCTAAAATCCTTGTTAAAAAGCAAACAAATCTCTACTTGTATAAAACCAAGTCCCCGATTCTTGGATGTCACGGATAATCCCGAGAACTACTGGATGGGTTTTGATGCGATTTTCACCATTCTGAAAAAAATAATTTATTTATGATCGAAGGAAACCAAGCAGTAACGCTTTCAGTGAAACTGTCAAAAGAGAAACCTGGCGTCCGTGCGCTTTTTAAGCGTACGCTGGGCAAACCGTTAGAAATATCAATATACTATGCGTGTAAGAATTGTTCAGCATGAAAAGTCAGTGAGGCATATCTCTATCTTCAATACATCGCACACTATAAGTGTGTTTACGTTTTCATTTCTTCCAACAATCTCTATTCAATTATTGAGGCGACAGTTCACGAGCTCGCTAAGGGCACTCTGTCGAGTCGTGTTGAGTTAAGACTTCAGAGAAGAGTGGTTGTGTTTGGAGTTTCCCTGGAAGTGCAACTCTGCTTTTCTTCATTTCGCCTGTGAAATTTTCGTTCCGCAAAATACTCAGTTAAGTTAAGATTGGACGGAAGGGAGATTTGTGTTTCATGCACCTCGCCATTCTTAAATTACTTCGGAAAAGAATTCGTTGCACATTCATCTCCATGATAATACTGTATACTCACTGTAATTAACCTTGCATAGGGCGCGGTCAAGGATTCTCAACATCGGGGCGCCGTGAGCCTGTCAGGCACACTATTCTAAAAAAAAAAACCGCCGTATTAAATTAAACCAAAATTTACCAATCATCCTGAGGATGTTGACAATAAGGGAAAAATATAAAATCAATTTAAAAAAAATCTTAGTATTTATTTAGGTACAAAAAACAAAACAAGTCAAAATGCAGAATTCGCATATCATGGATATGAATATAAAACAAAATCCGACCTTTTATCCTTAAAAAAAGTTCCAAAAATGGGTCAGGCATGAAGTTGAGATGTGTGGGGACAAAAATCAGTCGGAGTCGTCATCCATCAAAGCCGCTGTGGGATCGCAAGAGCAGGCTGAAAAGCATGTTGCGCAGAATGGTTTCGCATGAGGAAGGCATATTCCTCGGTTGCATTTCACACAGGACTAGTTCATGAGCCGTCGTATTCCTGTCTACACGGTGCAATCACAGCATCTGGACCTCTTGTGGGGGGCTGGGGGTGATGTTGGACGATCATCAGCTATCATATTTGCTATCAAAAGTGAAAAAGTACAGACCTTGGATTTGCGACGTAATTGGGCGCAGAGAGCCTGTCAGATCAGAACATGTGTGACGCACTTCTTTGACGCCAGGAAACAAACTGACCATATGGGTTGGAACCAGGTACCAAACTTCTGGGAGGGAAGAGTCTCGCTCGGCGCGCTGCGGGAGGGCACACACACAAAAAAAAAAACAATCCTGTGCCTGTCAGATAAGCCGCCCCCTACGCAGGGTTAATAGTCCAGTCAGTGATTTTAACCCATCATGTCGAGACGTAAAACGGATATAGGTCGTAGTTCATTGACATTGAAAATTAAGCGGTTATCACGTAATGCATTATAACTGTTCCCGGGGAAGCAGGGGCTGGTTGCTAGTATTAAATAAATAAAAACCTTAACTGATAAGAACCTACCTCACAAATATGTTACTTGGCTTATAACAATACATTGTAATTAGCCAAGGATAATTTAATATTATTACCCAAATTGAATATTTCAAAATAAAATTCAACATCCGGAAGTAGAGTGAAAGAGCCTCGCTAACAGGCACCAGACTCTCAATCCGATTGCGCTGCAATCCAAACTGTCAAGAGGATAGACGGCGCCATCATGTCCAGAGTTCAAACATGCCTCGTAGAACCTAGATATCCATGTATTTATTGTGGTCGTAAAGAATAGGAAATCACATATACACACATCAAAAAAAGTTTTGCATCACCTCGGTTCCAAGAGTTCCGGAACCTTTAAATACAAAGGGAATAGAGATCAACACAAACAACATTTCAGCTCGTTTTATTGCTCATGAGACCCACACATTGCATGTTGTACCATCATACAGCTAGACTTTCAGCATTTGTGGTCCAGATTGCAGTACACACCACTACCTCTAATACCCAGTAGCACGTCCTCTTGCATTGATGCATGCCTGTATTCGTCGTGGCATACTATCCACAAGTTCATCAAGACACTGTTGGTCCAAATTGTCCCACTCCTCAACGACAATTCGGCGTAAATCTCTCAGAGTGGTTGGTGGGTCAAGACGTCCATAAACAGCCCTTTTCAACATATCCCAGGCATGTTCGATAGGGTTCATGTCTGGCGAACATGCTGGCCACTGTAGTCGAGCGATGTCGTTATCTTGAAGGAACGCATTCACAAGATGTGCACGATGAGGTCGAGAATTGTCGTCCATGAAGACAAATGCCTCTCCAATATTCTGCCGATATGGTTGCACTATGGGTCGGAGGATGTCATTCAGGTATCGTAAAGCCGTTTCGGAGCCTTCCATGACCACCAGTGGCGTACGTCGGCCCCACATAATGCCACCCCAAAACATCAGGGAACCACCACCTTGCTGCACTCGCTGGACAGTGTGTCTAAGACGTTCAGCCTGACCAGGGTGCCTCCAAACACGTCTCCGACGATTGTCTGGTTGAAGGCATATGCGACACTCATCGGTGAAGAGAACGTGATGCCAATTCCGTGGAGTCCATTCAGCATGTTGTTGGGCCCATCTGTACCGCGCTGCATGGTGTCGGGGTTGCAAAGCTGGACCTCGCCATGGACGTCGGGAGTGAAGTTGCGCATCATGCAGCCTATTGCGCACAGTTTGAGTTGAAACACGACGTCCTGTGGCTGAACGAAACGCATTATTCAACATGGTGGCATTGCTGTCAGGGTTCCTCCGAGCGGCAATCCGTAAGTAGCGGTCATCCACTACAGTAGTAGCCCTTGGGCGGCCTGAGCGAGGCCTGTCATCGACAGTTCCTGTATCTCTGTACCTCCTCCATGTCCGAACAACATCGCTTTGGTTCACTCTGAGACGCCTGGAAACTTCCCTTGTTGAGAGCCCTTCTTGACACAAAGTAACAATGCGGACGCGATCGAACTGCGGTATTGACCTTCTAGGCATGGTAGAACTACAGACAACATGAGCAGCGTACCTTCGTCCTGGTGGAATGACTGGAACTGATCGGCTGTCGTACCCCCTCCGTCTAATAGGCCCTGCTCATGCATGGTTGTTTACATCTTTGAGCAGTTTTAGTGACATCTACGAACAGTCCAAGGGACTGTGTCTTGGATACAATATACACAGTCAACGTCTATATGCCGGAGATCTGGGAACCGAGGTGATGCAAAACTTTTTTTGATGTGTGTAGCATCCATCGGCTTGGCGAAGGAAGCAATAGCAAACTACCTCAGTCCTCACCTCGCCTAAGGCCGACCGTAGTTGGCTGTAACTCGATTCCGAGTACACATAACTTCATCTAAAAAAAAAAAAGAGCGTTTCAACCCAGCTTGTGAATGTGTTTCTGATTACTGAACAGACCAATCCTGGCATAAAACATGCCCCACATAAGGCCGGTATTACACTGTCAAATATTTTTTTGAAATATCTTATAAAACTGAACTTTCATGAAAGTTATACAAAGCAATCATCACACCATTACACTACATAAAATATTTGATCATAGTTCACCCAAGGTCAGTTTCTTGTTCATTTAACTGTATTGGGATAGTTAAATTCTGTAGTGGCAATACCGGATGTAAAAGAACGGACAGATTAAGCAAACGTCTATGGGTTAAACCATGGGTCGCTCAAGAAGTATATTTATACGAGTAAAATCTTGGTGCACGAACTGCAGTACAAGGACTTAATTACATTAATATTTAATTATTAATAATTATGATGAAATCAATGATGATGACGTTCCAAACAACCACTGCCCGAGCAAACAAAATTGAAACATACGAGGTAGAAAGGACGCATACTGTGGGATTCTATCCCTGGTCCTCTGTACTTAATTCGAGTGCTCTACTCATTCCGCAACACCTTTGGTTACATGTATTACCAATCGGTAAGGACAAAGTGCTTATTTACACTCGCTTGTAATACCATAAGTGAAAGTGACGATTTTTTTTGTCCAGCCTAGGCCTATTTAGCTATGTAATTCTTCGTTATATGCTGAAATGTGCGTCCTTCATGTACAGCACTTATAGCCTCTGCTACTTTTACCCACCTTACGTTTTATTTGTGATTTTACATTTTATACCATTTATTATGTAACGTTTAATGCATTTCGCACTCTGATATGAGCATCTTTGTTGTGGTAATATTCCAGCTGTTATGATCCGCCATGCTCTCATATCTTTTGTAAAAGATCTTGGACGAATTTCTTTGATAGTGTAAGCTTAATACGGCCTCGTCTTGTGCCCCGAAACATAGGCCTAATACCGTACAGTATATCCATCCCCAGGGTTTCATTTCGTTCGATTTAGACCGATCGCAGACAAAAACAGGCTAAGATACGAAGAGAAAGACGAAGTTAGTTTTTATAATACACAGGGGCTGAGATGTGCATTGTGTTGAGTACCCGGGGGAGCCTCAAGTAGTCATTGACCATTGCACCGCCGCTCCGCTCCAAGCCGGTCTAATATTTATTACACTGCTGCTTTCTCTCTCTTCTCTTGCGCCATAACTCCCCCTCCTCTCCCCTCCCTTCCCCTCCAGCACCTTGTCCTTGTCGGGTCCTGACCAGCCTCAACGTGCCGCGCGCTTTCTTCAGCCTCGAACCCGCAACTCCTCGAGCGGGACATTTACTGATAGGGTGTGTGTCAGTAGATCTCTAAAGCCACGATTGTTGATTGGGACGTTAAACTCGCATTAGGCCTATTATTATATTTGTTTTAATTGAAATATAAATGGTATTAAATATAACCGCTAATAGTCCATAAATCCGCTGTATTTGTGGACCAAATATAATACACATGTTTTATCCGATAACTGTTTTTGTTTATTTATCTAGCGTATGGCATTACACATGAAACACTATGATAATAATAATAATAGTAATAAGTACATACTATACCAAACGTCAGGTCAAGTCCTGACGAAAATATCCCTCCGCGCATCTCCTCTCTCTCTGACCCTTATTGTGTATCCGGCATGCAAACTCTTCATTGTCTTCCCTCAACCTATTACATTATATAGGCCTACATTTTAAATCCTTTCTTTGCCCCTTTTACTCAACTTCTCTCTACTTTTATTACCTTTGAAGTATTTTATTGGCAATTCAAGCTTTACAGGTGCAGTTTGAACACGTTGTCTACGTGAGGAAACCATGTTCAACTTTGTGAAATCGTTACATTGGTGGCAACCTTTGAGCCTGATTCACCATAAAACCGATTCACTCGGGTGCACTTTTGCCGCTTAAACAAGGTTTATGCACAACAAAATGTTATAAAAATTCGTACTGAATTACTCTGCCTATCGGTCCAAATACCACTAAAAACAATATTCACACACACAAATTCATCACACGAAAAGCAAAGTTGGTTAAGCTCCCAATTAACGTGAAAACGTATATATATATATATATACAAAGGAAATTCTGAAAGGGAATCTCGCAAGATTATGGAAACATAGTAACAAGCCACCATTTTCGATCAGAGCCTGCCCTGCCAACATCTTCAAGCCTCAAGCGCATATTCCTTTCTGAATTGCACACGAACAATTGAGGATATGGCTGTATTGATCTTTTCCTATGCCAACAAGTGGCAAGAGAAAAAAGAATAAAACATTGCATTGTTGACGATAGCGATGGCGCGCACATCTTTCCGCGGTAAACAGCGTCATGTCAAAGAATCGCTATTGTTAAGTGAAACAATGACATGAAGAATGGTATTGCATCCAGGAAACCAATTAACCTTACTTCCATGCTATAACTACAGTATGTACTGTACTAGGCCTATGCCGTTCATAATTATGTTTTGTATTAAAGTAATGTTGAATTTTTCAAGTGAGCGTTTTTTTTTTTGGTGTGGTTTTGTTGTTTGTTTTTGCCGGTCAGTGTATTATATTATTATTATAGCCTATAATCTTTACTTAGTATAAAACAAAGTCCCCGATTTCTTGGATGTCACGGGTAATCTCGAGAACCACTGGATGGATTTTAATGTGGTTTTCACCATTCTGTAAAGAATTTCTCGAGGAAGGTTTCTGTAGAAGAACATTATTATGATCAAAGGAAGCCGAGCAGTAACGATTTCAGTGAATCGAGTCGAAGAAAAATCTGCCGTTCGTGCACCTTTTAAGCTTACGCTGGGTAAGCTTACCAATACCGGGCGAAGCCGGGACGGGTTGCTAGTTGTTTAATATAAGAGGACTAGTTTCGACCACAATGTGGTAATCATCAGCAATCTTAAGTTTTCCAAAGAAACTAATAAAAAATATTAAGTTGGGAGTAATTGAAACTAAGTTATATGGTAATTTTGAGATGCTCTTAAAATATTCCATTACAATAGACATAGTTTCCAACGTTCGTCGCCAGGAGCCGACTGCGGTGGCATCTGGTAACCAAGTTCAGACCTAGTTGTCGTTGACGGTGGCGTTTGGTAGCAAAAGTAGGAACTACTTGAAAATTGAATGCCTGCAGTCCTTACTTGAATTAAAAACAGATAACACACACTAATGCCCGTTGCTCACGGTAAAATTTTCCTTCAAATTTATTGTACAATAATTTAATTTTATAAAATTTATGTTGCTCACGGTCAAATTCAAGTTTTATAAAACCTTTGATAAAACTTTCCATAAAATAGGACATGTTCAATTCCGTAAAATTAATTTTACGAAACGAACCAATCAGGGAAGCTGACATGAAGATGATGCTGGCGCCACGTGGTGAGAAGATTGTGAAGCTCGCTTGTAAACAAACTCTTCGAAAATAAAACATGGAGGACGGTTGTCGTTTGGGGGTAAAATTTACAGTCGATTCGCATTATTAACGCAAAGCTGTCATGAAACTTGCTTTAAGTACATTTGAAAATATGCGTGGTACTGAATGAATTCATTCCAATCAATATTTAAGATATAATTGTAATAATTGGATATTTAACCATACGCGCTGATAAGAAGCGCAACAAATTGCCGTATAGTCAGTTGGAAAAATGTGCTAGTGGTATCGCGCTCGCTTGCTGATTTGAAGATCCCGGGTTCAAGGCTATCCAGGGGCGGAGATTTTTACTTCCTTTTGATTATTTTATAATTTCCTCCTTACGTCGTACATCAATATTGCAACTTTGTTTTGTGTTTTCTCCCATTTAAAATTCCCGAAATACTGTAGCCATGGACGGATACCATTCGTGATAACTATTAAAATTTAAATAGTTAAATATTTATCCCAGAATAATAATAATGTGACTCGTTCACACAGACGCCGTTTAAAGAAAATAATTCTGATGTATTTATTCGTAGGCCTACCCACATAACAAATCTACTTGTTTATGTTGCCCCTTGGATATCTACCTGAACGAGAAAGGCAATCCGATTGGTTGTTGTAATCAAACTTCCATGAAAAATGGCACCTGTTCAATTTCGTGAGTTGTATGGAAGGCTGAACCTAGCATGGAAGGTACATATCGCACGGTGCTAGACGCGTCTATACCAGCGTGTACACCAGTAACTTACTGGTAGAAGCTTTCATACTAACTAGTGTCGTGTGATACGGGCTCCCAAGCTGTTAGTGTTTTACTGGACGAGTACCAGAAATATCAGTGTTTGTATGAGGTTAAAACGCCCATATACCACAATAGAAATGCAAGAAGGGAGGCAGAAATCTCAATCGCCGAATATGTTTCACAAATTCGACCGAACACAAGCCAGGCTGATGTGAAGGCGAAGATAAACGGGTTTCGAACTCACTTGCAGTCTCATTTCAGGAGAAATGCCTTGCCTCATGTTAAGTGTCCTGTCGAATAATTTTGGGACCAACGAGATCCAGGAGTTTTTTAAAACTGCTTTCCTCCATTCTTAGAAAATTCCTATATGAATTCTGATTTCTAACCTCAACTCATTTTCGACCAAGGAGAGTATTCCTCTACTCTTCTCTTCTTTTTATCCATTCCCGAGTCCAGGACTTCCTCGCATTTCTTTTCTTCCTTTTTACCACTGTACGATATTTAATTGTAGCTGAAGCAGCAATTTTTGCAATGTTTGCTTTGTTTGTTGGAGCCATATTCTCAAACCAATGTGTGTTGAACAGCTGATTCTTGGTTCAGAAGTTTATCGGTAGATGGCGATCCTGATACATCCACGGATTTTATAAAATAATTTTACCGTGAACAACACAGCATTAATACAGCCATCACAATTAACACTGGTTATCAGACGGATTCTACACACACCCAAAGTACACGGAGCTACATGACCGCGTTGTCATAGCCCCTAAACTGACGAGCCAACCAGTTTCAATTACTCGCAACTTTATATGTTTTAATAGTTTCTCCTGACAACTTGTTAAAATTGCTGAGAATTGAAAGTCTTGAGAAAAAATTCACGGTGAAATTCAATAAAATTATTATTAATAATAATAGGAAAATGGAATGCATCGAATTGGGGGAGGGGAGCTGTGATGGACAAAGCAAAGAGGATGTAAACGGTAGCTCTACTACAGAAAATAAATATATTTACATACTATTTCGATTTAGGTTTTAGAAAGTCTCTTTTGAAAGCATTTGACTGGAGCGTGGCGCTCGATGGTAGTGAAACTTGAATGTTTGGTGTAGTAGAAAAGACGAGAATTCAAGCGTTTGAAATGTGGTGTTACAGGAGAATGAAGGTCAGATGGATCGATCGGGTTAAAAATGAAGAGGTATTAAGGGGGCTGATACACCTGGAAATATGTTGTTGTTTTTTTTTCATTTTTTTTTGGATCTCGAATGAAAGAATAAACATTTCTTTATCTAAATCTGAAGTTATATAGCGAAATTTCCAATTTTGGCCGAGATATTACGATTTAATCCATGCATGTACTGAACTGTCAGCTGAGTGTTATGTGTAAGTGGAAATGTATATACAATGTTTAGAGCCATTTTCCCAAAAGTTTAATTTTTTCACACAAAAAACACAATAACTCAAGACCTAATGGTCCAAAATGCATGAAATTTGGAATTCCCCTTGTTGGAACCAAGTTATAGAGGATGAACCTCAATTATTGAATTCCTTTGAGAAATATGCTCTGTGCATCTAAAACACCATGTGAAATTCTTAATTTTTTCAATATTCAAATGGAATACCTATAAAAGTGTATCTTATTCTTCCACTAAGTTCATAGAGGTCATTCCTGGGTAATTTAGTGGTGTCTTTAAGGAAAAAAATTGTGTATGCCAATCACATTGATAGTTTTCAAGAAAAGATGTTTTTTGTAACATTCAAAAAATATTTTTTAATATTTTAATATGCAAATTTTATTACACTTGTACATACTGAATCTCAAAACTTTATGCATCAAATGAAAGCCCAGCATTTGTAAGTGTACAAAGTTTAATTCAAATCCCTGTTATGGTTCCATAGATATAGAGTAATTTACAAAATGCATGCATTCCAGGTGTATCAGCTCCTTTAAGGCGAGTGGGGGAGGAGAGATGTTTCTGGTGAGTGCCAAAGGTTGATAGGACACATACCAAGGCACCTAGCAAGAGCAAACATCGTTTCGGTGGGAAGGTTCAAAAAACATGAACTGTAGTGGTAGCTCAAGGTTAAAATTTGTTACAGATTGTAGGGTGAGGTAACTATGTATAAAAGACAGGGAGGCTTGGAGTGCTGTCTAAAAACTAAAGACTCAAACACACACTATTTCTACTCCCTCCTTAAGAGCTTAAATTTCTACTCTCTCCTTAAAGCTTAAATTATGTAGAATAACGTGTGTTTCATTGACCACTTGGCACTTTAATATGAACATGCTTAATTGTCTTAATATGTTATGATTAGTGATGCTATAAGTGGTACAAGAGCGGTGACCATTTCGCGTGAATTATGTCCCGTATTTTAACATGCCGTCTTTGAAAAAAAAAAAAATCGCGTTTTATAATGTACAGTCTGTCTGTTAGGTAGTCAGCCCGAAGGCTGGTTGGATCCTCAAAAAACACCGCTGTTACGTTATGTGAGTAGATACCCACAAAAACCCAAGGCAGCGCTATTTTGAGGCGTTCTAGGCAAGAAGAGGAGTGAGGTAGTTTGTCATTGCTTTCCTCACTGAGTCAGAACAGTAGTCCTAACCCTATGAGTAGAACCTTTCACAGCATTCACAGGCACTGACTGTGCCCCGAATGCCATTACTAAGCACCACCCATACCTCAGTAGCTTCCATATAATCACAGCCGTGAGTGAGACTGAGACATCGGTGAAAAGCCACCTTTTACTCTAGCCTGTGCCAACTGACAAATGCACTGTATTCATCAAGAGATGGCAAACAGGTCTCATAATGTACAGTAGATCCCATAAACGTTACTTCATCTCTTATCTTAGCCCCAAAAGCCGGCACACGCACTAGTACGGTCACTACAATAACCCAGGTTATCAGGTAGATTCCATACACATAAGTATCCGGGCTGATGATCTTGAAGTTGCAAGACTACAATAATTCGCCTTTATCAAAAGGTCATTCGCCGATGTTCTGCCCAGTAAACATTATTTGTTCTGATGTTTAGAGACTACTTCGATTCCTATCTCAGCATGTTGGAAGTGGTTTCCCAATTTTTACTCCAGGCAAATGCTGGGATGGTACCTAGCGTAAGGTCTCGGCCGCTTCCTACCTCAATTACAAATACACACACTAGTACAGACATCAGAGTGACACATGTTATCAGACACATTTTACACACACCCAAGTACACTGGACTACATAACCACGATGTCGCAAAGCCCCTAAAGAATCACAATAACAACAGCAAGCAAGCCGAGTGGAATCCCGCAGCGTTATCACATCTGCGATGGGATGTTGGTAGAAAGTCCGCAGATAGGTGGTTTGAGTCCCGGGGCTGATGTCAGCCATTCTTGGTTTTTTTTTTCACAGTTCCTCCAGGCAATCGTCGATATGGCACCGTATTTAAAGCCCCCAAGGCACCTATCCCAACGCCCGACTCTTAAATAATTAATCTCCACAGAAACACAGGTTACCAGACAAATCCAACACACACCAAAGTACACAGGATTGATGACCAAGTTATCCCTAGGTTCTAAAATGAAATTACTAAAACAAACCCCCAGACTGCGTTATATGGAACAAATATAAAATGTTCTCTCTTTTATATACTTCCATTGAGAATACTCCGCTGTATGTACAGTACAATAGAAATGTGTTGACGGTGCCTCGTATGAGATGGGATGATGCTGTGAATGGTGATCGTTATCCTTTGTAAGACTGGTTTTGATGAGGAATGGCTTCCATTAATCTTTTATGTCCATGAAGAATTCCAAGGCCAGTGCAATATTTGTAAAGCCTGATAAGGAGACTACAGCTGCAGGGATTTCAGCCAGGTGATGAGATGAGATGTTCATAATGTAGCGAAGGTTTTTTTTTTTCAAAAATCTACGCTACGTTGATTAGAAATTTTAAGTTTTACTTCAATACGTTTTTAATCAATTTTCTTATAAACGCATAAAATGTTGCTTTACACATGGTGGTCACTACTCCTGGAAAATGACAAAAACATTAAAAACTCCTGGAAAATAGCCACTGTTAATTAATTATAAAAATATTTCCATCTTAAATCATACTCCCGCTGCGGTTTTGGAAAGAAATTTCCTCAGGCTACCTGTTTCTGTGTGGGAGAACACGCGATAGTATTTTTGTAGAACATATTGAGTATAGACAACTTCACCGCAATAAAATTGCAGGCGGCATTCTTTTCTCTTTTTTTTTTAAAGCGGCTATTTGAGTCACAAAGGCTTTCTTAAAACAACAATTAAATCATGTGTGTCCAGGCTTGCGTATCAATAACGCAATCGCCACTGATTTTTGTCAACATCTGTATAAGTAAACCAAACACAACTGCTTTATTTTGGTCTTGAAGTAGGCAACCGATAGAGCCCCCTCCCGACTCGCGTTTATTTTTAAGTCTGGAAAAATGAGAATTAGCCTACTCCTGGAAAATCGTTGACCGATTCGAGTGGCCACCATGTTTACACACCACCATATACAATTGAAGTGACAGAAGCCGTTTTTCAGTGTTGCCTAGTTCTATTAAAGAAGGCCTTTCAGTCGGTCAACACAAATTGTGCCCAATTACATTAGACGAGAAAACAAGTATTTATATACGGTACCCTAACCTGAAAACTAAATTATGTAACATTTCGTTCTGGTTAGGTCGTTATTGTTCCCCACCTAATGTACATTGGGCACAATTTGTTTTGACCGACTCGAAAGCTTTCTTCAAAACATTCATTTTCAGTTTGGCCTTTCAGTGTCCAGTCTAGTCTGCAAGCCTCTGTTTGCGAACAAGTCACCTCAATGATCCCCTATTGGCAGTTAGCACTGCGGCCTCCTCTGCTTCTACACCTCTCATTTTGAGATCGTTCATCACTGAATCTGGCCAACGCCTCCTAGGTCTACCTCTGCTCCTCTTACCCTCTACAGCAGAACTCATTAACCTCTTAGGTAATCTTTCTCCTCCATTCTCTTCACATGACCCCACCATCTGAGTCAGCTCATACGAACAGCTTCATCCAGCGTGTCCATTTTTAACTTAGCGATTATGTTTTCAATACGAGTAACCTCCTGCCATTGCTCCCATCTATTTGTCCCAGCAATCATTCGTGCTACCCTCATGATACCCTGAATCTACCCAGCTCTCACTTCCATAAGACGAGGTTGGTGTAAATACTAAGCGATGAGTTTCTTGGCTACACTAACTTCTTTCTTGCAGAATACTGTAGATCACAATGAGAACTCACTGCATTGGGTTTTATACACCTCGACCCTATTTCTTCTTAAAAGTATGATACAAAATTAATTTCAAATGTACAGATTAAGACAAAGTGATTGTAATTCACCATTTCATAACTCCTAGTATTAATAAAGTAATGAAAGTTAGTGAAGTTCCATTTTCATGCACCAGATTGTACCCAGCGCTGCAGTCATGGAATGGCTGGCTATCTCCTGATTCCAGCGAACTACTCAAAAATAAATCTATAAATAATGCTAATGGTAGCATATCTATTACACCCACCTTCGTTTGCAGAAAAGAATGAGAAAATCCAGCAATTGTATGTATTCAGGTAATAGCACTTCGTTACTTTGGAGGTCTTCATCATAATTTTTTTTAGAATAACTTCCCGATCAAAGACCGATAGATTACAGAAGATCGATAAACGATTTGGAAGAACTTGTATCAACAGAACATATTATCTGATAGTAGTGCCCACCAAGTCGTTTGCCCAGTTGTAGTCAAATCATCGCTCATGAGATTGGTGTCAGGAAGAGCATCCGGTCGCACACCCACCCGCCCCCACAGATAAAATAATAATGACAGTCTTAGGACCAAAGTGTGAAAATTGAATTTGGATGAAAAAGAAATAATTTTATATGAAATTTATCAAGTTACAGTAAAAATCACAGATACCATAAGGAAACGGCGGTTACAGTTTTACGGACACTGGAATGGATAATAGCTGGTTCACAAAGAACATTTTCAACCTAGCCTTATCAATGAAAAATCAAAACTGGCTAAAATAAATCAGTGGAGACATAAATGAAATTGGTTGTCTTGAAGAAACCATTCAAGACAGAACAAAATTCAGAACTTTGGTTCGCAAACACAAATTTTCTGAAAAGCCCACTCTGCAAAATACGGGATGGACAGAACAGCGCAAAAGGGAACACAGCTAGAGGATGAAGAGAGATTGGGAAGGGAAGAAGAAAAAGTGCTAATGAGTTCAAACGCGCTCCTTAGTTGGGCACAATGAATCACAAATAATAATAATAATAACAATAACGAGTAAGCCCGTGCGAGGCTTTCGCACTTTACAGTAAAGGTGCCTGTACACTGGAGAGCTTTTGTCCTAGCTAGAGCGTAGAGTAACCTCTAGCTAGGGCACTCGAAGCTCCTCTCCAGTATACACACGTGGTAGAGAACCCTAGCAAAGACCGCTCTAAGCTGACTCGACGGTGTAAACAGTATTTGGGTGCCCTAGCTAGACCAGTCTAGCTCTATTCGTTCGGTTGAATATTGGAAAGTGCTCTATGTAGAGTCAGTGGTGGATTGTTGGGGTTATTTGTTTGTTGTTAATTATAGTGTTTTAATATGTCTGAATTTGTGTGGAGTCGCGAAAAAACCATAACATTAATTGAACATCCAGAAACTTGGAATTGTACTCTGAAAGAATAGTCATTTTTGCTCATTCTTAAAAAGTTCTTGTACGCTTCCGAATCTTCTGAACATAACTCTTGCAATAATTTAGCGTGCATTCCCTCGTATTTCTTTTTGATATCCAATTCCTCACCCACAACCTTTTTTTTTCCTCTTCATAGTTTTATTTTTTTACAAGGCACACACAACCACAGATGCTAAAAGCTATCATGAAGACATTTTAACTTCACAACACAGCGCAAATAAACCTAGACTCACACTGCTCTCAGAATGTTTTCGCTGCTCTAGCTAGGTTCAGAGAGTGCTCTAGGTAGATTTGTCTATCTCCACTCTACGAATGCTCTACCTAGGGAAAATTACTCTACAGTGTACACGCACTCAGTTTAGCTAGACTTGCTCTATGAAAATCACTCTCCAGTGTACAGGCAGCTTAACAGCAATGAAATGTGAGCAGAAATCTCTCTAAGAAAGTAAGAAAGAAAGAAAGATAGTTAATGGAAACGTATTCGCAGTAGAAAATTGAACACTAAGCAAAACATATTCAAATACATAGAGACTCGGACGTGTTTTTCACAATTTCGGTGTAGGTACAATAATCGACGTTATAATGGCATCTGCTTACAAACCAAAGTGGGTATAGGCTATCCACCGCTTTGGAAATTATGAATAAGGCCATTTGATAGTCGGAGCGCAGTAGACGAATAGAAGTGGAGCATCTACGGGTATGCTTTGTCTTCGTTGGCAACCTGGAGCTGATGACTATGCTGTCTTAAGCTCCTAAATGAAGCAGGGTACATTACGCAACTTTTGACAGGATGTCACTTTCGTCGAGACCCCCAGTGCAGTTCGCCAGGCAGGAACACGGAACAGAATATGGGGACTGTGGATTGTCGGTGTCTTGGCGGATGTGTGCAGGTGTGAGCACCGTGGGAACGCACTTGGCTGCTATTGTGTGTCACTGCTGAATGTGTAATAACTGGCTACAATGTTGTGGTGTTTGAAGCCATATTTTCAGTGTTGCCTTAGTAAACAAGAGTTTAGTGCTTTTCAGTCGGTCAACACGAATGTACCCAAAAGAGATGGGTTATGCCCTAATCCTGAAATAAATTACATGAGATTAATAAAACACTAGGATGACCAGTTTCGATCGTCAAGCGATCATCATCAGATCCAATACACTTAGGCTATAAAATCTATGTTTGAAATACAGGTGAAAATATTTACAATATGTACAATTATTTAGTTGCAGTATTGGTACTGCAACTGTCAGTGTATGCTAAATGCAGTATATATGTTAGGTGAAATGCTAAATGGTGATGGCTATCCGGAGATTGTACTTTAGAGAGATTATATGGTTGTAAACTATGGTTAAACTATAAAATTTTAGGCTAACTACTTATCTGATTGTCTTCCGTACTACAGCTATTCGCAGTTTCCGTGTTCACTTGAACTCGCTGTGCGGTCGACTGCGGTGGTTATCTTAACGACTGGTTTTTCCCTGCCTTCCCCCCCTGTCCCTACGTGCTGTGGGGAGTGATCGCGATGTGTTTATGTGAGGTGTTGCCAACCTAGATAAGATGTATGTTATTGAATGAGGTGGATCTACAACTATTAAAGACCGTGGATTAGTCCTCGCCACGCGTGGAGCATAACCCATTCGAACTAAGCGTTGACGGTCTTATGAGGACGTCCCGGCACCTTTAATACTGCCTCTAATATGGGCCTTGGTTTATTGCAGAAGAAAAGTACATCGTACACCTGATCCAGATAACATTTACCTATTAAAAACCCCCTAATTTCCCCCCCTTTTTTATCTAGCTTGGCTGTGTCGCTAAATTGTGTTTTGTTTCCGACAGGGTGTGTTTTTTAGTAGCGTGAAGAGGGGTGAGCTCTCCATGAACGTGTGTTCATTTAGATTGTTGGGATTGTTTCGTTTGGCTAGGTGTATCTCGATTGCTTCCTTTATGTCAAGAGCTCTGCCTTTCGATTCGTGATGGATTATTTTAAGGTCCGACTCTATGTTGGTAAAGCTATGCCCTGCGTCACACATATGTTCGCACACGGCTGAATGTGTTCCGTATCTTATCGCATTCCTATGTTCATTATAACGTGTGTCTACTCGCCTTCCACTCTGCCCGATGTAATTAGCTTGACAATCGGTGTCTTGGCACGTTATAGAATATACCCCTGACCTTGAATACGGGTCACGTTTATTTAGATTACTATTTAGGAGGTGCCTAGCGGTTGTGTTTTTCGTCGTGAAAGCTATCTTTATGCCTTGCTTCAGGATTAGGGCATAACCCATCTCTTTTGGGTACATTCGTGTTGACCGACTGAAAAGCACTAAACTCTTGGCTACAATGTCAACAGCGCGGTTTGGACGGCAGGGCAGACATAGACCCAGTTCCCGCCTCATGCAAATAGCATTCAAGGCCTCTTCCCCTCCCGTAACCCTCATATTGCAGTTTGTGGCCGCGCGCAGCAGCACTGCGCAACGCTAGTTCAATGCTATGACCTTAAGTCGAGTTTAACGACCTTAAATCAATGGTTCGTAGCAAGTGCCACATCTTAACTTCTCCCCATAATTTAGGTCACTCCATACATTGTCCTAAGTACCGGACAACTGTAGGCCTACATTATGCTCATCAATGCTGCCAACTGTCGATAGTGAGAATGAGTGAGCAATTTAAAACTGGCTCAGCCAGAGAATGTGAATGGCCTTCGTGATATGCTTTGCCTGTATTGTGATATAATGCTTTAACTGCATTGGTGTTTCGAGTCCATTTAAATTTTACAGCAAGCCTAGTATCTTTCTTCCTCCTTTCCACTTAACAGTGACAATATAACAGTCTGAAATTAGCTGCAAATTAATGTAGATTATTATTATTATTATTGGTGGTCGGTCCTAAATAAATACTTTCCTTGGGAGCATGCTTGGAGAACAGCGAATCATGGGCGTCGCCAACCACCAAGGAGCAAACCTCTCAGTTACCGTATTGGCCCGAAAATAAGCCGCACTTTTTATTAGAATTATTTGGGTAAAATATCGGGGTGCGGCTTATATTCGCTATCTTCACTTTTATGTGTCATGTACTGTTTAAAAAGAAAAGCTCATTAGCAGGAACACAGCTTCAAAGCAACATTACAGTCTGTAAGAGAAACTAGCGGCATTTAATGACAACAATTCGAACTTTTGTTTTGGCGCTGACATTGTTATTTCGTAACACGGTATTGTTTCGTAAGCGTGAATAATCTACAGTAGCCCAGTCTCAGTAAGATCTGTAAGAGGGCGTGTTTAACGCAAATATGAGCGATCATTTACCGGTAGAGCGAAAAGCTTCATCAAGCAAAGGAATTCGGGTTGCAGCCTTCAAACTTGCAGTTGTGCGTTATGCCAAAGCACAACCAACAGAGAGCTTGGAAGGAAATACTGATGTCAGAAAAAAATGCTTGCATGTTGGTAAGTAGGCTGCAAGAAAATAAATGCGACTTATTTTCGGGCATAAACTGTTTTTCCTCTTCGAATATTAAGGGTGCGGCTTATTTTCGGGCCAATACGTTAACTCGTGCATTGTCTGCAGGACCTTCTATACTATACTATAGTTAGGGTGATATTGTTTTCAAACAGATGTAGGCCTACTTCAGGAAACCTTTGTAAAAACATCCGAACGCATCTAGTAACTAGTAACCGAAGTTACACGTTCCAAATGTCGAACTTAACCTAATTGGTATATTACTTCGAAATCCATTCTGCCATCTCTTTGATTTGAACATGAGTATTTGCACCAATATGTGAATGAAAAGTAAGCAGATCCTTAAATCTTATCCATCTGGTTACAAGTGAAGTGTCCGCATCGTTGCATAGTGGCTGCGGTAACGTTCTCGCCTGCTGATCTCAAGATACTGGGATCAAATCCCGTTGCAGTCAGTTGGCATTTGAGGGTGCTCTCGTGTAGTACCATCGGGCATTCGCTTGGAGTAGAAGTGGGAAACCACTGAAAACCACTTCCAGGATGGCTGAGGTAGGAATCGAACCTATCCCTTCTCAGTTTTTCCTCACAAGGCTGAGAGTACCTCGCTCCAGTCCTGAGACCAGAATTACATTTTTTGGTAGAGCCGGGAATCGAATCCGGGCTTCTGAGGTGACAGCCAAGAATGCTAGCCTCTACGTAACAAAGCGGAATGATGTAGTTGGGTCATGTCAAGTAGGGAAGAGTACGAGGCTTGACAGGAAGCTCCGTACGCCTCAGAAACTATCTCTCTGTGGTCACTCTCAAATCATAGAAATTGAAAAGCAAGAACGGAAATTATCCGGAAAATGTATGGTCCCACGAGAGAAAAATGGAATGTGGATTAAGAGGAGAACAGCGGACCTGTATTCCTTAACTGACAGGCTCACTGATGCCGTACGCAAGAGACGTCTGAAATTCTAACTCAAAGAAGGTCAAAATAAACTGGCTAGAAGGAACTAAGACAGACCTACAAGAAATAAATATCACAAACGACGACATATAAAATCATGGAGCCGTTAGTACAACAGTATGCAAGCACAAATTCACGGAGAAACCTAAAAAGAAAACTGGTAGGAAGTAGACCACAGAATCCAAGATGCAACACAGTGTATTCATGAAGAGATTTTGGGAGGATAAGAAGGAGAAAACCATCAGGCCACCTAACAAGTACAAATGTGCACTTTGAATGGGCATAATAATGAAGAAGAAGAAGATTCTCAGTACTAAATGCGACCGGAGGTGGTCCAGGTCATAGAAAAGTGATGTAATGCAGTATGCTACTATTTTTGGGTTTAAGGTTACCATACTCCACATAATTAATATACAGATAATTATATATGATTGTTATTATTATTATTAATATTATACCCATACAAAATGCACTTTGAATCACAAAACTTAAACATCACAATCAGTGGCGGATCTAGGCCTTGCGGGACCCTGGGTGATACGATAAGGTGAAATCCACAACAATAGGAAATAAAAAAAAATCAAATCAAATGGAAAATAGTTTTGTAATAATAATAAAATAAAGAATAGTTACAATATTTTGAATATACTACAGTACACTTTTTTTTTAATAATATGAAAGAAACCTGCAAGTCCCCTTGAAGAAGATTACGTAAGCTATGAAATATTAAACTATTACTTTGCGCCTTTTTTTCCTGGTGAAGTCTTCTATCATTTCACTGAAATCTAAACTTGCTAAACGGTCATTGGAGGTCATAGCTGCACTGAAAAGAGAATATGAATTATAAATTAGTTTGAAAGGTATAATTAATTTATCAATTAAATTTAAAACAATCCATGGCGCGGGGCCCTGGGCGGTCGCCCTCCCCTAGATCCGCCCCTGATCACAATCGACCTCCTGGTTTTATAGAACTAACTAAATGGTGATGACTACCTAAGAATCACAACAGTAACCTCTATGCTGAGTTCAAACAGCTCCAAGTGGGGAAGGCTGACAGAAAATGGGTTGACACAACAACTGATATCCACTTCTTTTTTAACCCTTTCCCTACGTTATATCTGGCATCACTATTCCCGGTTTTTAGCCTATGATTATAGTGTATGTGAAAGACTGGTAAATAGAATTGAAAAATTTCAATTCCACATATTTATCTAATATTTTAGAAGTATATTCCATACAATTCAATAATACCTCACAACTGCTGTCTCATCTCTGGAGTCCCGTGGTCAGGCATTTGCCGATACCTGGTGGTTGCCAAGAGGTTGGAAAAGGGGGCAAATGGATAGGGACCCAAAAGCAAAGAGTGGTGCACATTAGTTGTAGCTACTTTTGTATTACGTAAAATGTTGTCTATAACTTACAACCTCACCTGTCCAAGGCTTTGCAGAGTAAGGATGTTGATTTGGCTACAGCTCTGCAGAAGATATCTCATGTTACCATCTATTAACTGTCAAGAGAAACACTTCAGAGGCATATATGACAGTGCGAAAGTATTCGCAGAAACTGTTCATTTGGTTAAAGAAGTTCCTCGATTCTGAAAATTACAAAAGAAAGTTTTAATGTACCTTGTTCTACCCCCAGAAGAGTTTTTTTTTTCATTGCATACTGGTAATTAAAGTGAAGACTTACAGAATTGCAAAATATTTCCATATGCATGTTAACTGTATTAAAAATCCCAAATTGTTTTGTGCACTTTGCAAAATATAGGCTATTTCATAAACTAAATACTAAAATGTCTTCTATGATATAAGATTTTTCTTTTTTTCCAATTCTGACTGTGCATCAGATGCTTTTCTCTAAATGGCATTGTCTTTCCGGAATAGCTAGTAGTGGATTTATTTTTATTTATTTATTTGTCTAGAAAAAGATTCCCGAGAGCAGAGCTCTGTCGTGGGGAACAGTACATGGTTCATTACATAGCTGACGGACTAACTATACATATGGTAATAAAAGTATTTCAAGAGGGGCCCGAGAAAAAGAAATGCATAGGAGCCCTTAACCCGGGAGAGGTGGCACTTACTTGAGCAACCTTAGAGGTGGCGCGGGGTCATTTTGACCCCTCCCAATTATTTCTCAATAATAACGGCAATTATTTGGTTTATGCTACTGATATGGCATGAAAACATTCACTGACCTAAAGAGCTGGTATATTTGTCTAAAATGAAAGTCATGCACATATTATAAACAGGTATTTACACTATAATAGAAATGGTGCGGATTTTATGAATTATCTGATAATTCTTACTTTAGTTTGCCTATTAACAATATCGAAATCAATGATTAGACAAGTTTTAGATAATGTAGGATTCTAGTTTTTAACCAATGACACATTGTAGAGAAGTCTCTTGTTGTATTGTATTGTGCTCCATTTTGTAACTGTCTTTGCCAGTAAGGGTACACATCCGCTGAGAAAGAGGCATATCATCGTCACTTTCTTCATTTTCTTCTTCGTCTGCACTCTGCTCAGTATCACTTTAAGATTCTGCTATTTCTAGTTCATCTTCACTCTCACAGTTTTCACCTCCTAATATGTCTTCCTCTTCGACGTCTTGCAGAAGAGATAACACCCTGGATTCTTGCTCTTTGCCAGTAAGGGTACACATCCGCTGAGAAAGAGGCATATCATCGTCACTTTCTTCATTTTCTTCTTCGTCTGCACTCTGCTCAGTATCACTTTAAGATTCTGCTATTTCTAGTTCATCTTCACTCTCACAGTTTTCACCTCCTAATATGTCTTCCTCTTCGACGTCTTGCAGAAGAGATAACACCCTGGATTCTTGCTCTTCGTAGCTCAGACGATTCATAATGTTTTATTTTAACATTTAACTACAATCAATTTTATTTCACGATCAGACAGCTACATTCTCAAGGAGTACACGTAAGACTGGAACAGCTGTTCACTCTGCCAGCGGTACTGTTGGCGCGGGGTCTTTCAGAACACATTGCAACATGGCTCGACAAAAATACATTTGTCTTGGCCCTCATCCCTTCCACTAATAGGTTACTGCCCTCAGACAATGGATAAGGCATGTGGTAGGTTTGGTCTGTGTGTAGTAAAATGTAGAAACTCCAGCTTAACGAAACTGCGTGGGGTCACCAAGTCCCCCCCGCCATCTCTGCCGGGTTAAATCCCCTTGGTGGCCCTGGTGACATTGAAATGCTTTGATATCTGGCAATTTTCTATCACAGGACATTTAATATCAAGGCTTTTCCAATTGTGTGAATTCCTTTCACATGGGCAACCCAAGAAATGATGATACCAGTAGGAGATGTCTTGTACGAAGAAACCGATCAGATGTAGAAGTAGCTGTGAATATTTTAAGGGGGCAACTGGCGGTTCTTACTTTATTTCCCATAGAGGGGAATGTCGGCAGAATCTCTGATATCTAACAGTGTGGTGTCTTCTGTTTCAGTGGTGTTGCTGTCCTGAGCTGTACAGACTGTTCTGCATCATCCAGCAGTGGCACGAGCGATATCACAGACCCTGGATCACCGTTCAGCACTGGTTCGACCCACTCGTCCAACTCTGAGAGCAGCGACGACATGGCGCCCAACGTTCCCTCTGGGCGCCCAGATTCCTGCTGGCCCTGGGATGGGGAGGAACTTGATCGCGATCGCGGTCCACCTCCTTCACCCCCGCCCTTCCTGGCCACCGCAACCCCTCTAGCCAATACTTTCAGCCCAAAGTCACTAAAGCGACAAACTGCCATCGTAAACCATAAGACTGCCACTGCCAGAATTCCCTCAAGCAAGAGACTTAAAGTGGAGCACAATAACAACGGCGGGAAGGGAAGCGCCAGCTCTTGCCTGCGGCAACAGCCCCAGAGATGTTGCACCCAGAGCCCTTCGCCCCAGCAGGGGAAGATCACGGAGTACTTCAAGACGCAGATGAAGCCCGCCAGTGCGGTCAAGAAGAGCATGGACAGCAAGACCGACAGCGCCTTCAACTTCATCGCGGGGGACGACGTGCAGCCCTTCCTCTGGAACAGCAAGCCCGCCAGGAAGACTGTGATGGCTCCACTCAAAGTTCCCGAAGTTAAAAAGAATGGGTTAACGTCTTTGACTTCTCAGAAACTCAACTTACTGTTCCTCTCGCCCCCTAGTAGCAATCTTCCAGAAAGTGTCCCTTATAGAGTAGCTCGTCAAGAGGAGGTCGTATCTGCCGAAGTGTCTGCGAAGATAAGCTTTGGCAAGGATGCTGTGGTGGCGTCGGAGTGCGAGGTGGCGGAATCGGTGGAGCAGAGGAAGGAGATCCTGGCGGGTCTGGAAGTGTCGATATCGTCGAGCAGCTCCCAGCATTCGCTACCTTCCCCCATCCTCTCCGTGCCTCGCACCATCCGCTTCCCCGCCAACCACGACACCCACCGACTGGACTCCGCAGACAGCATCACGTGTCGTTGGTTCGAGTGTGAAGCCCAGTTCGACTCGAGCACTGGACTATTGGAACACTTGCAGGTACAGTTCGTCTCTAGAATATCAGAGGTGCCAACTACTATGGATTTTTATTGCCGATTTTACCTACCTTTAATTGTCTTACAGTTGAAGGGAAAATTATTGTGGAAAAGTCAAATTATCCGAAAATATACCATAAAATTTAGGAGGAATTTGCAACTTATAAGCTTGATACTTTTATACAATATGGGGTAAAAGTGCAATGCTTATAATGATAGTTGACAGACGAAGTTGTGTTTGTGCCCTTTGGAAAGAGTTGGTAAGTAAAATAATACAGTATTATTCAGTATTGATATGAAATCCATCATGTTTCATATAATTTGTCCGAATTGACATATAAATTAAAATTTTACCTAATGAATAGGCAAAGAAATGAAAATGCACCTTAAAGTCAATAATGAATTGATACTAATTATCATGTAATACCAGTTTCGGTTAACTTGTAAACTTCTTCAGTTATTATTATTATTATTAACTTTATTGGCCACATTGGACCACTTGAGTCTTCCATGTACTATTCTTCTTATCTGCCCAATACTTCTTCATTCATTCTGATCGCAGTGTTCTTAATTCGTCTGAAATCTCTGCAGGCCGTCTGTGCATCATTTCTGCTGAAAATTTGTGATTCTTAAGAAGGGTGGTAATTGTATTCTTGTTCTTCAGTTATACATGGTGGCCACTACTCCTGGAAAACTCCTGGAAAATGATGAAAAATTTGAAAACTCCTGCAAAATAGCCACTGTTAATTAATTATAAAAATCTTTCCATGTTAAATCATACTCCCGCTGCGGTTTAGGGTGAGCACTCTATGGTTAACTAAAGAAATTTCTTCAGGCTACCTGTTTCTGTGTGGGAGAACACGCGATAGTATTTTTGTAAAACGTAGGGTATTGAGTATGGTTACCTTCACCACAATAAAATTGCAGGCGGCATTCTTTTCTCTTATTTTTTTAAAGCAGATATTTGAGTCGCAAAGGCTTTTTTAAAACAACAATTAAATCATTTGTGTGTAGGCTTGCGTATCAATAACTCAATCTTCACTAATTTTTGTCAACATCTGTATAAGTAAATCAAACAAAACTGCTTAATTTTGGTCTTGAAGTAGGCAACCGATAAAGCACCCCCCCCCCCCCCCCCCCCCCCCGGTGCTTGGGACTTGCGCTTATTTTTTAGTCTGGAAAAATGAGATTTGCTCCTGGAAAATTTCTGGAAAACTCCTGGATAATCATTGACCGATTTGAGTGGCCACCATGTTATACTAAAAATAAAATTATTAAACTAAGAGCATCAATTTAACATTAACATTCTATGAAGATAGAGATCATCATCTTCTTCTTTGCATTTTCCCATTTATGTGGGGTCTGCCTTCCTGCAATGATTCCTCCACTTCAATCGATCCATAGCGTCCGGGGGTGGAGTTTAGCGAGCCGCATGTCATCTCTCACCCTATCCAACCAGCGTGTTTGAGGTCGCCCTCGTGGTCGACGACCCTCCACATTTAGTTGAAGGGCAGTCTTAGCAACTGAGGTTTCACTGCTACGGAGCACATGTCCATACCACCACAGACGTGATTCACGCATTTTCTCTGTGATTGGGGCAACCTTGAAATCCTTCCCCACAGCATCATTCCTAATATGGTCCAGTCGAGTTAAGCCATTAGACCACCGCAACATCTTCATTTCCATTGCATGAAGCGCCTGTTAGTGCTTCGATGTTGTAGGCCAGCATTCAGATCAATAAAGGGCCACTGGTCCAATCACTGTGCGATATATTTCGATTTTAAATGCAATGGAATTTTCTTATCGCATAGGACTCCAGTAACTTAGCGCCATTTCATCCATGCGGCAGTGACTCTTGTTTTGACATCAGGATTCGTGCTGTAGTCTGAGGTGATATGACCCAAGGTATTTGAATTGGGTCACTTTATTAAGTTGAACCTCACCAACAGTGATCGTGCCATCAGTTTGGTCACCGCATTCCAGGTATTCCGTCTTCTTCAGGTTCAATTTCATCCCAAATTCTTCAAGACGCATCTTCTACTCTTGAACTTGCTGTTCGAGGCGCCCACGGTCTCGTTAGCTAACATGACATCATCCGCATATAATAATGTCCAAGGATGCCTGGTTTGGATGTATTTGTGATGGCGTTCATGCAGAGTATGAAGAGCAAGGGGGACAAGGCTGATCCTTGATGGACACCAACAGTGATTTGGAAGGTATCGGACATTCCTGCTGTGCACCGCACTGAGCTTGTTGTCTTTCCGTACAGAAGTTTTACCCAGTTTACATAGGCTTCAGGTACACTGTGTAGCCTCAGTGCCATCCAGATAAGATCATGTGGTACTCTATCGAACGCCTTTTCCAAATCAAGAAAGGCTAAGTGAACTGTCTACCTTTTCTCATGGTGTCGTTCCATCAATAGACGAAGTGCATGGAGAGCGTCTGTTGTTCCGCTGTTTTTAACAAAGCCACACTGGTTAGATGAAACAGTGATGATGTTTCGTAACCTCGCATCAAGAACACGATCAAAAATTTTCATAGTATGGCATAGGAGGCGGATTGAGCATTCCAGTATATCTCCTTTTCCTTTCCAAATAGGAATTGTGATACTGGTTATCCAGGCCTCTGGTACTGTGTCTTCCATAATAATTTTGTTGAAGTCAGTAAGCCATACTACATCTTGTTCCTCCAGGAGATTCCATACTTCGGCTGGTATATTATCTGCACCAGGCGCTTTCCCCGACTTCATTTTGTTGATGGCAGTGGAGACTTCTTCTGTAGTGATAATGGGCACAGGGCTGAGGATAGGTTCAGCTGTCGGTAGAGGCGGATGAGGGAACTCCGTATTGCATATATCCTCAAAATACTCCTTCCAGCGACGTAATATGTCATGTCTCATTTTTAGGAGGAGCCCATTTCTGTCTTTGATGTTGATAACATGACCGAGATCGTGTGAGGCACTCTTGCGAGCGCGGGCAAGTTTGTAGATTCTATTTGTGCTACCAGGCTTATCCAGCTCGTCATAGATGGTGTTGTAATGTGCTGCTTTTGTAGTTGCTACAGCTCGTTTTGCACTGGACTTCAGATCCCGGTACCTATCTAAATCCTCCAAGCTGCGTGTCTGGTGCCACGTCTTGTAAGCAGCTTTCTTCTCCCTGGTTTCCTGCTGCACATCATCATTCCACCACCAGGTCTGCTTGTCAATAAGGTGTCGATTTGGTTTGGTGACACCTAGAGTGGATGTGGCACATGTCTTGATGGATTCGGACAGTGTGTTCCAGCCATCTTCTACTGATGACATTGTAGAATTTGAAATCTATGGTATCAATGCTTTTTTGATGGTAGCTCGATGTTCTAATAGTCTCCACCATTTAATACGTTCAATCTTCGTGCTTGACCTCACAGATACATAATCTATATGGACTGAGGCATCTAGTACAGGTATTCGGTGTTGAGGAGCAACGCTGTCACATGGGATCACTTTTGTATCCTTGATCATTGCGAGGTCTCTTCGTCGTGTCATCCAGTAGTCAATTTGGGATGTATGACTTCCACTATAGTAGGTGATAAGGTGTGAATCCCTCTTTCTAAAAAAAAAGGTGTTAGTTACAGAAAGAGATGAGGACTAGAAATAAAATATTCACTTATAAAAACAAATTCTCAGTAATCCTAGACTAATCTTCAAATATTAAGAATTCTGGTAAAATACTGTCTAGTTAGAATAAATTGTTAAAATATGGAAAAATATAATGTAAATTTTCTTTCTAAAATAAGATCTGTTACAATTGGATTATTATTGAAATTTAAAAAATAAAAAACATATAAAAATATATATTGCTTATAAAAGAAATGTTGAGGTTTTAAAATAGAGAAATCTTCTTCTATGGAGTAGGAAACTGTATTGAAAAGATGTTCTTATGTTTACAAAATGTTATTATTGTCAAATAAATTATTGAGGCCAACGTTAAGCACTTGTATACTGGAATTGCTTTTGATTTAAATGACTAAAATGAAATATGAGGCAAAAACATAACCATATTGGATAATACTTGGTTCTACGTATTAACTTCGTTATCTTATTACATTGTTTGACACCTTTTAATACACAATATGTTACCCCCTTCAGTGGGGCCTTCTTCAGCTTCTTTGCTTAGTTTAACACTTCATACGGATTTATTGAAAAAAAAAATTCAAGAATGACAATATAAATAAATACTTGGGACTGGAAGCAGCAACCCTTACTGGACCAACAAAGAGTCATCTCCAGGCAGTAGAATGAACTTCCTCCATTCTTGCCTTCAGAAGATGAAAATGGATAAAATAAGGAATGAGGATATCCGACAACAACTGGGATTGGAAAGGAGCCTGCTGGAGATTGAGATGGTATGGTCATATGAAGAGGATGGCTCCCCACAGGATACCTCGAGTGTACTTTGGCCTGAGTGTCCCCAGGAAGAGGCCAAGAGGAAGATGTGTGGGAGAAGCAAATTTATAAGGACCTTGAAGCTAGAGATAAGAACTGGCATCAAATACAAGAACAACAGTTATGGATGGACAGGACAAATTAGAGACGGCTCATTTATAACCGCACCCGGCTTGCTGGAGCGAAGAAACTATGATGATGATGATGACTATTTTGAAAATGGATGTTCAGAGGAGATAAGATTACTCGAATACCAAATTTAAGGAATTAAAGTTGACTGTGAGTAAGAGAAGTCAGTGGGGATGAAGATGAACAGGACACCCACACCTTGTATCATCATTCTGGAGGGAGAGAAGGTTCAATGTGTAAACAGTTTCAGTGTCATATCATGTGATGGAAGTGCCAAACTAGAAGTTTATACAGAGTTGCAAAACGATCCAGCTTCTTCCACCGAGTACGAAACCTCATCTGGGACAAGGGAGTACCTCTATGAGTTAAGCAGACTATGTATAAAACCAACCTCCTGCCAATTGTGACTTATAGTTAGAGCCCTACACGGATAAACAAAATGTTATCCGCATTTGCCCCGATCCGCACGTTTGTTATCCAAATCTACTGACATTGCAATAATATTTTTAATTTAGATAAAGCATAAAGTATGAAAGCAACACATTTAGACATTTGAGGAGAAAGTCGTTTCCTTAGGTTATGTACGAGGGCTATTCCAAAACTAAGGTCCGGTTAAAAAAAAAAACCATCCAAAATCAAAATTGTTTCCAAAACAATTGTTTTATTGACATTCCTTACGTCTTTCTCTATTTTTCTACATAATTTCCATACTTATTTACACATTTGTCACATCGTTCCACAAGCTTTTGAATGCCTAAGTCGTAGAACTCGGCCGCCTGCGAAGCTAACCAGTCTTTAACAGCTTCTTTCACTTCATCATCTGTGTCGAAGCGCTTGCCGCCAAGAAACTCCTTTAGATAGCGGAACAGGTGGAAATCACTTGGCGCCACGTCTGGACTGTACGGTGGATGGTCCATCTGTTCCCATCCAAATTTCTGGATCATTCGCAGTATGGGGTCTGGCATTGTCATGAAACAACAACACTCCAGGCGACAAAAGACCACGTCGCTTATTCTTGATTGCACGTCGAAGTTTAGTCAGGGTAGCGCAGTAGGCGGCTTTATTGAACGTTGTACCTGAAATAGTGAATCGTCGATCTTAACGAATTTTGTCGTCAACCCCATGAACCAACTCGTCTGAAATCACTGATGGTCTGCCAGAGCGGGGTTCATCGTGCACATTTTCCCGTCCTTCATTAAAGACTCGCACCCACTTGCGCACTTTACTGTCACTCATTATGTTAGGACCGTACACTTCAGTAATCTGCCGATTAATTTCTGCCGCAGAAATGTTTCTTGCAGATAAAAACCGTATCACTGCCCTTACTTCACAATCGGCGGGCTGATTAATTGTCTTAAACATTGTAAACTGACACTATCAACAGCACACAGCAACAGTAATAACGCTACTGAGGCATGCCAGGAGTCGGCGCGCATGCGTGTTTTGCCGTTGCCGCCGCTTTCAAATATTTACGGCGAATCGGACCTTACTTTTGGAATTACCCTCGTATGCCATGTACTTCGTTTAAAATGAATGTTCTACAGCCAGAATTGCAACCCTTTGCAGCTCGGAGTGGTAATTATGCTTAATGTCATAATTTGAATGAGATAAGCTTAGATCATCATCTTACATTTCATGAAAAAAAAGAAAGAAAAAAGAAACCTAATGGAGAACTATATGTCATAAACATCCGGGTCCTAGTAATGTTCAAGTTAGGACTGTATTCTAAAAACTATCTGCAAATTTACTCCAAGCATTATTCACAGCTTATCCGCTATCCGCACAGCCATGCAAACTATATCCTCATGGCAAATTCGAATTTATGACTTGGTACCTGTGAGAGGAATGGAACCCTCAGGGGCGTTAGGTGTGACTTTTCGCACAGCCAATGTAAGAAATGTCTCCATTCTTTGTTATGAACACAATACCGTAACTTCCCGGGTTACACGCCGCTAATTCGAATTTATGACTGAGTACCTGGGAGGGGAATCGAACCCTCGTCCCTCAAGGGCGTTAGGTGTGGGTGCAAAATTAATAGTATATTCGTGATCAGCACCCTCGATTTACCCATAATTGATGTAAAAAAATCACATTTCGAGAAATAAATCCGTACCACCTAAACTCCATAAGCGACCATCATTCGAGGTACCAGCACAGTCATTACGAAATGTTTCATCATAAACGAACTCTTCATCACTAAATTCACTAACACCATCTAATTCTGCATGATCTTCCGCACCACTTAATTCAGTATCAGTTCCACTATCGCTAAAATCAACGTCGCCATGTTGTTACGCAACAGTTCATTTGAAACTTGCATGGCCTTCAAAATACCTCTCCATACGGCTTGTTTCCAAAGAGAATATAACGTAACGGTAGTGCATAGTATCGCCGGAAGATGGGAGAAGCCCAGTATTTCTGATATTTTGTTGGGTGTACCTCGACAGCGAAGTTATGGGCGGGACAAATTGATGTCGAATGTGACCAGACAAAGGATCTATATGAGATATTTTCGTTGTCGGGGCTCTCCCGCCGCGTGAGTGCTAAGGGTTAATAACAGAAAGAATCAAAGAAGAAATAGATGTGCAACTACCAGAAACACAATTTGGATTCAGGAAAGGAAGGTCAACTCTTACTGCAATAAAACTATTATTAAATAACATTTGGCAAGTCATGGAAAGAAAAGAAAAATTTTACGCTGTATTTATAGACTTCACAAAAGCATTTGATCTCATAAACCATGATCTTGGGAAACTGAAGCTGGAAAGAGCTCTAGATAGAGTAGGGACAAGAATTATACATATGATACTAAATTGGAACAACATAAGAATCTCGGATAATATATCACTCTCTGATCCGATAATTCAGACGAATGGAGTACTACAGGGTGACCCAATCAGCCCTTTTGCTCTTCATCCTAGCAGCGGAAGACATAATGGGAATAACTCAAAAGACAGATATTGTATCATATGCGTACGCTGAAGAATTTGAGTACGTACATACAAAGGAGTGGGAGACGGGCAACGGCACAAAGTAGGGGATCGCCTGTAGGGGCGAAGTACAGTGGGGACTTCGTGTGCCCCGGGACCGTTACGGTAGCTGTGAAGGTCCTACAGGAACCCTGAAAAGTGACGGCTAACGGGGCTCTGGTGAAGCTACGATAGGCCCAGCAAGCCAGTAGTGGATGATACCAAATGCTTTCAAAAATGGAACGAGCCTCGGACAGGATGGATTTAATAGACGACGACACGGCTTTACACACGGACTAAGATTTGGAACTTTAAACCTAAGAACGCTGACGGGGAAGGTGGAGGAGATAGTGGATATGATGGAAAGAAGGAAGTTGGATTTATTGGGATTGGCAGAAACAAAGTGGAAAGGGGAAGGAAGGAGAGAACTGAGAAAAGGCTATAGACTGTACTGGAGTGGGAATGAAGAGGGAAAGAGGAATGGAGTGGGAGTAGTAGTACGAGATGGTTTAAAAGAAGAAGTGAGAAGAATAAGTGATAGAATGATGAAAGTGAAAGTAGCACTGAGGGGAGAGACCATAGAAATAGTGCAAGTGTATGCTCCACAAGTAGGCTGCACCTCAGAAGAGAAGGAGGAGTTTGAAGAGGAATTGCAGAAGCAGCTGGTCGGAAGAAATATGATTGTTATGGGGGATCTCAATGCCCATGTAGGAAGTGAAAGACAAGGTTATGAGAGTGTTCTAGGACCAGAGGGTTGGGGCGGAAGAAATGAGGAAGGAAAGAGACTGTTGGACTTCTGCCAGAGGAACAGCCTGCTAGTTGGGAACTCCTGGTTTAAGAAAAGAGAGAGCCACACAATCACATGGTACAGTGATGACTTGACCAGGAAGTCGGTGGTCGACTATATACTGTATGAGAAAGAACTAAATAAGAACATCACGGACATCAAGGTTATACCATCGGAGAACCTGGATAGCGACCATCGATTGCTGGTAATGAACCTGAGAGGGAGTAAGGAGAAGAAAGGGACTGAGAACCAGGAAAGACGTATAAGGATATGGAAACTGAAAGAAGGGGATAGAAGGGTCGAGTACCTCAAAATGGTAAAGGAAGGGATTCCAACAGATGAAGAAAGAGGGGTGGAAGAGGAATGGGCTAGATTTAAGAAGACACTAGTAGGTGCAGCAGAAGAAGTATGTGGGAGGACAAGTAGTAAGAAGAGGTGGAAGGAAACACCATGGTGGAATGAGAAGACAAAAGATATAGTAAGGGAAAAGAATAGAGCCTTTAGGAGGTGGTACCAAAATAGGACGGTAGAGACAAGGGAAGAGTACCAGGAAAGAAAGAAGGAGGCGAAGAGAGTAGTGGCTGAGGAGAGAAGAAAGTGGATGGAAGAGTGGACAAAGATGATGGAGGAGGATAGTGAAGGTACAAAAAAGGTCCTGTATGGGATGGTAAAAACTAAGAGGCGGAAGGATCCTACGGATTATGTTAGAATGGTGAACAAAAGGGGACAAGAGATAGAAAATAGGGAAGAACTGAAGAAAATGTGGAAAGAATATTTTGAAGAACTTCTGAACCCAAATGGAAAAGATGGTGAGGAGGAAGAAATCGGGGAAGAGGAAGATGAACTGCAAACAGAAAAGGACTTAACATGGAAAGAAGTGGAAGATGCAGTGAACAAGATGAAAGGAGGGAAGGCACCGGGTGTGGATGAGTTGAGTGTGGAGATGGTGAGAGCAGCAGGAGAGGTGGGGATACAGTGGTTGTACCGAGTGATGAGGACAGCATGGAAGGAAAGGAAGACCCCTGAGGACTGGAAAAAAGGAATAATTGTCCCGATCTTCAAGAAAGGTAGTAGAACAGATTGCAGAAACTATCGGGGAATAACACTGATGAGTCATTGTGCAAAGATCTTCGAGAAAGTTTTGGAAAAGAGAATTAGGACAAGGATAGAAGGAGGGATGAGGGAAGAACAACATGGCTTCAGAGCAGGAAGGTCCACAGTGGATTTGATTTTTGCTGTAAGGCAGCTACAAGAACAGCACTATGAGTATGGAACAGATCTACTGATGGCCTTCCTGGATATTGAGAAAGCATATGACAGTGTATGCAGAAACAAAGTGTGGAAGTCCCTGGAGGATAGAGGAGTAGAGAAATGGACTATCAAGAGGATCAAGGAGATGTACAAGGGAAGCGTGAGCTGCGTGAAAGTGGGAGGAGAGAGATCAGACTGGTTGGAGCAGAGAAACGGCCTGAAACAAGGAAGTGCCTTGTCACCGTTACTTTTCATTGTGGTGATGGATGACATAATGACCCGAGTGGCACAAGTAATTGGGGAAGGAAAGATGAAAGCAATGGTGTTTGCAGATGATTTGATGATTTGGGGAAACAAGGAGGAGGAGGTACAGGAACAGTTGAACGTGTGGGAAGGAATAATACAAGGATATGGGATGAAATTTAGCATAAATAAGAGTGAGATGGTGATCACAACAAGGAAGAAGGAAAGAACCACAACGGGAATAACAATTGGTGGGGAACAGCTGAAGAAAGTGGAGAGTTTCAAGTATCTGGGAAGCCTGATACAAGAGAATGGAAGAAACGATAGAGAAATAAATGAGCGGGGGAGGCAGGCAGAAGCATTTCGGAGGAGTGTGAGAAGCATGTTATGGAGCAAGGATATCCCTCAGAACAGCAAAAAGATCATATATCGGACGTACTATGTCCCTATCCTGACGTATGCCTCGGAGACATGGGTTATGAAAGGAAGGGAGAAGAGCAAAATACAGGCCAGTGAGATGAGGTTCTTGAGAAGCAGTATTAGAGCAACAAAGATGGACAGAATAAGAAATGAGAGGACCAGAGAATTAATGAAGGAGGAACCATTACAGGATGGTATAGATAAGTCTAGACTTAGATGGTATGGACATGTAAAACGAATGGAGGAGAAGAGGATACCCAGGAGGATACACGAGACGAAGTGGGAAGGAAAGAGACCGAGAGGAAGACCGAGAGACAGGTGGCTGAAGGGGGTGGAAGAAAGCGTGAAGAAGAGAGGAGAAGACTGGACAAGGGTGGTGGCTGAGAGATGGTGGGAAGACAGAAGACGTTGGAGAGGCTTGTGTTCCAAACAGACCCGGCCAGTGGCTGGAAACTGTGCAAGATGATGATGATGATGACATACAAAGGAGTCACATACAAGTTTAGTTGCACCTTTATCTGTGACTAAAGTGAATTTGAGTTGGCAATGAGGTCATTACCAAATGAGAAAGCTCCAGGCATCGATAACATCCCTAGTGAACTAATCAAGTCTGCTGGTGATATAATTAATGAAAAACTCTATGACTTAACGCAAACAATCTACGAAAAGGGTATTTGGCCATCTGAATTTCGAAACTCCATCATGGTCCCTTTACCAAAGAAAGCAAATGCGACCAACTGCAGTATGTACAGAACAATTAGTTTGGTTCCTCATGCATCCAAAATTATGATCCAAATCATAAAGAAAAGAGTAGAAGGGGCAGTCTATGGCTACATCCAAGAAACACAGTTTGGTTTCCGTCGAGGAGTTGGTAGCCGAGATGCCATTGGCATTCTTAGAGTCCTCGGAGAACGTATGATGAGCAGGAGCCGAAATCTGTATATATGCTTCATTGACTATGAAAATACATTTGATTGAGTTTCCTGGCATAAACTATTCCCATTATTAAGGAACATAGGAGTCGAAGAACAACTCGTAACACTCATATGGGACCTCTACAATGGTCAAAATGCAATTGTACGTTTAAGAGAAGGTCTTACTAATCCAGTTCCTATCAGAAAAGGAGTAAGACAAGGATGTCCTCTCTCCCCAATTTTGTTTAATGCATGACAGTCTCAAAACTCCCTAAACCTCTTCGAATAAAGATTAATAACTCAGACATACAACAAGTCAAATCCTTCACTTACCTAGGTCAAAAGATTACAGAGGACGGAAGGTGCACCACTGAAGTTAAATGCCGCATTGCTCAGGCAAAACTAGCTTTTATGCAAAAGAGGAGATTACTGTGTACCAGTCGGCTTAAGTTTTCCCTCCGAATGAGAATGCTACATGCTTTTGTATGGACAGTTGCGTTGTATGCCTGTGAAACGTGGACACTAAATAAAAATGATAAGAACCGTCTTGAAGCCTTTGAGATGTGGTGCTATCGTAAGATGATAAATGTGACGTGGAGAGACAGGATATCGAACAAAAGGGTTCTCGACACCGTGAACCAACGGAGATCAATCCTACGCACAATCCGTAAACGTCGTCTCGCTTGGAGGGGTCACACAATGCGCCACTCCAATTTAATGAGAACTGTGGCAGAAGGGTTCATTGAGGGGAAAGAATCCACGAGGAAGACCTAGAAATACCTTCCTTAAACAAATGCTCAACGACACCCAAGCACAGAATTATAATTCAATGAAGGAAGCGGCAAATGACAGGACGATCTGGACATGTTTTATGGCAACTGACCAGTCTTAGGACTGCAAACCAATGATGATGACGCTGATGACATTGTGATCGGATCAAATAACATCATAAAACTACAAAACATTCTAAAAGACATGGAGGAATGGTGCACTGAATATAATTTTGACATCAACACATCTAAGACACAAATGATGGTGTTTCGACAAGGAGGAAAGGTACCAACCGGAACAGAAATTTTCATACAGGAAAAAAGAATAAATATAGTAAGGGAATTCAAATACCTCAGAGGCACCACTCTACAAACAAGTGCAAAATGCTTTACTAAACATTTGACAGAAAAAATCACACAAGCGGTTCGGGCGATGCACGGTATAAGATATATAAGAACACTCAACCTCGAGACAGCAATGGCATTATTTAAAAATAAAATAATGCCAATATTGACATACGGAATAGAAATCATATGGCCTTTCCTCACTGAAAAGAATTTATCATCACTTGAAAGTGTTAAAGCATTATACATAAAAAAAGCGATTGGAGTTTCCAAGAAGACCAAATCACGGCTAGTCTACCTCCTCGTGCGAGAAACGTTCCCAATTGAAGACTTTTGAACGCTCCTAATTTTACCTAGCACTAGAGGTTTGGAAAACCTATTAACGACACTCAGAAGGAAAAGTGAAGAAATCCCACTGGAATTTTATGGAACGGGGGCCATGGTTGACCTGGCGTGGACATCAGCTAGCTTTGAGATGAGACACATGTTCACACGCCTGGCAGTTCATGGTTTTCACCATTTGATTTGTACAAATAAAGCATACCATGATCCGGATGACACATGAGTATGTCAACTATGTGGACACACATGTGAACGCTAACATATAGAAAAATGCAGCAAAAGAATAAAGTCCATAAAAGACTATGCTACCCTAGGCGTAGGTGCGCAAACATAGTGTATATAAATGTATACGTAATTGCTGTTTAACTGCAATAAAAGTATTATTAATACCGGCCTAAGACTAAAATGAAAGTATAGTCATATTGAAAAGCAGTTGTAGATTCCGAAGTGTATCCCACATTAGGGCTCATGGATATTGTGTTATCTTTCTATTTAATACCCAGCTAATACCTAAATCTATATTAGATGACATTCAGATTCCTTTTCTGAAGAAATGCTTCCCTTGCTTGTGCTAACCTACTTTTTATATTCTCTTTGCTTTGTCCATCACTGGTTATTTTTCTTCCTAAGTAACCGAAGTCTCCTACTTCCTTACACTTTTCACCTGTCAATTCGACGTCCATAGGGGTCTCTGATTTCTTTCGGCTGCATTCCGATCCATAAAACCAATAATATTATTAACCCATTAACGTCATTTGAGGAACTCTTGTCGCGGGTTATCACATTAGCACATAAATCATAAATGATGAGCTCTACTCGCTGTGATGCATTGCTTTATTTACGTTCATGTATTTCTATATCGTTTCCATATAACTTGCCAGAATCCTGATATAATGGAACAGTAATCCCATTGTATATCCTTTTAGCGGATACAGTGGGGTTTCCAATAAGCTAATAAAAAAGTTTGAGTCAGATCCACCGTCCGCGTTAGCGCGCAGTGTCCAACTTGAAATTTCATAATTTGAAAATAAATTACTCTCTATGTTTTAGAGCTGCAATGATGAAAATTCATGATTAGTAGAACCTTGGTATGAAAAGAAATGAAAATCCACAGCCTGCTTCCAGTCTCCGACCGGGTCAGGAATGGAATGAATGAAGCCCCCATCTAGCGGCGAGGATTTGAACTGTGCCGGCTGCCGAGGCCTGACGCACTCCTCTGGGGCAATGATTAAATGAATGACAGATGAAATGAAATGATAGTGGAGAGTGTTGCTGGAATGAAATTTTTGACAGGGAAAACCGGAGTACCCGGAGAAAAACCTGTCTGCCTCTGTTTTGTCCAGCACAGATCTCACATGGAGTGACCGGGATTTGAACCAGGCCGGCGTGCTGCCGCCTAAGCCACGGAGGCTCCTTGGTATGATGAAGGCAAAATGACAGCCCCTCCATACTTTCAAGATGGCATCTGGGCATAGACTACTATTAAAAAATAATCAATTTTTCACAATGTAATTGTGCAATTAAAACAAACCTTAGTTAGAAAAGAGTACCATATAAGGGAACTCGCTGATGCATACAAAATTTCAGTAAAATATCGTTACTGGTTTGTATTTTATGGTTATTTTTGTAGTGTAAGTAATCTCAGACCACTGTTGGGTGAATAAAATCTTATTCTTAGTCAACAATGTGACCATTAACCCTACAATACTAACATACGTAAAATTTACATGTATGAATAATTTAACTGGTTAGAATTCCCTCCATATCTGTCCCCACTCTACCAACTTCCAGCAGTGCTTCTACTGATCTATGGTGGTGATGTCAAAGCTTTTGTTGTTAATGCCAATCAGTTCTAGAGGCATAATCATGGGGCAAAGAATTGGCTGGAAACTATCCTTGAATTTAACAACATATTGGTTTCCCCATGGCAATAACAAAGAGGTGGGGAATTTGATGTACAGTAGATATGTCACATCACTTCAGAGGGATTATAAAGACAACCTCAAAGAAAACAGAGACAGTATAAGAGGCTGGAAAGATTACGTACTGGTATTTACGTCAAAGTAAACGACTTCTGTATTTGTTGATTTTAAGATTATTTATCTTCAAAAACCACAGAGGATTCAATGTATATAAATAGTGTAGGTTACATATGAAATGTATATTAATTTCAACCATTTAACTAATTGGTGCTTTAGCACCAAGTTCATAATGTATGTAAATTGAACGCATTATTAGTATTAACATGGTGGCCACTACTCCTGGAAAACTCCTGGATTTTCATTAGGTCTGGAAAACTCCTGCAAAATTACAAAAAAAAAGTGAAAACTCCTGGAAAATCATCATCATCTTGCACAGTTTCCAGCCACTGGCCGGGTCTGTTTGGCACACAAGCCTCTCCAACGTCTTCTGTCTTCCCACCATCTCTCAGCCTCCACCCTTGTCCAGTCTTCTCCTCTCTTCTTCACGCTTTCTTCCACCCCCTTCAGCCACCTGTCTCTCGGTCTCTTTCCTTCCCACTTCGTCTCGTGTACTCTCCTGGGTATCCTCTTCTCCTCCATTCGTTTTACTTGTCCATACCATCTAAGTCTAGATTTCTCTATACCATCCTGTAATGGTTCCTCCTTCATTAATTCTCTGGTTCTCTCATTTCTTATTCTGTCCATCTTTGTAGCTCCAATACTGCTTCTCAAGAACCTCATCTCACTGGCCTGTATTTTGCTTAATTATTAGAATCTTTCCATCTTAATCTTTTGGGTGAAAGAAATTTCCTCAGGCTATCTGTTTCTGTGTGGGAGAACACGCGATAGTATTTTTGTAAAACATATTGAGTATAGACAACTTCACGGCAATAAAATTGCAGGCGACATCCTCTTCTCTTTTTTTTTTAAAGCAGATATTTGAGTCACAAAGGCTTTTTTAAAACAACAATTAAATCATTTGTGTGTAGGCTTGTGTATCAATAACGCAATCGCCACTAATTTTTGTCAACATCTGTATAAGTAAACCAAACACAACTGCTTTATTTTGGTCTTGAAGTAGGCAACCGATAAAGCCCCCCCGGACTCGCACTTATTTTTAAGTCTGGAAAAATGAGAATTACTCTTGGAAAACTCCTGGAAAATCGTTGATCGATTTGAGTGGCCACCATGTATTAAGCATCAATTGAATAATGTTAGTATTCTAGGGTGACTGGAGTGGGTTAAACACTAAGAGGAGCAATAGCTTCATGGAAGCAATGTGTGTTGTGTTCCAGGAGAAGCATGTGAGGCCACAGGTGACCTGCGAGAACTATGTGTGTCTGTGGGTGAGCTGCAAAGTATACGCCCGCACGTCATGTTCGCGCTCCTGGCTGGAGAGACACGTCCTGAGTCACGGAGGGAACAAGCCCTTCTGTTGTATCGTGGACGGCTGCGGGCAGCGCTTCAGCTCGCAGGTAACTAACTCTTATATAATATGGTATAGAAACAAGACAAACCACTTCAACAAAAGATTTCAGGAGACACAAGAAACTGAATAAGTCCTTTGTTTACTGACAAATAAATATGCCTCTTTTTTGAATATTGTAAGTGATTTAGACAAATATTTCCCAAAAGTTCCATAACTCATGCTGTTTTATTTTTCATTTTAGAAGCATTTTAATATTTGATGTGTTTTATAACTTGCTGACATATCTTGGTTTGCAACTCAGTAATCAGAAGTATCTTAATTTGGAAATAAAATAATCACTCTTCACAAAAGTCAATTTAACACACCGGCACTAACAGAACACGAAACAATTGCACAAGCAGCACTCAGAGAGCGCCCTTTCAGCTGATGCGCTGATCAATGCGCAATTGACCCTGCCAAGATGTGTCTTGTTTTGATACTCATTCGTCTACTTGTCTTATTTTGAAACAAACCGACTATTTCCTGTTTTGAATACCTTCCTCTTCCCACGTTTAAAGAGGGCACTTACGACTTGTTAAATCAGCCGTAATCTTAAAATCGCAAAAAAAATAGTGATGTATCTTGTTTTGATACCAGACGACTCATATATAGACTGAAATATCTGTGATTCCATATGCTGTATGAGGCATGTCATTAGTGAGATTAATGGAACAATCAATCTGTTTTGGTCTTGCATTCCGACTGCTGTTAATGTTCTGCTATTAGCACCCTCTATGTATGGACTATTGTGGTTGTAGAGAGTTCAGAACGCTGCGCTGTTGGCAGTCAATCGTCACACGACCCTGGCATTGACAATACCATACAAAGGAATATAAGCAAGCAATAAAAGTCATTTTATTAAAGAGGACAGATATTCATTACACCACCAAACAAACGGCAAAAGCAAACCTAACTCATTAACATGGCAGCCTTCTCCTTTATTTATCAAGTGCTACCCATTCTTCAGGTCAGTGTTTCATCCCTTGCTCCCCTTTTCATTCATTCATTTTTAAGTTTTGATGATTTGTTGGTAGACTCATAAGTTGGAAACATGTACCTTTTTTTTTTTTTAGTCTATTGACCAAGTGGAACTAATTTCTTAAAATTTGCCATTATGTTGTATCTTGTCTCGACAGACGACCCTGGAGCGTCACGTGAATGGCCACTTCAACCAGTCGGAGAGCAGCGGCAACGGAGCCGGTGCACGGAGGAGCATCGAAAGCGTCTCCAGCAAACTGTTCCGCCGCAACGGCAAGAAGCTACGTTACAGGAGACAGCCGTGGTCAGGTAGGGCCGTTTTAACATTTCTTGTCTTGCCACAGCTACCAAGATATCGTCTAGGTGGAGGGTAGTTCTTGGTTTTCTGTCCTCTGTGTCCACTCGTCTGAAACGCTGGAACGAGCTTTGTCATTGCTATGTATCACTGTCATTGATATTTCTTTTTTTTTACTCTCTCATGTTTCTTATTCAGCTCCGTGTGGAGTGAAATAGCTACGAGAGAACTGACATCAGGACATGACTTTCAAGGAATTCGTTAGATTTTTTTTAAGAAGTTGGCTGCTTTGGATGCAATGAAGGACACTCGAACTGTGCTAGTGATCTCGGCACCCGGTGTTCGATGATTGGATGGAAATCGAAGTGTTATGAGGACAGGTTTTAATGTTTTAAGGGAATAACCTCTCCCCTCCCGCACTGATATGCATGTGGGCTGCTTGGTGTGTAGGGAGACTCCAAAGCTTCCCCCCCTTCGAATGAATCGAGGCACGTCTAGAATTACCCCTTCCTGGTATTGTCCGTGCAAGCTTGATTAACTAACCGACTTGTATGTTTCACACTTTCATCACTAATCAGTATTCTTACTCTTTGGATTGGCTGCATGGCGCAGCAGTATCATTCTCGCCTGCTGTGCCCAAGGTTGCAGGATAATATCCTGGTGCAGTCAGTGTGCAAATATGAGGAACAATGTCACGTTAAAGATCACCTTTGGGGTGAAATTCCAACACTCTGACATCTCTAAAAGCTGCAGGAGTTAAAAGGGATGTTAAACCAATAACTTAACTACCGTATTATTCTTACTCTTTGCTCAAAATCACTAGAAATAACAAATCCTGGAAGTTCTACAGTTTCTCCCTGAATTACTCTCATGTGTATAAACATATGGTCTTGGCAAGCTTGCTTCTTAAGGTATTCATCGACCCTCCGTTAGTAATTTTTTAAAAGAATTCATTCTCCCATGTGAAAGTGTTTTCTCTAGTTTCCGGTTTATACAAGTTTTCTTGTTGTTAATTTATGTTCACTTTTATGAATGCTTCTAAGCAGCTTCACACTTCTTGTTCCATTCCCTCCCCCCATTCAAAGCACGAGATGTTTTCGAAGGCCAAATTTCTCATACTTTGAAGATAGTCGATGCCATACGATCAAAACTTGAAATAATAATCTGCGTTGCCGTACACTCTTTCGCTACTTACGCCATACAGGTTTAAATGTGAAGAGGTTGAGACAACTTTACACAATAAGAATTGAAAATATGTCATTATTACAGATGATATATTAAAGCCAACAACGGAAGCGTACACAGCTACAAGAATGAACATAATCCTATTTGCTGATGATGTTCTGATGTGGGAAGTGAGAATGTGGTCCAAGAACAGCTGGATTGAGAAATGGGGAAAGAAAACCATTGTAGAGAAAAGTAAGACGATGGTAATGACAAGAGGAATGAAAAAAGGAAAAGGGATTGTTAACATTGGAGATGTACATCTGGAAGTATTTAGAATTGGTGGAAAATGCAAGATTGGATATGGAGATCAACAAGAGGATACATCTACCATCAGGTTCGCAGTTTAATTTGGGATAAAGACATACCACTGAAGGCTAAAGAAGTAATAGTGGTGTCTGGATTAGAAACTTTGCCGATGCCAAGAAGAGATGACGGTAGAATACAGGCAGCCAAAATAAAATTCCTGAGGAGTATTTTTTTAAATGTTTTTAATGAATGTCTGTCCTGCATGTTGCAGTTATTTTAAATATTTTATTTTTTAAATGTTTCTTTTGTTCTATGATCGTAGTTTTTGTCTATATTTTCTTTACGTTTGCTCATATTATTGTAAAGGCTAATGAAGGGCCGTTAAAGCATGTACCTGATCCTCATTGGTTAAATATAAACACTGCCACTATTGACTAGGCGAAAAACTCAATTACTTTGATATATTATTTCATGCAATACAATGCTGTATAATCCACATTACTAGGATATGTCATTAAAAATATACACACACACCGGCATAAAAAGTGAAACACTATGAATTTCAGACAACTCAATGTTTGAGAGTTCCAAACCTAGTATAAATTGAGTGTTGTGACTTTGCAGCGATATGGCAATGTGTCGTGACTTCATTAGCCCATATGAGAAGTTTCAGCGCAATAATTGGTAAACATTGTTCATCGTGACAATGCCAACGCCAATGTTCCCGCCTTTGGACAAGAAAAACGATAAACGGCTGTCTTAAGGTTTATTGCATTGAATTCTCATGCCGCATATTTTTGTGTACAACATACAATGCAACAGGTTGGAGGACAGTGCGATGGGCTGAATGCGTGGCTTGCCTGCTGTGCCCGTGGTTGCAGGATCGTATCCTGGCACAGCCAGTTGCCATTTGAGGGTGCGCAAATGCGAGGTTAAAGATTCGCTTTGGGGCGAAATTCCTGCACCCCGGTGGCTCTAACAGCCGCAGTTGTTAAAAGGGACGTAAAACCAATAACCAAAATACAACAGGGCAATGGATTCCTGGTTTCGACATTTCTAAATTCATGCTTGTGCATGGTTGTTTATCAATTATTGAACTAATCAACTTATGATGGCTGGCTGCGTGGCTCAGCGGTAACGTTCTCGCTTGCTGTGCCCAAGGTTGCAGGATGGAATCCTGGCGCAGTCAGCTGGCATTTGTGGGTGCGGAATTGCGAGATTTACTGGCACTTTAAAGATTCCTTTCAGGGCAAAATTCCGGCACCCCGACTTCTCTAAGAGCCACAGTAGTTAAAATGACACAAAACAAATAACATTATCTCTCCCTATATTATTCTGCTAAGGTCCCATTCCAGTTTTGTACCGAAAATAAGGTCCCATTAACACCAACCTACACATATGGGGTACCTACAGGTTCAGCATAATGCACTCACTTACTCTTTAAATGCCTCACAATTAAATAGATACCTTAAAACATGTATATTTACAATGAAAGAATGCAACACGGTAACCATGGTAACAGAATCTCACAGGTCCATCTATTTCTGTAAGACGCAATGCAATTCCAATGATTACATTACTGTGAAAGTTTCCAGACGGTTGTAAGGTTATCACTGAACCAAATTCATCAATACATACAGTATAATGCACTTAAGGGGGTCAAGGGGCACTCTAGATTTTTTTCACGCAATTTTCACATGTGAGTGTGGTACGAAAGGTATTTTTCACCCGACTATAAAGGGTCTCCGAAAACCACATTTAAAGGCCCTTAAATTAACAGTGTCTGTGATATTCCCAGAAAACTAACTTCGCTCTGATATACCTATGAAGGAATGACAAACGCCTAACCACTGCACCAGTAGCTGAATTGATAAAGTCTTGATTATTCATACCAAGGATAAATCAGTCATAGCATTCATGATAGAGATTTTGCTAAGTGTACTCTTTACAACTAGAATATTCGCGGGCGAAGCCGCGACTGGTAATGCTAGTTATTATTACTACAATATCAGACATTGCCATATTGTTGTAGTGTCATAGTATTTGATTAATACAAGGTTTGGAACGGTCCAACATTGAGGTTAGTCTGAAATTCATAGTGTTTCGCCCTTTTTTTAATGTATGTATGTATGTATGTATGCAAGTGGCTTCAAAGCGCTCTATAGAGGAAGAATGTTTTATTCCTTTGCCATGTGTACCTCAACTTAAAAAATGAGCATATTCTCACACTTCAATTGTTCATTACTTGAGCAAATCAAATGTCAGCTAAAACATAGATAAATAATGCATGCAGCTATGTTGCAATTATATTGAAAATAAGAGCCCATCCCCACAATCAAGTTTTTTCTTTCTATGAGAATAAAGTAAATTATTTAAATATATGAAGTATTTGTCTCGACCAAGCAACAAAGGCTATTACAACACACTAAACATATTGCAGAGTGAATCGTTGAGGTTAAAATACAAGCAGAGATAATGTTCTTCTGTAATTTACCAAATGAAAAATATCCCTTCTCCCTGAAATTCCTTTTTATTTTTTTTGCATGAAATCCAGTAGTATCCTTAGAATCTCTAACAATTTCAGGAAGGCACGCCAACTTGTAATAAAATATCTTCCATGGTCGATGAATACCTTAAGAGTTGGTTTCGATGTTTCAGTTTTGCTGCCATTTATTGACTGGGTGGTTGGGACTTGGGACGGATTTTCCTGCGTCTTAAAAGGTTGACTTTCTTGGTCACGACTTATTTAATGGATAATGCATTATTTATGAAATAAATAAAGTTAATGATATGGAAAATATTGAGGACCACAATAGCTCTATACTATTTGACTTCCAAATACTTGGTGACACTGTTTCTGTCTATTTGGAAAATAGTGCATTACTGTGCAGCAACAAGAGCCGTTAATATACATGATGTTGTCTCTTCAATTTGGGATTAACTTCAAAAGAAACTTTGAACCTTCATCCCCAATCTTGCTGGTGGAAGTTTTCTGGTTCTTGTTTACGTAGCGTGCTGAAATGTTTTACCAACCAATGCCGCACTTAGCCAACATCATCTGAGGGTGACTTGACTTTCCTAGAGAGTCCAACAATGGCACCACAAAAGGTTATTAACTATAGTGATGCCATTATTACTTCCGACTTGACGTTGCAGTGCTACTCTGGAGCTATCTAGCAGTCAGAAGTGAAATCGCTCTAACTAGCCATCATCACAACCCAGTGTCATTAAAAGTATTTCAAAATAGAAATAGCTATCAGTGTATTTGAGCATGATGTTAGGTATTTGTACGTGGGCCAGTAGTTTTCCTCCTAGGGTATTGGATAGTGCATGCGAGGTTCTTGAATTTCCTATAAACCTGTAGGTAGTATGGCTTGAGATGAGCATTCAGTCAGAGAGTTCTAAACCCTGGCCTGCTTGACAGCTTTACCAATGTACAAAAATGGTAGTCGATGGAAAATTTTCACATCCATTGCACTAAGTTGTTGATATTTTCAAAAGAAGTCGAGGGCAGGGAGAAACTTTTCTGCACTGCTTCTCTGACCTATTGGTTGAGGTGTGACTGTTTGAAGGAGCTTTAGAAACCGTACATGTTCTCTTTCAGGTTTTAACAAAATTGTCACTTTATCATGATTTGAGGAACACATGGCCTCGCAAGTGGCAGCTTTATAGAATTATTTCCTAGTTACAAAGACTTGTGAGCAAAATCAATAATTATATTTTCCTATAGTGCGCCTCGTTGCGTAGTAGCTGGCGCTCTTGGCTGTCACCGGCTAGATCTGGGTTCGATTCTTGGCTTTGTCAAGAAATTTTTAATTCTGGTTTTGGGGAGCTGGAATGGGGTACACTCAGCCTCATTAAGCAATACTCTAGAGGCGGGTTCGAATCCTACCTCAGCCATCCTGGAAGTGGTTTTCCGTGGTTTCCCCCTTCTATTCCGGTAAGGCTACGGCCGCTTCCTATCCAAATCCTACCTTAATTACAAGTACACACACTAGTGCAGACATCACAGTGACACAGGTTATCAGACAAATTCTACACACACCCAAGTATACAGGGCTACATGACACGATGTTACAAAGCCTCTAAAAGAATCAACAACACCAAATTTTTCTATGAATATGAAGTTATTTAGTTGTTTCATTTGAGGGCTTGGGTATTGTGGTCATTTCAACCCCATGTATTTGGGAGTCTGATAACCTGTATTATTCTGGTCGTTGTATCAGTGTGTAATTGTAATTGAGACAAGGTTTAGGGTGGAGGTTGTAACTGAACTTTTGTTAGGTTACAGAGACTGTTATTATTTTTATCAGGTTGCCAGGTTTGTGGAGCGCCATGGAGAGTCTTGTGCCCATTGGATTCTTTTTTTGGTGGTCTACGGATGGGTGGCTGGTGGCATCAGGTGGCCTTGGCTATGGCATATGTGTTTTGGCAGATTGGCAAAGATTCCTTGACTTGGTTTGGTTGCCATAGGGATTTAGAAGGTGTGCTGGAATTCAGGCAAGATGGAGGTGTTGTTTTGAGAAAATGTGGAAGTTGATTAGATGGAGGCTGCCATGTTGAAGGGGAACCTAGTTTTTTTTTTTTTTTGAGAATGGGAATCATCTGTTGATGGTGAGAGCGCAGAGAAGATGGATGCTAATTTTTTTAATGTAATGTTGTTGTAAATAGAAGATAATTGATGCTGAATGGAGAGCCAGTTGAGGAATTATTAGTTTGATGTGCCTGAAATTCAGGTAAAGGAAGCTTCCCCTTTATAAATAAATTGTGAATTTTCTAAGTTGGTGTCCTGGTCTTTGTGGATTTTATTTAAAGCTAGTTTTATAGCCCCTATACCCTGAGGTGGCAAGTTTTATTAAAATTACAAGGTGGTTGTGGCCTTCATTTAGGAATCATCTCAGCATTTGTTTGGAGTAGAAATAGGGGAAACGCTGGAACTCACTTTGGGATGTCTGATGTGGGAATTGAACCCGCCTATTCTCAGTCAGAGTTTGACCCATTCCAGCCTTCAGACCAGATTAAATTTCTTCACAGTACCAGGAATCGAACCCGGACCTCCAGGCGACAGCCAAGAATGCTAGTTGCTAGTGGTCCCTTCTATATGAGGACACCAGAAGTCAAGTGGTCTAAGTGATATTAATGAAAGAAATGAGTTAGGTACGGGAATGAGATGAGAAAATATTAATCTTTTAGATGGTAAAGGGATCCAAGTGATTTCCTTGACAGGTATTGCCACCTAGCGTCTTGCCCCTACACTACGTAGTGGTTGGGTTCCCTATTACAAAACATTTTCAACTTAGACTTACGATTTGAGATGTGGGTCTGGCGGAGAATATTACGGGTTAAATGGATTGAAAAGAGGACTAACATCAGCATCCTGCAAGAACGAGGGAAAAGAGAACTGAGACCAACTATCCATAAAAGAAAAGCTAAATTCACAGGCCACATCTTGCGACATAACGCTTTCTTAACTAATCTCCTAGAAGGAAAGATCACAGGGAAGAAAGGCCGAGGTCGACCGAGAAAATGTTTCCTGCAAGACATCACACTAACTCTTCAATATGGTTCCTACTGTGAGATGAAACGAGGTGCTGAAGACAGAGAGCAATGGTTGCAGAGACCAGGCATTGCCTTTACAAGTTGATTGATTGACTTACGATTTCTGAAAACAATGTTTGTGTTACCGTAGACCCCTTGACTTCTGGGGTCCTCATTATGTTGTACTTACTTGGACTCGCGAACAATGACTTTTAACCTCTCCAAGAACATGTTCATGACACAAGGTGTAGTCTTGCTCAGCAGGGCAGTGATGCAACTATTGAATATCTTGAAACTATTGTCAAATCTGTTGGTTTAGGATTATGTGTACTAATAGGCACTCCTGTCTGTTTCCTATAATCTCGAGGAAGCTACTCAGTACAGTACAGTAGATAAATTCATGGAGTACATTCACTTGAAACCCTTGGACTATTTTTTTTAATCAATGGAAGGGATCCTTATTACTGAAATTTTTAGTAAATTGAGTTAATGACAAAACTTGTTAACTGTGGGTGATCAACATTTAATTCATTTTTTCATCCTATTATTTCCCAAGTTGTCTTCCTACTTGTTATTTTGTTTACGCTAGTTTGTACTGAAGAAAATTAACTTCAAACAATTGTTCACTATTTAAGAGTTCTTGATTCTTGTGACACAAGTGTTGACTAGGTGGAAAATATGTTTATTTGAATTGATCTAGAGTGAAGTTTGTCGTCGGCTAGTGTTAGTTAGAGTTTGAATGTTCATAGTTGGGATACAGTGTAATTTTACTTTGTCTATCAAAGTAACCATGAATTTTATAATAACTTGCCTTTGTCCAGGTTATTTTCTGCCATAACTAGAATACAGAGTTGCATCTGCAACCTGCATTCAGTATGAACCAAAGAGTCGCACCTCTACCATCGACTGCTTCCAGGGCTTTCTTCGGATTGCATGGACAATACGCTTCCTGGTTTATTTGCTGTACATCTTTTTCTTCTCTTCGATTAATCTTCCTGATTATTTTCTTTTGAAAGTTGTATATGATTATTTTCTGCTTGTTACTATATCTTCGTTGGTCTTGTTTTTCTTCTGCATTATGTTACAAGTCCAGCTCATTTCTCCCCTCCCCCATCGTGACCAATCGCTTAATTCTAGACTCGTGCCGGTCGTGTTTTCGATTTCCACCCAAGTGTGGTACGGTATCTGTTCTCATTGTTCTCACGAGCAGCTATTGGAGGACGAGGAGAGTTTGTGGTCAGGTATTTTGTACTTAATGCTAATGTACTGTGTCTGGTTGCAGCACATCAGGGTGGTGGCTACCTCCCCATTTCTTCCTTCATTGTGTGAGGGCTTGTTCGGTGGTTTACAATTGTTCAGCTTGCCCGTCGAGACGAGATTGATCAACTGTCTATCGGGAACATTCCTACTGCAATTGAAAGTGGACATGTGTAGTTGAGATCCAATGACAGTCGTCTGCCTTGGTGTGCCGAGCTGACAGTTTGGACACAGGCCCCAAAACCCTTATTGTATTTAGATGTAACTGATGTGCTAGGTTGGTAAGTAACTAGCTGGTGAAAGGTACCCCCTTTCCTCTCCTTTCCGTCTTGCAGAAAACAACAGATCACATGGTGAGCCCTTGGCTGTGACAGTATCCTGAACCGGAGTTTAGTTTTGTCCCCATACCAGACCTTGCCAAGATTTAAAAACTTCGTGCCACAATTGGGAGTTGAACTTAGGACCTTAGGGGTGGTACTATAGCCCAGTAAGGGCCTTGGCCTACCATGCTACCGCTGCTTAGCCGGATTGCAGGGTGACGCGTGCACGGTGCAACGGGTCCCCTCTGCCATTAATCTAGGCTGCTGCCGCCCTCATCAGATAGCTACTGAACTGTGCTCACGAGGCTGAACCCGCCTTATTCCAGCCCTCCCGTCAGTTTCTAAGGAACTCTGACGGAGTTGGGATTCAAATCCGGGACCTCCTAGATGAGAGGCAGCCGCATTACCCCTACACCATGGGGGCAGTAAAAATATTGAATCATACCTTTAATTTTCTTATTGGTTTTTGGTAGAACCATTTACTTTGTTGTCTGTACTCTTAGAGGCAGATGACCTTGCTGTTCTGCCGCTAGAAACAACAATAACTAACTAACTCGGTACTCGCTCCTGTTGTGAAAGACATTCCGTTAGATTATCTAAATAGAAATATTCACAGGTATTTAATAAATCTAATATTATAATAATAATATTGTGTGGCCTCGGGTGCCGGATGCAAGCTTTGTTATTTGACGCCCAAAGGGTAGCTTGCATGTCGAATTTGTCGTTCCTTGAAACGCTATGAAAGTCAAGGAGGTTAGATATCTAAGCTCCTTGACACTATAGCACTTTCCGGTAGAGAATGGAAAAACTTTGTGTTGGCGGAAAATCCCGAGATTAATTTTGCCATTATGAACATGGCTTACTGAATTCAAATGAGTTCTTTAACATGCCAACAACGTATGACATGCGTGCCGTGATTTTTGTCGCCTATCGAAAAAAATCACTTACCACGGCCAGGAGCGAACCTGCAAGCTTGGGGTTGGTAGTACGACACGATAACCACTCGCCCACCGTGGCAAGCAATAAATCTAATACACCTTAGTCAATATTTTTTTAAATTAATTAATTAATATAAAATTGCAATTTATTGCTGATTTATTAAATACCTGTGGGTAGTTCTTATTAGATTGAATGTTGTTAATAATAATAATAATAATATCGTATGGCCTCGGGAGCCTGGTGCAAGCTTTGCTATTTGATTCCCAGAGGGTAGCTTGCATGTCGAATTTCGTTGTTCCTTGACTATGAAAGTCAAGGAGGTTAGATGTTAGATATCTAAGCTCCTTGAACACTATAGCGCTTTCTAGTAGAGAAATGAGGAACTTTGTGTTGGCGGAAACTCCCGAGATTAATTTTGCCATTATGAACTCGGCCTACTGAATTCAAATGGGTTCTTTGACATGCCAACATCGTATGACATGCGTATCGTAATTTTTGCCGCCTTTCAAAAATCACTTACCACGGCCAGGAGCGAACCTGCAATCTTGGGGTTAGTAGACCGACACGATATCCACTCACCCACCGTGGCAAGCTAATGTTAATAATGAAACAATAAATATGATTAAGTCCATATCATCGCGTATCCCATTAGAGTAGAGGTGATCTGTTGTTTTATGTCCAGATATGCCAAGGCTTGTGTCCCGACTGGCGGTAAGGCCAGTGCGCGTGTTGAGTGGAGACATTAGTGCTCAAGAGATGATCATTTGACTTCTGTCGGTGCACCTTAACAAAGGAAAGACAAGTTGAACAGAGATTCTTGGCGACACTGTTATCTCACTTTGTAGCGTAAGTAGTGGGTACGAAGCGAAATGCAACAACATGAGTAAGTAGTGGCATTTCTGCTTTCGAAACCCCAAGTTTTATGTTCACAAATTTTAATCCTTTAATTGGAGAATTTGGAAGCAAACTTTCACATTCCTAAAATATGTAGTGCACGATACTTCTGACGGCCTTTGCAACGTTTCTCGAGCTGCTAATTGGATCAAATGTGTTGCTCATGGTAAAACTTGGAGACAGTCGACAGAATCTGTGGTTTCTACATTAGCGAGAACATGCAAATGTTTGGTTTGCTAAATAAATGCAATGTTTGTATAGAAAGCCATTGCAATATTTGCTTTTCTTCAAAATAAATTACTCTTCTTCTGTAAAAGTAAGGGGAAAATGTTCAAAATTTCTTCAGTTAATATATATATTTTTTTATTAACCCCTCAGGTTAATGCGTTAGGACTCATGCGGAGTAATTTTTTGCCGGTATGTTATTTTCATTTTAATGACAGATCATTTATCATTCTGATTTAGTTTTATTACAAAATATACACAAATGTCATATATATACATCGGTACAGTTTGTAATGCTCCTTCATGTATTTTCACTCCACTGAAGCACAGTCTGGGCAAGACTGCACCACATGGCCCTTGCAAATCAGCTTTCCTCAGTTGCCACAGCTCTTTGCAGACTTCCGGTCCTTGGCCCTTGGACAAAAGCACCACCTTCCTCCCAAGGAAATGTCATCTTCAGAAATACTTACGGACTTTGAACTAGCTTCATCTTCTGACATTCAAACTAGTTCACTGTCTGCACTTTGTGTTGATTGAGAGTCATGATCACTGTCTTCTTAATGTTCCTCCTCTGACTAAGATGTATCTCCGCCAATAAATCCATCGTCTGATGCTTCAAAATTAACTTTAATTTCTTGATCTGTCAATCTTTTCCTATTATTCATGGTTGTAAACACTCAAATTGATGAATACTGTTATTTGAAACAGGCACGCGCGAGGTAAAAACTTTTCACATTCAGCTTTGATGATGTCAACAAATAACTACTACCGCTGAACTCATTGTTAGAGAAAAACGAATCATAGCAAAACAAATGCTGGACTAGTCCATTTGAAAGAAGTCATGGGTTTCAGTGGTGGGAAGTTGGCAAATATACTTTGGAAGATTTGCTGTTACCAGTGACCACTGAAAGGTGTTGGGTCTTTCTTTCAACAGATGACGGAACGTTTCAAGCTTTACTGTGAGCAACGAGCTTTAAATGTGCATGTTCCTCCAGCGACGTTGTGCTCCGACTGACTTGAGTGTAGATATTTGGAAACAATTAAAGGGTTAATGACCTAAAGACCTCAGTGGTCTCACACTAGTATTGCCCATCTTGTTACAGCTCGCATGTTCGATTACTTCGACTCCGGGATCATGGAAGGACTGCATCACCGTCTCATCAACATGACGGCCAAGCGGACGCACGGCGACGTTGCATCCGCACCAGGCAACACCGTTACGGTCTACAGCAAGGTTTGTTGATACAGTAACTTACAGTTGAAGAGCAGTTGATTGAATTTAAGGCGTGCAAGTCCACATTGAAATACGATGTGTGTGGAAATAATCCTTGTTCAGTGAAATCTCTCCTAATAACCATCGCAGTTAGCATCTGATTTTTCCGGGAACTGATTCAATTTTGATTCATACCTTTATCATAATAAATGGACATCTTTTGAAAAGTATTTTTAGGGACAGATTACCTCGCTGTTCCGCCCCTTAAAACCTCAATAAGTAACTAACTATAAGTATTGTTCATGGTATGAATCACAGAATGTTAATTTTGCATTCTCAACATATTTCTCCTCATACGGTATTAATTTTTTTTTGTGTTGGTTGGTTCCTTAGTTTAGGGGCTGCGACAACGCGGTCATGTAGCCCCGTGTACCTTGGGTGTGTGTAGAATCTGTCTGATAACTGGTGTTAATTGTGATGACTGTATTAGTGTGTGTATCTGTTTTTTTTAAATTCAAGTATGGACTGCAACTTTGAATTTTTCAAATAGTTCCTACTTTGGCCGCCAAACGCCACCGTCAACGACTACTAGGCCTAGTTCAGAACTTAGCTACTAGACGCCACCGCAGTCGGCCCTTGGCAACGAATATAGCAACCTAAGAGCGTTGTTTGCATTCTTAATCTATACAATTTAGTTTCACACAGGTGTAATTAGTGGAAAGTTTTTTAACATGCCATAAATCTATGACATGGGACCGCTGGCTTTACTTCTCCTCCGAAGGAAGGCACACTGAGGGATTTTTATCGCTCTTAAAAAAATCCGACTGCTTCGGCCGGGTTTGAACCCACGATCTTGGGCATAGAAGCTCAGCATGCTACCAACTACGCCACCGAAGCCGCCTTTTTTTTTTAGTGTGATACAGGTATTTTGCACAATGTGTGAGTTATACGTTATGTTTTATGTTGTCCAACAAATTCTCCAACTATTTGATTACAATTTGGATACTGTCAATCAAGAGTTGCAAAAAAGGCATATCACTAATTACATGTGTCTATTTGTAGCAACGTTTGAGTTTTTGATTGTAATTGGGATTTGAAAAACCCCACCTGCCACAAGAAGCAATGAATTACAGGTGGTATCTGCGCGCGCTTGCTTTGGGGGAAAATGCACGATAGCAATGGTTCGGCTTTCTCCGGCCCATTTGGCGATATTCCAGCTCTCCTTAAGCTTTCGAGTCCACGGCTGGGAACAGAATAATATTTAAGATGTCATCTCGGCAGATAGACACAATTTTATTTTTATAGAAGTCAATTTGTCTGCATCAATGGCATAGTCACCAGCATGCTGAACTGCTATGCCCAAGATTGCAGGTTCAAATCCATCCGAAGTCGTCAGATTTTTAAGAGCGTTAAAATCCTTCAGTATGCCTTCCTTCGGAGGGGAAGAAAAGCCGGCAGGCCCATGTCATAGATTTATGGCATGAAAAAGAACCGATCCCTACAATTGGTGGTGTGTAGCTAAATTTGTAGGTTATTTGGTTAGAAACGCTCTTATCAAGTTCCAACGTTCGCCGCTAGGTATCGGTGACAGTGGCGTCTGGTAGCCAAAGTTGGAACTACTTGAAATGGAACTTTCCCAGTTTCATTCATCTTCATTCATTTCATCTCTCATTAACTCCTCTCATGAGGTTGGCGTCAGGAAGGGCATCCGGCCGTAAAAACCAACCACCACTTAGAATTTCGTCGCATCTCATCCCCGACCTCATTGGAGATGGGATTAATAAGGGGTAGACACGTACATTGGCATTTAATATTTTGTATTTTAGAGGGAGAATTGAATGAATATTGTCACAAGAAAGCAGATTTTTTTCTATCGATTGACAGACTATACAGGTTTTCGAAATAATGCAGCATAGATCGAATGGGACCAAAGTTCAATGTAATTTTTCGAAATATCAAAAAATGTAATTGTTGTTTTGAATTAGCCAGGTTTTAGAGTGAAACAACTACTTCTCGCCTAGCATTATTTTCTTCTACGTGTAAATTAGCTATTTTCCCAAATTTCATACAATTTAAACAATACAAATAAAAATTAGAGGTTTAAGGAACACTGTGTTTAAACATTTTATGAATTAGTATTGAATAAAAGTAAGTTAATGATTTCTCTTTAATGTTTAATATTGGTATGTGTCTTTTTTTTAACTAGTCATTTTCATGGATTTTCACAAATATTTCAGGTACCTGATCAGGATCTGAAATGTTCATAGGTGGCAGCCCTGACCTGATATATTATTGAATGATATTAATTTTGTCCTAATTGCCACAAATAAAATTGCAGAATACCCTCATTTGGATCTTAATGCAAAATCCAAAAATGTATATATGCTACAAATTGCTAAATTCAGAATACAAAACGTTGTATTCTTAAATGCTAAAAACCACCAGCTCTTAGCTCTTATTGCATATAGAAACTCCATGAATAGTCATTAACAAGCGTTCTGTAGAAATCCAATCTACCAGCAGGGCGGACACGTTAATGGTGGCATGAGCCATGCTTATTGAGTTAAACCCCTCATCGTCATCCAGTCCTGTTCAATTCCCTAATGTTAGAAATCCACTCCTTGGGTCTGGGGATGTTCTTTCAGCTTGCCTAACACGTAGAAATAGCACAAGCTTTACTTCAATGTTTTCCGTGGGAAGTATAATGGAAATATCCAGCACACTGTCTGGATCTTGCATCATCTTAACATCTGAGTCAACGCTGAAAAAGTTCAAACAACGGTTCTCTGATGGCTCCAGAACTGAAACATTGGTAGAAAGTTACTCTCCTCTATGTATTATGTAACATTTTATGTTTTTAGAGTAAAAGTCTCTCCTCGGCTTCAGTAAGTTCAGAAGCCTAGTTTTAAAAGCTGTTAATTGGGGAGTGCTGTAAGTGTTGGCCTCTGTTTCAGGTGATGGCCAGGCGAGTTGAGACGGATGGGAAGAAGAGTGTGCTGCTCAGGTGGTTCCCAGAGGACATGTAAGTACCCGGCATGCGTTGCAATGCCAATCAAAGAAAGTGTAGGCGTTGTAATTTTGTTTGGTGAAGTGAAATGATTTTGAATACACAACATTTTTCTTCTTTTTCCTCCAAACTAATGTAAAATGGATTTACTAACTCAAAAACATTCATGGAAGCGTGCACAACAACTCGCCAAAATTCCATCGCAATCTGATGTATGGTACGGTATATGAACACATATGGGACTTTGTTGAAACGACTCGCGCTCCATCACTCATTTGTTGAATCTACTCGTGTGCTACCTATTGTAAATGGATTTACTAAGTTAGAAAACTTTGCCGGGGTGTACACAACAACTCACCCAAGTTTCATCGCAATCGCGTGAATGGTATGTGAACGCATACAGGAATTGATTGGTCGTCACTCATTTGTTGAATTTACTCGTGTGCCACCTATTGCAGAATGGATTTACTAATTCTTAAACCTTCGCAGGTGGGTACACAACAACTCACCAAAGTTCCATCACAATCGGATGTATGGTAATGAACGCATGAGTCTTTGTTGAAACGATTCACGCGCCGTCACTCATTTGTTGAATCTACTCATGTGCTGCCTATTGTAAAGTGGGTTTACTAAGTCAGAAACATTCCCTGGAGTGTACACAATAACTTGCCCAAGTTTCATCGCAATCGGATGAATGGTAATGAACGCATAAAGGACATACACACATAGACAAACTATCACGTAACATTCATTTTATAGAGATTTCAAGTACATTTTTTTTTTCAGGATTAGGGAACCACCCAATACAATTGGTTACAATCGTGTCGACCGAATGCAAAACATTAAATTTCGATCACCACATGACCATGAAATGTGATGGAAAGATTCAAGGAGTGGTGGTTAAAAGCTACCAGTTGTGCAGAGTGGTGTAGCATCCACCAAGGGTAGAGCTTCCGGCTAAATGGGGAAGGTAATGCTTCCTCTGCAGTAGCCAAAATACCATTCGTTATATCAGCAGTGTATAGGCTTTGCTAGTTATCCTGTGCTGCATGCCCTGACAGCTCTTTGCCACGTTGGGATAGCTAACGCCACCGGACGTAAATGCCCAATGCATTGGTTGTCTACATAGTATTTCACATGTTTTTCCATGTACCATGCTTGAAAAATATGTGCTTAGCATTATAACTGTCAGACATATTGTTAACATATCGTGGAACACAATTAAGACATTGCGATTTTGGTCAGATAATTCTTATTATTATTATTTATTACTAGCAACCCACCCTGGCTTCGCCCGGTATCTTGAACAGTTTACCCAGCATAAGCTTAAAAGGCATACGGACGGCAGGTTTATCTTCGACTCGATACACTGGAATCGTTCTGCTCAGCTTCCTTTGGTTATAAATGGTGTTTTTTTTTTTTTTTCCTCTACAGAAACCTTCCTCGAGAAATCCTTGACAGAATGGTGAAAACCGCATCAAAATCCATCCAGTGGTTCTACCCATTATGCAAGAATCGGGGATTTTGTTTTATACTATGTAGAGATTTTTCTTTTAAGAAATTCTTGTTTTTGTTTGTATCAATTTGTTTTCGATTTTACAATATACTTGGTGGCCACTACTCCTGGAAATCCTGGAAAACTCCTGGATTTTTATTAGGTCTGGAAAACTCCTGGAATGTGACAAAAAAATTGAAATCTCTTGGAAAATAGCCACTATTAATTAATTATAAAAGTCTTTCCATCTTAAATCATACTCCTCAGGCTACCTGTTTAACCACAATAAAATTGCAGGTGGCATTCTTTCCTCTTTTTTTTTTTAAAGCTGATATTTGAGTCACAAAGGCTTTTTTAAAACAACAATTAAATCATTTGTGTGTAGGCTTGCGTATCAATAACTCAATCACCACTAATTTTTGTCAACATCTGTATAAGTAAACCAAACACAACTGCTTTATTTTGGTCTTGAAGTAGGCAACCGATAAAGGCCCCGGACTTGCGCTTATTTTTAAGTCTGGAAAAATGAGAATTACTCCTGGAAAACTCATGGAAAATCGTTGACCGATTTGAATGGCCACCATGAATATACCCAATGTTCGGTACAATAGTTTGAGCAATGCCGTGATGATGTTTCAATGCAGAGAAAAACGTTTTGCTGACGTACATTGCTCCAGACATTGATAACACTTGTGTGGCTTGCCTATGAATTTCGGGTAATCTTGCTGCAGTCATTTTGAATAGAAATCATGCAGATTTATCACAGTGCCAAAAAAAAAAAAAGTAACGGATTTTTTTAAAGCAGCTTAAATGACACCAGGTTAATTAATTCATTTATGGTCTGCTGGTAATTTAGGTGAATATTTAGTATGTACTGTTATAGCTTTGACTATGTTTCGGATTTCAAGAGGGTTTTAAGGTTTTACTGTATGTATTTTATGTGCTTTAAAGTCCATTAAAATTAGTAGTATGGATTATCTGCTTTTTTCGATTAACCGTTCACCCCTTCCCGGGTGTCAGAAAGGATAATTGTAGTGTTATTTCCATGGTTGTATGGATGGCTAGATGGGGTCTTGAACATCTTGTAGTGAAAACTCCTTATCTTAACACTAACTATATTCTGGAAAGGTGTGTTAATTAATGTTCAACTAAATATTCCTAAATAAGTTTAGTTTGTTTTATAAGGGTTTGTGAACAACGTATGAGCATTATGCACATGTATGCAGTTAGAACATGCACATGATTTCTATTATGTATACTTATCCTAGCACGACCGTTGGTTGTACATGTGTTCTACGTTGTGAGTAGGCTGTCGCTTCGGAGGTCCGGGTTCGATTCCCAGCCCTGCCAAGAAATTTTAATTCTGGTCTGAGGGCTGGAACGGGGTACACTCAACCTCGTGAGACAAAACTGAGAAGAGGAGGGTTCGACTCCCACCTCGGCCGTCTTGGAAGTGGTTTTCCGTGGTTTCCCACTTCTACTCCAGGCAAATGCCAAGATGGTTCTTAACTTAAGGCCAATCCTCATCTGAATTACAATACACACACTAATACAGCCATCATAATACTGCAGGTTATCAGACAAATTACACACCAAAGTACATGGGGCTAATTAACACGATTTCGCAAAGCCCCTAAATCAATTAACAACAGTGGTTAAACTAAGGTGACTCCAACTATATAATCATAAGACTTATTTTCCTCTCGTCATTTAAAGAGATGTTACACAGTAGGCCATTGATATTTACAGGACTTGTTGCTTTGGCTGTTTTTGTCTGACTGCTTAAATCCTGTGTTCTCTGTGCCATAGACTGAGCGACGAGTGGCTGCCTGAAGCGGAGGTCTGCCCCTCGCGGAAAGTCGCCATCTCCCAACTTCCTGCAGAGTCCGTGGACCCCGTACGGCAAGAGCTGTTCGGCACAGTGACTAATCAACGGATACGTCGGCCGCGGAAGGCCGGGAAACCTGCGTGATGAAGCTTTCGACGAGTCTGATCCGTTCTACAAGCTCGGGTTTATCAGGAAAAGTTTGAAGGTCTCATCAGCACAAGGTCATGAAACACGTTCGGGACTGGTAACATTCACGAGTACCTTTTTTCTAAAAACATGGTGAAGAGTTTACTCTTGTATATTTTCTATATGCTACCTTGTCCATCCTACGGGTACAGTGGGACCTGCAGTACTTTCCACATAAGCTCTTGTTTGAGTGCGGAAGGCGTGCACCGGTGGACCACTGCGCTGCCGTCGTCGTATCTCTTCTTGTTTTGTCTTGAGTTACGGCACCAGTGGTGACCGAGAGCAGCCTCTTTAGTGATGCCAACCCACACACACTGTGGCTTCACACGGAACATGCTGACCAACTGCTTCGCTCGGAACCGAGGACGATAGGCTGACCCCCACTGCCTTATACAACCTGGTTATAGAAGTGTGGCATTCATTTTTATATTCTCTACAAAGTTCACCCTGCTCCCCCCTTGGAAAAGTAAAGAAGGAATGACAAAGAGAGGATGGGTGCATTGAAAGTAATATTGACATTAAAAGAGAAACGGTAGGGAATATTAATATTAATATCCAAAGTGGTCTGTATTGACATATTAATTAAATTGAAATCAATTGTATTATTTCTGCCCAATCAATACAACTTTGAGTTCAAATAATTAAACTTAAATTAGGGACATGTTTTGGGGGACTTTAATTCTCAGCCCTTAGCAAAATACAGTGCACATTGTCAATAGTGATTTTACTTATTTATTTTACTATGTTATCAATAGTGATAACACTGGTGCACATTAAAAACGTACACATGACTTACTGTATTTATAAAATTTCTACGTAAGACATGGTGGAAAACACTTCGTGCCGAATCAAAAATAGAAGGAGAGTATTTAAAAAATTTAAAACATTTTAAGAAAACCTTGCCATGCTGAAATTGCTTAAAAGTCTAAAACATTCATAATATCTACACAATAAAAACTGTATTTTAACATGAATAATATATAGTAACATCATATGGCCTCAGGTGGCGGGTGCAAGCTTTGTTATTTGACACCCAGAGGGCAGCTTGCATGTTGAATTTTGTTGTTCTTGGGAGCACTATGAAAGTCAAGGAGGTTAGATATCTAAGCTCCATGACACTACAGCACTTTCTAGTAGAGAAAGGAGGAACTATTATGTTAACGGAAAATCCCGAGATTAATTTTGCCATTATGAACACGGCCTACTGAATTCAAATAGGTTCTGTAACATGCCAACAACGTATGACATGCGTGTCGTGATTTTTTTTCGCCTTTCAAAAAGCACTTACCACGGCCAGGAGCAAACCTGCAAGTTTGGGGTTGGTAGTCCAACACGATAACCACTCACCCACTGTGGCAAGCAACATGAATAGAGTTGCTTTGGAAGCTGGAAAGTCACATGTTGGTTTAATATGAATCATTGCCCCATTATAGGCACTGGATGAGATCAACTCCTGGTGTGATCAAAGCTGCTCTGTTTCTTTTTGTTGTGTTGATTGGATGGAAAAGCTTGTTTGGAATATGAAATTTGTTTTGTTCAAAATTAATACTGGACCGGAGTGGATTGCACTCTCTGTAGTGAAACCATGAAGCCCCACGTTGATTGTGGAGCACCCTATAAGTGAGAATTCATCCTGAAACTTGGCCCCTAATTAAAGTTTAATTATTTGAACACAAATTTCTATTGATTGGACAGAAATGACATAATTGATTTCAATTTAAGAGAAACAGTACCCGGGAAGTAGAACTGTAAAACGAAGATAGACATTAAAAGAGATTGGGGAGCAAATTCCGATGTTTCTTTAGTTGTTTGCAAACCCAAGTTGAACATTCCATCAGCGTATCAGTTTTGTGTCGGTAGATATCTCAATGAGAAAAGTAGGTTTTGGTGTACAAAAGAAGTTCTGTGTAAAATCATTTCCACCTCCTCCCCCCTTTTTTTGTGTGAAATTTTAAACATTTCCAACATTGCATGTTGTGGTATGGTTTCCTAGAACGCGTATGATTGAAAGCAAGCCAGCCAGCTGCAATAGTGTAGTAAGTGTGTGTAAATTGCTCTTAGTGTCAACGTTTTGGTAAGTCCAATATCCATTAATTAATAAGAATTTGGGAACATGGATATTGTGCTGCTTCTAATGATGATCATAGTTCTGCTGTTAAAAAATGTGAATCGTTCTGTTGCTTAGGAGACTCGAAAGTCATTTAGTATGTATCTGAAGATTCATTAGTGTTATTGAAGTCGAAAGCCCCAATGAACTGCAACTTGTATGCAAGTTTGTGTTTGTAACAGAATTTGAGTGTAAGGGCTGTTTCCTTTCCACGGTCCCAATCATATAAAGAGTAAAGTGTTGAAGTGAAGGCCCTATTTACAGGCCAGTCACACTTGTCCCCAGAAGATTTTGATGTATGTAAATATGTAGGCTATGTAGAATGCCCTCTTCTCCGATGACCAGAGTTGTGAAACACGTAATTTATAGTCGAGGGCAGATTTTCCAGATGCACCAAAAGTTAGACACAGGGAACTCTGTATACGTTAATAGGTTTTGCAGCCACATAAGCACATGAAACACATGCTTCTTTGTATACCAACAGGATAGAAAGCACACAAAGGTTTAGGCATAAAGTGAGGGAAGTGGTTAGCCACTGCTCTGCCATGTGGTTAATTAGATATACACAAAGCAGTCAACATCACAATAAATAAGAAGTGTTGATGACTGATGTCCCTGTCACTAATATTGAAAAAATAAAAAGTAGGTTATTCTGTTTTATTTTTATTAAATCATATTTCTATTAATACGTAATAGTAAGATATCAGACTAATATCATTTTTGTCTGGATGGGAAAATATTGTATCATTTGCATCCGTTTGCCAATTTCAGATCACAAATAATAAATATCTTCTTGTGAACCATTAATCACTAATAATAATAATCATCATCATTTTCCCTTATCCATGTTAAGGTCGGGGCGTTTATGGTACTCCTCCCGTCCCTTCACTCTTCTTCTTCTGCTTCCAGAAAACTGTTCCAGTCCATATTTCATCTACTTATGCTAGACTTAATCAAGTCGCTCTCTTTCCTTCCCAGGTATCCTCCAACATATGTTTTGGTATTCTTCGACCTTCCATTCGTTTGACATGTCCAAACCATTTTAACCTGCTCCTCTGGATTCCGTCATTCAAGTTTTTTACCGTCCGGACATCATCATTTCTCACTTTATGTCGTCTTGTTTTTCCTATCATACTTCGTAGGAACTTCATTTCACTGGCCTAAATCATTCTTGAAGGGAATAATGCAAATTTAAAATTAGTGGTCAGTTCAACAACATGGACTGTTTTAGGTGCCTATGAAGGCTCAATAGTTGGATGTTCTGACCACAATTTGATGGGAACTTGGTTGTTTAACCTTTTGCACTCCTACGTCGAGTGGGGTTCGACATTAAAATATTTAACTTCCGCTCCGATGTAGAGTCCCACACTACATGACGATAGCTTGTACTCACAGCGCCTGTCTCCGAGAGAACACCTTTCCCTATTTACTGTAGTTTGCGGGAATTGTAATGAATTTTTAACGTTAGCTATTCTCGAATGTTTATGACAGTTTTACTGATTTATATAGGTTGAATGTAAACATGGCATCTGCTTCATCTCCGCTCATGCAACTGAACAGGTAGTGGACACTGATAGTTACAATTAGTATGTTTACATGGCGAACTCAAATTGAGATGAGTACACTTAGCTCGGTTCTTATTGCGTTTCAAGGTCGATACAGTAAAATTGTGGGATAGTTTCTAAACTGGTGTTCAGGAACATGTAAACGCATATCATATTGAAAGTGATTCTGCGCGCTCTTGAGTTACATTTTTAAACTAATTTAGGCCTACTCTCGTCTTGTCGTCCGATTCTCGAATCACTTGTTTTACTTTCTGCCCATATTATTCGTTTCTTTTTGTGTTCCTGTCGTGGTTGGTAAGCGTACTTTGCATGCGTTTTTAGCGTTAATGTATTTTTTGGCTGTTTTACCTTTATTGTCTGGTGTATCCGTACGTAAAATGTGGTCAACAGAAAAAGTTAAAATATACTGTCTCACTTTGCCGCTTAATCCGTTCCTTTTCCCATTTGTCCACTAGATTGAATGAATTGAACATAGACTGGCTGAGTGGCGCAGCGGTAGCTTTCTCGCCTTCTTTTCCCAAGGTAGCAGGATCGAATCCTGGTGCAGTCAGGGTGCTTAGGGAGCCATGTCAGTAGTTGTACTGGCCAGTTAGGAATCTCAATCGAGGCAACATTCCGGCAGCCCGGCGTCTCGAAAAGCTTCAGTAATTAAAAGGGACGTAAAACCAATAACATTTTATCATTATTAAACTGAACATAAATTTGTTAAGAACAAACAACATCAAAATCCTCTGAGCATCCATTTTTCATGTTTACAAACAACCCATTAAAGGAACGTCGGATGATAATTATGAGTCTTTTATGTTTTGCTGTTTAATACGAGTTAGCCAACAATTGCAGGTTGGCCACCACAAATTATATACCGTATTGAAATCGATTTCAATACGAACTGAAACTGCTCATGTAAACTGCTCATGTAAACGGGCATTGTACTAAAAACAGGATTGTATTCAAATCGATTTGAGTTCGCCATGTAAACGTAGCAAATGATGAACCAACAACTGGCGTGGAAATATAACATAATTTTTTGCGTTAGATTGTTTTGCAGTGTTCACTTCCTACTGCTGTTCATAGTGCAGAAATTAATTAGGAGTGGAGCAGGAAGCATACGCTAAGCTTAGGGTAATGGAGTTCAATAGGTTAATCTTAACAAGAAACAAACAATTCTCAATTATTGTTCTATTCTTAGACATAAATGCAACCAGCTTAACTGTGTCACACTGCCAAATGTGATGTCGTATGTAGCGATTTATGACTGAATCTTTATCTGCTAGACATTCCAGGTTTTGTATGGTGTGGCTTGCAAATGTTGGTGCATTTAAATCTGCCCCCTCGTTGAGACTCGGTGGGAGCGAGGCAGGCGTGGCCCCGCTCCGTTAGGCTACAAGTACATGTAATCTCAGGGTAATTGGCATTTCTTTTGAAAGCATAATTATAATAAAAATTGAGTCAAGTACAATTATTTTTGAATTTTTTTCTTTTTGTAAGTGTGTGAACGCGGGCGTACAGTGTGTGTGTGTTGGCGAACCATGATCTCGAAACAAGCCATTTGTTTTAAGTTTTTGTCGAGGGGGATGAGTGCCGGCCCTACAGAAACTCATACCAAAGTTGATGAATGGTGTCACCGACTCGAGAGGACGATGATGTTGTGTATATAGCGGGCGGAGTTGTAGATCCTAGACTTAGATTCTGTAGTGGCTCTCTTGTGAAGCGAGGTGTCGAGTGTGAATAAGTAGAAAGAAGAGACCAATCCTGACGAGCGGATAAAGGGAACACGTCTGTGTTTTCCTCCCCCCGCAATCCTTTGCCCTAATTTTTTTTTTCTTTTTCAAGAAATAAATACAACCAGCTTAACTGTCACACTGCCAAAATGTGAACGCATTGTATATAGTAAGAAGACTTGTAAATATTCTCACTTTATTTATGTATAAATGACTCGAGTAAGACAAGTAGATAATTTTTTGAAAGTCTAAAAAGAAAAAAAAATAGTTGGAAAAAAAATAATTGTAGATTCGTTTTTGTTTGTTTTTTATATAGTGCCACTTTTAAGAATCAACAGATATTGTATGTGTGAGCCAAAAAACATTAATTTATATTTAGAAATGTTACAAGAAAATATGAAACTAAAAATGAGAAAATTAAATCATAACTTATCACTGCCAAAAAGCTGCCACTGTTAATTTTGGAGGTTTTGTAAGCAAATCCACTGCCGTTAGAATTAAATGAACTACCGGGGATTGTCCGAGATGTTGATCTCGCATCTCTTCGCACGTTCACTGGATTGCATTTCAGTTTTCTTGACTGTGCCATAATTGATCGACTTTCACTTGAAGTTCTGTTGCGATCATCTTCCCAGAGGTTCCACTGCCACTGCCAATCGACACATTGTCGTGTTTGTGTTCTTCGGTGCTTTTTGCATGTTGTTACGATTTTGCAATAATTAAGCTAGTGTGTGATGCAATAACTGTCGCAGCATCTACTGCTCTTCAAGTCTTTGTGCCTTTTCTAAATTTGTCTTGGACTAGCGTGTAAGTCTTCCTTGTTTTTGTCGTAGCTGTTCCACGGAAAGCAATAATGTTCCCTCAAGGAACAGGACCGGCTCCTCCGGGAAGATGGTAGCACTCCCTATGGCTCAACACTTTTTGATCTCTCATGTTACTTAGTGTTAAGTTTCTTCTTTTTTTAGTTTGTTTTATTTTATTTGTGTATTGTGTTGGTAACACTGAACTGGTTAGGTCTGTGCCACTTGCCATCTGCTTTTATTTATTTTATCCTATTTATTTTATTTATTTGTGGCGCACTTGCGGTCAGTCTGTACTCTGATAAATATGATGTGTTCATTGCCGGATGGCAAGCCGCACCTGGCCGGCACAGTGTTCCAAATGTTGCTCATTAGGCTAGTCAGGACACGAAGCAGCATGCGAGGATTGAGTCTCTACTGGGCCACCGCTGTTTCGTTGAACATTGGTGCCATATAGTTCCAAGAACTTAGGATACTACCTTTTCGAAAATTCCATAAACGTTGCAAAGTTTTGCAGGATTGGGAAACATTAATACTTTACTCCACGGATTTTCGCCAGTGTTCGTGAGAGCTGGCGCATTGAAGCAGGTGTAGTAACGGCCCGCTGGAGGCCCTGAGCACATGATTGTTACCCAGCCAAGCTCTCTGCGCCACTGACAATTTACATATCAACACGCATGCCCCAGAATCTGAGGCTCGCAGACTGTGCGGTATCCGGATGTGCATCCAGATATTATTAGACGATATCTGGTAATTTCACGAGACAAAATGAATTGTGTGTCATTTAAGTTTGAAGTATTTTCCGATTTAGGAAATAAATCCATCAACATGGAGTAAATACATGCTAATGGTTCTTAACACTCAAAATTGCTAACTTAAAATAGAAAGTCTTTAATTGCTCACTTATTATTTAAAAAGGCAATAAGCAAATTCTAAAGTATATTTAATTTTGTATGTTATAATAACGACTAGTGCCTTACGCAGTTTTACTGTAGTGCATTATTATGGACTAATGGTGTGGCAATTTGTCATGAGTACAGGAAGCATAGACGAGTAATATTAGTAACGTTACCATTTTGTTCTTGCCTAAAAACTTGTTACTTAGTCCTTCGAAGAAAAATTAAAATACCGTAGGTTTTATCCCCTTCTTGCGGGACTTTTAAAGTTCATCATGGTTCCGTATTGACAATTCTATTGTTTGTATGATATAATGTTTGAAAAATTATACAAAAGTTTCCGCCTAGTCAATACTTTCAATTATGTTATGTATTCAAAGAATCACAATTGGTTCGTACATGTTTCGGGGCCTAATTGTATTTGGCACCCTTCATCAGCCTTGATTAATGTCACTAGAAACTTGCATAAAACTAGGATATTGGGTTGATGGCAGCTTTAAAAAACACAATTAAAAGAACATTTGTTATGAATGATGACATGGACACATGATTTTTCAAAGTTAAGAGTCCCTCTGGGCAAGGCAACAGTTGCACTCTTCTGACACCCCTACAAGCGCTTCTACCATGTTTGATAACATCTTATAGCCAGGGGCGTGGTGGCGCAGCGGTCAAGCTGTTTGCCTCTCACCAAGGTGGGGTTTGATTCTCGGTCAATGCATGTGAGATTTTCGAAGTGAAATGCCATGTCCTGTGGTTCGGATTCCACATAAAACGGAGGTCCCGTGGCTCATTATCGCATGATTAGCGGTCTCGTAAAACTTAAAAGATTCATTCCTTTCTTCCATCTTATAGCCAGGCTTGCCAACTTTTCCGTCAGATACCTAAGCTACGATTTTTCAAAGTTAGAGTCCCCCTGGGCAAGGCAACAGTTGCACTCTTCTGACACCCCTACAAGCGCTTCTACCATGTCTGATAATATCTTATAGCCAAGCTTGCATACTTATTCCGTCAGATACGTGAGCTACAAATTTTCAAAGTTAATAGTTCGGTGACTGTTGTGTCTCCGAATCGGATTGATGTTCTTCATTGTCTAGACCTAGTCGTAGCAACGGTGAGCCCAATAGAGACTAGTTGAGCCCTGCTTCAACATGCCAAGTCCTCAGTTTTGTTCAATTAAAAGAAGAAAAGGCTTTGTATTTATTTGAAATGTTTTGGCATTTGGAAATTAGTTTTGGTTTCTAGAAGACTGTTTTAGAAGAATCTGACTGCTCTGGTAAGTGACGTGTATCGTAGGTGTTGTGTAAATATAGAGAAGTCTTATACTTTCTTCGAACATTGTTCTCTAATTTCTGTTGCTTTTGTTCCATGTGACATTGGCCAGAACCAAGGATATGACTGACACACATTATTTTGTTTTCTTGTTATGTGCACGTGTGTGTGTACATAGTTGGACGGACGATAAGAGATGATGGGTGTGGGGTGAATGGGTGTATTCCCCTGCCTTTTTAATAGACCCATCATCATCTAAAAGAAGAAAGGCATAAGACTGCTGCTTGTGTGTGATAGTAATCAATTGTCTGGGCTTTCTGGTTTTCGACACCTATGATAATCATCTCTTGTGTTGTATATTTGTAAAGTGATTAGTTTTAGAGAGAGAGTGTGCCACATTCCAGCAATGAGCAGGAGTGTCAGTATTAGAATCTGCATCGCTTACTAACTCCTAATTGTTCTGTAGCGCAGAAAACTGGAAAGCCGGACATTAATAAGTGTTGGCTTAAGCTAGGGACATATGAGAGGGTTTCTTAATGGAAATTTTTTTAAAGAAAGAAGATTATCTATAAAAGAGTATTGTACTTTGGAATATTATCCTACTTCTTAAGATGAGTTGCACTGGATGATGTAGACATCGCCCTGTTGGCCAATCGGCAGTAGATCGGTAGATGACCGCCCCTTAGATCAACTCTGCCCTTGCTAGGCTGTGTCGAGCTCGTTGCTCATGATTATGTGGCCGTAAGATAGTAATAATACTTTTATTGCAGCCAAATAGCCATCGAAAATAAAGAGTGAACATGTACACTATAATTGCATTGTGGTGCTTTGAATTGCATAGTCTTTGATTGTTTTCCTTGACTAGAGAGCGTTCACATGCTTGTCCACATGGTTGGCATACACACGTCACTGTAGGTTCATGGTAAGATTTGTTAATACAAATAAGGTGGTAATAATAATAATATCGTAAGGCCTCGGTGCCGGGTGCAAGCTTTGTTATTTGACACCCTAAGGGTAGCTTGCATGTCGAATTTCGTCGTTCCTTGAAACACTATGAAAGTCAAGGAGGTTAGATATCTAAGCTTCTTGAACACTGTAGCGCTTTCTAGTAGAGAAATGAGGAACTTTGTGTCGGCGGTGAATCCCGAGATTAATTTTGCCATTATGAACTCGGCCTACTGAATTCAAATGGGTTCTTTGACATGCCTACATCGTATGACATTGTGTCGTATTTTTGCCGCCTTTCAAAAAAATCACTCAGCGCGGCCAGGAGCGAACCTGCAAACTTGGGGTTCGTAGACCGACACGTTGACCACTCACCCACCGTGGCAAGCTAATAAGGTGGTGAAAACCATGCACCGCCAGACATGCCTCAACTCAAAGTTGGCAGTTGTCCAAGTCTGGTCGATCATGGCTCCGGTTCCATAAACTTCTTGAGGTACTCCCTTTTTTTTTTTTCTTCAATTATGCTAGTAGTTTTTCTGATGCTCTGGTGTTTGGTAGAAATGATTCTCGTGTCAGGAGGTAGACTGGTAGTTTTTGACACTCTTTGCTTTTTTTTTTTTTAATGAATAATGCCGTCACTCTTTCTAGAGTGGACCGAAAGATACGAGCCCTGCTTTCAAGGTTAACTTGATTGACACCTGAACCACCCCAACTCCATAATTGAAAGAAGTCCCAACTTCCACTGTTCAATTTTCTTCAGTGTTGTTTTGATGACCTTACTTTTCCAAATATTGGTTGCACTTAATGCGGCCAATTGCTATTCGATGCTTCAATTCACACATCTCAAATCTGTTTCTTTGTCTGAGGAAAAAGAAATGTTGGATGGTTTTGATTTTGCTGTAGCTAATTACACAGAACATTGTTGCTCCTCAATGAAAGAATGAATTTAAAAGCCCTAAGCCTGAACAGAATGGGGGCTTTGCCAGGAGGAGCAGTGGAGAGCTGTATTCCTGTTCGAAAGATTTAAATTTTAATGTCTTTTCGTGTGACTTATTATATTTCCCCCTCTCTTCCAATCCACTAATACATACGTATTATAATAATAAAGCAGAGTATGGTAAATCAGTTTCTTGATTGGAGCATTTCATTGCCTACACCTTAATATTTGGATTTCTCACCCAAAAGATATGTCAATTACAACATAACATGTCTGGTGTGAGTAGCTTTAAGTACTGAACACCAGTTGCTGCTCAGGTGAGCCAATACAGGCTGGTCGGATCCTCATAATGCACCATAATGAAGCAGGACTGTAATTATTATTATTAAGCGTATGGAATTTTACAAAATGGACAAGTATATACAATATTATACAAAAACCTGCAAAGAATACATGGTACTAAGTAGTCAGCAATTACACATGGATATCCAAATTATTTATCCATTGAACTAGGGATACTGAGACATCAGCAAGGTCTTTCTGGTCTCCACCATAAGCACGCAGAGGGCATTCGTCCATTATGTGATGCATGGTCTGGACCAAAATCACATGCTGGAGAGTCCCTGAAGCCCCACTGGTGAAGGGAGAATGCAGATCTTCCACAATTAGTGCGAAACCTGTTTAGTGATGATCACGTTCTTCTTGGCAAACTGAAACCAGCTGGGGCATGGTTTGGATTAAAGAGGCTTTGCCACTCCGGAGCTGTACGAAACCAGCATCCATTAGATTCTTAGCTGTTTTCATTGGTGGCTTACAGGATTTCAGCCTTTTGTCTCCAGAGATCTGCAACATCCCTGTGAATGGGTAGAGTTGGATTGGACATGAGCTTATCATATTCTTGAACAAGGGCTCTTGATCGTCACAGGTTTAGTGGAGCAATATGAGTGTGTTGCAGTAGGCTTCAGAGTACCGGAGATGATACGCATGGCGGTATAAGTTGTACATCGACTTTCTTTACGTGGCAACTGTTAAGCCATGCTGCAGGACTACTAAACCAGAGCCTTTCATAGCCCATAGCTTAGTGTAGTAGCTTTGTATAATCATAGGCAACAAGCAAACATGCCCCAAGTGGAGCTGATATCTATTGTCTCTGCATTTGTACCTAACTTCTTGTTTTAAGGAAGGAAACAATTTTAAGTGGCAAGTCCATCTGTAGCCACAGGAAATGTCCCTTGTCCCTTAGTTCCCATGTTACACTGCTATTTGCTGTTGCGAAGGATGTGACTACTACATCACAAACCAGTGAGTAGTGTTAATGCCATTCCACTACCTAACTGCCACACAATAAACTTGATCATAGCCTGACCACAGCCAGCTTTATTCTAACAATTACCCATCACTTTGACAACAGTGAATTACTACTGCCTTCGGGGTCATAGTCCTAGGTACTGGTGAGAAACGTGTGTGTCTCTTGACAATCTGTTTGGAATGTCCCCACCGTGCTAGTTTGCTTCTCGCTTATCAATCTTGTCAGTTTGAAGGATTGTTCACACTGCTGTTTGGGCCAGGGCGATGATTTGAGAGATTGCTTGCTGAGTGAGTGTACCAGGGAACAATCCACTAATTGTGTTCTTAGTAAATCATTGTTTTTATTATTATTATGGTTATTTCTTAATTCCTGACCAATTTTATTGTGTAATTATTATTATTATCATGGAAGGTAATTGCTCCATAAAAGAATAAAATCATCCATTTTAAGAAAAAAATCTTGATTAAGAGCTTTTGATTTGGTGAATGAAATATTTTTTTAAAAAAGCGAAACTGTAAATGAACTAATTATTGTAGTTGACATGAAAGCTACCTCAGTTGTTCACGACCACCACATTAGCCTGGAACAAGATGGTGGCATTTACTTGTAGGTGATTTTAATGTTATTTTGTGTGTAAAAAGACTTTTGTTTTAATTTTCTTTTTGAATGAGTGCTGTTAAAATATCACTGTGTGAATGTTTTCATCTGTTATTTAAAGAGATATTAAAACTGTAATATAAACAGTGTGTTGCCTCTTGACTCGTCTACCCTGCTGTAAGGCAAATCCTTGACCCTACTGTATGATTAAAGGTACAGACACCACAGAATTGCAAATGCACAGAGAGCTGATCAGAGCTATAGTACGAGGTCTGTTAGGAAAGTATGTGACTTCTTTTTTTTTTTTCTTTTCTTTTCGAAAACCTGATGGATTTGAATCAAGTGCACTTGCATGAGCCGACCTTGAACCTTCGTATGCATGCGTGAATTTTTTCCTGCCTGTCGGTGTGACAAGCAGCACTTGAGTGGGGTAGTGTGTAGTGCCCTTTTCGGTTTTTCATTGCAAGGAAAATGACGGAACGACTGGAGCAGCACTACTGAATCAAATTTTGCCAGAAACTGGGTGACTGCCAGATAGAAACAGCATCGGTGACTGATGCTATGGGCATCACACAGATTAAGGAGTGGTACAACCGGTTAAAAGACGGCCGCACATCGGTGGAGAGCGAGCCACGCTCCGGTCGGCCATTAACATGCCAAAATGACCAGGTTATTGCCAAAGTGAATGCTGTGATGATGAGGGACTGTCGTGTGACTATCCGAGAAATTGCAGAAGAGGTGGGCATCAGCACTTTTTCGGCATGTTCCATTGTGACCATGGCGGCGAAAAATCGTGCTGAGGCTGCTGACGGCGGAGCACTGGATTCAGACTTTCTTTGCGAAAAAACAGATTCCTGTGGTTCGACAGGCTCCGTACTCTCCTCATATGGCCTCCTGTGACTTCAGGCTGTTCCCCAAACTCAGAGGCCATGATAGGAATGCGATTTCAGACAAGAGAGGACATTATGGCAGCAATGACAGCTGAGCTAAACTCCATTCCGAAAGTGGCTTTTTCGGAATGCTTCCAACAACGGCGGCACCGCTGGAGAAGTGTATCGAGTCCCAAGGAGACTACTTTGAGGGTGGTAAGGTTTCCAACGTTCCAGGTATGCCAGTTTTTATTTCCCCTGGCCATAGGTCGGATACTTTTCTAACAGACCTCGTAGAGTCTCGATAGTTCAAGGTAAACAGGATCGCAACCACTTTGAATGTTGAAAACTTGGACTATTGAAAGTTATGGGGGAAAAGAAATTTGCTTGGTTCTTGCGCTCATTCCAGTACTTTTTCGTTCTTTCAGATCGGGATTTTCTCAACTCATCTGAAATCTCTATAGGCTTTCTATGTGTCATTTCTGCAGAAAATTTGTAAGTTTTAAGAATGGTGTTAATTTTATTTTTCTCCTCGCCATCTGTTGTTATCTTTGAGTCCAACTGCTTTGAGATCTTGTTGGATTTCTTGGATCCATTTTCCTCCAGTTTTCTTTTCTAGATTTCTCACCACTAGTTGGCGTACAATTCTGTTTTCTGGAAGCCGTAAGATGTGAAAAAAATATGAAATTCTTTTCTTCTTCATTGTGCTGGTGATTGGATCAATCTCACGATAGACAGAATCATTTGGGAGAATCCTCCGGACTCCCTCAACCTGATACTTTTTATTTATGCACGTGCTAATGATTCTTCTTTCCATTTTGAGGAGCTGATCAGTTCTTTGTTCATTTTTAATTTTGAACAGAGTTTTACAAGCATAAGTGGCTTCTGGGAGAGTTACAGTTTTATAATGTTGGATCTTAGTAGCTATTGATAGGCATTTTTTATTATATGTTGACCAGGTTAGAGATTGTGCCTTTTTCATTTTATTTGTTCTATTTATCCAAGTTACTTTTTCTTTCAAGTTATGTGTGATAATTTCTCCAAGATACTTAAATTGAGGAATTAGGTTAATTTTATGATCATTTATATAGACTTAATTTATATCTAAGGTTTTCATAGGCATGATCTCAGTTTTTTTCAAAGGATATCTGTAATCCTATCCCTTGAGCAATTTCTTGGAGACTAGTGATCTGAGTACAAACCTCTTCCTTGTCTAGTGCTAAAAGAGCCAAGTCATCTGCAAATCCTAAGCAGTTTATTTTTATTGATGGTTTTGTTCCAATTTTGATCTTAGGAGGGTTTTCCTTTAGCCAAACCTTCATGATATAATCAAGAGCCACATTGAAAAGCAGAGGGGATAATCCATCACCTTGTCTGAGACAGGTTTTTACTGTGAAAGCTGTGGATATTTCTCCCCTAAATTTAACCTCTGAATTTGTGTTTGTTAATGTTAATTGAATGATTTTTATCAATTTTGGATGGAGACCGTATGATCGGAGGATTTTTAGCAATGTTAGTCTATGAATACTATCATAGGCTTTCTTGAAATCTATAATAGAGATAAAGAGTTGCTTATTTCTGTTTTTGTAATATTCCATTATAATTATGTTTACAAGAAATAGGAGGCACATTCTGTCTTATTTGCATAAACCACAAGTACAAACTTTACAGTTTTCGTTTAAGAGATTCTACAAAGCATTTCTTCTAAGAAAACTTTGGTTTCTTCGCCGACACCGTATTGGAAGGCAAGTTTTTTTATTCCTATGTTGAGTCGTTTCAACGCTTCTAATTTAATCTTCAAATGCACAAATTTCAACAAGAGAATGCAATGTGGGAGTGTTTTCTATCATCAGGTTCGGAGTTTAAACACAAACCACTGAAGGCTAAAGAAGTGACTTACCAATAATGGTGTATGGAGTAGAAACTTGGCCGATGACTAGGAGAGGTGGTGGTTGTTTTTTTTAGCATATGGATTTTAGTGCCGGGAGTGTCTGAGGACATGTTCGGCTCGCCAGAGTTTGTAGCTGCTTCTAAGCGGACACCCATTGGGTGAGCTACAAGTACTGTCGCGTGTGGAGTGTTGTCGGGAGAGGAAAGTGTGAATGTAAGGACAAGGAATTGGAAGGTAGCGGCTGTGGCCTATAGTTAGGGACCAACCCTGGCATTTGCCCCTAAGGAAGATGGGAAACCACAGAAGACCATCTTCAAGGTTGCGGCTGGGAGATTCGAACGTTCTCGCCTCCCGGATGTGAGCGACGGCCTGCAGACAATGCGTAACGACCTCTGCTAACTCACCCAGTACTAGGAGAGATGAAATTCCTGAGGAGTATGGTACAGAAGACAATGAGAGAGAGAAATGAAGTGAATGTAAAGAAGCTGGAGCAGAACAGATTGAGATGGAATGGGCATGTGAAAAGGATGAATGATGAAAGAATGCCGAAATGAGTGATGGAGAGACGGATGACTGGAAAGAGAGGACGAGGAAGACCTCGAGTACGGTGGATGGATTTGGTGAAGGACAGTGTGAGAGTTCAGTGGTCGAGGAAGGATGGTGGACAGACAGAGTAAAGTGGAGGGGTGTCATATTTGCTCCGACCCGGCTTAGGCTGGAAAACGAAAATTGATGAAAATCCCACAAATATATGGGGCTACAAGACCACGATGTCACAAAGCCCCTAAAGAATAAACAACAACAAGAAATGAAATGAAATACACCCTCACCTTATTGGAATTGGTAGGGATCCACATGGCCAGGCATTCTCGAGTAATTGGAGTCGTATCCTATATTGCTGTAAGTATTTATTAGGGTATAAAATTGTTTCATTAACTCTTAAGATCATCACCTAAAAACATTTTCGTGAAAGCCAATTGATGTTCCTTCAGCCGGATCCATTATATTTTCGCACACGCTGTCGCAACCCTCCTATAGAGTGCATTTGCATTTCTCAGTGTTGGTTGGTTCCTCATTTTTAGGGGCTGCGACAACGCGGCCATGTAGCCCCGTGTACTTCGGTGTGTGTAGAATCTGTCTGATAACCGGTGTTAATTGTGATGAGTGTGTTATCTGTTTTTAATTCTAGTAAGGACTGGAGATGATAATTTCAAGTAGGTCCTACTTACGCTACAAAATGCTACCGTCAACGACACCTAGTTCGAACTTGGCTACTATACCTTATTCCATATACAGTAAGTTGAGAGTAATGACGACACACCAGAGCCGTGAAGAAGAGCTCTTACCTATACGAGCGGCAGCTTCGGTTGCGTAGTTGGTAGCATGCTGAGCTTCTATGCTCAAGGTCGCGGGTTCAAACCCGGCCGAAGTCGTAGGATTTTTTAAGAGCATTACAAGGCCTCAGTATGCCTTCCTTCGGAGGGTAAAGTGAATGGGCCCATATCATTGATTTATGGCATGTAAAAGAATCTTCCACTAACTAAACTTGTGTGAAGCAAAATTTGTAGGTTAGGTTTGATTAATGCTCTTAAGTTCCAACGTTCGTCACCAGACATTGGTTGCGTTAGCATCTAGTAGTAGCCAAGTTCACAGCTAGGTCTCGTGGATGGTAGCATTTGGTGGTGAAAGTAGGAACTACTTGAAATTATCATCTGCAGTCCTTACATGAATTAAAAACAGATTCTATACACACCAAAGTACACGGGGCTACATGAACGCGTTATTGCAGTCTCTAAACTAAGGAACCAACCGATGTCATGTTCATTTGGCTAATTGAGCTTGAAGATGGACTATGGTGTGTTACGGATCTTTGACATGGCCGCTTGATTTGTACATTGTGTTGTATGAATTCCGGTGCTCATTTTTTCCTCTTCATTTTCAAACACTTTTTAATATTAGTAAAATGTTTTATGTTGATAGGCTGTGCTGAGGAATAAAATAAAATTGGGTGTATAGTTGATAATGTGGAGTTGAATTCATGTTTTATTGCAATTAGTCCAGTCAAATTAGGGAAATTTGGGGACTTAATTCCCAAAGTTTGCAATATTGTTTGGGAGGATCTACTATAAAGGTACAACAAACAAAAGAACCCTGGGCTAGTTCGGTTCGTGCAGCTTACTTCGGCTCGTCCCGATCTTCCCCGACAATACGGGATCAAGGAGTGCGCGGCTGGCTGTCATGCTGCCGTCACATACCTTACTGTAAGTACCTGCAGCCAGCTGTTCGATTGAGGTTATTCCTTCATTAATGCTGCAAACGCAATGCAATTAAAAGAACGAAAGTAAATGTAAAGTGACCGAAAGTATTAAGCACGGAGTTAAATGAAAATACTGTATTTACGATTCCCTATTTGTAACCTATGTTTTAAAGAATAAGCGTACACACACAGAGGCTACAATATTAACAACACGAAATAATGCGTAAGGTGTAGAAGACTGCAGACGACCCTTGGCCATAGACGTCTTCCCTTCCGCTATTATGCGCTTCATGGGTGACTTTGCTTCACTTATTAAAGCCACAACATTATAATTGAGTTTATGAACGGTTTTCTGTTCTCGTAGGTGAGCAATTACGTTATAGAATATTTCTCTAGCTTGTCCCCTTAATGGTCGTCCAGATTTGCTACCAGACTTCGAAGTAGAAGCCATAACGAAACTCAAATGATACTATTACTAGAATAGCATGGTACACAACACTATATACATAAACACATTTACCAATAAAGTACACGCTACACGACAAGGGATTATAGGACTACAATAAAGATTCCGTATATAAAACTGACAAAATAATCGGAGCACAAAAATGGATTGGCTTCGAAGCTCTTGTCAGCCCGTCTCCACAGTGTGCTCGATACGGCGGCCAGACAGCATGTGACCCCCTCCACCGCTCCTCTGTGAAGTCGCACATCCACTCGGAGTGAATGTGCGGGGAAGTGAGCTTTGCGCAGGTTCTTTTGATCGTTGCTGGTTTATAATGAACATACCAAAAGTCCTCATGGATTGGTGGGTGGGGTAAAAGAAGGTATGGTGTTTTGAGACAATTAAATTCTCTACAAAATAGGTCCTATTCATTTGTTCTGCAGAGTCATTAGTTTCCGCGATAATTGGGTGGGAATATTGGGATGTCACAACAATTACCAGGTATTTGTTGTAGAAGGAACGTGTGGAAACTGAATTAAACTGAGATGACGGTCTGGCAACAATGGTGGAAGCAGCCCCCTCAAGGACAAACATGGTCCAATTTTCCACAAGCTTGGCTCACGGTTCAACTCGACTCGTGTGTTTGATTGACTTTAACAGCGGTCTTCTAGTTATTGTGAAGAAGTTTTGACAATTTTACCATAAGTATTCATAATAACATAATATTATAACTAATACAGTACTATAAATCCACAAAAAATCTGTAGCTAGTGCATGTAGATTGGATAAGTAGTCTAAATACAGTGTGGGCCCTCCCTGAGACCGGCGGCCGGTGCACTGTGGCTAGCCACTTGTCAAACAAGGCATTGTCCTTAACGGCAGCGTGTGTCTAACTAGTTTTAACATATTTACACTTTAAGTATTTCATCATCTTCATTTCCCCTTTTCCAGCTGACACTGGGTGGCGGCAAATATGGTTCCTCGCCACTTCGTTCTGTCGTTCCACCATTCCTCTTCCGACACAGTATTCCAATCCAGGTTCCGTTTTTGCTAATGCTATTCTTCACAGAGTCCATCCAACGCATTCTTGGTCTTCCTCGTCCTCTCTTCCCTGTCATCCGTCGTTCCAGTGCTCGTCTTGGTAGCCTTACTTCATTCATCCATTTGACATGTCCAAACCATCTCAATATGTTTTGCTCCAGTTCGTTGGTTGGTTCTTAAGTTTAGGGGCTGCGACAACGCGGTCATATAGCCCCGTGTACTTTGGGTGTGAGTAGAATCTGTCTGATAACCGATGCTAATTGTGATGACTGTATTAGTGTGTGTATCTGTTTTAATTCAAGTAAGGACTGCAGACAATCAATTTTCAAGTAGTTCCTACTTTTGCCGTCACCGTCAACGACTACTAGTCCAGAACTTAGCTACCAGACGTCACTGCAGTCGGCTCTTGGCAACGAACGTAGGAACCTAAGAGTGTTGTTTACATTCCTAACCTATACAATTTAGCTTCACACAGGTATAATTAGTGGAAGGTTCTTTAACATGCCATAAATCTATGACATGGGACCGCTGGCTGTACTTCCCCTCCGAAGGAAGGCATACTGAGGGATTTTTAACGCTCTTATAAAATCCGATGACTTCGGCCGGATTTGAACCTGCGATCTTGGGCATAGAAGCTCAGCATGCTACCGACTACGCCACCGAAGCCGCCTCTCCAGTTTGTCATTTAGTTTCTGTACTCCCAGTTCTTTCCGTATATCTTCATTTCTCACTCTGTCCCTCCTCGTACTCGGGACCATACTTGTCAGGAATCACATCTCAGCTGACTGTATTCTGCTCTCATCCCTCTTAGTCATTGTCTAAGTAAAACGAATGAACCTCATTCATCACGAATATCTCAGTTCATATAACATCACATCGTCAGTGGATTAAAGTTAGTCTACATTAAAACCGTCACGAGAACAAAACAACGTAAGTGATATACGAGGACGAGAAAGATCTCCGACTGTCATCATAAGTATTTACCTATTTAATAATTGTAATTACTTGCATGAATGTCCGAGTAGTTGCTGGAAATGCTGTCCTTGAATTTCTAAACACTCTTTGCACTGACGCGTCGTAGGACGTTTTGGTACACTCGCTGATATTTCGTTCATTCATTCTCTGGCTGTGACACATCAACTTGTTACAGGAGGGGAAAGTTTCAATCTGCAAAATGTTGATGCGACGTAAGTCATTAGATTGTGTAAATTCAGTGTTTTGTGACCCAAACTCATCACATCAGTAGGTGCTCTTTCTTGAATATACTGTATATGGAGCTCCACATACTACAATGTCACTCGGTTTAATGCCTTCGCTAAGTCCTTTTCAAACATGGAACCCGGCGGCTTTGGTGGCGTAGTTGGTAGCATGCTGAGCTTCTATGCCCAAGGTAGCGGGTTCAAACCCGGCCGAAGCCGTCGGATTTTTCAAGAGCATTAAAAATCCCTCAGTATGCCTTCTTTCGGAGGGGAGGTAAAGCCGGCGGTCCCATGTCATTGATTTATGGCATGTTAAAGGTTAGGAATGTAAACAACGCTCTTAGGTTTCTACGTTCGTTGCCAAGAGCCGACTGCGGTGGCGTCTAGTAGCTATGTTCTGAACTAGGCCTAGTAGTCGTTGACGGTGGCGTTTGGCCGCAAAAGTAGGAATTATTTGAAAAATTCAAAGTTGCAGTCCTTACTTGAATTAAAAAAACAGATACACACACTCAAGACAGTGTGGAAAGAGTACTTTGAGGATTTGCTGAATCCAAATGTTCATAGGGAGGAAGACAATGTATTGGAAGATGGGGAAGACAACACAGGAATGGAAAAGGACCTGACTTGGAGAGAACTGGAGATGGCTATAGACAAGATGAAAGGAGGAAGGGCACCGGGTGTGGATGAAGTGAGTGTTGAAATGGTGAAGGCAGCAGGGGAGGTTGGGAAACAGTGGCTGTACCGTGGGATGAGGGTGATATGGAAGGAGAAAAAGACCCCATAAGATTGGAAGAAAGGATTAATTGTTCCAATATTTAAGAAAGGAGTGCAGAAATTACAGGGGAGTCACACTTATACCTCACTGTGCCAAGATATATGAAAAGATATTAGAAAGTAGAATACGAGCCAAAGTGGAGAGAAAATTGAGAGAGGAGCCATATGGATTCAGACCTGGGAGATCAACAGTGAATCTCATATTTTCAGTGAGACAGCTCCAGGAACACCACTACGAATTTGGAGAGGATCTGTTGATGGCCTTCCTGGACATCGAAAAGGCCTATGATAGTGTGTGTAGGGAGAAGGTTTGGAAAGCAATGGAAAACATGGGAGTGGAAAAAGGGACTGTAGGCAGAGTGAAGGAGATGTATTGTGGAAGTGTGAGTTGTGTGAAAGTTGGAGGGGAAAGAACAGACTGGTTCAGACAAATGAGTGGCCTGAAACAGGGTAGTGCGCTGTCACCCCTTCTCTTTATTGTGGTTATGGACGAGGTAATGACACGGATAGCAGGAAAGATAGGAGAAGATAAGATGAAAGCAATGGTGTTTGCAGATGATCTCATGGTCTGGGGAAACAAGGAGGAGGAAATTCAGGAGCAACTGAAGGCTTGGGAAGAAACAGTGGGAGAGTACGGATGGAAGTTCAACATCAGTAAATGTGAGATCCTGTTAACGACCAGGAAAAAGGACAGACCAATGAGTGGGATAACACTTGGAGGTGGACAGCTGAAGAAGGTGGAAAGTATCAAGTACTTGGGAAGTATAGTGGAGGAAAATGGGAGAAATGACAAAGAGATTACGGAACGTGGCAGACAGGCAGAAGCATTAGGATCTTAGTGTGGAATAAAGATGTCCCACAAAAGAGCAAGGAAGTGTTATACAGAAGCTACTATATCCCGATTCTGACCTATGCTTCAGAAACGTGGACAATGAAGAAAAGAGACATAAGCAGAATACAGGCAAGTGAAATGAAGTTCCTACGAAGTAGGATCGGAGTAACAAGAAGAGACAGGGTGAGGAATGAAAAGGTCAGGGAAATAGTGAAAGAGGAGCCCTTGCAAGGTAGGATTGAGACATCAAGACTGAGGTGGTATGAGAATGGATGAGAAGAGGATTCCCAAGAGGATACATGAGATGCAGATGCAGAAGAAACGACCAAGGGGAAGACCAAGAGATAGATGGCTGAAAGGAGTGGAGGAATGTGTCAAGAAGAGAGGCGAGGACTGGACCAGAGTGACAGCGGAGACGTGGTGGGAAGAAAGGACTAAGTGGCGAGGCTTATGTTCCAAACAGACCCAGCCTGGGGCTGGAAACTGTACAAGATGATGATGATGATACACACACTAATACAGTCATCACAATTAACACCGGTTATCAGACAGATTCTACACACACCCAAAGTACACGGGGCTACATGACCGCGTTGTCGCAACTCCTAAACTGAGGAACCAACCAAACATGGAACCAGAGTTAGCATCCCTACCTCCCACAGAAGGAGCAGCGAGGCAACACCAGTGGCGGCTGGCGGATAATTGTTCTGGGTGTTGCACTATTCTCATTAAGGGGGCAGTGGTAGTGTAAAAGACTGCTTGATATCGGGGAAAACTATTCAATTGCGTGGTAAAACGAATGAACCTCATTCATCATGAATGTCGCAGTTCATAGAACATCACATCGTCATCGGATTAAAGTTAGTCTACATTAAAACCGTCACGAGAACAAAACAACGTAAGTGATATACGAGGACAAGAAAGAACCGCGAGTTTCGTCAAAAGTACGCACAAGGCAGTTGGCGGAGCATCTCGGATTTCTCCGTCCGCGCCTCGGCTACCTTGTTGCAATCGCGGGCAACGACCAGCCCAGTTAACTGTTGGGATAGGACTTACTCTGCCATACCCTTCACTATTGAGATCTGGTCGGTGGTTGGGGCTGGCAACGACCAAACGGACGAGCGCTTCAAGACAATTGGCACGCTTTGCTTTCTCAGACAGTTCACTATAACTTACTACAGTATAAGATTTCCTGAATTATTAAAGAACAAAATTATGAATTCCTATACTGTACATAGAAAAGGAAACATACAGCTTTTATTACTAAAAATATTATTACGGTATTAATTATATTTCTAAAAGAAATCTGGTCGTTGTGCATCACTGCAACCCTATTATCGGCCGCTACTGTGCAACACTCTTACCGGGCTTTTCATGAGATACAGCTGTGGCAGGGATATGAGCTGTCGCCTGATCTTTGGGGTTGGAAACGCAAGCTCGATCATCCTTGAGTGCCTATCACAACCACCGATCCTGTTGCCTCTGAACGCATATTAAACCTTATCTTCTGTCAGTGTACAACTAATGAAAGATGAAATCGACATATTTTGAAATTTCCCGTTGAAGCTGGATCATTTAAAATGATTGCGGACTTCTTAGATGATTGTGCTCTCCTTTTCTCCCAATGTCTGATCTCCTCTTCCTATCCTCTTCTGATATGTACATCAGTTTTCTGGTGTCGACTCTGTCTTGGAACTTTTTAGTGCTGTCTTTGGTCTAGGTTTTGAGTGTGCCATTCAATAACATGAGTTTAGTAATCTGGAGTTCTCGCAGGTCTTTTTTTACTTCCATAAACCAATCAGGTTTTATCTTCTTTTTGGAAAAGAAGTCAAAGATTTGCTTGGATATTCTGTATACGTGTCCATTGAGATCAATCCTTCTTTTCCTTATGGTATCTGAAAGTCTCTCCGACTTTGCATACGGGGTGTCGTTCCTATAGAAAACTTGTTTGTTATTTTGGAATTTAGGACCTACGATCTTCCTCAAAATGTTCCTCTCCTTGATTTCCAATGTTTCCATTTGCCCTTTTCTCCTCAAGACTAGTGCCTCTGTCTTAATTACTGTATTGTCCATTCATATACGGTAATATATTTTACACATTTTTAATTGAGGAGTCCAGAGGAAAAACCTGATAAGTCAACAAAAAAAAACATTTTCTGTGACTTGTCAGGTTTTTCCCCTGGACTCCTCAATATTAGTATAGTTTTAGTTAGTAAAATTGGCATTTCTTGAAGTTATTGTTCAGTATTTAATTCGCCTGACCACAACATCAACTAACGCTTGTCTTAAGTTTAAGTTAATAATTAGTTACAATGTAAGTGCAGTTGAGCCGCTCTCTGGCACTCATGTGACTTTTGTCAATTTTCTTAAATTTTGAATGCGATTGCCTCGTAACGTACTGGCTCTAGAGGAAAAATGAATAAAACCTTTTCATGAGAATTTAATTGTCTTTAAGTTTGGTAAGAATAATTATTTCCGTAGGTCAGATAGATTACGAGATATTAGCAAAAAAAAAAAAAAAAAAACACCGTACCCTCTTTTACCCGCTCACCCCCAATCCATGGGAACTTTTAGTATGTTCATTAGTAGACCCTCGCAAATAATATTGCAAAGTTTCAAAACTTGGGGAATTATGTGCAGAAAAAAAACTTAATTTGACTGGACTTCACAACAACTCCAGAGGCGTGAACGGACGTGTCTTGAAAAAGACAAGTTCAAGTACGACCGGCTCTAGGACGCGTTGCACCACTCGAGATTCCAGAACGGCGTAGGCGAGGTACAAGGAGTAGGCTGCAAAGATCGCTAAGCAACATAAGTTAGGAAATCGCTGTACTTCAGCGATTTATTGAAAGAATTCAATCGCAGTCTAAGCGAGAGGAACTTACAAGCTAATGCACTGTATTTGCGTGAATAAAGCAACATAAGTTGGAAACTGTTTCTATAATATTAAGTATTACCATAATATTATGAAGAGTAGAAAATAAGTAAGAAACTTATGAGAGAGATTACTTGAGACAGGTGACCTACCATACAGGGTCACAGTTTAACTGCTCGACCAGCAATACGTTTCTACAACATAACATGAGGTACAGAGAGATAAGAAAAAGTAAAGGGGGCGAGGGATGAGAAAAAACGGAGGAATTAAGAGTTACAGACTTGCCAAACAAAATGGGCAAACTCATAAAATTAAAGTCTTGAGTTATACAGCGTGACGGAGCATAATTAGCGCCTTGCCAGGGAAATATAAACAGAGGCCGTACTCAGCTCATCATATAATTCCTGTCTCAGCTACGTACACGAGCATCTGGCGTGCAAAAAGTGAAAGAAATACAGAGATATTCTATTCACTTTCCACCCAAGATCTCGTCTCATAAATAACAAAATATAATTACCTAGCAATCCGCCCCGGCTTCGCCCGATATCTTTAACGGTTTCCCCAGCGTAAGGTTAAAAGGCGCACGGACGGTAGGTCCCAGACGCAATTCAGACAAGCCGAGGTGAACAGCGAAACTACAAACACACATTATACTCTTCTCTGAGCGGCTTCGGTGGCGTAGTTGGTAGCATGCTGAGCTTCTATGCCCAAGATTGCGGGTTCAAACTCGGCCGAAGTCGTCGGATTTTTTAAGAACGTTAAAAATCCCTCAGTATGCCTTCCTTCGGAGGGGAAGTAAAGCCGGCGGTCCCATGTCATAGATTTATGGCATCTTAAAGAACCTTCCACTAATTACACCCGTGTGAAGCTAAATTATATATAGGTTAAACATTTGACTAACGTTCTTAGGTTCCTACGTTCGTCGTCTAGAACCGACTGCGGTGGCATCTGGTAACTAAGTTCTGAACTAGTTGGTCGTTAACGGTGGTGTTTGGCGTCAAAAGTAGGAACTACTTGAAAAAAAATCAATGTTTGCAGTCCTTACTTGAATTAAAACAGATACACACACTAATACAGCCATCACAATTAACACCGGTTATCAGACAGATTCTACACACACCCAAAGTACACGGGGCTACATGACCGCGTTGTCGCAGCCCCTAAACTGAGGAATCAACCAACCTAACTCTTCTCTGAAGTCTTAACTCGACACGACTCGACAGTTTGATGCTGGTCGAAGCTGAGGTGATAGGTTCGTGAACTCGCTCAAAAGCTAGTAATTTAAATTTCCACTGAATGGAGATTGTTGGAAAAAAAATAAAAGGCAAAACGCGTATAGTGGGCGATGTATTAGAGATAAGAGATATGCTGTCAGGAACTTTTCATGCTGAACAATCTTAAAAGGCGCACGGATGGCAGGTTTTTCTTCGACTTGATTCACTGAAATTATTACTGTTCGACTTCCGTTGGTGATAGATGAATATTTTTCTACAGAAACCTTTCTCAAGAAATCCTTTACAGAAGAGTGAAAACCGCATCAAAATCCATCCAGTGGTTCTCGAGATTACCCGTGGCATCCAAGAATCGGGGACTTTGTTTTATACTAAGTTTAGGGGCTGCGACAACGCGGTCATGTAACCCCGTGTACTTTGGATGTGTGTAGAATCTCTCTTATAACCAGTGTTAATTGTGATGGCTGTATAGTGTGTGTTATCACTTTTTAATTCAATTAAGAACTGCAGACATTCGATTTTCGAGTAGTTCCAACTTTTCCTACCAAACGTCACCGTCAACGACCAACTAGTCCTGAACTATGTTACTAAATGCCACCGGAGTCGGCTCCTGGCGACGGACGTTGGAACCTAAGGCTGAGGCCAAGCTTGCGACTTTGTTGCTGCGTCAGAAATACCACGGCACGGCCGCCTTAGTACATTACATTGATTCAAACGTAGGTGGCCATGCTTGGTCGACATGGTGACAAAGACGCAGCAGAGAGCGTTTTCTCGGCGCAGCGACAAAGATGCTCTGCGTATTTTGTTATCGATGTGGCTGTTAGGGACCTACGCCTACCCGGTGTAGGTATAACCAATAAAACAAATTGAATGAAACGCTCAAGACTTCTCATAAGAAAACTTTATATTCTAGTAACCGCCATTACAACATTTTCACTGCCTTGTGTATCAAAGCTCTTAACAACAAGAAACACAAAAGTCATGGAGTAAAGAGTAATCGTCCGCGACATCCTCCCACCTTTGATGCAAATCAAACACAATGTTCATAAACAGAGACGGGAAGGCGTTTTTACTCTTCTTCCACTCCTGGTGAAGTTGCGACTTCTGAGACTTACTGCCTCCGGAACTGCACCACTAAGTAAGGGCACCTCCTCACTCCCACCTCCAGCCTCCAAAGGATATAGGTGTCTCGTAGGTCGGAGGAGTTCTCCTGAGGATGTCTTTACCCTAACTACTCGGGTCACTTTGTCTTTACCTGGAAGTGTAGCTGTCACTCTTCCTAGGGGCCAGTCTATCCTTCTCTTGTCATCACTACCAATGATGACTACATCTCCTACCTTCCACTGATGGTCAGACTCCTTGCCCGATGAGCTGCATAGAAGGCTACCCAGATACTCCAGTCGGAATCTCCTCCTCAGCTCACCCCTTAGCTGTTGAAGATATTGAAACCTTCTGGTGAGATTAACTTGATCTAGCATGTCTAAATCAGGAGTGCCAACCACGGGAATGTCCTGAAGAAACATTGATGGAGTCAGAGGTACCAATTCATCACAGTCTTCTGAAATGTAGGTAAGGGGCCTCGAGTTGATTACCGATTCACTATCAGCAATCACAGTCAATAGTGCTTCATATGTCAAGATAGCTTTGCCTAAAACACGCCTTAATAATTTCTTGACCATTTGCACAATACGTTCCCAGAATCCACCCCACCAAGGGGCTGAAGGAGGACTAAATTTCCACTCGATTCTATCAACTGATACTTCCGCACACAATTTTTTCCAGTCAATGAAGCCAAACAAATTGTTGGTGCCAACAAAGTTTGTCCCGTTGTCACTATAAATCACACGAAGCCTTCCTCGTCGGGCTATGAAACGCCTAAGAGCTAACAGAAACCCTGCAGTGGACAAAGTCATGACTAATTCAAAATGGACCGCTCTCACTACGGCACATGTAAAAATCACAATCCAAGCCTTGTTCTTGCATTTTAAGTATAGCGGTCCAGCAAGGTCCACTCCCACTACCTCAAATACACCTGCATCTCTCACACGATCTTCTGGAAGGGCTGGCGTTTCCGGAATTGTCTTTTCCATTTCGAATCTTCTGCACTGGGTACACTTCCTGATGACTTTGCGAATGGTTCTTCTTCCCTTTGGTATCCAGTAGTGCTCCCTGAGTATAGCAAGTAAAATCTGAACACCAGCATGAGAGGCTTTCAAATGATGATCTCTGATTATCATCTCAGTCAAAGGGTGCTTTGATGGCAATAACACTGGCGCACGGAAATCATATTCATCCTTCCTGTTGGTAATTTTTGTCTTAATCCCGAAGAGACCCATCTGGTCTTTAAAAAACCAGAATGTTTTCTGGTTGTCCCTTTCGGTAAACTTCTCTTCCTGAACTAATTTCAGCAGTCGTTTCTCTGCCATTGAAATTTCGAGACAATCTAATTCTGAAGCAACATTTTTCACTACGTCCTTCCTGGCATTGTTGACGAACCGTAACATCCAGGCCACCATTCTAACGATTCGTGAGTACTGGGAAAAATAAATCAAATACCAGTGTTTTTCCTGGGAGACAAGCATAGTATTGGTAACATGGCCTTTTCTTCTTTCTTCATCGACCTCCTCTTCATTAACTTTTACAATGCGCGTTGGCCAGCTGTTTTCTTCCAACTTAAACCAAGCGGATCCCTCCGACCAACGAGAAGAAATCAGCTGCAACGTAGAGCAACCTCTCGAAGGTAGATCGGCTGGGTTGTCCGTCCCTGGTAGATGAAACCAACGCTTTGGGTTAGTTAATGTTCTAATTTCTTTCACACGGTTAGTGACGAACACTCCCCAAGCTTCCTCGCTTCGTATCCAACATAAAACAGAAGACGAGTCACTCCAGTAGTACTCCGGGACGTCCATTAGATTCAAGCTTTCCTTCACTGTAAAGGCAAGACGTGAGCCTATAGTGCAAGCTAATAGCTTCAGTCTCGGTATCGTCACCTTCTTGAGTGGTGCTACCCTGGATTTTGCTGCGACCAGTTGCACTTCAAATTCTTTCCCATTGAATGATCTCAAGAAAATAACAACTGCATAAGCCACTTGACTAGCATCACAAAATACATGCAAACTCCAAGAGGATCTGTCCTCACAATTAGAAAATCTTCTAGGCACCTTAATCTCAGCAATTGAGGGCAGTTCATGTAACCATTTATTGAATTTGCTTTGGGCGTCTTCACTCAGTGGACTATCCCAACTTATTTTCTCTCTCCAACTTTCCTGAAGCAAAACCTTTGGCACAATGGAAACCGGACAAGTAAATCCAATTGGATCAAAGATACTTTGAGCTACCGACAAAACTGTCCTCCTTGTGAGAACATCAGATTCATTTAATTTTGCTACTTTACAAGCCAAAGTATCAGCCACTGGGTCCCACCACAAACCCAAAACGGGTGTCACTTCGGGAACCTCATCCTCCAGACTCAATCTGGTGTGCTCCCACCCTCGGAGGTCAAATTTTCCTTGCGACAGTAACTCCCTAGACTCGTCCACAAATTGTTTGAGTTCTTCCTCTGTGTTCAAGGAAGTGACGCAATTGTCTACATATAGTGAGGTTCTTAGTTTATCTGCTGTCTCAGTGAAGCATGTACTGTTTTTCAGATGACTGTCCAATACGGCTCCAAGTAGAAATGGACTACAGTTCACTCCGAAAACGACCCGTTTGTGGCGGTATATTTTAAGAGTCCCCTCAGTGAAGTTCTCCCACCATAGGAATTTCAGAAAGTTTCGATCATTCTCAGAGACTGAAATTTGAAGAAACGCCTTCTTAATGTCTGCGATCACACCTATCCTGTTTAAACGGAACCGGTTCAAAATAGAAGGAATTACTTCCAACAAATTAGGACCCTTTTCCAGACAGTCATTGAGTGAAAGTCCTCCTTTCGATTTACATGAAGCATCAAACACCGGCCTCACCGCTGTACTCGATCCTTCCTTGAAAACTCCTCGGTGTGGTAAATAATACCCAACATCCTGAGAGTTCTCCTGACCAACTTCTTCGATTATCCCTTCCTGTTCCCAGTCCTGAAGCACCTGCTGGTACTTCTCAAATTTGTCTTCCTTGATCAAACGGTGTGTTACAGAAACCAGTCTTTTTAACGCAACTTCCTTGTTGCCTGACAATAACTGCTGATCTTCTTTCCACGGAAGTGCGACTTCATACCTTCCTTCCTCATTGATCTTAACATTTTCTTGGAAATGTTTCAATGTTGCAATTTCAATTTCCTTCTTCGATAGTGTTTCAGCAGGATCACCAATTCCAATGGTTTCCAGGTTCCACAGTTCACCCAAAGAAGCAGTTCTCACAAACAGAGAGTTCACCATTGACACTGTGCTATCGTTTTCAGTTGTCTTCCAAAGCTGACCCATCACTGTCCAACCAAATGTAGTCCTAACAGCAACCAATCCAGACTTCAACTTGATTGTGTCCCCAGTCAATAAACTACCCACAGTGTCTGCGCCGATTAGTAGTCCAATCTCCGATGGCACTGGGCCAAAATCAGAGAGCCAGATTTTCTTTTCTCTGATCTCATCCATCCAAGGGCCCCGGTTTAACCGAGGGATTACACCACAAATTTCCTTTTGTCCCAACACCTTTAATTTTCGAGAAATTGAATGATGTAGGTCGTCTATATCTATCTCATATAGGTTATGATCATTGGCACTGATTGAAGCACCCCCAAAAAGCCTGTGTTCAATTTTTTCAGTCTTTGATGGAATATACCCCATTTCCACCGCAATCTTCTCTAACAGATAGGATCTCTGCGAGCCTGTATCTAACAACGCCCGTACAGTCTTTTCTCTCCCTTGATGAACCAACCTAACTACAAGAGTTTGCAGCAGTACTTCCGAAACATCACTGGTTTGTGTATTAAGGGTCGTAGTTGGGACACCAGGCAATTTTGAGCCCCTTTCCTGGTGCTTCTCCTCACCTTTATAATCCCCCCTATTTACATCTAATTTTGGGCACATAATAGCTTCATGTTTACTACTGAACACAAGACACTTCAGTTTCGTAATACAATTTACAGCCCTATGTCCAACCTTCAGACACAAAAAACAAGCCTTGTTTTCAGACAGTCTTTTACGTTTGTCCCCTAAGTTCATTTCTTGAGCAAGATAACACCCCTTACTGTTATGCGTTTTTTTACAGAAGACACACGTTAAACTGTTTCCTTCACCTTTACCAGCAAAGAGAACACTAGCAGTTGCTAAACTACTCTCTTTCCATTCTTTAACTTTAGCACTCCTTGATTCACTAGAAACTCCAAAACCAGCTTGAGCAAATGTAATCCTCTCTTCACTTTCTACTTCACCCTTCAGAAAACCAAGTAATGCAGTCAGTTTGTCGGCATGTCCATTGTCTTGATCCCTCATAGCCGTTGACGAACTCCTCATCCAGACACGTAACACTTCCTCAGGCAAGCAGGATTCTACTAGAGGGAAAAGCATTGACCCGTACTTATCTCGGGAAACACCTATAGACTCCAAAGCTCTCAGTTGTGCTTCCAACTTGTCATATAGACTAGCAAGTTGAGTCTTCTTCCTTGTTTGAGAAACATTTTTCACTACAAGACTTATGAGTTCCCTTACATAGAACTCAGTCAATAAATCCTCCCTTCCAAATCTACCCTGAAGAGATTCCACTGCTTTAGGGTAATTTTCAGCAGTAGGGGGAAAAATGGCAACTAATTCCCTAGCGCGACTATCAACTTTCGTGGATTGGATCAAGTATTGGAATTTGTCTTCGTCCTCAATTTCCGAGTCCTCATGAATGCGCCGAAATTGTCCCCAAAATTCCAACCAATTTTTAATCTCCCCATCGAATTTCATGAGTTCTATTTTAGGTAGTTTCAACTGCCTTTTGGTTTTATTCCCATCTGATAGGACCGATCTTGCTGACACCACTGCCAATACATTGGAATTAGCCTGCAACCGTAGAGCATACTTCTGTCTTGCATCATCCAATCTGTCTCTAAAACTGTCTACATATTCGTACTCACGGTCATACTCGTCCCCTTCCTTTTCCAGCAACATGCTTAAAACTTTCTCGTCCAACGGCGCCAGCTCCGTTCCTAACCTCTCCAATTTGGTTAGCAAGGACTGTAAGGTGTCGTCGTCCACGCCGTCTTGAATTTCTTGATTTAAGTTTTGCAAAAGTGCATTGTACGTCTTCGTAAAAGTCGCTCTTACCGGCTTCCGCGCTTTCATTAACTTCTCCATTTCCAATACGAACACAGAACAGGAACACGAACGAACAGGAACACGCGGTCTTTAAATCAACACAATCTTCAAGTTGTTTGAATTAATACGCCATCCTGGCAAGGTCGCCAATATTTTGTTAGGGACCTACGCCTACCCGGTGTAGGTATAACCAATAAAACAAATTGAATGAAACGCTTAAGACTTCTCATAAGAAAACTTTATATTCTAGTAACCGCCATTACAACATTTTCACTGCCTTGTGTATCAAAGCTCTTAACAACAAGAAACACAAAAGTCATGGAGTAAAGAGTAATCGTCCGCGACAGTGGCCATGCTAGCGCGACACTGGGCGCATATACTGTATAACGAACGGTTTTCGAGATATTGCTAGAAAACTATTCCAGTTCTGCGAAATTGCAGCTGTTGTCATAGTAACGTTGATCTGTTTCTCAGAGGGAACACAGTTTCTTGGGAATATCTCCGAAACCGTTCATTTTAGGACCTTAAAAAGTGTGTTTCGGGGTCCTTGCGGGACCTCCGACTATTGTTTCTCGTATCTGACGGCTTAAAATGAGCTAAATCCGATCTTTGTACCATTTGTCCATTCTCAGTGGCAAAGGGCCGGAAAAAAAACCACTTACAAATTTAATTATCAAAAAACGTTTCTTAGTGAGCCCCTACAACCTAGAATCAACGAACATGCAAAATTTCAGCTTTCTAGGTCTAGTGGTTAGAGCTCTGCGATGATGAGTAAATTTTGGATTATATATAAGAGATACTTAGCATTGCTCATAGGCGGAATCGCTGTATCATGCTACAGGAGGCTCTAGCGACTGACGTGCTGCATAATCAATAAATAAATGAATAACTAACTTAATTATTTAATAAATCAATGATTGAATGAATAAATGAATGAATAAATCATATATTGTTACTACTATGAAACTCTTAAGAAACTCTAATAGGCCTACATAGTTTTATAAACTAGGTGTGAATTTTATCTTATCTCGACGTACCTGCAAGTCTTTCTTCTAGTGAGATTGCATTGTTAAAAGTTGTTTTTCACTTCCTTTCTTGCGATACACACAAAGTTCGTCATACTAAGTTACACTCATTCTAAAATTTGATAAAATATGGCATCGTGGGTCTATAGTGTGAAACTGTCCACTTGCGTGTCTTTGCTCGTTGATCGGATGAAGGCTGTATTTTCTTTTCCTTCGCTTCTTTTTTAAGTAATGTGCAATGACTATACCTAACATAAAATTATCATCTTCTTCATGGCCGCGCATCGATGGGATGAATGGAAGAAAAGTGACCCATTTGCTTGCGGCATTAGATAATTCACAATATCTTCGCGTTGGACCACAGCCTTCTTGAGTCTTAGTTCATGGTTCCGTAAACAGGCATATGAGATGTGCCTGGTAATTTATGGGACTTTCCACGTGTACTTAGTTACTGGTAGTGGACCATCAGCTGTCTAGGGGCACGTATTGAAGCTACGTCAAAGGATTGAATTGGCGCTCTGCCAAGAATTTCAAGGGTTGAAACGGGGCACATTCCGCAATTATAGAACTCGACTCGAAATACAGTAAATGCTGCGATTGATCTTAACTTAAGGTCACAACCACCTCTTTTCCGTCCCCAATTGCAATACGCACGTTAGGCCTATTAGCATTAGACAGATGCCACACACACTGAAAATACACGGTAGACAACAACAACAACAATTCTGTAAATGTTAACCAGTATCTAAATAAAATTACAAAACTCATCTATAGGGCTTAACATTTCGCACTGTAAATATATTTCTTCTTCTTCCTCTTCTTCTTTCGTCGATTTTAGTCATCTATGGGCCACATGAAATACATTTTTCATGATTTTATCTCCTTTCTTGATTTTAGTTTATTTCCACTAGACTAATAATTCTTCATCCATTTACTGTGTTCTTTCCTTCTTTAATATGCCTAAACAGTTGAGCACTATATTGTTTTTCCTTAAAAAAAAAAAAAAAAAAAATTCTAATCTCTTTTCTAAATGTAAACCTGTCCAGAATGTCTTGTTTCGTAATGTTTATTTCTGTTAACACTTCGATGAAGCAACTAATTTGTCTTCTGGGATTTTGTCAGCATGTTCGAATATTTATTCTGCCACTCTTTCCGGGTTAATTCGGATCAAGAAATTCTTCTCTTTGTGAGAATATTTGATAAATATATTTATTATTATTTACTGGTTAAATAAAATCGGAAATTAAGCACCGAGTTAACCAGCAGGCCATGTTCTGCCTTACAAATATTACTTACGTCAAACGATTTTACATAATTATTTGAAGTTTTAGCCATTGGACAAAACGATCCACAGACACTCGGCTGAAGTCGTCGGATTTTTTAAGAGCGTTAAAAATACCTCAGTATGCCTTCCTTCGCAGGGGTTGTAAAGCCGGCGGGCCTATGTAATAGATTTATGGCATGAAAAAGAACCTTCTACTAACTACAATTGTGTGAAGCTAAATTTCTAGGTTATATTTCATTAATGCTCTATTAGTTGCAACGTTCCACGCCAGGTGCTGGTTGCGGTAGCATCTAGTAACCAAGTTCACAGCTAGGTGTCGTTGATGGTAGCATTCGGTAGCAAAAGTAGGAACTACTTGAAAATTGATCGTCTGCAGTCCTCACCTGAATTACACACCGGGTGAGTTAGCCGTGGTCGTTACGGCGTGGCTGCAGGCAGTCGCTCACATCCGGGAGTCGAGGAGGTTCGAATCCCTCCGCCGCCAACCTTGAAGATGGTCTTCTGTGGTTTCCCATCTTCCTTCCAGGCAATGCCGGGGTTGGTCCCTAACTATAGGCCACAGCCGCTACCTTCCAACTCCATGCCCTGACACTCAAACTTTCCTCCCCAGACAACACGCGACGGTACTTGTAGCTCACCCCAAGGGTGTCCGCATACAAGCAGCTACAAACTAGCGAGCCGAACATGTCCTCGGACACTCCCGGCCTAAAAGCCATACGCTAAACAAACAAGAAACTGAATTACAGATAACACACACTAATACAGGCATCACAATTAACACCGGTTATCAGTAGGGCTCGGATTTTTAGGTGCTAAAAACCGGGAAAATATTTATTTTTTATGTATTAAAAATACCTGAAATATGGGACAAAAAAAGTAAAAATATTTAATTATAATTTAGTTTATTAATGTGATTATAAACAAAATGCAGTGCCCATGAATGCAATTTATTGTATGTCTCACTGACTGCTGAAGCATTACAATACACGACGAGAATCATCTTCAGGTTGTCCATCACAAATGACCGATGATTATCTCGAAAGACTTATTCTGAACACGCGAAACTGCGGCAATATGTTTCTTGCCCTTGAGGTATTGTGTAACTTGAGATCGCTGTTCAGCCTTGATTGCTTTCCCACATGGTTGACAGAACAGAACGCCCGCATCAGAAGTAAAATTATCTTTAAATTCTGCAACAGACAATATCTTGTAGTTGTTTTTAATTTAGGCATCGTAGAACTGTCTTACACTGAAATGAACTGCATGTGAGTGACACTGGTTCCAGGTAACTGGGGGAGGGGGAGGTCTAGCACGTGGTGGAATATGGCTATGAACAAGGAAATCCCCGGCTTCCACAGTGAGTGGCACGAGGCGACAAGTTAAGAAGAACACAGTTGCTAGCTGACATACGCTCTGCATGAAGATTAGATAGCTCACAGGCACTTCCCCGTTGAAGTAACACAGAACAAAAATGCAATAAACTGAATGATCTAGCATACTGATTTTAAAAAATGTAAATAGTATGTCTTTTTATGTGCTAATAAGTGAAAAACAGGAATTTATGTATTTATAAAAAAAATGCTTAAAATATGTATTTACCTCAAAATCCTAGCCCTAGTTATCAGACAGATTGTACACACACCCAAAGTAGGCTATACGGGGCTACATGACCACGTTGTGGCAGCCCGTAAACTGAGGAACCAACCACCATATAAAGCAACATAATCTCACTTTACATTTTCTCAAATAAAGCATGGATTCTCTTTTTAGCGTGTTCAGTTAATTCTTGGGAGGGGGGGGGGGGGGCAGGAGAGGAGGAGGAGAGAGGGAGGGTATTGCTGTTTTATTTTATTTAGAGCAGAAAAGGAGATAGCAAATCATAGCATAGGTTTCTTTAGCTCATTTATGAACACCAGCAGCTTGTAGAAAAGGCCATTTCAAGCAAAATAATAGAACATTGCACAGGTTTTTTACAGTGTGTTAAGTGGCTCAGGGGTAACGTTCTCGCTTGCTGAGCCCAAGGCTGCAGGTTCGAAACCTGGCGCAGTCAGTTGGCATTTGAGGGTGCGCAAATGCGAGGGAGCCGTGTCAGTGCATTTGCTGGCACGTTAAAGATCCCCTTCGGGGCAAAATTCCGGCACCCCGGCGTCTCTAAAAACCAGGGTAGTTAAAAGGGACGTAAAACCAATAACATTATTATTATTACAGTGTGTTAACGTAAAAGAAAATCATGTTTCTGCCATGGCCCCCTCATGCTATGACGTAGCCGTCCCCACTACATTAAAGGATAGTTGCGAGGCAAGGAATATCTTGCATTCGATTACGGCCTCCTCGAATACCACACTATGGCACTAGTCACGCAGAGACATTTAAAATAGGAGGCCATGGAAGTCTGCCACAGTCGCTCTAACTTGACCAGTGAGAAATGTCGCCAGTGGGAAAACCCCAAATCGGGCGTTTCCTCCGCGCTACAAAGTCGCAAGCTTGGCCTCAGCCTAGTTAGCCTGCTTCCAGGTCAGAAAATGGAATGAATGAAGCCCCCATCTAGCGGCGAGGATAAGAACTGTGCCGGCTGCCGAGGCCTAACGCGCTCCCCTGGGGCAATGATTAAATGAATGACAGATGAAATGAAATGATAGTGGAGAGTGTTGCTAGAATGAAATTGTGACAGGGAAAACCGGAGTACCCGGAGAAAAACGTGTCTGCCTCCGTTTTGTCCAGCACAAATCTCACATGGAGTGACCGGGATTTGAACCACGGACTCAGCGGTGAGAGGCCGGCGTGCTGCCGCCTAAGCCACGGAGGCTTAGTTAGTCAAATATAACCTATAATTTAGCTTCACACAAGTGTAATTAGTGGAAGGTTCTTTATCATGCCATAAATCTATGACATGGGACCGCCGGCTTTACTTCCCCTCCCAAGGAAGGCATACTGAGGGATTTTTAACGCTCTTAAAATATCCGACGACTTCGGTCGAGTTTGAACCCGCGACCTTGGGCATAGAAGCTCAGCATGCTACCAACTACGCCACCGAAGCCGCTTTCCATTGTGGAAAATAACTGTAAAACATGTGGAAAAAATCTCGCTTTGTCTGAGATATTACGAACTGAGATACGACTAAATTTGGTGATCTCGCCAAATCGACTTTGTTGGTGCAATCCACTTTTAGATTATTCTAACCGCTTGGCAGGAATAAACCTACAAAGACCACCAACATTAAGTTGCGTTCGCAAACAGCGCAGATTTCTTTTTGGAAATTTCTCAGAAACGGTTGGATCTAAGGCTTTCAAATGTGGTTTACGGTGTATTTTTGGGGATCTTCCGAGTTTTGTTTCTCACATCAAGGGGCCCAAAATGAGCTTTATCTTGTCCTACAATGATTTTGATATTTCACCTATTTTAGCATGTGCTGAGAGGTACAGTGAAGAGTCAGTTATATAATGATTGGTGCCATGCCTGTGATGGATACCCATTCCAAATTTTACTGTTCCACCCAGCCATTCTCGAGTTATAAGCGTGCAAACACATTTGTCTTAAAACCATCTGAAACATGTAAATAACTAAATATTCGGAGGAAATTCAGGAAAAACGGACAAACTAATAATCTATTATTTATTATGATATATAAAAATGAATGTTTGTCTGTTTGTTCGTCTTTTATGCGTTCATAGGCTATACCATTCATCCGATTGCGATATTTGGTGAGTTGTTGTGCACACTCCCGGGATGATTATAGGCATAGGAAATCCAATTTACTATAGATAGCGCACGAGTAGTTTCAACAAATGAGTGTTGGTGCGCGATTCGTTTCAACAAAGTCCCGCATGCGTTCATTTACCATTAATCCGATTGCGATGAAACTTGGGTGAGTTATTGTGTGAGTTACAGCGTGCGAATCGTCTCAACAATTATTACAGTGTAAACCCCTATACCAGTACAGCATAAATAAATAATCCTAAATTAAATGAAAATATTACTGACAAAAAAAATAAACTATTCAAACTAATAAAACAAAAAAATAAACTAAAAATATGAGAGAAATAATATAAATAATAATTACATAACAAAGGATAAGTAGATTCCTTAGTTAAAAGTTTAATTACATCCGCAAAAGGTTGAGGCAACCCAACAAATCCCACTTTATTAGGACCCTTATCAATTTGAATGTAACCTAAAACTTTAGGTTCTACTGGGGTGAGTTGATGTGTACACTCCTAGGAATGTTTCTGATTTAGTAAATCCATATTACAATAGGTAGCACACGAGTAGATTCAACAAATGAGTGACAAAAAAGTCCCGTATGCATTAATATACCATTCATCCGATTGGGATGAAACTTTGGTGAGTTGTTGTGCACTCTCCCTCAAATATTTCTGAATTAGTAAATATGTTTTACAAAAGTTTAGAGGCAGATAACGGAAAAAGAAAAAAAAGGTGTATCCAAAAGCACTTCAACAAACATAGTTACAACGCCAAGACTATCTTTGATTGGCATTGCAACGCATGCCGGGTAAGGCTAGTTTTATATGAAAAAGACGAAATTTTAGGCTTTATTTTCCTTCTAATCTATTTCAGTGACACTGGAGTTTTGTCTGTAACATTCTAAAAATAAAAGAAGACGTTTCTTTGACGAGTAACTGATTTTAATGGATATATCGACCAGTCTTTAACGCCTATTTTCTATCTAAATTTTCAAGTGTGTATTGGATCAAAGAACTTGTTCTTTATAAAATCCTGATTTTTAGTTTTCCGTATATTTTTACATTTTTATTATAAGTACGGTATTAGTTTTTTTTTATTATTATTATTAGGCCTTTTTCACATTTAGGCATCAGCCTCTAAATTTTAATATCTTCTAAATGTGAATAATTTAACCTGTGTTGAGAGGGACAGATGACCTCGCTGTTCCGTCCCTAAAACAACAATAACTAACGTCTATTTCTTATAATAGTCGTGTAATAATGCTGTAGCGCTTACTTAGAGACATGCATTATGTTATCCTATAAAAATAGTCCTCATTAGCCAAGTTTCCACAACGGACTCGACAACAGTGGTGGTAGAACCAGGGGCGTATTATGGGGCTGCCCAACTGGGGGATAGAGGGCATGGTATAGGCCCCAAAGAATGGGAGGTCCATGGTTTTCCCCGGGAAACTTTTGTATAATTTGGTGCAAAATGATGAGTTTTAAGGCTATCTGGCATCACTTTTACAACCAATTTGCTGTGATGTTTTATGTTTGGTTAATATCAAACACAACGAAGACCATTTTATGATACCTTTTATTAATACAATCATCTTGATAGTGTTTACATGGAAAGGATTAATGTTACTGTTTTGATTTACAACTCACACTATAATAAAGTCAAGGTTTCTTGAAGCATCGCCAAATCGGTTCATAACTTCATCGTCAGTGAGATGTATGTCTCTGTAACAATACTAGACCGTTGAGTCTGTTTTCAGAAGTAGAATTTCTTAAGTACCGGTATGCATTCAACCAACACAAACTCCGTTCGGCAGTACCAGTAGCTACAGAGAGAGGCAAATTTGCCAAAAGTTTGATAAGGGTATAAAAGTTAAGGAATACAAGTTTGTCACACGCTTCAAGGGCACTTGTTGCTGTTGTTGGTACGTTAATAAGAGCGAAGGCACTGGAGAGTAGTAAGAGGTTATGTTGTTACACATAAGATTAGAGAGAACTGTTTACATCGCTCTACGTCGCCAGACGTCGCTTAGTACCAATAATATGTATATTAGTTTTTAATGTTTTAATTCATAAACAAATATTAAAATAAAGATTTAATATCAGCCAATGGCCATGAATTACAATACACTTACATTACTACATAAATTAACATCAATATCATCAATCTGTACAAAATTCTGTTAAGGACTGACTTTGTAATGTTAGCTAACTTTGCTCCACGTTGAGCGTACAAGTGTAACGTTAATTATTGCCCCATGTTGGTAGCGACAAGTGTAGCAGTTTGGCTGCCCCTAACTGTTGGGTGATAAATGTAACTGTTTACCTTTGCCTAAGCTATGTTGTTTTAATGGGCGCCAAAACCTCAACGCAATCCTGAAATCTAAATTTGTATTTAACAACGTCTAGCTCTGGTAGAACACCTTCAAGAATCTATTCACTCAGATCGTGGTATGATTTGATCATTAACCCAACAAACAATTGTATCAGGAGAAGGAATTGGTCTATATCTAATGCTACCTACTGAAAGCAAAGATTGCATTGTAAAAGAAATGAATTTATTATATAAACAAGTATAGCAAAATTAATAATAATAATAAGTTTAAAATTTAAATTGGAGCGTTGCGATTTTAATATTACCGATAGAAAATTACGTGAAAACGGAGTCTGATAAATTATTGATTTTACTCTTATTCCCAAGCTATGAAGTTACTGAAATATGAAATATAAAACAAAGAGGAATGAGAGATTGCGTATTTCTGCGTCATCCGCGCTTACCACTGGAAATTGCCAAAGCATTTCCCTCGTACTGGATGATGCTGTGTGCTTCCCACAGTCTCCTGGACGTCGTCATCTCCGTCGATATTTGATGATATACTTGTAGATTTGGCGACTTTATGGTCCTAACATTGGAGCCATACCCTCGTACAACCACACTGGTTAAGTTTTAAACAGATAGTTCTCCACTCCACGGAACATTGGAGCGACACACACTTGGAATCGAACTAGTCAAGTCTTTCACAGATTGTCCTCGTTCCACGGAACATCGGAGCGACTCCCGCGTGCAACCATACTCGGCAAGTTCTACACAGATTGTCCTCGTTCCACGGCGCGCCGAACGATATATGCCCCTGTCGGCTCCCCACCTCGGTACCGACTTCCAGCTTACGTGGTCTCCACTGATTGGCTGCTCCCCACGCGCTAATTTCCCTTCTCTGGCTCATTACCCACGGCGCGCGGATGATGAAGTCGATTTCCGTTCCAACTATCCGCCTTTTCTTGACGCTGCGACCCAAGCTTGCGTAATACTTCTTGACAAGAATCAGCCTGTATTTGAATTTCCAGTGAGTCATGTCTCTCATAATATCCTAACTGACGAAACTCCGTAAAATTCCGTAATCACATAATTTTCTATGATATTGTCGTTCGTAATAATTTGCTTGCTAGTGTTTTCTAAGACATAGAAAACCTATCTGTATGCTTATAATTTTTATAAAATGCTCCGAAAATATCTTAATAATAATAATTATAATAAATTAATAATAATAATAAATTAACATGAAAAATTCTCTTGGCTGAATAATTTGCCGCGTAAATAAATATAGAATGGCTTCCTACTGACTTATGCCAGTGGCATAAAAAACCCTCGAAAAACACGTTACATATTCGCCTCGGATCATCGGATGATTTACCGTGACGACGGTCCATTATCCGATTATCCCAGACACGTTAATAAACCCCATCCAAAATACATATTACATAAATGAAATCACCCTAAATTACAGATATATACACTCATAATTTTTCTTCGCGCACTTTGCGTCAAAGTTTGTTGTCACTATGGATTGCACTTTGCAACCAGTCCAATGTTTTACATATAGAATAGTGTTCCACGAATATTTCCGCCTCTCAAATTTCTCTATGTTGGATAAATAGACATAATTAATGTGTGAGCACTATGTATTTATGATGTCATATCACACGCATTGAAGGTGTTCTGGTATATTTATATCACCATAGAACTTCCTAATTTCACTGGAGGTCCCTTCCTTATGGTGAAATTTAATCTCACTTATCACTGAGCACACGATCACACTATTGTGGCAGCGCCTCGTGACCATAATACTTGATCTCTCTTTATAAAAGATGAAATTAATATTGATTCTGAAAAAAAAAAACAGTAAATGTGCATTACATATAACACCAAATATTTCTGTGCCGTAATCGCCCTGTCTTGTTAAGTTCCCGTAGACCATATTCTACTTAATACTAGTTCTCAACATAGACCAGTTCTCCTCACACAAATGAAACCATTGTACAAATTACCTTAAATTATTCACTTAAAAATCTTACATGGCGAGGCCGTAAACAGAAATCACGTGTGCCGTTATGTATGAGTTTCATGAAGGACTGTCTCGCATTCTGATGGCCCATCTTTTGTCCCGTGGACGCCTTAAGCAAAAATACCCTGTCCAAGCGCTCACCCATCTCTTGGGGACAAATGGGAATTCACCAGCGCTACCAAATTCTGGCCTTGGTGTATCGAGACATTTTAGTGCTCAAGAGCATCCGACAATCCCGTCATATTTCCCTGTACCTAAAAAAACTCTCATTTACTTACATACTACCCCCCTGTGTGACTTCTGATACGCCTGCCTGGAAGACCATCTCCTCCCACGCACCAAATACCACACTTACTCATTTGATAGGCTGGCTCGCCAGCTAAACATCCTCACTTTATGACACATACTTTCGGAGACTCTGTATATTATACGTCCCGTATAATCTGTTTCCCTCACTATTCTCCAGCACATATGCTGTTTTCCCAATACATTTGGAAACTATAAATGTTACTGCATCACCTGCTTCCCACCTTGCCAGTGGCTCTCTTAAATGAACGTCATCACGTTACTCTACCTACCTATTTCTCAGTGTCTGTAACGATGCCCTGTTGCTACTGTCCACACATGCTAACCCTACTTTCCTCTGGTGTCACACCTCTACTCGACACTCTATGACCTAAAAATGTCACTTCTGACTGACAGAATGACGACTTAGACAGCTTCAAAGTGAACCCTGCCTGATCTAACTTCTGAAAAACTATATCTAAATGACGTAGATGCTCCTCAAAACTGCGTGAACTAATTACCATATCATCTATGTAAATGGTTACAAACTCTCCTGTGTCATCCCCTAATGCGATGTTTAAAGCCCTAATTAAAGCTGCTGAACTTCTCTTTAACCCATAAGGTGTTCTACAAAATTGATAAAGGTTATATTCAGAGGCGTAGCGCTATAATACGCCGATACGCCGGGCGTTCCCTGATTTAAAATGTGTATTCATCAGAGAGTAAAATATAACATTGTTTTTATTTGATATAAATGCGGCGTTAGCATATTACATGGCGCTTAGTTATTTTATATCCGCACCCCCATATAACTAGTCTTAGCCCAGCCGTGGTCTACTGCTGTGCGTTGCTCTTCTTGTCTGTACGCCAGACCTTCTCGGCGTCAAGAGCTATGTATCACCCTGGCCAGGCCACGTTGCAGCGCATGCGCCAGTTCATACTTGTTTCACGGAAGGTAAGCGCTACCGTACGCTGGCGTTTGCTGGCGTTTGAATTGTATGATCGCTGTTCTGTTAACTCAATAGCCCAATCGCTGCGCTAGTGCTATAGTTCGAACTGTAGAAGTGTAGTTTCTTTTAATTGTGCGTGTGTTTAATGCTGCCAATATGACTGAAGTAAGTTCACCTGACTCTAATGTTATTAATTTTTTAAAGGCAACTCCTTTGAGCTCTTTATCATATGAACAGCGATGAGAATTAAAAACAAAAAGACCAAATCCAAATTTATCAATTAAAGAAGTCGGTAAAAATCGCACACGGAGTTTTCAGCTTTCTTGGTATGACAGGTTTTCCTGGCTAACTGGGTGTGTTGAAAAAAAAAAAATGTTTTGTTACGTTTGCCTTATGTTTGGAGCGAAAGATACTGAATGGTGCACGGAAGGAATTTCTGACCTGAGTAATTTAATTAAAAAGGCTGTAAATCACAAGTCTTCAAAACACCACTTGTTACATTGTGAAGCATTTCATCTGCTAGGTAAAACTCGCATTGAGCATGCATTATCTGAAGCTGCTCGACTACAAGCAGTAAAACATAATTAGATCGTGTCTTCGAACAGGCAGTATGTGTGACGACTCATTCAATCAGTAGTATTTCTCTGTACACAAGAACTAGCCTTCCGTGGCCATAGAGAAGATGAAAGTTCTATTAACAAGGGGAATTATTTGCAATTGTTGAACCTGCTCGCTCAAAATGAATCTATAGTTAGAGACCATTTACAGTCGTCGTCATTATTAAAAGGAACATCTCCAGACATTCAAAATGACTTGATAGAAGTTACAACAATTGCATTAAATGAAAAAATCAAATCAGAAATAAATGAAGCCCCCTTTCTCTCCATACAAGCGGATGAGACATTAGACGTATCGTGTAAGAGCCAGATGAGCATAGTATTTAGATATTGTGTGGATGATAGAATAGAGGAGAGATTCGTCGGATTTTATGACGTTTCCAAGAATAAAATAGCTGCGGGATTATCAGAAATCGTGCACAAAGTTTTACTTGACTGGGAAGTAAATGGAGAAAATGTTGTAAGCCAGACATACGATGGCGCAGCTGTAATGGTAGGCAGACAAGGAGGAGTTCAAAAGCTAGTGAAACAGTTTTGCCCATATGCTCTTTTCGTCCATTGTTACGGCCACCAATTAAATTTGGTACTTCTGTATGGCTCAAAAACAATAAAACCGGTTCGTTTGTTTGTCTGTGCCTTGACTGCTTTTCATAGTTTTTTCTGCAAGTCTTCTAAAAGGACGGTTTTGTTGACCGAATGAGGATTTAAGCTTCCACAAACTAGCAATACGAGATGGAATTTTCATTCGAGGGCAGTTTTCACCATTATGAAACATTTCCAAGAATTGTATAGTACTTTTAATGAAATTATTGATGATGAAAATAGTGAATGGGACGACGACTCTGTGAACTGTGCCATTGGTCTCAAAAGACATATGGATGACCCTACCTTTGTATATTTGCTATGTGTATTCGAAGCATGTTTCATTTACACTGATCATCTTTTCAAATTGTTACAATCATCGACAGTGAGTATTGTAACTTGCCATAATGAGATAGAGGCTGTCGTCAAAAGAATAGAAAACTTAAGAAATGAAGATTTCACTGACAGATGCGTTCAAAAAAGCATCCAGTTGAATGAAAACGTAATGTATGATGGCAATAAAAAGAACACTTTGAGAGTGCTAACTTTTGAAATAGTAGATTTGAAGATCTTAATCATCTAAATTTCATTGAGTTAGTACAAGAAAAGAAGTTTAAAGAATACACTGAAACATTCCCCCAGGGTAAATTAGATATTTTGGTAAAACAGTATCCATTCTTTAATGTTAACCAATTACTAAATGAACTTCACATTGTTTATGGAGATCAGACAAAGCATTTAGCTCCAAAAGAGCTTTTAAAATATTTTGTTGCCAACGGTCTCGACTCCATCTATCAGGAAGTAACTAAACTACTACGCTTAGTACTGACTATTCCAACTACTACAGCTAGTAGTGAACGCAGCATGAGCACGCTGAAATGAATTAAAACATACCTTAGAAATTCTATGAGCAATAGTCGCTTGTCGTGTTTAAATTCACTGGCCATTGAAAAACAGTTATTAGGTGAGCTTTCATCAGAGCCGGCATTTCTTGAACACATCATTGACATTTTCGCAGAAAAGAAGAAAAGACGAATGGAGCTGATGTACAAGACTGTGTGAGGTATGTGACAGTATCTTTCATATTAGCTTTTTGATTTTTTCCTTAGTTTGTCGTTATAAACTTTGGCGTCCCCAGCTCAAAAGTTCACGCTACGCCACTGGTTATATTTATGACTAAAAGCTGTAAATGGTCTATCTTCGTACATAAGTGGCACTTGCCAAAAACTGGAACTCAAGTCTACACAAGTGAAATACTTCTTCCCCTCAAATGTTTGCATTAATTCCTCTAATGACATAGATTTCAGCTGATCTGAACTAATTCTACTGTTAACCAAACGAGCGTCTAAACAAATACGAACCGTGCCGTCGGTCTTGGGTACCGTGATCAAAGAATTAACATATGGACTGTTAGAGTGCTCAATAATCCCATCTTCAAGCATCTGATTAATTTGTGCCTCAACTGCACTCTGATAATCGAAAGGTACAGGATATCTATGTCCTGTGAATACTGACCTATCAATAACGTTCAATGAATGTGTATAGCAATTGGCCATACCAATGCGATCCTCAAAAACTCTCCTATTACACCATAACACATCATAGAGCCGAACACATTGTTCCACCTCTATATTTCCCTGAAATGCAGCATCACGTAACGAGTCCTCTAGACTTCCGTTCGTAATCACACTGCCCACAAAACATGGAGAACCCCGCTCTACGGCTGGCGATATCTCATTTAAAGTACAAATCACACCTACAACACTACTCCTCTGAATATGGTCATTGAACGCTACTTCTACTTCAGAATCTCCCCATTCAAATTTCAAACTCCCTACATCATAACATAAGTTACCAGACACTCAACTTAGCCACTCTGAACCCAAGATAACACTGAATACTAAATTTGGAATTACAAGGCAAATCTGCTTCTCTACATGATTATTAATTTTAATGTCTACTAAAACTTGCTTAGAAATTACTTTAGACCTCTTCCCAACAGCTGTGATAACAAAAGTGCTTTTAATTGGCATCTCCTCAAAATTTACTCCAATTCCTTTCATTTCATCATAAAATGCACTACTTATGCAACTCTTCATACAACCACTATCAATTAAAACATCTGTGTACGCCTCGGACACGTTAAATTTAACTATGGGGCTCTTACTAACCACTTCCTGAATAATACCTTCATCATTTAGTTCATGTAATAATTCATTTCTTACATTTAGGTCATAGGGTCCCTGTATAATTGTATGGACAGGGCATGCTACAGACTGAGATTCTGACCTTACTTCGCAGCCTGGTTCGCGTTTAAAGAACCGCTACAGCTGGCCGTAGTACTACTAACTACTGAACTGGTCTGGTTGTTCTGGGCTGTGTTGTCATTGTTTGGCTGTATATTACTACCACTAGGCTGTCCTCATCCTTGACCCCTATTCTGGTTGTAATTATTGTCATTATAATTTCTCCCTTGATTTCCCCTGAAATCATTGTTTCTCCCTTGATTTCCCCTGTAATCATTGTTCCTCCCTTGATTTCCCCTGAAATCATTGTTCCTCCCTTGATTTCCCCTGAAATCATTGTTCCTCCCTTGATTTCCCCTGAAATCATTATTTCTCCCTTGATTTCCCCTGTAATCATTGTTTCTCCCTTGATTTCCCCTGAAATCATTGTTCCTCCCTTGATTTCCCCTGAAATCATTATTTCTCCCTTGATTTCCCCTGTAATCATTGTTCCTCCCTTGATTTCCCCTGAAATCATTGTTCCTCCCTTGATACTGATTACCATAGCCATTTCCTCTATTCTGATTTAACTGACTATGATTATTATTTCTATTTTGAGCGTTGGCCCCTTCGCCACCGTTCCCTTGAACTTCCTGATGCCTGGCTTCATTAGGTCTGTTATTATTATTACCCTGGTTCCTATTGAAATTGTCCTCATAACCCCCTCTCCCTAGTGCATCAAATGTGCTTAACAAATTTTCTACTTGTGATATAGTCTTTACATTCTGGATACAAGCAGCCTCCTTGATCCTATAGGGAAAGTGCCTAAGTAGCAACCTTACCACATCACTTTCCTCCTTCAAGCCATCCAGATATTTACACACTAATACCTGCCCTAAAAAGTATTCGGTCATGGTGGAGCTTCCTTTAGGGTTATATTTACCACACACTACTCCCTCACGATGCTGCGACTGAATAACCTCATTCCAGAACTTTTCACAGAATTTCATTTTAAAATCATTAATATCAGTAAACTTGTCTCTATAGACAACAAACCAATTCCTCGTTTCCCTCACAAACACTTGTTCTAAAATTTCAACTACCTGGCACCACTCAATACTACCATCTTCCAACCTCTCCCCAAATTTATTTTCTATAGAATTCATGAACTCCATTGGGCACCCTTGTCGATTGCTGAACTTCCCCAATTCTACCTCCCTGTGTGTGCTATTCACAAAAAACTGGCCTATTCTGACTATTTTCTTGCCTGATCCTAGCTTTTAATTTTAATTCTAATTCTGCGATTTTCTCCTCAGCCTTCCTCTCAATACTGTTTACTGTTAATTTAATGTTTCCTTCTGATTCTTCTACTTTATCATATAGCTTTGCTTGTTTCTCCTCAATCTTGCTAATGCTCTCTCTATTACTCTCTCTTAAATCATTTACTTCTGCAACTATTTGTGAGTGGACTTTCTCAATTCTACCCCCCAGCTGTTCCTTAACCTCTTTAGTAGCTACCTGAATTTTGTCAATTTCTCCCCCCAATTGCTTTTTGACCTGCTGTGTTTCCAGTTGCACTAGTTCTTTTAAATTTTCAGCCTGTGTACTGATTCTAATTTCCAACTCCTCCTGTACTTTTCCTAATTTTCTGTCTACATCTGCAATAATCTCTTTAGCCTTTCCTTCCATCACCCCCCTGATCTCACCTCAAATCAGTTCGAATTTGTCACTCATTTCCCCACTGTTTTGTTCTAATTTAGCATTTAAAGTTTCAGTACTCTCTCTATTTTCCTTACTGTTTTGTTCTAATCTGGCGTTTAAGGCATCTGTACTTTCTTTCTTTATTTTCCCTACTGTTTTGTTCTAATCTTGCATTATTCTGTTCTAACTTTGCATTTAAGGCATCACTACTAACTTTGTTCTGATACATAAACTCGAGAAGTAAAGTTTTTAATTCTGGTTGGCCGCCTACACTCCCTGTTTCAGTATCGGGATTTACCTCCGCTACCCCGGTACTACCATCACTCGACATACTGCTCGCATCATCACTCTCCCGTTGATGACCACTACGTAACCTCATCTGTCTTTCTTTCTCATCCCCCATATATTTTTTTTAGCGTATGGCTTTTAGTGCCGGGAGTGACCGAGGACATGTTCGGCTCGCCAGTTTTGTAGCTGCTTCGAGACGGACACCCAATGGGTGAGCTACAAGTACCGTTGGAGAGGAATGTTGGATGGGAGGGTCGAGGAGTTGGAAGGTAGCGGCTGTGGCCTATAGTTAGGGACCAACCCCGGCATTTGCCTGGAAGGAAGATGGGAAACCACAGAAGACCATCTTCAAGGTTGCCGGCGGGAGATTCGAACCTCCTCGCCTCCCGGATGTGAGCGACTGCCAACAGTCCTGCCGCAACGACCTCGGCTAACTCACCCGGTATCCCCCATAATGATATACACTGATACAGACAAATAACCCCCAAAATACAGGCACAGAAATATATACCCTTCTCCTTCCACAAATGTTATTAGGTTTTCAGCCCCAAGTTGTCGGCGACAATTGTAGCGTTAGTTAACTTTGCTCCACGTTGAGCGTACAAGTGTAACGTTAATTATTGCCCCATGTTGGTAGCGACAAGTGTAGCAGTTTGGCTGCCCCTAACTGTTGGGTGATAAATGTAACTGTTTACCTTTGCCTAAGCTATGTTGTTTTAATGGGCGCCAAGACCTCAACGCAATGCTGAAATCTAAATTTGTATTTAACAACGTCTAGCTCTGGTAGAACACCTTCAAGAATCTATTCACTCAGATCGTGGTATGATTTGATCATTAACCCAACAAACAATTGTATCAGGAGAAGGAATTGGTCTATATCTAATGCTACCTACTGAAAGCAAAGATTGCATTGTAAAAGAAATGAATTTATTATATAAAACAAGTATAGCAAAATTAATAATAATAAGTTTAAAATTTAAATTGGAGCGTTGCGATTTTAATATTACCGATAGAAAATTACGTGAAAACGGAGTCTGATAAATTATTGATTTTACTCTTATTCCCAAGCTATGAAGTTACTGAAATATGAAATATAAAACAAAGAGGAATGAGAGATTGCGTATTTTTGCGTCTTTCGCGCTTACCACTGGAAATTGCCAAAGCATTTCCCTCGTACTGGATGATGCAGTGTGCTTCCCACAGTCTCCTGGACGTCGTCATCTCCGTCGATATTTGATGATATACTTGTAGATTTGGCGACTTTATGGTCCTAACATTGGAGCCATACCCTCGTACAACCACACTGGTTAAGTTTTAAACAGATAGTTCTCCACTCCACGGAACATCGGAGCGACACACACTTGCAACCGAACTAGTCAAGTCTTTCACAGATTGTCCTCGTTCCACGGAACATCGGAGCGACTCCCGCGTGCAACCATACTCGGCAAGTTCTACACAGATTGTCCTCGTTCCACGGCGCGCCGAACGATATATGCCCCTGTCGGCTCCCCACCTCGGTACCGACTTCCAGCTTACGTGGTCTCCACTGATTGGCTGCTCCCCACGCGCTAATTCCCCTTCTCTGGCTCATTACCCACGGCGCGCGGATGATGAAGTCGATTTCCGTTCCAACTATCCGCCTTTTCTTGACGCTGCGACCCAAGCTTGCGTAATACTTCTTGACAAGAATCAGCCTGTATTTGAATTTCCAGTGAGTCATGTCTCTCATAATATCCTAACTGACGAAACTCCGTAAAATTCCGTAATCACATAATTTTCTATGATATTGTCGTTTGTTATAATTTGCTTGATAGTGTTTTCTAAGACATAGAAAACATATCTGTATACTTATAATTTTTATAAAATGCTCCGAAAATATCTTAATAATAATTATAATAAATTAATAATAATAATAAATTAACATGAAAAATTCTCTTGGCTGAACAATTTGCCGCGTAAATAAATATAGAATGGCTTCCTACTGACTTATGCCAGTGGCATAAAAAAAAACCTCGAAAAACACGTTACAACTTTAGCACATGATATCTTTCACACAGCATGCCACACCGTTCGCACATACAGCCGGATCCATCGAATTTTCCTGATGGAAACTTTTATCTTCTCAAGAAGTTTGCAGAAAATGTGTTCTCAAGTTTTAGCGCCGTGCGATATTTACTTGTGGAGGAAATTCAAACAGAAACAATCCGCGTACTCTGGAGGCTCTCGAGAACAAAATAACTGCACTGATGTGAAATATGAATTACAGCGAGTGGATCAAAAGGTGTAGTCGGTAGCATGTTGAGCTTCTATGCCCAAGATCGCGGGTTCAAATCCGGCTGAAGTCGTCGGATTTTTAAGAACGTTAAAAATCCCTCAGTATGCCTTCCTTCGAAGGGGAAGTAAAGCCGGCGGTCCCATGTCATAGATTTATGGCATGTTAAAGAACCTTCCACTAATTACACCTGTGTGGAGCTAAATTGTATAGGTTAAGAATGTAAACAACGCGCTTAGGTCCCTACGTTCGTTGCCAAGAGCCGACTGTGGTGGCGTCTGGTAGCTAAGTTCTGAACTAGTTGTCGTTGACGGTGGCGTTTGGCGGTAAAAGTAGGAACTATTTGAAAAATTCAAAAGTCTGCAGTCCGTACTTGAATTAAAATACAGATACACACACTAATACAGTCATCACAATTAACACCGGTTATCAGACAGATTCTACACGCACCCAAAGTACACGGGGCTACATGACCGCGTTGTCGCAGCCCCTAAACTTAAGAACCAACCACCGAGTGTACCAAAACTTCCTACGCCTGTGCAACGTGTGTCTAAAAAAAGGACAGCATTTCCAGCAACTACTCTGAAATTCATGTAAGTAAATTTGATTATTAAATACGTAAACAGGTGTAAATGTGTTAAAGTAGTTGGGCGCTACGCTGCTGCTAGCGCCATTGCCTTGCTCGACACGCGGCTACACACAGTGGCTCGGCTGTCGCGCGGTACTGTATATCCGTCAACGGCTGCTACAGGCTGGACGTTTGTTTTAGACGAGTGATAAGTCCTAATGGAATCCTGGAGGCGAGTTACTACAGTAGCCTACCTGTGTTGTCAGCTGCCCCATGCGGTCCGATGATGGACAAAACTATCTCACGCTATTGCTGAAGTACAGTCATTGGCTAATATAACGGCGTTTTGTTCGTAACTACGAGGCACGTCACGAAAGTAAGTTCCGTTTGGTAATAAAATTAAATTGTGTACAGATACAGAAAAAATATTTATTGCACAACATTCTACACCTCTTAAACTACTTTTCCACATAACTGCCGAACTTTTGCAGGCATTTGTCATAGCGTGGCACAAGTTTTTGGATACCTTCTTCATAGAAGTTTGCCGCCTGTGTCTTCAACCAGTTGGAAACATCTTCTTTCAGCTCGTCGTCATTGTTGAAGTGTTGACCGCCAAGGAAAGACTTGAGATGTGTGAACAGATGAAAGTCGCTAGCAGCGAAGTCAGGGCTGTACGGAGGGTGGTCAAACACGTCCCAGCCAAATCCTGTAGGAGGTTTTTCGTCACATTTGCAGTGTGTGGTCGTGCATTGTCGTGAAGAAAAGTGTCTCGCAGTAAGCATCTGCGTTGATTGTTTGACCACGCGGTAAGAAATCAATGAGTAAGATGCTTTCCAGTCCCAGAACACTGTGCACATCATTTTCCGAGGTGTCAAGATTTGTTTCGGCTTAACATTTGCTGGGGATGAAGTGTGCCTCCATTCCATTGATTGCCGCTTACTTTCAGGGGTGTCGTAAGAAACCCAAGTTTCATCTCCTGTGACTATCTGTGTCAGAAATTCTTCGCCACCTTCATTGTAACGGGTCAAAAATTGAAGTGCACTATCAATCCGTTTTGTTTTGTGTTGCTCCGTAAGAATCTTTGGTACCCAACGTCGGCAAAGTTTACGAAAGTGCAGTTTTTCGGTAACAATTTCATGAATTAGTGATCGAGAGATTAAATTTCATAGCGAGAGCACTAATTGTAAACCTGCGGTTTTCCCGGATCTTGTCATCAATCGCGTGAACCAGTTCTTCTGTAACCAAAGATGGACGCCCACTTCGTTCTTCATCGTGCACTTCACTACGTCCTTCATTGAACTGTCGGACCCATCTTCTCACCATTGAATCACTCATCGCATTTTGTCCATACACTTCGCAAATTTGCCGATAAATTTCAATTGGTTTCACTTTCCTAGCATTCAGAAAACGAATCACAGATCTGATTTCACAAGCGGCGGGATTTTCAATCAACACCGACATTGTACGAGTAAACAGGCACAACAACGCGTACGTGGCTGACAGCGCTCTCCAAATGGCGCACGTTTCTTCTCCTTGATACAGAGCGTCTACCGCGCATATGCGGAACTGCGCTGCAGCGGAACGTACAACTAGTTGAAGACACAGGCGGCACACGTCTCTGAAGAAGGTGTACAAAAACTCGTGCCACGCTACGACAAATGCCTGCAACATTTCGGCAGTTATGTGGAAAAGTAGTTTAAGGGTTGTAGAATTTTTTGCAATAAATATTTTGTCTGTATCTGTACACAATTTAATGTTATTACCAAACGGAACTTACTTTCTGGACATACTTCGTATACTTCCGCGTCACACTATACTTCGACGTGGACTGTACTGTTCTGGACGGTGGTGTCGTCACGTGTTCGAGTCGGAATTCCATTACATCAGACCGGTGGTGACAACTGTGCAGCGATAGGGCGAGAGAGTGACTGTGTATAGGCTCACCCACCAGCTTCAAGGTCAAGGGCAATCGTCTAAAACGAACGTCCGGCTTATTGGTTGGTTCCTCAGTTTAGGGGCTGCGACAACGCGGTCATGTAGCCCCGTGCACTTTGGGTGTGTGAAGAATCTGTCTGATAACCGGTGTTAATTGTGATGACTGTATTAGTGTGTGTTATCTGTTTTAATTGAAGTAAGAACTGCAGACATTCGATTTTCAAGTAGTTCCAACTGTTGCTACCAAGCGCCACCGTCAACGACCAACTAGTTCTGAACTTTGTTACTAGATGCCACCGCAGCTGGCTCCTGCCGACGAACGTTGTAACCTAAGAGCGTTAGTCAAATATAACCTATAATTTAGCTTCACACTAGTGTAATTAGTGGAAGGTTCTTTTATATGCCATAAATCTATGACATGGGCCCGCCGGCTTTACTTCCCCTCCGAAGGAAGGCATACTGAGGGACTTTTAACACTCTTAATAAATCCGAAGACTTTGCCTGGGTTTGAACCTGCAACCTCTCCCGGCTTGTAGTAGAGCGTAGTTTTTAACAACTACTTTTGTCGTACACAATTTCTTCATGAAACCAATCGTTACGAAGGTCAGTGAGAAGATTCCCACCTCAGCTGTCCTAGGGGTGGTTTTCCCCACTTCAACTCCAAGTGAATGCTGCGATTGTTCCAAACTTTGACTGTAGTATGCTAACTGGGCATTGCAACAACACTGCAGAATATACTGGAGTCAATTCAGCCTCTGCGATTCGTTCAAGACATGTTTTAAACCCCCCAAACCGACACAATCAGATTAAAGAGCGAACACTAGAAATATCTACTTGATCATAATACTCTTATTGGTGCTTTGAATATAAAACTTCATGAAATGATCAGAAGCACGTCTTGTTCGGATTACGGGGAATGATGATGATGATAATTGTTGTTTTAAGGGGCCTAACATCTAGGTTATCGGCCCCTATTGGTTTGGGTGATCGTGAAGATGAAAATGAAATGAAAACTATAACTAAAACTAACTACTAACTTATATACTAGAAGAAGAAATGGAAAACAAAAGGAGAATAAGGCAAATAAAGGACAGGAGGAAAAGAAATGCCCTCAACCCTCGAAGAATGCGGATTGAGGGACTTGGAAGGAAGGAGAGCCATGAAAGGCAGATAGGAAAGTGAAAGGGGAGAGGGTCCTCCCCACAGGTAATGGATAAGGGGGGGAACCGGGCCCAGCTCAGGAATCCCTCGGGATCGCAAACTCACCAGCCGTGAGCCCCTGAGGGTGTAGCAATATCCAGGGTGCACCAGAAGTGGTGGGGCTACATACAACCTGCCTCCTTGAGGGCCTTGAGCACAAGGCAGGAGGTAACAGGAAAAGAAAAAGAAGGCTGACCCCTCGCAGAAGGAGGGTATCAGAAAAGATGAGACAAGGGCCAATTAAGGCGGGAAAGGAAGAGACTCCCTAGGCCTCGGAGTCGGAAGAGAACAAGAGTTGACCAAGTGAGGTCAACAAGAAAGAAGTCGGAGAGGAGCCTGGCACAAGTAAGTGGAAACAATGCCAGACTCAGCTGGGGCCCCGTGGTCGCCAACCAACTACTGGAATGAGACAACTACGGGATTCCTTTGTAAAGTCAATACAGTAAAACCAGCCTATAGCGGAAAGCAATTGTTCCGGATTTATTTTCCGTTTTCACAGGTTTCCGTTTTACAAAGGGTTGAGTTTTAATAAGACAAAATACTGTACTGTATTATCGCATAGGATTACAATGAAATAATACCTAGGTAGTCTGTAAATAAAAAATATATATATATATATATATATATATATGTAGGTCCTAGAGTTATGTACTGTTACATGAAGATTATTGTGTACGTGTAGCATTCAAACTTCAATCGCATGATTAGGACACAAGAAGTAACAACGAGATTTTAAAAATTCGCACAGCTGCCATCTTGTGGTTATGGAAACAATTGAAATAAATTAGATGCTAGTGGATTAACATTCGTATAAGGATTTACTGTACCAAGTTTCACTGCACTCGGATGGTTAAATTGCGAGGAACGTCCATGTGAATATTTATAATTCGCGTCACCGCCATGTTGGATTTGTGATCACCAGGTTATTTAAAGTCCTATAGGTGAACTTAAGTTCATAGCCCCAATGAACATTAAAAAATTCAGTTTGATTGCTATAATAGATTCGTAGATATTCAGAGCCGTCTAAATATTTCAGATGGTCGCCATGTTGGATTGTAAAATGTATAGGCCATAGAGTCATAGATTCAAGGAAAATGATTGCGTAGATTCATTATTCAAACTTTCACTTCGATCGCATGATCACGACACAAGGAATAAAAAATTAATTTTAAATTTCGCACAGCCGCCATCTTGAAGTTATGTAAACAATTGAAATAAATTAGATACCAGTGTATTACAATGTGAATAAACATTTCCTGTACCAGATTTTATTACGTTTGGAACATTAAATCGCGAGAAAGGTCTCTTTAAAATTTTCAAATTCGCTTGGCCGCCATGTTCGTTTTGTAGTTAACCGGTTTTTGAAAGTCTTATAGATGAAGTTTCAGTAGTGCCCTTGATCTCCGTACAAAATTTTAGGGTGATACCACTAACAGTTTCAGAGATATAGAATGCCGGTGAAATATTTCGCACATCCACCATCTTGTGGTTATGTAAACAATTGAACGAAATTAGATGTCGGTGCATTACAATGTGTATATACATATACTGTACCAAGTTTCATTGCGTTTGGTTGGTTAAATCGCGAGAAACGTCTACTTAAAAGTCGCAAATTCGCGTGGCCGCCATGTTGGTTTTGTAGTTACCAGTTTTCAAAAGTCACATAGGAGAACTTCTAGTAGTTCCCTTTATCAATGTAATAAATTCCAGGGTGATATCGCGAATAGTTTCGGAGATATTGAATGCTGGTGAAATATTTCGCACAGCCGCCATGTTGGATTGGTGAGACGTAACAAAATTTGAAGGGCACGGTCGGGGTCGCCCAACATAGTGCTATGAACCTACCGAGTTTCATTGAAATCGCTCCAGCCGTTTATAATTTATTAGGGGGGGCACACACACACCTCACACACACACACGCGCACACACACACGGACAAAAGGTGATCTCATAAGCCTATTTTTACAAAATTGAAAATAGGCTAATAAACAGAAAGAAACTAGGAGTCTCTGTAACCTACAAATGTTAGGTTACAGTTTCCATATGACCTTCAAAGTGCATTGTCGCGACTTCTTTACAAGATAACTTTTTATGATCTCCTTTGCATCCTGCATTAACTCCAGGAGTTCTGGAACATTCTTGGAAACTGCAAATTCCTGAAGGTCACTCACAACAGATAGCGCTTCTCCAAAAGTGTTATTTTTAGCTCCTTTTCGTTGCCATAATCATCGTCATCCATTTCTTCAATGACTTCGCACCTGCTGTTTTCGGCAGCAATATCACTTTGAATGTCTCCAGTCGTTAATGTTTCCTAGAACTTTGATGCAAGTACAGTCGCGCTCAAAATTTACTACTGTACGTAGCTATGTATTATGGATAAGATTATCTGTCTTAGTCAGGTTATTTACGCCTACAGTTCCAGAATTTATTTCCGTTTCCGCGTTAGGCAGTTTTCAGGGTCACAGTGCCATTTGACATAGGAAATACCTCCGTTCCAAACTTTGTTTTCCGTTGTCCATGTTTCCGGTATATAAAGGGTCGGCTTTTGGCCAGTTTTACTGTAGCCTATATATATTTCGTACGGTACAAATGATCTACATGATTGACAAACAAATATGTACATAATAATCAGAAATGAACATCAAGGCTCTTCAACCAGGAAAGCGTTGGAGCTGATGCTTTCATTAATTCTTCCCAATCCCCTGTAAAGCTACGCCCTGGGCACTCCCGAATGATGTGGTTCATCGTCTGTTCTTAGGCTCCGCAGTCACAAGCTGGTGATTTTAGCCATCCCCATTTGTGTAACATTGCTCTACACCTTCCATGACCAGTTCGAGCGCAATTTAGTGTAAGGACACACAGGACGCGGCGCGGCGCGTCGTCTGCGCGGGTATTGCACACACAGGACGCGACATCGTACGGGCGGGAGTCGACAATATGGCGCTGTATAAAGCTGCACGAACAAGTATCCTCTGTGAAAATAACTTTTAAAAATTTACATTTTGGAAACGACGGCGGAGGATCGAGTGGGTGAATGAAGTGCATTTGGGGAGAGCCAATTATGGGGAGCATCATCATTTGTTTCCAGTTTTAAGAAGGCACGAGCATCACTTCGTATGTTACACGAGGATGTCAATCTCAACATTTGGTTATATCCATAGGGGGGCGTGGTGGCTCAGCGGTCTAGCTGTATGCCTCTCACCAAGGCAGTCCGGGTTCGATTCCCGGTCAATGCATGTGAGATTTTCGAAGTGAAATGCCATGTCCTGTGGTTCGGATTCCACGTAAAAAGGAGGTCCCGTGGCTCATAATCACAAGATTCACGGTCACGTAAAACTACAATCTTCCTTCCTTCCTTCCGTTATATCCATAACAATAATAAAGTGTGCTTGTGTTCTCCAGGGGGCTGCGTGGCGCAGTCGGTAGAGGCGCTGAGCTTTTAACTGAAAGGGAGTGGGTTCGATCCCCACCGAGGTAGTGGATTTTAGAAACAAAACTACCACTTTCGGAAACGCAAATGGCCCTGGGGTTCACTCAGCCTACACCAGAAATGAGTACCAGGGTAATTCCTGGGAGAAAAGGCGGCCGGGCGTGGAGCTGACAACTCCATCCCATCTAGTGCCGATGTCACAAAAAGTGGAAGCCTCTACCTTCCACTACTCCCAGGGCCTCCATGGCCTGTAAGGCGTTGGCTTTGCTTTTGCTTGTGTTCTCCACAATGTTGTGAGGGACAAAGATGGTGGAAATGACCCCGCATTCAGAGAAGTGCGTTTTAATGCAACTCCAGCCACGACTCTGCACAGACATAGGAGAAATAACAGATACACATCTCCAGCACAGGAAATCCGTGATAAATTTTCCAACTATTAAAAAACACAAAGACTTAAGGGAGACTATAGTGTCTGAAAGTATGGTTAAATGATTGTATCATATTGCATAAACCATAGTAGTTGGAATTGCAAATGATTTCTTTATAAATATTCCAACATCAACATATATAACCATTCCAGTATTCGGTGTTGTTTTACAAAATATATGAATTAGACTTTCTTGTTGTATTCATTGCTCTTCCTATTTGATCCCACAGCTTCTCAATCACACCTCTGTTGCGATAATGCTTGTGACTAGCCTGCCAAATCGGTGGTCTAGCAAATACTTCATTAATAAGTAGCTCACCGCCCATGATGCAACGTGCAGCCCGCGTCTACCCGCCTCAAGAAAACAAACTAGGCTGTTCCAATTTGTCCCGCGCCGCTTCCTGTGTGCCCTTACACTTAGTTGGCACCATTGCTCTTGGTAGATCAGTTCCTCGGATATGCTGGGAAGTGGCTTTGGCGAGGTGAAGAAAAATCTCTCAATTTTAACCTTCCAGATTTTGTTGATGTTGTAAGGCCCTGTCTGCTTAATATCATCACCCCAAATAGGATTCCTGGATTTCAGGCGCGTGGGTGGAGGATTACTCAGTACTGAGTGAACCGGAAGGTGCTTGAAGTCAGAACAGATGTAAGTTTTCCAAGCGTGGGCAGCTGCTTGTTGTCGACTCAGTTGTGGAGGAGGAATGCCTGCCAGGACGTGCAACCATGGAACAGGGGTTGGTCTTAATGTGCCCATTATGATCCTTAAGGACTCATTGAGCTGAGTATCCACTCTGTGGGCATGAACACTTCTATAACATACCGTGCACAATATTCGGCAACAGAGTAGACTGGCGCAAGGCTTGCTATACGAAGAGTACTTGCATGGGAAAGTTGTCAAGTCAATGATCTGCGACAACACAGAATAAAGCTCAAAGTTTGTTTGTCTGTTATTTATACAAATCTACACCGTTTCACCGATCTGAACCAAATTTTATTTTTGTAACCCTGCGAGTAACACTGTACACTTGAAATTTCGGAAAGTGTTCCCTGCATTTTGGGCCTTTGGCAGAAATCTACACCGTTTCACAGATCAGACATAAATTTTACGTACTTACCCTTTGGAACCCTGTGGGTAACACTGTCCACTTGAAATTTCGGACAGCCCTCTCTCTATTCCATACATTTGGGCCTTTTGACACACATCTACACAGTTTCACCGAACTGAACCAAATTTGACGTAACCCTTCTTACCTTCCGAAACCCAGCAAAAACACTGTCGACTTGATATTTCGGACAGACCACCCTAGCAATACAAGAAACAAAATACTGAACGTAAAATTTGCCTCGTTTGCTGAAACGTTGTAGATTTGCATAAATAACAGACCGACAAAAGGGCTCTAAAGACACTTTTTATGACCCTAGAACCAACCGTGTGCCCGTGCCGGTATTTTATCAGAGTTGTAGTAGGGGTCCAGAGATCCTGGTAATTGAGGTGGACTTGACTTAATTCCTTAATCTCCTGTTGAGGAGCATACGGCCGAAACAAAGGTTCGCCATCTGGTTCTGTTGCGTGCTGTGGATTTTATCCTTCCCCACGAGTATCCAAGCTGCTTGCTCTCTTCCTTCACTGATCTCCTCCATGTCATTCTAGGTCTTCCTCTTCTCCTTTGGCCTTGAGGATTCTACTCCATGGCTTGTTTAGCAATGCTGTCATCAGATCTGCACAGTGTATTGCCAATCCATTGCCACTTTCTTCTCTTGATCTGTTGTTCGACCGGCAGTTGATCTGTCCTCATCCATAATTCCTCATTTGACACCACCTCTGGCCAGTGTATTCCTAAGATATTCCTAAGACATTTACTTATCCCTCCCTATATTTTTAAGCTAAGATCCCATTCCAGTTTTGTACCGAAAATAAGGTCTCATTAACACCAACCTACACATATGGGGTACCTACAGGTTCAGCATAACCCAATGCGTAAGCGAAACGCACTCACTTACTCTTTAAATGCCTCACAATTAAATAAATACCTTAAAACATGTATATTTACAATGAAATAATGAAAGAATGCAACACGGTAACCATGGTAACAGAATCTCACAAGGTCTATCTATTTCAGTAAGCAATAGGGATGTAGCGGGAGAAAGTTCGCGCCAGATAGCGCTCGTGTAGTACTGGGTAAGCGCAAGGCGATCGTCTTATGTTTCTCCCAGTCAGCTGCGAAGAATGTATAAATTGTGACCGAGTTTTCTAAGCTAAAGTAAATTATATCTTCTTTAATTTTACTCCAAGACTTTATTAATTAATTCTATAGGTATATCTCCTAATATATTATGGACGATTTTCAGCGTTTAAGCGTTAAACAGCTGCAAAATGAGCTACGGACTAGAGAAACTAAAACTAGCGGGAGGAAGGAAGAATTAATGGCCTACAGCGGTAATAACAAAATTCTAACACGCTTTATTATTCAAATAATCAATATGATTCAGCATGCTTTTTCCTAAAGATTACAATTACTAGAGTATTGTAGGCCTATATTGATAAATATATCTCCGTAAGACTTAAATCATAAACAGAGATTTAAATATTCACTTGCTCCCCCTGCTTACAGACTTCGATTCATGTTTTTTTTTTGGTTGATAGCTTACATGAAACTGTCGTGTTTTAAGGTAAACATAATCAAAGAAAGTTGATACCGGTAATGTGTACCTCGAAAATGCATCGCAACGTTTGGTTCTTATGTAATTTTGCCAATTTATCAATAAGAATCGTTCCCTTACCTCTGGAAAAGGACTTGGGAGTACAATTTTTTTAAAGTTTGAGAATCCCTGCTTTAGAGCCACGAACTGTTTCCATTCATCTGATTATGTCTCAAGAATGTACTGTAGAAGTCAGTCGCTACCACATTCTCCGTCGGCCAGATGGAAGTTGACGATTAATTCTGATTTCAAGAAACCAACCATAATACGTTTGTGACTGTTAATGTTGCGACATTTATTCTTGAAGTATTTGACCGAGTAGCCTATTGATGTCTTTGAAAATGGGAGTCAGAAATGTTACTTTCATATCTTCGTGTATATTGACGATTTCTTCCCGACTTCAATGGAGATGATTTCTGCAGATTCCGATTTTGTAGGCTTATCGTGATAATCGGGCAATTTTCTTGTGTATGGCCTCTTCCTAAATAATTCTTTTTGTTGTGTTCGTGGTCCACGGAAAAAGCGATGGAACAGCGCCCGGTTTTTATCTTGCTCTCTCACCTTCAGATACAAACGCATAAATTCAGTGGTTGTTATCGAAATGTCTAATCAGTTTATAGGTACAAAAAAGGAATTATTTCCCTTTGTAAGTCACACTAATCCAACACAGTTTTCGTGAAGTCATCGGGTTGTAAATGATGGAAAAACACTTTAATATATTCGGTCAGATTTTTCTCACCGAAATTTTTCCTTCTGATAACATGTGACCATTTCTTCCTCATTTCTTTATTTTGTGGAAATCGGTGAAACGAAAACGGGCTTCCCTGATTTTTGCAAAGAGGAACACTGCAATAGCTCGGCATAGTCACGAAAATAACAATTTAAACAACTTAAATTCGTACATATTAGCGGCATGAGAACACAGGAGACAAATGAAGAGCGCCATGCGCTTACCCAGTACAACAGCAGTGCGCTCTGTCGGTGCTAGTTCTATACATCCCTAAAGTTTCCAGACGGTTATAAGGTTATCACTGAACCAAATTCATCAATACATTCAGTATAATGCGCTTAAGGGGGTCAAGGGGCACTCTAGAATTTTTTCACGTGTGAGTGTGGTACGAAAGGTCTTTTTCACCCGATTATAAAGGGTCTCCGAAAACCACATTTAAAGGTCCTTAAATTAACAGTGTCTGTGATATTCCCAGAAAACTAACTTCGCTCTGATATACCTATGAAGGAATGACAAACCCGTAACCACTGCACCAGTAGCTGAATTGATAAAGTCTGATTATTCATACCAAGGATAAATCAGTCATAGCATTCATGATTGAGATTTTGCTAAGTGTACTCTTTACAACTAGAATATTCGCGGGCGAAGCCGCGACGGGTAATGCTAGTTTTTACAAATGTCTGGATCTTTCGTGTCAAGGATTTGGTCTCTTTCCAAGTTTCACAAGCATATAGCAGCACCGACTTGACATTGCTATTGAAAATCCGTAATTTTGTTCTTTTACTACGGTCTTTGGACCTCCATATGGGACGAAGTGTTGCAAAAGCGCTCCTGGTTTTATTCAGACGGCTTCTGCCCCTCCATTCGTCGTTACAATGCTTCCTAGATAGCAGAAGCTATTCACCCTTTCTATGACCTGTCCATCGAGTTGCAATGGTGTCCTGTTGCGGTTCCTCACCCACATGTTTTGGTCTTATTAATATTAATCCGAAGTCCGACTTCCTGTGCTTCAGCTTTTAGATCATTGAACTTAGTTTTCATATATCTGCAACTGTGGGCAAGTAAGCATATGTCATCAGCAAAATCCAGGTCTTAATTAAGGCGGAACTGTAAGAATATTATTTAAATGAGTCTGTTGTTGGCTAGCAATGCGGGCTGATTCACGCCGCCCGTAGAGGCGTTTATGGTGCAAAATTGCTAAAATAACTACATCTTACGCTGCTTACATATTGTAGTCACGGGGAGTAAATTAGTGCAAAACCATTTCTTAGGTCCCTTAAAACAGTTATCATGTATAAGTGTATAAGTGCGATGGTGTTGGCGCAGTACGTTGAGGTTATCAGATGCAATAAGTGTTCGTGCTTTAAAAACTTCTTTGATGCACTCCGATCATTATCCTACAGTTGTATGTGGCGATAATGACGCTGTTGGTCCCTCAGGAGCGCGGGACAGCCGAAGTTTTCCGAAGTGCTCTGATTATTTTCCTACGGCGCTATGCAGAAAAAGACGACACTATTGGACTCTACTTTTCTAACACCCAATGAGATATAGGCTCTAGGTAGCGTCTTCTATTTCACTTACTCTTCTTTCTAATATATATTTTTTTTCAATTTATAGTAAATTACATGTGTCAGTACTGTAGTCAATGTCATCACGCCAGGAGATGGCGTTTAAATACGCTGCGACGGGGTAAGGGGGGTCATGCAGTACGCATGCGTGGCCCGCCTATTCCAAACCTAAATATAAGGTGCCTTCAAAAAGTAACGAGCCGGAGGCTGTAATGCGCAAACCGGTGACGACATTGGCTAATCGTGGCGTGTGTAACGATGTGTGGTTCCGACCAGAGCTTGGAAGGTCACAGCCCGTCGCTAGAGGGCACGCGTGCACGTCACGTGACGATACAAAGCAAGCAGCAGCATGCGTGAATCGTCCAACGCTGCCAGTCGCATTGCAAACCGAGTGGGTGAAACGCTAGCTTGCCTTGTAGTAGTACCTGCTGACAACGTTAAAAACGCTAGCTGTCATCGCGTACGACGATGTAGTTGAGTTGTACTTCTATAGATGGCAGCAAAATCGGATAATTGGTGAGTGTTCTTGTTAATGTTGTATATTTAATTAATATTTGAATATAGCCTATATCAATAGTAAATACATATTACAGCGCTTATAAAAGAATACAATCGGTTTGGAACAATATTATACGAAGAAATTGAATTATATTGAACCACACATCGATTTTAGTCGATACACTGCGCTCGAAAACGATATCAGATACTATCGATATAATTCAAACTAAGAGCTGTTGTTCCAACGCTTCCCGTAATTCAAACGTGATATTTCTTAATTCGATTGATATGAAGTACCGCTCGGACAATTAAACAATACTGGTGTGTGATAAGTGCAGCTGTAATTTTGTCTTACAATTAATTTTTAATATTGTAGTATAGTAGCCTACTCTTTCTATTTGTACATATCTGTGGGGTAGGCCTATGTCATGCCATGTGCTTTGTGGAAACATTCACAACTACTCTGATAGAGCCTATGTTTTCTTCTCTACCTGATATCACAGTGGGAAGAAATCGCCTATTATTAGACCAATTACTAAAATATGAAAGAAAGAAAGAAAGAAATAAAGGAATATAAAGTAGAGGTGGGGGGGGGGGGGGGATAGAGTAGGGGAAAGGGAGGGGAGAGGAGCGAGTAGGCCAGGTCGGGGACGGATCGCGCTCGAGAGTGCATCGTCGCGCCATCTCATATTGTCAGTTGGAACTACTTGCGTCGAGCAATAGGTTGGTGTCAAAATTTTGCATTAAGTTGCAGCTCTACCCATATATCCTCCTTGTTGCAAACAGTGACATGGAGGCGTCAAACGAAGAACAAAGAGGTGTTGTTCGGTTTCTGACAGCGGAAGGAGTAAGGGGAACGGACATTCATCGCCGAATGTCACAAGTGTACGGAGAACACTGCATGTCCCTTGCAAGGGTCAAGGCGTGGCACAAGCGCTTCAGGGAAGGACGGGTGTCGTTAGCGGATGATGCCTGATCTGGGGCACCCCCCTGCATTACCGATGACAACGTCCAGCTGGTTGATGCACTCATTACCCAGGACCACCGAGTGACAGTGAACGCCATAGCCGCCGTGGTCGGATTGAGCGTCGGAAGAGTGCACACCATCATGAAGGAACGACTGCACTTGCGCAAAGTGTGTGCCCAATGGGTGCCCCACAGTCTTCCACCACACCAGGAAGCATGTTGAATAGCCTACTGTCTTGGTCTTGGTTGGACAATTGATGCATGCTGCTGCTCGCTTGCATCGTCACGTGACGTGCACACGTGCCCTCCAGCGACGGGCTGTTATCTCCACGCTCTGGTCGGAACCACACCTCGTTACACACGCCACGATTAGCCGATGTCGTCACCGGTTTGCGCATTCCAGCCTCCGGCTCGTTACTTTTTGAACGCACCTTTTATATTGGCTGGCAGTCAGTTGCTGCTACTTCCTGCATGATAATTTGTTATCGGGCTTCACCCTCCTTCGTACTGTCGATATTCTTACAAGCCTTGTGTTTACTTTTAACAGTGTGGCAGTATCTGGTACAGTAATGGAAACAGTGACCAATTAATGTTTTTGGAATGCGCGATACGCAGTGAGCGGGAAGACAACGCGGTCCTGTAGCCCCGTGTACTTTGGGTGTGTGTAGAATCTGTCTGATAACCGGTGTTATTGTGATGACTGTATTAGTGTGTGTTATCTGTTTTCAATCCAAGATCGCGGATTCAAACCCGGCCGAAGTCGTCGGATTTTTTAAGAACTTTAAAAATCCCTCAGTATGCCTTCCTTCGGAGGGGAAGTAAAGCCGGCGGTCCCATGTCATAGATTTATGGCATGTTAAAGAACCTTCCACTAATTACACCTATATAGGTTAAACATTTGACTAAAGTTCTTAGGTTCCTACGTTCGTCGTCAAGAGCCGACTGCGGTGGCATCTGGTAACTAAGTTCTGAACTAGTTGGTCGTTGACGGTGGCGTTTGGCGGCAAAAGTATGAACTACTTGGAAAAATTGAATGTCTGAAGTCCTTACTTAAATTAAAACAGATAACACACACTAATACAGTCATCACAGTTAACACCGGTTATCAGACAGATTCTACACACACCCAAAGTACACGGGGCTACATGACCGCGTTGTCGCAGCTCCTAAACTAAGGAACCAACCAACCAATCCAAGTGAGGACTGCAGACATTGAATATTTTAAAAGTAGTTCCTACTTTTGCCGCCAAACGCCACCGTCAACGACTACTAGTTCAGAATTTGATTACCAGATGCCACCGCAGTCGGCTCCTGGCGACGAACGTCGGAACTTAAGAGCGTTTGTCGAATGTTTAACCTATATATAATTTAGCTTCACACAGGAGTAATTAGTGGAAGGTTCTTTAACATGCCATCAATCTATAACATGGGACCGCCGGCTTTACTTCCCCTCCGAAGGAAGGCTTACTGAGGGATTTTAACGCTCTTAAAAAATTCGACGACTTCGGCTGGGTTTGATACGCAGTGAGCGGGAAGACAACTGCAGTTCAAACCGACTGCCATCTCCTGGCGAGATATCAGTAGTAAATAGCTGTTTCCATGTTCATTATTATCATTATCAATAGGGGAAAATGACCTCGATATTACGTCCATTATACGAGGTATTACTTATCACCACGACAAAACGTTATATTTTTCTGTTAGTTTGTAAGTTTGATGTGTCACTTTAGTAGTAGCATTCATTCTCATCCATAAAGCAAATAAATAAATCCACCGGGCGAAGCCAGGCACTACTGCTAGTACTGTATAAACAGTAATACCTATAGGCTATGTTACTCCTACAGATGGATTGTATACATTTTACTGAAGTTTCTTGGAACCGTCAGCAGTAGCTACGCTCTCTAACGCTCAGCGCTAGGCCATGGGGCCAAGCTCTCTGCTGACTCGGTAGGCGTGGGTTCGAGCCCCACCGGCGGCCGTCCTTGAAATGGTCTCCCGTGGTTTCCCCATTATCTACTCCAGGCAAATGCTGGGACGGTATCTTCTGACAGGCCACGGCCACTTTCCATTCATTTCATCTCTCATTAACTCCTCTCACGAGGTTGGCGTCTCGAAGGGCATCCGGTCGTAAAAACCGTCTGCCACAAAGTATTTCATCGCATCTCATCCTCGACCCCGTTGGAAGACGGGAATAATAAGGGGAAGACATACCTACTGAAGGTTCTTGGACTGCAACGCTATTTGATAATACGTTAAGAGGGGCTTTGCGACATCGTGGTCATGTGGCCCCATGTACTTGGGTGTGTGCAAAAGTTGTCTGATAACCTGTGTCATTGTGGAGCGGCCTCGGCATTAAGTTAGGTACCATCGCCGCATTTTCCTGGAGTAGAAGTGGGGAAAACCACGGAAAACCACTAACAGGATAGCTGAGGTAGGAATGCTACACCCCTCTTCTTAATTTTACTAATAATAGTATAATTGCGCACGAAAGTGCATTTGAAATAAATACATCATAATATAATAAACACTGTCAGATGAGAAGTTAAATAAATAGACAAGAGTCTCATGGTTTCCACCGGTTTCCACCACAAACCGCGCTCGAGATCCGGATCCCACCAACCCACCGACCAGTGCGCGCCCCATATTACATGATCCTTGGTCTGTGCAATGCCTCACGTGATCAATATTATAATAATAAAGGAACTGCGCACAAATGTGCATTACATTTTCGAGTAATCCAATAAGGACAGTGTTCTCTTTAGAGCATTTACTAAAATGATATCGACCACACTGTTTAGCACATAATATGCACACACACTGCTCAGAAGGTCCTTGAAAGCGACGCCGCACGCATAGCTGATGATGGAAGCCGTGCACAGCAAGTCTATTCAGAGCACTACTCATTTCACTGTTAGGTTCAGTCCAATTTCTCTGAGACATGGCATCAGTTCCATAGAATTCTATGTCGATTTCCGCTCGCTTTCTATGTCTCATCCTTAGGAATTCCTGTTCCTGTCTTGTAGAAGGCAATTGTAATCGGGATCTTAAGTCTTCAATAAGAAAAGTTTCCCTGGCAAGTTCATAAACAAGTCGGGAGTGCGTGTATTTTGATACTCCTAGGGCAGCCTTTAAGTATCGCGCTTTGACTTTTTCAATTGATCTGAGATCGCTCAAGCTTAATTTATCCCTGACTATGTCCAACCCATATGCGAGGACCGGAACAATCTTGGCTCAAAGAGTGCTCAGGCGGATTTCAGTGAAAGTCGAGATATGTTTCTAATATCGAAAATAGCTTTAGTGGCCGATGCCACCCACTGTTTTATGTGAATCCTGAAGGATTACATGGTAGTTTGCAGAGTCAAGCCTAGATAGGTGAAGTTATTTACAATTTGAAGGGGAGTTTGTTTCAAAATTATACTGTTGTCCTTTGACGCTCGTCCGCCTTTCCTGAAGATCATATATTTCGTTTTTTCGACGTTAACTTGCAAATCGTTGGTAGACGCCCATACCTCCAGACAGGAAACAGCCGATTGTAGCTCACTGATGTCACGGGAGCCCAGAACCATATCATCCGCATAAATGTACAGTTTTATTTCCGGTGAGTCTTCTTTAATCGCTCGTGTGGAGGGATAGGGAGGTGTAAACAGACAACACACACTGGTCACACTGGTAACATCGTGAGTTTCGACGTTAAAAAGAAAGGGACTCAGGGGGTCTCGCTGAAGTACGCCAATTTTGCCCCATGAGGCTGAGTGTACCCCGTTCCAGCCCTCAGATCAGAATTTCATTTCTTGGTAAAGCCGAGAATGCTCGCCACTATGCAACGAGGCGGACTGTACAGTTAAACATCATTCATCTGAATTAATGCAGGGGTGTTGTTTCTGTCTGGATCAAGACATGTAAGTAAGTGGGTGAGTGAGTTAGTTCTGATGAGTTTAACGGGATTCACTCAGCCTCTTGAGGAGCCTCCGTGGCTTAGGCGGCAGCACGCCGGCCTCTCACCGCTGGGTCCGTGGTTCAAATCCCGGTCACTCCATGTGAGATCTGTGCTGGACAGAACGGAGGCAGACAGGTTTTTCTCCGGGTACTCCGGTTTTCCCTGTCAAATTTCATTCCAGCAACACTCTCCACTATCATTTCATTTCATCTGTCGTTCATTTAATCATTGCCCCAGAGGAGTGCGTCAGGCCTCGGCAGCCGGCACAATTCATATCCTCGCCGCTAGATGGGGGCTTCATTCATTCCATTCCTGACCCGGTCGGAGGCTGGAAGCAGGCTGTGGATTTTCATTTTCACTCAGCCTCTTGAGGCAAAACCATTTTGGAAGTGGTTTTCCATGGTTTCTGACTTCTACTCCAGATAGATGCGAACCATGTCAGTCTCCCTCCTTATCCTAGCCTCAGTGTACACAGTGGCGTACCGACGGGGGGGATAGGGCTTAACCCCCCCGAGACATTTCTTTACTTGAACCTTTATATTGTCCCATCTAGCATCTGTTTTACGCTACCACTAGTGAGGCAGCTTGCCACGGTGGGTGAGTGGTTATAGTGTCGGACTACCAACCCCAAGATTGCAGGTTCGCCCCTGGCCATGGTAAGTGATTTTTGAAGGCGACAAAAATCACGATACTCATGTCATACGTTGTTGGCATGTTAAAGAACCCTTTTGAATTCAGTAGGCCGTGTTCAATGGCAAAATTAATCTCGGGATTTTCCGCCAACACAAAGTTCCTGCATTCTCTACTTGAAAGAGCGCTGTAGTGTCAAGGAGTTTAGATATCTAACCTCCTTGACTTTCATAGCGTTCAAAGGAACGACGAAATTCGACATGCAAGCTACCCTCTGGGTGTCAATTAACAAAGCTTGCACCAGGCACCCGAGGCCATACGATATTATTATTATTACTATTTATTACTAGTGAGGCGTATTAACTCCTCCCTTGGCAAATGTCCTGCACTCTACTCGCAGTGAGACTCGTCCTTCAGACTTGGAGCAAGCCATGGATCCATTTTACTGTTGAAGTGTGCGATCGGTAACCTTTTTCACATCGCCACGGGTTGCTTTAATTGTGTGTCCGTTTCGTTAAGATAATAATTCAGTACATGAGGAGTTTCTGCAATTTATTACAATTAATGATACAGATAAAGTCATCAAGACAGGCAAATGTTGAGAGACAAAATAGTAATGGCAAAACATTATTTTTCTCTCACATATCAATATTGTAAGCAACCACGTGACTATGGTCTTAATGGTACCACCGCAACGTTTCAGTTTTAATATTTAGTTACTGTTTTCCATATTTTTAGCCTACTTTTCACATTTTGCAAAAATGAGGAAAAAGTAGACTTATGAGATCGATCCGGGAAAATGTGTGTCTGTCCTTCTGTCTGGCTGTGTGTGTGTGTGTGTCCCGCCTATCAACTCCTAAACGGCTGCAGCAATCGAAACCAAATTTAGTATGAGTAAAGATGTATACCGGAATATCTCAAGCCCATATTTGAAAATGATGTCAGTGCTACCAACTGCTGAAAAAACGCACTAGAATTTGAGCTCCATGTTGGATATCTTGGAAGGTATGCATGGGAGCTATTCCAAAATTGGCACACATGTAGATAATACTATTTCAGTTTAATTTCCAGGAGTCCGTACATGACAGTATTGCCAAAATAATTTTAAGACTTCTGAGAGGTCCAATTTTTAAATGCATATAACTTCTACACTATTAATTGGATTTCAACCAAAGTTTGTATGTAATATGTGTACATAAACAGATATGACAGAGTGTATTCTTAAGAGCCACCAGGGCTGCCAACTGTTAATAATTGTTCTCTCTATTTTTTTAAATCCAAATACCAATATATCAGAAAGTATGCAAGCCGACAGCTTTAAACTATGCACACGTATAGTACCTGACATTTTTTTGGAATAATTAATATAAGTCAGTGCTGCCAACATGATTCTTTGCCTACTGATATGTCCAATTTTAAAATACATGTAACTTCTATACTAACAAAATGGATTTCATCCAAAATTGGCAGAACAAGTTATCATAATATTTCAGATTATTTCTGACCAGCACACGCATGACGTTGTTGCCAACATGCTTTTACGCGTGCTGATAGATCCAATGTCTAACTACATGTAACATCCATTGGACTTCAACCAAATTCTGTATTCTGTACCTTAAGAGATGGAACTAATTATATATTCAGTCACCAGGGCTACCAACTGTAGTGCTCTATTAGGCTACATTATACCAGGTATATTTCTAACTAATTAAACATTTCGATATTACCAACTTAATTTCGTCATTATTCTAGATAGGTTCATATACTGTAGATTAATCATTGGCATGAATCTTAATTTTAAGAAAAGTAGGCTCTTTAGTTCGTTACGGAACTTCTTGTTCAGATTTGTTTTAATTGTGTCGAAAAAATAATGAGGTCTAAACTCGTTTTCATGCAAAGAGAACGGTTATTTAATTATTGTTTTTTATGAATATTAATCGAAATATTTTAATTATGATGATGACTGTCGTTTTAAGGGGGGAACAGCAAGGCCATCTCCTCTTTAATAATGAACACAATTAGCCTATTATATTAATGAACTCCACCCCACTGTATATACACATACAACTGCTACAGACCCCACAATCACACAAGTTATAAGACAAATTCCATTCACACCCAGTACATGAGGCTGATGTCCATATTGCCCAAGCCCCGGCTCAGTAATGAGGATGCAGGTATGGATGGAACTTTAGCAGAATCGTTTTGTTTCCTGGAGGTGGCGTAGGGGTAGGGGAATCTGGAAGTAATAGCAAAATATAGAGCAGGTCATATAGCCCCGTGTGTGTGTAATTTGTTCTTGTGGTTGCTGTACTATTGTGTGTATTTGTAATTCAGGTGAGGATTGGGAAGGAGACAGCCGTGGCCTTAAATTAGGAACCAGCCCAGTATTGCCTGGAGTAGATGTGGGGGAAATGTAATGATGCGTTACTTTGAAAATTGTAGTTAGCCTACTTATAAGAAATAACTTACTCAACCCTGGTTTTGTTTTAAAATGTGGAACATTGAGGTAATCCACTTCTAAAGTCATACCAGTAGTCTTTCAGGTCGGTATAATTAAATCTCTATTCCCTGTCGGCGTTCTTCAAGGTGAAGTGCCCCATTGTGAGGCTGGATATTACTTCACAGACAATCGACCGCACATGACTGTCAAAAAACCGAGACTTCAACATAGTCTCGCGACCAAATACTTTTCCAGCGATGGGTGGGGTCCCAGGTATCATTGTGTTTCGCTCAGATATTAACTTTCTTTTTATTTCCATCGTATAATTGCATCTGTGACTCCCCAACAATACTCTCCTCTCCTCTGCGATGTTTATTAAATCGTTGCCGTATTGATTTAACGCTCACAAGAATAGTCTTTTTTTCCATCGATGTGCCTGTAATGACATTTATTGGCAATGCCTATTGCGGGGCCGCGCGCCGAGAGCGCCCACTAGTGTGCTTGATGGCCGCACAGGTTCAGTCGCGCTTGGAGTGGCTTATGGGAAAGGTGTGTTGTGGCAACTAACCACGCGGTTCAGGTGACTTAATATTCCACGTTTTTTTTTATTAGGGGAAAAAAGTGTGTTCCAGGTTGTGTTAAGTTTTATATAATTTCTTTCTTGCTCGTGTGTTCTGGTGTCTAAAACGACTTGTCCCGGAAAATAAACTGGATTATTTCTGTTGTTTCTGCTGCTGCGGCTGGACCATTTCTTCCTCCTCATCTGTATCTTCTTGTCAAAATGTTCCTGCGAGAAAAGGTAAGGACACTGCCGTATCGATCGTGTCACATTACGTGTTTGCATTGAGAAGCGACTGTTTTATCCTCGGTGACATCTGTTTGCTTGATCTGTCACTAGATCTCACGTTCAGTTTTGTTATTGTCACAGATGAACTTCAGGAGGCAGTGCTTTGTTTTTGTATTGACATTTACAATTATTGTCACCATTCTTTTGTTTTTAGTGGATTTTGTATGTTCTGTGTGTGGGAACTCTTGGCGAATCGTAATTTGACTTATAAACGGCAACTTTTCATGCAGTGGAGAATGTGACGTTTAGTGCCACGATTGAAATGCCAAGTTACAATATTTAAAGCTTTCACTTACGTTCGCGTGTGATTTTATTTATATGCCGGCTTCATGTTTTAATGTACCGTAAAAGAAAGCAACTAGGTAGTAGTAGTCTCTCCTATTTACTTTCATTGGACATTAATACGTAGCTGATACGTGTATTTACGTGTATTGTTTTGTTTTTTAGCGGAGAAATGCGGTGGGAGTGTTTACTAGGAGCAGATAATGGGGCAAGAAGTGGCGGATGGCATAACCCTGGCTGCTGCAGCTCCCGCAATTGATTTTGCCCCAAACAGGCGTGGGCTGGGCTTCACTGCGCGTTCGCGGATCAGATTCCTCCGTGAAGCGTCTCGACTCACCTCCAGGTTAAGAGAAATACCACTGCAGCCATCATTGGCTGAGATTACTTCTCTCTTCGGGCGGGCGAATCGATTGACTGCCTTAATTACAGAACGAAATTTCAAGTTATAAATTCTGAATTTAATCACCACAATCGATTATTCTGTAGATCTTTTAATACCCATCGAATATTGATCATAACAAAATAATAGCCTATAGTATAACGCTCTCCAGACTAGCTAGTTTTCTTGGCTGTCACCCTTGAGGTCCAGGTTCATTTCCCGGATCTGCCAAGAAATGTAATTATGGTCTGACTATTGGAACGGGGTACATTCAGCCTCACGAGGCCCGCTATCCTGTCTGTTAGGTCGTCAGCCCGAAGGCTGGTTGGATCCTCAAAAAGTACCACCGTTTAGTTATGTGGGTAGATACCCACAAAAACCCAAGGTAGCGCTATATTGAGGCGTACTAGGCAAGATGAGGAGTGAGGTAGTTTGCGATTGCTTTCCTCACTGAGTCAGAACAGCAGTAGGCTAAACCTATGAGTAGAACTTTTCACAGCATCCACAGGCACTGACTGTGCCCTGAATGTCATTCTTCATAACTAAGCACCTTCCATACCTCAGTAGCTTCCATATAATCACAGCCATGAGCGAGACTGAGGCATCGGTGAAGAGCCACATTTTACTCTAGCCTGTGCCAACATGCAAATGTACTGCATTCATCAAGAGATGGCAAACAGGCCATCAGCTATTCTAGAAATCCGTAATTTCGTAGGTCTACTCAATGCCGCCTCCTTTCCAATCCTTGCGCTAATTAAAAATACACAAATACTAACTTACTACAGACATACAATAGCACAGGTTGCGAGGTCACGGTGCTTAAAAGCGACGAACCCGTGTTGTTAGATTTATTAGCACATTGATCGCCTTTAGGGCAATATTCTGCCCCCCCACCCCGGCATCTCGAATGCTACAATAGTCAAAAGGGATGATAGTCTACAAATTGTACGTAAGTACACGGAGTTGATGACCACGTTGTCCAAGGGCCTAAATGAAAGTAAAAAACAACAATAATCAGACCGTAGAAAATAAACTGGAGAAATTAATATCTTACTCAGAAGTTCTTTCACGGTACAAATTGACGTTTGCTGAAATATTTTGCTGCCGCGTCAGTAGAAACAACTGTTCGTGTTTTCGCGATCACAAGTACATACCTTGCGTGTCGGTCGACTCAAAGCCGTGTCCGTGTTCTGACTCCGTCTGAAGCGGCCCCTCCAGCAGCGACATGAGATCTAGAATCACTATCGAAGTATAAGTCTGCCTTTTGTTGTTGTGATGGTCGTGAATTTCCCTTGAATTTATGGGTTATTTACTATTTCAGATAGAATGTCAGGTAGGAGGAATTAAATTGGAGCAGGTGGACCATTCCAAGTAACTTACTTCGGCTGTGTGATCGAGGTGTAGAAAAGCCAAGGCTGTGAGTTCTCAGTTGTGATCTACAGTATTCTGAAAGAAAGAAGTTTGTGTAGTGACAAAACTCTCACTATATCGCTCAGTATTTAGACCGACCTTGCTGTATGGAAGTGAGAGCTGGTAGAAACAGGATATCTAGCTGGAGGTAACTGCTATGAAAGGTAGCTCACGAATGATTGTTGGCACAAACAGAAGGGAGCAATGGCAGGGGAATATTGTGGGTTTTGAAGCCCATGTTTTCAGTGTTGCCTTAGTAAACAAGAGTTTACTGCTTTTCAGTCGGTCAACACGAATATACCCAAAAAGAGCCGGGTTATGCCCTAATCCTGAAATAAATTACATGAGATTATTAAATACACTAGGATGACCAGTTTTGATCGTCAAGCGATCATCATCAGATCCATTACACTTAGGCTATACAATCTAAGTTTGAAAATACAGGTGGGCGGCTTCAGTGGCGTAGTCGGTAGCATGCTGAGCTTCTATGCCCAAGATAGCGGGTTCAAACCCGGCCGAAGCCGTCGGATTTTTTAAGAGCGTTAAAAATCCCTCAGTATGCCTTCCTTCGGAGGGGAAGTAAAGCCGGCGGTCCCATGTCATAGATTTATGGCATGTTAAAGAATATTCCACTAATTGCACCTAGGTGAAGCTAAATTGGATAGGTTAAGAATGTAAACAACGCTCTTAGGTTTGTACGTTCGTTGCCAAGAGCCGACTGCGGTGGCGTCTAGTAACTAAGTTCTGAACTTGGCCTAGTAGTCGTTGACGGTGGCACTTGGCGGCAAAAGTAGGAACTATTTGAAAAATTCTAAGTAGCAGTACTTAAATTAAAAAAAAAAAACAGATAGCAGACACTAATACAGTCATCACAATTAACACCGGTTATCAGACAGATTCTACACACACCCAAAGTACACGGGGCTACATGACCGCGTTGTCGCTGCCCCTAAACTTAAGAACCAACCAAAATACAGGTGAAAATATTTACAATATGTACAATTATTTAGTTGCAGTATTGGTACTGAAACTGTCGGTGTATGCTAAATGGTTATAGATATCCGGAGTTTGTAATTTGGGGTGATTATATGGTTGTAAAAAAATCAACTATGGTTAAACTGTAATATTACAGGCTACTACTGATCTGGTTGTCTTCCTTGCTGGAGCTACGTGCAGTTTTCGTGTTCACTGTTACTCCAGGTGTGGTCGACTGAGATGGGCTGTTATCTCAACGACACTGGTTTTTCCCTTTTCTCCCCCCTGTTCATATGTGCTGTGCGGAGTCAGTGCGATGTGTTTATGTGGGGTGTTGCCAATCTAGATAAGATGTATGTTATTGAGGTGGGTGGAACATTCCCCGCCACGGGTGGACCATAAGCCATTCAAACTAAGCGCTGCCCGGTCTTATGAGGACGTCCCGGCACCTTTAATACTCGTAATGAAGAGATAGAAAAGGCTGTTAGAAATGAACACTTTGAGCCAAGTAATGTGACGAGCAGGGACCGGACATTTATGCACTGAAAACTATTAAAATATGCATGCAATTATGCACTAAAATGTAGAAAATATGTACTTAACAATGAGCCAATCTTATTCACTCACTTTATACATGTATCATTCACTGCAGAAATAAACGTCACAATAGATAATTGGCAAGTTTTCGATGTTTTCAAGAGACAAATTAAGTAAATTTTAATCGATTTCAGTGCATTAATGTACGGTCCCAAGCCATCAATTGAATAATCACTATTACCTGACACCTACTGTTTTAATATATATATATTTCCTGAAGGACATCCGCCCGGCATTCCGGGAGACCATAAAGATCCAGAATACAGTGTAGGTACATTGTTGGCTCTACAGTACATAATTCATTACGATATACCATATAAATGGTTATGTAGCATGTTGAGTGATGCTCTCAATACGCCCAAGCAGATCTTCTCAAGATCATTCTCGATGATGCCAAGCTTCTTGAGGATATCCACGACGAACTTGTAAGATGTTCCACGAGCTCCGAATAGAAGGCCATTCACTTTCCATGCATTTTTAGGTAAGTTATATCTCTCACTCAAGTGAGGTATGCATGGTCGGTAAATAGCCTCTTTCTCCTCGTTGACTCGTACGGCTTGCGGAATGTCCACTTCCATTCGTACCGTGGGGTCCAGGACCAAACCCCTTCCATTCTTCCTGTCAATGGCAACGATATCTGCTCTACGGTGACTACCATTTTCCGAAATGCAGTGCACTTCCTCGTAAACTTCCCATTTCAATTTCCTCAGGGAAGTGGCAATTGATGATCGAACTCGGTGATGGCGGGAATTTCGTAACAGTTCTCCTTTAGAACATTGGCCCAGGACATGTCCTAGCGTCTCTGGTTGGTCACATCCTGGTTGTCGGCATAGGGTTGTGTGCTGACTTCTCCCCGGCACAGCTCTCACCGCTGAGATGTTGCAAGACATTTTGATGGCATTCGTCCATTCAGAGCACGATAAGCCTTTTCTGTTATTTATCCACGAGTTGTTCTTAGGATGTTGTTCATAAACTTCCACTCCTTTACCTTTATGAGGAAGTTTGCACCAAGCTTCAAATGACCGTTTCCGAAGCTCATTTCGTACCCAACGTCCTGATTTTGATTCTGTGCAATCACTAGTTGGAAAATTAAAATATTGAAGAATTTCTTTCTTTTCCCCGTCAAGATTTCGACAAATATCTAAATGAACATCTTCCACTCTGAGTAACTTTTGAACTATATTAAAATGCTGTATATATGCTTCCCATTCAACCTTAACTAAACCCAGTCCCCGAACATTCCTGGATGCATACAACATATCATTGGGACAGTCATGTGGTAACCCAATGATTTCTTTGATAGTTGATCGCAAAAGTTTATCAACATCGACCAGAAAACTTGATGGAATTTTATTTAACGGTGTACTCTGTATTGTATAAATGAGACTTGGCCAAATGTATTGATTAATTATGTTTAACTTTTGGTCTGGTTTTAGTAAACAAGAAACTGTGAGAGAATTCAAGTCTTTTTCTAAACTATTTATCAAGTTGCTCTTGTCAAACACAATTTCATCTTCAAAAGTTATTCCCAGATATTTTATGGTTTCCCCAGATTTTACACATGTCAAAGCAGTATTTCCTAGTGTCACAGCACTTCTCTGACAAAGGTTCCCTTCTTTAATATTGATAATTCTGCATTTTGAAGGATTCATGGAAAGACCCATAGCAGATAAACTATTAACGGCGCTATTTAAGAGTTCCTGCGCCGAAGCTTCATCTTTCGCCACTAATACAATATCATCCGCAAACGCTAAGGCTGAAACATTTTCAACGTCAGATGACAGCTGATACCCATACTCTTGAATGATCTCCTGATCTGTGAGTTCTTTGATAGTATCATCTATTGCCAGGTTGAATAAAGCAGGTGAGATTGGAGATCCCTGAGCGACGCCTTTCCTAAGCTCTATGCTCACTGTTTTATTAATACCACATTCAACTTCGATACTATTTCCTAAAATAAGGTCGATTACTAAATCTCGCAAGTTGTTTGGCATATTTGCTCGATTAATGCACCGCTTAAGATGTTCATGGCCAATATTATCATATGCCTTTGAAACATCCAGGAACACCACACAGCAGCTAGTTTTCTTTGTTTTAGCATTCCTGAGGCAACCATTAATAATTGAGGTATTAACATGTGTACCAGGGAGATTAATGAATCCCCTTTGATGTACGGAGAACTCTACGTATGAACGTAGTCGCCTGTCAATCACTTTTTCTATAATACGTCTGATTACTGAATATATGGTGATAGGTCTCCAGTTACTTATTTCTTCAGCACATCCTCCTTTGTGGAGAAGTACTGTTCTTCCTGTTTTGAATATATCGGGGCATTTCCTAAATTTGAGCATAGCGTTTGCAAGGAGACTCAACACTTTTGATGTTTTAAGTTCCTTCACAGCTCTGATAATTACTCGGTCAGGACCAGCTGCTGTATCTGCTCGTACTCTGGCAAGAGCTGAATTAATTTCAGAATCTTCAATTTCAATGTCTTCCTCTGTACAAACGGCTTCTGTTGGTTGCAAGTGTGTTAATTCATTCTCTTTTCCAAATAAATCTTGGAAGTGTTCAAAAACTGTGGATACAGGAATTCTACATTCTGTGCCATTTTGATTATTCATAATCATGCGTACGACTTTGCGCCTTTGATTGAAATACTGATATTGCGCTACTTCATATTGATATTTTGTCCTAGTTTTGTCTCTTCTTCGCTTTGTTACCTTGATGGATTTTTCGTTTTAGAATATGTAGTTGTATGACCCCCCTGTCGTTTTCTCCGCGCATTATAATAGCGAATAGCTGGATGTTTGGGTCCTGAGAGCGAACTGATTGCGTCAGCCAAGAATTCCGTTAGCTCAACACTAACTGTCTCAAACGCTTGAATATCACCTTTAGTTATGACATCCGTGAATTTTCGTTCAAATTCCTTTATAGCATCTAATTTGGAATCTAATGCAGCCACATCTTCGCTATTAGCGCTAGTTGATACATGATCAATTTCTTCATCCAGCAAGTGACTGCCACCTCCATCGGATTTATGCAAACTTTGATCTGAGCTCTTATATTTTGACGTTAAACCTCTACGATAAACCTCTGGATGTGCTTTACTTACATGAATTGCAACAGATTTAAACGTCTTTCCACAAATATCACAGGTATTGACTCGAGTAGCACTATTTGGGCGACATGAATCAGAGTTTTGAGTCAGGTTAAATGTGTTTTTGTCTGACATTTCAACATTAAATACTGCTACTCCAAAAATACTATACGGTAATATAATCTTCAATCATCAGTTTTCCGTTCCCTGCGTATGTTTATACAGAAAAAAAATACACAGTCCATATGGATCAAATATCGGTAAATAGCACCTTAATCAGCATCCAATAACCTAGTTGTTTAACCTACAAATCGCAGCCATAACCATAACCTTATATATTTGTCCATTGATTGTCTTCAGGAAAGATCTACCAACATATAGATGCGCGCGGGTACTAGACATCAGGAGTCTTAGGCATCAAGGTGGCTGTGGGATTTCACGATCATTAACGCTAGGAACTACGAAATATCCAATCAATGTCAAACAACATGGCTGCTATTTGTGATATCGAAACACAAATACAAATTGATTCAACCACCCCAAAAAAATTACACCAATCCGCAAGATAGCATGCACTATCACAGGAACAAACACCAACAATCCTTGAATACATGCGATGATCCCTAAAAAAAGATACGAAATACCATCAAAAGGCAAATCCGCGGCACCACATTGCAACCTAGGTCTTATCACGGCCTTCTACAATGAGAAATCCACTCTTTAGGCATTTTGAGTTCAGGATATGCAGACCAAGAATAAAGTAACACATTAACTGAAGAAACTCCTCACTAAACTAACCCCAGGCTACTGGCTGTCGAGATGGTGAAGGAATGTTCCACCTCATTCCCTTCTTGAAATAGCCAGGCCTGGAATACTGTTATCTCGTCATCTGTTGCTCAGAAAGTTTCTTACGAGGGATGTCCAACACGCGGGCAAAACCTATTTTGTAAAAGATGTTTTAAATTATACTTGATTCCCAATGTATATGCTAAATAATATGCTGTTATGTATATTAAGGCTTTCACGACCCGGATTACTATATAAATAATTCATGTTTTTTGGGCTAATGCCGTTTGAAATTAAATTAGAACCACACGTTTCGGAGAAACCTTGCCTCCTTTTCAATGGAAACAAACAATGTGGCCAAAGAAAGTATATCGATGAGATTACAAAAAATATACATAAATTCGCCGTTGCCTGCATGACGTTCGGTATCGTTCAGATACACTTCCCTTTTGTTTATGTTTCCTTATGTCCATCTACCCCCCCCCCCCCCCCCCCCCCCCCCGCCCGCCCTTTTCTTTTGGACATCCTCATTCTTCGAGGAGTCTCTATTTCACCCCGCCCCCTTTACCTTCTCCTTACTTACTAGGCCTACTCTGTCCGCCGTACTACCATGGTCCATACAGTAATTTCTGGCAGCTGCTCCCTGGTGACGAACAGAGGAATTTATCTATATTTTTTGTAATCTCATTGATATACTTTCTTTGGCCACATTGTTTGTTTCCATTGAAAAGGAGGCAAGGTTTCTCCGAAACGTATGGTTCTAATTTAATTTCCCCCCCAGGGGCTCACATCTTGTGGGCGTGGGTTGGCGACCACGGGGCCCCAGCTGAGTCAGGCATTGCTTCCACTTACTTGTGCCGGGCTCCTCTCTGTCTTCTTTCCTGTCGACCTCACTTGGTCAACTCTTGTTCTCTTCTGACCCCGACGGTATTAGGGTATCCGAGGCCTAGGGAGTCTCTTCCTTTCCCGCCTTAATTGGCCCTTGCCTCATCTTTTCTGATACCCTCCTTCTGCGAGGGGTCAGCCTTCTTTTTCTTTTCCTTTTACCTCCTGCCTTGTGCTCAAGGCCCTTCAGGAGGCAGGGTGTATGTAGCCCCACCACTTCTGGTGCACCCTAGATAATGCTACACCCTCAGGGGCTCACGGCTGGTGAGTTCGGGAGTTGGCGACCCCGAGGGATTCCTGAGCTGGGTCCGTTTTTCCCCTTTTGTCCCCAACCTTTGGGGCGGACCCTCTCCTCTTTCACTTTCCTATCTGCCTTTCATGGCTCTCCTTCCTTCCAAGTCCCTCAATCCACCTTCTTCGAGGGTTGAGGGCATTTACTTTCCTCCTGTCCTTTATTTGCCTTATTCTCCTTTAGTTTTCCATTTCTTCTTCTAGTATGTAGGTTAGTAGTTAGTTTTAGTTTTTAAGTTCGCTTTTCATTTTCATCCTCACAATCACCCAAACCATCAGGGGCCGATAACCTAGATGTTAGGCCCCTTAAAACAACAATTATCATCATCATCATCATAATTTAATTTCACACGGCATTACCCAAAAAAAACATGAATTATTTATATAATATGCTGTTATGTTCAGAATATGCAATAAATCCAATAAACCCACAATATATGCATTTTCAAAAAATCTGGTCCCTAGCGATGAGATTGGAGGAAGAGAGATTGTCTAGGAGGGTAGTGATTTGATTAAAACTACAGAAAAGGAGACCAAGCCGTCATAACTTTCAACAAGGTATATTACTGAAAATATAGTATTTATGATTGACAAACCTTTCTCGGAGATGTTGGGAGTTCGTTTTACTTTCTCAATTGCCACTGCTGCACCGGAATAATTTCTTTTAATTGATTATTTACGAAAATAATGATTTTAGCATTGTCTTCATTTTACTATGGACGCCATCTTGGACACTACGTCATACGTCATGTGACACCCGAAAAACGAAAATCTGAGTACGTTACCAACATGTCCAATACAAAATTCACCATATGACAATTAAAGTTTGAAATTGTTACAAATTACTGCTAGTACCACAAGGAAGGGGGTCTGGGGCATAAGCCCCAGGTTAGGTTTGTTTTTGTATGTAAAACATTAATAAGATAGAATTTATGTCCGCTACTAGGTTAGGTACTGCCTGGTCGAAAATTACTGCTAGTACCACAAGCAAGGGGGTCTGGGGCGTAAGCCCCAGGTTAGGTCTGTTTTTGTATGTAAAACATTATAAATACATAAATAATTGGCGCAATTTTTCATTACATTACTTTATCGACGCTCTTATGTTTACTCGTTCTATACCCGATGTGAAATAGTACCAAAAGCGTGGGGTTGGCATTCCTGACTTAGTAAGCAAGATGGCTACAAAAGACTTCATTTCTGCTATATAAGTCGTGTATCTATTTGGGATGGCTGGGTTGGTTTATGGCAGCAGACGAGTCAACATCTATTATTTTAACATCTCCGGATACCATTACTAAAGGTACTTCGGCAAATTTCATTACCTATTTTTTTATACCTTTGGTCTCCTGTTCTGTAGTGCTACCGTGATTTGTTGTTGTAGCACTTTGAGGGGCTTGGGTTTAGTGGTCATTTAGCATTTGGGTGAGTGTGGCGTTTTGTCTGATAATCTGTGTTGTTGTGATGGCTGTATCAGTGTGTATATTTGTAATTTAGGTGAGGGTTGGGAAGGAGGCGGCCGTTGTCTTAAGTTAGGAATACCATGTCCTTTGCCTGGAGTAGAAGTGGGAAACCGCGGAATTCCACTTCCAGGATGGCGGATGTAGGAATCGAACCCTCCTCTTCTCAATTTTGCCTCACGATACCAGATAGTAAGTCCCCGATTCTTGGATGTAAGGAAAGATTCTGTGGAAAATAATTTATGTATAATCAAAGGAAGCCAAGCAGTAACGATTTCAGTGAAAAGTCGAAAAAAAAAAAACAACTTGGCGTTTCATAAGCTTACGCTGGGCAAACCGTTAAAAATATCAATATAGGGTACTATGAGCGTAAGAATTGGTCAGCATGAAAAGTTCTAGAAAAAAGTCCGCGAGAGCATATCTCTATCTTCAATACATCACCCACTATAAGTGTTTTTAGACTGGATGGAAGGGGCACGTCCCCGCGCGCTCTGGTGAGCGTGACGGCATCCCGTGCGCTTGACCTTGCTTTGCCCTTGGGTTGCACTTGCCGGTCGCGAGTAATTTGAAACAAGATAAGCAGGATAAGTATTATGCAGATCATTTTCTAACATGTCAAGAGTCTTTGGCTTCGAGCGAAGCGATAAGCCTCCAGCCTTTCTAGCATTTTTCAGCATTTGTAGCATTTAAAATGATACAAAGTCTAGTCTTTCAGACTGACTGTCACTTTTTTAGAATTATTTTTGATAACAACTTTTGTTGTGGTAAGTGTGTTAAATGTAAGTTCTTGCACCTTTTCTTATTATAACTTGCGCTGAGGAAGGTCACAATGTACATCATGCATTGACTAAAGGTTTTGATCTTATTATATTATAATAAACCGAATATATGACATTTGACACACAAGCAATCGGAACCATTCAAGTAGACGGCGAGGATCTACCGCGAGTAACGAAATTCAAGTATCTTGGCTCCACGATCGCTGCTGATGGCCGACTTGTCGAAGAGGTCAATGCAAGGATATCCGCAGCTTGGATGTAATGGCGAACTACATACAATTGGCGTCACTTGCGACAGGGGGATGAAAGATCACCTCAAATCTAAAATCTATCGTACTGTCATCCGACCTGTCGCACTGTATGGTTGCGAATGTTTATTTACTCGTGTCAGGAACAAAAATATTACATAAGAAATTATGTACAAAATGGGCAGCAAAAATGACAAAACTTGAACATTTACGGCTCGAAATAATGCATGACCAATATTTTGCCATGTCACGTCCATTTGGTGTAGCCTTCACCAGATCCTCCATGGTGAACAGTACAGGACACAGACTGCACTGAAGCAGATGACCCATAGTCTGTTCTTCACTGCATTCACAAAGGACCGAGTCGCAGCAAAAACCCCATTTATGAATGTTGGACTTGGATCTGCCAACCCCAGCTCGCAATCTGTTGAGAGACTTCCAAGCTGTCCAAGCCTCTGTATGTCCTGCTGGGAGCCTTTCAGATGGAGCCATCCACTGAATAATTTGGGGGCTTCTGGTCAACCAAGATGTAATCCTCAAAACCTGAGGTTTGTCAGTTAGGCACTCAGTTGTGTGAAGAAAGCTTGCGAATGTTGGCCTACTACGACTGAGACGGAGCGTCGACTGGGAGTCATGGAGACCAGGATGCTCTGGTGGACAGCTGGTGTTACTAAACTGGATCGCATTCCCAATGAATGCATCAGAGAGAGAGAGAGATTTGGCATTGCATCCATTCCTGAAAAAAATGCGCGAGAGTCGTTTAGATGGTTCGGACATGTGCTGAGGACAGGGGCTGACACTGTAGCAAAGACGGGTTACATGTTGGAAGTCGCCGGTAATAGACCAAAAGGACGACCAAAACAGCGATGGGCCGATACCCTTCACAAAGATCTGATGAGCGTCAATCTCTACCCTGACATGGCACAGGACAGAACTATATGGAGACATCGAATCCATGTAGCGGGCTAAAGAGAAAGAAGAATATTTATTTACTTTGTAAATAAAGAACAGGGCGAATAGGTCATTATCATGTCCCTTCTTTTATTAGTCGGCCCCGCAGTGTTGCAAGCTTGACTCTTACCTAAATTAAATTAGTTGCGACTTCTTCTTGACGAGCCCGAGTTGTGTTCGAGTGATGTTCAGAGTTGAATGCTGTTTTGCCGCACAATTAATATTTTTGGCCTTTAAGCACCAACTCTTTAGTAGCAAATATTAAGTTAACCAATCTCAATATTTTTGTAGCGCCATATTAGTTAAAATAGTTGTTGTTCATTTTTAAATAATTTTTTGCTCTAAAATTTGGCAAAAAAAAGTAGGCTAAGTTAATTTTGTGAAAACAAATTTTATTTCAGAAAATATTTCTCATTTTTCCATACCCATGCACAGGATGAATACAGAGTTTAAAACAATATTGTAAAGTTTCAGTAATCTTCAGTGGTAAGTTTAAATGGTTTGCATACATTTGTTTAAAGAAAAAAGATTATCTTTTAGTAATTTTTGCCCATATTGATCAATTGAAAGGAAAAATTTTGCACTTTTTTTTAATGAAAGATGTTGGTCGTACGGAAATACAATTTGGTGCAAAAACAATTTTTGGGTATAGTGTCCCCTTAAAACAGGGATGCTATTGTTTCATTATGTACTCTATACAGACGGACCAAAATTGCCTGCGTGTTTCCTAAATGGTTCGCGAACATAAACCTATTTTTTTTAATCAAAAGAAACCAGTTTCTGATGAATATTAGCCTACTTCAAATATTTTGGTTTTACAGGAGATGATACAATATTCTAACTTATTTTCGTCCAAATATTTAGTTTCCGTAATCTTTTGGTTTGCTTGATAGTGAGCACACGCTGCCTGGTATCCCGGGTGGGGGAAGTTGACCCTCCTGTTGGGTGACACACCAATCGATGATACGCTTCACTCCAAATATCTGCGGGCGAAGCGCACTCCAACACTCGCCCGCGAGAGTCCAAGTTTAATGAGTTCTGATCATTGGGCTCTAGCAGGGTATACATGGTGGATACTGTATCAGTATGTGAGAAGGGTTTATATGGTGGATACTGTATCAGGATGTGAGAAGGGTTTATATGGTGGATACTGTATCAGGATGAGAGAAGGGTTTATATGGTGGATACTGTATCAGGATGAGAGAAGGGTTTACATGGTGGATACTGTATCAGGATGAGAGAAGGGTTTACATGGTGGATACTGTATCAGGATGTGAGAAGGGTTTACATGGTGGATACTGTATCAGGATGAGAGAAGGGTTTACATGGTGGATACTGTATCAGGATGAGAGAAGGGTTTACATGGTGGATACTGTATCAGTATGTGAGAAGGGTTTATATGGTGGATACTGTATCAGTATGTGAGAAGGGTTTATATGGTGGATACTGTATCAGGATGTGAGAAGGGTTTATATGGTGGATACTGTATCAGGATGAGAGAAGGGTTTATATGGTGGATACTGTATCAGGATGAGAGAAGGGTTTACATGGTGGATACTGTATCAGGATGAGAGAAGGGTTTATATGGTGGATACTGTATCAGTATGTGAGAAGGGTTTACATGGTGGATACTGTATCAGGATGCGAGAAGGGTTTATATGGTGGATACTGTATCAGTATGTGAGAAGGGTTTATATGGTGGATACTGTATCAGGATGAGAGAAGGGTTTACATGGTGGATACTGTATCAGTATGTGAGAAGGGTTTATATGGTGGATACTGTATCAGTATGTGAGAAGGGTTTATATGGTGGATACTGTATCAGTATGTGAGAAGGGTTTATATGGTGGATACTGTATCAGGATGTGAGAAGGGTTTATATGGTGGATACTGTATCAGGATGAGAGAAGGGTTTATATGGTGGATACTGTATCAGGATGAGAGAAGGGTTTATATGGTGGATACTGTATCAGGATGTGAGAAGGGTTTATATGGTGGATACTGTATCAGGATGAGAGAAGGGTTTATATGGTGGATACTGTATCAGGATGAGAGAAGGGTTTATATGGTGGATACTGTATCAGTATGTGAGAAGGGTTTACATGCTGGATACTGTATCAGTATGTGAGAAGGGTTTATATGGTGGATACTGTATCAGGATGTGAGAAGGGTTTATATGGTGGATACTGTATCAGGATGAGAGAAGGGTTTATATGGTGGATACTGTATCAGGATGTGAGAAGGGTTTATATGGTGGATACTGTATCAGGATGTGAGAAGGGTTTATATGGTGGATACTGTATCAGTATGTGAGAAGGGTTTATATGGTGGATACTGTATCAGTATGAGAGAAGGGTTTATATGGTGGATACTGTATCAGGATGTGAGAAGGGTTTATATGGTGGATACTGTATCAGTATGTGAGAAGGGTTTATATGGTGGATACTGTATCAGGATGAGAGAAGGGTTTACATGGTGGATACTGTATCAGTATGAGAGAAGGGTTTATATGGTGGATACTGTATCAGGATGAGAGAAGGGTTTATATGGTGGATACTGTATCAGTATGTGAGAAGGGTTTATATGGTGGATACTGTATCAGTATGTGAGAAGGGTTTACATGGTGGATACTGTATCAGGATGTGAGAAGGGTTTACATGGTGGATACTGTATCAGGATGAGAGAAGGGTCTACATGGTGGATACTGTATCAGGATGTGAGAAGGGTTTACATGGTGGATACTGTATCAGTATGTGAGAAGGGTTTATATGGTGGATACTGTATCAGTATGTGAGAAGGGTTTACATGGTGGATACTGTATCAGGATGTGAGAAGGGTTTACATGGTGGATACTGTATCAGGATGTGAGAAGGGTTTATATGGTGGATACTGTATCAGGATGTGAGAAGGGTTTATATGGTGGATACTGTATCAGTATGTGAGAAGGGTTTACATGGTGGATACTGTATCAATATGTGAGAAGGGTTTACATGGTGGATACTGTATCAATATGTGAGAAGGGTTTACATGGTGGATACTGTACCAGGATGTGAGAAGGGTTTATATGGTGGATACTGTATCAGGATGAGAGAAGGGTTTACATGGTGGATACTGTATCAGTATGTGAGAAGGGTTTACATGGTGGATACTGTATCAGTATGTGAGAAGGGTTTACATGGTGGATACTGTATCAGGATGAGAGAAGGGTTTACATGGTGGATACTGTATCAGGATGTGAGAAGGGTTTACATGGTGGATGCTGTATCAGGATGAGAGAAGGGTTTACATGGTGGATACTGTATCAGTATGTGAGAAGGGTTTACATGGTGGATACTGTATCAGGATGAGAGAAGGGTTTACATGGTGGATACTGTATCAGGATGTGAGAAGGGTTTACATGGTGGATACTGTATCAGTATGTGAGAAGGGTTTACATGGTGGATACTGTATCAGGATGAGAGAAGGGTTTACATGGTGGATACTGTATCAGGATGAGAGAAGGGTTTACATGGTGGATACTGTATCAGGATGAGAGAAGGGTTTACATGGTGGATACTGTATCAGTATGTGAGAAGGGTTTACATGGTGGATACTGTATCAGGATGTGAGAAGGGTTTACATGGTGGATACTGTATCAGGATGAGAGAAGGGTTTACATGGTGGATACTGTATCAGGATGAGAGAAGGGTTTACATGGTGGATACTGTATCAGTATGTGAGAAGGGTTTATATGGTGGATACGGTATCAGGATGAGAGAAGGGCTTACATGGTGGATACTGTATCAGTATGTGAGAAGGGTTTACATGGTGGATACTGTATCAGTATGTGAGAAGGGTTTACATGGTGGATACTGTATCAGGATGAGAGAAGGATTTACATGGTGGATACTGTATCAGTATGTGAGAAGGGTTTACATGGTGGATACTGTATCAGGATGAGAGAAGGGTTTACATGGTGGATACTGTATCAGGATGAGAGAAGGGTTTACATGGTGGATACTGTATCAGTATGTGAGAAGGGTTTATATGGTGGATACGGTATCAGGATGAGAGAAGGGTTTACATGGTGGATACTGTATCAGTATGTGAGAAGGGTTTACATGGTGGATACTGTATCAGGATGAGAGAAGGGTTTACATGGTGGATACTGTATCAGGATGAGAGAAGGGTTTACATGGTGGATACTGTATCAGGATGAGAGAAGGGGTTACATGGTGGATACTGTATCAGGATGAGAGAAGGGTTTACATGGTGGATACTGTATCAGTATGTGAGAAGGGTTTACATGGTGGATACTGTATCAGGATGTGAGAAGGGTTTACATGGTGGATACTGTATCAGGATGAGAGAAGGGTTTACATGGTGGATACTGTATCAGGATGAGAGAAGGGTTTACATGGTGGATACTGTATCAGTATGTGAGAAGGGTTTATATGGTGGATACGGTATCAGGATGAGAGAAGGGTTTACATGGTGGATACTGTATCAGTATGTGAGAAGGGTTTACATGGTGGATACTGTATCAGTATGTGAGAAGGGTTTACATGGTGGATACTGTATCAGGATGAGAGAAGGGTTTACATGGTGGATACTGTATCAGGATGAGAGAAGGGTTTACATGGTGGATACTGTATCAGTATGTGAGAAGGGTTTATATGGTGGATACGGTATCAGGATGAGAGAAGGGTTTACATGGTGGATACTGTATCAGTATGTGAGAAGGGTTTACATGGTGGATACTGTATCAGGATGAGAGAAGGGTTTACATGGTGGATACTGTATCAGTATGTGAGAAGGGTTTACATGGTGGATACTGTATCAGGATGTGAGAAGGGTTTACATGGTGGATACTGTATCAGGATGAGAGAAGGGTTTATATGGTGGATACTGTATCAGGATGAGAGAAGGGTCTACATGGTGGATATGGTATCAGGATGAGAGAAGGGTTTACATGGTGGATATGGTATCAGGATGAGAGAAGGTTTTACATGGTGGATACTGTATCAGTATGTGAGAAGGGTTTACATGGTGGATACTGTATCAGGATGAGAGAAGGGTTTACATGGTGGATACTGTATCAGGATGAGAGAAGGGTTTACATGGTGGATATGGTATCAGGATGAGAGAAGGGTTTACATGGTGGATATGGTATCAGTATGAGAGAAGGGTTTACATGGTGGATACTGTATCAGGATGTGAGAAGGGTTTACATGGTGGATACTGTATCAGGATGTGAGAAGGGTTTACATGGTGGATACTGTATCAGGATGAGAGAAGGGTTTACATGGTGGATACTGTATCAGGATGAGAGAAGGGTTTACATGGTGGATACTGTATCAGGATGAGAGAAGGGTTTACATGGTGGATACTGTATCAGGATGAGAGAAGGGTTTACATGGTGGATACTGTATCAGGATGTGAGAAGGGTTTACATGGTGGATACTGTATCAGGATGAGAGAAGGGTTTACATGGTGGATACTGTATCAGGATGAGAGAAGGGTTTACATGGTGGATACTGTATCAGGATGAGAGAAGGGTTTACATGGTGGATACGGTATCAGGATGAGAGAAGGGTTTACATGGTGGATACTGTATCAGGATGAGAGAAGGGTTTACATGGTGGATACTGTATCAGGATGAGAGAAGGGTCTACATGGTGGATACTGTATCAGGATGAGAGAAGGGTCTACATGGTGGATACTGTATCAGGATGAGAGAAGGGTCTACATGGTGGATATGGTATCAGGATGAGAGAAGGGTTTACATGGTGGATACTGTATCAGGATGAGAGAAGGGTTTACATGGTGGATACTGTATCAGGATATGAGATGATTTAGATAACGAATATCACGCTTTAATAATAGGCTAAATAGGGAATGGAGGAAGACAGGTACATTAGCCTTTCTAGCATTTTTCAGCATTTGTAGCATTTAAAGTGATATAAAGTCCCGTCTTTCAGACTGACTGTCTTTTTTATTTTAGCCTTAGGGCCGCACTGACTTCTCCACTAAGGACCAAGGCGCATCATACCAACATACTGTTAAGCGCAACGTTTCGTTTCGGCACTGAGTGAGATATCTATGGCGCATTATTTATAGTCTTCTTGGCTGGAAGAGTGTTCCACTCACATAGTTTGAACAGTTGTTTTCGTGGCTTTCTTTTTCAGCATTTGTGGAAAAACATTCGCCAAAATGAAATATACCAAAAAACACATAGATCCCAATTAACTGGTTGGTTCCTGCGACAACGCGGTCATGTAGCCCCGTGTGTGTAGAATCTGTCTCATAACCGGTGTTAATTGTGATGGCCGGATTAGTGTGTGTGTTTATATTATGTACTTCAGGCAAGGAATGCAGACGATCAATTTTCAAGTAGTTTCTACTTTTGCTACCAAATGCTACCGTCCACGACACCTAGCTGCGAACTTGGCTACTATATGCCATCGCAAACAGCATCTGGTGGCGAACGTTGGAACTAATAGAGCATTAGTCAAATCTAACTTACAAACTTTGCTTCACACAATTTAAGTTAGTGGAAGGTTCTTTTACATGCCATAAATCTATGACATGGACCCGCTGCTTTACTTCCCCTCCGAAGGAAGTCATACTGAGGGATTTTTAACGCTCTTAAAAATCCGACGACTTCGGCCGGGTTTGACCCCGCGATCTTGTGCATAGAAGCTCAGCATGCTAACTACTACGCCACCGAAGACGCCTCCCAATTAACTGATGAGCATTTGAAGTAGCTCCTGATAGTAGGCCTAGATAGCTTGATCCACAACAATTACCAGTGGAAAGTTACAGCTAGCCTACATAAGATTTTACATTACGGTAATAAATTACTAAATACTTACTTTACTAAATACTTACTTTCCGTGTCCGGGAGACGCACTAAATTCGTCCTTTCCAGAACTCTGCAGCTCTTATCCCTCGGTCTGTGCCAACATAATTATGGTCTTTCTGACTGCAGGTGTCATTACGATCTTGGCACGTGAGCAGGTGTTGTAGAGTCTGGGTTTGTTTCTCCACAGGCACATCGTGGATCTTCTGCATAACCCCACTTCACAAGGTTGCTACGACACTTAGGCACTCCTGTTCTCATCCGGTTTAAGGACCTCCAGGTGGTATAAGGCAAATGACTACCGCTGCTCAGTTCTTCTTGAGGGGTAAACCCCTCTGGTACTATTTGTTTCCAGAGTGACACACGCCGGACGTCTGGCTTGGTATGGAGGGGTACCGTTCTCTTAATAAAACTTCCTGGATCTTAGGCGAGGAGTGGTCACCTTGTGGTTGAACATAAAATGTCTGGGACCTGTTTCAAGCTTTTGTCTCTCTTTCTCTGCTGCCACCTCGCATCGAATACTGGAGGTGCAATGCCAGGGAGAGGGCAGATCTTCTGAACTGGAGTAGGTCTCAGACATCCAGTGACAATACGATTGAACTCGTTAAGAGCTATATCCACTTGCTTGGTATGGGCAGATGCTCCCCACACTGATGATTCGTACTCTCCTGCTGCGAAGCAAAGTCCCAAAGCTGTTGAACGTAGAACCTGAGGGTTCGCTCCCCATGTTGAACCTATCAACTAAATATGAAATCATTAATCATAATAAGGGGCAGATGACCTCAAAGATACGATCTTAATAACAAACTTAATAATATTATTCTGCTAAGGTCCCATTCCAGTTTTGTACCGAAAATAAGGTCCCATTAACACCAACCTACACATATGGGGTACCTACAGGTTCAGCATAACCCAATGCGTAAGCGAAACGCACTCACATACTCTTAAAATGCCTCACAATTAAATAAATACCTCAAAACATGTATATTTACAATGAAAGAATGCAACACGGTAACCATGGTAACAGAATCTCACAGGTCCATCTTATTTCTGTAAGACGCAATGCAATTCCAATTATTACATTACTGTGAAAGTTTCCAGACGGTTATAAGGTTATCACGGAACCAAATTCATCAATACATACAGCATAATGCGCTTAAGGGGGTCAAGGGGCACTCTAGAATTTTTTCACGCAATTTTCACATGTGAGTGTGGTGCGAAAGGTCTTTTTCGCCCGACTATAAAGGGTCTCCGAAAACCACATTTAAAGGCCCTTAAATTAACAGTGTCTGTGCTATTCCCAGAAAACTAACTTCGCTCTGATGTACCTATGAAGGAATGACAAAGTTAGTTAGTTAGTTAGTTAGTTAGTTAGTTAGTTATTGTTGTTTTAAGGGGCGGAACTACGAGGTCATCTGCCCCAAGGAATGACAAACCCCTAACCACTGCACCAGTAGCTGAATTGATAAAGTCTGATTATTCATACCAAGGATAAATCAGTCATAGCATTCATGATTGAGGTTCTCTTTACAACTAGAATATTCGCGGGCGAAGCCGCGACGGGTAATCCTAGTAATGACTAATTTCATTATGTGAATCACCTGTGTGTGTCACATATTAAGTTTAAATATCATCAATTTACAGTTACAATGTAATGTGACATTCAGTATGAATGTATGGCAGTTGTTCTGTTCTTAATTAATCGTTAAATAAAACGTCTCATTATAATTTATAGGATTTAGTAACATTGTAAATATTTTATATTGTTATCAAAATAAGCTATGTCGGGCCGGATTGGTGGTGCTCGTGGGCCAGTGTAGGCCCGTGGGCCGTAGTAAGGAGGCTCCTGTCCTAAACTATAAAGGGCTGGCTGCGTGGCTCAGCGGTAACGTTCTTGCCTGTTGTGGCTTAGGTTGCAGGATCGAATCCTGGCGCAATCAGTTGGCATTTGAGGGTGCCTTGTCTGTAGATTTACTGGTGCGTTAGAGAACCCCTTCGGGGAGAAATTCCGACACCCATCGTCTCTAAAAACCACAGTAGTTAAAAGGGACATTATTGTTATTTCATTATTATTATCTCTACTTAGTATAAAACAAAGTCCCTGATTCTTGGATGTCACGGGTAATCTCGAGAACCACTGGATGGATTTTGATGTGGCTTTCACCATTCTGTAAAAGATACCTCGAGGAAGGTTTCAGTACAAAATAATTTATTTATGATCAAAGGAAGCCAGGCAGCAACGATTTCAGTAAAATAAAAAAAAAACGGGCGTCCGTGCGCTTTTTAAGCTTACGCTGGGCAAACCGTTAAATATAGTCTATCAATAGACTACGAGTGTAAGAATTGTACAGCATGAAAAGTTCTACAAAAATGTCCACGAGAGTATATCTCATCTTCAATACATCGCCCACTATAAGTGTTTTTAAGTTTTCATTTCTTCCAACAATTCCCATTCAATTACTGAGGCGACAGTTTAAGAGCTAGGTAAGGGGCGAACCTATCACCCCAGTTACAGCCAAGCTAGCGGGCGAGCCTATTACCCCAGATACAGCAAGCAGCAAACTGTCGAGTCGTGTTGAGTTAAGACTTCAGACTTCTTTTCATTCTGCAAAATACACAGTCAAGATTGGACGGAAGGGGGATTCGTGTTTCATGCACCTCGCCATTCTTAAATTACGTCTGACAAGAATTCGTTGCACATGCATCTCCATGATAATATAATTAACAGTCCTGTCAGTGATTTTAACCCATCATTCCGAGACGTAAAACGGATATATCGTAGTTCATTGACATCGAAAAGAAAGCGCTTATCACGTAATGCATTCATAACTGTTCCAGGACGAAGCCGGAGCGGGTTGCTAGTTAAGTGTAGTTTAAAACATCTGGAACAAAATTGGATTCGCCTGCGTGTTAGACATCCCTTGTTAGCAACTTTCTGAGGAACAGATAACGAGATAACAGTATTTTACGCAAGCATCAGATAATAGTGATAGCGTTGTTAGCTATTATCAAATATGCTTGGCTGGCTGCGTGGCTCAGCGGTAACGTTCTCGCTTGCTGGGACCAAGGTTGCAGGATTGTATCCTGGGGCACTCAGCTGGGATTTGAGGGTGCGCAAATGTGAGGGAGCCGTGTCAGTAGAATTACTGGCACGTTCAAGATCCCCTTCGGGGCAAAATTCCGGTACCCAAGCATCTCTAAAAGCCAGAGTAGTTAAATGGGACGTGAAACCAATAACATTATTTATTATTATTCAAATATGCTCGAAGGAAGTGAAATGTGAAAAGAAATGTCAATAGGAGTATTCGACAACATATTGGTCCATATTGACTGACATTCCTATTTGACTAGTAGGCGCGTCATCGCTAAACCAAACGTCAGGTCAGGAAAATATCCCTCCGCGCATCTCCTTCTTCTGTCCCTTATTGTGTTTCTACTGTAACATGGAAACTCTAATCTAGCTGGTCATCCCTCAACCTACTGTATATATATTTAAAATCATTTGTCTGCACCTTTTCTCAACTTCTCTCCGCTTGTTATTACCTTTGAAGTATTTATTGTTGAGGCTTTACATCTGCAGTTTGAACACGTTGTCTACTTAACATTGTGCAATCGTAACAGTGATGCCAACCTTTGAGCCTGATTCGCCATAAAATCGAATTACTCGGTTGCTCTTTTGCCGCTCAAACCAGGATTATATACCATGTAATACACACATCAAAAAAAGTTTTGCATCACCTCGGTTCCAAGAGTTCCGGAACCTTTAAATACAAAGGGAATAGAGATCAACACAAACAACATTTCAGCTCGTTTTATTGCTCATGAGACCCACACATTGCATGTTGTACCATCATACAGCTAGACTTTCAGCATTTGTGGTCCAGATTGCAGTACACACCACTACCTCTAATACCCAGTAGCACGTCCTCTTGCATTGATGCATGCCTGTATTCGTCGTGGCATACTATCCACAAGTTCATCAAGACACTGTTGGTCCAAATTGTCCCACTCCTCAACGACAATTCGGCGTAAATCTCTCAGAGTGGTTGGTGGGTCAAGACGTCCATAAACAGCCCTTTTCAACATATCCCAGGCATGTTCGATAGGGTTCATGTCTGGCGAACATGCTGGCCACTGTAGTCGAGCGATGTCGTTATCTTGAAGGAACGCATTCACAAGATGTGCACGATGAGGTCGAGAATTGTCGTCCATGAAGACAAATGCCTCTCCAATATTCTGCCGATATGGGTGCACTATGGGTCGGAGGATGTCATTCAGGTATCGTAAAGCCGTTTCGGAGCCTTCCATGACCACCAGTGGCGTACGTCGGCCCCACATAATGCCACCCCAAAACATCAGGGAACCACCACCTTGCTGCACTCGCTGGACAGTGTGTCTAAGACGTTCAGCCTGACCAGGGTGCCTCCAAACACGTCTCCGACGATTGTCTGGTTGAAGGCATATGCGACACTCATCGGTGAAGAGAACGTGATGCCAATTCTGTGGGGTCCATTCAGCATGTTGTTGGGCCCATCTGTACCGCGCTGCATGGTGTCGGGGTTGCAAAGCTGGACCTCGCCATGGACGTCGGGAGTGAAGTTGCGCATCATGCAACCTATTGCGCACAGTTTGAGTTGAAACACGACGTCCTGTGGCTGAACGAAACGCATTATTCAACATGGTGGCATTGCTGTCAGGGTTCCTCCGAGCGGCAATCCGTAAGTAGCGGTCATCCACTACAGTAGTAGCCCTTGGGCGGCCTGAGCGAGGCCTGTCATCGACAGTTCCTGTATCTCTGTACCTCCTCCATGTCCGAACAACATCGCTTTGGTTCACTCTGAGACGCCTGGAAACTTCCCTTGTTGAGAGCCCTTCTTGACACAAAGTAACAATGCGGACGCGATCGAACTGCGGTATTGACCTTCTAGGCTTGGTAGAACTAAAGACAACATGAGCAGCGTACCTTCGTCCTGGTGGAATGACTGGAACTGATCGGCTGTCGTACCCCCTCCGTCTAATAGGCCCTGCTCATGCATGGTTGTTTACATCTTTGAGCAGTTTTAGTGACATCTATGAACAGTCAAAGGGACTGTATCTTGGATACAATATACACAGTCAACGTCTATATGCCGGAGATCTGGGAACCGAGGTGATGCAAAACTTTTTTTGATGTGTGTATAATATCAAATTCGTGCTGAATTACGCAGCCTATCGTAAAACATACCACTAAAACTGCATTCACAAACACAATTCATCACACGAAAAGCCAAGTTGGTAAAGCGAGACAATGAAAATTCATTCATAGATGTTTACAAGGGAAATTCTGAAAAGTAATCTATAGCCAGCTTATGGAAACATAGCAACATGCACTGGAAAATCTTGTGCACCAAAATCAAGCAGAAAAAGTGGGAACTATTTCCTGACGCGTTAGCCTCTTCACAGACCAGAACATGAAAGGCATCGCTTAGGTCTTGAGGTGACTAGAGGTATAGTACAGGCTCGCTCTTTAGCAGTTAATCCAGCTAGTGACAGATGTGAAGGTATAAACACACGCTGTACTCTCGGATCCATGTTGAAGGTGAGCGATGAATTTTCGATCGGTTAGGATTTATATCAATTTTCAAGGGATCAACAGTTCTGACTGGTATAATTTGGATTTCCTTAGATGAAATGCTGCTCATAACAGGCTTCATACAACTAGGGGCTGTTGACTGAATATAACGTAAGTTTTTAATCCACGTGAATTAGGTTAACAAGTTTTGTCAGAGATCAAATATTTTATTTTATTATAACTTAGTAGTCCTTTTATTTTTTATTATAATTAAATGAGGAGGCTTCAATACAGCATTGGCTGACATAGTGCAGTAACCTTGCCACATCAATGGGAAATAGGATTGTTTGAGTTTGAGCATTCCACAAGTCATCAAGGGATGACTTGGTGTTAGTTAAATGGCAGTCAACATATTGGGCATTTCATAGCTTCGCCGTTTTGCGTGTGTGGCACGAGGAAGTCTGTTGGAGGAAGTAACTGCAATTTTTAGTCTACTTTTCACATTTTGCAAAAATGAGGAAAAAGTAGACTTATGAGATCGATCCGGGAAAATGTGTGTCTGTCTGTCTGTCTGTCCTTCTGTCTGTCTGGCTGTGTGTCCCCCCCCCCTATCAACTCCTAAACGGCAGCAGCAATCGAAACCAAAATTCGTATGAGTAAAGATGTATACCGGAATATCTCACGTCCATATTTGAAAATTATGTCAGTGCTCCAACTGCTGAAAAAACGCACTAGAAATTTGAGCTCCATGTTGGATATCTTGGAAGGTATGCAAGGGAGCGATTCCAAAATTGGCACACATGTAGATAACACTATTTCAGTTTAATTTCCAGGAGTCCATACATGACAGTGTTGCCAAAATAATGTTAAGCCTTCTGATAGGTCCAATTTTTAAATGCCTATAACTTCTACACTATTAATTGGATTTCAACCAAATTTTGTATGTAATATGTGTACATAAACAGATATGACTGAGCGTATTGTTAAGAGCCACCAGGGCTGCCAACTGTTAATAATTGCTCTCTCCATTCTTTTATCCAAATACCAATATATCTGAAAGTATGCAAGCCGACAGTTTTAAACTATGCACACGTATTGTACCTGACATTTTAGATTAATTTTGGAGTAACTTATATACATCAGTTCTACCAACATGATTCTAAGCCTGCTGATAGGGCCAATTTTTAAATACATGTAACTTCTATACTATCAGTTGGATTTCAACCATATTTCGTATGTGCTATGTGTAACATAACAGATATGACTATAAGTATTCTTAAGAGCAATCAGGGCTGCCAACTGTTAATAAATGATATCTATATTTTTTAACCTAATATCAATATATCAGGAAATATGCAAGCCAACAGGCCTATACTTTGCACACGTATAGCACCTGACATTCTAAATTAATTTGGAATAATTAATATAAGCCAGTGCTGCCAACATGAGTCTATGCCTGCTGATAGCTCCAATTTTAAAATGCATGTAACTTCTATACTAACAAATGGATTTCGTCCAAAATTGGCACAACAAGATATCATAATATTTCAGATTAGGCTATTTCTGACAGGCATACGCATGACATTGTTGCCAACATGCTTTTACTCGTGCTGATAGATCGAATGTCTAATTGCATGTAACGTCCATTGGACTTCAAACCATTTTTTTTATTCTGTGCCTTAAGAGATGGAACTAAGAATATATTCGGTCACCAGGGCTGCCAACTGTAGTGCTATATTTGGCTACATTATACCAGGAATATTTCGAAGTAATTGGACATTTATATTACCAACTTAATTTCGTCATTATTCTAGATAGGTTCATATACTGTAGAATAATCAGTGGCATACCGGGTGAATTAGCCGTGATCGTTACGGCGTGACTGCTGGCAGTCGCTCACATCCGGGAGGCGAGGAGGTTCGAATCCCCCCACCGGCAACCTTGAAGATGGTCTTCTGTGGTTTCCCATCTTCCTTCCAGGCAAATGCCGGGGTTGGTCCCTAACTATAGGCCACAGCCGCTACCTTCCAACTCCTCGTCCTTACATCCCAACTTCCCTCCCCAACGGTACTTGTAGCTCACCCATTGGGTGTCCGTCTCGAAGCAGCTACAAAACTGGCGAGCCGAACATGTCCTCGGACACTCCCGGCACTAAAAGCCATACGCTTAAAAAAATCAGTGGCATGAAAAGTAGGCTCTTTAGTTCGTCACGGAACTTCTTGTTTTTATTGATGAACATTATGTGTCTCCTGTGTAATATGATGTTAATTTTTTACTGTAGGCATGCTAAGTTTTACTATACATCGGTTTGAATGAACATTTTAAGAGGTATTTGATTATGAACTAGTGAGTTTTTTTAATGAGTGTTTTTATAATTTATTGAGTGCACCTGGCTGAAGAAGAGCTAATTATTAAGCTCAAAACAAGTTAATTTGTCAATACATTGTATTGAATAGACGGATATGTATAATTGCTAGTCATATAGGAAGACATTTCAATTTGATCATGCCAAAACGACTGCACATATTACGCCAAAGGAGGGAAAGCTGAGTGAATAAGATTGGCTTATTGTTAAGTGCATATTTTTCAATTTTAATGCATATTATAGGGGAGCGTGATGGCGCTGTGGCTTAGCTGCTCGTCTTTCACCCGGACGGCCGCGGTTCGAATCCCGGTGACAGTGGGGTGGAATTTTCAACTGAAAAATCATGTGGCGTCAGGAAGGGCATCCGGCCAAAACCCAAATGAGCCTGGTTGGCTCCGGTGACCCCAATTAATTGGGAAAGGCCGAAGAAAGTTTTTTAATTGCATGCATATTATAATCGTTTTTAGAGCATAAATGTTCGGTCCCTAGTACTCTCCCCCCAATCTCTGGCTATCCGAGATTCGGAACTAAGGGTAATCTAATTCTAACGGTAAGTGTAACGAAGTTAGTCTAAGTTGTGATTGTGCTGTAGCCCAGTGTTTCCCAAACTTTGTTGTGTGTGTACCACCTTAAGAGATGAGAATCTCTAGTGTACCACCTAACGGATGGGAGATATAGTAATTATAAACCCCACCATCACCACTACGGAGCAGACCAAAAGACGGATTGTAAATTGTGTTCGTTAGAGTTAGACTGTTGGAGTTCAAGTTCAAATAATACAAAGTGTGTCCAGTTGTTTTATTATTTATTACAATAAGTGTTCAATTCAAACATTCAGAAATGAGACTGTACAAATAATATTAAAAGAACTCTTAATAATTAAACATAAAAACCAAAGTTAACTAACAACTTCAATGTGAAGGTTGAGCTTGAAGATTAGAAGCCAACTTAGGAATGTCTGGTTTAAGATTGTTTAGTCTCAAACGAAGATCGTTTTCCACTGTAAGGAGCCTATTCCGGTATTTATTCTTGAGATTAACAAGTGAAGAAAATGCAGTCTCACACAAGTACGAAGTAGTGAAAGGCAGTACAAATCTAACTGCTTTGTCAGCTATGTCTGCATAGCCTGCGCGCCTCTCAACCCAAAAGTTCACAAGAGCCATTTTTGAAAAAGTTTCCCTTAGTTCTGAATCTCAATTCAATTCATAAAACTGCTCCTTATTTTTGGCATTAAAGCCCTCGGGCTACATATCAATGTTTTTATATTTTTCGTAACATCGCCGTGTACCACTGCAGCAGTACGATCGTACCACCAGTGGTGCGCGTACCACAGTTTGGGAAACGCTGCTTTAGCCTACATGATCTGCTAATGATAGAGAAAGGGGTGATAAATCCCAGGTGTCCATTGTTAAAGGCCAGAGCTACACGCATTGGACTGCTTCGTGTTCGCCTTGACTGCCAAGTGCACGTACCGGGCATTTCATTCGCATGGGAATAGCATATCCATTCTCCCCTGGGTTCACAATTCGTGGGACCCAACCAGGGTCCAGGGTCCGACAGTATTAGAGTATCCGAGGTCTTTTATTTATTTATTTATTTATTTATTTATTTATTTATTTATTTATTTATCGTATGGCTTTTAGTGCCGGGAGTGTCCGAGGACATGTTCGGCTCGCCTGAGTCTGTAGCTGCTTCCAGCGGACACCCTAAAGGGCGAGCTACAAGTTCCGTTCAATTTCAAGTAGTTCCAACTTTCGCCACCAGATATCAATGATACCTAGTGGTGAACGTTGGAACTTTGATAGAGCGTTCTGACGAAATCTAACCTAACAAATTTTGCTTTACACAAGTTTAGTCTGTGAAAGGATCTTTTACATGCCATGAATCTATGACATGGGACCGCCGGCTTTACTTCCCCTCCGAAGGAAGACATACTGAAGGATTTTTAACGCTCTTAAAAAATCCGACGACTTCGGCCGGGTTTGAACCCGCTATCTTGGGCATAGCAGTTCAGCATGCTACCGACTACGCCACCGAAGCCGCTATCCGAGGTCTAATAATACATTATGCAACAAGCCTATAATGGCAATAATTAAGACAGGAGTTTTATAATTTCCATACGAGTGTCTTAATTACCATTATAGGCTTGTTGCATACGACCGTTTATGTTCGACGATAATTATAACTATTTTATGTTCGAACATAAATATTCATAAATATCTGTCGAGATTTCACCAGTTTTATGTACTGAACACAGTGCGTGGGACGCAGAGAATACTTGACCATGGCCTCCTGGAATACCTCACTATGACACTCGCCACGCAATGAAATTTAAAATGGGGGCGATAGATGTGCGCGCAGGAGGGGGAGCGTGATGGCGTCGTGGCTTAGCTGCTCGTCTTTCACCCGGACGGCTGGGGTTCGAATCCCGGTGACAGTGGGGTGGAATTTTCACCTGGAAAATACGTGGCGTCAGGAAGGGCATCCGGCCTTAAATCCCGGCCAAAACCAAAATGAGCCTGGTTGGCTCCGGCGACCCCAATTAATTGGGAAAAGCCGAAGAAAGAAAGAAAAGATGTGAGCGCAGGTTTCTTGAGCTCTGATTGGTGGGAGAAACTGTATCATAATGCAATGAGCCTCATAATAGTACAGTTTTCTGACAAATAATATCTACATTTCGCCAGGGTCGAACATAATAGTACATTATGCCTTAAGCGCATTATGCTGTATGTATTGATGAATTTGGTTCAGTGATAACCTTATAACCGTCTGGAAACTTTCCCAGTAATGTAATAATTGGAATTGCATTGCGTCTTACAGATTCTGTTACCATGGTTACCGTGTTGCATTCTTTCATTGTAAATATACATGTTTTTAGTAAATTATGCAACGAGCCTATAATGGCTATAATTAAGACACGAGTATCTTTATAAAACGAGCGTATGCTAGTTTTATAATTTCCATACGACTGTTTATGTTCGACGATAATTATAACTTTATTATATGTTTTAACATAAATATTCATAAATATCTGTTGAGATTGTCACTAGAATTTTGTGATCGGGTGCTGCGCTGAGTGTAGGATATCTCTGATTTCCAAGCTCTCTGATCGACCGATGCATGCGCTCTGTGTGCTTCAATGCCATATGTGCAGATTGAGCGCCGGTATTCAGTAAACATGTCACCGAATGCGTTTGAAAACAACGCGCTGTGTAGAAATTGGATTTGGAGATATTAAGGTACAGTGCTATTTCTTGTCTCATATTCACCTGTTTATTTACGCGAACATATGGACGGTGCACTTTCGGTAATTTATACAGACATGTAGGATTTTGAGCGCATGCGCGAAGGTATCCTTATCTAATTGGTCAAACAACTGTTTCTTGAGCTGTGATTGGTGGGAGAAACTGTTTCACAATGAAAAATAGTGTTATAATGACCATCATTATCATACAGTTTTCAGACATATAACAGTCAGGGTCGAACATAAAGTGTCTTTCACTTTCCCGCCTTAATTGGCCCTTGTCTCATCTTTCCTGATATCCTCATTCTTCTTTTCTTTTCATGATATCTCCTGTCTTCTGCTCAAGGCATTAGATGAGGCAGGGTGTGTGTAGCTCCACCATTGATTGTGCTACACCCTCAAGGGCGCACGTCCGGTGAGCTCGGAAATTGAGGGGATCCCGAGGGATTCTGAACTTGGTTACTAGATGCGACTGCAGTCGGCTCCTGGCGACGAACGTTGGAACCTAAGAGCGTTAGTCAAATCTAACCTATAATTTAGCTTCACACAAGTGTAATTAGTGGAAGGTTCTTTTACATGCCATAAATCTATGACGTGGCTTCCCCTCTGAAGGAAGGCATACTGAGGAATTTTTAACGGTCTTAAAAAAACGACTACTTTGGCCACGTTTGTACTTTCGACCTTGGGCTTAGAAACTCAGCATGGTACCAACTACACCACCGAAGCCGCTGTGATTCAAATTAAGCGATGGCCTTGCAGTTTAACTTATTTTCTTATCTTGTGTCTACTAATCAATCGAGTTTTCGGTTAGTCGATTTTAGCCTACTTTTCACATTTTGCAAAAATGAGGAAAAAGTAGACTTATGAGATTGATCCGGGAAAATGTGTGTCTGTCTGTCTGTCTGGCTGTGTGTGTGTCCCTCCCTATCAACTCCTAAACGGCTGCAGAAATCGAAACAAAATTTAGTATGAGGAAATATGTATACCGGAATGTCTCACGTCCATATTTGAAAATGATGTCAGTGCTACCAACTGCTGAAAAAACGCACTAGAAATGTGAGCTCCATGTTGGATATCTTGGAAGGTATGCATAGGAGCTATTCCAAAATCGGCACACATGTAGATAACACTATTTCAGTTTAATTTCCAGGAGGCCATACATGACAGTGTTGCCAAAATAATGTCAAGCCTTCTGATAGGTCCAATTTTTAAATGCATATAATTTCCAAACTATCAATTGGATTTGAACCAAATTTTGTATGTAATATGTGTACATAAACAGATATGACTGAGCGTATTCGTAAGAGACACCAGGGCTGCCAACTGTTAATAATTGCTCTCTCTATTTTGTTTTTATCAAAATACCAATATATCAGAAAGTATGCAAGCCGACGGCTTTAAACTATGCACACATATAGTACCTGACATTTTAGATTAATTTTGGAGTAACTTATATACTTCAGTTCTACCAACATAATTCTAAGCCTTGATAGGGCCAATTTTTAAATACATGTAACTTCTATACTATCAGTTGGAATTCAACCAAATTTCGTATGTGCTATGTGTAACATAACAGATATGACTATAAGTATTCTTAAGAGCAATCAGGGCTGCCAACTGTTAATAAATGTTCCCGGTCAATGCATGTGAGATTTTCGAAGTGAAATGCCATGTCCTGTGGTTCGGATTCCACGTAAAATGGAGGTCCCGTGGCTCATGATCTCGAGATTAACGGTCATGTTAAACTAGAAGCTTCCTTTTTTGTTAATAAATGCTGTCTATATTGTTTTACCCTAATATCAATATATCAGGAAGCATGCAAGCCAACAGCCCTATACTTAGCACACGTATAGCACCTGACAGTCTAGATTAATTTGGAATAATTAATATAAGTCAGTGCTGCCAACATGATTCTATGCCTGCTGATAGGTCCAATTTTAAAGTACATGTAACTTCTATACTAACAAATGGATTTCGTCCAAAATTGGCACAACTAATTATCATAATATTTCAGATTAGGCTGTTTCTGACCAGCACACGCATGCCATTGTTGCCAAATGCTTTTACGCGTGCTGATAGATCCAGTGTCTTAACTGCATGTAACGTCCATTGGACTTCAACCAATTTTTTTATTCTGTACCTAAGGAGATGGAACTAAGAACATATTCAGTCACCAGGGCTGCCAACTGTAATGCTCTATTAGGCTACATTATACCAGGTATATTTCGAACTAATTAGACATTTCGATATTACCAACTTAATGTCGTCATTATTCTAGATAGGTTCATATACTGTAGAATAATCATTGGCATGAAACTTAATTTTAAGAAAAGAAGGCTCTTTAGTTCGTCAGGGAACTTCTTGTTTATATTTTATTTATCGTGTGGCTTTTAGTGCCGGGAGTGTCCGAGGGCATGTTCGGCTCGCCAGAGTCTGTAGCTGCTTACACCCAGAAGGTGAGCTACACGTTCCGTTCAATTTCAAGTAGTTCAACTTTCGCTACCAGATGTCAATGATACCTAGTGGCGAAGGTTGGAACTTGGATGGAGCGTCCCAACGAAATCTAACCTAGAAATTTAGCTCCACATACGTTTAGTCTGTGGAAGGATCTTATACAGGCCATAAATCTATGACATGGGACCGCTGGCTTTTCTTCCCCTCCGAAGGAAGGCATACTGAAGGTTTTTTAACGCTCTTAAAAACCCCGACGACTTCTGCCGGGTTTGAATCCGCGATCTTGGGCATAGCAGATCAGCATGCTACCAACTACGCCACCGAAGCCGCTGGTTTTCGATTAATTTCACATTATTCGATTGTAGTTGGTCTTGATTCGATTAACGGAATGTCACTTTTTACCCGCTCTAGTTGGAAGCGATATGCGTTACTGAAGGGAAGGCTGAGTCAATGTTCACAAACAATTTTCATTTCTGTTTGAAAGAAAACCAGCCGAAGCCAAATTGTCGCCGCAGAAGAGGACATGTCGTATGGTAACCCTAAGTGTGGGATGTAGTGGTAGAGATTGGCCTTCAGGCTGTGTAAACAACTCGCCAAATGTAATTATAAGATGGCGTCATTATCGTCAATTGAAACCAGCACACAATTGAGTCAATTGTTTCACACGGGACTAAATTCCTCTCTTCCGAGCACCAGCTCGTGACACCCGTAGCGTCTGCCACATGATAGGGTACTTTGACGTTGCGAAAATAAATACACATTGTTAGAGAAAAACCCTTTGCAATCGTGCCAACTTAAACGGGATTTCCCTAAAATGTACGGAATTGCTGTGTGTTCTGGGGATCTACTATAATATTTTAAAAGATGGTATATTGGCTTTCACGGCCAGTAAATTAAAACTCAACAATTCTTTTGGGTTTGCGCCGTGTGTTGTGTGGGGTTACGCCTAAGGTCACCAACCTGGCTCATCAGCGGGCTCTTGGTGTCCCCGCCTAGGCCCCCGCAGGAGTAGCGAACTGCGCGCTACCTCTCTTTATATGAAGTGCAACTGCACCTCTTTACTGCGAGAACTAAAAGCTCAAGCAGCCTCCTCTAATCTCTGACTTTCCCAGAACTACTCATCTTTACTATCCTTTCTGCATTCTCGTATTTCATGCACTCAGGTCACATTCTGGCCAATTTGATTTCATTGTAATCACCCAATCACCCTAACACAATTGCAGTTGGTCGACATAGCTCTCAAGGCCCTCGGGCTGATAGGCTAGAATAGTCTGCATCGAAGCCGGCGATGCATAGGTCAGGTCAGGAACCTCCCTATGAAGGCTTCCAAAAAGATGGTATATTGGCTTTCACGGCCTTCTTCTTCTTCTTCTACCTTATCCGATACGGACGTTGGCTACCACCATGGCTAACACCCTCTTATCCTGTGCAATCCTGAAGAGTTCCGTGGAAGACAGCCCAAACCACGTTCTTAAATTATCCATCCAAGTTATTCGTCTCCTTCCCGGTCCACGCTGACCTTCAATTTTACCCTGAAGTATAACTTGAAGCAGACGGTATTTTGGACTCCTCATCATGTGTCCCAAGTATTCCGATTTCCTCTTCTTAATTGTGTTTAACAGCTCAGGTTGGTTGCTCACACGCTGAAGAACCTCGGCATTACTCACATGTTCTGTCCACGAAATTTTAAGAATCCGCCGGTATATCCACATTTCAAAAGCTCGAATCTTCTTTTCTGTAGCTACGGACAAGGTCCAAGCTTCAACACCATAAAGAAGGGTGGAGACAACATAACACTTCACAATTCTTTTCTTAAGCGTCATACTGAGATCTCGACAGCATAGTAGTTGTTTCATTGTCATAAAGATGGATCTAGCCTTCTCTATACGGCATCTTATTTCAACTGAAGGATCCCAGGATTCACGGCCAGTGAATTAAAACTCAGGCCGCTTGAGCTTTTAGTTCTCACAGTAAACAGGTTCGGTTGTACTTTTTATAAAGGGAGGTAGCGCGCAGTTCACTACTCCTGTGGGGGTCCGGGCGGGGACACCAAAAGCCCGCAGATGAGCCAGCTTGGTGTCCTAGGCGAAACCCCACACAAGCACGGCACAACCCTAGAAGAATTGCTGAGTTATAATATTTTATAGTCTGAGTCTCCTTGCTTCAAACTCTAAGACGTAACTATTTATTCTTTGAAGGACTTTTTCCGGCCAGTCAATGCTACCAACATAAATATTTACTTTCGTAACCATCCTCAAATCACGTTGGAATAAGATAACGTAAGGTCAATTGTCCGACCATGGTGGACGAGAGGGCTACCGCGTTACCTCGCTGGCATCGGGAGAGCGTGGGTTCGATTCTCAGCTCAGACATCTTGGAAGTGGTTTTCTGTGGTTTACCACTTCTACTCCAGACAAATCCCGGGATGTTAAGGCCGTGGCCGCCTCTTTCCCAATAATAATAATAATAATATGACACGTTCTGTATTTACTGCATATAGCAAGGGATTTTCGCACAGGCGCTGTTTTAAGAAAATACGGTTATTTATTCGTGGGCCTGCCCTCATAATCCCCGCCGTCTCAATCCTCTTAAAAGACAAAAAATAGCTCCTTTAATTTTACTCTCATATACAATTAAAATACATATTTTCCTCTTATTATAAGAATACCGAGACAGCGGTGCTTATAACCACGGCCGACTGGATGCGAACTGCGCTCTCCTCTATAGACCGCAGCTCGCATCTTGTACGCCGTGATATAATAATCTATTTATTTATGTTGCCGCTAGGATCACTACAAGAACAAGGAAAGCATCAGACTGGTTTTTATATGCAACTAGCAACCCGCCCCGACTTCGCCCGGGAACAGTTATGAATTCATTACGTGATAAGCGTTTTTTTTTGTTTACGCCTTTTTTTCCGATGAACTACGACCTATATTCGTTTTACGTCTCGGCATAATGGGTAAACATCACTGACTGGACTATTAATTATATTATCATGGAGATGCATGTGCAACGAATTCTTGTCAGACGTAATTTAAGAATGGCGAGGTGCATGAAACACAAATCTCCCTTCCGTCCAATCTTAACTTGACTGTGTATTTTGCGAAACGAAATGTTCACAGGCGAAATTAAGAAAAGCAGAGTTGCACTTCCAAGGAAACTCCAAACACAACTCTTCTCTGAAGTCTTAACTCAACACGACTCGACAGTTTGCCCCTAGCTAGCTCGTAAACTGTCGCCTCGGTAATTGAATGGAGATTGTTGGAAGAAATGGAAACGTAAAAACACTTATAGTGGGCGATGGATTGAAGATAGAGATATGCTCTCACGGACTTATTTGTAGAACTTTTCATGCTGAACAATTCTTACACTCATAGTATATAGATATTTTTAACGATTTGCCCAGCGTAAACTTAAAAAGCGCACGGACGCCAGATTTTTTTCGGATTTTTACTGCGTGGCTTCCTTTGATCACAAATAAAGGATTTTGTACAGAAACCTTCCTCGAGATATCCTTTACAGAATGGTGAAAACCGCATCAAAATCCATCCAGTGGTTCTCGAGATTACCCGTGACATCCAAGAATCGGGGACTTTGTTTTATACTAAGTAGAGATTAACGACGGGGATGCTGCTCCCAGCGACTGGATCCTACCAGGCCTAGGCTATGTAGACCTGCGCCACTCAGTGTCTCGTTTTGCTGTTCACGGTTTTAAGTTCCGAGTGTGTGTGGTGATATCTGTGAACGTTATCACGTACTGCATTGCAAACAGAGACTTAAAAACCCCTAACAGATTTTCAGCCTACTTTTCACATTTTGCAAAAATGAGGAAAAAGTAGACTTATGAGATCGGGCAAATGTATGTATGTCTGTCTGTCTGTCTGTCTGTCTGTCTGTCTGTGTGTGTCCGTCCTCCCCCCCCCCCCCCTATCAACTCCTAAACGGCTGCAGCAATCGAAACAAAATTTGGTAGGAGTAAAGATCTATACCTGAATATCTCTCGGCCATATTTGAAAATCATGTCAGTGCTACCAACTGCTGAAAAATCGCAATTGAAATTTGAACTCAAAGTTGGATATCTTGGAAGGTGTGAATGGGAGCTATTTCAAAATTGGCACACGATTAGATAGTAATATTGCAGTTTAATTTCCAGGAGGCCATACATGGCAGTGTTGCCAAAATGATTATAAGCATGCTGATAGGTCCAAAATTTAAATGCATATAACTTCTACATTATCAATTGGATTTCAACCAAATTTCGTATGTGCTATGTGTACATTAACAGATATGACTGAGCGTATTCGTAAGATCCACCAGGGCTGCCAACTGTTAATAAATGCTCTCAGTTTTTAAATCCAAATACCCATATATCAGAAAGTATGCAAGCCGACAGCTTTAAACTATGCACACGTATAGTACCTGACATTCTATATTAATTTGGAGTAACTTATATACGTCAGTGCTGCCAACATGATTCTAAGCCTGCTGAGAGGTCCAACTTTAATTACATGTAACTTCTATACTATCATTTGGGTTTCAACCAAATTTTGCGTGTGTTATGTGTACCATAACAGATATGACTATGCCGATTCTTAAGAGTAACGAGGGCTGCCAACTGTTAATAAATACTGTCTCTATTTTTGTTATCCTAATATCAATATATCAGAAAGTATGCAAGCCAATAGCTCTAAACTTTGCACACGTATAGTACCTGGCATTCTATATTAATTTGATGTAACTGATATATGTCAGTGCTGCCAACGTGATTCTAAGCCTGCTGATAGGTCCAATTTTAAAATGCATGTAACTTCTATACTAACTAATGAATTTCATTCAAAATTGACACAACAATAGATCATATTATTTCAGATTATTTCTGATCAATACATGTATGTCATTGTTGCCAACATGATTTTACGCGCGCTGTTAGATCCAATGTTTAACTGCATGTAACGTCCATGCTATCCATTAGACTTCAACTAAATTTTGTATTCTGTACCTTAAGAGATGGAATTAAGAATATATTGTCACCAGGGCTGGCAACTGTAGTTCTCTATTATTACCAACTTAATATCGTCATTATTCTAGATAGATCCATATAGATTAATCATTAGCATGAATCTTAAATTTTAAGAAAAGAAGGCTCTTTAGTTCGTCACGGAACTTCTTGTTTTTTTTGATGTGTGACATCTTTTCTCTCGGTTGCTGTATATTTTTGTGGGAGTGATTTTGAAAAATGGGACGGAAGTGGATCGGACGGAAGTGTCTAAGACGCACTGCCAGCTGGATCGTATCCCTCCTGGACTGTCATCACCACACAAAAATCTTTTTTATTTACACACTAACAATACATAACAATTCCAAGACTCTTTTTTTTTTTTTTTCACTGCCTACTTGATATGTCGACTCTCGCCTTGCCTTCTTGATTGTCCTCGCACTGCCTTCTTGATACTCTGCTGCTAATCATATCAATATGACTCATTTTAACAGAATCCATATGAAATTACATGTTGGTCAGTGAATCAAGAGGTCCGGGAACTGGGCAAGCCTTTCATGATCTACTGCTGTGCACATTGCATTTACTCGCAAGTTGACCTATTTATAAGGAATTTAAGGTTATGAGCGGTGTCGCGTCTATTAATCTAGTTGATCCATATCGTATTCTTTATTTAGGCTAGTGCTGGTGGAAGCTACAAATAATCTAATAAAATGAGTTCCGTATTATAAACTAAAATATCTGTAAAACACTCTTTTACAATTAGATTAATATTTTTGCCAATAATAGTATAAAATACCGGTGTGTCAACAATTTAACGTGAGGTTTCTTCTATGTCAGATGTTACACATCATACGCCACTACAGTAAGGCTCGTAAAGTTTTTTTTTACTAATTGTCTTTGGCTGCAATTAAATCTAAATTAACTTAATTAATTTTATTATAATTATTGAGTAAGGTGGAATTATTTAATTTAATTATCAATAAGAAATCTTTCAGATATGAATACGTTCGTATCTCTGCGTATATAAAATCATCAATATTATTGTGTTTATAACGTTATAAGTCACCTTGGAAATAAGTTCCTCAGTTTTTATTATGCCACAGACACCACTAGAACACAAGTTATCAGAGAAATTCTATATATACACTCAAGTAGACGGGGCTGAGATGACCTCGCAGCAAATACTTGCCACATTTTGAGGATCACGATATGAAGTGGTTGCGCTGTGGTCCGCAATGAGGTCATGTAGAGCCAATACACTCGTACTCGTACAATCTCGAGGTTTTGAGCACCATTGTTCAGCCGAGTGCTTGTGAAATGGAAGCCTGTCCCTGGTCTGTACGCCAACGCGCGGGACTAGACATACCACTGCGTAGTTCCTGCCAGCCAACTGGTCTCGGCATTCAACACCGATATACATAATACTGTACGTGACAAGGTTTCAATACTAATTCCCCCTTCACCAGAACCTGACTTTTACAGAAACTGGAGAATTATTGAAAATCTAGTCTAATATATAAAAACTAGCATTACCCGTCGCGGCTTCGCTCGTGAATATTCTAGTTGTAAAGAGTACACTTAGCAATGAATGCTATGACTGATTTATCCTTGGTATGAATAATCAGACTTTATCAATTCAGCTACTGGTGCAGTGGTTAGGAGTTTTTCATTCCTTCATAGGTATATCAGAGCGAAGTTAATTTTCTGGGTATATCATAGACACTGTTAAATTAAGGGCCTTTAAGTGTGGTGTTCGGAGACCCTTTATAGTCGAGTGAAAAAGACCTTTCATTCCACACTCTCACGTGAAAATTGCGTGAAAAAATTCTAGAGTGCCCCTTGACCCCCCTTAAGCGCATTATACTGTATGTATTGATGAATTTGGTTCAGAGATAACCTTATAATCGTCTGGAAACTTTCACAGTAATGTAATAATTGGAATTGCATTGCGTCTTACAGAAATAGATGGACCTGTGAGATTCTGTTACCATGGTTACCGTGTTGCATTCTTTCATTGTTTCATTGTAAATATACATGTTTTAAGGTATTTATTTAATTGTGAGGCATTTAAAGAGTAAGTGAGTGCGTTTCGCTTACGCATTGGATTATGCTGAACTTGTAGGTACCCCATATGTGTAGGTTGGTGTTAATTGGACCTTATTTTCGGTACAAAACTGGAATGGGACCTTAGCAGAATAATATAGGGAGGGATGAGATGGTGTGTGTCTGTGTATTACTCCATCACGCAAGAACCACTGGTCCGATTTACATGAAATTTTACACGGAAGTAGCTGATTAACCAGGTTAACATAATAGGCTAATTTTGATTTCGATGCTTTGCACTATTTAAAGATGGCGACCATTTTAGTGACGTAATTACACCGTTTGCTTTCAAACTTTCATATTTTCATTTCAAATAAAAAGAGAACATTAAGAAATAGCACACTTTTAATGGCATATACGATGTTTAAGATTTAATTTTCCATCCGAAAGGTCCTCATCACGGTTAGCGAGTAAAGCCTAAATTTGTGCTATAATACACGGTCAACGCCGAGCGGTGTAGTTGGGCAAAATGTTCGATCCTTACTCTCCCTCCGCGCAGCACCTCGCATATCCCCTGTTTTAAATGCCACCTTCACATTTTAATTATTCATGACCGCAGCGAAACACAGGTACTTCAGCTAGTATATGATAAATATATGATTCACCTACCTTTTTGGGAGTCATTAGGAATTTAAAACAATTATCACTGCTACACTGGAAATATTTGTAATATTACGTAAATGAAGGTTTTATTTCATGCTTGTTCAATGGCGGTGGCCATTGTTTGAGGCGCACACATTGACGTCACATCACTGTTGCCAACATGTCATATACAAAATAAACCAGAACTAAAATGGGTGTCTGGACTAAACCATAATATAATATCGTATGGCCTCGGGTGCCGGATGCAAGCTTTGTTATTTGACGCCCACAGGGCAGCTTGCATGTCGAATTTTGTCATTCCTTGAAACGCTATGAAAGTCATGGAGGTTCGATATCTAAGATCCTTGACACTATAGCGCTTTCTAGTAGAGAATGGAGGAACTTTGTGTTGGCGGAAAATCCCGAGAATAATTTTGCCATTATGAACACGGCCTACTGAATTAACATGCCAACAACGTATGACATGCGTGTGGTGATTTTTGTCGCCTTAAAATCACTTATCATGGCCAGGAGCGAACCTGCAAGCGCGGGGGGGGGGGGTAGACCGACACGATAACCACTCACCCACCGTGGCAAGCCGACTAAACCATTATTGGTCTGGACGAAAATGACTGATTACACTACGAGCAAGGGGTCTGGGGCATAAGCTCCAGGTTAGGTTTCTTTTGTATGTTGTTGTTGTTTGAGTCTTCAGTCTTTTGACTGGTTTGATGCAGCTCTCCATGCCTCCCTGTCCTGAGCTAATCGTTTCATCTCTACATAGCTACCACACCCTACATCCGAGGCAATCTGTTTAACATATTCAAACCTTGGTCTACCCCTACAGTTCTTGTCCTCGACCCTTCCTTCCACAACTAAGCTTGCTATTCCTGGGTGTCTTAGTATGTGTCCTACCAACCTATCTCTTCTCTTCATTAGCAGTCGCCAGAAACATCTCTCCTCTCCCACTCGTCTTAATACCTCTTTGTTTGTAACCCTATCTACCCATCTGATCTTCATCATTCTCCTGTAACACCACATTTCAAATGCTTCAATTCTCCTCTTTTCTGCTGCACCAATAGTCCAAGTTTCACTTCCATAGAGCGCCACGCTCCAGACAAAGGCTTTCAAAAATGACTTCCTAATACCTAAATCTATATTCGATGTCAGCAGATTCCTTTTATGTAGAAATGCTTTTCTTGCCTGAGCCAACCTACTTTTTATATCCTCTTTGCTTCGTCCATCACTGGTTATTCTGCTTCCTAAGTAACAGAAGTCCCCTACTTCCTTCAGCTTTTCACCTGCCAATTTGATCTCCATAGAGGTTTCTGATTTATTTCGGCTGCATTCCAGTATTTTTGTTTTACATTTATTAATTTTCGTCATGAATTCTTTCCGTAAGACGGAGTCCATACCATTCAAAAACTCATTCAAATCCTCAGGCTTGTCGGCCAAGATGACGATGTCATCAGCAAATCTCAAGAGTTGAAATTATTTCTCCTTGAATCTTCACTCCCACTTTAAATTTTTCTCTAATTTCCTTCATTGCTTGTTCAATGTAAAGATTGAAAAGTATGGGTGATAAGTTGCAGCCTTGCCTTACACCTTTCTGAATACCAGCTTCTCTCTCATGTCCTTCAACTCGAATGACTGCTGTCTGGTTTCTGTATAGATTGTATATCCCCCTCCTATCCCTGTACTTTATTCCAATCGATTTCAAAATGTCAAACAATTTAGTCCAATCTTTTGTATATAGAACAGTATTAACCACTAGCAGTAGTGCCCGGCTTCTCCCGGTGGATTTATTTGTTTTATGGATGATAATGACGACTACTACAGAACTGGAGCGCTCAAGGATAAGGATCGGAAAGCACCAACAGAGGCGTACTATTGTCATGATGATAACTGTTTTAAGGGGCCTAAGAAATCTTTTTGCACTAATTACTCCCCGTGACTGCAACTTATAAGCAGCTCGCAATTCTGCACCAGAAAACTGGTAGGGGCTACGCGATGCAGCCCGCATTGCCTGGCAACAATAGACTTGGGTATTATTGAAGCTACGAGGTCATCTGCCCCTATCTGTTCAGGAGCGCTTGTTCTTCCGACTTACTGAACAAAAATCAATCTTTTAGGTTACCTGCGAGGTGTAGCCTAATGCTACATAGCCTAAACTATTCCTCTTGAACCTGCCTATCATATACAAAAACAAACAAACTCTTCAGCTTTATTATATTAGTATAGATTGCAATGAAACTTGGCGCACTTTCACATTAATTTGACGACATTGTTTCGTTTTACTATACTGGATGCGTGGGGTTGGCGATACTGTACATGTTGCTAAAAATGGCTGAGTCAGATCGAATTTAATATATAAGGTGCGTTCAAAAAGTAACGAGGCGGAGGCTGGAATGCGCAAACCGGTGACTACATCGGCTAATCGTGGCGTGTGTAACGAGGTGTGGTTCCGACCAGAGCGTGGAAGGTCAAAGCCCGTCGCTAGAGGGCACGCGTGCACGTCACGTGACGATACAAGGCGAGCAGCAGCATGCATCAATCGTCCAACGCTGCCAGTCGCATTGCAAACAGTGACATAGAGGCGTCAACCGAAGAGCAAAGAGGTGTTGTTCGGTTTCTGACAGCAGAAGGAGTAGGGGGAACGGACATTCATCGCCGAATGTCACAAGTGTGCATGTCCCTTGCAAGGGTCAAGGCGTGGCACAAGCGCTTCAGGGAAGGACGGCTGTCGTTAGCCGATGATGCCCGGTCTGGGGCACCCCCCTGCATTACCGATGACAACGTCCAGCTGGTTGATGCACTCATTACCCAGAGTGACAGTGAACGCCATAGCCGCCGTGGTCGCTCCACGACAATTCACGACCTCATACGGCCAACACAGTCGCGGCACTCCTGCAGAAATTCAAGTGGGAGGTTCTCGGCCACCCTCCATACAGTCCAGACCTCTCTCCCTGTGATTACGCCATGTTTGGTCCCCTGAAAAGGGCTCTGCGGGGCCAATGATTCACCTCGGACGCCGACGCCCAGCTGTACGTGCGGAACTGGTTCACATCGCAGCCCATGGAATTTTATGAGACAGCCATTCACCGCCTCGTGTCACAGTGGGACAAGTGTCTCAACAGCCAGGGACAATACTTCTAACATACAGGTACTGGTTCCCGTAATTATGTCTCCGGTTCGTTACTTTTTGAACGCACCTTATATATAAGTCGTGGTCATATTTGCGATAGCTGGGTGGGTTATAAACAGCGGAGGGAGAAGTAAACATCCATTACTATATCATCTCCAGATATTTTCCCTATTATTAGCCTACTTTTCACATTTTTCAAAAATGTGGAAAAAGTAGACTTATGAGATCGATCCGGGAAAATGTCTGTCTGTCTGGCTGTTTGTATGTCTCCCCCCCCCTATCAACTCCTAAACGGCTGCAGCAATCGAAACCAAATTTAGTATGAGTAAAGAAGTATACCGGAATATCTCGAAGCCCATATTTGAAAGTGATGTCAGTGCTACCAACTGCTGAAAAAACGCAATAGAAATTTGAGCTCCATGTTGGATATCATGCATGGGAGCTATTCCAAAATTGGCACACATGTAGATAATACTATTTCAGTTTAATTTCCAGAAGGCCATACATGAGTGTTGCCATAATAATTTTAAGCCTTCTGATAGGTCCAATTTTTAAATGCGTATAACGTCTACACTATTTATTGGATTTCAACCAAATTCTGTATGTAATATGTGTACATAAACAGATATGACTGAGCGTATTCTTATGAGCCATCAGGGCTGCCAATTGTTAATAATTGCTCTCTCCATTTATTTTATCCAAATACCTATGGGCCTATATCAGAAAGTATGCAAGCCGACAGCTTTCAACTATGCGCACGTGTAGTACCTGACATTTTAGATTAATTTGGAGTAACTTATATACGTCAGTTCTACCAACATGATTCTAAGCCTGCTGATAGGTCCAATTTTAAAATAAATGTAACTTCCATACTAACAAATGGATTTCATCCAAAATTGGCACAACAAGATATCATAATATTTCAGATTATTTCCGACCAGCACACGCATGACATTGTTGCAAACATGCTTTTACGCGTCCTGATAGATCCAATGTCTAACTGCTTGTAACGTCCATTGGACTTCCACCAAATTTTGTACTGTACCTTAAGAGGTGGAACTAAGAATATATTCAGGTACCAGGGCTGCCAACTGTAGTGCTCTATTGGGCTACATTATACCAGGAATATTTCGAACTAATTGGACATTTCGATATTACCAACTTAATTTCGTTATTATTCTAGATAGGTTCATATACTGTAGAAAAATCATTGGCATGAAAAGTAGGCTCTTTAGTTCGTCACGGAACTTGTTGTTACTACAGGTATTTTGTTTAATTTCAGTAGTTTGAGAATATTTTACTTCAATTCTGGTCAAGGGAAGTTGTACCGTTTTAATAACATCTAGGTCATCTGAGTTATTTATTTATTTATTTATTTATTGAGGTTATAAGGGGTGGAACAGCGTGGTGATCTGTCTCGTAGGTCATCTAAACCCAATGGTAAATATGATAGTGAAATGCAATATGAAAATAATACTACCATACTTACTAGCTGTTGTGTTGCCGTAGTAAATGATATTATAATGCTTGTCAGTCGGTAATTTAAGAATGGCGAGGTGCATGAAACACAAATCCCCTTCCGTGTGTATTTTGCGGAACGAAAAGTTCACAGGCGAAATGAAGAAAAGCCAAGTTGCACTTCCAGGGAAACTCCAAACACAACCACTCTTCTCTGAAGTCTTAACTAGTATTCTAGTTTTCCCGACTCGCTCGCCAGCCAGATAGCTCGTAAACTGTCTCGAAGCTAATAATCGAATGGAGATTGTTGGAAGAAATGAAAACGTAAAAAACGCGTATAGTGGGCGATGTATTGAAGATAGAGATATGCTGTCGCGGACTTAATTGTAGAACTTTTCATGCTGAACAATCTTACACTCATAGTATATTGATCTTTACCGAGCGTAAGCTTAAAAAGCGCACGGACGTGGAATTCAGATAAGTACCATCCCAGAAGTAGATGTGGGAATTACGGATAACTAATTCTAGGGTGGCTGAGGTAGGAACGTAACCCAGATCTCAGGAGTGACAGCCAAGAATGCTAGCCACTACACCACGCTGTGGTCAGCCCCTGAAATGAATTAACTGCATGTAAGATCCCCAGGAGTGAGCTCATCTGTCTGTAGGATTGATAAGAGCCCAGCCAAGGTCAGCATTGTGACAATAAATAGCCGCTATCGGCGCAGCCTGGCACAATACGTGTCATCCAGGTGTCTGGTTTCACACATTCTGGTTCCAGGGCTGCCAACAGTTCCGTTTTAATCTTTAACGGAACGCCAAATATTCCGTTCTTTTGGTCAATTTGATAATATATGTTCAAATGTCCCGCTTCAGAATTGATTGTAATACCGGTATCTAGCTTGTTTTCTGGTGATACAGGTACAAGTGTGACAGAGGAAATGATTTATATGTCTGTGCCAGAAGATGGATACATGTTATAGATTTATTAGGGGCAACAAAATTAGGGAATATCTTAGTCCCTGTGAAGTTAATACTCAGCTTTTTTCCCCTCCAATGTTTTTACGGAGAGAGTTATTTCTGTCATTAATATCAAATGGAGAGATTATACTCATAGAAACACAAGCTCCATTATTTTGATAAAACATGAATTGTTCACATTACAATTATGACGATCATTGCGGTGAATTTTATCAGAAGGAACTTACAAATGAAAAATCCTTGCAAAGGGTCGTTCAAATTGAAAGCATTTGTAAGTTGCTGGTGTCATAGTCCTATATGATGTGTCAGCAATATCTAGTTTTAATTTTGTGTATTTGATTATGTAACGCTTATTTAATACACATGTGTATTATTTATCATAACACATTTAACAACCTTGATTTAAAAAAAAATACAATATTTTGGTACGTGTGTTCCGTTTTTCAATTATTGAAATCTGGCAACCTTAGGTTAGCTTGACTGATGTCCCTGTGCTTTCTCTGCTTATACAGGGTCATAAAAACGTGGCCTTAATTTTGATTTGTAGACGATATTCAAAGGGAAAAGGGAATAGATGTTGCTTTCCTGCAAGATGGAGCACCGCTTCACTACAGTCTTATTGTACGTGAAGCTCTCAACAGAACTGGTCCTCTTGCGTGGCCGCCAAGGAGCCCTGACTTACCTCCTTTAGATTTTTTTATTTTGGGGCTTCATAAAAAACATTGTTTACACTCAAAATATCCAGTGCCTGCAACACCTAAAGGAACGAATCACCTTCTTTTGTTGTTGTTGTTGTTGTTGTTGTTGTTACCAGATAAACGAAAGCATCAAGGCCGAAAACGCCTTATGACTCGTCAGTAGAAAGGGGAGTACCTAAGTCGGATGAGCTCTCGTGGTAATTACACATAGGAGGGATGAAATCAATCTGATTGTACTGCGAGGGCGAAGCCCGAGCTGTGTACACTCAGAGCTGAAACCGTCAAGACGCTGTAACGGAAAAGAAGGAAGCTTGTAGTTTAACGTGACCGTTAATCTTGAGATCATGAGCCACGGGACCTCCTTTTTACGTGGAATCCGAACCACAGGACATGGCATTTCACTTCGAAAATCTCACATGCATTGACCGGGAATCGAACCCGGACCGCCTTGGTGAGAGGCATACAGCTAGACCGCTGAGCCACCACGCCCCTAAACGGAAAAGAAGAACTAAAGATAACACAAGGCAGCTACCAGCCTAACTTAAACGTTGTTAGCAATTAAAATTTGGAAAAATATCAAATGATAAATCTAAAGCTTCTGATAAACAAGCCAAGGGACTGGGAAACTGTGCCTAGTAATTGGCTGCTTAATATTAATAGACTTGTAGATACTATCAAGGCCTTTAGTACCAGATTGGATATTATGGTGTATTCTTCGTTTGACCAACTTGCAGATCCTTCTGATCTGTTCATCAATAAGAGGAATATTACGGTCACGTCTAATTTCCGAGCTTCTTTTGACGGACCTTTTGACCTGAAGGAACTGTCGGAGAGTTTTATTTTGGAATGTTTGCATCTTGTCAATATGCGTTTTAGATAGGCCTATATGGCCCCAGGCCTCACAGACATACAGCAGGATAGGGCGGACCAGAGCAAGATATAATTGCTTCTTAATAAGTGAGCTCAAATATTTATTACAAGTGAGAGCAAAAATAGCCTTTTTCCTAGCCGCTGCAAGCTGTAAGACTCGGGCCACATGCAGTCGAAAGGTGAGGGATTTGTCTAGCAGTATGCCAAGGTACTTGACACTGCTAGACCAAGGAAGGAGGGTGTGATGCAAACTGAGTTGGCCAAACTGGGGGCGACGGAGAGTAACGAGAATGGTTTGAGTTTTTTCGCCATTCACTTTAATTTTTATTAAGATCACACCAACGCCAGAACACAGAAATCCAGCGTTGCATAGCATTGATGGCATCGCATTTCTTCTGCTTGGAGGTATAAATTGCAATGTCATCAGCAAACATTTGCAGTTCTACTCCCTTCGCAGTGGGGAGATCATTCACATATAGGCTAAACAGCGTTGGCGAGAGGACTCAACGAATCACCGATGCGATAGCAACTGTGACTCCTGACATGATTTGGCGGACATGGACGGAGGTGGACTATCTCTTGGATGTGTGTCGTGCCACAGTTGGAGCTCACATCGAAACCTACTCAATAGGTAAACACAACTTTATGATTTTCTCTATCTTTTTGTGTAAAAATAATTAAACTATCGGTATTACAGCCTGAGCTATTACAAATCAAAATTAAGGCTACCCTTTTCGAAGACCCTGTATAGGCGCGTATTCAGATTCCTTTTTATGTAGATTTCATAACCTATCGCAATGGGCACCATGTTACGACGTCCGGAAAATTTCGACATATGTTAACGTATCACAGCCTCCAGCCCCCAAAACCACCGTCAGTTATACTTACAAGGGAAGTATCTGAACCGGGGAATCGCAGATCCTGCTGGAACTTTGCAGATACGTTGCGTGAGCCCAAATAGGCAGAACCATGAAGAGAAATCTTTCGGAAATTAACTTCCCCTTGTACTAGATGAAAAATTAAGATTTACACGTTTAAATTGGCGCGCTAGCGGCGTTAGCTTCATTGGCTGCGTTAGAGGTTGCTTCCCGGCCTACGGTGTACAGTCACCGAATGAGAGGCGACAGACCCGGCATACGCTTATATCCGTATACGGAGAGTGTCCCATGCGTTGCATGATGAATATTAACATTGCAAAAGTTATATGTTGTCTGGAGGAAAAATATGGAAAATGTATGGAAAGGCTTCTCAGCATTCAAGAACAGGACCTGTTGGACAGTTTGGATGGTAGGCTATAGGCTATTGATGGTTTTGTGCCTATCTGACTTTCTGGCGTTCGTCTCTTGTAACAAGTGTGATTATTTGTTGTGCTTATTGATATTTACAGGTATCATAACTGGTTGTATAGAGACCAGCACTATGAACGTGGACTCCTATTCTACTCTTACTGTCGCCACACATGAGCTACCGGATGACAGTAACACCAACATCTCCGATGAAGATAATATTTGGGCTGCCACCGATAGCTCACCCAGGAAAGTGTCAGATGAAGCTGTAGGTATGGAATACAAACAAAATGCTGTTGATTATTGGAAAAGCGGTAAGAGGCGCCCGCTTTCCTTTTCGTCGGTAAAAAGTAAGTTTCACCGTTTAGAAAGCAAGAAAGATTTATATTTGTGGGCAGAGCAAGTGAAAAGGGGAGGCACCCGCCGCGACAAATTGAGGAGAATAACATGTGTCGTAAAAGCCCAATTTGACATTGCCCATCAGAATAATGAAGTTATACATGACGTGACAATTCAGCAATGGGCTATGCTAGCTGCACAGGACGTAAAATGTACGGGGTTTAAAGCCAGCCATTCCTGGGTGCAGCACTTTAAGGATCGCTATAACATCATTTCGCGAAATATAACAACTGGGACGACATCAAAGAATGCCCATCGAGAAATGGATATTACGTCAGCAGCAGAAATATTCGTAGAAGAGGTTACATCGGTTCTTGATTCTCTCGACCCTGGGAACGTATGTAATAGTGATCTAAGTGGGTTCAATTTGGAGATGTGTTCGGGTAGGACACTGGCTATGAAAGGGTCGAAAACGGTTTGCTCCAAAGTGCAATCAGTGGGGGCCACAACGCACAGTTATACAATAATGCCAACAATAACAGCAGCCGGCAAGCTACTAGGACCTCTCTTTATAACTCTGAAAGAACCAAAAGGTGTGTTTGGAAAAAGGGTGAAAGAAACTATGTTTGCACATGACAATATTTACGTTGTTCCTACAAAATCTGGCAAAATGGGATCCGCACAATTGAAGGATTGGTTTCACAATGTTTTCAAACAGCATGTACAAGTACCGTCTGGCAATGTAGCACTCCTTCTGGATTCCTTTTCTGGACATAAATCGTTAGAAAGTGAAGAGCGCATACAACTAATGATAATACCTCCTGGAGCCACAGCCTATTGTCAACCATTGGATGTATACGGCTTTAGGGTCTGGAAAATCTTTGTCCGTAGATTTTCGAACACCGTTCGGTTATTGAATTTTGACATCAATTTGGCCCAGAGAAATACAATCTTGAAAATGCAGTCTCTGACATATCACCAATTGTCGTCCCCTCGTTTTACTTCAATGTGGCAATACGCATGGTACCGAAGTCAGTACCTGTCCGACAATCCCGGTGGGTTTGAACACCCTGTGCCATATTGTTTCGATATCAGTGCAATACAATGTAGTACTTGCACTCGCCCGTGTTTCATACGGTGTGGATGGTGTAAGACCAGTTTGTGTTTCCAACATTATTACCACGAACATCACTGTTGTCTGAACTATGTGAAGTAGCTTGGTCACTAACTCACTTGTTTGACTATTGGTTCAGTTTACTCTGTGTTGTGTTGTAATGATATGTATTTGTGATACCTTACATTGCATGATTAACAATAAAGCACGACGTGCAATACATTGTAAAGATGCAGCATTAATGTCCACGCCGCAGCGCAGGTTGTGAGCGCGAGTACGGAGGGCAGTCGTTTGGAGCATGACCTTTTGAGCCACCAATCAGGCGTGAGGCACACCCGCGCTTGACCAGCGCGCACAGTTCAAAATTGTTGTACTTATTGCCGTCTACGGAGGGCAGGAGTTAATTTCCGAAAGATTTTTCTTCATGGTTCTGCCTAGTTGGGCTCAAGCAACATATTTCCTAAGTTTCAGCAGGATCCGCGATTCCCCGGTTCAGAGACTTCCCTTGTTAGTATAAAACAAAGTCCCCGATTCTTGGATGTCAGGGGTAATCTCGAGAACCACCGGATTGATTTTGATGCGGTTTTCACCATTCTGTAAAGGATATCTCGAGGAATGTTTCCCTAGAAAATAATTTATTTATGATCAAAGGAAGCCAAGGATTGCTTACGTTTTATGGGCACGTGGCACGAATGACGTAACTTAAGTTATCGCATTTTCACTTTTCTCCAAGAGAAAAAGACAAAAAGGGAGCCTTGTTCAGTGAGATACGAAATGATCTGCCACGAGATTGGGATCTCATGTGAAGATATCCAGGAGCGTGACCAGCTTAAGAGAGATCTCTTGAACATCGGAGTTTCCAACCCAAGCCGACGCCGAAGTCTGGAAAGGTGAGAGAATAGAACAACACTGTCTACGAATGAGAATGGACTAAGAGCTAAAAGGAAACGGTTGAAATGACGTGGTCCTTAGTTGGTACAAATGAAATGACAAGAAGAAGAAGAATACTAGTAATAATAATAATAATAATAATAATAATAATAATAATAATAATATCGTATGGCCTTGGGTGCCGGGTGCAAGCTTTGTTATTTGACACCCAAAGGGTGGCTTGCATGTCGAATTTCGTTGTTTCTTGAAGCACTATGAAAGTCAAGGAGGTTAGATATCTAAGCTCCATGAACACTATAGCGCTTTCTAGTAGAGAAATGAGGAACTTTGAGTTGGCGGAAACTCCCGAGATTAATTTTGCCATTATGAACTGGGCCTACTGAATTCAAATGGGTTCTTTAACATGCCAACATCGTATGACATGCGTGTCGTAATTTTTGCCGCCTTTCAAAAAAACACTTGCCACGGCCAGGAGCGAACCTGCAAGCTTGGGGTTGGTAGACCGACACGATAACCACTCACCCATCGTGGCAAGCTACTAGTAATAATAATAATCTTTCAAGAGAGATATTTTATTATCAATATTAGACTACTCTCAGGGAGCCTCCGTGGCTTAGGCGGCAGCACGCCGGCCTCTCACCGCTGGGTCCGTGGTTCAAATCCCGGTCACTCCATGTGAGATCTGTGCTGGACAAAACGGAGGCAGACAGGTTTTTCTCCGGGTACTGCGGTTTTCCCTGTCAAAATTTCATTCCAGCAACACTCTCCACTATCATTTCATCTGTCATTCATTTAATCATTGCCCCAAGGGAGTGCGACAGGCTTCGGCAGCCGGCACAGTTCATATCCTCGCCGCTAGTTGGGGGCTTCATTCATTCCATTCCTGACCCGGTCGGAGACTGGAAGCAGGCTGTGGATTTTCATTTTCATTAGATTACTCTCAGGAATGAGGACATCTATGTTACTATTCGAAGTGGTGTTTGGGTTCTTTGTTGTTGTTGATTATTTTAGGTGCTTCCAAATTATTCGATTAATCGATTATAAATCGAACATCGCTTATTACCTGCTCTAATGCTTGCCACGGTGGGTGAGTGGTTATCGTGCCGGACTACCAACCCCAAGCTTGCAGGTTCGCTCCTGGCCGTGGCAAGTGTTTTTTTTTAAGGCGGCAAAAATTACGACACCATGTCATACGATGTTGTCATGTTAAAGAACCCATTTGAATTCAGTAGGCCGTGTTCATAATGGCAAAATTAATCTCGGGAGTTCCCGCCAACACAAAGTTCCTTATTTCTCTACTAGAAAGCGCTATAGTCGTCCAGTTGCAAAACTCGTTTAATCCACTTGTGAATAAGGATCATGTCGTAAAATTAATTATTTAATTAGTTTATTTTATTTTGTTTATTTTGTTTTATTTTATTTTGTTTTATTTTGATTTTCCAGTAAACAAACATAAAAGCAAAAAGTAGAAAACAACAAACACAAAAGATACGTGAGGCAAAGTCCAGAGAAACGTTTCTCATGAAAATGATTCTTATTCACAAGTGGATTAAACGAGTTTTGCAACTGGACGACTCAAATCTAACCCCCTTGACTTTCATAGTGCATCGAGGAACAACGAAATTCGACATGCAAGCTACCGTTTGGGTGTCAAATAACAAAGCTTGCACCCGACACCCGAGGCCATACGATATTATTATTATTGCCAGTTCTAATTGTAAGTGCCGTGAATCTAAGCTCCCGGTCTGACGGGTAACCAAAGAATAGTGTGTGTCCACCCCTACACATTGTCACATAGCGCAGCTCACAGCTTCCTGGAAGACGGAACAATGGATTCTTGCTGCTCGTCTTGTCTGGCTTCCGTGAGGTGAGAGAGACATCGCTCAGCATGTCCAATGAAGAAGCGTCTAGGGTGCGTACAATCGGGATTATAAGCGCCGTGAATCGAACCCCCATCCCAGTCTAACAGATGCTAGAGCCGTGCGCGGATAATCATAACGTTATCCGCAGTGGCGTACGAAGGATTTGCTTCTGGGAGGGAGTGGGGTGTTCATTAATATAATAGCGTAATAATTATAATATCGTATGGCCTCGGGTGCCGGGTGCAAGCTTTGTTATTTGACACCCAGAGGGCAGCGTGCGTGTCGAATTTAATGCTTTTTGTAGCGCTATGAAAGTCAAGGAGGTTAGATATCTAAGCTCCTTGATGCTATACCGCTTTCTAGTAGAGAAATGAGGAACTTTGTGTTGGCGGAAAATCCCGAGATTAATTTTGCCACAATGAACACGGCCTACTGAATTCAAATGGGTTCTTTAACATGCCAACAACGTATGACATGAGTGTCGTGATTTTTGTCGCCTTTCAAAAATCACTTACCATGGCCAGGAGCGAACCTGCAAGCTTGGGGGGTTGGTAGTCCGACACGATAACCGTGGCAAGCTATATAATAGGGTAATTGTGTACATTATTAGAAGAGCAGATGCCCTTGCTGTTCAGCCCCTTAAAACGACCATAATTAAAATGATATTTCGATTAATATTCATAAAAACAATAATAGCCGTTCTCTTTGCAAGAAAACTATGTTAGGCCTTATTCTTTTTTTCGACACAATAAAGAAATGAAAAAACTATGGAAGATAGTAACCAAATATTAAAAGTGAAACGATGCAGTGGTACCATCATGACCATAGTTACGTGGTTGCTTACAATATTGATATTATGTGAGAGAAAAATAATGTTTTGCCAATACTATTTTGTCTCTCAACATTTGCCTATCTTGATGACTTTATCTGTATCATTAATTGGAACAAAATTGCAGAAACTCCTCAGGTACTGAATTATCTTGAACGAAACGGACACACAATTAAAGCAACCCGAAGCGACGTGAAAAATGTTACCGATCACACACTTCAACAGTAAAATAGATCCATGGCTTGCTCCAACGATGAAGGAGAAGTCTCGCTGCGAGTAGAGTGCAGGACATTTACCAAGTGAGGAACGTGATTACTAGAGACGGGAATTTGCCTATTTGCCTATTTTATTCCTATGTTTAGAAACGTAGGGTTTCGAGATATAAATCCGTTTTAGGTTCTTTTAGGCTAGATTTCGTTGGTTTTATTGTGCCTATAAATGCCTATTTCAAGGGTTTGTGCCTATTTGGAGTATAATTGCCTATTTGATGTCTTTTGACTGTATTTTAAATTGTATTATATTGCAGCTGGTTTGCTCGACAGAATTATATTCTCATTTCTCAATATGTGTTTACCCCACGAACAAGAATGGGAATTCTCGGAAGTCACCAGAAATAGCGCTTGGGAAATTTCCATCTGAAGAAACAAGGAACAATTTGACCTCGAAGCCTTCAACCCCTCCAAACTCGCAAGACACATGCGAGAACCAATCAACGTCGAATTATGTTGCACAACCCGTATCCCCTACCTCCCTCTCGATGCAAACTGTGTAAGCGTACGCTTTATCTTCACTTAAGATTCAGAACTTTGTGTGATTTATTGCGAAGAAGTAGTGTGTCCGTGGCAAAGCCGAAAGATAAATTATCGAAGTCTTACTGCCTGAAGCAGGGGATCACAGGGGTTACCAATTTCACTACCGATGGAAGAGTAATCTTCTGCCAAGCTTGCTGTAAAGATTTAATTCGTTTGTTTCTTTTGTTTATGTGATAGAGAAGTACGATCGCATTTTATTGTAGCATTTATAGGCCCATAATTTATGTATTGTGGCAAGTTGTTTTGTTGCAATGCTGTATTAGACATGAACTCTCAATAATTTATATATAAAATGTAAATAGTCATTTAATTACTGAACGAGGAGTTAGAACGCTGGTGGTCTCTTGTCCCGGAGTGGATGAAAATTAAAAATCGGTACTTTGAACTCTGACGCATTCCCTCTGAAAATAGAGATTTACAACTTAAATAACAATTTTTTTGAAAAAGTCGCGAGTAACTTTCACCAGCGCTATGTGTGGCTCTAGTCTGGGGGAGCGTTAAGCTCCCAGGTTAGGGCCGCGAAGCAGCCAACAAGCCTCTAGCAACCCCTCTAGAGTCTTGCTAAATTGTGGCAAAAAGTAAGGTTATGGGCGAATGCCAAAATTTCAAATTACACGGTTTTCTAATTTTCAACGAGGATTGCAGGCTTGTGGATACAAATCATGCAGGATCTATTGCAGGCAACAGAAAATAGAGAAGAGTGGAATACTCATGGTGGAGTCATGTAGGATTGTTGAAGTAGTCAGGGGAAGTTTGGAAGGAACGTCTGGGAAGATAGCCGCAGTCAGCGAAAAGTTTGATAGGGTCCTGCAGTGGAATCCAGTACAAGGGAAGCAGTGGTAAAGGTAGCCAGTGTGCTACGAGGTGAGGTAGATGAAGCAATTGACCTAAAACCAGATGCAGAGGCTTCGTTAAAGTTTTGCCCAATCACTTCATGTGATGTTGAGAGATCTTTCTCTCAATATAAAAACATTCTTCATGACAGGAGAACAAACTTATTACCAGAAAACATTGAAAAGTTGCTTGTTGTCAATTCTTATTATAGTAATTAAATATGTTATTAAATTATAATAAATATTTTCATGCCTATTTTACACGTTAGAGCCTATTTACATGCCTATTTTGGCTATTTTAAGAGCCTATATGCCTGCCTATTTGAACTGTTTTTAGTGCCTATAATTCTCGTCTCTAGTGATTACATTTTAAATAGGCTATATATAGGAGTAAGAAACCTCACTAGTAGTAGCTAGTGATGTGGACCGGGTAAATACCCAGTGGGAAGGTAAATATGAATTGGGTATTTACCCGGGTATATACCCAGTGGTCATTTAAATACCTAAAATGAGGGTATTTTCAGTTTTTTGAGCTTTGTACAACACTTAAAGATGTGTTGATGAAGTGTTGGACAAGCAAGGACTGAAACACAGGTATTTGATGCCTTAAATTGAAATCAGGAACAATATTAATCCATCAAAACTAAAATAAAAGGAAAATGGACGTCCGGATATTTTTGTGTATTTATATGTTTTGGCACCGTAGTCTTGTCTTTAAGTGTATTTTTTCCTTAAACTAAAGTAAAATATTGGATAAAACCTTTTGGTTGTTTTGTGTTTTAAATTTTTAATAAATACCAAGATATTGAGAAGGTTGAGTTTTATTGCGATACTGGAAATGAGCAACAAAGATGTGGGAGGGAAAAGCTACTTTTGTAGTAATAAGAGTAGGCTATATGGATATTAATTGAAATGTGTATGCCTAAACTCAAAAGGTAATAAAATACATTCAATAGAAATGACATTTAAAAAAAGCTTAGTAAAAGGGCTTTAAGTTATTTTTCATTCAATTTTAAATATTAAAAATGTATTAATTTTTTAAATCATACTCTAAATAATATGAATGCATATCAGGAAGTTTTTGTAGTATGTGGGTTCTATAATGGGTGTAGATGTATGCCAGCAAGCATATGGGTTGGCAACACTGCTCCGCTCATCCTACCCAGAATTCAAACTGACACTGTACTTCACTCCGATTTTCTATTCTTTGTTTGATGCCTACTGTACTTAACCTAACTTTTTCAGTGTAGTGGGTTGTTAGTTTATATCTCCTGAGCTAATTCACAATTCTAATTTTGTTTGTAAGTCCCAATTCTAATTAAATTTAATTTTATTAACTATCTAATGTTGTTACATTTCTAAAAAGTTAATGTAGAATAGTTTGCATACCGGTAGCCTTTTTTAAGGTTCAACTTACCACGACACAGGATTTTCAATGACAAATCTAAAATGCCCGAGTATTTATCCTAATTGGGTATTTACCCGAGTATATACCCTGGGTATTTACCCCGATTAATAAATACCTGGGTATTTTACATCACTAGTGGTAGCGTAAAACAGGTGATAGATGGGACAATATAAAGATTCAAGTAAAGAAATGTGTCGGTGGGGGTTAACCCCTAACCCTTCCCCCCGTCGGTACGCCACTGGTTATCCGCATCCCGCCCGCATCCGCACGTTTGTTGTTCGTATCCGCTGACATTACAATAATATTTTTTAAATGTATTAGTGATAAAGTATTAAAGCTGTAGAAATTGTAGGTGAAAGTCGTTCCCCTAGGCTATGTATGTCATGTCAAAACAAAAAGTCAACCCCTGGCACTATCCAGCCCATGACGGGCCTAGGCCGACCAAGCGACCGCTGCCCAGCCGTTTGGCCTGCAGATATTGGGGTGACGCGTGATTAGCGCGTCGGGTCCCCTCGGCCGTTAATCTTGGTATTCGTGATCGGGGCACTATCTCACTGTCAGACAGCTACTCAGTTCTCCTCACGAGGCTGATTGCACCCCGTTCCGACCCTCACGTCCGTTTTAAAATCCCTGACGGTGCCGAGGATCGAACCCGGGGGCTCCGGGTGAGAGGCAGGCGCGCTACCCCAATACCACGGGGCCGGCACATCTATATCATGTGCTATGTTTAAAATGAATGTTATACAGCAACCCTCTTCAGTTTGGAGTGTTCATTATGAGATTAGGTTAACTCTTTATAGGACAAAACTATTCTTTAATTGTTTTTATCATGTTAATTGTTATTAATGTTCATTTTGTTTCTCTAATTTTAATGTTTATATATATTTATTTTGCAAAAATGAGGAAAAGTAGACTTATGAGATCGGGTAAATGTGTGTGTGTGTCTGTCTGGCTGGCTGTGTGTGTGTGTGTCCCCCCCCCCCCTATCAACTCCTAAACGGCTGTAGCAATCGAAACAAAATTTGGTAGGAGTAAAGATCTATACCTGAATATCTCACGGCCATATTTGAAAATGTCAGTGCTACAAACTGCTGAAAAATCGCAATTGAAATTTGAGCTCAATGTTGGATATCTTGGAATGTATGAATGGGAGCTATTTCAAAATTGCACACGATTAGATAATAATATTGCAGTTTAATTTCAAGGAGGCCATACATGGCAGTGTTGCCAAAATGATTATAAGCCTGCTGATAGGTCCAAAATTTAAATGCATATAACTTCTACACTATCAATTGGATTTCAACCAAGTTTCGTATGTGCTATGTGTACATAAGTGGATATGACTGAGCGTATTCTTAAGAGCCACCAGGGCTGCCAACTGTTAATACATGCTCTCAATTTTTTTTTAAATCTTAATACCCATATATCAGAAAGTATGCAAGCCGACAGCTTTAAACTATGCACACGTATAGTACCTGACATTCTATATTAATATGGAGTAACTTATATACGTCAGTGCTGCCAACATGATTCTAAGCCTGCTGAGAGGTCCAACTTTAAATACATGTAACTTAACTTCTATACTATCATTTGGATTTCAACCAAATTTTGTGTGTGCTATGTGTACCATAACAGATATGACTATGCCGATTCTTAAGAGTAACCAGGGCTGCAAACTGTTAATAAATACTGTCTCTATTTTTGTTATCCTAATATCAATATATCAGAAAGTATGCAAGCCAATAGCTCTAAACTTTGCATACTTGTAGTACCTGGCATTCGAGATTAATTTGGTGTAACTGATATATGTCAGTGCTGCCAACATGATTCTAAGCCCGCTGATAGGTCCAATTTTAAAATGCATGTAACTTCTAAACTAACTAATGGATTTCATTCAAAATTGACACAACAATAGATCATATTATTTCAGATTATTTCTGATCAATACATGTATGTCATTGTTGCCAACATGATTTAACGCACGCTGTTAGATCCAATGTTTAACTGCATGTAACGTCCATGCTATCCATTGAGCTTCAACTAAATTTTATATTCTGTACCTTAAGAGATGGAATTAAGAATATATTCAGTCACCAGGGCTGTCAACTGTAGTTCTCTATTATTACCAACTTAATATCGTCATTATTCTAGATAGATGCATTTAGATTAATCATTGGCATGAATCTTAAATTCTAAGAAAAGTAGACTCTCTAGTTCGTCACGAAACTTCTTGTTTTTAATTTATGTTCCTATAGATTTAATTTTTGATATCTTTTTATTGAATTAAATAATTAATTTTGAATTGATTTTCACACTTATTTTCATAATGTTTTAATAGTTATGTTTTATTATTTTAATTTTTATATTTCTTCTTCTTCTTTCCTCGATTTTGTCCTAAAATAACCAATTGAATTCACCGTCTCTTATTTCCTTTATCCTTTCTTGCCTTCCACTTTGTCTCCTTCTCTCTTCCGTCCAGATGTTAACTCGCTTCTTCTTTTCCTTCTCCTGGAAGCCCTTGAAATTTTTGATCATATTTCTGAAAAGTGGTCTGTCCTCAATAATATCTATTGTTACTTCCATCTCTTCCATGAACCCATTGATTACCATTCTTGCTTTTGTATACATGTCTGAAAATTTGTTTTGTGAGTCTGGTGTTATTCATCCTCATTACGTGTCCAAAGAAATTAACCCTCCTTTTCCTGATCGTAACGTCGATTTTTTCAATTTCTTTATTTTTGTAGAGGTCGTCATTTGTTTTTATATTTCATTGTTACACTCTAATTGTTAATGTTTTTGGTTTTAAATTTGTTAAAATTATATCCATTTTTTATTTTTACGTCAAGTATATAATATTTGATTCTCAGAAATACTAGCACTTCGGCATGGACATTCTCCGAAATTTGGCTGAAAGATTGAACTGTTAGCATCTTTGAATATTAATGGTTAATATAGAGACCACTATCCAATAAAAGGGTAAATCATCTTACATTTGTCATATTAGAAATGAACACGCTAGAAGCTAGATAGAGCTGTCTGTATGAACCGAATCAGTTGGTTGGGTCACGTGAAAAGAATGGGAGAGGAGAGGTAGACCTAGGAGGCGATGGTTAGATTCACTGTTGAACGATTTCAAAGTGAGAGGTGTAGAAGCAGATGAGGGCCGCATTGGTAACTGCTGATCGAGGATCGTAAGGCGTCTTGTTCGCAAACAGAGGCTGGAAGCTAAATGGCAAAACAGTCTCAAATTATTATTCTTGGCTGGCTGCGTTGCTCAGGGGTAGCGTTCTCGCTTGCTGGGTCCAAGGTTGCAGTTTCGTATCCTGGCGCAGTCAGCTGGCATTTGAGGGTGCGCAAATGCGAGGGAGCCGTGTCCGTAGATTTACTGGCACGTTAAAGATTCCGGCACCCCGGCGTCTCTAAAAGCCAGTGTAGTTAAAAGGGACGTAAAACCAATAACATTATTTATTAGTCTCAAATTAAACTGTATATAAGCATGTTCTTAAATTATTACCGATAATAATAAAGTGGGTGCAACTATTCACGTCCGACGAGTTGTGAGCTGACATGCACAGGGGAAGGATAACTCGAGGTTATCAGTTATTCTCTCTCAGGTGTGTACTTACAGACACTTGCTCTCTTAGGTGTGTACCTACGGTGACGAGCTCTATTTTATCTAGTCTTGCTGGAGCTTTATCATGAAAATCCAATGAATATTCGTATAATTTGCATGTACCCTGCAGACCTTGCGTAGATAAACCTAAGTATTGTATATCAAATATACCTCTTAAATAAAAGAAGCAACTTCTTGAACTTCCGATAACCGAGTGTCACCTCACTCTCCAAGTTCCGTGCTACAGCTTAGCCTGTCATTTCTGTCCTAGTTACTTATTTATCCTGAGGGAAGCAACCAGGTGCCGTCTTTTCTTAGCTTGTTCTTATCTAATCCTGTTATTTTGTGATCTATAATGCAAGGCATTAGCTAGTTCAGTGCCATCCATCACGGTTGTGGATTTCTCAGGCCTAAAAGCGACGAAACAGGTTCGAAAGCAGAGTTGGGGATTTACGCCTAACATTTCCGGCGATGAGGTGGTAATGACGTAACAAAGACCACCTCGTGGTATAGCGGCTAGCATTCTTGGCTGTCATCCTGGAGGTCCATGTTCGATTCCCGGCTCTGCCAAGAAATCTTAATTCTAATGTGAGGGCTGGGATGCACTCAGCCTCGTGAGGCGTAACTGAGAAGAGGAGGTATCGATTCCCACCTCAGCCATTCTGGAAGTTTCCCACTTCTACACGAATCAAATGCCGGGATGGTTACTAACTTAAGGCCACGGCCGCCTCCTTCCAATTCTATCCCCAATTTACAAAATACACACATTATTACAGCCATAACAATAACACCCAAGTACACAGGGCTACATTACTACGTTGTTGCATAAGCAAGAGCAACAACGAAGTAACGAAAATTCAATCAATGTATCTGGAGTTTCTCAGTTTAGTTTGGGGATTATCCCGGATGCAAGACGAATTGCATTCTGATTTCATAAATTTCGACAATTTGTTCAAAAAGTGTGTTTAAACAAATAAACAAGACGATAGCCCCTGCCAGAACGGTGTGGCGTGGAGCCCGTGTAACAGTAAAGCCTGGCGGGTGGTGTGTACACATGGGGCGCCCACAAGTAACCGATGTATATAACAAATTATCGTTCAAAAGACGGGGAATTGTCCCCAACAGTGACTAATTGCACTCTAATGCACCTCACTTGATCAACACATCTTTCGATGGTTGGCTGCCTGGCGCAGTGGTAGCGTTCTCGCCTGCTGTGCCCAAGGTTGCAGAATCTAATCCTGGCACAATCAGTTGCTATTTGAGGGTGCGCAAATGCGAGGGAGCCATGGCAGTAGATTTATGTTAAAGATCCCCTTCGTGGTTAAATTTCGGCGTCCCGGTGTCTCTAAAAGCCGTAGTAGGCCTAGTTAAAAGGGACATAAGACGAATAACATTATTACTATACCTTTATCGGTAAGCTGTTGTTTCTAAAGCGTTAATTTCTTTTAACGTCTTTGCAAAACAGAGTAGAACTGTTTAGTTTGCATTCCTTTTTAGCTTTGGGAAGGGATACATGCTCACTTATTCATTCCCTTGAGCAGGCCTCTCTGCACAGTTGATCGATATCTATAGGCGACATCAGGGCACTCTATTTGACAATGTCGGAACCTGACATGAGTATTAAAACTAATACAGTGATCATTGTGTCTCAAAAAATATTTACAATGTAAATCACCAGTTGAGTGTCGTGTCCCAAGAGTTCTTGGGCAATATTCGAAGAAAATATTACTACGTCAAAGAACTTACCCTTAATTTAGGAGGCCGCGGGATGTTTTAATGCGATCAGCTGTTCAGTGGCAGAGTGTTAGTACTCAAGGGAAATCTTTGAAGATAATATTATTACGTTGTAGAAACTGGCCTGAGTTTAGGAGGCTGGGGATGTTTTAATACGATTAGCTGTTGAGTGGCAAAGTACAAGGGCTGAAGAGAAATGTTTGAAGATAATATTATTACGTTATAGAAACTGGCCTGAGTTTAGGAGGCTGGGGATGTTTTAATACAATCAGCTGTTGAGTGGCAAAGTACAAGGGCTGAAGAGAAATGTTTGAAGATAATATTATTACGTTGTAGAAACTGGCCTGAGTTTAGGAGGCTGGGGATGTTTTAATACAATCAGCTGTTGAGTGGCAAAGTACAAGGGCTGAAGAGAAATGTTTGAAGATAATATTATTACGTTATAGAAACTGGCCTGAGTTTAGGAGGCTGTGGGATGTTTTAATACGATCAGCTGTTGAGTGGCAGAGCGCTAGGACTCGAGGGAAATGCTTGAAGATAATATTATTACGTTATAGAACCTGGCCTAAGTTTAGGCGGCTGTGGGATGTTTTAATACGATCAGCTGTTTAGTGGCAGAGCGCTGGGACTCAGGGAAATGCTTGAAGATAATATTATTACGTTAAACAACCTGGCCTGTGTTTAGGAGGCTGCGCGATGTTTTAATACGATCAGCTGTTGAGTGGCAGATCGCTAGGACTCAAGGGAAATGCCTGAAGATAATATTATTACGTTAAACATCCTGGCCTGAGTTTTGGAGGCTGTGGGATGTTATAATACGATCAGCTGTTGAGTGGCCGAGTGCCATGACTCGAGGGAAATGCTTGAAGATAATATTATTACGTTATAGTACCTGGTCTATGTTTAACAGACTGTGGGATGTTTTAATATGATCAGCTGTGGGATGTTTTAATACGATCAGCTGTTGAGTGGTAGAGCGCTAGGACTCAAGGGAAATGTTTGAAGATAATATTATTACGTTAAACATCCTGGCCTGAGTTTAGGAGGCTGTGGGATGTTGTAATACGATCAGCTGTTGAGTGGCAGAGCGCTAGGACTCGAGGGAAATGCTTGAAGATAATATTATTACGTTAAACATCCTGGCCTGAGTTTAGGCGGCTGTGGGATGTTTTAATACGATCAGCTGTTGAGTGGTAGAGCGCTAGGACTCAAGGGAAATGCTTGAAGATAATATTATTACGTTATAGAACCTGGCCTAAGTTTAGGAGGCTGTGGGACGTTTTAATACGATCAGCTGTTTAGTGGCAGAGCGCTGGGACTCAGGGAAATGCTTGAAGATAATATTACGTTAAACAACCTGGCCTAAGGTTAGGATACTAGTGCGTGGTTCAGCGATAACATTCTCGCCTGCTGCCTCCGAGGTTGCAGGATTGAATCCCGGCGCAGTCAGTTGGCATTTGAGGGTGCGCAAATGCGAGAGAGCCATGCCAATAGATTTACTGGCAGGATAAAGACCCCTTCGGGACAAAATTACAGCACCCCAGCGTCTTCTAAAAGCCGCAGTTGTTAAAAGGGACGTTAAACCAATAACATTATTAACTAAGTTTGGGAGCTGTGGGATATACGATCAGTTGTTGAGTGACATGGCCTACTTGATGATACTAGTGCCTGCAATCAGGGGCGTATATAAGGAGGCGAACTGTGGGGGCTCCATCCCCCCCCCCCCCCCCGAGGAAAAACAACAATCAAGTTAAGAAAGTGTTGCTTTGGTAAAAACATAACATAGTTGTAAATTTGGTTGTACCCTAATCTTAACTTATTGGCTAAGATATAAACAATATTAAGATTGAAGTTAGACTACCTCGTGTTGTAGTGGCTAGCAATTTTAGCTGCCGCCCAGGAGGTCCGAATTTGATTCCCAGCTCTGCCAAGAAATTTTAACTCTGGTCTGAGGGCTGGAACGGGGTACATTCAACTAAAAATTCCACAGTACGGTACTTTTGAGAAATAAATTTGTAAAAAAAACTGTTTACCTTTCTACTTAATAAATTGACAAATATTTAGGTACTTGCCATTCATACTCCACAGGCCATAACAGAACATTCATTAAGTATAAAAAATATATTTTGTGTTGTAATGTGTTGTACTTTACAACAATTTTTTGTATTGCCAGTAATAATTGTAGGCTATAGAAACTTAGAATCTTATCTAAAATAATTACACTAAGTTATATGCTCTAAGAAATTGGTTGATATTTCTGGGTATTTTGCGGTGACAATACCCTGAGAATACTCACAATTTTCCAGGATAGTCAGCCCCCCCCAAAAAAATATTGTATATACGCCCCTGCGTGTAATGCATTGGACAATTCCTCTATCAGTTGTGATGCTCGAAGGTAAAAGCAAACATGGGATCTACAATAGAGCTGAGAGTTTGTACGGCCTTGTGTCCAATTGCTAGCCTATCTGATAAGATTATGGCAAATAGATCAGTTATCGATCTCGTTATCTGTTGTATTTGATCTAACCTTCGATATACTGTACTGGTTTTCCATGGACCCCTAATAAAGTATCACGTCAGATCAGGGGCATACCCAGAAAATAATTTGTTAAGGTGGGGGGATAAAGTATGGGCTGCCTTATGTAGTGACTGGCTACAGGACCGCCCATAGCCAGGTAATTGCTGAGGGGTTCGAATATATGGGGTTTTCACTGCAATTTCACTGCCCAGTTTCAATCATTCACCTTCCTCCATTCCATCTCTCATCCCGACGCGCAGGTCGCCCACGGGCGTCGAATAGAAAGACCTGCACTCGGCCTCTGAGGAGGCCACACGACACAAAAACTGCAATTTCTATTATTTTTTGAAATATCGAGCTACAGGGAGTACACACTACTACAGTCATCAGTCATCACAGATTATCAGAAAACTTAACACTCACCCAGGTACACGGGGAGATAACAAAGACGTCTCAAGTCCTTACGAAATTATTTCTTTCGTCTTATTAAAGGTCAATCTCGATTCGAATAGAATATTATGTTACCACAAAACGATGTAAATTTGTTACGGTCCAATCTTTAGTATGCAGTACAGAATTTGTTATTTATTTATTTATTTATTTATTTATTTATTTATTTATTTATTTATTTCGTGTTTTTATTTTGTTTAGTCAATTGTATCTTTTGGTGTTTTGTTTTGTGTTGTTTGTTTGTTTGTTTTGTGTTTCCTTTTGTTTAGTTAAGTTTGTATTAGTTAAGTTAGGTTTTGTGCTTTCTATGTTTTGTTCAATAATAGTAAGTTTTTTATTTAGCGTATGGCTTTCAGTGCCGGGAGTGTCCGAGGACATGTTCGGCTCGCCAGAGGCTGTAGCGCTTCAATGCGAACACCCATAGGGTGAGCTACAAGTTCCGTTTAATTTCAAGTAGTTCCAACTGTCACTACCAGATGTCACTGATACCTAGTGGTGAACGTTGGAACTTTGATAGAGCGTTCAATTTAGCTTCACACAAGTTTAATTAGTGGAAGGTTCTTTTACATGTTGTGAGGGATATCTGCTGCCGTATATTGTTCTCCAGCTCCAGTAGATTACAGGTAATTGATCTGTACACTTTGTATTTTAAATGAACCCACAATTGAACAACAAACGGCCTAGGTCCGTGCTTCGATTAATCACAGTAGACATGCAGGGGGGTGCAGGAGTAGCTACATAATGTAACGATGTCTGTCTGTCAGCTGAAGGTGAACATTTTTATTATCTTCTGTGAAAAGGTAAGTTCTAACCTTTAACTGGTGACGTGATGTCATCCAGATTCCCAAAAAATAAAAGAACATATGTACTTCTTTAATTAAATCTTGCAGCTGTTGTTTATGTTACCTTCTTATCTGTGCGCTGACACTACGCACACTCGTTGATGAAAGTTTAGTGACTTAATGGACTTTAATGACCCTGGTTAGCTCGCCTCCGCCTCGCGCAACCCTGTGGCCCGAGCTCGGTTGGCTGGCGGAGGGCGCGCGCGCCAGGCCGCCGGTCCCGCTCCAGCAAAAGAATCTCACTGTAGTTACATATTATGGACGTGTCGACTGAACTAGAATGCACAGGCCTAGATGACGAACACTTGTTGCCATGGTAACCACTGTGTCTGCTTTTGTTCATGCTAATAACAAATAGTGGCGTCTTCGGTGGCGTAGTTGATAGCATGCTGAGCTTCTATGCCCAAGATCGCGGGTTCAAACCCGGCCGAAGTCGTTGGATTTTTAACAGCGTTAAAAATCCCTCAATATGCCTTCCTTCGGAGGGGACGTAAAGCCAGCGGGCCCATGTCATAGATTTATGGCATGTAAAAGAACCTTCCACTAACTTCAATTGTGTGAAGCAAAATTTGTAGGTTAGATTTGATTAATGCTTTTTAAGTTCCAACGTTCATCGCCAGGTGCTTGTTGCGATGGAATCTAGTAGTCAAGTTTGCAGCTAGGTGTCGTGAACGGTAGAATTTGTTAGCAAAGGTAGGAACTACTTGAAATTATCGCCTGCAGTCCTAACTTGAATTAAAACAGATAGGCTAACACTCACTAATACGACCATCACAATTAACACCGGTTATCAGACAGATTCAACACACCCAAAGTACACGGGGCTACATGATCGCATTGTCGCAGCCCCTAAACTGAAGAACCAACCAATTACAAATCGCATTGTTGCAGCCCCTAAACTGAGGAACCAACCAATCACAAATAGACCCCCAGTCCTGAAACATGTCCATGTTAAAACATGGCTCCCTTGGCTTAGAATTTCAATATTTCACTCATCGGTAACCTAGGCATACTTTAACCAATAAAATGCAAGAACTCTGTAGTACCGCAGATTCCTTCCAAATCCCCCAACTGCCTTCTGAATCTCCAACCAGTACCGGGTCTTGAGATGAATAATTAATTCTAACAGGCCTTGGAAACGAGATCGCTATCACTCTGCACTGAATTCAATCTCTGCATGCTCTGCTTACTACAATGGAGAATGAAACAATAGACCATCACTTTCTCGTAAATGTGTGCCTAAATGGCCGGCAAAGTGCACACATTCCCCTAACTAGTGTTGCATTTGACAGCAAATTACTATGATCCAGGATTAGGGGCCAACATGTTACGTTTATAAGATGGAGCGTTCATTGTAATTTTATTCCTAATTTTATTTTGATATTATTCGCATTTATTCAAAAAAATATTAAAATGTATTTAACCCTAGGCCCCGTTCTTACTAAGGCGATATACGATAAGCGAATTGTCGTAAGGAATGTATTGCGACGATCTGTTGCTAGGAAGGTTCAGACATCTGGCGATAAATCGGCGAGACCTGGGCGATAACAATTTGGTGGGAAAACAATTGTCACTACTTCAGTTACAAATATGAGCTCAAGTTAGAAAGATATTCTAATGGCTTATTGCTTCAGGCGTAGGATGAAGAGAAAAAGAAGGAAATACTGGGTACATACCTACAATCTCACCAACGTGCACCATAGCTCGAGAGCTGTCTCAACATGAATCAAAATTCATCACTCGTCAATAGTTTCCGATGCACTCCTGAGCTTTCACTAAATTAATGAAAGGAAATACAGAATTGTCTTCTCTTCTTTCCGTCAACATGTTTACAGCTCGAAATATCGTACGATAACTAATCGCTAAGGAGACCAGCAAGCGGTACTTCGAGAGATATGTAGCTTGCGATATGTTGTACAGGGTCAGTATCTATGTGCGCCCCGATAAACACGGCAAGCTAAGCCGGCTGTGACTGGCGTAGAACGCGGGCGCGCGTACCCGGTTCAGCCGGTGGTGGCGCGCACTTTCACACTTTCACGAAACATGTCCAATAATGTGTAGCCTACTTATGGTGCTCAAATGCGATGCTGAAAATATCTTCCCTCTCTTGTAACACACACCTGACATCTTCTGATGAAAGAATGTCTGTCAACTCTTTTATTATTTACGGAGCCTGTTTTCTTGAATCGTTTAGCGAGCCTCGCAATTGTACTGGCATCAGGCACAGGTCTTCCTGGAAACTTGATTCGAAATTTTCGTCTCGTTTCAGAACAAGACTTTCTGCTTTTCATTTACGAATTATGGATATACACACGTTCGCGCAATGTGAATTGGTGTCTAGGCACAGTAATCACAATACTCACACTAACGTCTAAGCTTTGCAGATACACGTCCATATGAATGACAAAACACGTGTGAACTAACTATATGAGTCAGCGGAGCGCGCTATCCGCCAACTGAACCGCGATCTACGCCAGTCACAGCCGGCTTAGCTTGCCGTGTTTATCGGGGCGCACAAAGATAATTATCCTGTACAATCGCGGGGCTGTGAACCTTTTTTATCGCCTCCCTTTATATTTCACGTATCTGTCTGTAATTGTGGCGTATCGTGTATCGCTGGTCTTCTATCGCCTTACTGTTAGTATGAACTACAGTGCCAGGGGACCGATATGTCGGCCCCGTCTTTATAAACGTTGTATTACTATAAGCCAACCACGCACTGCTGTCAACGATGTAACCAAGACAACGCGGGAATCATTCTCTCCCTGAATATATCGATGTATTTAGTTTCGTGAATAACTGTGGAGTCGTAGTTAAGTATTCTTTGAGCATGCTTCAGTCAGCTGACTTAGTGCGCGTGGTGATATATAGGGCTGGCTCTTTGAACGAAGGGGAAATAAAGGTTTTAATGAAAGATACTAAGATTTTAAAGAAATGTTTGTTAATGAACTGCAGTATTTAGCATCGAATACGTTTTAATTTATATATCACTTATGGGAATATATTGACTATCAATATTTTATCTTAACATATACAAGTAGGAGATAATTTTATAAACATGCTGTAGTTGCACTAAACTTGGCCTTTTTTAAAATACCCACTCATAATAGCTTGGCGTCATAAGGGTTAAGGTATTCATATACAGTAGACTACGTTTTAAAAAATCAATTTTTAAACCAAACTTTCTGAATTTTTGAAAATGGTTACTTAGAATGTAAATAAAGGCAGCTTATCTCCCACCACGTGGACGAGGGGTTGGTCTTATGGGAGACAGGACCTAAACATCAGAACCTTAAATCATAATGAAGGAATTGTGTGACACAATGTTAAATCATAACATATTTATGCAGACTCATATTGTAATAAGGTAAATTTTACCAGTCATTGTTGGGAATAAACCTTTATTGTGATCTCACAACTGCTGCATCAAGTCCGGACATCACTGGTTCAGATTCACTGCGCTGACGGCGGCCATCCTCAGTGAGATTCCCCCCCGTTTTTTCTCCGTCAGTCTCTCCATGAGGATGTAGGGATAGTACTCCCCCCCACCACCACACACACAGTCTCTCCATGAGAATGTAGGGATAGTATCTTCTTTCAAGTCCTGGGACACCTACCGTATCCCTGTGCCTGAAACAGCTACAGTCATCCCAGTAACACAGGTTAAACACACGCCTAAGTTCACGGCATGGGGAGAATTAAAGAAACGTCTGTAAAATCTCACCTATGTGAGCAGGGCAGATCATTCGCATAAAGCTAAGGGCGATCACAGCGTACAAATTATGGGAAATATTCTTTCATTAATCGTGGTATTAATAATACCTATCGGACCCGTGGACGAACTCTCGCATAATGGGTTGTGTGCACCCCATGTGTACAGACTACCCGCCCGGCTCTATTGCTATGCGGGCTGTAGGCGACAGAGTTCTCGCAAGGGCTATCGCCTTGTTTATTTGTTTAAAAACACTACAAATAAACATATTTCCGTTGATTTTTAAACAAATGCAAGATTTTTCCTGTACTATTGAGACGATTTGTAAGATTTTGGTACAAACCACACCTTCTAACTCCCTCTGGTTTAGGAGCTTGAGTTTAGTGAAACATACACCTTAGCGTATTATATAATAAGATTGGAACTATTTACCTTTTCTCCAATCATATCGATGTGTTAGTGTGTTTGATGTTATTCTGTATTTGTACAACTTGCCACCGGGGAATTGCCCCCATTTGCAAATAAACTAAATGAATTATGGCAAATAAAGTCATGTAATAGGTCGAGGATAAGAACTGTAAGGGTTATTAATTGAATGAATCATCATCAGAAAAATTATCTCGCGTTAGGTCACGGGGTTAAGCTCTCTGCTGACTCTGGGTTCAATATAGGACAACTTTACGCGACGGAAGTCTATAAATATATCTATAAAAATAAAAATTCAGTCATAAACATGAGCCACACCTACCAAACAAGAGGTAGAACAGGAAATATGTCTGTCCTCTTCAAACCAAATCTATCTATTGCAAAGCGTAATTTTCAATACTTTATTCCTAAATTTTATAATATCCTTCCTAAAGCCATAAAAGAGCAGTTACATAAATCTACAAGGTTTATACGAAACGCAAAGATATTCGTTCGAGAAAATAAAAATGTAATTAAAGATATATTAAAGTAGCTTATTCTATAAATTAGCATTACCATTGCTACCTAGCTATTTCACAACGCTTATTTTAATAAATACAGTATATGTAATATATTTTCTAACATGAACACTTAACGTTATAATTAGGTAAATAGAACTAATATGCCACCCACAAGGCCTTGCCTTACGTGGTATAGCTTACATGTATTCTTCCCTAACTCGGCTGAATTTGATATTCATCACATAGATCTCAGAATGTACATTTTTAGACTAATACGTTTACTTAGATAATAATAAAAAATAGACTAAAGTTATGATATGATGAAGATTGTACATGTTTAATATAACGGGACTCCAGTGATCAAGAGAACAAGTGAATTACACACTGTTGTAGTGCAATGGACAATGTGTATATAGCACACGCGATTTCTTGAACAATGTACGGACGTATGTCCTAATACTTAAAAAGCTATGTGTGTATATATTTTCTTGTATTGCTGGATGTAATATTGATTATTCATAATAATAATAATAATAATAATAATAATAATCCCCACCGTCGGCCGTCCTTGAAATAGTTTTCCGTGGTTTCCCCATATTCAACACCAGGAAAATGCTGGGACGGTACCTTCTGACATGCCACGGCCGCTTCCTCCCACATCCTTGCCCAGTTTCATCTTCATTGATTCCATCTCTCATCCCGGCGCGCAGATCGCCCACGGATGTCGACTAGAAAGGCCTGCACTTGGCCTCCCAGGAGGTCACAAAAAACAGTACATTATGTTTAAGGTTCATTTGTCTTTATGCTTGTTGTTGTTGTTGTTGTTGTTGTTGTTGTTGAGGCTTTTGACTGGTTTAGTGAAGCTGTCATTGCCTCCCTGTCCTGAGCTAATCGTTTCATCTCAACATAGCTACCACACCCTACATCCGAAGCAATTTGTTTAACACATTCTAACCTTGGTCTACCCCTACAGTTCTTGTCCTCGACCCTTCCTTCCATAACCATCGTTGCTATTCCTAGGTGTCCTAGTATCTGTCCTACCAACCTATCTCTTCTCTTCATTAGCCGTCGCCAGAAACTCCTCTCCCTCTAGTCTTAATACCTCTTCATTTGTAGCCCTATCTACCCATCTAATCTTCATCATTCTCTTGTAACACCACAATTCAAATGCTTCAATTCTCCTCTTTTCTGCTGCACCAATAGTCCAAGTTTCACTTCCATAGAGCGCCACGCTCCAGACAAAGGCTTTCAAAAATGACTGTCTAATATCTAAATCTATATTTGATGTCAATATACTGTATATCTTTTCTGTAGAAATGCTTTCCTTGCCTGAGCCAAACTACGTTTTATATCTTCTTTGCTTCGTCCATCACTGGTTTGTTTTCTTCCAAGTAGCAGAAGTCTCCTACTTCCTTAAGTTTTTCGCCTGCCAATTTGACGTCATTAGGCCTTTATGCTTACACAAAGGAAAATAAACCTAACGTGAATTGTTCTGTAGGATGGCAGATCCACATTTGGCTGTGAGGTGTGACCAGCTTGCCACGGTGGCTGAGTGGTTATCGTGTCGGACTACCAACCCCAAGCTGGCCGTGGTAAATACTTTTTGAAAGGTGACAAAAATCACAGCACGCATGTCATAATTAATCTCGGGATTTTCCGCAAACACAAAATTTTCTCATTTCTCTACTAGAAAGAGCTATAGTGTCAAGGAGCTTAAATATCTAACCTCCTTGACTATCGTAGCGTTCCAAGGAACAACAAAATTCGTTATGCAAGCTGCCCTTTGGGCGTCAATTAACAAAGCCTGCACCCGGCCCCCGAGGCCATAAGATATTCTTTTCTTAAATCGTTATTCCCAACTAAGTTACGGACCGCGCTTGAACTTATTTTGCACAATGTTCCTTCTTTTCTTCCCAATATCTCTTCATTCGTTCAGGGGGGCGTGGTGGCTCAGCGGTCTAGCTGTATGCCTCTCACCAAGGCGGTCCGGGTTCGATTCCCGGTCAATGCATGTGAGATTTTCGAAGTGAAATGCCATGTCCTGTGGTTCGGATTCCACGTAAAAAAAAGGAGGTCCCGTGGCTCATGATCTCAAGATTAACGGTCACGTTAAACTACAAGCTTCCTTCCTTTTCATTCGTTCACCTCGTTCCTTTCTGCGTGCTTCTGTCCAGCCTGTATTTCTCCTTTTAGCTTTCTCTGCAAATTTATATTCGTTTACTAGGCTTCTAAATTTTACTCTATCTGGAATGGTTTTCTCAGCAATACCAATTTCTTGTAGATCTTCATGTATTTCTGTTAACCAATTGTTGCGGATTTTCAGGGTTAGCGCTAGTCTCTTTGTCAGCCTGTCGTTATCCATTCTGTGAAGGTGTCCGTAGAATTTTAATCGTAGTTTTCTGATAGTAGCTGTGATTTTTTTTTCTGTAGATTGAAAAATTTCACGTGGTTTCTTTATCATGCAAATTCCATTTTCGAACTTTGGTCCTAGGATTTTTCTGAGAATTTTCCTCTCTTGTTTCTCGATGCTTTTAATTTGTGACCCGCCCCCAATTATCAGTGTTTCGGATGCATAAAATGCCTCTGGTTTGATGACTTATTATTATTATTATTATTGTACGTTAAGGGACCATACACTCGTTTATATATCCTTATCATTCTTATCTTGAGTCGGAGATGACCTGGAAGTCGTGATATAATCCAATTGTTGGCAGGGTGTACTGTATAATAGAGATGAGGTACGGTATTGGGTTTCATCTTTCCTCGGTGATATCTGGAAAGCAGGCGGGATAATGCGATATGCTGGTCTGCCCCTCCCCGCTTGCGATGATCAAGCCCCACTGCTCTACCCTCGCTACCGTTGCCATGGCAACGCCGTCCGTAGCGCGTGCTAGTCAAATAGCGTAGGCCCTGCTTGGCGTCGCGTCGTGTGAACACAGCGTTACCACGTACACTTGCTATGGATCCATTTCCTGTCCTCATGGCTGGTCGCTAGGACACTGCCGTGTTCCGTAGAGATCAGTTTACTCCAAGGTTTGTATCCCTTTGCTCATTTTGTTGCTCTCGATTTAAGACTGGTGTGATGCAGCTCTCCAAGCCTCCCCACCATGAGCGAATAGTTTCTTCTGTACATAGCTACCGTAACCTACATCCTAAGCAACCTGTTTAGCACATTCTAACCTTGACTGGTTTGAGGCAGCTCGGTGGCGTAGTTGGTAGCATGCTGATCTTCTATGCCCAACATCGCGGGTTCAAACCCGGCCGAAGTCATTTTTTTAAGAGAGTTAAAAATCCCACAGTATGCCTTCCTTAGGAGGGGAAGTAAACCCGGCGGTCCCATGTCATAGATTTATGGCGTGAAAAAGAACCTACCGCTAACTACACTTGCGGAAGCTAAAATTTATAGGTTAGAATTCGTTGAAAGGCTCTAAAAAATTCCAACGTTCATCACTAGTTGTCATTGACATCCAGTAGCGAAAGTTGGAACTACTTGAAATTTAACGGAACTTGTAGCTCATCCCATTGGTGTCCGCTTGAAGCAGCTACAGCCTCAGGAGAAGCCGAAAATGTCCTCGGACACTCGCCGGCAATAAATGCGGAACACTACGAATTTCAAACTAAAATCAATGTTTGACCGTTCCAAACCTTCTACTCAAATACTATGTTATTGTTTGAGTTTTCAGTCTTTTGACTGGTTTTATGCAGCCCTCCATGCCTCCCTGTCCAGAGCTAATCGTTTCATCTCTACATAGCTACCACACCCTACATCTGAGGCAATCTGTTTAACATATTCTAACCTACAGTTCTTGTCCTCGACCCTTCTTTCCATAACTAAGCTTGCTGTTCCTGGGTGTCTTAGTATGTGTCCTACCAACCTATATCTTCTCTTCATTAGCAGTCGCCAGAAACATCTCTCCTCTCCCACTCGTCTTAATACCTCTTCGTTTGTAACCCTATCTACCCATCTGATCTTCATCATTCTCCTGCATCATTCTCCTGTATCACCACATTTCAAACGCCTCAATTCTCCTCTTTTCTGCTGCACCAATAGTCCAAGTTTCACTTCCATAGAGCGCCACGCTCCAGACAAAGGCTTTCAAACACTACTTCCTTATACCTAAATCTATATTCGATGTCAACAGAGTCCTTTTTTGTACAGATGCTTTCCTTGTCTGAGCCAACCTACTTTTTATATCCTCTTTGCTTCGTCCATCACTGGTTATTTTGCTTCCTAAGTAACAGAAGTTTCCTACTTCCTTCAGCTTTTCACCTGCCAATTTGATCTCCATAGAGGTTTCTGATTTATTTCGGCTGCATTCCAGTATTTTTGTTTTACATTTATTAATTTTCATCATGAATTCTTTCCTCAAGACGGAGTCCATACCATTCAAAAATTCATTCAAATCCTCAGGCGTGTCGGCCAAGATGATGATGTCATCGGCAAATCTCAGAGTTGAAATTATTTCTCCTTGAATCTTCTCACCCACATTAAACTTTTCTCCAATTTCCTTCATTGCTTGTTCAATGTAAAGATTGAAAAGTATGGGTGATAAGTTGCAGCCTTGCCTAACACCTTTCTGAATACCAGCTTCTCTTTCATGTCCTTCAACTCGAATGACTGCTGTCTGGTTTCTGTATAGATTGTAGATCACCCTCCTATCCCTGTACTTTATTCCAATCGTTTTCAAAATGCCAAACAATTTAGTCCAATCAACGTTATAAAAAGCCCTTTCTAAGTCTGCAAATGCCATGAACGTTCTCTTATCTTTCCTTATTCTACCTTCCAAAATTAGCCTGAGACTTAGTTCAGCTTCCCTTGTTCCTACATTTCTCCTAAAACCAAACTGGTCTTCTTCACCCAACTCCGTTTCTATCTGACTTTCCAGAATACTAGGACATTACAACAATATGGCAATGTAGGCCTATCATAAGTTCATTACCTTAATTATTCTGGCAAATCGATTCAACCTAAACCAATGCTGGCAGGACGAATGGTCAAACTCAACGTCTGGAACTAGGGCCCAGGAGATCAACCCAACGGTGAAAATACAAGGATTCGACCTTCCTAGAAAATTATGGTGTCGCCTCAATAGACTGAGAACCAGGCACGGCCGTTGCAATTACCTATGCCATAAGTGGGGTTGGATAGATTCCCCATTGTGTCAATGCAATGAGGAGGAACAGACCATGGACCATATCATCCAGCGCTGCCCTCTACACGCCTACTCCGGGAGCCCTAGTGATCTGTTTCATCTTCGAGAATGTACTGTGGAATGGCTCCAAAACTTGAACTTGGATTTGTGATTTGTTTTTATGTAATTCACCATACGATTAAATAAATACCTTAATTAGTATAGTACAATAATTGAAAAACATTATTGATCAATCCAATCACAACAGTGCGCAAACACGAATTTGTAAATGTCGAAACCGGAATCCATCGTACTGTAACACTGTATTATAACGAATGTTGTAGACAAACCGTAATGTCCACAAAAATATGCGGCACGAGAATTCACAGCAATAAACCTAAAGCCAGTCGTTTGTGGTTATTCTTGTTCAAAGGCGGGAAACGGTAACATTTTTGCGCTGAAACTTCTCGTATGAGCTAATTAACTCACGACACATTGCCATGTCGCTGCAAAATTACAACATTCAATTTATACCAGGTTTGAAACGGACAAACATTGCGTTCTTTTCTGATAATCGTAGTGTTTCGCTTTTGATGCCGGTGAGTCTATTTGGTGACCAGCATTGAAAATTGAACATCTTTCCTACGTAGGCTTTCTCCATAACTCAAACTTCCCACAAGTCGAATTTATTTTGATTAGATATATCGATGTTCGACTGTAGTTGGTCGTTATACAAATCATCCCGGGTAAATACAAAATTTTAACCAAATTGTTCAGGAAGAAAGTTCGCTATATTTATATTAAAACTCAGCAAATCTTCTAGGTTTGTGCCGTGTCTTGTGTGGGGGTTTCGCCTAGGTCACCAAGCTGGCTCATCGGCGGGCTCTTGGCGTCCCCACCCGGGCCCCCACAGGAGTAACGAACTGCGGGCTACCTCCCTTTATATAGAGTGCAACTGCACTACTTTACTGAGAGAACTAAAAGCTCAAGCAGCCGTAACCTCCCTATGAAGGCTTCCAAAAAAATGGTATATTTGCTTTCACGGCCAGTGAATTAAAACTCAGCAATTCTTCTAGGTTTGTGCCGTGTCTTGTGTGGGGTTTCGCCTAGGACACCAAGCTGCATCGGCGGACACTTGGTGTCCCCGCCCGGACGCGAGATTGCATTTTCTAGTTCACTTTTAGCATTAGAGAGCGATACGGCTTCTTGATTTGCTGTTCCGACGAAATACGACTGCAGCAAGGGCTGTGATTAGTCAGCGTAGTTATAGAGTGGAACCTATCAGCGATGTCGTTCCAGGTTTGAACAAAATATGTAGAACTCCCAGTGTTTTAACTTCCTATTTTCTTGGTACCTTCTATTGTAATGCGCCTAGCAATAGTTGCATGATCATTGATCCTAGGCCATAAGTGTTTCCGTATCTTAATTCAAGAACTGCGGTGAAAGGCAAGCTCATTTTTCGGCTCCGTGGTTGCCATTCATGCCATTCAGGCCGATCGGAAATAACATATTTTGAGCCACCTCCCATGTGCATACAATTCTTGATCGGGAGAGGATGATAGCTACTTCCGCATTCGTACACAGTGAATGAGCTAATCGATGAAAAACATTCTGGTAATGATTCTTCTTGACTTAAGAAGATTCGGAAACACCTATGGCCTAGGATCAATGATCATGCAACTATTGCTTGGCGCATTACAACTTATAAGGGTACCTAGGAAATAGGAAGTTAAAACAGTGGAAGTTCTACTTATTTTGTTTCAAACCTGGAACGACATCACTGATAGGCTCCACCCTATAACTTCGCTGACTAATCATAGCTCTTGGTGCAGTCAGGTTTCGTCAGAATAGCCAATTAGGAAGCTGTATCTTTCTCCAATGCTAAAAGTGAACTAGAAATTGCAATCTCGCCGCCCGGACCCCCACAGGAGTAACGAACTGCGCGCGATACCTGCCTTTATATAGAGTGCAACTGCACTCGTCACTCCTGTGGGGGTCCGGGCGGGAACACCAAGAGCCCGCTGATGAGCCAGGTTGGTGTCCTAGGCGAAACCCCACACAAGACACGGCACAAACCTAGAAGAATTGCTGTGTTTTAATTCACCGGCCGTGAAAGCCAATATACCACGTATTCATATTGTTTGTTATCCCAGTCAAGTTAATACCATGTGCGGTAGATTCAAGTACTTGAAGTGCTCAGTTTATTTTGGTGTGTGACATCATGTTATTATATTGGGGACACACATGATCGACCGTGGTGATATCTTATCGATATCGTCACGTGTGTTTGTTGCGCAGTACCTAGCGTTCAGGAATCTCAACAAGTAGCGAGCGATATCAGCAAAACACAACCACGAGATAAAGATCAACTTGTTGTTGCTTTGTGCTTAGGCCTTGATATATGCACTGTCAGTTATTATTATCAACACAAATTGTTCCTTGAGCACAGTTGTTCTGATCAGAAAGCGTTGACTCCCACTAGCACGTAAAATTTCGGTGGCATACTGAGGGATTTTTAACGCTCTTAAAAAAATCCGACGACTTTTGCCCGGTTTGAACCCGCGATCTTGGCATAGAACCTAAGCATGCTACCAAGGGGACGCTCTACTTACTCTTGGGGAACAACTAAAATGTAGTTCTCTTTCTTTTCCAGACCTATTGTAACAATCTTATCGTGGTTTTTAGCCTATTTTCAATTTTGAAAAAATAGGCTTATGAGAACACCTTTTATCCGTGTGTGTGTGCGTGTGTGATGGTGTGTGTGCAACTTCTAAACGGCTGGAGCGATTTCAATGAAACTCGGTAGGTTCATAGCACTATTCCGGACGACCCCGATCGTGCCCTTCAAATTTTGTTATGTCTCACCAATCCAATATGGCGGCTGTGCGAAATATTTCACCAGCATTCAATATCTCCGAAACTATTACCGATATCACCCTGGATTTTTTTACGGTAATAAAAGGTACTACGAGAAGTTCACCTATCTGACTTTTGAAAAACTGGTAACTACAAAACCAACATGGCAGCCAAGCGAAGTTGCGACTTTTAAATAGACGTTTCTCGCGATTTAACCACCCAAACGCAATAAAACTTGGTACAGTCTATCTTTATACACATTGTAATGCACTGATGTCTAACTTCGTTAAATTGTTTACATAACCACAAGATGGCGGCTGTGCGAAATATTTCACCGGCATTCTATATCTCTCAAACTATTAGCGGTGTCATCCTGAAATTTTGTACGAAGATAAAGGGCACTACTGGAAGTTCATCTATAAGACTTTTAAAAACCGGTTAACTACAAAACGAACATGGCGGCCAAGCGAATTTGAAAATTTTAAACAGACCTTTCTCGCGATTTAATGTTCCAAACGCAATGAAACTTGGTACAGGAAATGTTTATAAACATTGTAATGCACTGGGACCTAATTTAGTTCAATTGTTTGCATAACCTCAAGATGGCAGCTGTGCGAAATTTTAAAATTAAGTTTTATTTCTTGTGTCGTAATTATTCGATCGAAGTGAAAGTTTGAATAATGAACCTACGCAATAATTTTCCTTTAATGGTACTTGACTCTTTGGCCTATACATTTAACAATCCAACATGGCAACCATCCGAAATATTTAGACGGCTCTGAATATCTACGAATCTATTACAGCAAACTGAAATTTTGTATGTTCATAGGGGCTATGAACATAAGTAGGATATATGAAAATAGGCTGTATAGTTCTTCGCGGAACTACTTGTTCTCTTTTGGATAGGAAGAAACACAATCATATTACTGACATGATTTAGGAAGAGTGAAGATTGACAAAGATAATTCGGAAACGGTGAGTTATTCGTACATCAGCTAGGCGGGATTTCAACGGTTTATCACATTCAAATAACATCTTCCTTATAAGCTGTCCTGCAATGAAGATAGTGTGGCGATAATGAAACCGATGACAACACCGAATGATGTGTAAAGTTACATCTTGCAGAGGGTCTCATTCACACGTTTACACACACTGGGCTGCAAACACAGACTTGGATCATATGTTTCGAATATTTTAAGATATCCTCTTGATTATTCCCCCACAACATTTGAGAGTGCCCTGAAATGTGAGGAGATGATCGATGCGTGTGCACATTTTAGCACCCCTTGGCTACCTACGTCCATGCGCTCCAACTCTCTTACCAGCATTAAAGATCCTCCGTGGTAGAGCTATGGATCGAACCTGGAACCTACGGTGCAGGTCTCGCATAACTGAGGTATTACACTAAATTTATATAAATTTGGACTTGGGGGACAAGGTTGTACTATGGTGTCTTCCCCCTGAAAAGTTTAGGCAAAGAGGACATCGATTATCGGGTTTACTATGGAGAATTTAAATTCTGGGATGAGTGTTGGAACAAAGTACACATACATTTGTGAGGAGTAGATTCCTAGTACCGGTACCTCCCTTGTCTATCCTAAAAATAGTTTTCCGTAGTTTCCCATTTCTACTCCAAACAAATATCGGGATGATAGCCTACACATTCTCGCAAATACTAGCCCCGCAAACACGTGCACACACTTGCAATCACCACAATAACGCAGGTTATAAGTCAGCTCCCACATGAAAGTACATGTGACTGATGACAACGATGCTCCCAAGTCCGTAAATAGAACAACTTGCTCTCTGCATTATCAACAGGGATATTTTCAAATGTCTCATTACCAAATTGAGACCTATTAATAACAAATTCTGGCATGCAGACACCCAGGTGGAATCAAGGAGGTCCTTTTTCTACTCACATCTTTTGGTTGAATTTTTGCTGGAATTTTACGTCCCTGACGATTTTCATATGCTTCCCCATCATCTTTCAACATCTTTCTATTGAAATCCTTCCACTTTTACATGTTTCGTTTACGTCTACGGCCGATGTTGTCACGTTCGCTAGCTGACGGAGAGATCTCCAACTTCTGACGCCCTCCACCTTGGAATACCAGAGTCTTTCTTCCACGCACGTGGCATTTCAATTGCAAATATCTACCCATAGGAGGCACTTGTGTGCACGTTTAACACGTCATTTCACGCTACATGCGACCAGGTACTTATTTCCATCATCTATGCTAATATAATAAAGCCGAATAGTTTGTTTGTGTGTTTAAACGCGCTAATCTCTGGAACTACCAGTCGGATTCGAAAATGAGGAATAGTTTAGGCTATGTAGCATTAAGCCACACCTCTCGGGTAACCTTAAATGTTGATTTTTGTTCAGTAAGACGGAAGAACAAGCGCTCCCGAACAGCTTCAATAATATCTAAGTCTATTGTTGCCAGGCAATGCGGGCTGCATCACGTCGCCCCTACCAGTGTTCTGGTGCAGAATTGCGAGCTGCTTATAAATTGCAGTCACGGGGAGTAATTAGTGCAAAGAGATTTCTTAGGTCCCTTAAAACAGTTATCATGACAATAGTATGTCTCTGTATAAGGGCGATGGTGTTGGTGCTTTCCGATCCTTATCCTTGAGCACTCCAGTTCTGTAGTAGTATTCATTATCAAATAAATCCACCGGCATTTCGCAAGAACTTTAAATCTAAATTGCATTTTGCTTGGAGGGCATTTTGCAAATATTTTGATTCTCAATTGCATTTTGTGGGTATTTTGATTCTCAATTGCATTTTGTGGGTATTTTGAATCTAAATTACATTTTGTCAAGTATTTTCAATCTAAATTGCACTTTGTAAGTATTGTCAATCCACATGAGTCGTTTGAATCTACCGTACATTTTGTAAGCATTTTCAATTTCTATTGCATTTTGTAAGTATTTTGAACCTCAATTGAGTTTTGTACGTATTTTCGATCTCATTTGTATTTTGTAAGTATTTTGAACTTCAATTGCATTTTGTAAGTTTTTCGACTCTACATTGCATTTTGTCCGTATTTTGAACCTAGGCTACATTTTGTGGGTATTTTTCAATCTATTCTTTTTGTGGATCTTTTCGTTGTAAATTCCCTTTTGTAGGAACATTTTGTGAGTTGTTTCAATCTGAGTTCCCTTTTTGTAAGTATTTTCCGTCTCACTTAATTTTCGTTCTGGTTTCCATTTCATTAACATTATCGCTCTCACCCAGATCATTAGGGGCCGATAACCTAGATGTTAGGCCCCTTAAAACAACAATTATCATCATATCCACCGGGCGAAGCCGGGCACTACTGCTAGTTAGGAATAATCTCAAAACAGACCGAGGTGGCACGGAGTCCCTTATTCGTTGCGCGGGTTCATTATTGTTGATGTACCCGCATGGTGATCGCTCTTGTATTGGATGAGAGGTGCGTGTTGGAAGACGATAAGCAAAATGCGCCGCGCGTGCTCTTTGATGATGTCAAGATAATTGTGTCACGTAATCTGTTGTATAAGCGACAGCCTTATACAGTGAGCTTACAACAGAATGTCCAGTGTCACCCAGCCTACTGCTCCTTTCCTGCCAGGACAGCATCGTGTTGTAAACTCATACGCTCTTACGTCTTATTAACCTGCCCGAGGGATTCACTTTTTCACACACAACAACATGTATCCATCACCGTCCATCACATTGCCTTATGGCGTAGTTTGTAGCATGCTGAGATTCTATGCCCAAGGCCGTGGGTTCAAACCCGGCCGAAGTCCTCGGATTTTTTAAGAGCGTTTTTTTTATAATAATTTAATATCGTACGGTCTCGAATGCCGGGTGCAAGCTTTGTTATTTGACACCCACAGGGTAGTTTGCATGTCGAATTTCGTTGTTCCTTGAATCACTATGAAAGTCAAGCAGGTTAGATACCTAAGCTCCTTGAACACTATAGCGCTTTCTATTAGAGAAATGAGGAACTTTGTGTTGGCGGAAACTCCCGAGATTAATTTTGCCTTAATGAACACGGCCTACTGAATTCGAATGGGTTCTTTAACATGCCAACATCGTATGACATGCGTATCGTATTTTTGCCGCCTTAAAAAAAAACACCACGGCCAGGAGCGAACCTGCAAGCTTGGGGGGTTAGTAGACCGACACGTTAACCACTCACCCACCGTGGCAAGCTTTTTAAGAGCCTTAAAATCCCTCAGTTTGCCTTCCTTCGGAGGGCAAGTAAAGCTGGCGGGCCCATGTCATAGATTTATGGCATAAAAAGAACCTTCCACTAACTAAACTTGTGTGAAACAAAATGTGTAGGTTAGGTTTGAATGTGTAGGTTAGGTTTGATTAACACACTATAAGTTCCATCGTTCGTCACCAGGCGCTGGTTGCGATAACATCTAGTAGTAGCCAAGTTCACAGCTAGGTGTCGGGAGCGGTAGCATTTGGTAGCGAAGGTAGGAACTACTTGAAATTATCGTCTACAGTCCTTACTTGAATTACAGATAACACACACTAATACAGTCATCACAATTAACACCGGTTATCAGACAGATTCTACACACGCCCAAAGTACACGGGGTACATGAGCGCGTTGTCGTAGCCCCTAAACTACAGAACCAACCAAGTTGCGTTAATTTTCCCAACGACCAACAAAATAAACGGTAAGTCCCTAAAAGTTAGTGACAATACAAGGTTGGAAAAAAAAAAGTCCCTAAGTTCGCACCCAAACACAAAACTTTGCTATGAATAGACTTAATAAATAACGTTACGCCACGTGCTCATTTGAGTTTGTAAGGCCTGGACCTGACTGCCTCGTGTACTAAGGCTTTGTCATCTTGGCTGAGGATTTGAATGAGTTTTTGAATGGTATGGACTCAGTCTTGAGGAAAGAATTCATGATGAAAATTAACAAATATAAAACAAAAATATTGGAATGCAGCCGAAATATATCAGAAACCTCCATGGACATCAAATTAGCAGGTGAAAAGCTAAAGAATGTAGGAGACTTCTGTTACTTAGGAAGCAAAATAACCAGTGATGGACGAAGAAAAGAGGATTTAAAAAGTAGGTTGGCTCAGGAAAGGAAAGCATTTCTACAAAAAAGGAATCTGTTGACATCGAATATAGATTTAGGTATTAGGAAGTCATTTTTGAAAGCCTTTGTCTGGAGCGTGGCGCTCTATGGAAGTGAAACTTGGACTATTGGTGCAGCAGAAAAGAGGAGAATTGAAGCATTTGAAATGTGGTGTTACAGGAGAATGATGAAGATCAGATGGGTAGATAGGGTTACAAACGAAGAGGTATTAAGGCGAGTGGGAGAGGAGAGATGTTTCTGGCGACTGCTAATGAAGAGAAGAGATAGGTTGGTAGGACACATATTAAGACACCCAGGAATAACTAGCTTAGTTATGGAAGGAAGGGTCGAGGACAAGAACTGTAGGGGTAGACCAAAGTTAGAATATGTTAAACAGATTGCCTCGGAATTAGGGTGTGGTAGCTATGTAGAGATTAAACGATTAGCTCAGGACAGGGTGGCATGGAGCGCTGCATTAAACCGGTCAAAAGATGAAGACTCAAACAACAACAGAGACGAATAGAAACTCAGTTTGTTATCGACTGAGCTGGTGTAGAATATCGTCTGCTGCAACTGGATACCGACCCATTATCAGTCCCGAGAACAGACAACAGCTTTGAAAGCCAATACCCTGCTAGACCATTGAAGAAGCTTTTACGTGTTGGACAAGATCACCGTCCTTGTCTCACCGTGCAATTGTCCGCCGTGAGCGTTGAAGAACAAATTCAAATCCTCTCTTGGAGGTCTAGCGTTCTTGTCTGTCGTCCCGGGGGTACGGGTTTGATTCCCACCTCTGTCAAGAAGTGTAATTCTGGTCTGGGGGTGCTGGAACGGGATCCACTTAGCCTCGTAAGGCAAAACTGAGAAGTGGTTGATTCGATTCTCATCTCAGCCATCCTCGAAGTGGTTTTCCGCAGTTTCCTCACTTCTACTGAGAATGGTTTCAGGAAGGTCTAGAGGGACTGACACATCGATGGCAAAAGTGCATAAAGTTACAAGGAGATTATGTTGAGAAGGTGGACGTAACAACTGATGTGTAGTGTACTTCATTTGGGTATAGACAATTAAAGTGTACAACAATATAGTACGCACTTCGTATATGAACATATTTCATCAATTATCACAAATAAATCCGTTCCTTGCTCATTAGGCAATTAATGAACAATATATGGCAACACTTTGATTGGATAAGGCCCTGCATTTCCGCCCCCACGTTTCCAATACTCCTTCCTGTTATTCAGGTATGTTATTTACCATAGCATGGTCGCCTGAAGTGATCGTGTGTAACGTCATGTCAGTTGGCGAGCCAAGCCGAGCCGCTGCGCTCAGGAGGCCCTGGTTGGGCCAGTGAGTGGTCCCGTTACATCTCCAAAGCAAAGCCTCCAGAACTCTTCTCCTCTCCTCTCCTCTCCTCCTGTTCTTTTTTAAAGCTAGCTATATTATTTTCCCTCTGCAATTTATTGTCCGTCCAGTCTTTGCTTGAAGCAGAATGAAGTGTGAAGCGGATTATGCTTTTATTGCGTTGTCGTGACAGAACGTTTAGTGCCAAAGATATGCCACTTCGCTCGTTGGACTGGTCGGTTTGTGGGAGGAGATCCCGGCGTGGTGCGCCATATGGGAGTTCCAGAACATCTCCAGGGCTTCCCGGCAACTCTTTTGATCGGTTCTTTATGCCAGTGTGGAGATTCTCATTCAAATGAGATATTGTCAAGGTTAACTTGTTTCGAACATTTAAATCTCGCAATGGAACGAGGTCTGCATGCCACTGGTTCGGTTCAGACCTGCTGAGCAAGTGCGTACGTTTGTTCGTAGAATTTGTTGGTCCACACGGAAGTTCATCAACAGAGCACTTGTCAATTAATCGCACTTTAGTAGGTTCGAGTCTAACCCTCAATCTTACTTCACTTCCGGGGTCGGGTTCGATATTAATTCTGATCTGAGGGCTGAAATGTGGTACTCTCAGCCTCGTTAGGCTAAATTGAGAAGAGGTGGGTTTGATTCCCAGCTTGTCCACCTCATGGTGTAGCGGCTAGCATTTTTGGCTGTCACCCCGTAGGTCCGGGTTTGATTCCTGGCTCTTTCAAGAAATTTTAATTTTGGCTTGACGGCTGGAAACTCCAAACACATATACTATTCTCTAAAGTTTTAACTCGACACGACTCGACAGTTTGATGCTGGCCGAAGCTGGGGTGATATGCTCGCTCCGAAGCTAGTAATTTAAATTTCCACTGAATGGGGATTGTTGGAAGAAATGAAAACGTAAAATCACTTATAGTGGGCGATGTATTGAATATAGAGATATACTCTCGCGGACTTTTTTTTGTAGAACTGTTCATGCTGAACAATTCTTACACTCATAGTATATTGCTATTTTTAACGGTTTACCCAGCGTAAAAAAGGGCACGGACGCCGGCTTTTCTTTCGACCCTTTCACTGAAATCGTTACTGCTCGGCTTCCTTTGATCATAAATAAATAATTCTCTACAGAAACCTTCCTCGAGATATCCTTTACAGAATGGTGAAAACCGCATCAAAGTCCATCCAGTGGTTCTCGAGATTACCCGTGACATCCAACTTGGTTTTATACTAAGTAGAGATAATAATAATATTAATAAAACAAAGTTGTAGCCTAATTATTTAGGATCTAATACGTTCAAAATATATTTTACCTGTATTCGGAAACATATCAACACTCTAAAAAATATAGGAAGGAGAGCTTTTTTGACAAATACGTACTTACAATTTTACGGAAATTAGCTTGGCGTTTTCAACATAAATACTCTTACACTGGAATAATAGGCTACTCGTTTTTCATTTTGTTCCCCTTCAAAATGGTTCGAAAACGGCTTCATGCGTATCCATTGCGTCGAGTTGCAATCTGTTTAGTATAACCATTGCACTACACTACACTAAGTTAAAATGTAGACTTTCACGACCGGCGTTGAAATAGGAATCTCCGTTTCGCGGGCTTATAGGTCGTGTTCCAAGGACATTTTGTCGTCCTGACGTTTCGCTGAATACTGCGTTCAGCATGTTCACAGGTTACATAAAGCTTTATGTGAACATGCGAAACGTCAGGATGACAAACTGTCCTTGGAACACGACCTATAAGCCCGCGAAACGGAGATTCCTATTGCACTACACTGCTTGTAAGAGGTTTGTCCTCCTGCACTGTATTAAGTAACGTAGTCCGACCTTCGCCTGTTCTCAGCTGGCCTTGATACGATACGTGCGTAGTGTCGGAACCAGACTTCTATAATGATCGTTTTGTAGACTTAACTTTTCCGCGCCTTAAATCTGTCGGCACGTTTAACACGCTAACTGCCAACTGACTGCGACGGGAATTCACCCTGCAACCAGTGGCGTAGTGGGGATAATATCTTCACCCAGTGCGGAGCCTAAATTTGCCACTCTTTTTGTAAGTACTGTATTATAGCAATCTACCTTCAAAACGTTGGAGCGTGCTAATAATAAGCTTCATGTCTTCGTAGCCTATACTGAGTATGATTTCTTAACTCGGAGAAAAATAAGTAGACCTTATTTGGGTGTAGTAGTAATGACTGAATGTCATAAATTTGGTACATTATGTCCCATCATATATGTAGAGCTGTTAATCTATCTGTATACGCCAAGGTGTATGTTTCACAAAACTGAAGCTCCTAAACCAGAGGGAGTTAGGCCGGTATTACACTATCAAAGAAATTTGTCAAAGATCTTTGATAAAAGATATGACAGTGTAATGGGGAAATCTTTTATAAAAGGTGATTTTATAAAATGTCTTCTATAAAATGTATGAGCATAATGCACTGATCTCTCAACATGGATCGCTGATGGCAGCTCTCCCCTGCACGAGAAAGTACGCCAGAGATCAGTGGCAATAATGCTATCTTTGATAAAAGATTTAAACCAAAATGGCGGATCATAACAGCTGGAATATTACCACAACAAAGATGCTCATATCAGAGTGTGAAATGCATGAAATGTTACATAATAAGTTACAAAATGAATGGTATACGATGTAAATCATAAATAACAGACAGAAAGTGTCGGTAAAAATTGCCGATACTATAAGCGCTGCACATAAAGGACACACATCTCAGAGCATAAAGAGGAATTAAATAGTTAAATAGGCTGAAATAAGCCGTGAATAGTAGTGTGTTTTATGTTATAATACAACTCGTTAATTTCACTTATGGTATTACAAGCGAATGTAAATAACCACTTTATCTTTACCAGTACGTAATACATGTAACCAACCTCCTTGAGGATGTGCCTACTGTCGACCAAAGTATTATGTGCACTCGAGTTTGAAGGTTGTTTGTGAAGTAACCAATAGACCTACATAAAATCCAATAACATCATCATTTTCGTCGTTTTATTTTACGTTAGGTCATGTAGGTTTGAAATTTTTAATTTATATTTTAATATTTTTTATCGCAGTTGGAACACAAAAAGTGCACGTTTTTAAGCGTGTTTCAACCATGCGTCACATTTACGAATTATTATATCAAAAACCCGTCATCAGATCGAATCCAAATTTTAACACAATATACATTGGAATGTTGTATAACTGGTTTATTAATTTCAAAATTGTGTGTGTCCAAGAAACAAAGTTGTTATCATTTTTGTAAGGTAACTTTTTCTCGGCTCGGGGTGGTTGGAAAATGTAGTTCTTGGTTGCATTGTAATCCTTAAACATCGAAACGTTTTGCTGTATGACTGTGAAATACGTAAATTAATTCACTTATTTTATATCGGTTTGTATTTCTACGGGGAAATAACACATGTTTCACCTGCTTGCCGCTCCGGCAAAAGCTGTACAGCGTTGCCGAAATGGTGCCCACACGCATCATGGCGCGTCTCGCTCGGAAGTGATGGGCTCCATCTCAGCAACGCTGTACAGCTTTTGCCGGAGCGGCTAACTGGAGAACCATGTGTTATTTCCTCGTACAAATACAAACCGATATAAAATAAGTGAATTAATTTACGTATTTCACAGTCATACAGCATAACTTTTTGATGTTTAACGATTACAACGCAACCAAGAACTACATTTTCCAACCACCCCGAGCCGAGAAAAAGTTACCTTACAAAAATGATAACAACTTTGTTTCTTGGACACACAAAATTGTGAAATTAATAAACCAGTTATACAACATTCCAATGTATATTGTGTTAAAATTTGGATTCGATCTGATGACGGGCTCTTGAGATAATAATTCTTAAATGTGACACATGGTTGAAACACGCTTAGAAACGTGCACTTTTTGTGTTCCAACTGCGATAAAAAATATTAAAATATAAATTAAAAATTTCAAACCTACATGACCTAACGTAAAATAAAACGACGAAAATGATGATGTTATTGGATTTTATGTAGGTCTATTGGTTACTTCACAAACAACCTTCAAACTCGAGTGCACATAATACTTTGGTCGACAGTAGTTGGCCGAAAGGGTAGGGCGCTCGACTCCTGACCGAAAGGACCAGGGATCAAATCTCACCTAATACATAGTTTTTTTGCTTAGTATGTTTCAATTTTATTTGCTCGGGTAGTGGTTGTTTGGAACATCACCATCATTCATTTCATCATAATTATTAATTATTAATGTAATTAATAAATAATGTAATTTTTCAAGTATGCAGCTCGTTCACCAAGATTTTACTCGTATCTTCCCTGTCACATGGCGATCCATGGTTTAATCCATAGACGTTGAGTTTATCTTTCAGTTTCATTTATATACCGGTATTTGCCACTACAGAATTTCAACTACCGTAATACAGTCAAGTGAACAAGGAACTGTCCTTCATCCATTTTGCTGAACTATGATAAAATATTTGATGTAGTGTAATGGTGTGATTATTGCTTTGTATAACTTTTATAAAAGTTCAGTTTTATCAAATATTTTATAAAATTTCTTTGACAAACTTATTTGATAGTGTAATACCAGCCTTTAGAAGGTGTGGTTTGTACCAAAATCTTCCAAATCATCTCAATAGTACAGAAACAATCTTGCATTTCTTGAAAATTCAACGGAAATATAGGACGATAGCTCCTGGCAGAACTGTGTCGCGTACAGCAATAGCGCTGGGCGAGTAGTCTGTAAACATGGGGCGCACACAACCTATTGTGCAACCAACAGCAGTGATGAATGGCTCTCTGATTTCATAAACAAATAAACATATTTATTGAAGCTCGCATAACAGTAAAGCCAGGCGGGTGGTTTATACGGTGTCGCGAAAAAAGCGACCAGTGAATTTAGCGACCAGCGAACTAAGCGACCATCACGAAATTTTACCTGCGCCTCGAAGGTCAACAATTCTGTGAATTTAGCGACCAGCGAACTAAGCGACCACCACGGAATTTTAGTAGTTAGTGGGACGTAAAGCCAAAAACTTATTATTATTATTATTATTATTATTATTATTATTATTATTATTCTATTATTTAGGCGTGTTTAAAATCAGCTTTAAAATAGCGACATCAGTACATTTTTTAAACACTGATTTCCATCACACTTTATCCAGGCTTTGGACTGGCTAAATGATAGAAAGACATTTCTATTATTTAGGCGTGTTTAAAATCAGCTTTAAAACAGCGTCGTCAGTACATAAAATTATTTGTTTTACCTTTACCTGAGAGGACAATGAATTCTTCCTCCAACACTGATTTCTATTATTTAGCCGTGTTTCATCTTCAGAATTTCTTCGTCAAGAAGCACATCATCGCGCTTCTCTGGCTCTGTTTGATTTCCTTGAGATGTGCACCTTTGTTTGTATAGAACTCTCTTTGTCGTAAGTTCAGCTGGCATCTCTGTTACGAATTCGTACCCTTTGTTGTGAAGTTCGCCTAATTCCTCATTTTAGATTTTCGAGACAGCCGTATGTTCTTCCCTGGCCCGCTACCTCGCCTGTTGAAGAGTTTTCCTGACCTCCAACCGTACTTCATCTGGAGCGCCACGCTGATGTTCACTCGTACTCAAGATCACGCCATTTTTACTTTTCATGATACCTCGACACCTTTTTGACCTCTCCTTTGAACATCGCCAGAATAACGTCCCTTCCACATTTTGTCGCTTGAAGTTATAAGAGTAACCGTCATAGAGCGCGCACTCTTTACCTTTGTTGTAGTAAGTTCCATAATAGCAAACTGATAAAAAAAACTGATAGCACAAATCAACAAAACACTGACACAACTAATTAACTAAATCACACGATCTTCAGGTTACGACGGATAGAACAGTTATGGTGAGAGTGATACAATGTCAGAATTAGGGGCAGGTCTAGCTATAATCCGGTTGGGAATAACCCGGTTGAATGACTTCGGGCGATGTGATGGGCATGGGTCAGGGTAGCTTGGCCGCTTAGTTCGCATATTCCGTGCTGGTCATTTAATTCGATGGTCGCTTTGTTCAGGTATTCCATGAGTCAGGGTAGCTTGGCCGCTTAGTTCGCGTATTTCGTGATGGTCGCTTAATTCGCTGGTCGCTTTGTTCATGTATTCGTTTATACACATGCGAGAGTTCTCTGGTTTTAATATAATTATTCAAATAATGCCTACGAAATACATATAGGCTACTAATCGTCCGACTTTATATAGTTTCCGACAAATTCTTCAGATACTTTCTTTTGAAATAGGCTGCAGGATAGAGTACGTCAGTAAGTTGTAGTCAGTAGTTAGTTATTGTTGTTTTAAGGGGGTGGATCAGTGTGGTCATCTGCCCTGTCAGTATTTAGTTTTTGTTGTATTTTTCATTTTATCTAATATCACCCAAATCATCAGGGGCCAATAACCTAGATGTTAGACCTATAAAAAAAACTTACGAGCCTTACAGTAGTCGCATATGATGTGTAACATCAGACATAGAAGAAACCTCACGTGAAATTGTTGATACACCGGCATTTTATAATATTATTGGCACACATATGAATCTATTTTAAAAGGGAGTGTTTTACAGATATTGTAGTTTATACTACGGAACTCATTTTATCAGATTATTTGTAGCTTCCACCAGCACTAGCCTAAATAAAGAATACGATATGGATCAACTAGATTAATAGACGCGACACTGCTCATAACCTTAAATTCCTTATAGGACCTCTTGATTCACAGACCAACACGTAATTTCATATGGATTCTGTTAAAATAAGTCATATTGATATGATTTGAAGCAGAGGATCAAGAAGGCAGTGCAATAACAATCAAGAAGGCAGTGCGAGAGTAGAAATATCAAGTACGCAGTGAAGAAAAAAAGGAGAGTCTTGGAATTGTCATGTATTATTATTGTATGAATAAAAAAAACATTCGTGTGTGTTGATGAATGTTCAGGAGGGATACGATCCAGCTGGCATCACTGCTCCACATTTTGATTCATTAAATCGTTTTTGATGTGTAACATCTTTCCGCTCGGTTACTGGATAGTTTTGTGGGAGTGATTTTGAAAATTGGGGACGGAAGTGGATCGGAACGATCGAGCTGGCAGTGGTGGATCAAACGGAAGTATGCACTGCCCACTCGATCGATCAAACGGAAGTGTACTAGCTGGCAGTGGTGGACAACGGAAGTATGCACTGCCCGCTCGATCGATCAAACGGAAGTGTACTAGCTGGCAGTGGTGGATAACGGAGGTATGCACTGCCCGCTCGATCGATCAAACGGAAGTGTACTAGCTGGCAGTGGTACCATGCAAAGGCAGCGTGATGTTTGTACAATTGAAAATGTGTGTATTGGAAACAAGGCAGTGTGTGCTCTGTAGCGCGAGAATGTTATGGCAATACAGTAGGTGTGCATTTAGCAGGCACTGGTTTGACGAGCACAGTGGCAAATGTTTCACCGACTTTCATTTGTCATTGAGCAGTTTATGAAGCTTCACGTTCAAGGTTGAATATCACATGGGGTAGGAAGTGAAAACTTGAGACTAATGTTGTTGAGTGTATGATAAAATAAAGACGACAAATGACATTTCAGTAAGCGGCATTATTGTCAAACTGTGGGTGAGTAATCAAATATTAAATGCATATCAGAATGTTGTTATATAAGTGGAATAAAAGCTGTATTTTCATCATTTGTGAGACTAGTTCATTTCATAATTGTAGGAAGCCTATTGTTAACGACGAATTGTATGAGAGCCTTGAGAATAATGAATGTTGTAGTTACAGAGGAGAGTGCTCACATTATTTCACAGTACAGTCGACGTTGTGTGTCACTTTGTTATTATGAATTATTCATGTAAAAGGAAGGAAGGAAGCTTGTGGTTTTGCGTGACTGTTAATCTCACGATTATGATCCACGGTACCTTCCTTTTACGTGGAATGCGAACCACAGAACATGGCATTTCAATTCGAAAATATCACATGTATTGACCGGGAATCAAACCTGGTCTACCTTCGTGAGAGACTAACAGCTTGACCGCTGCGCCACAAGTGTGACAGTTGCATATCTCCAATTCAATCTATACATTCATCATAGTACCAGTATGAAAACGGAGCGTAAATTAACATCTTAAGAATGTCCAAGCTGTGTAGTGTACGAGTAGGATAACATGTCAGATGTTACACATCATATGAGTCTACTGTAAGGCTCGTATCTTTTTTATTTATTCATGACCTTCCCATTGTTGTCGACAATTACTGGCCTTTGTCTTACAAACTTCCGTCCCATTTTTCAAAATCACTCCCACAAAAATATCCAGCAACCGAGTAGAAAGATGTTACACATCAAAAACATCAATTACCATCATCAGTTACATAGAAACACAGGTTATCAGACAAATTTAACACACACCCAAGTACATGGGGCGGACTACCAAGAATGTTCCAAGCCTAAAGTGAGAATTAACCACAACAACGTCCATGACCTCAAATGAGCACGGTCTTGTAATGTTCGGTATGTATCAAGTAGTTTACGATGTTCCAGAGAGAATTACTGCTCCACATTTTGATTCATTAAATCGTTTTTTATTCACGACCTTCCCATTGTTGTCGACAATTACTGGCCTTTGTCTGCCTGGAGGTACCTATTTAACTGTTCCAAGGAATGTAAAACTTACATAATTGTTCTCTTTTTAATGTGACGTCACCTGAGCTTGATCGTCATTCATGAGTAGGCTAGTTGGCGGGGTTCCCTTATTTAATTATTCATTTGAATATGTATTATTTCATTTATTTATTCCTTCATTCATTTGTTTATTTATTTACTTATTTATTCGTTCTTTCATTTATTTATTCGTTTCTTTCTTTGTTTGTTCGTTCCATTAGTTTGCTCATTTATTCATTCATTTGTTTTAATTTCTTCGTTCTTTTATTTATGTAATCGTTCCTTTATGTAGTTGTTGTTGTTATTATTATTATTATTATTGTTGTTTAAAGGGGCGGAACTACGAGGTCATCCGCCCCTATTCCTTTATGTATGTATGTATTTAGTTATTCATACATTTATTTACCTAGGTATTTATTTACTTTTTCGTTCATTTATTTATTCCTTTATTTATTAATTAGTTTATTTATTTACTTATTTGTTAGTTCATTTGTTTATTTATTTGTTCCATTATTTATTTACTTTTTCGTTAATTAATTAATTTATTTATTTGTTCCTTTGTTTACTTTTTCGTTCATTTATTTATTCCTTTGTTTATTAATTAGTTTATTTATTTACTTATTTGTTAGTTCATTTGTTTATTTATTTGTTCCATTATTTATTTACTTTTTCGTTAATTAATTAATTAATTTATTTGTTCCATTATTTATTTATTCGTTCAATTGTTTATTTATTCTTTCCTTTATTTATTTATTTATTTATTTATTTATTTATTTATTTATTCAATTATATATTTATTAGTTAATTCGTTTGTTTCTCTGTTTGTTTGTTCGTCCCATTCGTTTGTTTATTCATTCAATCACTTGTATGTTTATTTATTTATCCGTTCGTTTATTACTTCATTACTCGTTCATTCGTTCCCTTGTTTATTCATGCATTCATTCATTCTGGTAAGGTGGAGTGGTTTTATACTTTTAATATCCTGATATGAGATTTTAAAAAATGAATATAAATTTTTCTCTTTTTTCTAGGTTGGTAATTCTGCTTATTGTTGCTGCTGGTGGACACTTACAGCACGTGAGTAACAACAAAGGCTCTTGGGGTCTGTAGCCCCCCCTTTTTCGCGCCTCTTAATGTCTATTGGTTCGTGGGACGCTCCGAATGTGTAAGTTTCGTCATCTTATTTTACAGAGAAGCTGTATCACTATGTCAGAAAACACATCGCCATGATACAGGACAATCCTTCCTGAATTTGCGGCGCATAGCCGCAAGAGCAGAGAGAGGAGCAGCAGATCTGCGTGCCAGAGTTCGTTCGAGTGTAAACAAGTATTATAAACTTCCGTGCGCTATGAATGGGCGGGAGACTACAACACCACCTACAGAGCGTCTACGTACAGTGGGAGCCTTCTCTATAGAACGACAGTTTGCTGCCCGCTAGCTAGGCTGTAACTGGGGTGATAGGCTCACTCCTACCTAGCTCGTAAACTGTCGCCTCAGTAATTGAATGGGGATTGTTGGAATAAATGAAAACGTTATAGTGGGCGATGTATTGAAGATAAGAGATATGCTCTCACGGACTTTTTGAAGAAGTTTTCATGCTGAACAATTCTTACACTCATAGTAACTTATAGCCTATAGATATTTTTAACGGGTTGCCCAGCGTAAGCTTAAAAAGCGCACGGACGCCAGGTTTTCTTTTCGACTTTTTCACGTTATTGCTTGGCTTCCTTTGATAATAAATTAATTAATTTGTTCAGAAACCTTCCTCGAGATGTCCTTTACAGAATGGTGAAAACCGCATCAAAATCCATCCAGTGGTTCTCGAGATTACCCGTGACATCCAAGAATAGGGGACTTAGTTTTATACTAAGTAGAGATTATTGTACAAGATCTACAGTTATCTTATTAAGCTCTATGCTCCCCCTTAATGCTCAAGCGATTTTGTACAGTTTTCCAGATATTTTGCCGCCCTGTTTGTCTCCTGGATAGGCTTGTATTGTTGGGGTCATTGCTCCGGCCAGCCCCTGGCCACTGGAACGGGTTCTCTTTTCATTTGTTTTGTTTCCTTCCTTCATCATGAAATTTCGCTTTCATTTATAAATACAAAGGTAAAAAAGCTGCTCCCATCATTCATTTAATCCTTTTTCTACACTCATTTTTTCCTTGCACAGGAGTTTGTTTATCATTCCTTTGATGCTTCCTGGTCAGTCGGTGTTTTATTCATTCATTGAGCCAAGCGTAGATGAGTAACCCCTTGTTGTTTGAGTCTTCAGTCTTTTGACTGGTTTGATGCAGCGCTCCATGCTCCTCTGTCCAGAGCTAATCGTTTCATCTCTACATAGCTACCATATCTTATATCCGAGGCAATCTGTTCAACATATTCTAACCTTGGTCTACCCGTACAGTTCTGATCCTCGACCCTTCCTTCCATAACTAAGCTTGCTATTCCTGGGTGTCTTAGTATGTGTCCTACCAACCTATCTCTTCACTTCATTATCAGTCGCCTGAAACATCTCTCCTCTCCCACTAGTCTTAATACCTCTTCGTTTGTTACCCTATCTACCCATCTGATCTTCATCATTCTCCTGTAACACCACATTTCAAATGCTTCAATTCTCCTCTTTTCTGCTGCGCCAGCAGTCCAAGTTTCACTTCCATAGAGCGCCACGCTCCAGACAAAGGCCTTCAAAAATGACTTCCTAATACCTAAATCTATATTTGATGTCAACAGATTCCTTTTCTGTAGAAATGCTTTCCTTGCCTGAGCTAACTTACTTTTTATATTTTCTTTGCTTCGTCCATCACTGGTTATTTTGCTTCCTAAGTAACAGAAGTCTGGTACTTCCTTTAGTTTTTCACCTGCCAATTTGACGTCCATAGAGGATTGTGATTTATTTCGGCTGCAGTCACCTTAAGTCACAGTTAATTTTTGCAATAACGTCCCTTTTAACAACTGTGCCTCTTATAGACGCCGTGGAGCCGATGGGGATCTTAACGTGGCAGTATATCTACTAACACGGCTCCCTTGCATTTACGCACTCTCAAATGCTGACTGCGCCCGGATTCGATCATGCAACCTTGTTTTTGTTTTTATGTTTGTTATTTTCTACCTTTTTTTCTTGTGTTTCCTGGTTTTGTGTTTGGTATCTGCTTTTGTTTTCAATTTTTAGCCTATTTTCAATTTTGAAAAAAATAGGCTTATGAGATCACCTTTTGTCCGTGTGTGTGTGTGTGTCCCCCTAATAAAATCTAAACGGCTGGAGCGATTTCAATGAAACTCTGTAAGTTCAGAGCACTATTCCGGGCGACCCCGACCGTGCCCTTCAAATTTTGTTACGTCTCACCAATCCAACATGGCGGCTGTGCGAAATATTTCACCAGCATTCAATATCTCCGAAACTATTACCGATCACTCCCTGGAATTTTGTATGGTGATAAATGGAACTACTAGAAGTTCGCTTATGTGACCTTTGAAAACCTGGTAACTACAAAACCAACATGGCGGCCAAGCGAAGTTATACTTTTAAATAGACGTTTCTCGCGATTTTACCAACCAAACACAATGAAACTTGGTACAGTATATGTTTATATACACTGTAATTCTCCGACATCTAACTTCGTTCAATTGTTTACATAACCACAATATGGCGGCTGTGCGAAATATTTCACCGGCATTCTACATCAACCTGAAATTTTGCACAGAGATAAAGGGCACTACTGGAAGATCATCTATGAGACTTTCAAAAACCGGTTAACTAGAAAACTAACATGGCGGCCAAGCGAATTTGAAAGTTTTAAATAGACTTTTCTCGCAATTTAATGATCTAAACGAATTGAAACTTGGTACAGCAAATGTTTATACACATTGTAATGCACTGTTATGTAATTTAGTTCAATTGTTTACATAACCTCAAGATGGCGGCTGTGCGAATTTTTAAATTAAGTTTTTGTTTCTTGTGCCGTAATCATGCGATCGAAGTGAAAGTTTGAATAATGAATCCACGCAATAATTTTCCTTTAAAGGTACATAACTCTTTGGCCTATACATTTAACAATCCAACATGGTGACCATCCGGAATATTTAGACGGTTTTCAATATCTACTAATCTACTACAGCAATCAAACTGAATGTTTTTATGTTCATAGGGGTTATGAACATAAGGTCACCTATACGACTTTTAATAACCTGGTGATCACAAATCCAACATGGTGGTGAGGCGAAGTATAAATATTCACATGGTAGTCGGTTTTCAATATCTACGAATCTATTACAGCAATCAAACTGAAATTTAGTGTGTTGATAGAGGCAATTAACATAAGTAGGATATATGAAAATAGGCTGTATAGTTCTTCACGGAACTACTTGTTTCTTTTTGCTTTCTGTTTTCTTTTCTATATGGGTTTGTGTTTGTTTTTTTGCTTTGCATGGGAGGGGCAATATTAAAATAATCAATGAAAGCAAACCTACACGTTTTTACGTTTGGTCTCGATAGTATTTGATCCTAGCTTATGCACCTCAAAACGTGCAAGACCTCGGAAATGAAAACAGTAACACAAGTACGGTAATGATTAGGCCTAATGTTCTCTCTAAGGCGACTTCGGTGGCGTAGTAGGTAGCATGCTGAGCTTCTATGCCCAAGATCGCGGGTTCAAATCCGGCCAAAGTCGTCGGATTTTTTAAGAGCGTTAAAAATCCCTCAGTATGCCTTCCTTCGGAGGGCAAGTACAGCCGGCGGTCCCATGTCGTAGATTTATCGCATGTTAAAGAACCTTCCACTAATTACACCTGTGTGAAGCTAAATTGTATAGATTAAGAATGTAAACAACGCTCTTAGGTTCCTACGTTCGTTGCAAAGAGCCGACTGCGGTGGCGTCTAGTAGCTAAGTTCTGAAGTAGTAATCCTTGACGGTGGCGTTTGGCAACAAAAGTAGTCTGCAGTCCTTACTTCAATTTAAAAAAAACAGATAACACACACTAATACAGTCATCACAATTAACGCCGTTTATCAGACAGATTCTACACACACCCAAAGTACACGGGGCAACATGACCGCCTTGTCGCAGCCCCTAAACTTAAGAACCAACCAAGAGATTTGGATAACAAACGTGGGAATACGAAAAAAAAAGTCGTACGGTTGCGGGGCTCTAGTTATTGGTGAGAAATGTAACAAAGTCTCTTTGATGACACATGTTTGTTTACACTAAAGTACAGTAGTTTACGGTAAGTCCACCTGTTATCACTTGTGGCGGTAGCAATGACCCTGTGTCTCCAATCAAACCACGTGAAGCAAGCAACACACGAGCAATGAATGATTTACTAAGTTCCAGCAAGTTCATACAAGACACGATCATTAGCCCATGCATTAAAACATTCACACTAAAACTCGCCTAAAGCGTTTTCACAGGTTTCTGTTTTTACAAAGGGTTGAGTTTTAATCAGACAAAATAACCTACAAAGAAATACTGTTTTCCCACTTTAAACAACACAGTTAATTGTTTAGCTGGACGTTGGTTTTTCTCGTGTTCTTTAATAACTTTCATTTTCTCCTCCAATGTAAAGTGTCTTATGTTTAGAAGTCATTGTCACTAAATTACAGTACGTAAATAAATGCAGTACACAGTAAACAAGAAGTTCCGTGACGAACTAAAGAGCCTACTTTTCGTAAAATTTAAGATTCATGCCAATGATTAATCTATATGGATCTATCTATCTAGAATAATGACGAAATTAAGTTGGTAATATAGAAATTTCTACTTAGTTCGAAATACTGTATACCTGGCATAATGTAGCCTAATAGAGAACTACAGTTGGCAGCCCTGGTGACTGAATATATTCTTAGTTCCATCTCTTAAGGTACAGAATACAAAATTTGGTTGAAGTCCAATGGATAGCATGGACGTTGCAGGCAGTAAAACATTGGATCTAACAGCGCGTAAAATCATGTTGGCAACAATGACATACATGTATTGGTCATAAATAATCTGAAATAATATGATCTATTGGTGTGTCAATTTTGAATGAAATCCATTGGATAGTATAGAAGTTACATGCATTTTAAATTTGGACCTATCAACAGGCTTAGAATCATGTTGGCAGCACTGACGTATATTAGTTATTCCAAATTAATCTAGAATGCCAGGTACTATACGTGTGCAAAGCTTAGAGCTATTGGCTTGCATACTTTCTGATATATTTATATTAGGGTAACAAAAATAGAGACAGTATTTATTAACAGTTGGCAGCCCTGGTTGCTCTTAAGAATCGGCATAGACATATATGTTATGGTACACATAGCACACACGAAATTTGGTTGAAATCCAAATGATAGTATAGAAGTTACATGTATTTAAAGTCGTACCTCTCAGCAGGCTTAGAATCATGTTGGTAGCACTGACGTATATAAGTTACTCCAAATTAATATAGAATGTCAGGTAGTATACGTGTGCATAGTTTAAAGCTGCAGGCTTGCATACTTTCTGATATATTGGTATTTGGATAAAATAAATTGAGAGCATTTATTAACAGTTGGCAGCCCTGGTGGATCTTAAGAATACGCTCAGTCATATCTATTTATGTACACGTAGCACATACGAAATTTAGTTGAAATCCAATTGATGGTGTAGAAGTTATATGCATTTAAAATTTGGACTTATCAGCAGGCTTATAATCATTTTGGCAACACTGCGATGTATGGCCTCCTGGAAATTAAACTGCAATATTATTATCTATACGTGTGCCAATTTTTAAATAGCTCCCATTCATACCGTCCAAGATATCCAACATGGAGCTCAAATTTCAATTGCGATTTTTCAGCAGTTGGTAGCACTGACATCATTTTCAAATATGGCCGTGAGATATTCAGGTACACATCTTTACTCCTACCAAATTTTGTTTCGATTGCTGCAGCCGTTTAGGAGTTGATAGGGGGAGGGGGGACACACACAGACAGGAGACAGACATACAGACAAACACACATTTGCCCGATCTCATAAGTCTACTTTTTCCTCATTTTTGCAAAATGTGAAAAGTAGGCTAAAAATTAGCACATTATGCAACAAGCCTATAATGGCAATAATAAGACACGAGTATATTTATAAAACGAGCGTAGCAATACAGGCGAGTTGCATACGACTGTTTACGTTCGACGATAATTATAACTATTTTATGTTCGAACATAAATATCCATAAATATCTGTCGGAGATTTCGCCAGTTTTATGTACTGAACAGAGCGCATGAGACGCAGAGCATACTTTGTATTTGATCATGGCCTCCTGGAATATCTCACTATGACACTCGCCACGCAGTGAAATTTAAAATAGGGGGCCATGGAAGTGAGCGCAGGTGCGATGCTATCCTCACCTAATTGGTCACACAACTGTTTCTTGTTCTCTAATTGGTGGGAGAAACAGTATCTTAATGAAAACTTGTACTATAATGAGCCTCATTATAATACAGTTTTCTGACATATAATATTTACATTTCGCCAGGGTCGAACGTAAACACTCCAGTTCACTGTTTTCTTGTACTCTCATTTCTCAGAAGGACTCTGTGTGTATTACAAGAGGGTTGGACCCGATACATTCCATTCCCTTACAAATTGTATGAAATGTGGAATACCTGCTGCATCCCTCAGGAAAAATTAGAGTTAATGTTTCCTAGAACTTTGGTGCAAGTACAATCACGCTGAAAATTTAGTACATAGGTTTTTTTTTTTTAGCGTATGGCTTTTAGTGCCGGGAGTGTACGAGGACATGTTCGGCTCGCCAGTTTTGTAGCTGCTTCGAGACGGACACCCAATGGGTGAGCTACAAGTACAGTTGGGGAGGAAAGTTGGGATGTAAGGACGAGGAGTTGGAAGGTAGCGAACCTCCTCGCCTCCCGGATGTGAGCGACTGCCAGCAGTCACGCCGTAACGACCACGGCTAACTCACCCGGTGCATTATTGATAAGATAATCCGTCTTAAGTTATTTACGCCTACAGTTCCTGAATTTCTTTCCGTTTCCGTGTTCGGCAGTTTTGCGGTTTACAGTGTCATTTAACATACGAAATACCTCCGTTCCGAATTTAGTTCCCGTTTGTCCAGGTTTCTGGCTTATAAAAGGACCGGTTTATGCGGGTTTTACTGTAGTAACTTAAGGAGCTTTTTATCTTACGCGTGGCGAGAATGAAAACTGGTCCTTAATAGTTGGAGATTGTCCAATATTCAGTAACATACACCACATTAGACTTGGCCACTCACAGTTACGATGAACACATACACTTAGGAATGGGAGAAGGGGAACATCTTAATACTGCAACTAAATAAGTGTGCATATTGTAATAGGCTCCTTTTTTGGTTTTGGTTTTGTGCTTTGGTTTTAGTTTTTTTGTTTGTTTTGTTTTGTTTTGTTTTTGTTTTCTGCTTTTGTTTTTGAATGTTGCTTTTTGCTTTCTGTTTTTTTTTTAAGTTTTGGTTCTGTGTTTCTTTAATGCTTTTGTTTTCGAATTTTGTTTTTTGCTTTCTGTTTTTTATTTTGTGTTTGTTTTCTGCTTTTGTTTTCAAATGTTGATTTTTTCTTTCTGTTTTTTTTTTAAAGTTTTGGTTCTGTGTTTCTTTAATGCTTTTGTTTTCGAATTTTGTTTTTTGCTTTTTTATTTTGTGTTTGTTTTCTGTTTTTGTTTTCAAGTGTTGCTTTTTTCTTTCTGTTTTTTTAAAGTTTTGGTTCTGTGTTTCTTTAATGCTTTTGTTTTCGAATTTTGTTTTTTGCTTTTTTATTTTGTGTTTGTTTTCTGTTTTTGTTTTCAAATGTTGCTTTTTTCTTTCTGTTTTTTTTTTTAAGTTTTGGTTCTGTGTTTCTTTAATGCTTTTGTTTTCGAATTTTGTTTTTTGCTTTGTTTTTTATTTTGTGTTTGTTTTCTGTTTTTGTTTTCAAATGTTGCCTTTTTTCTTTCTGTTTTTTTTTTAAGTTTTGGTTCTGTGTTTCTTTAATGCTTTTGTTTTCGAATTTTGTTTTTTGCTTTTTTATTTTGTGTTTGTTTTCTGTTTTTGTTTTCAAATGTTGCTTTTTTCTTACAGTTTTTGGTTTTGTATTTGTTTTCTACTTTTCCTTCAGTTTTCAAATTTTGATTTTTGCTTTCTGTTTCTTGTTTTAGACATAGATTTTATAGCCTACGTGTAATGGATCTGATGATGATCGCTTGACGACGAAAGTAGTCATCCAAGTGTATTTATTAATCTCATGTGAATAAAAATATAAGGATTAGGGAATAACCCATTACAATCGTGTAGACCGACTGAAAGACATCAAACTTCGTTCACTGAGGTAACACTGAAAGTGGCTTCAAACCTCATAATGAATGAATGAATGAATTAATAAAAATAACAAGTAGTTCCGTGAAGAACTAAATAGCCTATTTTCATATATCCTACTAATATCAATTGCCTCTATCAACATACAAATTGTCAATTTGATTGCTTTAATAGATTCGTAGATATTGAGAACCGTCTAAATATTATGGATGGTCACCATGTTGGATTTTTATATATATGCCTTAGATTTATGTACTATTACATGAAGATTATTGTTCAGGTGTTTTATTCAAACTTCAAACAAGAAATAAAACCGGGATTTTAAAATGTCGCTCAGCCGCCATCTTGTGGTTATAAAAATGATTTAAATGAATTAGATGCCAGTCGATTAAAATTTGTATAAGCATATACCGTATCGAGTTTCACTGCGCTCGGATGGTTAAAACGCAAGAAACGTCCATTTGAATATTTAAATTTTGTGTCGCCGCCATGTTGGATTTGTGCTCGCCAGGTTATTGAACGTCCCATAGGTGAACGTATGCTTATAGGTTCTATACACTTACAAAATTTCAGTTTGATTGCTGTAGTAGATTAATAGATATTGAGAACTGTCTAAATATTTCGGATGGTCGCCATGTTGGAGTTTTATATAATTATGTAGGCCATAGAGTTATGTACTATTAGATGATGGTTATCGTATACGTTCATTATGAAAATGTTGATTTCGATCGCATGATTAGAACACAAGAAATAAAAACTAATTTTCCAAATTCGCAGAGCCGCCATCTTGAGGTTACGTAAACAATTGAACTAAATTAGATACAAGTGCATTACAATATGTATATACATTTGCTGTACCAAGTTTACGTCTCATAGATGAACTTCCAGTAGTGCCCTTTATCTCCGTACAAAATTTCATGGTGATATCGGTAATAGTTTAAGAGATATAGAATGCCGGTGAAATATTTCGCACAGCCGCCATCTTGAGGTTATGTAAACAATTGAACGAAGTTAGATGTCGGTGCATTACAATGTGTATTATAAACATATACTGTACCAAGTCTCATTGTGTTTGGTTGGTTAAATCGTGAGAAACGTCTATTCAGAAGTCACAAATTCGCTTGACCGCCATGTTGGTTTTGTAGTTACCAGGTTTTCAAGAGTCACTTAGGTGAACTTCCTTCCTTTTCCTTTATCACCGTAACAAATTCCAGGGTGATATCGGGAATAGTTTCGGAGATATTGAATGCTGGTGAAATATTTCGCTCAGCTGCCATGTTGGATTGGTGAGACATAACAAAATTTGAAGGGCACGGTCGTCTGGAATAGTGCTATGACCTTCCCGAGTTTCACTGAAATCGCTCCAGCCGTTTAGAAGTTATTAGGAGGGACCTACACACACACGCACGCACACACACGGACAAAAGGTGATCTCATAAGCCTTTTTTTTATTTCAAAATTGAAAATAGGTTAAAGACTAATTAACTAACTAACAAACTTAATGTCCCTGAATGCATATTCCTGTAGGTAGATAATTGTTTTAAGGGGTCTATCGTGTAGTTTATCGACCCCTGACGACGAGGATCATTATGGTATTCTCCCCGGCATTAACTTGATCACTTGACAATTTCGCACAATGGCCGTGTACAGCACTACACACGTCAAGTGCGAGTACGGCCTGTAACCATAGCAACCCCACTGTGCGAGGCTAGTAGGGTGGTCCTACAGGGTGTAGGAAGCTTTATTATGGTAGTGTTATTGTTTTAACCTTTAATTAGGTATAAGGATAAAAGTTACGTAAGTGGGTAGGTTGCGTGCTCACAACACCCCAACTAAAACTTTCACTATTTTTTTTTACAAATGTTAAATAAAGACCAAATATACCAAATTCAACCTTTTATTACTATCTTAAGAATAAGATATTTGGCACCTCAGTTATAAAAATAAATACCTTACTGATTTCCAATTGCAAAGTCTTAATATTTTGGTTTCGTACTGCTCGATTCTTCATTACTTCCAGACCTTTATTTACCAACACAAACATGTAAACTGATCCGTTCCTGCACTTCATCTAAAGAAGTATTCATTTCACACACTCCCAACACCGTGATTCGTGTGTATGGTCCCCCCTCTAATAACTTCTAAACGGCTGGAGCATCTTGAAACTCGGTAAGATCATAGCACCATTCGGGCCGACCCCGATCGTGCCCTTCAAATTTTATTGTCTCTCACCAATCCAACATGGCAGCTGTGCGAAATATTTCACCAGCATTCAGTATCTCTGAAACTATTACAGATATCACCCTGAAATTTTGTACAGTGATAAAGGGCACTACTAGAAGTTCACCTTTCAAAAACCTTGTAACTACAAAACCAACATGGCTGCCAAGCGAAGTTAAGACTTTTAAATAGAATTTTCTCGCGATTTAACCATCCAAACGTAATGAAACTTGGTACAGCAAATGTTTATATTCATTGTAATGCACTGGCGTCTAATTTATTTCAATTGTTTTCATAACCACAAGATGGCAGTTGTGCGAAATTTTAAAATCTCGTTTTTACTTCTTGTGTCCTAATCATGCGATTGAAGTTTGAATACTACACGTACACAATTATCTTCATGTAATAGTACATACATAAAAATCCAACCTGGCGACCATCTGAAATATGTAGACGGTTCTCAATATCTACGAATGTATCACAACAATCAAACTGAAATTTTGTATGTTGATAGAGACAATTAACATGAGTAGGATATATGCAAATAGGCTGTATAGTTCTTCACGGAACTACTTTTTATATCCTCTTTGCTTCGTCCATCACTGGTTATTTTGCTTCCTAAGTAACAGAAGTCTCCTACTTCATCTGCCAATTTGACGTCCTTAGGGAGGATTCTGATTTCTTTCGACTACATTCCAACATTTTTGTTTTACATTTATTGATTTTCATCATGAATTCCTTCCCCAAAACGGAGTCCATACCATTCAAAAACTCATTGAAATCCTCTGGTGAATCGGCTAAGATGACAATGTCATCAGCAAAGTAGATACTGTATATCTTATTCAACATGGTATTAGACAAACTTATCAGACAATGGGAGGAACAAGTTAAAGGAATACAGCTAGGAAGAACGGGAAACTAAAACAATCATAAAATGTCTGGCATTTGCGGATGACGTAGTAAATAACACCCAGGAGGCAATGGAAGCACTGGAACGCTTTCATGAAATAGCTGCCAAAACATTTCTACAAATATCTTAGGGGAAGACCCAATACATGGAACGACAGACCAACGATGTGAAAACCATACATACGATATATGGATCCATAAAAATAGTCGAAAAATCAAATATTTAAGGGAATATTTACAAATAGAAGGATCAAACAAGGCGTCTAACATACGGTAAAATTTCAGAAGGCATACACATTCGCAAGGTCACATTAAAAGTTAATGAGAAAAGCGTATCAAGACAGGCCAGACTTAAGACACTACAAAACAATCGTACTACCATAAGCATTATATGCGTCAGAATCGACAACCATTGGAGCATCAGACATCATAGAAACTGACAAAATAGAACGCAAAATTCTCAGAAATATTTGGAGCAGTACACAGAGATGGCATATGGATGAAAAGACCTACCAAAGAGCTATACGAGTACACAGACAGACTCTCCGATATGATTGGAAAACACAAAGTTTTTACGGGCAACAACAAAAGGCTTAGAAAGAAGATCTTTGATGTAGTAAACAGCTCAAGCAAGAAAATTTAATTGGTACCGTGAAATAGGGAGACTTAAGGCAGGTGGGGATCGGCAGAGGAGAATTCAGAAACAAAATTAAGAATACCAAATTTAAAGCAAATGAAAAGATGAACACAAGAGCATTGTGGACATAACGAATGAAACAGGAGAACAGTCAAAGGATGAAGAGATTTTGGGAACAGAAGAGGAAGTAGAGGAAGTGAAAATTGTGTATTCGTGAGATTTTCAGGTTCAAACACTGTCCATAAGGGCAAAAATCATGTAATTCGCTGGGGCCATCAGGGACCATGTTAAGTCTTGTTGCATTTGAGATTGAACTTGGCCTTCTTCAGAGCCCAGATTTCCCTCATTCTTTGCTTACGCTCCTCTGTCCAAGGGGCACCCTGTCTTCTCTTCGGTCGATCGTCTCGGCTTAGCCCGTTCGTTAATATTCTCTTGCAGATGAGATCTCTGTTAAGGGCATCTTCAGCTGAGATATGTAGCATTTGCAGGTCTTCTTTGGTATTTCTAAACCAGGGAATTGTGCTTTTGGGGTTGGAATCAAAAAAGTGAATGATCTCTTTAGTTAACTTTCTTCGTCCATTCTTTTGAGGTGATCGTAAAATCGCGCCCGTCATTTTCGGATTGTGTTGGTAATTTTCTCTATTTTGCTGTAGACTTCCTCGTTGGTTTTGATGGATTCCATTTTTGTACTTTGATCCCAAGATTCCTCTCACAATTTTGCGTTTTGATTTTCCTCGAGTTCTTCAAGGAGTCCTTTGTTGGCATTTAGAGACAGGGTTTCGGCTGCATATAGAACTACTGGCAAAGTATTATTACTATTAGTTACGAATAGTACACTAAAAACCAATTGGGTAGAGGAAACCGTGGAAGACCTCAAGAAACTAAACATCTCTACAGAAGACAGGAGCACATACAGAGAGAAAAGATACAGTCGGTCTGAGAGACTAGACTTTATATCATTTCAAATGACGCATGCTACACATGTTATAAAGGCTCAGGAAGGCTTCGCTCGAATCCCCAGGACTCTTTCAACATACTCCATTACCCATTAACTTAGCCTTCCCACGCGGGGAACGGAGAGCGGGAGGTGCACTCTGCTGCATGACGTCACGCACTCGCCGTCTCCATATCGCATAACGCCAGACCCCAGGAGTAAACTCAGAACTGTGCATATGCACTGAACAACATGATGTCATACACGCCGTAACCGTAACGCATAACGGTAGACCAAAGCATAACGATGAAGTCGACAACGTCATTTGAAATGATAAAACGTAGGCAATAGAAGTTGGAGCAGACTCGCAAAGAGAGACAACCGAAGCATAGTGTGTATGAGAGGTTTTTGGGAAAAAAGAAGAAAGGGCCAGAATAAAACATGATAATTGATTGAGTTGTAACGCTCTCTTTATAGGGAATTAACGAATAAAGAATAATTATTGAATACTGTTTACCTCGTCTCACTACGAAGAACTAACATCTAAGATAGACTAATATGCTTTTAACGATACCCTTGCAAGCGCAACACATTAACGTACATCGGAACGGAATGTTTCCCTCTGTTATTGAGGAAGTGAAGTCAGGAGGTGAAATGGGACGCTTCCTATTCGTTATGTAAACACACGGGATCAATGTTATCACTGCGACAAGCTTTTGTTTTAAAAACAAACAAGCGAAACGCAGGCAGCGTCATTTTTACTGTAAAACAATTGAGTGAAGGTCGCGCGCTATTCCACAAGGTTACAAGAGGCTCTGGAGTGATTTAACTCAGCTGTAATTTAAAACTCACCCCAAAAAGTAAGTAAAGTAGAACTTTGGTATCTGGAAACGTTAGGAGGTGTCAAAATTAATTCGAATTATTGAAAATACGAGTTGGAGACGTAGGGAAGATATTACAATTTGTCGCAAAATACTGTAGCATATGTAAGGCTTAAAACATTTATTACTATTGTACATACCTTTTTAAGAGAGTGTGTGAACTTGAACAGTTTTCATGACAACCCAGTCTTTCGGCGACGTTCTTCCCAAATTCTTCATTCGTGCACTATGTTCTTTCTTCCGTTCACTTTTTTCTTGGCATCTTTGGTAGTAGCTCTTTATCAAATGTATGCTTGCCACGGTGGGGGAGTGGATAACGTGTCGGTCTACTAACCCCAAGCTTGCAGGTTCGCTCCTGGCCGTGGTAAGTGATTTTTTGAAAGGCGACAAATCACCACACGCATGTCATACGTTGTTGGATTTTAAAGAACCCATTTGAATTCAGTAGGCCGTGTTCAATAATGGCAAAATTAATCTCGAGATTTTCTGCGCCAAAACAAAAGTTCCTCCATTCTCTAGTAGAAAGCGCTATAGTGTTCAAGGAGCTTAGATATCTAACATCTAACCTCCTTGACTTTGATAGTCAAGGAACATCGAAATTCGACATCCAAGCTATCCTCTGGGTGTCAAATAACAAAGCTTGAACCCGACACCCGAGGCCATACGATATTATCAAATTTATTTGGAAATTTGAAGCCATTCTTTTTCTCTTTCAGTGTTGCCAATACAATGCTGCTTTTCAGTCGGTCAACACGATGGTACAAGCTATAAATAAAAATACATGTAGTTAGTTGCCCATTTAAGTGTGATAATTCACTAATAGCCTAGCGGCTTCGGTGGCGTAGTCGGTAGCATGCTGAGCTTCTATGCCCAAGATAGCGGGTTCAAACCCGGCCGAAGCCGCCGGATTTTTTAAGAGCGTTAAAAATCCCTCAGTATGCCTTCCTTCGCAGGGGAAGTAAAGCCGTCGGTCCCATGTCATAGATTTATGGCATGTTAAAGAACCTTCCACCTAATTACACCTGTGTGAAGCTAAATTCTATAGGTTAGGAATGTAAACAACGCTCTTAGGTTTCTACGTTCGTTGCCAAGAGCCGACTGCGGTGGCGTCTAGTAGCTAAGTTCTGAACTAGGCCTAGTAGTCGTTGACGGTGGCGTTTGGCGGCAAAAGTAGGAACTATTTTAAAAATTCAAAAGTCTGCAGTCCTTAATTGAATTAAAAAACAGATAACACACACTAATACAGCCATCACAATTAACACCGGTTATCAGACAGATTCTACACACACCCAAAGTACACGGGGCTACATGACCGCGTTGTCGCAGCCCCTAAACTAAGGAACCAACCAACCCCGTTCAATTCATTGGGCACAATCGTGTTGACCGCTTGAAAAGGAGCAAAGGACAGTTACGAAATTTATGTTTCATTATGTTTTTTCTCATTTTAAATTTACAACATTAATTAATGTATTTATTTATTTCTGGTTAGGCCACATCCTTGTCCAGTTTTATTCAATTCATCTCTCATTAACTCCTCTCATGAGGTTCGCGTCCATCACATATCATCCCCGACCCCGTTGAAAACCGGGAATAATAAGGGGTAGACACAAATGTATTTATTTAATTACACCCGTAGGATCTCATATAAACAAATTGATGATCTGCAGTTATTTGTATTGTTTTTCCAAAACTCCTTCATCGTTTGACTGAATCAAACTCGATGTTCCTCCGTCCATCCTTTCCCGGACCTCCTTCAGATGTAACTTCCCAACTGTGTATCTTAAGTCTAAGACCCGGAAGTTCATGCAAAATCAGATTTTTTCCATATTTATGTATATTTTCGTTATTTTGGCAGAATGTATCACATTTTTCTCCTTTTCCTGTTTAACTACATATCTCTGTTTGAGAAGTGCGTATATTCTCATTTCCTATTGTTTTGAAGCGCTGTATGTTACTTCATATTCTTGAAGTCAAATATTTCGACTCGGACTCCCAGAGTCTATCACAGAGAATAGGCCTAATACTGAAATTATTTTGATACCTGGTACATTTAAGTCCTTTTTGCAAGTTAATATCAATTATTTTTATTCAGCATTTACTATGTAAATATTGTAAAATTATTTTCATTAAGAAAAATCAATGGCTATTCAAATTGTTATCCGTTACACTTAAATATTAACATTATAATATATATTTATTGATGGTCAACACCGCTTGAAGTTCTACAAAATAACATTCCCTACTTACAACTGTTTCTTAGTTGAGATATTAAAAAAAAAGCTGTAGTTATATGTCCGTCTGTTCATATTTTCTTTATATTCAAAATAGAAACGCTAAAGAATACGGAGTGAGCGTAGTTGTTTCATAGTGCATATATTTTAAAACGTGATGGATATTTGACCAATAACTAGTGCATTTTTGCTTGCATATTTATTCATTTAATATTGCATGGACTTCCGGTCGTTAGTTATTCGATCCTTGTTGTCTGTTGGTGTGATATTGGCACCACCTAGATCAATTTAGACCAGTATAACCCAAACTGTTGTCACTTTAAGTCAGAATTTTCTTTGTTAATCGGTCATCATTCAGTCTCATGATGTGGCCTTAAAATCTCAGTCGTCGTTAGCGAAAATCTGTCTCGATGTTGGAGTATCTCTCTGTGATTGTAGACAGTATTCTTCATCTGTGAGTTTAGGACCCAAGATTTTCCGGATGACTTTTCTCTCGCCTTCTTGATGTTCTCGAGATCCCCTTTGTAGTTGAGGTTTTAAGATCTCGCTGGCGCTGAGTGTCTCGGGTGTGTGTAGAATCTGTCTGATAACCGGTGTTAATTGTGATGGCTGTATTAGTGGGTGTATCTGTAATTCAGCTCAGGTAAGGACTGCTGACGATCAGTTTCAAGTAATTCCTACGTTTGCTTCCAAATCAACGACACCTAGCTGTGAACTTGGCTACTAGATGCCACCGCAACCGGTACCTGGCGATAAACGTTGGCATTAAATACAGCGTTAATCAAAGCTAACCTAGAAATTTAGCTACACACAATTGTAGTTAGTGGAAGGTTTTCCACACAATTTTAGATAGTGGACTGTTCTTTTATATGCCATAAATGCATGACATGAGCCCGCAGGCTTTACTTCCCCTCCGGAGGAAGGCTTACTGAGGGATTTTTAACGGTCTTAAAAAATCTGACGATTTCAGCCGGGTTTGAACCCACGATCTTGGGCATAGAAGCTGAGCATGCTATCTGCATGCTTATTTTGCTCTGCGTATGTAATCGCATGATACACAATATAAGATACGTACAACACACAATCTGCTTTGCAAAAGAGGCAGAAACACACAACGAATAACGAAAGTGATAATGTGGAACTGAGCACACAAACGCCCTTTTCATGTTGGCACTGTGTATGGCCACCACGAGCTCTAAGGCATGCTGAGCACCAACGTGGTCTGGGGCAGCACAAGAAATTTACCAACAACTTAATTGTTCATCAAAAATATTATTTTAACCTCTTTATGATCTGAATTCAAGTATCCGTTGAATTCGCTCGCCGCTGGAAAGCCACGTAGAGCGTAAAACGAGTCAAGTGATTACGTAATCATTACGTTTACTCGCCCCCCCCCCCTCCCCGCACGTCATCAACATAATGAAGCTTCGATCCCCCCGCTTCTCTTTTTGATTGCGTAATATGTGGACAGCTCTCCCGGGAATGGATGCAAAGAATGCTTCTATGATTGTGTAACAGTTGTTGAACCTGGTATCTAATGGACGTGAACGAAATTACAATAAATAAAGAGTGATAATGATAATACTGGGCGTCGTCTTGGCATAATTATAATAATATCGTATGGCCTCGGTGCCGGGTGCAAGCTTTTGTTTTTTGACGCCCAGAGGGCTGCTTGCATGTCGAATTTTGTTGTTCCTTGGAGTGCTATGAAAGTCAAGGAGGTTTTAGATATCTATGGTAGAGAATGGAGGAACTTTTGTGTTGGCGCGGAAAATCCCGAGATTAATTTTGCCATTATTAAGACGGCCTACTGAATTCAAATGGGTTCTTTGACATGCCAACAACGTATGACATGCGTGTGGTGATTTTTGTCGCCTTTCAAAAATCACTTACTATGGCCAGGAGCGAACCTGCAAGCTTGTTGTTGGTAGACCGACACGATAACCACTCGCCCATCTTGGCGATGTGCGTCTCAGTTTCTACGTTACGTTTTCTCTTCCATGTAGCGAATATACCGAGTTGTTGTTGATTCATTTAGTGACTTGCAGATCGTGATCATTTCATTTCCATATACTTTGGGTGTGTATAGAATTTGCATGATAACCTGTGTTCTTGTGATATCTCTAGTGATGGGTGAACTTGTAATTGAGACGTGGATTGGGCCATGGTCGTATGTTAAGAACCATCCTGGCATTTTACTGAAGTGGAAGTGAGAAACCACGGAGAGTCATTTTGTAGGGTGGGTGAATGGTGGGAGTCGACCCCACCTGTTCATGACTCCTAGAGACTGAAGTAAAAGACGGAAAGCCATTTGTTGTAGGGCGTGTGAAAGGTGGGAATCGAGACTCACAAGGAGAGGTCGCCATGTGGTTTGCTAGAAAAGCGTTGACATTTGGTGGGTTAGCTCTTCATAAAGAAATATTTTACCCCTGTTCGAGTTCTTTTGCCAATGGGCCTTAGTGTGCTCAATTGCGGTCAGTACAGCTGTCAATCGCAAGGACAGAGATGGCAGCACTATTACCGTTTGTCAGTCGCTGCATTTGTGTTAGTGACCTGTCTACCCTTCACTTATCACCTCCTTCCGCCCCTACTTCCACCGCTTCTCCTCGTCACTCAATGTCTTCTCTCTCTCTCACTGATAGCGTTGATAGACTTGCTTTCCGAGCCGTATTACCAATTTGTGGACTAGGCAATCTCCTTCCGTCCAGCCCAATAAAAAAGAGTATATTATGATATAGGCCTATTATGATTATATTTTGATATAGTATGAGAGCAGGCCGTACGGTTAGGGTTGTGCAGCTATGAGCTTACATTCCGGAAATATTGGGTTCGAACCCCCCTGTCGGTAGCCCCGCAGATGGTTTTCCCTGGTTTCTCATTTTCACACCAGGCAAATGGGCGATGTACCTTAATTAAGGCCATAGCCGCTTCCTTCCCTTCCCTATCCCATCGTCGCCATAAGCCCTACAGTATCTGTGTCGGTGCGACGTAAGATAAATTGTAATGTATATATAATATACATTATTTTTATATATTTTGAAGATTACAACTCGCATAAAGTTCTATTGATCATAAACATGTTTTATTCTGCGAATATAACTTACAGAATTTTATAAAGTAACTTATAAATATTTTTTTTACATTCTGTAAACGAAACACACACATGTTTTATTATTAGCAAATATTCTCATGAAAATATATTTTATTGTTTCAGATTTTTAAAAGTCATTTACATATCATATAATCTGATACAGGTACGAAGTACGCCATTTTACACTGACTGTATAACAATATAAAATATTGACACTAAGAAAACAAACAATACAATTTAACAGAAAAGGGACTTAATAATAACAAATTCATTGGAAATTAAATAACAAATAAAATAAATAACAGAGGTTATAGAGATATGTATATATACTGTATAATGTCCGTGTGACTAGTAATTTTCTGGCCAGGTTGTCAACAGAGAATCGAGAGCTTACTCGTTTAGTACATGTTTCAGTTTCGTCTTAAAGATGGGCCGATGGCCATGATGTTAGTACCACAAGCGTCTTAAGGAAATGATAGGGAATGAAGATGTCAATTTCTTGCAGGGCATTTGCTGTTGTGGGAAAGCGATAGAATATGGAGCGTTGCTGGAGTGTTAGGCGCACACGGAATAGTGGTCTGTTTCGGAGCTTACGTGGATGAACATTATAACGGAAAATGAGGTGACAAAGATGTGCATTTAAGAGTACCATTAACAATTCTGTGAAGATAGCAGAGATCTATGTACTGTAGACGTTTACTCAGGTCCAAGATGTTGAAATACGAATTTGGTTGGTACTGTACTGTCTAAGGTCGGGGTCACGGGCTTTCACAATGTACGCAAAGAATGAGAATATGCTGTTAATGTTACTGACATTTGTGGGGGCAGCTGAAGACCAGATGGGGGAGCAGAAATCAGTGATAGAAAGAACAGAAGTATAATTTAAGAGCGTTTAAGTCACGAATTTCAGTAAGTCTGAACAAAAGTCTAAGAGACCTCTTGGCACAGGATTTAACTTGGTCTATATGAAGAGAGAAATTTAATTTGCTATCATGAATTATTCCAAGATCTTTGACCTGAGTAACAGCCTTTAGAGGAGTGCAGTTTATTTCAGACCTGTGGGTAAGCTCACGTTCATTTAGGCAGATCGACATTTTAACACAGTTTTCAGTATTAATTTTCAGTTTCCATCTAGTTACCCAGTCGTAGCACAAGTCTAAAGCATTTTGAATGCTATCACAATCGCTGGAGTTCACTATGTTTTTGAAAATTTTTAGATCATCTGCATATAGCAATTATGGAACATGGGGTGGTCTTTATTTCATCTGTTAGGTCATCTACAAAGAGAGAAAACAGTAGAGATTATGGAATTCCTCCTTGTGGGATGCCAGACGAGACATTCAGCCATAAGGAGATAGGACCAGGAAGTACGACAGTTTTTTATGAGTGTTGAAAGATTGCTATGAATATTGTATCTGTGGGACAGTTTGTATATGACCAGATTATGGTTTATGGAGTGAAATGCCATAGCCAGGTCAATACCAATCACATCCAACTGCGTTTTACCTTTCAATATTAACCATCTCAAATAATAAATCATCACATCAATTTTTTGAAGAGTTTTATCGACTTACAATATTGTCGATGTTTTTCGTCGTCGTCTTCTTCTTCTTCTTCTTCTTCTTCTTCTTCCTCTTCTTCACTGTATTATACCACTCATGCAGGGTCGACATTTTTGTCAGTCCTACACATCTTCTGAACAACTTACGCACGAATACCATCCGACCGTAGTACCGTAACTAAACTTATGTCTTTTTCTTGCCGTGAATAATGGTACCTGATCTCTCCCTCCTCTTTCGTTTGTTGGTATCTGCTGCCTGCTTTTGTCGTTGAGCCTCCAGCACGAAGGTGGGATCTCGGATTTTCATGCCACGAACAACTCGACTGTCTACAATTTCTGGCAAAATGCATTCCTTATAAAACTGGACTAATTTTGAAAGGATCTTTGTTTGCCATAACAACTCATCCTTTTCTATCCTTTCCACGAAGAGCTCTCCTTTCTTCGTATAAACTACAAAATCGCACCATTTTCTCCTGGTGATATTCAATTGACCTTGCACCTGGAAGAAGTAGTTGTGGCTTCGCTTCAATTGCAATTTTTCTTCTGAAAGTTCCAGGCACAAACCTTTTTTCTGTTTATTAGTCACCTCTTCACTCAAATCTGATTCAGTTACGGAGGCAAGGCATTTCACTTCTACGACACCATCACAACCAACCAAACCATCAGGACTGGCTCCGAGGAATGGATATTCTTGGTCCACGAAGAGCCCACACTTGGTGACAATGTTGCCAGTTCTATTCTCATACAGTTTTATAGCAGTGTCCTCATTATCTCTTCCAAATGTGACGGCAACTGAGGTGAGATTTTTTGGATATAAAATTGTTTTGACGAGATTGTGACAAGGGGTGTAAGGTAAACGTTTAATGACGGGACCAAACTTGGAAGCTGTCAACCGATTTACTCTTAGGTCGTGCCACATCTGGTTAGTATGCTGCCCAATAGTTAAAACCTCAATAGGTCTACTATTTGATACTTCATCGGCCATTTTCTTCAAAAAGTTTTTACAACTTATTTCAAGGACTTCATTTTCAACGTCGGGCAACTGCGCTAGTGGCCCATAGTTTTCGTCACACTTCCCAGTTCTTCGTCTTTTCTTTACTGGTGGTTTTTGAGAAAATGCCAATCTCCTTCTTGATAGTCTTTTTTCTCTGGCGAGAATATTCGCCTTGAAGACACTACCTGGGCTTCCATTCAATTTTCTCCAGGGACTGAGATGCCAAGAAGGTCCAGCTGTGTGACTCAGGCCTGCACCTATACATCTTCTCTTGAAAGATCCTCCACTAGAGTAGTTTACGCGTTTCCCTCCTGTAAATTTAGCCACGATGCCCATGTACCTAAAAAAAGGCAAACATTAAAAACTGTTAATACAAACTTTGGGAGATTATTCTATGATAAAAAAAGACGTTCTTATTTGCCTGCATGCGTTTCTTAGGAAAAATATAACATTTCAAATACTATTAAAGATAATGCAATTGAATTCGGTATGCGTGTTTCATTTCCCTAACAAAGAAGTGTTTCACTACATTTGTCCTAACAAAAATTTGAATAAATAACAAAAGATGCAAAATTTTACGCCAAATTGATTGACGCCTCATTATGTAAAATAGAACCATTAAAAAAAACACAAGTATTAATCTGAATGAAAACTGGACTAAGTTGTAAATACTGTACTCAACTATAACACAAATTCGTTTTAATCTAGAGAACTCATTCAAATTGTTACGGGTAAGTTACACTCCATTAGGCTGCGTTGATATAGGCCTACGCTAAATTGCAATAACTCCTAAATAAATACCTTTCTGCGACGTTTGTTGTCTGGTTGAACACCAAACTGTTAGCCTTGCTTTCAAGATTTCCGATGAGTGTACGGATTTTGATCATAAATTCCTTGTCAACTTTGTCAATTATACACTCCTCTCCGGATTCTTTTCTTTTACAAAAATCACGGCAGTTAACATGATTTCCAAAAACATGGTCGGGCGCGTTTTTGAGGTCTCTTCGGAGGTTGAAAAGGTCAGAGCTGCTTCTGGTCACACCTGCTTCTTTGATAGCAGTGCGAACTCCTTTCACCATTCGCTCCAAGCGTCCAATAGATTCACCTGACGCGGGCTTACTTAGTAGCTGCCGTGACTCCAAGGGAAATTTAGTGTTCTCGGTCAGCTTGTGTAGATGGTCGTTGAGACAACGGGTAGCATGGTTAGCACATTCGATTTTTTTTATGTACCTTCCATAACTGCACCCCTCTTGGATCTTTGCCAACACATTCGCATCCCCATCACCGATGTAGTATTTGTAAATGAGGCCGTAGCTCTCTTCACTAGAGCGAAACCCTTCCAGCACAACACTACTTTCCATTCCAGTGGATGGACCGTTGTAGTTTTTAAAACAGAGGTGTTCAGTTTCTTTTTTCTTTGGGTTTGCACAAGCGAAGCAGAACTTGTTTCGGATGCCAAGATATATCAACTTCTGTGTGTGAGCACCAATGATAGCCCCCTGAAAATGAAATAGTTTTAAGGAATAGATTATTATCTCCAACGTGATAACTTTAATACAGTACCTTAGGGTGACCCGACGTCCCGTATTTCATGGCACGTCCCTTATTTCCCTAGTGTGTCCCGTTGACCCGACAAAATACATACGGGACGCAAATTGTCCCGTTTTTTAATTAATGGTCCCGTACATTTTGAGATAGCGTGTTTTTAAGTAACGTGTAACACAACCAAGTGGAGAACAACTGTGGTCATACCCAATTAGTAAAGATGAAACCAAACTGTAACACAAACTTCGGAAGTGCAGGGAGAAAGGGACAAAACAATGTTTTTGCAAGGTTTTTGAAGAGCAACATTTATGGTGAGGTTGTGCACCACACATAGTGCATAATGCGGTACAAATCATTGGGGATATTCTCCCAGTAGACATAGAAACCGTTGTAAACAACATTTCCCAATATTTACACATTTACACCATTCGTTTTGAATAACTGAAAAAGTGTTGCCAGTTTGCTGAAGTGGAGTACAAACAAGTGCTTGTTAGTGTAAAAAGCAGATGGCTTTCCTTGGAACCGGCTGTGAAAAGAATTAGGCCTATTGATATTTACGATGAGCTAAAATCGTACTTTTTGTCTCAAGACAAATGCAATGCGATTGTAAAATCTTTCTTTAGGGATCCTCAATCCCTGCAGTGGCTCTTCATTTATTCAGAGTCAATTGGAAGTTCTTTCATCAACCATAAAATATATTGAGCAGCAGATTAGTCAGCAGATGAAGTTTTGGTGGTGTCAGAAATATCGATAAGGAAATTAAAATCGAGGAAGGATGAAAAGTTTCAAAGTATGAAATGATAAGCACGTTGCAAGAGGATGGCGTACTTAAAGAAACGGAATTCTTCAAAATTTCAAGTTTATTTTATGACGGGTGCAGCTCAAAACTCCTCTTTGGAAGGTGGTTCAGCAAAGCCTTAAGACATTAGCAGAGTTTGATGTAAGTATTCTGAAAGAAATATGTGAAGAGGAACTTTCTGAGAAAGTTAACCACGTTAAAAATGTATGTGAAGTGAAAAACGTTGAACGTTGAACTAAGAACTGTTAAGTGTGTTGGTGGAAAATGGTCTGTCATTTTCAACTTCCTTGCGCTCCCAGATATCTGCTGCAAAAATTTGGACCTCATTACTGCATTTGTGCTAGCCATACCTGGCACTAATGCTGCTGCAGAAATAGGGGTTTCTATCACAAATGCTTTTTGGACTGATGAAAAGAATAGGTTTTGCTTGGATAGTGTTAAGGAAATAATTATAACTAAAATTTATTTTCAGGATACTCCAAGGGAAAATATTGTTGCTAAAACAGTATTACGTCATTAAATGGTTATATGTATTTTAATATTCCTTTCAGTGTGGATTTTAACAAAAAGGTACGAAAATGACCTACTTGAAGCAAAAACCAAGAATTTACGCTGTTATTATATCATAACCGACTTATTTGATCAGAATTTTAATTTTTAAACTATTTTAAAAGCATTATAGGTATAGTAATAACGAATGTTTACATAAAATTTCGATTCATATCAACTTTTAATTTGTGTCCCGTATTTTGATTTTGGAAATCTGGTCACCCTAGAGTACCTCAAAAGTTCGTGTTTGATTTTGTACAATGGAACAATTACCAATTAAAAAATGTAACTTGCAAAAAGATATCACTATGTGCTATTCATTAGGATTTTCAGTAAAACTTAAAAATCGCTCATCTTCAATGATAATAAATAAATAGTGTATTCACTTTAATATTTCCTAATTGCTTACCACACCACTCAGCGAGTTCATCCCATGTCCATACGACCTCTTCGCCCAGCCACCGTCACCAATAACAGTTATGTATGGCACACCATTTAAATAGTTGTTCTTTTCAATGGCTATACGTCTTTCTTCTTCCGCATTAGCCTTCATTTTGCATATGAGAGTTTCTTCCCAAACCTAAAAGAAGCAGAGAAATGTTAAAAGAATAATATATTTGTGTTTTAAAATGTTTAATACGTCTCGAACAAAATGTTAAAAATTTGTCTCAATATAAAAATGTTTTATGAGAGTTTCTTTGCATAATTCATCAATGTGTATTTCTAAAGATAGATCTTGATCTAATAGTAAATCTAAATAAATTGTTTCACTAAATTTTAATTCGTCTTCCTTTACTTAATCTCTAATTTGGGATTGATATATATATTCATTATGTGAGGAAATATGGATCAACAAGCAGTACTTACATTGCCAACTCTTATTTCATGGTTTGTGTATTTCTTGCGGCCCATGATTGGTATGTCCAAAACACTGAACATTTCTTCAACTTGTGAAAATCCAATGCCCACTGCCGTGGCTCCCCACACCAGAGCATCGTTTACTTCCCCTTTTCGGTCAAGACGCTCTGAAGTTACACCATACTCGCTTTCACAATTACCACAGTAATAAATCCATGTGCAAAATAACCCATTTTTAATTTCTTTCTTATATTTATATTTTCCCATGGAACAATGTTTGGAATGGCTCGCTACTAATTCGAGTTGTTCCATAACGTGACCAATGTCAACGATGCGTCGCCCTTTTGGAGGCAGTTCGTTAGTCTCTGTACTTGTTTCAACTATTAGCACTGGTAAATCACAATCCGACTGATTGCTGTCGCCTATATCAGTTTCTGAATCACTTGAGAAATTCATCGAATAATCTTGATCTTCATACCTAAAATTAGACAATCATAAATAAAATATTGAAATCCGAAAGACAGAAATTATGTCCCTAAAACCAACATCATTAAAAGAAATAACCATAAATGGCAATACAGTCAAACTTGTAACCGAATTCAAATACCTCGGAGAAGTAATAAAAAATAACCTACACGAAAAACCCCATTAATGATACTATGCGTAAGAGGAATCTGGGATACTTTGGACACTGGATTCGAGACTTCTGAAACAACTGGTACAGTACAAACTCGACTAAAAATATATCACGGCAGGATGCAGATGGATTACAGAAATAATAGAGGATCTGAAGGAAATTTGCCTTACACCAGAAGACACAACAGATAAGATAAAATTGAACAAAAAATCAAGAACGCAATCTCCAATTCACACTCACAAGAAAGATCACAACATGAGTATTTTAAACACAACAAAGGGAACGAAGATGGGAATATATGAAAAAGTACTGAGAGGACAGCAAAGCCCGAAGTTTTCCTTGGAGGAGACTTAGATAATGGACTGACTAAAGTGATCCTATGCGGTCGTAAAGAAGAAAGAAAAAGAAACATACAAAAACATAATACGGTTAAAAAAGTAGGTAATCTGCTAAAAAAAAAAATACAAGACCTTTCAAATAGACAGATCTCTAAATTTTATTTCGTAGCGTAATATACAGTAAATTATTTGAAGCGTAACCACTAAAAAGGGAGACCAAAACGGATCATTTCCGAATAGGAGAGAAATATGTGAAGCTAAGGAATGAAGAGGTTCTGGGAAGAAAAGAGAAGAAAGGTCAAGACGCGGTCTATGCGGTCCACAGTTGGCCAAATTCAGAAACAAAACAAAAAATACAGTAAATGTCGTACCCGGTCAAGATATACAAATAAGTGAATTTTAGCAGTTACTTTACCGGTTTATTAATTAATTAACTTATGCTTGTAAAAATTATAACAATAGTTTACTTACCGACTTGCATCGTGACTTTCATCTAACACAGTGCTTTCATCTAACAATCTGTTAAATATTTCCTCGGAGTCTTCCAATTGATCAGAATTATTTGAAATATTCGCTAAGGCTTGTTTTCTTTTCTCCCAAGAGGCCCTTACAGCTCGCGATTTTTTGGAACGTTTCCGCGGAAGATGATGTTTTCGCGGCATTCTTCAATAAAGTGTGAATATTATAAAATGAAAAACAGTTGTATAGGTATAAACTCCACTATCACTCTTATCACAAAAGCACAAACACAGAATTAGCAAATGAAAGGAGTAATGGGTGAGATAATACTGTAACACTTCTACGGTTTCCTCTCTAGACTGTGATCGTGTAGACTGGCAGGATGAGTCAGGGAGGGAGGGGGGCGGAAGCTGTGATAGCAAAGGTGTTGAAGGAGATGGGAAGAGAGGCTAGGTGCCCGAGCGGGCTCTTGCCCAAGACCTTGTCTTGTCGCTGTGTGTGTGCGCGCGTGTGTGTATGTGTGTGTGACTGATTCAGCTAGCGTTTTTTAGAGTCTGAAAGGAACATTCACCACGGGTATATCGCTGAACCAATTTCCTTTATCAAACATTTCGACTGCTCAGAATAAGAGCCACTTCAAATTAATAGAACTTTGAAGTTAATATAACATTTTTTTCGCACTTAAAATGGTATTCAAATCTGAAGAGGTTAATACAAAATTTGAATTTCGAAATAAGAATTGTTCCTATAGCAGGTACTACTACAGGGGTTGTTGTAGAGAAATTTCGGTGTCTTCCGATTATTAGTTTCGTCGTGGTGATAGTACCTATAACGCTCAAAATAGCCACTTTGAAGCCATGTCCTCAGCAAACGAGCCGTCGTTATTTTCTGCAAAACGCATATAATGTCTCACAAAGACCTACATTAGAGATTAAGAATAAAAATAAAAATAAAAATTAAATTTTAATTTTTGACCGCACAGCCTTAAAATCAATCCTCAAACTGTTGTAGTTCCCGGCTCTTCTCCGTGGCGTAGTCGCTAGCGGGTTGGCGTTGGAAATGGTAGTTACCGTGATCGGAACCTACCTGATCTTTTTCAACTTTTTTGTTTATCTTTCTTTGACATTTTTTGTTTTATCTTATGTTTGTGGTCCAATATTTAAGTTGGCAGATTACATCAAGTACTTTATTATTTGATATTTCTTTTTCTCATTGTTTACATACAGAAAGTTTAGCTTGGTGGTGGAACTGAGGGAAGGACTCTTGCGTTTCTGTATTAGACTCGGCGCACTGGAATGAACGTAGCGTCGCCGTCCACGCTGCATTTAAATTCTAATGAATAAAACGTACACCTCGTTCAAGCGTCACGGACGAATAATGAAGTTAAAATATTGTACAAAGCTCCAAAACCGAAGAGACCACAGCAAATACATTCTAGAAAACACAAAAGACAATAAGGGGTGCATCAGTAAAAGAAACAAAAAGTGCTGGCCAAGGTCTGACTCGAACTCGAAACCTTCAATTCCCCACGCCAATGCGCTAGCGACTACGCCACGGAGAACGTGTGCGGGATTAGGACTACAAACGTTTGAGGATTGATTTTAAACGTTCAATTTTGAGCACACTAAGGTCCATTGGCAAAAACGCTTAAACAGGGGTAAACTATTTTTTTATGAAGAGCAAACCCATCAAATTTGAACGCTTTTCTAGCAAACCACATGACGACCTCTCCTTGTGAGTGTATCCCCGTGCCAGCCCTCAGACGAAATTAAATTTCTTGCCAGAACCATGAATTGAACTCTGACCTTGCCATGCTAGTCACTATGCCATGAAGATACTCGGGACTGCTGTCTGAAATGGTTCACACGCTTATCAATCATGTCCATACCATTACAGTTTATTAGTGAGCCCACAAGACAGTTTAATAACACTGTTATGACCCGTGGCCTCAATTCCTGGAGCTCCTTTCTGGGAATTGTTTTAGCTTTCAGGCTCCAATTAATTAGAGTACATCCTCTGTTTGAATCTCGGATTGCCGGAGATTGGGAAGATAGTATTGGTTATTGCAGGGGTGGCCAACCCAAGACACACCAGGTGCACATACAATGCTGATAATCTTGAAAAGGGGGCTCCATAGTTGCCGGAATGGATAAATAAAACTCTACTTAGTGTAAAACAAAGTCCCCGATTCTTGGATGTCACGGGTAATCTCGAGAACCACTGGATGGATTTTGATGCGGGTTTCACCATTCCGTAAAGGATAGCTCGAGGAAGGTTTCTGTACAAAATAATTTATTAATGACCAAAGGAAACCAAGCAGTTACGATTTCAGTGAACATGTCGAAAAGAAACCTGGCTTCCGTGCGCTTTTTAAGCTTACGCTGGGCAAACCGTTAAAAATATCTATCTCACTCTCTATATAAATGAAAGTTTGTCTGTTTTTTCTGAATTTCCACGGAAATTTGCGATATTTGCGCGTTTCCGACTGTTTTATGACGATGCACGCAAAAATATCTTTTCTGTCTGTCTGTCTGTCTGTCTGTCTGTCTGTGGACAACTTCGTGTCCTTATAACTCTAGAACGGCTGGGTGGATGAACGTAAAATTTGATACAGATATCCATCAGAGGCACGACACTAATCAATGATGTAACTCTGCTCCATACCTCTCATAAAAGGGGGCCTACCCCCTTAAAATACATGCTGAAATAGGCGTAGAAGGGTGAGACAAAGCTCATTTTCAGCCCCTCAATGTGAGAAACGAAGGGCCCCGCCGAGAACCACATTTTAAGGCCCTAAAACCAACCGTTTATGAGATATTCCCAGAAAACTAATTTCATTTCTTAAGCTACAGAAAGAATGCAAGCCAGTAACCATGGCAACACAATCTCAGGGGTCCATATATTTTCTGTAAGACGCAATGCAATTCCATTTATTACATCACTGTGAAGGTTTGCAAACTGCTATAAGGTTATAATGGATCCAAATTAAGCTGTAAAATTCATCAATACATATAATGCGCTTAAGGGAGTCAAGGGGTACTCTAGAACATTTTCACGCGATTCACACGTGCGGGTATGGTACAGAAGGTCTATTATATCCCTATCCCTATATTGTTATATTATTAACTTATTATTATTATTATTATTATTAATATTATATTATGGCGTACAACGACGAGGCAAAGTTCATTTTCAACCCCTTGTTGTCAGAAACAAACCTTGGGGGCCCCTAAAGAGCCGTAAAGGGTCCCCGAAAACTACATTTTAAGGCTCTAAAACCAACAGTTTCTTAGATATTCCCAGAAAACAATTTCATTTAATAAACTAATGAATGAATGCAAGCCAGTAACCATGACAACAGTATCTCAAGAGGTGACATCCAACTTTCCATCTATTTCTGCAAAAGGTAATGCCACTCCATTTATTACATTTCTGTGAAAGTTTGCAAATGGCTAGAAGGTTATCTCGGACCAACTAAAACTGTAAAATTCAATGCGCTTAAGGGGTTCAAGGAGTACCCCAGATTTTTTTCACACGACTTACACGTGTGATATGTCGTACAGAAGGTCTATTATATCTCCAAATAACAACATTATTTTCAAAAACTCCTGATTTGAAATAGTATTTTTTGCTGCTTTTAGGAATTTGGGTCATTGGAGGTTAAAGAACTTGAATTTTCATGCACCACAAGCGTTTATAATTTATAAAAGGGGTCTTCCTGAGGTTGGGGACTTGACACAACTGTGAGGGTCAGTTTGTATGTGACGTGTATTGCGATTCGTCTACGAGGTTTTCAATTTTATTTTCACGTCAGGAAGAACACGTTAGGTAAATTTAGTTTGAGAGAACATTTTAACTAATCATTTTTCTTTGTCTACAAACAGGTTCAAAGCCCCTAACCATTGCAACAGTAGCTCAATTGATAACGTCTGGTTACTAATACCGAAGACCGTTCGAAGAATGGGTACTTATGCTAGTATACTATAAGTGTAATAATTGTTCAACATGAAAAGTTCTACAAAATAGTCCACGAGAGCATATCTCTATCTTCAATACATCGCCCACTATAAAGGTTTTTACGTTTCCATTTCTACCAACAATCTCCATTCATTTACTGAGGCGACAGTTCACAAGCTAGCTAGGGGGAGCCTATCACCCCAGTTACAGCCTAGCTAGCGGGCGAGCCTATTACCCCAGATAGTCAGCAGCAAACTGTCGAGTCGTGTTGAGTTAAGACTTCAGAGAAGAGTGGTTGTGTTTGGAGTCTCCTTGGAAGTGCAGCTCTTCTTTTCTTCATTTCGCCTATGAACTTTTCGTTCCGCAAAATACACAGGCATGTTGAGATTGGACGGAAGGGGATTTGTGTTTCATGCACTTTGCCATTCTTAAATTACGTCTGACAAGAATTCGTTGCACATGCATCTCCATGATAATATAATTATCCACTGTTCAATACAACTTACTTTGATGAGGAATTATATCCTCATATGGTACGTGTTTCGGACCTATTAATGTCCTTCATCAGCCACCTGCAAACTCCCAGTTAAAGCCTCTATTGGAGTAGTCAAAAGATTAGAGTACATAAAAAATATGAGGATAATGATGACACTGGAATGAAATGTTTCTAAAGGAGTTTCAAAAATATTTAAAACTATTGCGAGCTCGTTTCTGCGTTTGACGTCATCTAGGAGATTAACTAGGTCTTCCGTTTAGTCATTTACAAGTAGTTCCCAATTCTTCTAATTGTTCATTAATAGACTCAATTCTTGCTACATAAGTGACCCCTTGGTGTCAATTGATTTGATGAGAAGCGGAATCAATGCACTTATTACACTCAAGCCACCAGTTACGACCAAGAGAAGCATTGTGATAGAAATAGGCTAAGTACTGAAAGGTCCTTCGGCGTAAAGGTGGGTCATATCAAAAATTCTTTCTGACAAAAGTTTCAGGTACCTTTTAGAGGAGTATTGACCATTTTAAACGGCTGTAGTACAGAAACGCAGGTTATCAGACAAGTAGCAATAACAGCTTGTTTTAGTTACCGTACACGATGAGTAGAGTTTTACCCTATAGTTAAGTCCATCGTTGGAGAACTCTGCACGGTAGTCGTCTTGCCCGGGAGTTCCTTTCTTATCCAAGCATTAACATCAACAATTAGGTTGTCACGAAACTTCCGGCTCACGCTCGTCACGAGTCGCGAGTTCGAACCTTGTCGCCCTGGAGCGGAGTCTCGTTAGCTCTGCTATTGTTGATCTAACTGGAGTAATGATCGCCCCGGAGAACTCAAACTGTACGCCGCCGCAGCGCTCGGAGTTGAGGAGATATACTGTAGTGGCTAGTAGTGACACCCGTGTTACACAACGAGGATCGGTGAGTGTTCAGTTCCTACTTTCAGTGTGACCTGCCGTTGACTGACCCGCGTCCGTCCCGTAACATTATTTTCCAGGTCGCAAATTGTGCCAGATTTGAAAAGTACATCTTTCACGTAGATATGGTTTAGTGCTGGGGTGTATTTGTGGTTGGATGGTTCTTAAGTGTAGGGGCTGCGACAACGCGGTCATGTAGCCCCGTGTACTTTGGGTGTGTGTAGAATCTGTCTGATAACCGGTGTTAATTGTGATAACTGTATTAGTGTGTGTTATCTGTTTTTTAAATTCAAGTAAGGACTGCAGACTTTTGAATTTTTCAAATAGTTCCTACTTTTGCCGCCAAACACCACCGTCAACGACTACTAGGCCAGAACTTAGCTACCAGACGCCACCGAAGCCGCCGGTCAGTAGTGGACTGATGAATTGTACATACACCCAAGTACACGTGAACACGATGTTACAAAGCCCCGAAATGAATCACCTTCAACTCATCGTGATGCGATCCCATTACGATCCATATTCTCCACAAGTTGGGGGTAGGTATTATGATACCAGATGATACAAACTGAAAACCGTAGAAAGTGAAGACCAAGACGATTTGTGATGCTCAACCATTGTCTAACAAGATAGATCGGACGGAGCAGATGAAGACAGCGATAGTTGTCGCGTGCTGTACATCAATTAGCTTGTATAATGAGGGGCATTCACTTTCTGTAGGACCTCTCTCTGACTGGTTTCCCCACAGTGGCCAGAGGCTCAACGCCTGTGTCACTCTGTGACGTAATTGTGCACCACGACTGCGCTGGGGTGCTGCAGCAAGCCAGGAGATTGGAGGTTCCAATCCTGCGCATTGACGGTGACTGTGGTTTAACCTCTCCCTCGAAGCAAATGCTGGAATGGTACCTTACCTCAAGTCGCGGGGCATCTACCCCATTCTCGATCCTCATAATTACAGCTACATTCACCATAATAATAATAATAATAATAATAATAATAATAATAACTAGCGAACCCGTGCGAGAACTCTCGCATGTGTATAAACCACCCATCCGGCTTTACGGTTATGCGGGCTTCCATAAATATGTTTATTTGTTTAATCGCACTTTTTAAACAAATTGTGGGTTGTGTGCGCCCCATGTGTACAGACTACCCGCCCGGCACTAGTGATATGCGGGCTGTACGCGACACAGTTCTCCCAGGGGCTATCGTCTTGTTTATTTGTTTAAAAGTACTTTATAAACAAATACATTTATTTCCGTTGACTTCTCAAGAAATGCAAGATTTTTCCTGTACTATTGAGACGATTTGGAAGATTTTGGTACAAACCACACCTTCTAACTCCCTCTTGTTTAGGGGCTTGAGTTTTGTGAAATTACACCTTAGCGTATTTAATAATAATAATAATAATAATAATAATAATAACTATAATAATAATAATAATAATATCGTATGGCCTCGGATGCCGGGTGGAAGCTTTGTTATTTGACACCCAGAGGGCAGCTTACATGTCGAATTTTGTTGTTCCTTGGAGCGCTATGAACGTCAAGAAGGTTAGATATCTAAGCTCCTCGCTTTCTAGAAGAGAAATGAGGAACTTTTGTGTTGGCGGAAAATCCCGAGATTAATTATGCCATTATGAACACGGCCTACATTCAAATGGGTTCTTTAACAGGCCAACAACATATGACATGCGTGCTGTGATTTTTGTCGCCTTTCAAGAATCACTTACCATGGCCAGGAGCGAACCTGCAAGCTTGGGGTTTGTAGTCCGACACGATAACCACTCACCCACCGTGGCAAGCACAGTCACCATAGTAACATAAGTTATTGGACAAATTGAGCAAGCCAGCAAGTGTATTGTGCTGATGACCAAGATGACCCCAAGCCCCTTAAACTAATAAACAACATCAGCTGTATGTTACAATTAGTGGTGTAACTACGGCACGTTAAAGATCCCCATCGGAGCAAAATTCCGGCACCCCGACGTCTCTTAAATCCTCAGCCGTTAAAAGAGACGTTATACCAATAACATTATTATAGCTTACTCGTTATACCTCCCGTCCAGCTTCACTGTTATGCGGGCTGGACGAGATATCGTTCTGGCAGGGGCTATCGTCTTGTTTATTTGTTTTAACGCACTCGAGAGTATAAATAAATACATTCCGTTGACTTTGCAAGAAATGTAAGATTTTTCCTGTACTATTGAGACTATTTCAAAGATTTTGGACTTCCTTTGGTTTAAGAGCTTGAGGTTTGTGGAACATACACCTCGCTGTTTTATATGGTAATAATAATAATAATAATAATAATAAAGCCCGTGGCACTACAGCCCATGAAGGGCATACACCTACCCAGCCATTTGACATGCAGATTATGGGATGATGCGTGGTCAGCGCGTTGGGTCCCATCGGCCGTTAATTTTGGTCTCCGTGATCATGGCGCTGTCTCACTGTCAGACAGCTAGTCAATTCTCCTCACGAGTCTGAGTGCATCTCGTTCCAGCCCCCACGTCAGTTTTTAAAATCCCTGACAGAGCCGGGAATCGAACCCGGGGCCTTTGGTCTGACGCGCTACCCTAACACCACGGGGCCAGCATATGATGCTAATAAATAATAATAATAATTACCTAATCCATAAATCTAGGTTTCTCAGTGTAATGGAGGGACTTAATATTTTATAATTATCTTCCTACCTTAATTTGGCCGGATTATTTTATTCTTATTACCCTCATTTTTTTTTCTAACGGAGGCAGGTTGTGTAGTCCCAACAAACATGGTGCACTGTGGTTAGGGATACTCCCTTAAGGGCTTGGGAGTTGCTGATCCTGAGGTGTTCCTGACATGGGCCCATATATTTTATTTTCCTTTTGCCAATGACTTTTTACTTTCTTCTCTTTCCCTCCCTCCCTCCCCCCCTCCCTCCCTCCCATCCAGGGGCTCACATCTAATGGGACGTGGGTTGGTGACCACGGGACCCCAGCTGAGTCCGACATTGCTTCCACTTACTTGTGCCGGGCTCCTCTCCGTCTTCTTTTCTGTCGACCTCACTTGGTCAACTCTTGTTCTCTTCCGACCCCGACGGTATTAGGGTATCAGAGGCCTGGGAAGTCTTTCACTTTCCCGCCTTAATTGGCCCTTGTCTCATCTTTCCTGATACCCTCATTCTTTGAGGGGTCATCCTTCTTTTTCTTTTCATGTTATCTCCTGCCTTCGTCTCAAGGCCCTCAAGGAGCCAGGGTGTGTGTAGCCCCACCACTTCTGGTGCAGCCTGGATATTGCTACACCCTCAGGGGCTCACGACTGGTGAGTTTGGGAGTTGGCGACCCCGATGGATTCTTCAGCTGGGTCCGTTTTGTCCCACGTTTTCCTCTGACTTTGGGGCGAGTCCTCTCCTCTTTCCCCTTTCCTATCTGCCTTTCATGGCTCTCCTTCTTTCCAGGTCCCTCAGTCCTCGTTCTCCGAGGGTTGAGGGCATTTCTTTTCTTAATGTCCTTTGTTTGCCTTATCCTTGATTTGTTTACCATTTCTTCTTCTAGTTGAAAGTCTGTAGTTAGTATTAGTTACAGTCTCCATTCTCATCTCATCTTTCACCATTAGGGGCCGATAACCTAGATGTTAGGCCCCTTAAAACAACAATCATCATCATCATCTTTCCCTTTGCTGTCTGCTTTGTATAGCTCTAGTTTTTCCATCTCCTTCGTTTTATTTTTCTATTTCGTCGTTGGTAGAAAAGGGAACTAATGAGGGGTAATAATGCAGCTCTAGTCCCAGAAAAACTGTGGAGTAGAATCACCAGTACTCTTCTTGTAATGGTTCACTGTTGTTGGTGTTATTAGCTATCGTTAGCACTCCCAAGTGCCGTGGTCTAACGGGCCTCCCAACTCGTCACCAACTCTCGATTGCGCTTGGAATATTCACTCTCGATGAGCATCATTTCACCCTCTTTAAATAGCCCTGACGGTAAGAAGGACCAGTTGAGGGCCCAACCAATACCGACTGCTGTTTTTTTTTTTTACTGTGTAGGACGTACCAGTAGGACTGATATGATAGGCTTATTATTATAGCTGGGCTAAATAGAGATATCAGACTATTTCTAATATTAATTATTCAGTCGCACAGCAATATTACCAACATAATACACGATACAATACAATTGATGTGCACACGCTGAAAACAGACTATCCATTCTGACCACGCGAAATCATAACCAATAAGCCTGTAGTGTTGGTTTAAATTCAACCAATAGCGAGACTTGAGGATCTCAGTCAACGTCCTCAGAGCGCCATTAAATAGACCAAACCTGCCCCTTCCCCCTCAAGGGCTCCCAATACATTTCAAAGCTATAAACACGTGCTTTGAGGATGCTAGGCCTCCTTCCTCAGTTTTCTACTCTGGGCGGTGAAGGTCACACTTCACCCATCTAGGGGTGAAATGTAGAACTAGTTAAAAGTACTGACAGTGAGACAGAGCTTATCAAGAAGGAGTGCAAGGTAGCCCCAAAGACTATTTTACAAAACTTTTTTTTAAAAACAGTTACAGCTGAGAGCTGACCGTAGGATGATCCTCACATCCCACATGGAGGAATCACCACTGGGCCCAACAAAACCATTGCAAATTTTACCAAGAAATCAAATATGATCTCCTTCATCGTAGCTATATGAACTTCCAGCATTATCCATGCGCCATTTGTGCTCGTATTTCAACACCGCACTGCCTTCTAAACTCAGACCAAGTTCTTCTGGCTGCGTGGCTCAGCGGTACCGTTCTCGCCTGTTATGCCCAAGATTTCAGGGCACTGAGGGAGCCGTGTCAGTAGATTTACTGGCACGTTTAAGATCACCTTCGGTGCTAAATTCCGGCACCCCGGCCGGCGTCTCTGAAAGCCTTAGTAGTTAAAAGCGACGTAAAACAAATCAAATTATTATTCAACGTAGCAATGTGATCTTTCATCATTACCCATGAGCCCTTGCGCTTAGCCACTCAATTAGTACATCGCACAGCCTTCTAAACTCAGGACAACCTCTTCAACGTAGCAATGTGATCATCCAACATTTACCCATGGGCCTTTGCGCTGAGCCACTCAATAGCCTATCATATTATAACATCTCACAGCCTTCTAAAGTCAGGACAAGTTCTTTAACATACCGATATGATCTTCCATCATTTCCTCCATGAGCCCTTGTTATTTATTACTCAACAGCTGATCGTATTAAAACATCGCACAGCCTTCTCATTACCGACAGCGGTAGCTACGCTCGCTAAAGCGCAGCGCTAGCCCATGGGCCCAAGCTGTCTGCGGACTCGGTAGACGGGGGTTCGAGTCCCACCGTCGGCTGTCCTTGAAGTGGTTTTCCGTGGTTTCCGCATTTTCAACGCCAGGAAAATACTGGGACGGTACCTTCTGACAGGCTACGGCCGCTTCCTTCCACATCCTTGCCCAGTTTCATTCACCTTAATTCATTTTTTCTTATTAACTCCTCTCATGACGTTGGCGTCAAGAAGGGCATCCGGCCGTAAAAACCATCCGCCACATAGATTCATCGCATCCCATCCCCGACCACATTGGAAACGGGAATAAGGGGTAAGACATACATGCACAGCCTTCTCATCGCAGGACAAGTTCTTCAGCCCAGCATTACCCATGTGCCCTTGCGCTCAGCCACACAGCTGATCGTATTAAAACATAGCACAACCTTCTAAATTTAGGACAAATTCTTCAACATGGTGTCACAGGCAGGAATAGTCAGGAAAAGTCAGGGATTTTGTTTTCGGTCAGGTAAAGTGAGGAAAAAGTCTGAAAAAATGGCGAAAAGTGTTAGAAAGTCAGGAATGTTATATTAACCATACAGTATTTTGTGTTTTACAGCCATATTTTGATGTTACTAGTTCAACTAATATCTGAAGATGAAAAGCAATAACTCACTGGACATTATGGTACGTTTCCATTTTTACAGTACATCATAGTGAAAACCTCTTTTACCTATTTTGTGTATGCTTTTCTGGAGTTGGAGTTGGCGTAGGGATGTGGCGACCCCATCACTATAGTTTAGGTTATTAAGTACTTTGATTTATGTATTATTGCATTATAAGCCTACGTGGCTTAGGCGGCAGCACGCCGGTCTCTCACCGCTGGGTCCGTGGTTCAAATCTCGGTCACTCCATGTGAGATCTGTGCTGGACAAAACGGAGGCAGACAGGTTTTTCCCCGGGTACTCCGGTTTTCCCTGCCAAAATTTCATTCCAGCAACACTCTCCACTATCATTTCATTTCACCTGTGATTCATTTAATCATTGCCCCAGAGGAGTGCGTCAGGCTTCGGCAGCCGGCACAGTTCTTATCCTCGCCGCTAGATGGGGGTTTCATTCATTCCATTCCTAACCCGGTCGGAGACTGGAAGCAGGCTGTGGATTTTTCATTATTGCATTATAATTTACTTTATTTTGTATTTTAAATGAATGAAGAGGTGAGCGTTGGGCAGCTATGGGGATGGTGGAGGCTGCAAATAAGATATTATGCATTTGCTCAATAAACCTTTTTTCCAATGTTACGATGACTTTGCGAGTCAGGAATTTTGTTGAAAAATCGTGAGGAAAAGTCAGGAAAATTGACATTGAAAATTCTGTGGACACCATGTTCAACGTAGGAATGAGCCATTTGTGCTCTGGCACTCAAGAGTTGATTGTATTTAAACATCATAATTATGTAGTTGGCACACACAGCCTTCAATAGACTCCGACTGGGATCTTCCATAAGACTTTGAATACAGTGATCTGGAGACCTCGCTGACAGATGTCGCAGATTCTTGGTCTCAGCTGTGAAATGGAACTCACGACTTTGCGAGTTGTGAAATTCTTTGTCAGGTCAACCGAGACAGAAGAGTTAATTGAGTGATGATATAATGTAGCTTGCACTTCATTTTAATTAGCTACTTTATATTCCACATTCTTTCTCATCTCTCTGATCTGCGTGTTAATAAAACATAACTTTCACCGGGTAATGGTACGAGGTTCGCTCACCATTCCAGCATTGGAATCTCCTGATATTTTCCGGAAGATAACCATATCGTACTCGAGGAATTGCTTCCTTGTCTCACATTCTTGTTGATCACAGAGCTGAACAGAATTCATCATTCATTAAGGAATAAAGGACATTCATGTTTTTGTTCATTTATTTTAGCGGGGATGGGTCGTCTTCGTCATCAGCCCCGTGTACTTGTATCAGTAATAAGAGTATCTAGCAGTAAGTTTTAATTACGGTTCTAGAATTGAGTTAGGTGTCCCAGAATTCGAGCGAGTGTTGAGACCTCTAAAAGAAAAGAAAAAGAAATTAACAAGAAGTTCCGTGACAAACTAAACAGCCTACTTTTCTTAAAATTTAAGATTCGTGCTAATGATTAATCTTTATGGATCTATCTAGAATAATGACGAAATTAAGTTGGCAATATCGAAATTTCTAATTAGTTCGAAATACTGTATACTTGGCATAATGCAGCCTAATAGAGAACTACAGTTGGCAGCCCTGGTAACTGAATATATTCTTAGTTCCATCTCTTAAGGTACAGAATACAAAATTTGATTGAAGTCCAATGGATAGCATGGACGTTTCATGCAGTTAAACATTGGATTTAACAGCGCATGTAAAATCATATTGGCAACAATGACATACATGTATTGGTCAGAAATAATCTGAAATGATCTATTGTTGTGTCAATTTTGAATGAAATCCATTAGTTAGTATAGAAGTTACATGCATTTTAAAATTGGACCTATCAGCAGGCTTAGAATCATGTTGGCAGCACTGGCGTAGGCCTATATTAGTTACTCCGAATTAATCTAGAATGCCAGGTAGGCTACTATACGTGTGCAAAGTTTAGAGCTATTGGCTTGCATACTTTTTGATATATTGATATTAGGGTAACAAAATTAGAGACAGTATTTATTAACAGTTGGCAGCTCTGGTTACTCTGAAGAATCGACATAGTCATATCTGTTATGGTACACATAGCACATACGAAATTTGGTTGAAATCCAATTGATAATGTAGAAGTTATTTGCATTTAAAAATTGGACCTAACAGCAGGCTTATAATCATTTTGGCAACACTGCCATGTATGACCTCCTGGAAATTAAACTGCAATATTATTATCTATATGTGTGCCAATTTTAAAATAGCTCCCATTCATACCTTCCAAGATATCCAACATGGAGCTCAAATTTCAATTGCGATTTTTCAGCAGTCGGTAGCATTGACATCATTTTTCAAATATGGCCGTGAGATATTCAGGTTTAGATCTTTCCTCCTACCAAATTTTGTTTCGATTGCTGCAGCCGTTCAGGAGTTGATAGGGGGGGGGACACACACACAGCCAACCAGACAGACACACAGACAGACGGATTTGGAACGTGGAGTTAAAGGAGAATGATGAAAATCAGATGGGTAGATGGTCTTCTTCTTCTTCTTTTTGATTCAGCGTTTGTCCCGCCTCGTCGCAGGGTCCGCTATGTGAATCCGCTGTCTCCACTTAACTCGGCCATGGGCCATGTCCGGATGTAGGTTGACGCTCTTCAGATTCCTGTGCAGTGTTTCGGCCCAACGTTGTCTCGGTCGCCCCTTTGGTCTTTTCCCTGCGACCTCCAGTGTGTAGCCCTGTTTTGCAATGGTGTCCGCTCCTGACCGTAGCACATGCCCAAACCATCGCAGACGACCCTCACGCATTTTGTTATTCTTTCATTGGGGATGCGATCCAACCTAGTAACGCCATCTTGGTCTCCATGACACTTAGCCAACGTTCTGCTTACGTGGTGATCGGCCAACATTGGGTACTATAAAGCGCCACGGGGTGCGGTAAATCTTCGATTTTAGGAGGTCTTTCATCTGCGATCGCACATGACACCAGTCGTTGTTCGCCACTCATCCACGCAGTATTAATTCTTACGTTGACCTCCTCGGTGAGACGATCTTCAGCAGTTATCGTAGAGCCAAGATACTTAAATTTTGTCGTTCGAGGCAGCTCATCGCCGTCAACTTGAATTGTTCCGATTTCTCCTGCATATATTCAATGCGTAGATAGAGTAACAAATGAAAAGGAATTAAGACGAGTGGGAGAGGCGAGATGTTTCTAGCGACTGCTAATGAAGAGAAGAGATAGGTTGGTAGTGTAACGTTCCCGGTCCTTCTAAGTGACCAAAGGTTACGTTCCTGGCGGGGCTCCAATATTGCGTTCTCCTGTAGTACAGTAGAAGAATCGCAACAAGAACAAGCACCGCTTTACTCACACCACCAATAGCATACTTACCTCATACCTGTTCATTAGCAATGATTATAATCAGCTCGTGTGGGCGCCAGGACACCTAACATTTACTTTAGATGTGCCAAAGTATTTAATTAAAATAGTGATAGAGCACTCGAAATGTCTTTCTCTCAAGCCGTGGTATAGCTGAGCCATTAACCAATTGTCTTATCGCTACTGGGAGAAGGTATGCATTATGTCTAAAGCTAGCTACTGGAAATGAAAGTCCTACCATTACTTAAGAACAAAATTTAATTGATCAAAATTTAAAGCAGCAAAAGACGTAAAAAGAGAAACAAATGAATTTAAAAAAAATCTGGAAGTTATATTAAATTGGCGAGAGTTACAAAATGGAATATGAATTAAATTTAAACAAAAGCTGGATTCTAATTTGCCATAAACAGAATTACAGAGACTTGATTGGATTTAGTAAAGGAACTCACGGCCGTCTTCTTCATAGTGGTAGTCTGGTTTTCCCTCTGATCTTGCTGGCGGATGTTGTTTGGTTCTGCCTCAATATTGTATAGATCCTTATCTTGATACGGGCAGGGAACCAATTTGTCCCGTCTCCCGACTGACATATGTGAATGGCTTTGCTCCAAAATTCACTTTTGTGAATATGATCAAGGACACGATCATATTCACGTCAGTAGTATTAATTTTAAAACTTCTTGAACTGATAAGTTGCGATCTCGCAGCGAAGATGTCTGATAGACGTGAAGATTCAGAAAATCTGAGAAGATTGGGGCTTGAGAGTAGATGACCATTGGTTTTTATGGAAGATGAACTTCCCCACTCTGCAGTATTTCTCGACCAATCAATTAGGTATCCTGATGACGTAGCTCCCCACTCCAGATCCCTAAGTTCTGATCATGCCTCTTCATTAGTTGGGTTAACCACGTGGGGTTGCTTCTGAAGTAATTTTAAATCAGCGTCCTGATGCGATGTTCTTCCGAGAATTCGTGACGTCAGCGCTAACTGACCAACTTGCTTTGTCTAGAAGCCTCGCGTCCCCGGAATGTTTGTACATATATCTCGAAAGTCAAGTCTATTTTTGGCGGACTACCCGTGGCGAAACTGACGACACGTTGAACGACATATTTCCCAATCAAGTCTTGTATAAAATATAACCTATAACGAATCTAACTAAAATACCCATTTTATAACTTCCGCCAAACAATAATTAAACCCCTTCTATATATATAAAGAAATTATGGAATAAATCTAGAATCGATATGATAATTAAAATATACATAATAATAATAATAATAATAATAATAATTAATTTTGCTGCTTATAAAACATATAAATTAAGGGGAAGTATTCGGACTGTTACATCGCCCTTAGAATTTTTTGTCCAATCTTAGATTTGGGCGAACAAATTATATACACATTTAACCTAACAATTAACAGCATCATACAAAATTATACCCTTCAACATTAAAAATATACATATATACCCTTCAATATTTACAACAATGAATACTTTGTTGTTGCTTTAAAGCGTCAATGTTCATTTCTTTCTTCCTGATATGTATGATTTCATTCATACTAACACTCGTTTGTTAGGCTGATATTCTGAGAGACTTGTATCGTTTTAATTCAAATCGTTATTTTTCTTGTCTCCAGAATAATTATAATAAATATTGCCTTCACTAATTCATCACACGACACATCACACGCATGTGATAATCCTGCATACTTGATTCCTCGCAAGTACTCTGTAATGAATTTACAAAATTTTACCTACATCACATAAAACAAGAAAGCATAGTTTTATACATAGGCATAATATTTGAGTGCAAGTTACCCCATTAATTCCAAAATATAAGGTACTAGGTCACCCTTCGCTTATCTGATTCAGATAACTCACTCATTCCAGTATATGTGTCAACAGTCGGATATGCCTCTTGTAAACTTAGTTACCTATCTCTTTAAAACTACTAATTGTATACCAGGGCATTGACACATGTTGTTCCGTTACACACGAGTCCTTACCTGACTCATTCCACGTATTTTCTTAAAGAGTGTACATTATACGTACCATACAATGTTTTGTCTCCATCCGCTAAAACATATGCACAAGGTCCAATCCTCTTAGTGATCAAGAAAGGGCCCGTAAAGATAAGGAAGAATTTCTTCATTACTTTGTCCGTTTTGCTTGATTGCCTCGGAACAAGTAATAGGACTTTATCGCCCACATCGAATTCATCAAGCTTTTTCTTCTTTTGTTGGCTTTGTCTATATTCTGCTGATTTTCTCAAATTCCTACCAGCCAACTGGATAATAATATCCTTCCCTGTTTGATTTCCCTCACTTATTCCCAGTACATTTGCTAGTTCATTATGTGGTTTCCTGCCATAATGAATTTCCCAAGGCGAAAATTTCGTACTTTCGCTCTGAACAGAATTCAACCAGAGTTCAACTTTCGGAAGCTGAGCAACCCAGGCCGAATGTCTATCATGAACCAAAGCACGAAAAAGACGAGATAATTCACGCATCGAACGTTCAACTAAATTCCCTTGCGGATAGCGAACAGATGAGTGAATGTGTGTGATACCGACTTCCTCAATTTTGGTTTTCCAATGTTTTGAGGTAAATTGCGGCCCGCTATCTGTCAAAATTCTGAGTGGGAGGCCAAACTCAGGGACATACTTCTCTAAAATCAGTCGGATACATGCTTTACCGGTAGCCTTCCTGAGAGCATATAGTTTGACGAATTTACTGAATGCGTCAACTATTACGAATATGTATTCGTATCCGTACTGACCTTTAACGACCGGCCCAAATAAGTCCGCACATAATAACTCACCGGGGTTACTTGTGATGACTGGCTGCATAGGTCCACTTAAATATCTTACTGGAACTTTTGACTTCTGACAGAGTTCACACCTAGCAAGGATTTTTCTAACCTCCTTTTCCATTTTCTCCCACACAAAGTAATGCTGAAGTTCATATAAAACTTTACTCGGACCAAAATGACCTAACTCCTTATGCGTAAACCACACCAACTCTTCTCTCATACCTTTAGGAACACATATTGACCACATGTCCCCCGTGCACTTACGTGTTACAAATCCATCCTGTAATTTGTACTCAAATCTCCCCACTGTCACACTCTCTGAGTCACCCTGTTCTAACATAAGAAGGGGCTCACACAAAACTTCATCCTCTCTCTGCTTCTCCTTAAGCTTCCTTAGGGACTCTAGCGATATTTTATTACTAGGATCGAGACATGCGCAGATCAAGATTCCCTGGTCAGCCGTGATCGTAGAACTCTCTGAACACAAATTTCTGTCCCTGGACAGCATATCAGCCAAGATATTGTCTTTCCCTCGAATGTGATGTATTACAAATTCATACTCTTGCAAAGCCAAGATCCATCTACTTATCCTATTAGAGCTTAACTTGCAAGTGTTGATAAATGCCAAAGCATGGTGATCAGTATAAATCGTAAACTTGCTTCCTAATACGTACATACGAAATTTACACAAACTATATACAATACCAAGGAGTTCCAATTCTGTAATGGTATATCGCTTTTCTGCTGCAGAAAGCCCTCGTGACGCCAATGACACAATTCTGAGATTGTCATCATCATCCTTTTGGCACAGAACTCCCGAAATTCCTATATGTGACGCATCGGTCAACAACACATACTCCCTGTCTCGAATTGGATACCTTAAAATAATGGCGTTCTCAAATCCCAATTTGAGTGCTTGAAATGCCTCGGCATGCGATCGAGTCCAAACCCACTTACTTCCATTCCTCAACAACTCCCTGAATGGTTCCACCAAGCACGCATACATCAATACGAACCTGCGGAAAAAATTACAGGCGCCAAGATAACTTCTTAACTCCTTAGCGTTCCTGGGTTCGATCGCATCCAAGATCTTCCCCACTCTCCCTTCTTCCGGTGTCACACCTTCCGTAGAAATTTTATGGCCAAGAAAAGTGATCTCCTGCCTACAGAATTTAGATTTAGTTAATTTAAGGGTAAAGCCTGCCTGATCTAACTTACTAAAAACACACTCTAAATGACCTAGATGTTCCTCAAGAGACCTGGAACTGATGACTAAGTCATCGATATAAATAGTGACAAAACTACTAGTATCATCGCCTAGTGCAATATTTAAACCTCGAATTAGAGCTGCTGAGCTACTTTTCAAACCGTAAGGGGTTCTGCAGAATTGATACAAATTGTATCGGTGGCAAAAAGCTGTTAAAGGTCTGTCTTCTTTACATAATGGAATCTGCCAAAAACTCGAACTTAAATCTACTGAAGTAAACCACTTCTTTCCTTCAAAACACTGAACTAATTCTTCAATGGACTGTGACCTCAACTGATCTTGTGAAATATGCATGTTCAAAATTCTTGCGTCTAGACACAATCTTACCTGGCCATCTGGTTTAGGTACGGTAATTAGGGAGTTAGCATAAGGGCTTATAGATGGTTCAATGATCTTATCTCTTAACATGTCGTCAATCTGCTGTTGTACTGCCTCTTGGTATTTAAATGGGATAGGGTATCTATTACCTACAAAGACTTTGCGATCAATTACATTTAATGAGTGTGTGTAGCAATTGGCCTCGCCAATCCGATTCTCAAAAACTCTACTATTCCTTACTAAAACATCCAATAATTGATCCCTCTGATCAATGCCTAAAGAACTTTCTTCCACAGCCTGACATAATGCATCCTCTAGATTGTCATTAGTCAGCAAACTGCCAATAAAATTAAAACCATCGTCACTACTTCCCACCTTATTGTCACCTGACAAAATCATTTTAATAACGCACACTCTTTGAGAATAATCACTCTTACCTGGCTCATTAAATGCAATAATCACAGCTTTCTTCCCCCATTTCATTCTAATACACCTCTCATCGTAACACACCTGAACCTGATTAGCAGACAACCAATCAGTACCCAATATCAAGGAAAACACAAGGTTTGGGATCACCAAACATACCTGCATACCTATTACATTATTAATACAAATTTCCACCAGAACCTGCTTAGAAATGACATGAGACTTTTTACCTACAGCTGTTATTACAAAAGTTGATTTGATAGGGATTTCTTGAAATATTACACCTTCGTCTCTCATCCTATTATAAAATGACAAGCTAATGCAACTCTTGACACACCCTGTATCTATAAGCGTATCTATACGCGCCCTCAACACATTTATGCTAATGACGGAATTTAAATTTTCAATATCACTAGGTTTTGTCACCTTTTCATCATAATCGCACAAGAGATCATCTCTTACATTTAGGTCATAACCACTAAATAGAGTATTGGCTGGGAATATCAACGACTGGAAATCTGACCTCGCATTACAGTCTCGATCTAGTTTAAAGCTCCGGCACCATTAGGTTCATTTACCGACTGCTGACTGGGCACTTGATTACTTGCCTGGATAACCTGTATGTCCTCCCTAGGACTGGCCTGATTCTGACCTCCGCTAACCCTCTGGTTCTCTCTGTTCTGGTAAGAGCCTCGGTTATTGCTCCCTTGGTTCTGATTACCTACGTTACCTCTCTGGTTCTCTCTGTTCTGGTAATTACCTCTGCCTTGATAGTTATTTTGATTATTATTACCGGAATAATTATTATTATTATTGCCTCTATTGTTCTGATTATAATTCTGATTATTATGATAATTCTGATTATTAGAATAGCTCTGATTATTTCCCCTATTGTTCTGATTATAATTTTGTCCTCTCTGTTCTTGCACACCTCTATTGACATACTGACTTGGCGGCTGTTCACCATTGCTTCCTAACACATCGAAACTACTTAACAATTTCTCCATTTCTGTTACTGTACCTATCTTCTGAATACAGGCGGCCTCTTTCACCCGATATGGAAAATGTCTCAGTAACAACCTTACCATGTCGCTTTCCTGAGCCATCCCGTCTAAATACTTACACGTGAGCACCTGATTCAGGAAATACTCCGTCATAGAACTGTTGTTCTTAGGATTGTATTTACCAAACACCATACCTTCTCGTTTCTGACCTTGAATTTCCTCATTCCAGTACTTGATACCGAATTTATTTTTAAAATCTCTAAAATCTTCAAATCCATTCTTATAGACTGCGAACCATCCTCGGGTCTCTCCAACAAAAGCCTGATCTAAAATATCTACTACATTACTCCATTCAATTACTTGGTCATCTAACCTATCTTTGTATCTACTTTCCACTACTTCCATAAATTCCATCGGGCAACCTTGCTTATTGCTAAATTTAGGTAAGTCTGCCTCCCTAATGTGACTACCACTCGAACATCCTACTCTACTAACATTTCCTTCCTGCCTCATCCGTGACTTTAATTTTAACTCTAGATCTGCTATCTGTCTACCTGCCTGTTGTTCAGCCTTTTCTACTCTTTCCTTCAACACCTTTTCTCTTTGATCTAATTCTCTCCTTAAAACACTCTGCTTTTCCTGTACTTCGTGAATACTCTCCACATTATTCCTACTACATTGTTCTACTTTATCTCCCAGCTCAGACTGTACTTTAGCGATATCACTTTCTAATTGATCTTTAATCTGTTTATTTTCAACTTGAACCAGTATTTTCATGCTCTCTCCCTGAGTAGTGAGACTATTTTCTAGCTTCTCCTGTACCTTATCTAGTTTACTATCCACCTCTGAAATGACTTTAACAAAGTTCTCCTCCATTTGAGTTTTAAATTCACTTCTAATTTCATCTTTTGTTTGATCTACACTCTCCTTGAGTTTCTCATATTTCTCACTCAACCTTTCATTAGCCTTAATCACATCATCTAATTTTTGATTATTATGCTTTAGACCCTGATCTATTTTCGCCATCTCCTGTTTTAATTCTTTATTTAAGTTCTGACTATTATTTTCCATCTCCTGTTTTAATTCTTTATTTAATTTTTGATTATTACTTTCCATTTCATGTTTTAATTCTTTATTTAATTTTTGATTATTACTTTCCATTTCATGTTTTAATTCTTTATTTAATTTTTGATTATTACTTTCCATTTCATGTTTTAATTCTTTATTTAACTTCTGACCATTATTTTCCATCTCCTGTTTTAATTCTTTATTTAATTTTTGATTATTACTTTCCATTTCATGTTTTAATTCTTTATTTAGTTGCTCAAATTTATTATTATTTTCCTGTCTCATTTGAACTAATATACTCAAAATGCTATCCTGTGCTGACATCTCCGATGAACTACCCTCTACACTAGTCGCATTAGAATTTACCTCCGCTAAATTCCTAGCTTCGTCTATCTCCATCTCCAGATTCACGCTACTACCATTCTCTTCACCATCTCCCGTCACCTCTATACCACTTCGCAGCTTCATCTTATCTTTATCCGCCATACCGACACACACAAAGAAACTTATTATCACCCCCAAAAATACTTGCACTGAAATATATCCTTTTCCCTTCACGACAAACAATTGGTTTTCGGCCCCACGTTGGGCGCCAAATGTAACGTTCCCGGTCCTTCTAAGTGACCAAAGGTTACGTTCCTGGCGGGGCTCCAATATTGCGTTCTCCTGTAGTACAGTAGAAGAATCGCAACAAGAACAAGCACCGCTTTACTCACACCACCAATAGCATACTTACCTCATACCTGTTCATTAGCAATGATTATAATCAGCTCGTGTGGGCGCCAGGACACCTAACATTTACTTTAGATGTGCCAAAGTATTTAATTAAAATAGTGATAGAGCACTCGAAATGTCTTTCTCTCAAGCCGTGGTATAGCTGAGCCATTAACCAATTGTCTTATCGCTACTGGGAGAAGGTATGCATTATGTCTAAAGCTAGCTACTGGAAATGAAAGTCCTACCATTACTTAAGAACAAAATTTAATTGATCAAAATTTAAAGCAGCAAAAGACGTAAAAAGAGAAACAAATGAATTTAAAAAAAATCTGGAAGTTATATTAAATTGGCGAGAGTTACAAAATGGAATATGAATTAAATTTAAACAAAAGCTGGATTCTAATTTGCCATAAACAGAATTACAGAGACTTGATTGGATTTAGTAAAGGAACTCACGGCCGTCTTCTTCATAGTGGTAGTCTGGTTTTCCCTCTGATCTTGCTGGCGGATGTTGTTTGGTTCTGCCTCAATATTGTATAGATCCTTATCTTGATACGGGCAGGGAACCAATTTGTCCCGTCTCCCGACTGACATATGTGAATGGCTTTGCTCCAAAATTCACTTTTGTGAATATGATCAAGGACACGATCATATTCACGTCAGTAGTATTAATTTTAAAACTTCTTGAACTGATAAGTTGCGATCTCGCAGCGAAGATGTCTGATAGACGTGAAGATTCAGAAAATCTGAGAAGATTGGGGCTTGAGAGTAGATGACCATTGGTTTTTATGGAAGATGAACTTCCCCACTCTGCAGTATTTCTCGACCAATCAATTAGGTATCCTGATGACGTAGCTCCCCACTCCAGATCCCTAAGTTCTGATCATGCCTCTTCATTAGTTGGGTTAACCACGTGGGGTTGCTTCTGAAGTAATTTTAAATCAGCGTCCTGATGCGATGTTCTTCCGAGAATTCGTGACGTCAGCGCTAACTGACCAACTTGCTTTGTCTAGAAGCCTCGCGTCCCCGGAATGTTTGTACATATATCTCGAAAGTCAAGTCTATTTTTGGCGGACTACCCGTGGCGAAACTGACGACACGTTGAACGACATATTTCCCAATCAAGTCTTGTATAAAATATAACCTATAACGAATCTAACTAAAATACCCATTTTATAACTTCCGCCAAACAATAATTAAACCCCTTCTATATATAAAAAGAAATTATGGAATAAATCTAGAATCGATATGATAATTAAAATATACATAATAATAATAATAATAATAATAATAATTAATTTTGCTGCTTATAAAACATATAAATTAAGGGGAAGTATTCGGACTGTTACAGTAGGACAGATAGCCTACTAAGACACCCAAGAATAGCACACTTAGTTGTGGAAGGAAAGGTTGAGGACAAGGTAGAGAATGGGTAGAATATTTTAAACAAATTGTAGGGTGTGGTAGCTAACAGAATAGAAAATAAAAGACATTAGTATTAATTACTGCACTTACTAAGTTTTCTGACGTGTTTCTTTGTTTTAATTTTTTTGTTTTTGGAGGACAGAGACTATATTTGGGTTGGTTCCTCAGTTTAGGGCTGCGACAACGCGGTCATGTAGCCCCGTGTACTTTGAGTGTGTGTAGAAACTGTCTGATAACCGGTGTTAATCGTGATGGCTGTATTAGTGTGTGTTATCTGTAATTCAGGTGAGGACTGCAGACGGTCAATTTCAAGTACTTCCTACTTTTGCTATCAAATGCTACCGTCAATGACACCTAGCTGTGAACTTGGCTAGTAGATGCCACCGCAACCGGCACCTGGCGGCGAACGCTGCAACTTAGAGCGTTAATCAAATCTAACCTACAAATTTTGCTTCACACAATTGTAGTTAGTGGAAGGTTCTTTTACAAGCCATAAATCTTTGACATGGGCCCACCGGCTTTACTTCCCCTCCGAAGGAAGGCATACTGAAGAATTTTTAACGGTCTTAACTGTATATGGATATCATTGTAGGCTTGGTAGTGTTTTGTAGTGCTCTTTGTCTTTTAAATTAGGATCTGATGATGCTCACTTGACGAGCGAAACTTAATTCAGGTTATTTTTTACATATTCCAGTGTTGACCGACTGAAAGTTAAAATATCGATCAAGTAATTAGCCAATTTGTTGTTGTTGTTGTTGTTTTTCGTGTGGTCTCCTGAGAGACCGAGTGCAGGTCTTTCTAGTCGACGCCCGTGGGCGACCTGCGCGTTGGGATAATAATAATAATAATAATAATATCGTATGGGCTCGGGTGCCGGGTGCAAGCTTTGTTATTTGACACCCAGAGGGCAGCTTGCTTGTCGAATTTCGTTGTTCCTTGAATCACTATGAAAGTCAGGGAGGTTAGATATCTAAGCTCCTTGAACACTGTAGCGCTTTTCAGTAGAGAAATGAGGACTTGGTGTTGGCGGAAATTCCCGAAATTAATTTTGCCATTATGAACACGACCTGCTGAATTCAAATGGGCTATTTAACATGCCAACATCGCATGACATGCATGCCGTGATTTTTGTCGCCTTTCAAAAAAAATATCACTTACCACGGCCAGGAGCGAACCTGCAAGCTTGGGGTTGGTAGACACGATAACCACTCACCCACCGTGGCTAGCTATGGAATGGATGAAACTGGACAAGGATGTGGAAGGAAGCGGCTGTGGCCTGTCAGAAGGTACCGTCCCAGCATTTGACTGGTATTGAAAATGGGAAACCATGGAAAACCATTTCAAGGACGGCTGACGGTGGGGATCGAACCCACGCGTCTACCGAGTCAGCAGAGAGCTTCGCCCCATGACCTAAGGCGAGCGTAGTCACTGCTGACTCGGTATTAGCCAATTAAGGCGAGCAAATGGAATACACCAATACCATCGCGGTCGGACGAGAACAAAAGTTGACCAAGGAAGATCGACAGGAAATATTAATGGGAGGAGCTCGGCTCAAGTAAGTGTTAGTAATGCCGAACTCAGCTGGGGGTTCCTTGGTCGCCAACCACTTGTTGTGAGCCTCTTGTGAGGAGGAGATGGGGTTTGGTAAAGCACATTTTTAACAGTATTCCACGTGGTTTAAGCAGCGACACATCCTGTGGATAGACTATGTTGGAATGTGTTCAAACTTTCTACCCCGCGGTAATGATTGCGTAGCCCGAATAGCTCGGTGTTTGTGCACTGGCGTATTTAGAAATTACCTTGGAGGGTGGTGAAAATATTCTGAAGTATAGTTCTTGCACTTTGCCCGTTGCGTTTCAGCTCTAGCTAGGCGGATATGTTAACATTCCATCAGGGACGTATATACAATACCTCGAAGGTTTCTGTAGAAAGAAATACGTTTATGACCAAAGGAAGCCGAGCAGTAACGATTTCAGTGAATCGAGTCGAAGATAAACCTGTCGTCCGTGCACCGTTTATGCTTTCGCTGGGTAAACTGTTAAAAATATCTATATACTATGAGTCAGAGACGGTGCGTCACTAAGGGCCGACTGGGCCCTGCCCACCCAAGGCCGTTATGCAGCATTGCAAAGAATTTGTTTAATTAATGTATTTTTAAATTACTTTGTTACACATACTCAGCTTAAAATAAGTTTTTTACTCTTCTAGAATCTCTAAAGAGAATTCATTATAAATTACTCATCCCTAGCCTAAGATCCTGTCAAGTCTTGTACGGTGTATCGTCATAGCGCGGGCCGCTCCACAGCAAGTCCAATGTAAAGCATATGGCTTCATGGGCCGGGTGAGGAAACAGTGGACATAGCACTGTCTTGCACGCGAATTCTTCAGTGCTATGAAGGGAATTTTCTCTCTCTTCAAGGGCCAGCAGATTGGGCCCATAGCGTTGCTTTGAAGCTTCCTGCTTCTGTCTCTGTCAAACAGGATTACGGGAGAATGGTTCACCCCACCCCCACACTCTTAAACAGGTATTCAGCTACTGTTCGCAGATTGCTGACACAAGACAAACATATAATTATACATTTTCAGTTGTCTGATATTCCAAGTAAAGTGCAAATGTGTTACTGAGTTCTGTCGATGAAGCTGTAATTTCTACTGTATAAATGTTTTTTTTTAATTTGTGGCACGGTACGTAGTTATTTAATGTGTCGATAGTGCGCCGAAACAGGAAAATGAAAGTGGATTTTATAATTTTAAATGATCTTGTCGACTTCGTCGTTATGGTTGGGATCCATCGTTATGCGTTACGGTCACGGACACGGAGATGGACGTGACGTCATGCTGCTGCGCGGGAACGTGACGTCATTCTCACGCGGGGAGCGAGAAGTAGACGCTAATGATTATTGGAGTCTGTTGAAAGAGGCCTGGCGTCGAGCGACCTGGGGCTTTGAGCGAAGCGAACACAAGAATACAGGGTGACTTCTAAAGAGATATGCAATATGCCATATAAGAATACAGGGTGCCTCCTTAAGAGGTGTGCAGGATGTCAGAGCAAAGCATCGAACCAGTCCCAATATTCCATCCCTACTCTCACTAAAAAAATGCCCCCCCCCTCCCTACTGTTCAGCCCGCCACTGCTCGCTCCTAGGTTCTACAGCTCATCTCCCAACTCTCTACCGTTACACTAGTCTAGCCAGATCGAACACAGGCCTGCCTGGGGCAAAACACTCCTTTTCAGAGAAACAAAACGACTCCGCAACAAGCTTCACGAAAACCCAAATTTAAATCGAAAATTCCATTCTACAAACACCAAATTCGGTAAACTTACCTCATTTCAGTTACTCTATACTTTAAACAGACACAGAAGGCATAGTCACGACTCCTTCATGGAGTAGGCTATTGTCTAATCATGTTCACCTCTCCTTCACCTTTACCATAAATTTCATAAACTCCATTTAAAAATCAGAAACTCACTCCACAAATCTGTAAATCAGTATTCTTCCCTTATTTCAGATACACTATTCATTAAACAAACATATAAGGCATAGTCATGACCCCTTCATGGAGTAGGCTGTTGTCTAAATCTGGACACTCATACTACATACTTACACTAATTCAAATTTACGGCCAAATGATCCTTCTGACAGGGAGGCAAAGGTTTCCGCCGGCTTGCCTGGGATGATGGGCCACAAAACCGCTATCAAAAAGTACACAATTTACGCTTTATTCAACCAAACACATCTCTAATACAAGTACAAGAAACATATTTCTTCCCGTGACCCTTAAAGAGGTGCCCGCGCGGGAAGCCTAAGTTAATGGGTAATGCAGTCTGTTGAAAGAGTCCTGGGGCTTCGAGCAAAGCGAGAAGCCCTCCTGAGCCTTTCTAACATGTGTAGCATTTGTAGCATGCGTCATTTGAAATGATACAACGTCTAGTCTTTCAGACTGACTGTGATTTTTTTAAACAAATACATTTTCTTCTATAGCTCTGAACACAAAGTTAGAAATTAAAGAATGATGACCTCATCAACCAAGCTGATGGATAAATTTGCTTCATCCAAGCATAAAGAGCCATGTGGGAACAGTTATTAATGCATCAACTATTTATTAAAACTTGTTTCAAATTTTGTGTTGCGTGGAATTATGATAATGGCAATATTGGCAACAATAAATGCCAAATATAAAACAATATGTAATATGTAACAACAAGTATCATCTGGCTCACCCTAGAATTATAATCAGGAGCCGCCCCTGCTATGAGTGAACTAATTGAAAATTGATCGTCTGCAGTCCTTACCGGAATCACAGATAACACACACTAATACAGCCATCACAATTATCACCGGTTATCAGACAGATTCTACACACACCCAAAGTACACGGGGCTGCCTGACCGCGTTGTCGCAGCCCCTAAACTGAGGACCAACCAACAACTAATAATGATCATTAAACTATAGTATACTATAGTATAAATATGTTGGACTAATTGGGCGCTACGCTGTTGCAAGACAGGCGGCTAGCCACAGTGCCCCTGCCGTCGCACGGCCTCTGAGAGACTCCGTTCTACATGGAGGGCCCTCCCTGTGTAGTAAGTTGTTCTTATAGCAACATAATTATAGATGTCTCCAGTGAACTCGAATGCATAGACCTAGATGACGAACACTTGTTGCCATGGTAACCACAGTTAGACCCCCAGCCTTAAGTGTGCCATCTACGGCGAGAATTGGGAACTATAGACATTTTCACGGTAGGTAGACCGTGATTCGAAAGCCCTTGGTGATCTCATTGACAACAGTTCTGAGTTTTTAAGTTCCATGGACTGCACATGTAGTCTAAATGTATGTGGTACGAGTCGTTTCTACAAGATTGACCTTGTCACAATAATTTGTGATCCACTGCTGACTCTTTCCACGAAAAGACTGTGTATTATATAGAGCAGTATAGTTTTACTCCACGCTCGCTTTCTTGCTTTGACTGCAATCGTGATCGCGACGATCTCAACTTAACAATCCTTCAATAATACTAATTGAATTCGGGATTACTATTATTATTATTATTATTTACGTTTCTGTCGTCTAGGGACACGAGCTAATTTCAATGCTTTGTTCTTTGCTGTCCCTTTTTCCTCCAGTAATCCTTCATTATCTCACTATGTTTCCTCTTCCTTTCCTCGTACCATTTTGAGCCAGTTTTCTTTCCCTTCCATCCTTGGAATCCTTTCATTTTTAGCACATTTTGTCTAAAAACATCTCTCTGTGGTGTATCTTCTTCTCTGATATTGTTTCTTTCCAAATCCGTGACCTCTTGTACCCAGGTTAATAATAATAATAATAATAATAATAATAATATTTTGTGCATGCGCTTACACATTCTCAACATATTTGCTGGAAAGAAATTATTCACAATCGCAGATATATATCATAAGGAGGAAATTCTTCCATCTCCTGGTGACTGCATTCTGTACGAGAAGGAAAGCCGCAGCGTGTCGTATAACACACAATAAAAAGGCAATCTCAATGCACGTTAAACTCAGACATTACAATACAGGGGGGGGGGGGGTCTCTATGGAAGTGAATGCCTCCGAATTACTGGAAAGGCTAGTCTGGGGGACGGGATGGTCGAACTGCGCTAATGAGGTTGAACACAAACAGTCCTGTCAGGTGTCCGGACATAACGTACAACGGACAAAACGTACCACCTAAGTCGTTATCTACCTAAGAACGATTTTCCCGTAATCCCCAAATATTTACGCTAGGACATAACGTACCACTTGATGTCAGACGGGCATTCCAGTTACAGGTTCATTACCACATAAACATCAGTGGCGATTACACTCTGCGGCTTTAAACATTTTGGTATTTAACATGGAGTTGTAAGGGCGGTTTATGTGCCCACTTCGACGGATGAAGTACGAATTTTACATTGAAAGTTCAAAGAGAAAGAAGAAATATGTCAAGTATGATGAACGGCTTGACAGAATAATGAAGTGGTATGAAGAGAATGGAAACTTGAAATCTTGCTTGAGAGCTCTCTCATATTCGCAGAACTTGGAATGAAACTTCTAAAGGCGAACTTGCTATTCACTTAGAATGAAACATCCCATGACGAACTTGCTATTCGCTAAGATATAAAACCCACAAAAAACATTTTTTTTATAAAGTAAAGAAAACGAAAAATGACCAGAGCATAATTACAGGTGATTTTAAACATTTTTCCAGTCCAAAGCCTGGATAAAGTGTGATGGGAAACCTAAATCTTCTCACATTTTATATTAGTTTTATGTTATGTTATTGCCCACGTATTTATCACCAGGATTAATTGAGCAATACTGAGCAAGTGACTATGCACCCTAAATACTTCCTAAATAGTTTAAGGTCATTAGGTGACTCTTCGCAGGTAAACAGCCGGCCAAGTGGAACGCTAATGGTTTTGGGAAGAGAGTGAGGGTAGGCAACCTCTCCTGAAATGTTGCTTGAGCCATGAGTTGACTGACAGCTACGTACACCTGGACCCCATGGAGTTTCCGTAGATATAATCAGTGCAGTTAACATGTTATCCATTTACAGACAAATAAGTGGAGTATTGCGAGTTATAGGAAACTATGAATGTTGTAAGTTTGAGTTGTCACAACAGGGCCAAAAGTGGAGGTGTTCCAACAAGGAATTCATTTACGACTGCACCTTATTTTGTAGCAGAAGCATTTTTGGTTCCCTCGATATCGTTTTAAAGCTCATAGTGCAAGCTATAACTTGCATGTTTACGAAGCTACAACATAAAATTAAAATGTGCATATGTGAATAGTAACTGTGAAACACGAAGAAAATGAGCAAACCTTATCTTTATCAAGTGCAAGGCTAAAGATTTCCAAGAATCTGGAATGATACCAACAGTTGCTAATGAGTAGTATCGAATACGTGTTTGAGATAACAAGAGTAGATAGTGAAGATCAGCGCAGGTTGACACATTCCAAAATATTTTCACGTCCAGTTTGGAGTGGGGGGTAGTGAAACTTTCCTCAGGCAACTTCCCCTGTTAGGATTTTGCTAGTTGACCCCCGTGGAGAGAACTCATTAGCGCAGCTCGGTATCACCCCTGAGGGTAGCAGAGAACTCTTGAGAACTGGCGTGAAAAAATATAACACGAGGACTTTCTTTTTCTCGTAGTCGTACGTATTTTAATCAAGTAATTTTACACCTGGTGTCTTCCAATGAACTATTCCCAATATAAAATGAGGTTTATTTATATTTTTCAAATTTAACATGCAGGAACACGACAATTCTCGTAACAGTGCAATTCGCCTTGATAGTGGTGGCAAAGGAGCTGATGACCAAGTTGTCCCTAGACCCTAAACATGGATCAACAAGAACGTGAGCTATGCTATTGTGCTGCATCAAAATAGTTCGATTTCCCCCTTATTTCTTACAGATCGTCCCGACTAACGTAAGGACTGGCGCCATGGGTAATTCTAAACCGATCGTAAATAATATAGAAATATAAATAACTAGCAGACCCGTGCGAGAAATCTCGCATGTTCATAAACCACACTTCCCCCAATAAGTTTATAATGAGAGACTTAAGGAGAAAGGTTATGTTTTTATTTCAACCAAATGATTCTAGAACACTATTTACATTTCAGGATAAAGGAACGACCTCAGATTGTTAATATGACATGACCAGGCGTCACAGCGGCCCGTGGACAGCAATTATGGAGCGTATTTTCCTACATCAACGGTGTTGACAAATCGCACAATTCGTACAATTTTTTAAAGTCATTTTTTTAAAGAAATTATAGTGCAATAAGTCACTGCTAATGTCTATTCTCTTTCATTTGAATGCTCATTTGTCACGATCGGTCGCTTGTGAGCGCCGTAGGAGGGATCTATACTACCGAAATAATATATGATTCATGTTTTTTGGGCTAATGCCGTGTGTATTTAAGTTAGAACCATACGTTTCGGAGAAACCTTGCCTCCTTTTTCAATGGAAATCAACAATGTAGCCAAAGAAAGTATATCAATGAGATTACAAAAATTACAAAAAATATAGATAAATTCTTCGGTTTGTCACCGGAGAGCAGCTGCCAGAAATTACTGTATGGTCCATGATAGAACGGCAGACAGAGTAGTAAGTAAGGAGAAGGTAAAGGGGGCGGGGTGAAAATATAGAGACTCCTCGAAGAATGAGGATGTCCAAAATAAAGGGGGGGGGGGGGGGGAAGGAGGTGGTAGGGTTAGATGGATATAAGGAAACATAAACAAAAGGGAAGTGTATCTGAACGATATCTAACGTCATACAGGCAACGGCAAAAAGACAGATGGAAACGTCAGGTCAAGTCCTGAGGGAAATATTTCTACGCCCATCTCCTTCTGTCCCTTCCTGTGTTCCCAGCATGGAAACTCGAGTCTAGATTGTCATCCCTCAACCTACTACTGAATAGGCTATACATTTAAAATCATTTGTCTGCACTTTTTCACACTTCTCTCCACGTTTATTACATTTGACGTATTTTATTGGTGATTTAAGCTTTACATCTGCAGTTTGAACACGTTGTCTACTTGACTTTGTGCAATCGTAACAGTGTTGCCAACCTTTGAGCCTTATTCGCCATAAAATCGAATTACTCGGGTGCTCTTTTGCCGCTCAAATAAGGATTATATATAACAAAATGTAATATAATATCACATTCGTGCTGAATTACGCAGCCTATCGTAAAAAAACACACTAAGAACGAAATTCACACACACAATTCATGACTCGAAAAGCAAAGTTGGTAAAGCTTCTAATTAACGAGACAATGAAAAATTCAATCATAGATGTTTGCAATGGGAATTCTGAAAAGTAGCCACATTATGTAAACATAGCAACAAGCGCTGGACAATATTGTGCGCCAAAATCAAGCAGAAAAAGTGTGAACTATTTCCTGGCGTATTGGCCTCTTTGCAGACCAGAACATTAAAAGGCACCGCTTAGGTCTTGAGGTGACTTAGAGTTATAGTAGAATTATCACCATACTTGATGGCAGAAATGAAACCTCATGGAGGTCAGGAAGGATCTGGATAAAATGTGAAGCACAAAGACATCGCTAATAGAATCAAGTACCAGCAGGAGGTCTTCACGAAGAAGTCAAGCTGAACAGCAGATGGACGGTGGAGAGGAGACAGGCTGTCGGGGAAAGAATGCAACGATACTGGGCGTCAAAGAACACTTCTTTGACTGTAAAGTGCGTAAACATTACCCATTTTGAAAATGGTAATGTAACAGTTATTTCACGTGGTCTCTAATGGCCGTAAACTCTTCTTCTTTCTTCTTCTTCCTAGCATTAATCCCTTGCGCGGTCTGCTATTTTGCTATATCTCCTGGTGACATCTTCTGGTGTTAAACCAACAGCGTACATGCCAGCCCTGATGTTGTCAGTCCACCGCTTTGCAGGTCTTCCACGTGGTCTTGTTCCACCTGGGTTTATGTGGAGTGCTGTGTTTGCAACTGATTGTGAGTTGTTTTGTCTACTCAAGGCGTGACCGTACCAGCGTAGACTAGCCTCCCTCACCTTCTCGACAATATTGCTGCAACACCAAATCTTCGCCGGACGTCCGTGTTCCTTGCTTGGTCAAATCGGGTCTCCCCCATCGACCACCGAGCATCTTCATTTCCATTGTATGCAATATTTGCTCATGTTGTTTGGTCATAGGGCGACATTCAGTCCCATAGATTGCTGCTGGGCGTACCACGGACTTATAGATCTCTGCCTTGAAATGCAGAGACATCTTTTATCATTTTAAATGATCTTGTCGACTTCGTCGTTACGCTGGGGTCTGGCGTTACGTTACGGTGACGGGACGAAATGTACCGAGATGTACTGAGGTGTGTGACGTCATAGTGGTGCATGTGTTCCCCGACAATCTCTACTTCGTTAGTATAAGACAAAAATCCCCGATTCTTGGATGTCACGGATAATCTCGAGAACCACTGGATGGATTTTGATGCGGTTTTCACCATTCTGTAAAGGATTTCTCGAGGAAAGATTCTGTAGAAAATAATTTATGTATGATCAAAGGAAGCCAAGCAGTAACGATTTCAGTGAAAAAGTCGAAAACAAACTTGGCGTCCGTGCGCTTCTTAAGCTTACACTGGACAAACCGTTAAAAATATCAATATACTATGAGCGTAAGAATTAGTCAGCATGAAAAGTTTACAAAAAAGTCCGCGAGAGCATATCTCTATCTTCAATACATCGCCCACTATAAGTGTTTTTAGACTGGATGGAAGGGGCACGTCCCCGCGTGCTCTGGTGAGCGTGACGGCATCCCGCGCGCTTGACCTTGCTTTGACCTTGGTTTGCACTTGCCGTTCGCGAGTAATTTGAAACAAGGTAAAGTATTATAAAGCAAGATAAGTATTAGACAGATAATTTTCTAACATGTCAAGAGTCTTTGGCTTCGAGCGAAGAGAGAAGCCTCCAGTCTTTCAGACTGACTGTCACTTTTTTTTTTTATCACAGAGAACTCCAGTGAGGCAGGCTGCGTTTACCCTTAAACCCGTATCAGGGGTGGCCACAATTGGAAGTGTCAATGCACCCTAAATACTTAAAATGCATGGTGTTCTGCAGATTTTCTGTGCTGATACTGATGGTACCTCTGGTTTGGGGGCCACATTCCAGGTATTCTGTCGTCTGGATATTAGGTGTAGTCCATTTTCAATCAGTCTGTCGTTCCACGGTGCTGGAGTTCAGGGCGGGTTTCTTGGGCAAGTACCACATCATCCGCATAGAGAAGGGTCCAGGGATGTGAGGTCTGTAAACTAAATAAAATAATAATAACAAAATGTAATGGTATAGACCTATTTTAACCGACCAGAAAATCTTGGCTAATCGACCCGATATTACCCATCTCAATACAAGAAACCAAAAGGCCTACTTGATAGACGTTGCTACCCCACTTGGCCAAATTATGCTAAGTACCCAGTACGCACCGCGGTCGTATAGCCCCGTGCACTTTGGGTGTGTATAGAATCTGTCTGATAACCGGTGTTAATTGTGATGACTGTATTAGTGTGTGTTATCTGTGATTCAGGTAGAAGGTCTGTAGACGATTAATTTTTTCAAGTAGTTCCTCCTTTTGCTACCAAATGCTACCGTCCACGACACCTAGCTGCGGATGTGGCTACTAGATGGCATAGCAGACAGCACCCGGCGGTGAACTTTCGAACTAATGGAGCGTTATCAATACTGACCTAAAAATTTCGGCTTCACACAAGTGTAATTAGTGGAAAGTTCTTTAACATGCCATAAATCTATGACATGGGACCGCCGGTTTTACTTCCCCTCCGAAGGAAGGCATACTGAGGAATTTTTAATGCTCTTAAAAAATCCGCAGACTTCGGCCGGGTTTTGAAAAATAAGAAAACTATGGGGATTAAAATGCATGAGAATTTGTTCCTAATGTAACGATTCGATCCCATACCTATTATATTTAAAGGGTTATTCATTTATCATGTTATTATTATTATTAACTAGTACATCCATGAGATGATTTTTATATCAGATAATTGTAAGCGGTTTTTATTATTATAGTCAGAAATATTTTTATTAACAATTATTTGTAAAGAGACGAAGTAATATATATATTGCAACAAGATTGCCAATAAGGATCAACCCAATGCGTCACAAACTGAACGACGTAGTAATAATTTCACCACGGCAAACTGCGTCATTTTCGAGATGATAAGAAACCCAATATGAGTAACCATCACGTGCGCACAATCTAGTTCCTTCGAGAAGCAATGGAACATTATATTTCACGTATGGTGCAATCAATACGTCACTACTGGAGCCAAGGTACGCGTCAATGAATGGACAAGCCCCAGGTAGAAGGGGTGATTTGACTATGAAGTGGGGGCTGCTTACTACCACGTGACAAGGAAGATATAACTGCACACTCGCATCTACAGAGTCATTAGTGAACGACAAGTCATCAGAGAACAATTGTTCTGACCACAATAGAAGAGCGTCAACTGAGGGTCTTAGCTAATGAGCTGAGCCAATATCCGACTTCAAACCGTACAGCGTGATGTCTACCCAAGATACATATCAGTCCGCACTGACTTATAGATCAATTTTACAATCAATCTACAAGTCGCAACGGACTTGGTTATGTTAAACAGTATCAAATGACATACTACAACATTTTTTTAGAAATATGAAACGCAACATCGAGATCATCTTGCACACTTTTTTTTATGATGATACTTCAAAAGGGTGAGCAAACAATTAAATATCCGACGTCTCTGTAATATGTAACTTCAAGATAGATTCAATTCATTAATGTTTATTTCCTTTTAAAATTAATTGCCGCATTGAGTAATTTTAAATTCAATTGTGTGACTATCACTATTCTGTTTTATTAATATTTTGTTCTTGAGTCAATAAATTCATTTTCTTTAACGTAATGCCTATTTCTTTCATAGTGGTTAGTAAATACTATAGGCAAATTCAATCATGCTCCTTAAATAAATACTGAATGGTTAGTCAACTAAGTTACACTACGGCCCGGGTAAGTGGTCTCGACTCTACTGCTGATAGCCGAGGTTAAATTTACAAATTTCGATTCACTGTCTTAAATAGGAATCTGGCGCTCAACATCAACTTATTATATTATACTATCGCAGGTAAGGTCACACCACAGTGTATATTATTTATTATTATCATGTTTGTTATTATTGAACCACAATTGTCAACCACGTTCAACGACTTATTAAAAATGTTACATTTGGCGCCCAACGTGGGGAACGAAAACCATTCGGTATTTAGGAGAGGAGTGTATAATGTCAGTGCAAATTGTCAGTGCTTTTGGGGGACAGTGAAGTGAAGTGAAATTTTGGAAGGGCAATTGTTATACGGTGTACTTCGAGATGTCGGAAGAGGAACAGAGGCAGTTGAGAAGTAGGAATAAAGTCGTGAAAGTTAATTATAAGGAGGTTGATAGCAGTAGCGATGTTGAAAGCGTAGAGAATAATACCAAGATGTCGGAGGTAAATCTTGAGAATAATCCTGAGGTTAACCCTGACACGAATTCAGAGGAAAATTTCGAGACGAATACAGAGGTACATCCTGAGACTAGTGGGAGTAAGGAAAAAGAAAAGTCTATAGATATTCCTGACGATAAATTCAATTTACTCATGAGGATGTTGCAGAATATGGATGGGCGAAATCAGGAGAGTAAGAAAGATAATCAGGAAAGTAGAAAGGAATTCAATGATAAATTTGAGAAATTAGATAAAGATATGAATAAAAATAGTGAAGAGAATAAAAGAAGTTATTTGGAATTCAATGATAAATTTGAGAAATTAGATAAAGATATGGGTAGGCTAAATCAAAATATGGAAGAGAGTAAGAAAGATAATTTGGAAAGTAGGAAGGAATTGAGTAGAGATTTAGGTGAGAAATTAGATAAGAGTAATCAAGAGATAAGAGAGGATATGAGTAAAATAAATCAGAAATTGGAAGAGAATAATGTAAAACTAGATATTGTGGAAACGATGAATAGAGAATTAAGTATGAAGTATGATATGCTACAGGAGAGTATTCAGGGGGTGAAACAGGAAATCAGAGGTGAAATTAAGGAGGAGGTAGAGATGAAGGCTAAAGATATTATTAAGACAGTAGATAAGAAATTAGAAGCAGCAGAAAGTAGGATTCAGGAAAGAATAGTAACTGTGATTGAAGATAAAATAGCAATTCAAGGTGAAAGTTTTAGAAAATTGGTAGAAGCGGAAACTAGGCAGGTGGTAGAGACTTTAGGGGATACTGAAGTAGAATCAGTCAAGACAGCCTGTAAGGAGACTGTAATTGAAAGTAGATTAGAGTCAGAGGAGATAGTAGGAGAAAACATAGTGGAGTTGGAGGAGATTGTAGGTGAAAGTAGGGTAGAGTCAAAGGAGATAGTAGAAGAAAGCATAGTAGAGTTCGAGGAGATTGTAGGTGAAAGCAGATTAGAGTCAGAGGAGATTTTAGATGAAAGCAGGATAGCTGTAGAAGAAATTATAGGTGATGAACAGCAGATAGCGGATATAATAGGAGAAAACATAGTAGAGTTGGTAGAGATGCTAGACATAGATGAAAGTAGCTTAGGTAAGGAACAGCAATCAGCGGAGATGATAGATGAAAGCAGAACAGCTATAGAATGTAGTGAAAAAGAAGTGGAGAAGATGAGAGAAAAGATAGGGATAGAAGTAGGTAAGATAAAGAAAGTACTAAGCACCCAAGAGATTAAGATGCAGACAATCATAGATAAATTAGATAGGCAAACTAGGGAAGAATTTAGTCCTGTGATAGAGGAAGTTAATATGAAATTATTAGTGGCAGAGAAGCGTGCGTTAAGTCATAGTCAGAAGAACATAATTAGTAAACAGGTTAAGAGGAGGAGAGAGATAGATAAGAGCAGAAGCAATAGTCCACGGGTAAAGAGAACATTAAGTGATAGTAATGGAGAAGTGAAAGGAAGACAGGTAGGTAGATATTTTAGAAGTAAAATGAAAGAGAAGAGAATCAAGTTGCTAGAGGAGAAAGAAATCAGGATGAAGGAGAGAAAGAAAGCATATGATGTGCAGTGGCGTACTGAATTAGCCAGACTTGGGGATGTGAGAGGGGGAAAGCCGAAGTACTGTGTTACTATGGATGAATGTAGTACAGAGGAAGTAGAAACTAATGTAACACGGAAGGAATTATGTGGAATTCTAGTTAAAGTTAGAATTGAAGATGAATGTGGTAAGAACGGTGAAATGCCAGTGAACGTAGTTATGTAAATTTATATTACCGATAGTTACTGTTCCGTATGACTTAAATATTAAGTAATGAAGTTTTATATGATTTAACAGAGGTAGATAAGGAACCTGCTGTGTGTAATTTTAATTCAGTCGTGAAGTTAGGATGGTAAGGGGCGCGTAGTGCCTACGCTTGTTGATTTAGATTGACTAAAATCATTTAATTTGGAAGACAGAGGTTGTCGTGCTATTGAGCAATTCAGGTAAGTTGAATGTGGGTCCTTTAGCTGCAGGTAAGTTGGAGGAAGTGAGGATTAAATTTAAAAAAAGTAGGAAGGTTATTACATAGGTAAGTAATCGAAAGAAAGTAGTAATAATTATTATGGCAACCATAATTATGAATATAATGGTAATAAAGATTTAATTCAAAAGTGAGTGAAGATAAGATGATACAGTGGCAATAAAACGAAAGAGTTGAAGAATTAGGTATTGATTTAATAAAGAAGTTTCATTTTGAGGACAGCGAGGTTATCAGTGGATATATTTTGAGAAATTTATAAGTGGTTTAGAATTGTTAATGGTAATGCGTTGTATGAATTAACCAACATCGGGTTGAAATAAGGAAGTAGTAATTAATTAGGACATCTGGTAACTTACTTGGTGACAGATATGTGTGTGTGTGTGTATGTGTGTATTTTCACGTAAATGGACGTGAGTTTGAAGTAGTAGGCCAACGAAGGTAATGCCGTTGAGCAATGTGGTTTTAAGTTTTGGTAAGATGCCAAATGAAGTAGTTTTTTGAGGAAGTTTTTGGTAAGATGCCAAATGAAGTTGTTTTTTGAGGAAGTTTTTGGTAAGATGCCAAATGAAGTAGGTTGGAGGAAGTTTTTGGTAAGATGAAGTAGGTCAGCGAGGTATATTCCGTTGAGCAATGAGTTTTTTTATGGTGTCTACGGGACTACGTGAAGTTAATGTTGGGAATTTTTTTAAGTATATATGGATGTATGTACACAAGGTAATAAGAGATTACAAAAGTAAGATTGTCCAAGTTTTAGTTACCGTTACGCACGTTTTAAAGATATTACAAGGCTTGTTATCGAGCTAAACCACTTTGTAGTAAAAAGTTACTGATGATTAATAACGAATTAATTATGTGGTAGATTGTTGTCCTACACAGGTAAAAGTAAAGATAATAATTATAATTAGATGGTTGGCATAATATTTTCTAGAATTGAAAGGAATTTGTTATAATTCGACGTTTTGAGGATTTTAAAGATAAATCATTTTTTTTAGTAGACGAGAAATTAAAGTTTTATTTATGTCATACGGAGTTAGTAAAGATAAGTTTAATATTTTGAAGACAAGAATAAGTTAGTAATGTAAGGTGAGTATACATAAGGGGTAATAATGAAGTTTCAATTAAAGGCATGTGTTATTTACGCATTTAATTTGGTAGAGCAGAGAGTGTCTGAACTGTGTTAGAACTCAGGACTTGCTTTATGAAGTGATTTTGGGAGAATATTTGCCAATTAGGAGTGTCGGTGTTATTGACTATCAACTGGAACACTGTCATTATTTTAGGAAGACAATAGTTAGGAAAACAAAGTGTGATGTTATTATTCCAAGGAATTAGTCGAAGCATGTAAGATTTTTTTTAGCTGAAATTTAATGTGTTATTGGTCAGTAAGAGGTGACCTGTAACAGTAAGAAGATGTGGGATTATACCACGAATAGGGGAGTTTTTTTTTGTATGTGACGTGTGATGTCACGATGAGTTTTGAGAGATTCTGGTATAGCAAGTATGAGCTATACTCCAGGCGGTCAGAACAAGTAGGAAGTGATGTCTGTAGGACTTAATTAAGAGTTTTGAGAGAAAACTATGTTTTTTTTAGGCATTCAACAAGAAGTCGAATCATGAATAGACTAAATTCAAAGTATAAGAGCATTAATATTTTGTGGAACGAAATATTTATTCCGAGGAGTTTGTCATGAGTTTTTGTGAAATAGTTTAGTGATATACGTAATTCAGGTATTGAGTAGTATTTTGTCCAAGTCTTAATCATTTTGTTATGGTAAGTAAGGAATGACGATACAGTAAAGATATCTCGACGCTAAGTTAAATTTAATAATGTGAACAAGAAGTCAGATTATAAGTTCATTTGTGATTTTGAAAATTCAAGTTATTGTTTTCGAGAAATAGTGAAGAGGAATTATGGTTTTATGAAAAGTTAACAAGTCGTGGAGACTTAGGAAGTATTAATTTGAAAGGAGCCGGCCGTGGCCTAAGTAAGAATTAAGCCACGAAGGCAGGTGAGTAGTAACTTGGATATTTATGTGAACTGTTTAATAACTGCTTTAAGGTATTTCGATGTCATTATGTATTTGGGAAATATTTACATGTATGACATATGCACTGAAATTGGAATTGCCTTAGGTATCTTGCTAAGTTATTTTTTTTCTTCAATTATTGAAATTTTACTGCATTTGAGTAGTACCTTTATAGAGACGAAAGGAATATTGTGTTGTTTGCATATCGTGTGCTGTGATAGTTTTAATATGTTAATCAGATGGAAATACAACAAGGTAATTCTACACCAGACTGATGAAAACTACGTTCACTAGATATGAAGACAAAATTGTATGTCAAGCATACGATCACCAAGACAAGTGCAGCGTTGACATATATGTCAAAATTAAAAGTGAAGGGCATTTATGTATATTTCTTTACAGCATAAATATAAAGAAGAATGAACATTATGAACATTTGGAAGAATGAGATAAATGAAAGTTAAAATGTGAATTTTTGTGAAGAATATCTTTCTTGTATATTTTTGTGTATGATGAAGAGTATATTGTATGTTGTCTTTTTGGGGGTTATAATATGTAAATTTATAGTTTTTTTTAAATGTTAGATGTGGTAAGAGAAATAATGTGAAATGTCATTTAAATTATTTATCTTAGGGGCGATTGTAACGATTCGATCCCATACCTATTATATTTAAAGGGTTATTCATTTATCATGTTATTATTATTATTAACTAGTATATCCATGAGATGATTTTTATATCAGATAATTGTAAGCGGTTTTTATTATTATAGTCAGAAATATTTTTATTAACAATTATTTGTAAAGAGACGAAGTAATATATATATTGCAACAAGATTGCCAATAAGGATCAACCCAATGCGTCACAAACTGAACGACGTAGTAATAATTTCACCACGGCAAACTGCGTCATTTTCGAGATGATAAGAAACCCAATATGAGTAACCATCACGTGCGCACAATCTAGTTCCTTCGAGAAGCAATGGAACATTATATTTCACGTATGGTGCAATCAATACGTCACTACTGGAGCCAAGGTACGCGTCAATGAATGGACAAGCCCCAGGTAGAAGGGGTGATTTGACTATGAAGTGGGGGCTGCTTACTACCACGTGACAAGGAAGATATAACCGCACACTCGCATCTACAGAGTCATTAGTGAACGACAAGTCATCAGAGAACAATTGTTCTGACCACAATAGAAGAGCGTCAACTGAGGGTCTTAGCTAATGAGCTGAGCCAATATCCGACTTCAAACCGTACAGCGTGATGTCTACCCAAGATACATATCAGTCCGCACTGACTTATAGATCAATTTTACAATCAATCTACAAGTCGCAACGGACTTGGTTATGTTAAACAGTATCAAATGACATACTACAACATTTTTTTAGAAATATGAAACGCAACATCGAGATCATCTTGCACACTTTTTTTATGATGATACTTCAAAAGGGTGAGCAAACAATTAAATATCCGACGTCTCTGTAATATGTAACTTCAAGATAGATTCAATTCATTAATGTTTATTTCCTTTTAAAATTAATTGCCGCATTGAGTAATTTTAAATTCAATTGTGTGACTATCACTATTCTGTTTTATTAATATTTTGTTCTTGAGTCAATAAATTCATTTTCTTTAACGTAATGCCTATTTCTTTCATAGTGGTTAGTAAATACTATAGGCAAATTCAATCATGCTCCTTAAATAAATACTGAATGGTTAGTCAACTAAGTTACACTACGGCCCGGGTAAGTGGTCTCGACTCTACTGCTGATAGCCGAGGTTAAATTTACAAATTTCGATTCACTGTCTTAAATAGGAATCTGGCGCTCAACATCAACTTATTATATTATACTATCGCAGGTAAGGTCACACCACAGTGTATATTATTTATTATTATCATGTTTGTTATTATTGAACCACAATTGTCAACCACGTTCAACGACTTATTAAAAATGTTACACTAAGGCTTTGGTAGTGACTTTGGAGGAACTGCAAATGGAACACCTGCTTGCCAATGTTGCTGAATACTTGTATTGTTAGGCTATTTTTTTATCACAGTTATGTTGACAGGATACTTGATTGTGAAACCCGTATCTTTTAGACCGAGTTGTACCGTATGTATGAGGAATTAAAGATAATATTAATAACAATAAGAACACAAATGAAGCACTATCAAACGGTCATCAGCCCTGAAGCTTTATATGCCTCTGAATGCCTCATATTAAACAGGAAAGGACTCACGGACAAACTAGAAATCCAAGAGAGGAAGATAATGAGGAAGATATTGGTACCAATCAAGGAAGAGAGTAAATATATTAGACGACCCAACCAGGAGCTCTATAGTTACTCTGAAAGAATTACAGACGTGGCCAGGAAGAGACGTCTAACATTTTATGGACACGTCTCCAGGATGCATCCAACCAGGCTGACCAATCAGCTACTCACATACTGGCAAAGAAGGAAGACCAAGTCACCATGGCTGATAGAAGTGCGCGAAGATCTGCTGGAACTGGGAGTTACGGAAAAGGACATCAAAGATCGAACGTCTCTCCGGAGTAAATTAAAGCAAATAAAGTACCAGGAAAAACCCCCAAGGAAGAAGACAGGTGCCCTCTGGACAAAGGAGAGAAAAGAACAACACAGCCAGAGGATGCGTGACTACTGGGCAAACATCAAAGCCCACTCCGAGCAAGATAGTTGAATATCGTGGTCCGTAGTTGGCCTATACGGAACAAGAAGAAGAATAATAACTAGTGGACCCGTGCAAGAACTCTCGCATTTGTACAAACCACCCGCCTGGCTTTACTGTTATGTAAAAAAATAATAACCCCTGGCACTAGAGCCCGTGAAGGACCTAGGCCGACCAAGCGACCGTAGCCCAGCCATTTGGCCTGCAGATATTGGGGTGACGCGTGATCAGCGCATCGGGTCCCCTCGGCAGTTAATCTTGGTTTTCGTGATCGGGGCGCTGCCTCACTGTCAGACAGTTACTCAATTGTCCTCACGAGGCTGAGTGCACCCCGTTCCAGCCCTAATCAGTTTCTAAAATTCCTGACGTAGCCAGGAATCGAACACGGGGCCTCCGGGTGACAGGCAGGCACGCTACCCCAACACCACGGGACCGACTTTACTGTTATGTGGGCATCTATAAATATGTTTATTTGTTTAAAAGCACTTTATAAACAAATACACATAATTCCGTTGACTTTTCAGGTAATGCAAGATTTTTCCTGTATTTACTATTGAGACTATTTGGAAGTTTATAGTACAACCACACCTCCCTCTGGTTTAGGAGCTTGAGTTTTGTGAAACATACACCTTAGCGTATTATATAATAAGATAATAATATTGTATGGCCTCGGGTGTCGGGTGCAAGCTTTCTTATTTGACACCCATGTCGAATTTCGAAATTCCTTGAAGCACTATGAAAGTCGAGGAGGTTAGGTATCTAAACTCCTTGAACACTATAGCGCTTTCTAGTAGAGAAAAGAGGAACTTTGTGTTGGCGGAAACTCCCGAGATTAATTTTGCCACTATGAACACGGCCTACTGAATTCAAATGGGACATTTAACATGCCAACAAAGTATGACCTTCGTGCCGTGATTTTTGTCGCCTTTCAAAAATCACTTACCACGGCCAGGAGCTAACCTGCAAGATTGGGGATGGTAGTCCGACACCATAACCACTCACACACCGTGGCAATCAATATTATTATTATTATTATTAATAATAATAATAATAATACAAGATCACTTGGAACAGGTATAATAACAAGTAGTTCCGTGAAGAACTATACAGCCTATTTTCATATATCCTACTAATATCAATTGCCTCTATCAACATACAAATAGTTAGTTTGATTGCTATAATAGATTCGTAGATATTGAGAACCGTCTAAATATTTTGGATGGTCACCATGTTGGATTTTTATATTATAGGCCTTAGATTTATGTACTATTACATGAAGATTATTGTTCAGGTGTTTCATTCAAACTTCAATCGCATGATTAGGACACAAGAAATAAAAGCGGGATTTTAAAATTTCGCTCAGCCGCCATCTTGTGGTTATGAAAATAATTTAAATGAATTAGATGCCAGTCGATTAAAATTTGTATAAGCATATACCGTAATCAAGTTTCACTGCTCTCGGATGGTTAAAACGCAAGAAACGTCCATTTGAATATTTAAATTTCGCGTCGCCACCATGTTGGATTTGTGCTCGCCAGGTTATTGAACGTTCCATAGGTGAACTTATGCTTATAGCCTCTATACACATACAAAATTTCAGTTTGATTGCTGTAGTAGATTAATAGATATTGAGAACCTTCTAAATATTTCGGATGGTCGCCATGTTGGATTTTAATATATGTAGGGCATAGAGTTTTGTAGACTACTATTAGATGATGATGGTGATTATTGTGTACGTTCATAATGCAAATGTTGATTTCGATCGCATGATTAGAACACAAGAAATAAAAACTTAATTTTCGAAATTCGCACAGCCGCCATCTTGAGGTTATATAAACAATTGAACTAAATTATATACCAGTGCATTACAATGCGTATAAACATTTCCTGTACCAAGTCTCATTGCGTTTGGATCATTAAATCGCGAGAAAAGTCTATTTAAAACTTTCAACTTCGCTTGGCCGCCATATTCGTTTCGTAGTTAATCGGTTCTTGAAAGTCTCATAGGTGAACTTCTAGTAGTTCCCTTTATCTCCGTACAAAATTCCAGGGTGATATCGGTAATAGTTTCGGAAATATAGAATGCTGGTGAAATATTTCGCACAGCCGCCATGTTGGATTGGTGAGACGTAACAAAATTTGAAGGGCACGGTCGGGGTCGCCCGGAAAAGTGCTATGAACTTCCCGAGTTTCATTGAAATCGCTCCAGCCGTTTAGAAGTTATTAGGGGGGACACACAAAATCCATCACACAAACCCACCATCACACACGCACACACACAGACACACGGACAAAAGGTGATCTCATAAGCCTATTTTTTCATAAATGAAAATAGGCTAAAAAATCAATATCTCTGAAAGCAAAACCTGAAGCGTTGTTGGTGGATCTTTAACCAAAGATATAGAGAAACAAGAAACGAAAAATTGAAGAAAAAATTTTGGCCCCGTTTGTACAGAGGGAATATGGAGGAAAAAATCATATTGTCATTCTGAAGATATCTCTCATACTTTTCTGAAAAGGTAGTAGTTTGGTTGGTTGGTTCCCCAGTTAAGGGGCTGCCACAACGCGGTCATGTAGCCCCGTGTACTTTGGGTGTGTGTAGAATCTGTCTGATAACCGGTGTTAATTGTGATGGCTGTATTAGTGTGTGTATCTGTTTTTTAATTCAAGTAAGGACTGCAACATTGAATTTTTCAAATAGTTCGTACTTTTGCCGCCAAACGCCACCGTCAACGACTACTAGACTAGACCTAGTTCAGAACTTAGCTACTAGACGCCACCGCAGTCGGCTGTTGGCAACGAACGTAGAAACCTAAGAGCGTTGTTTACATTCCTAACCTATACAATTTAGCTTCACACAGGTGTAATTAGTGGAAGGTTCTTTAACATGCCATAAATCTATGACATGGGACCGCCGGCTTTACTTCCCCTCCGAAGGAAGGCATACTGAGGGATTTTTAACGCTCTTAAAAAGTCCGACGGCTTGAACCCGCTATCTTGGGCATAGAACCTCAGCATGCTACCAATTAAGCCGTCTGTTATCTGAATGGACAATAACAGACTAACGAAAAGAATTCTCAACCTGGCCTTTTTATTAACCGCTGGCTTCGTGAAATTCAAAAAGATCTGCAGGAAATCAACATCTCAGAAGACATTGAACGGGTCAGATGTAAATTCAGAATTAAAATCGACAATCGCTAATTTGAAGACAAACCCAACACCAGAGCCGCTGTAACTTGGACAGAACAACGAAGGAAGAAGCTTAGCGAGAGGATGAGGAGATTTTGGGAGGAAAACCAAGACCAACACATCAGCTCCTGAGTTGGGCATAACGATGGGTTAGAGTTCATGAATAGCACAGGTTAGCTGTATTATCCTCCCGTAAGAAGCGACTGAAGAAAGTTAATGCGGAAGTGTAAATGCAGTGCTAAATTGCTCTTAAAGGTTAAGTTCACAGTTCATTATCATTAGACTCAACAGTAAGAAGTGATGGTGTAGCGGTTTAGCTTGGGTTCCACTCCTCGTTAAGGCATTCATCAACACCTCAATACACTCATCTTCAAGAAAATGTAAGTGTGTTTTCTCTAGTTTCCAGAAATGTGTGGTTTATATAGGTTTTACGTAGATTTCATTAGAAAACTACCTATTGCAATGGGCACCATCCTGCGACTTCCCGAAAATTTCTACATACTGTATCTTCGCGTTTCACATCCCAAACCTCCGTCAGTACAAATCACTTTCAGACTCATACATACAATATAAGCAATCAACATCGCGGTTGAGTTCAATAATGAGCAAAATTGGACCAAGAGAGTGGGAATGGAGGGCATTTTTGAAGAAAGTGAAATATCGCTATAACTTTCTTAGTAGGGCCTATGTGTAAAATCGAATCCATTCAAAGTTCATACTTATCTCAGTCAAGGTTCTTGATAGCACCAACCATTGACCAAAAGGATGAAAAACAAGATGTTCAGTAAATAACATGTAGCCTACTTTCTCCTAAATGTATGAGTATAGTTATAACTCGTTGTTATTATCAAAGAGTATAATAGAATCATTTCTTGGTTGAAGACCTTAGAAACTATTTACCTCTACCAAACGCCACAACCTAGAAAAAACTACTACCATCATTGAAGAAAGATAGATAAGAAGTATATCAAGAATGTTATGGATCTGGAGACATAATCGACCGGACTGGCTGCGTGGCTCAGCGGTAACGTTCTCGCTTGCTGGGCCCTAGGTTGCAGGTTCGTATCCTCGCGCAGTCAGCTGGCATTTGAGGGTGCACAAATGCGAGGGAGCCGTGTCAGTAGATTTACGTTAAAGATCCCCTTCGGGCCAAAATTCCGGCACCCCGGCGTATCTAAAAGCAGCAGTAGTTAAAAGGGACGTAAAACAAATAACATTATTATTATTATTATTGTTATTATTACATAATCGACCTGCCGTGGGCAACATCCAACTTTGAGTTGAGGCATGTCTTTACACGTCTGGTTGTGCATGGCTTTCACAACCCTAATTGAATTAACAAATCTTTCCATGACCCTACAAAGACGTGTGTATACAAACTATGTGGATATTTTCGATTGCTATTTGCCTGAAATAAAAGTATTAATAACCTGAACTAGCACCAGCGGCTAGAATTCAGTTACTATGTGAAATCGTTTTGTTCTTAACTTCAAATAACATTTTCAAATAACGCACAATAGGCTGTTACAAACCCTTTAAAATAAGAAGTAAAAATGTATCATAGTATCATCTTGTCATTCTTCAAATTCTATGCGCATAGAATGCCAATCGTATACTATCAATGGTGTCCCATGTAGACCAGTCGTGAAATCTAGTGGAGAAGTATCGAACAATATAATCCTAACAGGGCGAGTGCATTCTGGCGGCCATAAGAAGAAACTTTTCAATAAAATCTGGAAGTTAATAAGTAGGCCGGCGTGCAGTTACCTTTTTGGCTGCTAGATGTCTCGAGCAAATCTGCTGACGAATTATGTTTTAATTAAATATATGTTTTGCACCGTAATATGCACAATATAACGCTTAATTTTAAAACGTCTGAGTCATTACAAAGCAACAAATATGTAAAAACTCAAGCAAAAAACCTAACACTGATGGGGTTTGAACCATAGGCATATGAATGATAGACCAACGCTTTACCACGGAGCCATTTGTGCCAACGAACATTGATCTATATAAAATGACTTACATAGAACTTGTTAGCAAATAATGATTTAGACCTAACGATTTCATCATTGGAGTATATTATTTATATATAAATCATTTCATACAAAGTTTATTTATTTTGTATCAGTACGCTATATTGCATGCAATACTCAAAATTAGTGAAATATAAGTCAGGCACAAGATATCCGCTGCCATCTTGTCTTCTTACCGAGACGGCTCAGCTTTTTAAAATCACTTCTGCACTATAGTATTACAAAATAAACTTTTAATTTCGAACGTGGCTCTTCCTTTAGAACAGTTAAATCGATTCTCGGCTCGATAATCGGAACTGGTGGGTCCCATGATATGGATTATAAAGTTTGCATAATTCGCACGGCCGCCATCCTGAAATGGTACGTCGGAGTACCTTGTAGTTTGGTCACAAGACGCGTCCTATATGAAGGTATGTTATTACCAAATTTGGTAGAGATCGGATAATTTGGTTAGTCGCTATTTGATTTTACGTTTTGAACGTTTGAGTGGCCGCCATTCAGTTTTGGTAAAGATGGCGGCGATATAAAACATGACACTGAGGTGCCCTTTGCTTGTTCTAGCTTTGTACCAAATTTCGTTCAATTCGGTTTCACCGTGTTCGAATTGATAGGGGGGGGGACAGACATTCAGAGTACACACACACACACACACACACACAGACTCACACACATACACATACACACACACACACACACACACAGACAGACAGACACACAATTTTGGCCCTGTAGTGATCTCATAAGTCTACTTTCATGTTTTGCAAAAATCGAAAGTAGGCTAAAAATGAGAGTTTTGAGAGAAAAAAATCATACTACCCTTAATAGACGCAATATCAAAACCGCTTAAAATGGTGAATACTCCTCTAAAAATTACCTAAAACTTTTGTCTGACTGAATTTTTGATAGAACCCAACCTTACGTCAAGGGATGAACAAAATATTACTGGAATTATGAGAAGACTGGACTTCTCGTTTGCTAAACATGTGGAACTTTTCTAAGTATACAACAATTAGCAAATTTAGTGAATTCGATATATTTTTCTTTGCCCAGTGAAATGTACATCCGCCTTCCGGTGTGCCGGGAAGGATGTATTTTTGTCTTCATCCCTACTCTGGAGTGACATTTAATTGTATGAGTGCAGTTTCTAACGCTATGCTCTGTCAATTTGCTATGGAGGGGACATTTCAGTTTGCCCACGTGCGCTGTTGTTTGTTCGAGCTTGTTCGCTCTGTGTGGACGTGATCTGCATCTCTGCTCGTTTATATTTCTGTTTAACCCAGTGGTGTAGCTGTTGTTTGAGTCTTCAGTCTTTTGACTGGTTTGATGCAGCCCTCCATGCTTCCCTGTCCTGAGCTAATCGTTTCATCTCTACATAGCTACCACACCCTACATCCGAGGCAATCTGTTATACATATTCTAACCTTGGTCTACCCCTACAGTTCTTGTCCTCGACCCTTCCTTCCATAACTAAGTTTGTTATTCCTGGGTGTCTTAGTATGTGTCCTACCAACCTATCTCTTATCTTCGTTAGCAGTCGCCAGAAACATCTCTCCTCTCCCACTCGTCTTAATACCTCTTCATTTGTAACCCTATCTACCCATCTGATCTTCATAATTTGTTCAGACATAAGTCCCATCCCAGCACTAAATTTGAGATGCTCCTGTCTTGGCGTCATCGTCGCGCGTGAATCGCTGTCCTGTCAGGAATTTCTTCAACGGACCAAAAATCTGGAAATCACTAGGGGGCGAGGTCCGGACTGTATGGTGGGTGGTCCAGACTCTCACAGTAAAATGACCGGAGCTTGTTGGCGGTTCTGGTTGCCACATTGTCATGGTCCACTGAAGAAGTTCCTGGTGAGGCACAGCGTTGTCAACTCTCCACCGTAGGCCCTAAGAACAACCAGCGAGACTGGACAGAACTATGTGCAGTTGTGCAACACTGGGCCTCTGTAACGTGAGCAGGCCGCCAGGACCATGGAGAGATAGAGGAAGCATGCTATGCTTGTCAGTGGTGGTGGTGGTGATTGCTGTTTTAAGGGGCCTAACATCTAGGTTATCGGCCCCTAATGGTTTGGGTGATAGTGAAAGATGAGATGTAATGTAAAATACAACTCAAACCACACTTACAACTAAAACTAATATACTAGAAGAAGAAATGGAAAACAAAAGGAGAATAAGGCAAATAAAGGAAGGAGAGCCATGAAAGGCAGAAAGGAGAGGGTCCACCCCAGAGGAAATGGGAAAAAGGGGGTAAACTGGACCCATCTCAGGAATCCCTCGGGGTCGCCAACTCCCGAACCCATCAGCCGTGAGCCCCTGAGGGTGTAGCACTATGCAGGGTGCACCATAAGTGGTGGGGCTACATACACCCTACCTCCTTAATGGCCTTGAGCAGAAGGCAGGAGATAACCGGAAAAGAAAAGAAGGCTGACCCCTCGAAGAATGAGAGATCAGAAAAGATGAGACAAGGACCCATTAAGGCGGGAAAGTAAAAGACTCCCTAGGCCTCGGATACCCTAATACCGTCGGGGTCGGAAAAGAACAAGAGTTGACCCAGGGAGGTCGATAGGAAGGATGACAGAGAGGAGCCCGGCACAAGTAAGTGGAAGTAATGCCGAACTCAGCTGGGGCCCCGTGGTCGCCAACCCACGCCCCACTAGATGTGAGCCCCCGGGGAGCTTGTCAGTGGCTATGGTGGAGAGTTGACAATGCTTTGCCTCGCCAGGAACTTCTTCAACAGACTCTGACAATGCGAGACCACATTTGGTCAGTAGCGAACAATGGCAATAGTCGCCGCTCGTTAACCAGGACAGTGAGATTATTATTTATTTAGCGTATTTCTTTTAGTGCTGGGAGTGTCCGAGGACATTTTCGGCTCGCCGGAGGCTGTAGCTGCTTCTAGCTGTCACCCATGGGGTGAGCTACAAGTTCCGTTCAATTTCATGTAGTTCCAACTTTCGCTACCAGATGTCATTAAAACCTAGTGGTGAACGTTGGAAATTTGATAGTGTTCCAACGAAATCTAACCTAGAAATTTAGCTTCACACAAGATTAGTCTGTGGAAGGATCTTTTACATGCCATAAATCGATGACATGGGACCGCCGGCTTTACTTCCCCTCCGAAGGAAGGTATACTGAAGGATTTTAACGCTCTTAAAAAATCCGACGACTTCGGCCATGTTTGAACCCGCTATCTTGGGCACAGCAGTTCAGCATGCTACCAACTACGCCACCCAAGTCGCTAGGAAAGTGAGGGAATTATATTAATGGATTGATCATTTTTGCCAGCTCCAGTCTCTAAAGGCTTCATTTCGATATTAAAGCTTGTATCGTTTTTTATGGACCATAAGGGGTTGAAAAAAAAACCGTCTTCGTTAACCCTTGAGAAGTGGCGTGTGCAAAAATATAACACGTGGACTGGCGCCTGGTCATAGTGTCACTCTATCTTTTGTCGTAGTCGTGCGTATTTCAATGAAGTAATTTTACACATGGTGTCTTCATATGAACAATTCCCAATATAAAATGAGGTTTCTTTATATTTTACAAATTTAACATGCAGAAAAATGTCAATTTTCGTAACAGTAGTCTATAATTGGCCTTGATAATTGCGGTAAAGCAGTCATCTCGCTCTTTTTGAACAAAGGCGCTGATGACCAAGGTATCCCTATACCCTAATCATGGATCAAGAACGTGAGCTATGTGATTGTGCGGCACCAAAATAGTTGGGTTTTCCCTTTTATTTTTTAACAGATTGTTCCAACTAACGTAAGCCGAAATTTTCACGCGAGCACTTGCGCCATGGGTAAATCTGACCCGACCGTAAATAATATAGAAATAACTCGAGTGTTCCAAAAGCTATGGACATGTTTCTTTTGCTGGTTGAAGTTCAAAGCTAGGAAGGAAGGTACAGTAAGCGACAGGAAATTGGGCCGACCAAAACGAAAATATAGAGAATTATTGAAGACTCGGGTGAAAAATACCCGTGCGCTTGTCCTTGGCGGATTAAATGCCAACAATGGGGCTCCTAGCGAGATGACAAGCGTCGTGCGCGGTCTAATGGAAGGAGGAATGTCCTCTCCGAGGTAATTTAACACACGGCTGATCATGTGAGAGCTCGTGCTGGAGTAACACGATCCTATCAAAGTGAAATAACTGGTAAATGGATATTCACAAGCGAGTACAACATGAAATATTCCACACCAAAGATTTAATTATAAAGACATATTTCGATCACCATACGTGGTCCTCATCAGCTAAATATTATAAATAATGCACCAACGTCATAAAATTGATTTGAGAATGTTCTACATGAAAGGCTATAACTACTTGAAATCGCTACATAACATAATTCGTTGGTTCCTTAGTTTAGGGGCTGCGACAATGCGGTCATGTAGCCCCGTGTACTGTGGGTGTGTGTAGAATCTGTCTGATAATCGGTGTTAATTGTGATGGCTCTATTAGTGTGTGTATCTGTTTTAATTCAAGTAATGACTGCAGACGATCAATTTTCGGGAAGTTCTTACTTTTGCTACCAAATGCTACCGTCAACGACACCTAGCTGTAAACTTGTCTACTACTAGATGCCATCGCGACCAGCGGCTGGTGACGAACGTTGGAACTTCAGAGCATTAATCAAATCTAACCTACAAAGTTTGCTTTACACAAGTTTATTTAGTGGAAGCTTATTTCTCATGCCATAAATCTATGACATGGACACGCCGGCTTTACTTCCCCTCCAAAGGAAGGCTCTTCTGTGAAGCTAAATTATAGGTTAAATTTGACTAATGCTCTTAGCTTCCAACGTTCATCGCCAGGAGCCGACTGCGGTGGCATATAGTAACCAAGTTCAGGACTAGTTGGTCGTTGACGGTGGCGTTTGTTAGCAAAGGTAGGAACTACTTGAAAATGGATTGCTGTTATGGTTCCTAACTTGCGGCCACGGCCGCTTCCTACCTCAATTACAAATGCATACACTAGTACAGACATCACAGTGACACAGGTTATCAGACAAATTCTACACGAGGCTACATGACCGCGATGTCGTAGAATCAACAACACATTATTGCATCGTGTTGCGTATTTCTAGGCCGGCCCCGTGGTGTTGAGGTAGTGCGCCTGCCTCACACCCGGAGGCCCTGGGTTCGATTCCCGGCTACGTCAGGAATTTTAGAAACTGACATGAGGGCTGGAACGGGGTACACTCAGCCTCGTGTGGACAATTGAGTATCTGTCTGACACTGTGGCAGCGCCCCGGTCACGGAGACCAAGATTAACGGTCGAGGGGATCCGATACGCTGACCACGCGTCACCCAGGCGCGGATTCAGGGGGAGGGGTCACGGGGTCATGAACCCCCCCCCCTCCCCAAACGAAGACCAAATTTTTTTTGCAAACTCAAAAAACGAAAACGCAATAACCAGACAAATAAAACTTAACGAATTTTAACTGTAAAACAGTTTTTTTTTCATTTTATTCAATACTGAAAATATCTTTATTGCAATTATTATGTTCTGTTACAACGGTACATATTTACAACTTCATACCTGTTATATAAAAACGATTATTTATATAACAGAATCAACTCGTCTATTTTGTTTAGCAAACCTTGTGTTTACCGAATCGATGTTTACAGTGATGTCACGATGAATGTGCAGCAATGCACGGATAGGAATTTGGGGCTTTTTTCGCACCAAAAAGTTTTGGCTACGTCCAAACTGCAAGCTTGGTTGGCAATTTAAGCTGTAACTTTCTCCCGTTGTCGGTACCAACTCGACTTGCCGAAACTGTAATGCACTTTGATACTTTTCTCGAAGCTCGATGTAAAAGTCGCAAAACACGCCGTTGCAATTTAAACGAATATTTTTGGTGCGCTAAACGCATCAAATTTCCATGAAGCTTGCAAAAAAATTGGTCTGGTTTTGTACGTTTGGTTATTTTGTGATTGCGTTGTTAGTGATACGATTTTTCTTAACAATTTCGATTGTGTGACTCCCCCCCCCCAAGCCAAACTCTAGATACGCGCCTGGCGTCACCCCACAATCTGTAGGCCAAATGGCCGGGCAGTGGTCGCTTGGCTGACCTATGCCCTTCATGGGCTGTAGTGACAGGGGTTTGGTTTCGTTTGCGTATTTTTAATAAGTTCAAACTATGTTCTACACAAATCAATCACAATCGGCTGGCCGCTCTCTCTCTCTCGGTCAACTAACGCCTATACATGTGTGTGTGGCGAGAAAAATCAATGATAAATGTCCCTTGTGTCCATACTGATTGATTAGTATACGGTGTCACTGTCTGTAAAGTAGCCAGGGGGATACGATCGAGCTGGCGGTGGTTTATATAATACTAGCAACCCGCCCCGGCTTCGCCCGGGAACAGTTATGAATGCATTACGTGATAAGGGCTTTTTTTTTCGATGTCAATGAACTATGACCTATATCCATTTAACGTCTCAGCATGTTGGATTAAAATCAATGACTGGACTATAAATTATATTATCATGGAGATACATGTTCAACGAATTCTTGTCAGACGTAATTTAAGAATGGCGAGGTGCATGAAACACAAATCCCCCTTCCGTCCAATCTTAACTTGACTGTGTTTCACAGGCGAAATGAAGAAAAGCAGAGTTGCACTTCCAGGGAAACTCCAAACACAACCACTCTTCTCTGAAGTCTTAACTCAACACGACTCGACAGTTTGCTGCTGGCTGTATCTAGGGTAGGCTCGTCCGCTAGCTAGGATGTAACTGGGGTGATAGGCTTGCCCCTAGTTAGCTCGTAAAATGGAGATTCTTGGAATAAATGAAAACGTAAAAACACTTATAGTGGGCGATGTATTGAAGATAGAGATAGGCTATTCTCACGCGGACTTTTTTGTAGAACTTTTCATGCTGAACAATTCTTACACTTATAGTACATAGATATTTTTAACGGTTTACCCAGCGTTAACTTAAAAAGCGCACGGACGCCCGGTTTTTTCTGACCTTTTCACTGAAATCGTTAATGCTTGGCTTCCTTTGATCATAAATAAATTATTTTCTACAGAAACCTTCCTCGAGATATTCATTACAGAATGGTGAAAACCGCATCAAAATCCATCCAGTGGTTCTCGAGATTACCCGTGACATCCAAGAATCGGGGACTTGTTAGCCTATTTTCAATTAAAAAAAAAATAGGCTTATGAGATCACCTTTTGTCCGTGCGCGCGCGCGCGTGTGTGTGTGTGTGAGAGAGAGGTGTGTGTCCCCCCCTAATAACTTCTAAACGGCTGGAGCGATTTCAATGAAACTCGGTAAGTTCATAGCACTATTCCGGGCGACCCCGACCGTACACTTCAAATTTTCTTACGTCTCACCAATCCAACATGGCGGCTGTGCGAAATATTTCACCAGCATTCAATATCTCAGAAACTATTCCTGATATCACCCTGCTATTTATTATGGTGATAAAGGGAACTACTAGAAGTTCACCAATGTGACTTTTGAAAAACTGGTAACTACAAAACCAACATGCCGGCCACGCGAATTTGCGGCTTTTAAATAGACGTTTCTCGCGATTTAACCAACCAAACGCAATAAAACTTGGTACAGTATATGTTTATACACATTGTAATGCACCGACATCTAACTTCGTTCAATTGTTTTCATAACCTCAAGATGGCGGCCGTGCGAAATATTTCACCGGCATTCTATATCTCGGAAACTATTAGCGATATCACCCTGAAATTTTGTACGGAGATAAAGGGCACTACCGGAAGTCCATCTATCAGACTTTCAAAAACCGGTTAACTACAAAACGAACATGGCGGCCAAGCGAATTTGAAAACTTTAAATAGACCATTCTCGCGATTTAATGTTCCAAACGCAATGAAATCTGGTACAGGAAATGTATATAGACATTGTAATGCACTGGTATCTAATTTAGTTAAATTGTTTTCATAAACTCAAGATGGCGGCTGTGCGAATTTTAAAATTAAGTTTTTATTTCTTGTGTCGTAATCATGCGATCGAAGTGAAATTTTGAATAATGAACCTACGCAATAATTTTCCTTTAATGGTACATGACTCTATGGCCTATACATTTAACAATCCAACATGGCGACCATCCGAAATATTTAGAAGGCTCGAATATCTACGAATCTATTATAGCAATCAAACTGAATTTTTTTATGTTCTGAGGGGCTATGAACTTAAGTTTGCCTATAGGACTTTAAATAACCTGGTGATCACAAATCCAACATAGCGGCGACGCGAAGTATAAATATTCACATGGAAGTTTCTCGCAATTTAACCATCCGAGTGCAGTGAAACTTGGTACAGTAAATCCTTATACGAATGTTAATCCACTGGCATCTTAATTTATTTCAATTGTTTCCATAACCACAAGATGGCAGCTGTGCGAAATTTTAAAATCTCCTTGTTACTTCTTGTGTCCTAATCTTGCGATTGAAGTTTGAATGCTACACGTACACAATAATCTTCATGTAACAGTACATATCTCTAGGACCTACATATATAAAATCCAACATGGCGAAAATCCGAAATATTTAGTCGGTTCTCAATATCTACGAATCTATTACAGCAATCAAGCTGAAATTTTGTATGTTGATAGAAGCAATTAACATGAGTAGGAAATATGAAAATAGGCTGTATAGTTCTTCACGGAACTACTTGTTTTATAGTAAGTAGTGATTCCACATGGCTGGAAGAGCTAGTGCACTGGTTTGCTAATGTATATCATCTGTAATAATAATAATAATAATAATAATAGTAATAGTAATAATAATAATAATAATAATAATGTTATCGTCAAGTCCCTTTTAACTACTGCAACGTTTAGGGACGCTGCGCCGGGATTCGATCCCGCCATCTTGGGCTCAGGAGGCGAGAACGTTACCGCTGGGCCACGCAGCCAGTCTCTGATCTGGTCCGAGTCTTGAATATTTTGGGAAAGAACTAATCAACGAGATGGCATTTTATACAGAGAAGTTGTCGCATATATAAAGATATAAATAAATAAATAAACATTTAAGTAGATAAATCAACCAATCAATCCCGGACAGAAGAGCCAGCTGATTTGGAATTGATTAAATTCCAGTCTGAAGGTTGAAACGGGGTATACTCAGCCTCGTGAGGCAAAATTGTCAACCACAGGTGCTTTAGAAGTAAGTGGTTTTCCGTGGTATCCCAGTTCTACTTCAGGCAAATGGCAGGATGGTTGCTGATTTATGACCACGGTTGCCTCCTTCCTAACCCTAGCCTCAACCACAAATTCACACACACACACACGCAAGTATGCGAAGCTGAAGACTATGGCGTCCAAGGCACTGAATGTAACTACAGCACAAACACTCGGATGCACAATAACACAGGTTATCTCCTATCAAGTACACGGAGCTGATGATTACGGTGTCATCAACAGCATGCCAATTACAGTACAGTATATGTTTTATTGTTAAAAGGTCTGTCTGTTAGGTAGTCAGCACGAAGGCTGGTTGGATCCTCAAAAAGTACCGCCGTTATGTTATGTGGGTAGATACCCACAAAAACCCAAGGCAGCGCTATAATCAGGCGTACTAGGCAAGAAGAGGAGTGAGGTAGTTTGCCATTTCTTTCCTCGCTGAGTCAGAACAGCAGTACTAACCCTATGAGTAGAACTTTACAGTAGTGTATTTGCTAACGCTTGATTTTCTCTTTTTGCAGGTTGGTATGCTGCAGTTATTAGACTATCCCTCGCCCAATGTTCTGACGACTACTGTAGCCTACAATGCGAACATGTAAGTAGATCTTCAACTGTCACATACCGAGTATGCTTAATGATGCACCATTAAATTTCGACTGAAATTGTAGCCCAAGTGATCAAACAACTCTACGGTTTCTCTTTTCGTTTTTACCAACTGTCCTATGGCATTAACTCAATGAAATTTTAGTTTGGGGGCAGGTATCCTCGCTGTTCCGCCCCTTTAAACAACCGAAACTATTATTATTATTTCGTCTGCTAAACTGATAAACATTGAATCTTGGGTATGGTTTTTTAAGCCTAGATGACGATTACTGTTGCCGTAGAGGAGGCCTAGATAACGAATACTTGTTGCCATGGTAACCGTAGAGGAGGCCTAGACGACGAATACTTGTTGTCATGGTAACCGTAGAGGAGGCCTAGATAACGAACACTTGTTGTCATGGTAACTAACGTCTGACATTTGTTCACACTAATGACAGAAAGACACCAGCCGTAAAATATCTCCTCGTTGAAAATGTATAGCCTTGGAAAAACATTTGGGGCAGATGACCTCACTGTTCCGCTTCTTAAAACAACAATCATCAATTATTATCTTTGAAAAAAAAAGTTCTGGTGGTCCTCTTTCTTTGCCGGTAGCAACCTAAGGGACGACATACCTTTACTAGTTTGAGGCATTTACGGTTGTTCCCAAATTGTAAGATCTTGAGAAATTAACGAGCATTTTCGTAATACACGTTACCTCCCGACTCAGTTGACACTGTCAGAGTGCGATGCTGATTGCTGGGTGTAGCATTGAAGTCTCCGGTCCCATGAGCTGCGGACTGTTCTTGGAAGTGGTCGTGCAAGACCTCATATGGTTAGTTCTGTCGGTTGCGTCAGAAGAATGTACAGCCTCAGACAGGTAGGCGAGCTGGACCGCGGTCTATCTCTGTAAGTGAAGCTCTTTGTGTGTGACGTCACAAACAGGTTGTGCGGCACAGTGCTGTGTGGTGCGTGATGTAAGCCGCGAGTGTCCACACTTGTAGGGGGCCATGTCGCAACCGTCCAGTCCCCGGCGCGGCAGTGTCCAATCTCAGCGACAAGCACCTTGTCAGATGTAGAGGAGCAGGTGGCTGTCGCAGGGAAGATTTGGCGGACATTTAAACGTAATTTGGTGTATTCAAGTAAATCCTCTACACCAGGGGTTCTTTACTTTATACTCTCACATCTCCTTCCTACCCCCCCCCCATGCCCCCTTTTTTGTTGTTGTTGTTGTTGTTGTTGTTGTTGTTGTTGTTGTTGTTGTTGTCGTCGTGTAGCCTCCTGGGAGGCGACCTGCGCGTCCAAATGATGATGAAGACGTCACATACACCCAGTCGACGGGCCAGAGGAGTCAACTCCAGGAGATGAAAATCCCCGATGGCCCAGCCGAGAATCGAACATTCCTGCCCTAAAAGTAAACTTATGAATTCACCTCACTCCCCCCTTCGTTCACAAAGTAATTAACACTGGATCAATTACGTAAGGTAACTATCATTGTTTTACCTTCTCAGATGGTTACAAAAAATATGATGATGATAATTGTTGTTTTAAGGGGCCTAACATCTAGGTTAGCGGCCTTAAACAAAAATACTTAAGGAATGTAGGCGTAGATCACTCGCGCCCTTAAAATAACACTTCCGAAGAAATTTGAATTTAGTAACTTATTAGATAATTATGTCCCAAACGTTCACTGCCAACTAGATTATAGGGTATTCAAGAGGCCATGATATATTATGTCCCGAACGTGCACTGCCAATTAGATTATAGTATTCAAGGGGCCGTGATATATTATGTCCTGAACGTTCACTGCCAACTAGATTATAGTATTAAATGGGGGCATGATATATTATGTCCCGAACGTTCACTACCCACAAAATTATAGTATTCAAGGGACCATGATATATTATGTCCCGGACGTTCACTGCTTACTAGATTATAGTATTCAAGGGGGTCATGATATATTATGTCCAAACGTTCACTGCCAACTAGATTATAGTATTCAAGGGGGGCATGATATATTATGTCCTGAACGTTCACTGCCAACTAGATTATAGTATTCAAGAGACCATGATATATTAAGTCCCCAACGTTCACTGCTAACTAGATTATTCAATTGGGCCATGATGTATTATGTCCCTAACGTTCACTGCCAACTAGATTATAGTATTCAAGGGGGGCATGATATATTATGTCCCGAACGTTCACTACCCACAAAATTATAGTATTCAAGGGACCATGATATATTATGTCCCGGACGTTCACTGCTTACTAGATTATAGTATTAAGGGGGTCATGATATATTATGTCCGAACGTTCACTGCCAACTAGATTATAGTATTCAAGGGGGGGGGGGGCATGATATATTATGTCCCGAACGTTCACTGCCAACTAGATTATAGTATTCAAGAGGCCATGATATATTATGTCCTGAACGTTCACTGCCAACTAGATTATAGTTTTCAAGGGGGCCATGCTGTAGGCCTATTATGTTCCAAGCGTTCAGTGCCATCTAGATTATAGTATTCAAGGGGGCCATGATATATTATGTCCCGAACGTTCTTTGCCAACTAGATTATAGTATTCAACGGGTCATGATATATTATGTCCTGAACAATCACTGTCAGCTGTATTCAAGGGGGCCATAATTTTATGTCTCGAACGTTCACTGCCAACTAGATTATAGTATTCAAGGGGGCCATGAAGTATTATGCACCGGGCGTTCACTATCAACTAGATTTTAGTATTCAAGGGGCCATGATATATCATGTCCCGAACACTCACTGTCAGCTGTATTGTCCCCCAGGGGCTCACATCTAGTGGGACGTGGGTTGGCGACCACGGGACCCCAGCTGAGTCCGGCATTGCTTCCACTTACTTGTGCCGGGCTCCTCTTCGTCTTCTTTCCTGTCGACCTCTCTTGGTCAACTCTTGTTCTTTTCCGACCCCGACGGTATTAGGGTATCCGAGGCCTAGGAAGTCTTGCACTTTCCCGCCTTAATTGGCCCTTGTCTTATCTTTCCTGATCCCTCCTTCTTCGAGGAGTCAGCCCTCTCGTTTTCTTTTCATCATATTTACTTTTCTCTTTACGATTCCCGCACTGTTTTTGTTACTTGGCTCTCCGTGTATCTAAATTCCCTTTAGCGATTTTTTTTGCATCTACACTCCATTCTGTAGGTATTTTAAATCTACGTTGCATTTTGTATTTTCGATCTACATTGCATTTTGTAAGGATTGGCAATCTAAATTGCTTTTTAGTAAGTCTTTCAATATTTGGCCCGGGACTTTTGTGAGTATTTTGAATTTCAATTGCATTTTGTAAGCATTTTCAGCCTAATCCGCTTTTTGCAAGTATTTTCAATCTACATTGCATTTTGTATCGTTGGCATTTTGCATGTAGTTTGATTCTCAATTGCAATATGGGGCATTTTGAATCAAAATTACATTTTGTAGTATTTTCAATCTAAATTGTATTTTGTTAGTATTGCCTATTCAAATGAGTAGTTTGAATATACCGTGCATTTTGTAAGCATTTTCAATTTCAATTGCACTTGGTGAATATTTTGGATTGGAAATGGGAGCTTTCAATCTGAATTGCATTGTGTATTTTCAATCTCATTTGCATTTTGTAAGTATTTCGACTCTATCTTGGTTTTTGTACGTATTTTGAACCTAACTACATTTTGTAGGTATTTTTCAATCTATTCCTTTTGTGAGTATTTTTGTTCTAAATTCCCTTTTGTAAGTATTACCACTCTCCATTTTGTGCGTAGTTTCAATGAATTCCCTTTTGTAATTTTTTTACGTCTCACTTCATTTTCGTTATGGTTTCCAATTCATTGTCATTTTCGTAGTCACCCAGACCATCAGGGGCCGATAACCTAGATGTTAGGCCCCTTAAAACAACAATTATCATCATCAGCTGTATTGAAGGGGGGCCCATAATTTTATGTCCAAAACGTTCACTGCCAACTAGATTGTAGTATTCAATGGGGCTATGACATATTATGTCGGAACGTTCACTGCCAACTAGATCTTGGGATGAGGCCGCTAAGATTGACGTGCCTTCTCCCGGATGTGGAAAGAGCTCATTTCTTTCCATCATAACTTGACGTTTTCTCCATTATGTAATAATATTTATACATGCATGTGGTTGAGATTAGATCTCGAATCTCATCACACGCTAGCTTGAGTTCCTCCTGGTGTGTAACACCTCATTGCTTCGCCATTCATGACTTTCTGTTCCGGAGCTTGGTTCCTGGGATGCGACCAGCACCTGCCCACAGGCTAGCATCCGGAGGAGGGGACGGGAAGCTGTAGTCTTTGGTCTTCAGCCCCGTGAACTTTGGTGTGCGCAAGTTGGGGTGTAACAAGTTACACGCTAGTACAACCATCATAATAATGACACAGGTTCTTCGCTCGTTTGAGTCTTCAATCTTTTGACTGGTTTGATGCAGCGCTTCATGCCTCCCTGTCCTGAGCTAATCGTTTCATCTCTACATAGCTACCACACCTTACATCCAAGGCAATCTGTTTAACATATTCTAACCTTGGTCAACCCCTACCGTTCTTGTCCTCAACCCTTCCTTCCACAACTAAGCTTGCTATTCCTGGGTGTCTTAGTTTGTGTTCTACCAACCTAACTCTTCTCTAGCATTCACCTCTCCCACTCGGATTAATATATCTTCATTTGTAACCCTAGCTACCCATCTGATCTTCATCATTCTTCTGTAACACTACATTTCAAACGCTTCAATTCTCCTCTTTTCAGCTGTGCCAATAGTCCAAGTTTCACTTCCATAGAGCGCCACGTTCCAGATAAAGACGTTCAAAAATGACTTCCTAATACCCAAATCTATATTGATGTCAACAGATTCCTTTTCTGTAGAAATGGTTTCCTTGCCTGAGCCAACCTACTTTTTATATCACAGGTTATCAAGACAGAATCGACACACTCACCCAAGTAAATGGGGCTAAATGAACACGATGACCAAGCCCTCAAAAGAGCATTAGCAGCAACTCTCGAGAGGACAGTTGAGAAGAGTGGCGAGTACTACCCTGCAGGCCAAGTAATCTAATTTAAAAAATAATACCCCATCAGAAATATGGTATTTAGCTGCCACCTTGTGCTCTTATCGAATATCGTAGCTACTAAATGTCGAAAATGCTAACCCCAAGGTGCAGAGGTCAATGGTCACATGACGTGATATCGTGGAGGGTCATTACCACCACCAAACCATGAGGTGAAAGTTTCAGGTAAACTTCCTGTATTTAAGAAGTGAGGTAAGGATTATATGTGGAACGAATAACATATTACACGCTATTTAACGACTCTCTCCGCTAGTTAAAAACACCGCTATCTTCAGATTTTAGAATGGTGCTGTTATTCAGTTAGGATTTTCTTGCTTGATCTTGATCAGAGGCAAGGAACCGTGTTACAGATGTACCAAAGTCAATCCAGCCGCCACACTCCGCTGACGAAAGCCCCTAATACCCACTGAGCATGCAAATATTTTACCCCACACTGAGAGTACATTCTGAAATTTTGTAACATTTGTGTCTTTTATCTTCATGTGATTTTGTGATATACCGTACAAAATTATTTTGGACAAGGTGTTACTACATAGTCCGGGTCGCCTTAAGTTACTAACAATGTAACCTTACCATTTGTCCAGCATCACTACAAACATGGTGATTATATAGTCCGCATCACCTTAAATAAGTTACTAACGATGTAACCTTACCATTTGTCCAGCATCACTACAAACATGGTGATTATATAGTCCGCTTCGCCTTAAATAAGTTACTAACATTGTAACCTTACCATTTGTCCCCCATCATTACAAACATGGTAATTATATACGCTAGTCCGCTTCGCCTTAAATAAGTTACTAACAATGTAAGCTTACCATTTGTCCCCCATCACTACAAACATGTTGTTATATAGTCCGCGTCACATTAAATAAGTTACCAACAATGTAAGCTTACCATTTGTCCCCCATCACTACAAACATGGTGTTATATAGTCCGCGTCACATTAAATAAGTTACCAACCATGTAACCTTAGCATTTGTCCCCCATCGCTACAAACATGGTGTTATATAGTCCACGTCACCTTAAATAAGTTACTTACAATGTAACCTTACCATTTGTCCACCATCACTACAAACATGGTGATTATATAGTCTGCGTCATCTTAAATAAGTTACTAACAATGTAACCTCACCATTTGTCCCCATCACTACAAACATGATGTTATATAGTCCGCGTCACCTTAAATAAGTTACCAACAATGTAACCTTAGCATTTGTCCAGCATCACTGCAAACATGGTGATTATATAGTCCGCTTCGCCTTAAATAAGTTACTAACAATGTAACCTTACCATTTGTCCCCCATCACTACAAACATGGTGATTATATAGTCCGCGTCATCTTAAATAAGTTACTAACAATGTAACCTTACCATTTGTCCCCCATCACTACAAACATGGTGTTATATAGTCCACGTCACATTAAATAAGTTACCAACAATGTAACCTTACCATTTGTCCCCATCACTACCAACATGGTGTTATATAATCCGAGTCATCTTAAATAAGTTACTAACAATGTAACCTTACCATATGTCCCCCATCACTACAAACATGGTGTTATATAATCAGAGTCATCTTAAATAAGTTACTAACAATGTAACCTTACCATTTGTTCACCATCACTACAAACATGGTGCTATACAGTTCGCGACATCTTAACAGAACCTTACCATTTGTCCACCATCACTACAAACATGGTGTTATTTAGTCCACGTCATCTTAAATAAGTTACAAACAACGTAACCTTACCATTTGTCCCCCATCACTACAAACATGGTGTTATATAGTCCGCGTCACCTTAAATAAGTTACTAGCAATGTAACCTTAGCATTTGTCCCCCATCACTACAAACATGGTGTTATAAGTTATAGTCCGCGTCACCTTAAATAAGTTACCAACAATGTAACCTTACCATTTGTCCCCATCACTACAAACATGGTGTTATTTAGTCCACGTCATCTTAACAGAGTAACCTTACCATTTGTCCACCATTACTACCAACATGGTGTTATATAGTCCGCGTCATCTTAACAGAGTAACCTTACCATTTGTCCACCATTACTACAAACATGGTGTTATATAGTCCGCGTCATCTTAACAGAGTAACCTTACCATTTGTGCCCTATCACTATTAAAAAAACGTCCTCTCGGCACGCCGGAAGGCGGAGGTAGATTTCACCGGACAAACTTGGGGATAGGCGAAAATAGGCAGAATATGCAGATTTTCGTAGAAGGATCAGACCTCATTTATTGCGAGAAGGTATTTTAAAATTGGAGCTTAATTAACTTAGTTTTTCGTCATTTTACGCTTATTTTAAACATTTTATTGTCTTATGGGAACGGTAACCTTCTTGTCATTTGGGGTCCATTTTTATACTTGTGGTCACACTGTCCTTATGCTAGGTTTCGACACTGATGTGTAACTATGTAACGGTCTGTTACTTCTTCACGCAAAATTATATCTCCCGCAGAGATTTTGGTTGGTTCCTCAGTTTAGGGGCTGCGACAACGCGGTCATGTAACCCCGTGTACTTAGGGATGGCTGTATTAGTCTGTAATTCAGGTAAGGACTGCAGACGGTCAATTTCAAGCAGTAGTTCCTAATGTCGCTACCAGGTACTACCGTCAACGACACCTAGCTGTGAACTTGGCTACTAGATGCCACCGCAACCAGCAACTCGCAACCAGCAACTCGCAACGAACGTTGGAACTTCCCCTCCAAAGGAAAGCATACTGAGGGATTTTTAGCGCTCTTAGGAAATCCGACGACTTCGGCCGGCTTTGAACTCGCGACCTTGGGCATAGACATTCAGCATGCTACCAGTTACGTCACCGAAGCCGCTTCACACTTAGATGGAAATCTGAATCTGATCTCGTGCAAGTGCGTTATCTTGGCAACGTCTGATGGCTCATCCCTCATCAATTTAGTAGTGTTGCCATGGCAACCACTGATAAGTCTTGGCATTTTCTTATAATTCCGAAATTATTTTTCTCATCCCTTGGCATAATGGTGGGTTATATCAAAAATGCTTTCAGACAAAAGTTTCAGGTAATTATTAGGGGAATATTGTCCATTTTGTACGGTTTTGATATTGTGCCTATTAAGAGAGATATGATTAATGTTTCCCGAAAAACCCACTTTTTCCCACCCCTTTGGTCAATGGTTGGTGCTATAAAAAAACTCTTCAAACATAAATTTTTGGGCTTTATCCGACACATAGTATGAACGTTGAACGGATTCGATATTTCACATATTAAGAGAGTTATAGCAATATTTCACTTTTTCGAAAAAAGACCCCCATGTTCACCCCCTTCGACCGATTTAGCCCAGTAACGAACTCGACCGAGATTTTATAGGTATACATATTCGGTAAAAAATTCAAAGTGATTGGTGCAAAATTACGGCAGTTATCGTGTCCACAATAAACTGATATACATATATATATACATAAATTATATATAACTATTGAACTGACGGTGGTTTTGCGGTCAGGGGGATGTGAAACGCGAAGATATGTCGAAATTTTCCGGAAGTCGAAACATGGTACCCATTGCAATAGTTAGCTTTCTAATGAAATCTACCTCTGGTTGGTTCCTCAGTTTAGGGGCTGCGACAACGCGGTCATCTAACCCCGTGTACTTTGGGTGAGTGTAGAATCTGTCTGATACACGGTGTGAATTGTAATGGCTGTATTAGTCTTAATTCAGGTAAGGACTGCAGACGGTCAATTTCAAGCAGTAGTTCCTAATGTTGCTACCAGGTACTACCGTCAACGACACCTAGCTGTGAACTTGGCTACTAGATGCCACCCCAACCAGCAACTCGCAACGAACGTTGGAACTTCCCCTCCAAAGGAAAGCATACTGAGGAATTCTAGCGCTCTTAGAAAATCCGACGACTTCGGCTGGCTTTGAAATCGCGACATTGGGCATAGAAGTTCAGCATGCTACTAGTTACGTCACCGAAGCCGCTTCCCACTTTGTCAGGCGGCTTCGGTGGCGTAGTCGGTAGCAAGCTGAGCTTCTATGCCCAAGATAACGGGCTCAAACCCGGCCGAAGACGTCGGATTTTTTAAGAGCGTTAAAAATCCCTCAGTATGCCTTCCTTCGGAGGGGAAGTAAAGCCGGCGGTCCCATGTCAGAGATTTATGGCATGTTAAAGATCCTTCCACTAATTGCACATGTGTGAAGCTAAATTGGATAGGTTAAGAATGTATACAACGCTCTTAGGTTTCTATGTTCGTTGCCAAGAGCCGACTGCGGCGGCGTCTAGTAGCTCAGTTCTGAACTTGGCCTCGTAGTCGTTGACAGTGGCGCTTGGCGGCAAAAGTAGGAACTATCTGAAAAATTGTTAGTTGCTGTACTTAAATTAACAAACAGATAACACACACTGATACAGTCATCACAATTAACACCGGTTATTAGACAGATTCTACACACACCCAAAGTACACGGGGCTACATGACCACGTTGTTGCAGCCCCTAAACTTAAGAACCAACCAACCAACCACTTAGTCAGATGGAAATACTGAATCTGATCTCGTGCAAGTGCGTTGTCATGGCAACGTCTGATGGCCCATCCCTCATCAATTTAGTAGTGTTGCCATGGCAACCACTGATAGCTCTTGGCATTTTCTTATAATTCCGAAATCATTTTTCTCGTCCCTTGGCGTAATGGTGGGTCATATCAAAAATTCTTTCAGACAAAAGTTTTAGGTAATTATTAGGGGGATATTGTCCATTTTGTACGGTTTTGATATTGTGCCTATTAAGAGAGATATGATTAATGTTTCCCGAAAAACCCACTTTTTCCCACCCCTTTGGTCAATGGTTGGTGCTATCAAAAAACTTTTCAAACATAAATTTTAGGGCCTTGTCCGACACATAGTATGAACTTTGAATGGATTCAATATTTCAGATATTAAGAGAGTTATAGCGTTATTTCACTTTTTCGAAAAAAGCCTCCCATATTCACCCCCTTTGACCGATTTTGCCCATTAACGAACTCGACCGAGATTTTAAGGGGATACATATTATGTAAGAAATTCAAAGTGATTGGTGCAAAATTACGGCAGTTATCGTGTCCACAAGAAACTGATATACATATATATATAAACTTTTGAACTGACTGTGGTTTTGGGGTCTGAGGGATGTGAAACGCGAAGATATGTCGAAATTTTCCGGAAGTCGAAACATGGGACCCATTGCAATAGTTAGCTTTCTAATGAAATCGACCTAATAGCTTTCTAATGAAATCTACCTAATGGTGATTTATTGTATAATATCTTACTAATGGGTGAAATCAGCGTTGTTCCTGGATTCTTGTTACCCTTGTGGACGGGAAAAGACACGTGGAAGCTGTAGTTGTTAGTTGTTTTTATGGAATTGTCTGTCTCCCACAAGTGCAATACGGTAATGGGAGAGAGAGTATTAATACTGGTTTCTCTCACATCGAACAATGGATGTGATTCCCATCTTGTTAGCGCCGTAAGTCGCGTAGGTACGGTATGCCCACAATTGTGTATCGCTGCAATCGTGTTACTTTCAGAACAGGGTGTACCCCCCCCCCCTTTTTAACTCTTTATGGTTTAGTGGTCAGTATGTTAACCACCTACCAAAAGGACATTATTTATATTGTGAAAATATGCAGACGGTTGAATCTTTCACTCATAATTCAACAAATTCTTGTGGAAGTGTTAATGTTTCTGTAAGCCAAATATTATTAGTTGATCTCCTTGACCTGGGGTGCTAGATAAATGTTTTAATAAAAACAATTAAGATAAAATAGAAAACCACGCAGCTGGCCCGATCAAGAGACTTGAAGTTAAGGAAAGAAAGATCATTAGAAAAATTCTTAGTCCTAAGTTCAAAGACGGAGGTCACAAGCTCTGGAGTAATTCAGAAATATCCTCCCACAGTGAAAAGATCTCAAGTGAGTCGTCCAGTTACAAAACTCGTTTAATCCACTTGTGAACAAGAATCATTTTCATGAGAAACGTTTCTCTGGACTTTACCTCGCGTATCTTTTGTGTTTGTTGGTTTCTATTTTTTTTCTTTGTGGTTTTGTGTTTTTGGTTTTGTGTTTGCTTTGTGCTTTTGCTTTTGAATTTTACTTTTTGCTTTCCTTTCTTGGTTTTGGTTTTCTGCTTTTGCTTTTGTTTTTGAAATGTCCTTTTTGCTTCGTGTTTTTTGTTTTGTTTTCTGGAAAATCAAAATAAAACAAAACAAAATCAAAATAAAACTAAATAAAATAAAATAAAATAAAATAAAACAATTGAATAATAGTGCATAATGCAGCGAGCCTATAATGGCAATTATAATGGAAATTATAACTCGTGTTATAGGCGAGTTGCATACGACTGTTTATGTTCGATGAAAATTATTATAACTATTTTATGTTCGAACATAAATATTCATAAATATCTGTCGGGATTTCGCCAGTTTTATGTACTGAACAGAGCGCATGAGACGCAGAGAATGCTTGTATTTGACCATGGGCTTCTCGATTACCCTACTATGACACTAGGCCACGCAGTGAAATTTACATTAGAAGGCCGTGAAACTCAGCGCATCTAATTATCTAATTGGTCATACAACTGTTTCTTGAGCTGTGATTGGTGGGAGAAACTGTTTTATAATGAAAAATAGTGTTATAATGAGCCTCATTATGATACAGTTTTCTGACATATAATAGTCAGGGTCGAACATAAAGAATTTTACGGCATGATTCTTATTCACAAGTGGATTAAACGAGTTTAGCAACTGGACGACTTAAGTGTAATCCGGAAACGGATAATAACTTTCTATGCCCACCTCTTCAGAATGCCAGTCAATAGATTATCCAACCGTCTATTATCCGAGGTTTAAGGGTTATGCCTCTTTGGCTGGTGGAAGTGGATAAGCGACTTTTTTAAATTTGAAATTTCCGAATCAGTATCTTGCTCAGAACCCCATTGAAACAAAAACTCCGTCCGGTTTATCAAGAAGAAGTAAAACCCAGTATGTTCACTCGGATGAATGGAAGAAATCCCATTCCGAAAGAATGAAGACGTGGTGAGCTAACAAGAAGAAAAACAGTTGAGATCTCACGGTCCCAATTGGCCAGAGCGATGAAGGTATAAGTAAAGTAAGTTCAAGATGAAATAATGCATTTTTAATTGTAATTTAGCTTTCCTTACTTTTTAATTTTAATTGTTTAATATTTTTAATTGTTTAATATGCGTCTACATTTTGAAAACAAATCTATCTACTATATAAAGCTCAAATACCACTGACTGACTGATTCATTCATCACGAAATCTCAGAAACCACCGAACGGATTGGAATGAAATTTGGTATGCAGCTTCCTCAAGGTCCGCAAACGCCCGCTAAGAAAGGATTTTTGGATATTCAGGTTCTAAAGGGGTGTTAAGGGGGTAGACCTGCATTTCATTGAATAGCAATATCTCCCGATTGGTTTCATTGGGGGATGTGATACTCGGCATATAAACTCATCATTAAAAATAAGAAGACACGTGTCTGAGGGTTTTTCGATGTGGTGTATATTATGAGGTGAAAGGGGTGAAAAGTGGGGGGTTGAAAGATTCCTAACGGAGCGTGTATCCCTTAAACGACATAGGCCAGGAGTTTGGAACTCAGCGGGAAAAAATCAGCATAAAAAATAAGTAAATAGGTGTTTGACCGTTTTTTCATAAATCCAATTTAAGGGGCCCATGGGGAGGGGTGAAATTATGGGGGGGGGGACGTAATATGTCTGAGTGTAAAATTATACATGGCCTATGTTGTAGACAATAACACATTACATCTTTTTTGTCTCTTGCTATTTCATCACACGACGAATACTTACGGAGTTATTAATGATTTTCTATTTTTTGGCCGGAATTATAAGTCCCAGGAATGACATAAAAATTGATTCGAATGAAATTTCAAAAAATAGTTTTTTTAATACTTTTATTATATTTTTCACGTCTTTTAGGGTCCGAAACCAACATGATATTTTGATGTTTTTTTTTTCGTCCCATGCATTTTTGGTTTCAGGTGATAGAATTATTTTCCACTAGGACCGTTGCTTATCTACTATATAAAGCTCAAATACCACTCACTGACTCATTCATTCATCACGAAATCTCAGAAACCACCGAACGGATTGGAATGAAATTTGGTATCCAGCTTCCTCAAGGGCCGCAAACGCCCGCTAAGAAAGGATGTTTTGATATTCAGGTTCTAAAGGGGTGTTAAGGGGGTAGCCCTGCATTTCATTGAATAGCAATATTTCCCGATTGGTTTCATTGGGGGATGTGATACTCGGCATATAAACTCAGCACAAAAAATAAGAAGACATGTGTCTGAGGGTTTTTCGATGTGGTGTATATTATGAGGTGAAAGGGGTGAAAAGTGGGGGTTGAAGGATTCCTAACGGAGCGTGTATCTCTTAAACGACATAGGCGAGGAGTTTGGAACTCAGCCGAAAAAAATGAGCATAAAAATAACGAAACAGGTGTTTGACCGTTTTTTCATAAATCCAATTTAAGGGGTCATGGGGAGGGGTGAAATTATGGGGGTGGGGTGGGGGTGGAAACGTAATATGTCTGTGTGTAAAATTATACATGGCCTATGTTGTAGACAATAACACATTACATCTTTTTTGTCTCTTGCTATTTCATCATACGACGAATACTTACGGAGTTATTAATGATTTTGTACTTTTTGGCCGGAATTTTCCAAGTCCCAGGAATGACATAAAAGTTGATTCGAATGAAATTTCAAAAAATAGTTTTTTTAAATTATTTTATTATTATTTTTCACGTCTTTTAGGGTCCGAAACCAACATGTTATTTTGATGTGTTTTTTTCGTCCCATGCATTTTTGGTTTCAGGTGATAGAATTATTTTCCACTAGGACCCATGCTTATCTATTTAACTAATGTTATAACGGGATTCCAAATCTTATTGCGGGCGAAGCCGCGGGTAACAGCTATCTTATATAAAACCAAGTGCACTGACTGACTGACTGACTCACTGACTCATCATCGCCCAGCCAAAACTATTAAAGTTAGAAACATGAAATTTTGGGGATATGTTCGTTTAAGTTGAAAACGTCCACTAAGGAAAGATTATTGGATATTCAGGTTCTAAAGGGGTGTTAAGGGGGGTGAACCTGCATTTCGTAGAATAACTATCTCAGGAGTGGTTTCATTTGGGGATGTGATACTTGGCATATAAACTAATCATTAACAAGAAGTTCCCTGAAGAACTATACAGCCTACTTTTCATGCCAATGATTATTCTACAGAAGCTGATGGATTGGAATTCGTGCTAGCCTTAGGAAACAACGATTATTCTACAGTATATGAACCTATCTAGAATAATGACGAAATTAAGTTGGTAATATCGAAATATCTAATTAGTTCAAAATATACCTGGTATAATGTAGCCTAATAGAGCACTAGAGTTGGCAGCCCTGGTGACTGAATATATTCTTAGTTCCATCTCTTAAGGTAGAGAATACAAAATTTGGTTGAAGTCCAATGGACGTTACATCAGTTAGACACTGGATCTATCAGCACGCGTAAAATCATGTTGCCAACAATACCATGCGTGTGCTGGTCAGAAATAATCTGAAATATTATGATATCTTGTTCTGCCAATTTGGATGAGATCCATTTGTTAGTATAGAAGTTACATGTATTTTAAAATTGGACATATCAGCAGGCATAGAATCTTGTTGGCAGCACTGCCTTGTATTAATTACTCCAAATTAATCTAGAATGTCAGGTGCTATACGTGTGCAAAGTATAGAGCTGTTGGCTTGCATACGTTCTGATATATTGATGTTAGGGAAAAAAATATAGTCAGCATTTATTAACAGTTGGCAGCCCTGATTGCTCATAACAATACTAATAGTAATATCTGTTATGGTACACATAGCACATACGAAATTTGGTTGAAATCCAACTGATAGTATAGAAGTTACATGTATTTAAAAATTGGTACTATCAGCAGGTTTATAAACATGTTGGTAGAACTGACGTATATAAGTTACTCCAAATTAATCTAAAATGTCAGAATATACGTGTGCATAGTTTAAAGCTGTTGGCTTGCATACTTTCTGATATATAGGTATTTGGATGAAAAATATAGAGAGAGCAATTTTTAACAGTTGGCAGCCCTGGTGGCCTTTAGAATACGCTCAGTCATATCTGTTTATATACAGATATTACTTACAAAATTTGGTTGAAATCCAATTGATAGTGTAGAAGTTATATGCATTTAAACATTGGACCTATCCGAAGGCTTAACATTATTTTGGCAACACTGTCATGGTTAGCCTCCTGGAAATTAAACTGAAATAGTATTGACTGCATGTGTGCCAATTTTGGAATAGCTCCCATGCATACCTTGCAAGATATCCAACATGGAGCTCAAATTTATAGTGCGTTTTTTCAGCAGTTGGTAGCACTGACATCATTTTCAAATATGAACGTGAGATATTCCGGTGCACATCTTGACTCATACTAAATTTGGTTTTGATTGCTGCAGCCGTTTAGGAGTTGATAGGGGGGAACACAGACACAGCCAGACAGACAGAAGGACAGACAGACAGACAGACAGACGGACACACATTTTCCCGGATCGATCTCATAAGTCTACTTTTTCCTCATTTTTGCAAAATGTGAAAAGTAGGCTAAAAATAAGCTGACACATGTCTAATGGTTTTTCGATGCGGCGTATTTTATGAGGTGAAAGGGTTGAAAGATTCCTAACGGAGCGTGTATCTCTTAAACGACATAGGCGAGAAGTTTGAAACTCGGAGGAAAACAATCAGCTTCAAAATAAATAATTAAATAAATAGGTGTTCGACCGTTTTTCATAAATCCAATTTAAGGGGCCCATGGGGAGGGGTGAAATTCTCGAAGAAAAACGTCCACTAAGAAAGGATTTTTGGATATTCACTCTCATCGACCAACCAAAACTATTAAAATTAGAAGCATGATATTTTGGGGATATGTATGTTGTGTGTCGAAAACGTCTACTAAGGAGGGATTTTTGGATATTCAGGTTCTAAAGGGGTGTTAACGGGGTTAAACCTGCATTTCATTGAATAACAATATGACGCGAGCGAATCCGAGAGTACCTGCTAGTAAGCTTATAAAAATAAAATTTCTAATAATTCTTGAATCTTAATTGTAATATTATAAAAAGTAATTATGAGCATTAAAATGTTAAAAGAAAACAAAACTTAAATTTAATAATAATTATAATTAGGCTAAAATAATTAAATAAGATGTATTTAATATGATTTACTATTCTGTCCTATACAGGGGTAAGTGATTGTTGCCAGTGGAAATGTTGGGACTACACTAAATATAGTTGTACAATAGTTTTGCCTGTATAATCAATTAATGGTGTTTCGCGCATGCCCGCGTTCGATTCCCATCTCAGCCATCCTGGAAGTGGTCTTCCATGGTTTCCCACTATTACTTCAGGAAACTGCTGGGATGGTTCGTAACTGAAGACCACGGCCGCTTCCTACCGAAATCCTCATCTGAATTACAAATGCACACACCAGGTTGGTTGATTCCTCAGTTTAGGGGCTACGACAACGCGGTCATGTAGCCCCGTGTACTTTGGGTGTGTGTAGAATCTGTTTTGATAACCGGTGTTAATTGTGGTGGCTGTATTAGTGTGTGTTATCTGTAATTCAGGTAAGGACTGCAGACGATCAATTTCAAGTAGTTCCTACTTTTGCCACCATATGCTACCGTCAACGACACTCAGTTTTGAACTTGGCTACTAGATGCCACCGCAACTGGCACCTGGTGGCGAACGTTGGAACTTAATGGAGCGTTAATCAAATCTAACCTACATTTTTAGCTTCACACAATTCCCCTCCGAAGGAAGGCATACTGAGGGGTTTTTAACGCTCATAAAAATCCGATGACGTCGGCCGGGTTTGAACCTGCGAACTTGGGCATAGAAGCTCAGCTTGCTACCAACTACGCCACCGAAGCCGCTACCCCAGGTTATCACACAAATTATACACACAACCTAGTACACGGGGCTATATGGCCACGACTTTCAAGCCCAAAAAAAAGAGCAACAACAACAGTAAGAAGAAGGGGGCATCCTGAACATCCTAGGCGCTAGTAGTACCTTCCTTTCGCTGATGTCTTCCCTGTTTTACGGAATAAATAATTATTGTGAACTGTAAACTCCTCCATAACTCACTTACACAATGAGAATGAAAATCTACAGCATGTTAAAGAACCTTCCACTAATTACACCTGTGTGGAGCTAAATTGGATAGCTTAGGAATGTAAACAACGCTCCTAGGTTCCTACGTTCGTTGCCAAGAGCCGACTGCGGTGACGTCTGGTAGCTAAGTTCGGAACTAGTAGTCGTTGACGGTGGCGTTTAGCAGCAAAAGTAGGAACTACTAGAAATTGATCGTCTGCAGTCCTTACTTGAATTAAAACAGATAACACACACTAATACAGTCATCACAATTAACACCGGTTATCAGACAGATTCTACATACACGCAAAGTACACGGGGCTACATGACGGCGTTGTCGCAGCCCCTAAACTTAAGAACCAACCAACCAAAATCTACAGCCTGCTTCCAGTCGACCGAATGAAGCCCCCATCTAGCGGTGAGGATATGAACTGTGCCAGCTGCCGAAGTCTATCGCACTCCCCTGGGACAATGATTAAATGAATGACAGATGAAATGAAATGACAGTGGAGAGTGTTGCTGGAATGAGATTTGTGACTGGAAAAACCGGGAGTACGCGGAGAAAAACCTGTCTGCCTCCGCTTTGTCCAGCTCAAATCTCACATGGAGTGACCGGGATTTGTACCACCGACGCAGCGGTGAGAGGCCACGTAGGCTATAAAACGTTAATAACACAAGTCAATTTGAATTTTGAGTCTAGGTTCTGTAGCCTATGTCTGATTTTGATTGGCCATGCCTTACTAATGAAAGAAACAGGTAGTTCCGTGACTTTTCTTAAAATTTAAGATTCATGCCAGTGATTAAGTCTAGAATAATGACGAAAGTAAGTTGGTAATACTGACATTTCTAATTTGATCGAAATATACCTAAAATGATGTAGCCTTATAGAACACTACAGTTAGCAGCCCTGGTGACTTTGAATATATTCTTAGTTCCATCTCTTTGAGGTACAGAATGCACATACGAAATTTGGTTGAAGTCCAATGGATAGTATGGACGTTACATGCTGTTAAGTATTGGATCTATCAGTGCGCGTAAAATCATGTTGGCAACAATATCATGTATGTGTTGCTTAGAATTAATCTGAAATATTATGATCTATTATTGTGCTAATTTTGGATGAAATCAGTTTGTTAATATAGAAGTTACATACATTTAAAAATTGAACCTATCAGCAGGCTTAGAATCATGTTGGCACCACTGACGTATATCATTTGCTCCAAATTAATGTAGAATGTCAGGTGCTATACGGGTGCAAAGTTTAGAGCTGTTGGCTTGCATACTTTCTGATATATTGGTATTAGGATAACAAAATAGAGAGAGCGTTTATTAACAGTTGGCAGCACTGACGTCATTTTAAATTATGATCATGAGATATTCAGGTAGGCCCATATATCTTTACTCATACCAAATTTTGTTTCGATAGCGGCAACCGTTTAGGAATTGATTGGGTGGGGATACACACGCACAGACAGGACAGACACACATCTGCCCGGGTGATCTCAAAAGACTACTTTTTCATATTGTTTGTGTGCAAAATGTTGGTTTGCTGGTTAGTTCCTCAGTTTAGGAGCTGCGACAATGTGGTCATGTAGCCCCGTGTACTTTGGGTGTGTGTAGAATCTGTCTGATAACCGGTGTTAATTGTGATGACTGTATTAGTGTGTGTTATCTGTAATTCAAGTAAGGACTGCAGACATTCAATTTCCAAGTAGTAACTACTTTTGCTATTGTCAACGACAACTAGTTGTGAACTTGGTTGTTAGATGCCACCGCAGTCAGCTCCTGGCGGTGATCGTTGGAACTTAAGAGCGTTTGTCAAATCTAACCTATAATTTAGCTTCACACAAGTGTAATTAGTGGAAGGTACTTTTACATGCCATAAATCTATGACATGGGACCGCCGGCTTTACTTCCCCTCCGAAGGAAGGCATACTGAGGGATTTTTAACTCTCTTAAAAAAATTCGACTTCGGCCGGGTTTGAACACTTTCATTAGATGATGATAGGGCCCATGCTCGTTCATCATGGCACTGATGACTCGCCAGACGGCTGAGAGCAGAGTAGCTGGAAGTGAGGCTTCTTGGAACAGCCAGCCGGTCTGCTACTGTCAGCGAATATCTGCCACCGTGGTGGCTCTGCATAGCAACTGTCAACAAACGAGGCCTTGAAAATCTTGAATTATCAAAATAAGCTGTATTTTTTAATGCCGGTACTTGTTTAAAGAATCGAATAATAAATATACTCGTATTACCATCTCTTTCACTTTCTTCCTCCATATTGTATTTTTTCTCGTCCGTTTGGTTTGTCTGTTTTCTTAACGAGTTTTAGGTAGATTTCATTAGAAAGCTAACTATTGCAATGGGTCCCATGTTTCGACTTCCGGAAAATTTCAACATATCTTCGCATTTCACATCCCCCAGACCCCAAAACCACCGTCAGTTCAAAAGTTTATGTATAATTTATGTATGTATATATATATATGTATATCAGTTTCTTGTGGACACGATAACTGCCGTAATTTTGCACCAATCACTTTGAATTTTTTACATAATATGTATCCCCTTAAAATCTCGGTCGAGTTCGTTAATGGGCAAAATCGGTCAAAGGGGGTGAATATGGGAGGCTTTTTTTCGAAAAAGTGAAATATCGCTATAACTCTCTTAATATCTGAAATATTGAATCCATTCAAAGTTCATACTATGTGTCGGACAAGGCCCTAAAATTTATGTTTGAAAAGATTTTTGATAGCACCAACCATTGACCAAAGGGGTGGGAAAAAGTGGGTTTTTCGGGAAACATTAATCATATCTCTGTTAATAGGCACAATATCAAAACCGTACAAAATGGACAATATTCCTCCAATAATTACCTAAAACTTTTGTCTGAAAGAATTTTTGATATAACCCACCATTACGCCACGGGGCACAGTGTGTCGAATCGCAATTCTAGGTGGACAAAATTAATAACTTAGTTAATACTGGTGGGATTCTATTAAAAGTTGGCAATATACCGTTTTCGAGGTCGCTTAATTCATTTCTGGCATCGTCTGAAGTGTACGATCTTCGGGGGTAAATATATAGGGGTGAGGGGGTAAGGGGAGGTGTAAAATATGACCGAAAGCAACAAAGGATCGTCCATTTTCGGTAGTAAAAATCACGATATGGATGTTTACATTATAAGTTTATGACATTGGAAAACATACTCTTTAAAACTGGATAAAATATGAATAACGATGAGACTTGCAGTCTAGCATTTTTGTTACACCTTATTTGAGGGAATAGGCGAAGTCTCTGTATGTAAAATCATCCAGATTAAAAACGTATGTTAAATTGTTAAATTGTTCTTTTGAAATCTTGCTGAATTTGTCTTTTCCTTTGTTCAAATTCTCCCCTTATTTGTGAACGAACCTGCCATACCTTAAATGGAATTCTGTAACCGATGTTTTTTTAGAATGGCTTTATCCACGAATGTAATGTCGATAAACCATACACGTAGTTATTGACATAAACACTTCTAGACAGCATTGAGTTCATTGCGCTAGGCTTCGCGCCACAAATAGTCTATAGCAAACTTGAGAGCCTGGGGTATATGTCTAAATATTGCAGATTTTTCCATCTACCATGGTTTGCAGAAAGCTGTGAATTGCAGTCCAATTTCCAGCCAGAGATGGCGCCAGCTCTTTTATTTGGTTTTCAATTAACTCAACTTCACGTTTGACCATTTCAGATGTTTCCTTCCCAAAACGAAATGTTATTGGCCGGCAATAACGCGTTGACGAAGGCCTGGGATTTGTCCAAATTTTATTGGCATCATTCAGGTGCAGTTTTAAAGGAACAAAACAGATTACAAACAAGTACGCATCTGTGTTACTTTGGTCCTTAAATCTCTGTTTGTACAAACTGTGACCTGAACTTCCGTCACATCCCCATTTACTGATAAGGGTGGCAGAGGAGTCAGTACATTGCACAGGCAATGTGTCAACTAAGCGTTTTACCGTTAGATCTAATATTGCCTGTAACTTTACAGTAGCTGAGGTATCGCTAATAGTCATATCTTCCTCCACAGGATAACACGCAGCTTTAGCTTTCTTTAGAGCGTAATATGAGGGGTAAATGAAACGCCCTAAATCCATGACACGTTTCCTCATTAATTTATAACCGTAAGAGATAGACTTGGTGTCAACGTACAGTATAACGCTAACGCTTCATACGGTGTAAATGGACGCTTTTCCTGCTCCTTTTTGTGAGCAAATAGAGCCTTCTTAATTTTTGTGCCTCTTGTTGGGGAGGAATAAAGCTCTTTCACGATGTTTGCTGCATCTCTTTTCCCGTTTGATCGAAAAGAATCTTCAGCAGCAAACGCTACTTCCTCCAAACTACGCGATTCGGTAATATCACAAACTTGTTGCTTCTTTGTCTTGGCGGAACAGTCCTTAAATTCCTTCGGGATACAATTGGTTTTCGGATCATACGCTGGATCGATGTCTTCTTGTTCACTGGAAACGATGAAATCCGCCCCATTTAACCAATCACCGAATTTTTCCCGGAATCGTTGTACTCTTCTTCCTGCACTCTCCCATTTTTTTTGTTAATATTATGGGATATCAACTAAATTTTTTTTCTTACCTCCTGAACCTGAGTGTCGGTAAGAGATGTAGGATTACATTTATTCGTAACATATTGAAATATGACGTCTGTACGCCCCTCTTTACGACAGGACCGCCACCCGTTGAAAAATTCTTCTCGCGGTAAAGCCCACATAGTCACTGAAAATAAGAAAATAAACCATGATGCACATTCGTGCGCAACCAAACCACTACAGATCCTGAATCTACATTAAATTTCCTATCGAATGACGTTCAAAGTAAAATGGCACTTTGAGGCACTCATAAAGTAAATAATTTATTTAATGCAGGAAGCTTGTAGTAAGCATAAATTTGAGAACACATGCCTCTTTTTACTATTCCATGAGCAGCAGAAGAAAACACCTCATTGAACTCACAAGAAACACAACGTTCGGTTCACTCCGACACCTCCTATCAAATGAACTGATAACTGCCAGGAAGACCTTTCAGCACCAAACCCTTCCTCCTGCGTACCAGACAGCGGAAAAGAAGACCGAAGGTCACCTTCTAGTTTGCTCACTATCGAATGAGCTAGTTTTCGCTTTCATTTGCGGCAGTGAATTTTTTCCACCTAGATATGGGATTCGACACACTGTGCGGGGTGAGCAAAATGATTTAAATTATAAGAAAATGCCAAGTGCCAAGAGAGGTTGCCATGACAACTTTACTTTTAATTGATAAGGGATGAGCCATCAGCAGTTGCTATGACAACGCCACTGCACGAGATAACATTCAGTTTTCCATCTGTCTGTGGGAAGCGACTTCGGTATCGGAACTGGTAGCATGCTGAACTTCTATGCCCAAAGTCGCGGGTTCAAACCCGGCTGAAGTCGGATTTACTAAGAGCGCTAAAAAAAAACCTGAGTTTGCTTTCCTACGGAGGGGAAGTTCCAACGTTCGTTGCGAGTTGATGGTTCCGGTGGCATCTAGTAGCCAAGTTCACAGCTAGATGTCGTTGATGGTAGTATTTTAGGTAGATTTCATTAGAAAGCTAACTATTGCAATGGGTACCATGTTTCGATTTCCTGAAAATTTCGACATATCTTCGCGTTTCACATCCCCCAGACCCCAAAACCACCGTCAGTTCAAAAGTTTATATATAATTTATCCCTATATCCCTATATATATTATAATTGTGAAAATCTGTGTGTCCGTGTGTGTGTGTGTGTGTGAGTGTGTGTGTTAGTTTGTTACCTCTTGTCACTAAAACGGCTGGACGGATTTGGATGAAATTTGAAATGGAGACAGCTTACACATTGGGATAACATATAGGCTGCCTTTCGTCCGGAAATAAATCATTGTTCCCGTGGAATGGGCAACATAACTGAAAAGTCACCAAAAATACTCAACCAGGACAAAATATCGAAGTTGTCGCATAAAGACCGGACAAAGCTCATTTTACTCCCCTCGATGCAAGAAACAATACTCGGTGGGTCCCTACGGGACACCGAAAACTACATTTTAAGGCTCTAAAACCAACAGTTTCAAAGATATTCGCAGAAAACTATCTTCGCTCTGATTGATGAACTAATCGCCAGTCCGTTTCCATGGCAACACTACCTCAAGGTATGACATCCGATTTTCTATATATCCCTCTTGGAGGCAATGCCAATTCATTTATTATCTTTTTCAAGATATATATAGACACAATAAGAACAGTGTAGCGCGCCTGCCTCCCGTCCGGAGGCCCCGGGTTCGATTCCCGGCTCCGTCAGAGATTTTAGACACTGACGTGAGGGCTGCAACGGGCTGAACTCAGATTCGTGAGGAAAATTGAGTAGCTGTGAGGCAGCGCGCCGGTCACGAAGAACAAGATTAACGGCTGAGGGGACACTATGCACTGACCACGCGTCACCACAATATCTACAGGCCAAATGGCTGGGAAGCGGTCGCATGATAGGCCTAGGCCCTTCATGGGCTGTAGTGCCAGGGGTAAAAAATATTAGGGGAAGCGCCTTCTAATACCACCTTTAATTTTTAAACACTACAGTAGCGGCTATTAAATAAAGGTAGCGATATAGCTACGTTCAACTTCATAAACACTGGGCTCACAAATCCCGTATAGTTAAGTACAAATATCGGTCTGGTCATAATTTCAATAGCAACGAAGCTCTGAGGCGGCTATTGCCGTTTCCTTAACACTTAAGGCATCCCGCCGTCATATACCTCAATGTGCACTTACCAAATTGTGAACCAGTCTATTTTACTGAAAATAATTTCTACTAGCGAGTATCCACTCCGGCAAAAACCACACTCACTACATTTTCCAAAATTTACACAAGACATGATTTTTAAAGCACTCTTCTGTATGTTGAGGTACAGAGACATACCACATGGAAAGATACAATAAAATGTTGGCAAATCTGAGTTCAAGGAACTGCTGTCCAGAATAGGCTTTCGGTACAGGTTATTCGGCCCATGTTCGTAACATGGAATGTTTTCCTTTGACAATGCATCTACACCATGCGCGAGGGCAACGCATTTCAAAGATCTCTAAAAACACAATAATCAGGAAATTGGAGAACAATGTAAAGTCGGAGTGAAGATTCAAGGAGAAATAATTTCATCTCTGAGATTTGCTGATGACATCGTCATCTTGGCCAATACGCCAGAAGATTTGAACGAGTTTTTGAATGGTATGGACTCCGTCTTGACGAATGAATTCATGATGAAAATCAATAAATGTAAAACAAAATTATTGGAATGCAGCCGAAATAAATCAGAAACCTCTATGGACATAAAATTGGCAGGTGAAATGCTACGGGAAGTAGGAGACTTCTGTTACTTAGGAAGCAAAATAACCAGTAATGGACGAAGCAAAGAGGATATAAAAAGCAGGTTGGCTCAGGCAAGGAAAGCATTTCTACACAAAAAGGAATCTCTTGACATCGAATATACATTTAGGTATTAGGATGTCATTTTTGAAAGCTTTTGAGTCACTATAAGGAAGTGAAACTTGGAATAATGGTGCTGCAATAAAGAGGAGAATTGAAGCGTTTGAAATGTAGTGTTACGGGAGAATGATGAAGATCAGATGGTTAGATAGGGTATCAAATGAAGAGCTATTAAGACGAGTGGGAGAGGAGAGATGTTTCTGGCGACTGCTAATGAAGAGAAGAGATAGGTTGGTACGACACATATTAAGATACCCAGGAATAGCAAGCTTAGTTATGGATGGGAGGGTCAAGGACAAGAACTGTAGGGGTAGACCAGGGTTATACAGATTGCCTCGGATGTAGGGTGTGGTAGCTATGTAGTGATGAAACGATTAGCTCAGGAGAGCGAGGCATGGAGGGCTGCATCAAACCAGTCAAAAAACTAAAGACTCAAACAACAACAATGGGGAATTTTAATTACTTAGAGAGGCATGTGAGGCAAAAGGGTTGTTGGAGAATTTCAATCCCTGGGATGTAACACTGGAAGTGACTGCATAATGTACATCAGCGACCAAGGTGAGAGATATTTTACTATAGGTCTATTAATAGCGACATATTGACGTTCAAATCATCAATAAGTGTGGCAAAATTATACCCAGAATACCTTAAGGAAAAATACTTCTAATTCCCCATATTCAGATAGATTTGCCATTCCAGGTGTACGTTTAGACAAAACCATTTTTTCCCATGGACAACTGTATGTGGCGTGCTGGCGAGTATCCGGCCGACAAAATCGTTATGTCTCAGCAGAAGATGGCTAAACCAAAATTAAATTTTCAAATGTGTTCACAACTCTATAAAATTCCCACTTTGCTGCTCATATCTATATACTGTATGTATCAGAATTCTCAGAATTTGAATCTACCCACCTGTAGCCGCGATTGCTGTAATAGAATAAACCAACTATCAGCAATAATGCATCGTCCCCATTGTCTTGATCGCGAGCGAAGCCGCGGGTACCTGCTAGTATATTATAATTGTGAAAATCTGTGTGTCCGTGTGTGTGTTAGTTTGTTACCTCTTGACACTAAAACGGCTGGACGGATTTGGATGAAATTTGAAATGGAGACAGCTTATACCATGGGATAACATATAGGCTGCCTTTCGTCCGGAAATAAATCATTGTTCCCGTGGAACGGGCAACATTACCGAAACGTTACCAAAAATACTCAACCAGGACAATATATCGAAGTTGTCGCATAAAGACCGGACAAAGCTCATTTTACTCCCCTCGATGCAAGAAACGACACTCGGTATGTCCCTACGGGACACCGAAAACTACATTTTATGGCCCTAAAACCAACAGTTTCAGAGATATTCGCAGAAAACTATCTTCGCTCTGATTGACGAACTAATCGCAAGTCCGTTTCCATGGCAACACTACCTCTAGGTATGACATCCGATTTTCTATATATCCCTGTAGGAGGCAATGCCAATCCATTTATTATCTTTTTCAAGATATATATATAAACACAATAAGAACAGGGTAGCGCGCCTGCCTCTCATCCGGAGGCCCAGGGTTCGATTCCCGGCTCCGTCAGAGATTTTAGACACTGACGTGAGGGCTGCAACGGGCTGCACTCAGATTCGTGAGGACAATTGAGTAGCTGTCTGATAGTGAGCCAGCGACCCGGTCACGAAGAACAAGATTAACGCCTGAAGGGACACTATGCACTGACCACGCGTCACCACAATATCTGCAGGCCAAATGGCTGGGAAGCGGTCGCATGATAGGCCTAGGCCCTTCATGGTCTGTAGTGCCATGGATAAAAAAAAAATGTGTAGCGCCTTCCAATACCATTTTTAATTTTCAAACACTACAGTAGTGGCTACTAATAGAGGTAGCGATATAGCTACGTTCAATTTCATAAACATTGGGCTCACAAATCCCGTATAATTAAGTACAAATATCAGTCTGGTCATTATTTCAGTAGCAACGAAGCTCTGAGGCGGCTATTGCCGTTTCCTTAACACTTAAGGCATCCCGCCGTCATATACCTCAATGTGCACTTACAAAATTGTGAACCTGTCTATTTTACTGAAAAGAATTTCTACGAGCGAGTATCCAGTCCGGCAAAAACCACGTTCACTACCTTTTCCAAAATTTACACAAGACATGATTTTTAAAGCACTCTTCTGTATGTTGAGGTACAGAGACATACCACATGGAAAGATACAATAAAATGTTGGCAAATCTGAGTTCAAGGAACTGCTGTTCAGAATAGGTCTTGTGTTAAATCTGCAGAAGCTTTTGGTACAGGTTATGCGGCCCATGTTCTCAACATGGAATGTTTTTCTTTGACAATGCATCTTCACCATGTGCGAGGGCGACGCATTTCCAAGATCTCAAAAAGCACAATAATCAGGAAATTGGAGAACAATTTAAATTCGGAGTGAAGATTCGAGGAGAAATAATTTCATCTCTGAGATTTGCTGATGACATCGTCATCTTTGCCAATACGCCAGAAGATTTGAACGAGTTTTTGACTGGTATGGACTCCGTCTTGAGGAAAGAATTCATGATGAAAATCAATAAATGTAAAACAAAATTATTGGAATACAGTCGAAATAAATCAGAAACCTCTATGGATATCAAATTGGCAGGTGAAATGCTACGGGAAGTAGGAGACTTCTGTTACTTAGGAAGCAAAATAACCAGTAATGGACGAAGCAAAGAGGATATAAAAAGCAGGTTGGCTCAGGCAAGGAAAGCATTTCTACAGAAAAGGAATCTGTTGACATCGAATATACATTTAGGTATTAGGATGTCATTTTTGAAAGCTTTTGTCTGGAGCGTGACACTATAAGGAAGGGAAACTTGGACTAATGGTGCTGCAGAAAAGAGGAGAATTGAAGTGTTTGAAATGTGGTGTTAGGGAGAGTGATGAAGATCAGATGGATAGATAGGGTAACAAATGAAGAGCTATTAAAACGAGTGGGAGAGGAGAGATGTTTCTGGCGACTGCTAATGAAGAGAAGAGATAGGTTGGTACGACACATATTAAGACACCCAGGAATAGCAAGCTTAGTTATGGGTGGGAGGGTCAAGGACAAGAAATGTAGGGGTAGACCAGGGTTATACAGATTGCCTCGGATGTAGGGTGCGGTAGCTATGTAGAGATGAAACGATTTGCTCAGGAGAGCGAGGCATGGAGGGCTGCATCAAACGAGTCAAAAAACTGAAGACTCAAACAACAACAATCGGGAATTTTAATTACTTAGAGAGGCATGTGCGGCAAAAGGGTTGTTGGAGAATTTCAATCCCTGGGATGTAACACTGGAAGAGACTGCATAATGTACATCAGCGGCCAAGGTGAGAGATATTTTACTATAGGTCTATTAATAGCGACATGTTGACGTTCAAATCATCAATAAGTGTGGAAAAATTATACCCTGAATAGCTTAAGGAAAAATACTTTTAATTCCCCATATTCCGATAGATTTGCCATTCCAGGTGTACGTTTAGACAAAACCATATTTTTCTCCATGGACAACTGTATGTAGCGTGCTGGCGAGTATCCGGACAACAAAATCCTTATGTCTCAGCAGAAGATGGCAAAACCAAAACCAATATTTTCAAATGTGTTCACATAATGTAACATCGTACCCTGCAGGCTTTCACAACTCTTTAAAATTCCCACTTTGCTGCTCATATCAATATAATGTATGTATCAGAATTTTCAGAATTAGAATTGACCCACCTGTAGCCGCGATTGCTGTAATAGAATAGACCAATTATCAGCAATCATGCATCGTCCCCATTGTCTTGACCGCGAGCGAAGCCGCGGGTACCTGCTAGTGTATATATATATCAGTTTCTTGTGGACACTATAACTGCCGTAATTTTGCACCAATCACTTTGAATTTTTTACGAATATGTATACCCGTAAAATCTCAGTCGAGTTCGTTACTGGGCTAAATCGGTCGAAGGGGATGAAAATGGGGGACTTTTTTCGAAAAAATGAAATATTACTATAACTCTCTTAATATGTGAAATATCGAATCTGTTCAGAGTTCATACTATGTGTCGGATAAAGCTCAAAAATTCATGTTTGAAGAGTATTTTTATAGCACCAACCATTGACCAAAGGGGTGGGAAAAAGTGGGGTTTTCGGGAAACATTAATCATATCTCTCTTAATAGGCACAATTTCAAAACCGTACAAAATGGACAATATTCCCCAAAATAATTACCTAAAACTTTTGTCTGAAATAATTTTTGATATGACCCACCATTACGCCAAGGGATGAGAAAAATGATTTCGGAATTATAAGAAAATGCCAAGAGCTATCAGTGGTTGCCATGGCAACACTACTAAATTGATGAGGGATGAGCCATCAGACGTTGCCATGACAACGCACTTGCGCGAGATCAGATTCAGATTTCCATCTGACTAAGTGTGAAGCGGCTTCGGTGACGTAACTGGTAGCATGCTGAACTTCTATGCCCAAGGTCGCGGGTTCAAAGCCGGCCAAAGTCGTCGGATTTTCTAAGAGCGCTAAAAATCCCTCAGTATGCTTTCCTTTGGAGGGGAGGTTCCAACGTTCGTTGCGAGTTGCCGATTGCGGTGGCATCTAGTAGCCAAGTTCATAGCTAGGTGTCGTTGACGGTAGTATCTGGTAGCAACATTAGGAACTACTGCTTGAAATTGAGCGTCTGCATTCCTTACCTGAATTACAGATTAATACAGCCATCACAATTCACGCCGTTTATCAGACAGATTCTACAGTCACCCAAAGTACACGGGGTTACATGACCGCGTTGTCGCAGCCCCTAAACTGAGGAACCAACCAATATCTGCGGGAGATATAATTTTGCGTGAAGAAGTAACATACCGTTAGATAGTTACACATCAGTGTCGAAACCTTGCATAAGGACAGTGTGACCACAAGTATAAAAATGGACTCCAAATGACAAGAAGGTTACCGTCATAAGACAAAAACATGTTTAAAATATGCATAAAATGACGAAAAACAAAGTTAATTAATCTCCAATTATAAAATACTGTCACGCAATAAATGAGGTCTGATCCTTCTACGAAAACCTGCATATTCTGCCTATTTTCGCCTATCCCCAAGTTTGCCCGGTGAAATATACCTCCGCCTTCCGGCGTGCCGAGAGGACTTTTTTGTGTTGATCCATGCTCGACTCTCGTCGAGGCTTCATTGTGAAACACGAGTGGATTAGCCTACTAGCTTGCTCTTAAACACTGGTTACAGACAAAAGTTAAAGGTTCAGGTATTAGTGTGATTGTTTTTGTTTTTTATCAGTAAAAATTCGGCATTAGAAATAATTTTGTAGTTGTTAATAGGAAAATAAAATCCTTGTAGCAAAGAATAACGAAGATACAAGGAAAGAAAACGAAGTAGCAAAGAATAGCAAAGTTATTAGAAAATGGAAACAATGTGGCAAAGAATAACAGAAAAGCAAGAGAATAAATAAATTATAGCAAATACTAACTAAGTAATAAGAAAATAAAAACGTTGTATCAAAGATTAACAAATAAAAATAAAAATATGTAACAAAGAATAACAAACTAATAAGAAAATTAAAAAAAAAGCATTGCAGTAAAGAATGAACAAAGTAAAGATTAACAAAGAAACAAGGGAAAAAATGTAGCAATGAATAACAAATTAGAAAATAAAAACACTGTAGCAAAGTATTTGACCTAACAATACAGCAAAGAATAGCAAGCAAGAAAATTCAAAATGTAGCAAAGAATGGCAAAATAATAAGAAAATGAAAACATTGTAGCCAAGAGTAAACAATGTAACAAAGAATAGCAAAGAAAATTAAAGAAATACAGCAAAGAATAACGAAGTATTTGGAAAATTAAAACATTATAGCAAAGAATAAACAATGGAATAACAAACACGAAAATGTGAAATTGTAGCAAAGTAAGAAACAAGGAAATTATACATGTAGCAAAGAATAACAAGGTATTAAGAAAATAAAAACATTGCAGCAAAGAATAAACAATATAGCGTCGAATACCGAACGAACACGATAATAAGAACAATGTAGCAAAGAATAAACGAACAAACACGAAAATGATAAATTGTAGCAAAGAATAACAAAGAGTTACGAAAATAAAAGTATTGTAGCAAGGAATAACAAAGAGTGAAGAAAATAAAAAATAATGTACCAAAGAATAACAAAGAGTTAAGAAAATAAAAATATTGTAGCAAAGAATAACAAAGAGTTAAGAAAATAAAAATATTGTAGCAAAGAATAACAAAGAGATAAGAAAATAAAAATATTGTAGCAAAGAATAACAAAGAGTTAAGAAAATAAAAATATTTAGCAAAAAATAACGAGTTAAGAAAATAAAAGTAATGTAGCAAAGAATAAAAAGGACCTAAAGGATATAGAAACAAGGTAACAAAACGAAAATGTAGCAATGTAACAAGGAAAGAAGATCTCAAAATCCCCTTCAATATGATGAAAGCAGACTATATAAACATTAACACGGGAAGTCTTCATTAAGGAAACGCTTTTGTCGGCTCATGTCCCTGTTTCATGTCACTGGGATTTATGGCCACTTAGTTTGGCACACGAATGGGCTCTTGAGATCACGACCTGCCCGCTATTGTCGTCTTACATGCGAACTACAGTGCGTGCCAAAAGTCCATTCGCCACTTGAAAACTTCTTGTGATTCATCTTATGACCCGACTCGGTAAACAGCTATGTGATATTATTTTCTGTCGTTGTTTCATGTGAAACACAAGTTAGAGTTGTTGTCGATTCTTTAGAGGCTTTGCGACATCGTGGTCATGTAGCCCCGTGTACATGGGTGTGTGTAGAATTTGTCTGATGGGCTGGCTGCGTGGCTCAGCGGTAACGTTCTCGGTTGCTGGGCCCAAGGTTGCAGGTTCGTATCCTGGCGCAGGCAGGTGGCATTTGAGGGTGCGCAAATGCGAGGGAGTCGTGTCAGTAGATTTACTGGCACGTTAAAGATCCCCTTCGGAGCAAAATTCCGGCACCCCGTCGTCTCTGAAAGCCGCAGTAGTTAAAAGGGACGTAAAACCAATTTGTCTGATAACCTGTGTCATTGTCATGTCTGTACTGGTGTGTGCATTTGTAATTGAAGTAGGATTTGGGCAGGAAGCGGCCGTGGCTTTAAGTTATGATCCATCCCGGCATTTTCCTGGAGTAGAAGGGGGAAACCACGGACTTTTACTTATTCTGATTCACTTGCAAGCTGACTGTATGTAAATGTAATTGTGTATGGATGACGGATTTGTAGATATGTGTTGTTGTTGATTCGTTGAGGGTCTTTGTAACATCCCCCCCCCCCCAGGGGCTCACATCTAGTGGGACGTGGGTTGGCGACCACGGGACCCCAGCTGACTCCGGCATTGCTTCCACTTACTTGTGCCGGGCTCCTCTCCGTCTTCGTTCCTGTCAACTCTTGTTCTTTTCCGACCCCGACGGTATTAGGGTATCCGAGGCCTAGGGAGTCTTTCACTTTCCTGCCTTAATTGGCCCTTGTCTCATCTTTCCTGATCCCTCCTTCTGCGAGGGGCCAGGATTCTATTTCTATTCATGTTATCTCCTGCCTTCTGCTCAAGGCCCTCAAGGAGACAGGATGTATGTAGGCCACCACTTCTGGTGCACCCTGGATATTGCTACACCCTCAAGGGCTTACGGCTGGTGAGTTTGGGAGTTGACGACCCCGTGGGATTCCTGAGCTGGGTCAGTTTGTCCCCCTTTTCCTCTGACTTTGGGGCGGGCCCTCTCCTCTTTCCCCCCTTTCCTATCTGCCTTTCATGGCTCTCCTTCCTTCCAAGTCCCTCAATCCTCATTCTTCGAGGGTTGAGGGTATTTCTTTTCTACCTGTCCTTTATTTGTTTACCATTTCTTCTTCTAGTATGTAGGCCCTAAGTCAGTCTAGTTAGTATTAGTTATAGTTTTTCATTCTCATCTCGTCTTTCACTCTCACCTAAACCATTGGGGGCTGATAACCTAGATGTTAGTCCCCTTAAAACAACAATTATCATCACATCTTTGTGTCATCGTGGTCAAGTAGCCCCGTGTGCTTGGTTGTGTGTGGAATTTGTCTGATAACCTGTGTTACTGTGATGGCTGTATTAGTGCGTGTACTGTAGTTATTCAGACGAGGATTTGGAAGGAGGCGGCCGTGGCCTTAATTTGGGAACCATCCCCGGCATTCGCCTGGATTAGAAGTGGGAAACCACGGAAAACTACTTTCAGGATGGCTGAGCGTACCCTGTTTGTAGGTATTTAAAATATATTATTTGAGATAAATCAGTAGTCTATGTATCAATTCCCGTTTTCGAACAGGGTCAAGGATGAGATGCGATGAAAGTTCGTGGGAGTCATATTGTTTCTACGACCGAATGCCCTTCCTGACGGCAACCTCATTGAGAGGAGTTAATTAACTTTATTAATGCAGCCAATGGCCATGTACGTTTCTTTTCAGGACGGGTCAGGGAAGGGATATTGGAAGGAACCGCCCGGGCATTTGCCTGGTGGTGAAAATGGGAAACCACGGAAACCATTTTCAGGACGGCCGAGGTAGGATTGGAACCCACGCTCTTCCGATGCCAGCGAGGCACAAGGTAGCTCGTTAGCGCTCTCGGCCACCGTGACCGGTAGAGGAGTAAATGAGAGATGAAACGAATGAAGAGCAATGAAACTGAGTAGTATAGGCGTAGGTATGGGACAGACAATTAAGTGTGGTTAAAAGTACCATTATATTTTCTTTAAAGAAATTATGGATAAAATGACCTTAAACTTCTTGAAAAAATTTGTCCAAAGAAAATATGGTTATCTTAACCATTACATTTTTTCAGATAAATTATGGTTAGGACTAACCATAATTTGAATTACCTTTTATGGCTAAAGATAACCATAAAAAGTACCTATAATTTCATATGAAATTATGGCTACAACCAACCATAAAACACTATCACATTTATGCTTAAAATTAACCATTTAATGTTCACCAACTTTTAAAGAAATATGGCTACTACTAACCATAAAACGTAATAAAAAAATATTGATAGTAATGATGGTTAAAACTAACCATAAAACACTATTTAATTTGTGGTTACTATTATCCATAAAAATTAACCATAAAAATAATAAAAAGTTATGGATAACGTAGCCATAAAATTACCAATGTTATTTTTAATAAAATATGGTTAAAAGTAACCATAAAAATGACTCTAATATATAAATGACAAAGTTATGCTTACCTCTACCTATAAAACGAAACACAAATTGATCCTACAAACACCTAAAATAATGGATAAAAGGAACCAGTAAATTTTTAAAAGAATTAAGGATAAAATAATGGTTAATTACCAATAACTTTTTAAAGAATTATGGATAGCATAATGGTTAAAACAAGGCTAAAATTATCAGTAACATTTTTAGAAATTAGGGAAAGAATAATGGTTAAAATAATGACTAAAATCACCAATAACGTTTTAGAAATTATGGCTAAAAATTATGGTTAAAACAAGGCTGTAAATTATAGTGACATATCTCTTCTTGGGGCAGAAGAACCAGTGACTTTTTAAAGAATTATGGATAAAATTACAGTTACCAAATTTTTGCAAAACTCCGACATTTCGGAGAAACCCCCAGGGGTGTTTCGAAGCCAGCGCTGGTTTTTAATTTCTCTTCGTTGTTTCCCCTGGGGATTTTTCTTTGTTCTTTGTTCTCCTTCTCTCGCTCCTTGAGTGGCCACTCTTTTTTACTTTGCATCTCTCAGGCTCCCTTATGTGCCTGGAGAGCATTTGCTCTTTAGTCCTCTCTCCATTAATGACTCAGTTATTTTTTGAAAGGATTGAGTGGGATTCGAACCATAGAAGCTGGGCGCCTCCGCTTCTAAGTGAACAAACCTCAACATTCCTAACACTTGTCCTCCTGAGCTACGAGGAAAGCGAATAATAAGCGCGTTTGCGGCTTTATATGGTGCAATTGCTTACGAGAAGTGCACTACGAAGAGCTTTTATTGTTTGCTAATAGATCGCGCTGCACATACTACGTAGTTTCTTGCTTTGCTACTAGTACTTCCGGTGTAACAAGACTAACAGCTGGGTTCTAAGTAATATTTAATTTAGCACATTACTTCCATGCGAGTGAGCGGATGGCACAAAGAGAGAGAGTGATAGCGAGGTTATCTTATCGACTAAGAGTGTATCAAGGCTACCGGAGTTTCCTGGTCAAGTTCACTGATAACTTATTTTTAACTTCTTCCTTCTTCTTTCGCACAGTGCTCAGCCGAAACTATTAGTTTCTCCACTTGTTCTTCTAAGTCCATTAATGCCTCACCAATTTCTACACAGGCACTTTCATCACTAACGCGTGTTAAGATCGTTAGTTGCAAATTTTGCAGCTTGAGGTAGTAATCGAAGACTATTTTCTTAATACACTCAGGCACATTATTTACGTCGACGCAACGGACGATAACGGCATATTCAGGTTCCATATTTATTAACTGTTTTTTATATCAATAAATAAAACATTTTTGCAGATTTAATTGCCTTTTCACCTAAAATATCATTTTCTTAGTTTTTAAGTTCAATTAAACTTAAAAACTAAACTCTTACTAATTAAATAATAACAATAGTTATTTAACCGAAACTATTAGTTTCTCCACTTGTTCTTCTAATTCTTCTAAGGCATCACCAATTTCCATGAAATCACTGTCATTACTAACGCGTTCTAAGATTGTTAGTTGCAAATTTTGCAGCTTAAGGTAGTAATCGAAGACTATTTTCTTAATACACTCAGGCACATTATTTACTTTGGTGGGTGTATTTGAAACACAACCCCCTTTTAAAATATTTGTCAGGCTGCAAGGCATTATATTATATTCGGGTTCCATATTTATTAACTGTTATTTATATCTATAAATAACAAAATTTTGCAGATTTAATTGCCTTTTCACCTAAAATATCATTTTCTTAATTCTTAGTTTTTAAGTTCAATTAAACTTAAAAACTAAACTCTTACTAATTTATTAAAATGAATAACAACTACTCTCATATTTAAAAGTTTTCAGTAACTATTCCATGCTTAGCATCATAGGTTAAATTCTTTTTACCGTACATAATTATATAAGCAAGCGTATTTTCTGGTATATTGGCATTAAATGTTGCTACCAATTTCATACTGGTTTTCTGAGGTGTTACTACATTTCTACGCCGACTTATATTGATAACATAAATAGGATAAGAAGCAATGAACTCTGTGGGGGTTACAACAACATTATACTTCAGCTCAGTTATACGCTTAAAGTCCCTAAAAGCATAATAGGCATTTAGATAAGTATTAGGAGGATTGAGATTCCACATTTCTTCCGGAAACATTTCATTTCTTCCGTTTTTCATGTAAATATTTTGAAGCTGAACATGATCAAATTTGGAACTATTCATATCTTGGTTACCTTTTCTATTAGTTTGAAACACAACAAAAATAAAATATGGCAGATCAAACTCCATTGAATTGTAGTAATTAGTAATATCTATTTCAAAATTCCTTTTCCCACTTAGGCCTGAAATTTCTTGAGTTTGAAGGTCAAAGAATGATATAGGTATTCGTGGTTCTTTTAGTATTTTTTCTCTCAGTTCAAGCTCATAATTTGGTTCGTATTTAACAACAGGAATTTTTATCTCCATTGACTTTACGGTAACTTTTCCTTCCTCCGGGAGAGTTCCAGGTGCATTGCCCCCATCGGGATTCTTAGTCCACCATTTATACAAAGCATCGTTCGCATTTTGACTCCATGTAAATGTAACAGTTAAATCTCCTTCCCACATAATCTCTTTAAAATCCTTAAAAAAGCCACCAAGAAGACTTAAAGGGTACCTTAACTCATTTGATTTTTTCTGCAATTTACCATTATTAAGAAAATTACCTGAATATATCATTTTATCACTATAAGAGGCTGTTAAATTAAACAGAACCGTTGAAGATATATTTGGATGGTCAATTCGATAGATAGTGTGTCCTCGTTTTTTCACGGTTACAGAGCTCCAAAATTGAGTGGGGTAATTGTCAATTAGCTTTACATTTGACTTTCCTTCATAGTTAGTGTAATCAGTTCCATCAGCATGAGTTACATCGAAAGTAATATACAGGTGCGCATTATTATCAATCCAACCATCACCAACTTTAATATCTATTTCCACGTCCTTGTTTGGCAAATTTAAATTGTTTTTAGTCTTTTCATTTACAGGAAAAGACTGCCACTGGTAACTTTCTACTTTGTTCATTTATTATAAGAAAAATAATAGAAAATTAAATGAAGAGGAAATAATTAACTCATCTCTAAAATTACAGTAACTGTTGCGCCGTTGAAATCTATTACTTCGTCATTCTCATTGGTCACAGTAATTTTTAAATTCTGAATTTTATCGAAAACTGGGCAAAATACAGGATAATTCGGCTCATAAATTATTGGAGCACTAAATTCTAGGACTGGCTTAAATGATGCAATAATATTCGTTTCACGGTGAAAATGCTCAGAGTCTTTTACAAACATTCCATCCGCTAAATTGAAATGAACGCGGATATTTTCGAACGGAATTATTTTAGGTAAGTTCCGAGCAAGTGTTTTGGTTTTTGGTTCTACAATTTGATTATTAAAACCTAAAACCGAACCAATACTTTCTTCTTGGTCAAAATATATTTTATAATCACTAATTATTTCCAATCTGTTTAGAATTTTATTTTGTTCAATACTAATCTTAGGTTCTTGACTTTGAATAGCTTTTTGTAAATTTTCTACATTATATTGACCTGGTGGAATAAACATTTCAGTTATCGTACCTGATACTTTTTCATAGTGTATTTTATTGTTTTTTGTTGTAATATTTGGTGTTAGGAAGGTTGAGTAAAACCCTATTAATCCAACTTTTGTAAATTCATCTCGCAATGGAACATTTAACCTTTTCTCTAAAACCGAAGTTTTACCACTTAGTTCAAAAATTCTCTTCATTTATTAATTCATTCATTAATTAATAAAATAAACGAAAATGAGTAAACGAAATGTTGTAGATTGGGACCCACAAGTAAGACTTGTAGAAAAGCAAGTAAAGAACAAACATGGCAAATTATTACCGAATTCCATTCGTTGTGCTATAATAGGCCCCAGTAATTGTGGTAAAACAACCTTAATGATAGACAATTATATTTTGGCACCTGGATGGTTAAACTGGGAAAAAAATAAACAACCTTTACATCTTCTCTAAAAGTTTAGATCAATCTAAGTATCAACAGTTTATGGAAAAATGTAATAAAATCGAAGAGAAGTTAGGAAAGTCCATTGCACAATTTATTCATGACGATGAAAGCATAATGCCCCTGGATAAATGTGAAGATAGGTCAGTTGTAATTTTCGACGATTTCATACTGGAAAACCAAGACATAGTTCGAGAATATTTTACACGAGGAAGACATAAAGGGATTGACTGTTTTTACTTAGCTCAAACGTATTCAAAAATACCAAAACAATTAGTTCGTGATAACTTAAACTTCTTAAATATATTTAGGCAAGATAATACCAATTTAAATCATATTTATCAAGAATTTGTTGGTGGCGATATGAAATTTGAAGACTTTAAGAATATTTGCAGCAAATGTTGGAATGAGGAGTTTGGTTTTATTACTATTGATATGAATCGCAAAGCTAACGATGGTAAATATAGGAATAAAATTAAAACGTTTCTAAATGTTGGGTAACTACTCCAGGGTATTGGCAGGTTTTGGGTTGAATATTCTAACACCAACAACTTCAGCGTACAACGTACAGCGTCAACGTACAGCGTACAACGTACAGCGTCAATGTCAAACGTCAATGTTAGCATCAAACGTCATTTTTAAAATTTCACCTATAATAAAGATGTTTGCGAAATACGATCAAAAGGTAGTTCAACAAGCAAGAAGGAATAGGAAGAAATTTGAAGAATTAAAAGACGAATTTCGAATATGGAAGAAGCAGCCTATAACGGAATACGAGAAGTATAAAAAAGAAGATCAACCTGTTATCGATGCTGTTAATGTTTTAGGCAACAAGTTAAATGACATCAGTGAAAATGTTATTAAAGCTATAGAAGAAAATAGAAAAGTGCAGAAACAATTAATTCCTTACAGAATTGACTATAAAGAAGACTTTCCTTCAGATTCCGAAGGTTCCCATTTCTTGGATGAATATGATGTCACTGATGAGCAAAAAGAAGCTTTAAAATCGGCAAGAAAGGTCAGAAAGAATTTAGAGTCGCAACTTCAGAAAGAAAAGGGGAGGAGTTTATTTCAAAAGGCCGATGAAGAGTATGATAAAAGTGAAGAAAATGTTAAGAGGAAAGGCATAACTGATTATTCTACGGTCCACTTAGGGGTAATAATTTCAAAATATTTACCTAGAATTAGTGACCCTAAATTTGGAATAAGGTATGATAAGAACTATCAGGGTTATTATATAGGTGACTCAAAAGTTGAATTCAGTAATGACGATATTATAATTAAGGGTAAGAATTTTAAAGCTACAAAGGGTTTAATGCTATTTTTAACCTTAAATGATATACCTAACGATGATGAGTATACAGACGAAGACCGCAGCACATATAAGACTATTTTAAAAATTACAAATGCTATGTATCAAAACAATGACCCAAATAGCACTAAACCTAAAAGCAGTGTTGGCAAAAAATATAATACGTTGATAAAGGATATATGGCTTTCAGAAAAAGTTAGTAGAAAAGAAAGAGCTGCATCTCTAACCACTCCTCCTAAATCAGGATTTGGTTTTGTAAAAAAATATTCAAAAGGACCGATTGAATATGTGTGGATGGATGATGTAAGGGAATTGATTAATGGTAATTCATGGCGAAGAAAATGCTGGAAACAACGTCTATAACAATGAAAAGGTTGGAATAACGAAGATGCTTACGAGTAAGTTTAATGACTTCATTGTTAATAATCCTAAAGGTATTCCATATCTAATTAGGTTTTTAAATAACATTCCCCATACATTCTGGGAATCTGAAAAACATGGTAAAGGATTAGTTAATTGGATGATTAATAAAATAGGTGAAAATAATATTGACTTAACACTCCCGGGATATAAATTTTGTGGTCCTGGTAATCCATTAGACAAGCAACTAGCCGAAGGTGTTCAGGGGTCCAACCCATTAGACGAAGCATGTAAATTACATGATATAGCATACCGCGACCATACAAAATTAGAGCACAGACATCAAGCAGATAAAGAATTGCAAAAGGCTGCAAAAGAAAGAATCTTCAGTAAAGATGCTAACTTGAGTGAGAGACTAGCAGCTACAGCCGTTACTGGAATAATGTATGGAAAAAGAAAAATGGGAATGGGGTTAGATGAAAATGGTTGGGGCGTCTGAGTATAAATTTGTAAAATTTTTGTTTATAATTTTTTCATTAAATAAATGAAAGGATTTAGTATTGATTACAACGTTTCCCAAAAAGGGAAACTAAAACCCAAAGCTATTAAAATAAAACTCTCCAACGAAGATCTGAAAAAGCACGACTATCTAGATGAGTACTTGACAGATACACAAAAGAAGCAGAAAGCAAGAAAAATTCAAAAAGGTGGTAGCTTACTTATAAGTTTGTCCATTCCAATTGTAAAGAAAATATTCGAATATCTCAGTAGGAAGAAAGAAGGTTCTGGAATTAATGAACACCAAGGAGGATTTTTACCATTAATATTAGCTGCATTGGGTGCCATTGGTTCGCTGGCAGGTGGCGCTGCAGCCATTACAAGCGCTGTTCATAAAAAGCAAAAAGAAGATGCGGAATTGGCTGAACAAATTAGACATAATCTGGTGATCGAAAAAAAGACTGGACAAGGTTGTTTGGGAATAACTAAAATTAAAAAAAAAAAGAGAAATTTCATCGATATTGAGTGATATACTTTCCAACTATAAGCACCCTTTAAGTAATTTCGATATACTTAAAATAATACACGAAATGAACATAAAGCATTTTCGAAATGTTTTTATGATTGATGAACTGCCTACAAAACCTAATGATTGTGAATCAGGAATTGTAAACTTGGATACGTCGCATCATGCAGGTACTCATTGGATTTGTTACTTTAAAAAGGGTAACCAAAAATTCGTCTTTGACTCATTTGGTGGAGATGTTCCTGAAAAACTAGTAAATTATTTGGGAGCTAGCAACCTATTTTATAACGCCGAAAGAATTCAAATGTTTGATGAATATATATGTGGTCATTTATGTGTCCTTGTTTTAAAGTTGTTTTCGAATTGGGGTTCCCCTAATCCCGCTCATTTTAACGAAATTATAGATTTAATAAATGGACATATTTGGAAATAAAATTATAAACGGAGAGAGTAGTTCATTAAATATTAAATCTAACACAAAGGATGATTTAGAAAAACGATTTTCAAGACTAGTTACGGCTCTAAATAAACGCCTTGGTGAGCTTTTTTTTTGTTTCAAAAACATGGATTGATTTTCAAGGTAAAAGGATAGCGAATATTGAAGATCCAATCAACAATAAAGATGTCGTTAAGAAGCAATATCTCTTAGAAAAGCTCAAACCATTTACTACTGAAGGGGATTTTCCTAAAGATAACTACTTCACGAAAGAAGAAATAGAAAAATTGTTCTCGGAATATGCCACTACTTGTCTTGCACCAGTATCAACATTAACAGAAAAGGTTGACAACTTAGAAAGAAAGGTGTTTGATAGGATAATATTACAAAAGGACCTTTTTGCAGAGAAAGATAAAATTAAGCATATTTTTACATACAACGCAACGATTAGGAAAGTATTTGTTCGTATCGTAGACCCAGATAAAGTATTTACTTCATATACAGATGACGCTATTAAAACAGTATTAGACGTTTATATTGCACGTTCCAAAGAAGAAAAAATTATGGTAGATACTAGTAAGCCCTTCAACGTTAAATCTGGTGATGCTTTATGCTTTAAAAATAAAATGGGCAGCGTAATTTTAAAACTTCCAATAAATGTTAGTGTGACGATGTTTGGTGAAGTAATACTTGATGCATATGAACCTCATCCTGATGAATCGGCCGAATAACACTAATGTTAAAATGTTTTAGTTTTTAATGGAGAAAATATCCATTAAAAACAGTCTAATGTAACAGGTTTTTATACAACATCTCTATTGTTCCTTTAAGAAGATCAGGAGTAAATGGAATATTAAAATGGTTTCCCGAATAGCTAATTTTTATTTGTTCTTTCATAAGCACATACAACCTTACGCTATTAGGATCATTATATTTTTCATAAACTATCTCACAATCGGGGTGCCGCCTGCATATTTTTTTGATTGCTTGATTCACCTGTTGTCTCTGCGCCCTTATTGCATAGTATCTGTACTTTTCGTTTGGTTCATGCTTATCTATAATAAGCAGACAATTATTCTTACTAGTTTTAAGTGCAAGAGGTGTGGCTAATGGGGTAAGAGATTCGTTTTCTGCTTCCTTTATTTGAAGTTTCTGCATTAACCCAACTAGTTGGTTCTTATATTCTTCTTTAATTTTGTATTCTCCGTACTTTCGAATTGATGGAAGAACTTCTTTCGTTACCCATTTCTTAAATTTTTTAGCTTCCTCTTTTTTAGATGATAAAATAAGCGAATACAACCCAGATTCATTAATAAATATGGTTTGAGGATGTGTATTTTTTAACCCCACCAAAACGGCGGGGTTATTTAAGGTATCGAATGTTCCTTTGTCTTCAATAGCAACGTGTTTTCGAATTGCTTTATCTGTATCTCTATACTCCAATATTAAAGCAATATCTTTAGCTTTAAACCATGAATCGTTATTTTCATCAATAGCAATAACCACTTGTTTGCTATTATAGACAAGTTTGCTGTTCAGAATATCGGTAATTGATTCCATTTATTAATTAATTAATTAATTAAAATATAAATATAAATATAAAAAAGTTAATTTCCTCAACAAAGGGCTTGGGTTAAACAAAATGTTCCTAAAATTAATACCACTATATCTTATAAATATGATCTTTTACCACCATTAATTCAGCTTGAAGATTTTGAAAAATTTATGGATGATGAAGGCAATATTTTTAATGTTGAAACCAGAGGCGAAAGAAATGAGGATAAAATATTTTTTAAGGTTAAAGATATCTCTAAAATATTTGATATACCAAACTTAATATCTGTTTTAAGACATAAAGATAAAGGTTATATTTCACCTGCACATTATAAAAATTTCGTTATCCACCAATTGACCAATGGTCAATTGGTGGATAACGAAAAAAATGGTTCTATTTCAACATTTTTAACATATGAAGGGTTATTAAAGGTTATTTATAGCTCTAGAGGAAATCCTGTAGTTCAAAAATTTAGAAAATGGGTAACTAAGGTTGTTTATACCTCTCATTTGGGAACAACTGAACAACGACAAGAATTGTCCCGTAGTAGACCCTTGTTTCTTGTAAGATAGTTTGCGTTCTTCAATGTTGGGTGTCTGAGTAAAACCAATGCTTATTTTATAATTAATTTTAATTAATTAATTAGTTAATAAATGAATTATCACATTTGGTGTTTAAAGTGCAAAACGTTTACTCAAACTCTGCATCCTCACACCCTTTCGACAAAAAATGGTCGAACTAGAATCGAAGGTTTATGTTCCGAGTGTGGGAGTAAGAAAAGCAGGTTTGAAAAAAAAAGTTAATGAGAGTGTAGAAATAGGGGGTTCTACCAAAATTAGAGAACCACCCGTTAGCATTCGGGAGGAAATTATAAACGAAATTCATAAACCCACGAGGAAGAATTTTCCGAGAAGGAGGGTTACAACTCACGGCATTGATGACATTTGGCAAGCGGATTTGGTAGAAATGGACTCTGGAAAAATAAAGGGGATATCGAAGCTTAATAAAGGCTACAAGTATTTGTTAACAGTCATTGATGTATTTTCAAAGTATGCCTGGGGTGTACCAGTCAAAGATAAAACGGGTAAAAGTGTTGCTGAAGCGTTTGATGGTATTTTAAAAAACAGAAAACCCAAAAATCTTCAAACAGACAACGGTAAAGAATTTTACAATAAAGAATTTTCAAAATTAATGAAAACATTTAATATCAATCATTATTCGACTTTTACTGAAGTAAAAGCTTCAGTTGTAGAACGATTCAATAGGACCTTAAAAGAGAAAATGTGGAAGCAGTTTGATATTCAAGGAAACTACTGCTGGGTTGGCATTTTACCAAAGTTAATTAATGGCTACAATAATACGACGCACACAACTATAAATATGAAGCCAAAAAACGTAAACAAAGCTAATGAAGAACATTTGTTGAAAACTGTTTACACTGTAAGCGTAGGAGCGGAAGAAAAAGCGAAATTTAAAGTTGGCGATCAAGTCAGAATTAGTAAACTAAAAGGTATATTTGAAAAAGGATACACAGGAAATTGGTCGACTGAAATATGTGAAATAAAAGATATCGTTTATTCCGACCCTATTACGTACAAATTGAAAGATGTAAATGCGGAAGAAATAAAGGGGAACTTTTATGAGCAAGAATTACAGAAAACAAAGTATCCAGAGGCATATATTGTTGAAAAAGTTTTAAGAAAGAAAGGAAATCGGGTATATGTCAAATGGTTGGGCTTTGATAATTCTCACAATAGCTGGGTTAATAAAGAAAATGTTATATTATAATTTTTTGTATATATAAATGGACGCCCGAGTAAAGCGAATAACCCTTTCTTTCTTCCTGTTTTTACTACATCCTACTGAAGATGTAGAAGTATTTATAAATCAGTTGTCTGAGGATAGTATAGATTATCTTTTTGAACTTAATGGTGATGACATAGATAGCTGTTACAGCTTTTATAAAGCTACGAAGGAATCCTTAATTTTACTTTAATTCTGGTATTTGACATTGTGGTGTTTGAAGCCATATTTTCAGTGTTGCCTTAGTAAACAAGAGTTTAGTGCTTTTCAGTCGGTCAACACGAATGTACCCAAAAGAGATGGGTTATGCCCTAATCCTGAAATAAATTACATGAGATTAATTAAACACTAGGATGACCAGTTTCGATCGTCAAGCGATCATCATCAGATCCAATACACTTAGGCTATAAAATCTATGTTTGAAATACAGGTGAAAATATTTACAATATGTACAATTATTTAGTTGCAGTATTGGTACTGCAACTGTCAGTGTATGCTAAATGCAGTATATATGTTAGGTGAAATGCTAAATGGTGATGGCTATCCGGAGATTGTACTTTAGAGAGATTATATGGTTGTAAACTATGGTTAAACTATAAAATTTTAGGCTAACTACTTATCTGATTGTCTTCCGTACTACAGCTATTCGCAGTTTCCGTGCTCACTTGAACTCGCTGTGCGGTCGACTGCGGTGGTTATCTTAACGACTGGTTTTTAATAGGTAAATGTTATCTGGATCAGGTGTACGATGTACTTTTCTTCTGCAATAAACCAAGGCCCATATTAGAGGCAGTATTAAAGGTGCCGGGACGTCCTCATAAGACCGTCAACGCTTAGTTCGAATGGGTTATGCTCCACGCGTGGCGAGGACTAATCCACGGTCTTTAATAGTTGTAGATCCACCACATTCAATAACATACATCTTATCTAGGTTGGCAACACCTAACATAAACACATCGCGATCACTCCCCACAGCACGTAGGGACAGGGGGGAAGGCAGGGGAAAACCAGTCGTTAAGATAACCACCGCAGTCGACCGCACAGCGAGTTCAAGTGAGCACGGAAACTGCGAATAGCTGTAGTACGGAAGACAATCAGATAAGTAGTTAGCCTAAAATTTTATAGTTTAACCATAGTTTACAACCATATAATCTCTCTAAAGTACAATCTCCGGATAGCCATCACCATTTAGCATTTCACCTAACATATATACTGCATTTAGCATACACTGACAGTTGCAGTACCAATACTGCAACTAAATAATTGTACATATTGTAAATATTTTCACCTGTATTTCAAACATAGATTTTATAGCCTAAGTGTATTGGATCTGATGATGATCGCTTGACGATCGAAACTGGTCATCCTAGTGTTTAATTAATCTCATGTAATTTATTTCAGGATTAGGGCATAACCCATCTCTTTTGGGTACATTCGTGTTGACCGACTGAAAAGCACTAAACTCTTGTCTGGTATTTGATTTTAATGGTTACTAACCATTAAAACCAAAAATTTTCTACTTAAAATTTGTCGGGGAGTTACGAAAATTTAAGAAAATGTTTAAAAGAATTCAAGATTGTGCGCTTTGCAACCACCATAGACTTCTTTTGTGCCGTGGTATACCATTTTCAACCCTATCATTTTCTTTTTTTCCTTTCCACAACTTAGCACCTTGTTGTATTTGTCAGGCAATATAACCTTAAATTCACTATCAAGTTCTAGAAAAGTTTTATTTCCATATTTTGTATTTATACCATCTACATTCGTTATAAGGTATTCGTTCCCTATTTCTAACTCACTGAGTTTTTTAAACGTCTTTTGTTCGTTGATGCTGTTGAGCGTCTTGAGAAATTGATTTACTTCCATTTATTACCTATAAAAAATTATTTTAATTTTTTAAATATTTAATATAATTATTTTATTTCCTCTAGTTGAGCTACAGTATTTTTCAAACTCTTTATTACTTCCATAAACGAAGATGACCTTTTTGGACAGTCTATGCCAATCATTGAAAGATCAAATTTTTGAGCTTTAACCAAAGAATTCGTGAATTCATTGTATTGATATACTTGTCTACCTTGAAAAAAATACAGCATTCCGTTAATATATCTAAAGGCTGAATCCATTGCAGGCGGTAAACCAGGAAAACGTCTTGATAATATGCCATGTTGCTTGGGTTTAAAGCTGCATTCGTCTATTTCCGAAAAGAAAGCGTCATTGTAAAAAATATAAGTGTGGCCTGAGTAAGTGTTTAACAACGCATGAATTATTGTATCTGGTCTAATGTTCCACATGGACATGGCTTTTGGATAACCATTTACCAATATTAAGCTCGGATAATCCATCATGTAGATTTTGTTGGCAATAATCATAACGATCTCACCAGAGGGTCTTTGATAAACAACTGTAATAGTTTTAAAATCTTGAGGTAAAAAGGTTAACCAATCTGTAATAAACTGGGGTCGTTTGTTTTTTAAGGCTGTTGAGTTATCAAGATCTAAAAGCCAAAACCATTTTTCATAAAAGACATACATTAACTGATTAACAATTCAAATAGTGTTAACATTCAAATCACATAAATTTGGCTCTGGCTTTGGTGTATCTGGAGTTGGTGTTTTATCTGGTACGTTAGGCTCTGTGGCTTTACCATATAAACTTTGAATAGCTAAAATGTCATCATGATGTAGCTCTATTTGATTGTTAGCGTATGCATACATAATAGCATCCGGATTGTTTGAATGGGATATACCTAAGGCATGGCCTATTTCATGTATCATAACAGAAAGTAAATTTGTTTGATATTGAGGAGTATTAGCATCGGTATTTAAATACCAAGATTCATCTTGATCGATATGAATTTCAATAGGTGAATTAATGCTATTTGGGTAATTTGCATGAGCCAAAACTCCACCTTTTCCATCAAATCCACTGAAACATTGCCCACTTATTTTGTGATTTCTATGAAGGCTACCACGTTTATTTGATATAATTATATCTGGATTCCTCAAATCGTTCTCAAATGAGAGATCTGTATGTTTTTTCCAAACATCGAAAGCGGCTCTAGCTACACTTTGCATTGCTTGATTAGCTAAAGCATAATGCCATTTTATATTTTTATTATTCCATTTATACCGCCGAGTAGTAAAATTTATATCGTCATCGGTGATACCACATCGCGATGTATTCATTAATTGTAAAGTACATTCATCTAAATCACCAGTGATATCGAGATTGTAGTACTCTTGGAACAATTTTAATGCAGATTGGAAAGTTGTTTCATTTACTTCTGAAATTTCATGTTCGTCTATAGTCAAGTATCCAAAATTACGCAGATAGTTGATAGCAAATTGATTCTGATTTTCATGTGATATTATTTCTAATTGAACCTTTGTTAGGGTAACAATTATAATACAAAATGTAATTATTCTGTTCATTTATTTATTTATATAAATATTTTACTATCATTTCTCTCGAGCCCCAAAAGAGTAATGTCTTATAATTATTTTTATTTAAAAATGAAATTTTTAATTAAAAAAAGTTATATAATAAATGGATTTAAAACAAAATATTAAGCACCGAACCGGTGCAACTGTAAAGGAACTAAGGGTTCTGGCAACGGAACTCAAACTAAAAGGAGTATACAAGATGAAGAAGGCTGCTCTTCTTGAAGCTGTAAGCAGTGCTTGGAGTAATGCCGGAGATAGTGCTTTGTTTACGTATCAAGAATCAGAGCTGCCTAAGAAGAGCGTTCGTGAACTAAAACAAGTCGCCAGAGAAAACAAAATTAAGGGCTACTCAGTAATTCATTCAAAGAAAGGGTTGCTAAATTTAATAGCGGAAGAAAAGGAACGTTTGGACAAAATCAGGCATTTTGGATTCGATCAAGACCTCTTTGAAATTAAAAAGGAACCAAAACCTGTTCAATCTAAGGACTTAAAAATTGTGAAGCAAAAATTGGGCCAAATTTTTCCTTTTAAGAAAAATATATTTAATGAAACAGTAGCTAAAAAGTCACCTTTCGAAATTCATCAAGGTGTTCGTACTGTGCTGATCAAAAAGTTTAACGTATGGCAGACAGCATATACTATACACATAAAAGATTTGCAAGGAAAACCAATAGAACAAATGAAAGCGGTCAGAAAAGGTGTGCATGCAGCCATAAAAGAAGTAAGAAAACTAACTGATTTTAAGCCAGGTGATCAGATGAAAGTAGTTGCAGAAAATAATGATTTTAACCATATGATTTCGTCAAAAAGGAAAATAAAAGTCAATGCCTCACACCTACTTGACCAGATTGAAAGAATAATAACATCCAATGAAAATGTAGATATCAACAATACTACTTTTCACTTTGAGGTTTACAAAATACCTAGAGGCAAAGGAGCAAAGGGTAAGAAAATAGTCAATATTGCTAAAGATGTTATGGCTAAAAGAAGCATAAACAAAATAACCAACACAGATAACCTGTGCGGGCCAAGAGCAATAATCACAGCCCTAACCTACGAAACTACAAATATATTAAACAGAGAATTAACAGATAATGAAATTTCCTACATCAGGAAAGGACGGAGTTTGCAAGAAGAATTAGCAAAAGAGTTATGCACAAGACTTGGAAATAGCTGTGAAAATGGTTTCAGTTTAGATGATATTAAAGATGTTGCACATCTCTTGGGTGTTCGGATTAAGGTTGTTTCGGCTGCCCATTTTAACAAAGTAATCCAGGCCTCAGGTGTAAATGACGCGATAACAATTTATTTGTACTTGCATAACGACCATTATGATTCCATTAATAATATACGAGGATTTTATGGAAGTTCATATTACTGCAAAAAATGTGATATACCTTACGATCATCAGGACAAGCACTCGTGTAAAAAAGATAAAAATGTGTGTAATTTGTGTTTGTGCCCAAGACATGATTTCCCAGAAGGTATGCGACCCCGAGTATACTGTAAAAAGTGCAATAGATATTGTCTTGGTAAAGATTGCGTTGATAACCATGAGAGAGTGTGTGAGGTAGCTTACAAGTGCAAAAAGTGTAATAAGATATGTAACAGAAGTGATAAGCACAATTGTGGGTACTCTAAGTGTTGGAATTGTAATGATATCGTGAAAAGAGAAGAGCACCAATGTTATATGCAAGGAAAGAAAAACCGTGGGGGATACTGTATGGAAGATTGTATTTGCAATGGAAAGGCTGATAAGCGATATAAATGGTGCACTTACACGGAAAACTACTACTTTTTCGATTACGAAGCTGAACAAGATACCGGAGTACACGTCCCAAACTTTGTATCCGTTTATGACTTTAATGGTGTTAGGCGGGCTTTCCTAAAAAATGACGAATTTTGTCAGTGGCTAATATCAGACAACCACAAAGGTTTTACGTGTATAGCACACAATGCAAAAGGTTATGATGCGCATTTTATTTTACAATATTGCATCAATAATGGCATTAAGCCTAAAACTATTTACCAAGGGTCTAAAATTATGGAGCTCAAAATACCCACCCTAAGGCTCAGAATAATTGACAGCATAAACTTTATCCAAGGAGGTCTCGCATCCTTTCCCAAAACATTTGAACTAAAAGAACTGAAAAAGGGGTATTTTCCACACTTTTTCAACAAGAAAGAAAATCAAAATTACGTAGGGTCCATTCCAGCTACTAAATACTATGGTGTTGATACAATGAAACCTGATGCTAGAAAAGTATTCCTGGAATGGCACGCTGAGAAAGTGAAAGAAAACTACGTGTTTGACTTTAAGAAAGAATTAGCCGAATATTGTCATTCAGATGTCGATATTTTGCGACGTGGTTGTCTTGCCTTTAGGCAGTCATTTTTAGAAATAGCAAATATAGACCCCTTCCAATACATAACTATTGCCAGTGTTTGTATGGCAATTTACAGGTCAAAATTCCTTGAAAAAGACACGATTGCAGTAGTTAAGGAGCAGAAAAAAGAGATGTTCAGTAAGGAGTCTATAGCATGGTTAAGTTCGTTCCCTAATGTTCTACACGCATTAAACGGTGGCGAGGTCACAATTTGTAGAGCCAAAGTCGATGGGTACGACTATAAGACTAAAACTGTGTACCAATATCATGGTTGTTTTTGGCATGGTTGTCCCGTCTGCTACTCAGGCGATACCATTAACAATGTAAACAATGAAACTATGGATGACTTGCTTACAAAAACTATAGAGCGAACACAAGCTCTTAAAAATGCCGGGTACAAGGTTGTAGAAATGTGGAGCTGTAAATGGAAAAATTCTAAAGCTTATAAGGAAAGCCTAAACAAAACAAAAGATGTTGTAGAACCTCTAAACCCCAGGGACGCATTCTTCGGTGGTAGGACAAATGCCTCAAAGTTAAAAGTTTCTGGAAAAAAGCTGAGATATATAGATATATGCAGTTTATACCCAACAGTCATGTTTAACGACATGTACACTGTAAGGCACCCTAAAAAAATATTTATGCCAGAAAAATACAATACCGACTGGTTTGGTTTAGTTAAATGTAAAGTTCTTCCTCCAAGAGGTCTTTATCATCCAGTCCTTCCTGTGAAGCTAGATAAGCTGATGTTCTCTCTGTGCGCGAAGTGTGCAGAAGAAAAGGTCGGCCGCTGTAATCATAGTAATGAAGAGAGGGCGCTTCTTGGAACTTGGCCTACAATCGAACTTAATAAGGCTCTTGAGAAAGGCTACAAAATCCAGAAAATTTACGAAGTATGGCATTTTGAAGAGAAAAGTAATGAGCTTTTCAAGGACTATATTAAAACCTTTATGAAAATTAAGCTAGAAACTAGTCCTTGGGATGGTGATTACAAATCTAAAGAAGAATATGCAAGGGTTATAAAAGAAAAGCAAGGCATAAAGCTTGATATTGACAAAATTGAACCCAATGCTGGGAAGAGGGCAGTGGCTAAAATATGCTTAAATTCTCTTTGGGGAAAGTTCGGTCAGAGGCAAAACATGTCACAAACGGAGTTCATTGATGACCCTGAGAGGTGGTACAAATTGTTATTAGATGATAAGATAGAAATTACTAATGTAATGTACATCAATGAGGAAGTAATTGAGGTAACATACCACTACAATGATTTCTATGTAGAAAATGACACAAATACGAACATATTTGTGGCAGCTTTCACCACTTCCAATGCTAGAATAAGATTATACGATATGCTTGATAGATTAGGGGATAAAGTAGTTTATTATGACACTAATAGTATTGTTTACATAGATGATGGAACAAACACCGTAGAGACCGGTTGTATGCTCGGCGAATGGACTGACGAATTCGGAAAAGATGATCACGGTATTGAATGGATAAGCACAGGTCCCAAAAGCTATGCGTACGAAACATATAAAAGCAAACAGGTTACCAAAATTAAAGGATTTACACTCAACCACGAAAATGCCAAAAAACTTAACATGAAGACAATGACCGACCTAATACAAGGTTCTAATAATAAGGTTATTATAAGCAATAACATGATAACAAGAGATAAAAAAACAAAAAGCCTTGTAAATAAAAATATTGCCAAAGAATTTAAAGTCGACTACGACAAGCGTATGATCCAGAAAGAAGAAGACAACATAATTGATACACTTCCTTGGGGGTACTAAATATAATTGTGTACATATTATTTTTATAGCTATTTATAGCCTTGTTTTAACCATAATTTTTAGCCATAATTTCTAAAACGTTATTGGTGATTTTAGTCATTATTTTAACCATTATTCTTTCCCTAATTTCTAAAAATGTTACTGATAATTTTAGCCTTGTTTTAACCATTATGCTATCCATAATTCTTTAAAAAGTTATTGGTAATTTTAACCATTATTTTATCCTTAATTCTTTTAAAAATTTACTGGTTCCTTTTATCCATTATTTTAGGTGTTTGTAGGATCAATTTGTGTTTCGTTTTATAGGTAGAGGTAAGCATAACTTTGTCATTTATATATTAGAGTCATTTTTATGGTTACTTTTAACCATATTTTATTAAAAATAACATTGGTAATTTTATGGCTACGTTATCCATAACTTTTTATTATTTTTATGGTTAATTTTTATGGATAATAGTAACCACAAATTAAATAGTGTTTTATGGTTAGTTTTAACCATCATTACTATCAATATTTTTTTATTACGTTTTATGGTTGGTAGTAGCCATATTTCTTTAAAAGTTGGTGAACATTAAATGGTTAATTTTAAGCATAAATGTGATAGTGTTTTATGGTTGGTTGTAGCCATAATTTCATATGAAATTATAGGTACTTTTTATGGTTATCTTTAGCCATAAAAGTTAATTCAAATTATGGTTAGTCCTAACCATAATTTATCTGAAAAAATGTAATGGTTAAGATAACCATATTTTCTTTGGACAAATTTTTTCAAGAAGTTTAAGGTCATTTTATCCATAATTTCTTTAAAGAAAATATAATGGTACTTTTAACCACACTTAATTGTCTGTCCCATACCTACGCCTATACTACTAAACTGGACAATGATGTGGAAGGAAGCGGTCGTGGTCTATCAGAAGGTACCGTCCCAGCATTTGCCTGGAGTTGAAAATGGGGGGGGGGGGACCACGGAAAACCATTATTTGAGATATGTCTGTAATTTCTGTAATAATTCTCAACGGAGGAGACAATATTTGCACAAAATCGAAATAAAATGTTGAATTTGTGTTCCAAATCTGTTAATTTATGGGAGAGAAACGCTTGGAATTTTTCCTGCAGAGCAACAAGTAGGGACGGGATTTTTAAAATTGTTTTTTATGTTTCAAGTGTAGCAAGTTGAGATAAACTGCGCAAAGCTTTAAACTAATGTCTAATTGTTAGTAGACAATCTGATTACAACGAGAGTGTAAATATTTTACATAATGATACGTCGTCAAACTATCACCGAGAACTTCACACTTGTAGGCAATGTTTGCTCTCCTTAAATATGCTAATTATTCAAATACAATAAAACCAAGGATGTCAGAGCTGATTTTCACATTCTAGCCCGTTTAATTATCTTTGATTATTTAGAATATAGGGAAATTGGAAACAATAAGAGATTTATCCCCACTTTCCTGACAGTAACCAAACAATAAGATGTAAAACTCGGCAATTCTTCTAGGTTTGTGCTGTGTCTTGTGTGGGGTTTCGCCTAGGACACCAAGCTGGCTCATCAGCGGGCTCTTGATGTCCCCGCCCGGACCCCCACAGGAGTAGTGAACTGCGCGCTACCCTCCTTTATTTAGAGTGCAACTGCACTGCTTGACTGCGAGAACTAAAAGCTCAAGCAGCCTTAACCTCCCTATGAAGGCTTCCAAAAGGCGAAACCCCACACAAGACACAGCACAAACCTAGAAGAATTGCTGAGTTTTAATTCACCGGCCGTGAAAGCCAATATACCATCTTTTTAATAAGATGTAAGCTGAAAAGTGCTGAAAATACTTGAATTTTCTGGCAGGTAGAATTTCTCTCAATCAACTAGAGCTAGGAATAAACACTGTCTTGTGGTTTACTTATAAAAATTATGGACTAAAAATTCAAATTTACTACAATAAATGGAACAAAACAGCAATTGAATCGGTCGGAGCTGAAAAGTATTCAGTCAGTTTACAGGAGACAGATAAAACTTCATTGACCGAACAGAACTAAACACACACTATATTAGTCATCTATATTGTGAAACCACTATTCAGGTTATATTTGTGTTAGAGGAATATTAATTTAAATTTAATAAACATATTTTTCTAATCAATTTTGCAAACGTGACTTAATGCCTTTCAGCTCCATGGTCAGTTTTTGCCTTAAAGAGAAGGCTGACCTATGCCGTACCAAGGCCCTTGGGTCAATACATCAGAATACTAATTGTTTAAAAAATGACAATTTTTTGCCTACTTTTCACATTTTGCATAAATGAAAAAAAAAAAAAAGTAGACTAATGAGATCGATCCGGGAAAATGTCTGTCTGTCTGTCTGTCTGTCTGTCTGTCTGTCTGTCTGTCTGTGTGTGTGTGTGTGTGTGTGTGTGTGTGTGTCCTATCAACTCCTAAACGGCTGCAGCAATCAAAACCAAATTTAGTATGAGTAAAGACGTATACCGGAATATCTCAAGCCCATATTTGAAAATGTCAGTGCTACCAACTGCTGAAAAAACGCAATAGAAATTTGAGCTCCATGTTCGATATCATGGAAGGTATGCATGGGAGTTATTCCAAAATTGGCACACATATAGATAATACTGTTTCAGTTTAATTTCCAGGAGGCCATACATGACAGTGTTGCCAAAATAATTTTAAGCTTTCTGATAGGTCCAATTTTTAAATGCATATTACTTCTACGCTATTAATTGGATTTCAACCAAATTTTGTATGTAATACGTGTACATAAACAGATATGACAGAGTATATTCTTAAGAGCCACCAGGGCTGCCAACTGTTAATAATTGCTCTCTCTATTTTCTTCATCCAAATACCAATATAATCTGAACGTATGCAAGCCGACAGCTTTAAACAATGCACACGTATAGTACCTGACATTTAAGATTAATTTGGAGTAACTTATATACTTCAGTTCTACCAACATGATTCTAAGCCTGCTGATACGACCAATTTTGAAATACATGTAACTTCTCTACTATCACTTGGATTTCAACCAAATTTCGTATGTGCTATGTGTAACATAACAGATATGACTAGAGTATTCTTAAGAGCAATCAGGGCTGCCAACTGTCAATAAATGCTGTCTTATATGTTTACCCTAATATCAATATATCAGAAAATATGCAAGCCAACAGCTCTATACTTTGCTCACGTATAGCACCTGACACTCTAGATTAATTTGGAGTAATTAATATAAGTCAGTGCTGCCAACATGATTCTGTGCTCGCTGATAGGTCCAATTTTAAAATACATGTAACTTCTATACCAACAAATGGATTTCATGCGAAATTGGCACAACAAGGTATCATAATATTTCCGATTATTTCTAACCAGCACACGCATGACATTGTTGCCAACATGCGTTTACGCGTGCTGATAGATCCAATGTCTAACTGCATGTAACGTCCATTGGACTTCAACCAAATTTTGTATTGTGTACCTTAAGTGATCGAACTAAGAATATATTCAGTCACCAGGGCTGCCAACTGTAGTGCTCTATTAGGCTACATTATACCAGGAATATTTCGAACTAATTAGACATTTCGATATTACCAACTTAATTTCGTCATTATTCTAGATGGGTTCATATACTGGCATGAAAAGTAGGCTCTTTAGTTCATCACGGAACTTCTTGTTTACTAAATGCGTTTCAGCTCCGACCGATTCAATTAGGTATTTTTAGCCTACTTTTCACATTTTGCAAAAATGAGGAAAAAGTAGACTTATGAGATAGGGCAAATGTGTGTCTGTCTGTCTGTCCTTCTGTCTGTCTGTCTGTCTGTCCGTCTGTCCTTCTGTCTGTCTGGCTGTGTGTGCCCCCCCCCCCCCCCTATCAACTCCTAAATGGCTGGAGCAATCGGAACAAAATTTGGTAGGAGTAAAGATCTATACCTGAATATCTCGCGGTGATATTTGAAAATGATGTCAGTGCTACCAACTGCTGAAAAATCGCAATTGAAATTTGAGCTCCATGTTGGATATCTCGGAAGGTATGAATGGGAGCTATTTCAAAATTGGCACACGTATAGATAATAATATTGCAGTTTAATTTCCAGGAGGCCATGCATGGCAGTGTTGCCAAAATGATTATAAGCCTGCTGATAGGTCCAAATTTTAAATGCATATAACTTCTACACTACCAATTGGATTTCAACCAAATTTCGTATGTGCTATGTGTACTTGGGAAGCTTGCTGACAAAAGATGCTCAATGCACAAATGAAATTCGCGCCAGAATTGCCATTGCCAAAGCCGCATTCAACAAGAAGAGGACTCTGCTCACCGGAAAGTTGAGTTTAGAACTAAGGAAGAAATTGGTGAAGTGTTACATCTGGAGCATTGCACTGTACGGGGCAGAGACGTGGACAATGAGAAAAAGGGAAAGAAAATACTTAGAAAGTTTTGAAATGTGGTGCTGGAGGAGAATAGAGAAGATCAAGTGGACAGATCGGGTGACAAACGATGCAGTACTGGGAAGAGTAGGTGAGAATAAAACATTTCTGAATACAATTCTTCAGAGGAAGGCCAACTGGATCGGGCACATACTTAGACATGAGGGGCTCATACACGACGTCATTGAAGGTAAGATCAAAGGAACGACAGGACGGGGAAGAAGAAGAATCCAACATTTGGATGATATGATAGATAGAAAGAGTTACAGCAGACCGAAGAAAGAAGCTGAAGACCGGGAACGTTGGCATCAGAAATTCTCTGTACGAAGACATGGACCTGCCACTAGGCAGAATACTGTATAATAATATAATAATAATGTGTACATAAACAGATATGACTGAGCATATTCTTAAGTGCCACCAGGGCTGCCAACTGTTAATAAATTCTCTCAATTGTTTAAATCCAAATACCCATATATCAGAAAGTATGCAAGCTGAGAGCTTTAAACTATGCACACGTATATTACCTGACATTCTATATTAATTTGGAGTAACTTATATACGTCAGTGCTACCAACATGATTCT